>CAKJTW010000113.1:1210689-2421378 GCA_917880005.1 Nanger dama | reverse complement strand
AAGGCAAATATTAAACTCTTTTCTTTTGCAAGTCTGATCTTGAGAAAAGGAAACAAAATGCTAGTTTCCTAAAAGTAGGAATGAGAAAGTGCCATAAAAATAGAATGAACTAAATATTTTTGAATAACAAGGCATAGTTATATACTATGTTTATAAATTTCTAGTCTTTTTAAAAATTGTTTTGGCCATGCCACATGGTATGTGGGATCTTAGTCTCCTGACCAGGTATCAAACCCACGCCTTCCTGCAGTGAAAGCATTGGAAGCCACTGGACCACCAGGGAAGTCCCCAAATTTCAAGTCTTAATGACTCATATCAAGGAAAGAAATTTGGAAAGTTGACATACTATTACCTACAAAAAATAATTCTAGACCTCATGGGTTTATAGGTAAAATTCTCTGAAATGGTTGGAAAACAATTTCTTTCTTATAAGAAATAGTTTCAGGCGTAAGGGCAGGGGGTGGGATTGATTTTTTTTTTTTTCCCCATTCATTTTACAGATTTAGCATAATTCTAGTATAAAACATGGCTTGGTATTTTTTTGAAAGAGCAATCCCCTAATGCTTAAGCAAAATTTATCTCAGAGAAGAAAGTATGATTTGTTATTTCAGCTAATACTACAATGACAATTGATGAAATTTAATATCTATTTGTTAGCTGTCAGGCAGCTAACTTAAAGGGAAGATAAAACTCATGTAAAGAAGAAGAAAAGTTTATAGATGATAAGTGATAATAGATTTGCATATGTGAATATATATGAGTGTGTCTGGTGTGTTGTTTGAAAAGCAAGGTGGCCAGTGGGGCTGGGGGTGCCCAGTGAAGACTCTTTGGAGTTGTGGTCAGAGAGATGGAGGGAGAGTGGATGTTGTGCTGTGTGTGTGTGTGTCTGAGTGTGTGCTGGTCAGCATATCCCTATTCCTACCACCATGCTCACTAGCCTTTCCCAAAGTTGTACATTCCCAAGATGGAATAAAAAGTGTTTTAATTTTTGAATTTGCATTTGGATGATAATCTAAAATTAACACGTACATATTGGGGATCATCTGAATTACATCATACAACCAGTCAGTCCAAACCCTTTTATCCATCTGTGATTATGATGACATTGTATCAATACAAGATGATGAAATAACTTTCCATGAACTGTCCTTGAACTTCAGTACAAGAACATAGTGTTGGGGTCCAGAAGTTTGTAAATTCAGGCACTTGTCTGCATATACTATACTATTTTTCAATTCATCTTTATGAATAAATGGATGACAGTAACCAAGAAAAGTTTAGAAGAAAGAGAAAAGAAAGAAAACTTATCCTGCCAATTTTTAACACATATTTACAAGCCACCGGAACTCAGGCACGTGCTACCAAAGGAAACTAGCCCAGCTGAAGAACTGCAGGCACTGTGATGCTGTCATACTATTTCCAATCCCTGGAATATGTTACTTTAGTGACAAGGCTGGCAAAGGTTCAATGTAATGAGTACCCAGAGGTGGGGGAGTATGAGTGAGTATAACCTTTCTAAAATTCAGTTTAGTATTGTGTGCATACTGTGAACACATTATCTTTGGGAGGAGTTCATTCTAAGGAAATAATTAGAAGCACAAAAAGTTCATAAGCAGGAATTTCACCATGGTGTTGTTTAAAAAAAGGGAAAGTGTTCTAAGGGTCAAAATAGATTTTATTTTATACATAATGCAGTAATATTAACCACCAATCATTAAAAGAAATATACACGGAAATATATATGTAGACACAAAAGGACAAACAGGATGCGAACATAAAACTTCAGAAATATGATGTTATTTACTAATGAATAATGAATTCAGACTTTGTAAGTATAAAACTAGCTACCAAATAATTACCATCTGATTTTTTTTTTCCAGTTATATCAGGTTAAATGAGAAACAGTTTTAAAAGAAGATGATAGAGCCATTTCAGTTAAACTTCATTCATTCTATAGATAGTTGTTGAACAGTAAATATGAAAACATTAGTTAAGCACGTTGCTCTAATATTGAGGATATAGGGGTCCTTGCCATCTTGGTTCTCCCAAACTGTTTGGCAGATAGCTGTAAGAAAAGCTCATTTATAAATAAAATTGGCCCAGAATATTCCAGATTATATGTGTTTTGTTTAAAAATTACGTTAGTTAATTATGTGTTATTTTTCATTTGTATTCCTAAGGAAAGACTGCCTAATGGCATTTTTTACATATTCTCCTCCATCTTCCCTATTGTCATTTTGGCTTTAGAGTCACAGGAAGAGCATTGTTTGTTTGTTTGTTTTTTAACTCTTCTGTGGAGAGCAGGAATGGGGGAGAGGTTGTCAGTGAGCTGAGTGAAAACAGACTCATTGACAACCGAGTAGGTCCTTCGGGTATGGGTATATGACTAAAGGCATTTATCTGTCGGCATCCCATAAGTCTTTTTGAAAACTGAGAAAATACATTCATGCAAAGTGTTGAAAGATAAATCTCAACGTAGAGGACCACTCTGGGCACAGAAGCACTCTACTGTTTCCCTGTTTACATAGGTGCTCCTCAGCAGGTGGTGACACAGATCATCAGAGGGCAGCCTGTCTCCACTGCGATCTCTGCCCCTAGTACCGTTTCCTCCACACCTGCACAGAAAGGGTTGTCTTCAGGAACATCCACTGCGAGTCTGCAGCCTTCAGCCTCACAGCCCCCCGCCCCCAGCAAGGACAGGTGAAGCTTACCATGGCTCAGCTCACTCAGTTAACACAGGGCCACGTAAGTAATGTGACTTCCCTTTTCACGTTAGAAGTGATTTTATTTACATCTGCTAGGAGTTTTAAAACATGGACTTATTTTCAGAGGTTTAAAAAATGTACTTGTTTTAAGAAATGACTGCTTCCTAAAGTCAAAGAAAAGTACTTCTTAAAATCAGGATGTGATCCCCTCAACTGTCCAGAATGCTGAGATTGTGTGCTATAATAGCAGGGTAGCTAACACATTGAACCACCAAAACTTTATTTGTTAACTAATTTGCTTGGGAAAAATAAAATGTGAGTACATTAAGCTGTTTCCTTGCAACACCCAGTGTTACTCTCAGTTCTGTCAGTTCTTCCAGTAGTAATCCATAGAGTGAATGTGGTTGCCATCAAAATCCTAAGAGAGGTGTTTTAAAGTTTGACAAGCTGGTTTTTTAAAATTTATATGGAAGTTCAAAGGATCCAGAATAACTCGTAATACTTTTGAAGAAAAGGAGGATTTGTCCTATGTAGTAACCTGATATAAAGACTTTAAATTATAGTCCTTCACTAATTAATACAGTAAGGTTCAGACACAAGGATAGGTAGACCAATCGGTATAGAACAGTAGAAGAGGACCCTTATGTGTATGTGGACACTTGATATATGACCTGGATGGCAGTGTGGATCAAGGACAGACTTTTCAATAAAAGGTCCTGGCTTGGACCACAACCTCACTCATAAACTCAGCTCCAGGAAGATTAAAGTCCTGGCTGTAAAAGATAAGACTATAGTACTTGTCAGAAGGTAGGAAAGGCTTTCTTAAAGACAGAAAATACTCACCATAAAGAAAAGATTTATAAATTCAACAATACTAGAAGTAAGAACTTTAGTCCATCCAACATGAAAGAGTGAAAAGAATGAGGGGAAAGTACACATATAGCCAGCGAAGGATTGTTCTCCAGAAATGAGGAGTTACTACTACAGATTAATATGGGGAAAAATCCAGATAACTTCGTAGAAAATAAGAATAGACACTTGATGAGAATAGAGGAACTCTTAAATGTCCACAAATCCAAAAAACTGCTGAACTTTGTTAATAATGAGGGAAATGTGTATTAAAACCATGTATTAAGAGATTGGTATTAAGTAAAATGTCAGACAAAATCAAGAAAAGCAAAAACATGGAGTAGAATGAACTCTCATATACAACTGATAATAATGTAAATTGGTTTGGCCACCTTGGAAAACGCCTCAATACTTTCTAGCAAAGTTGAAGACACAGCATGCCCCAGCTCACAGTAGTTACCCTCCTAGGTATGTTCTCTAGAAAAGTTCTTGTTCATCTGAGCACCAGAATAAAGGACATGAATATATACAGCAGCCATCAATCAGATCAGTAAAGTGGTAATGCCTTCCTACAGCAACTGAGATGAACAAACTACCACAATGTAGAACTACATTGTTGAGCTAAATAAAGAAGCAAGTAACAAACATACATTATGATCTACTTGGCTAAGATTCAGAAACTGGCAAAACTAGCTACATTGTGCAGAATTAGGGGCTGCTGCATTGCCTTCCTGGAGGGGGCACCAAAGGGCACCCTTCATATTCTTAGTAAATAATGGTGCTCCTGAAGTCATGAGCCTGTGGCCCCGTAGAGATCTGTATACACCTCAGTGGTCACAACATGATGAAATGCAGGTACTGTATCCGTGAAATTAGTGCTTCCCTCCAGGGCAAAGGAAGGAGATTAAAAGCAGAGCAGGTTACATGCAGAGCTTCTGGGACACTGGCGGTGATGACCTGAATGCTGGGTTTATAGATCTTCACTTCATAATCATTCTTGATACTTGGTGTTTTATGTAGCTTTGCCTGTGCACACAGAAAGTATTTTAGAAAAGCAAGAGTGAATAAGGGGCTCATGAGTAAAAGTGCATGGAGCTTAATAAGTGAACTCTGCAGTGTCAGTTTTGACTGTTGGAGATTTGGGGTGGATTGGTCTTAGGTTTGCTTTCTAATTCTCCCTCATGCTCCTGGTGGTTGAGGATTAATAAGTCCTGGACAGAAGTGGTAGTACATATGGAGTTTTTAGTTCCTGGTCCCCATTTTGGTGACAACTCAGACATTAGTGACTTTCCTCATGTGGTATTTGCATTCCATGTGTACAACCCTAAGTTTTCTATGCTTCAGCATACACACACTCCATAGATCGTTTGGTACATAGTGAAAAAGCTGAAACTAGGAGACCTGGGCTTCTCACTGTGTCTCACCTTGGACTTGCTCTCTAATTGTCGGCAAGGGACTTGAACTTTCTAACTTGAGTTTCCTAATTGGTAGGAAGAGTGTAGTAATATTTTCTCTACTTACTCCACAAAGTCACAAGTCTATTGTGAGAATCAAATGAAGCATGTCTAAAGTATGTATGAAGATGCTTTGATAAAATAATATGAGTATACATAAGATGATTTAAACTCAGAATTTAGTGGAGACCTTAGTTAGTCACTTCAGTGCTCTTATTTTATAGACTGGGAGGCTTAGATCCAGGTAAGTGGTGTTATAGACAGATCCTGGCTGTCTATATGCAGAACTTGGATTGGAACTCTGGACTGTTAATTCATGTTTTTTCCACTAATAACCATCAGTCTTTTAAAATAAATGCCGTTCTTTTAGCTTATCTATATTTATCTATAGATAAATTCTATTCCATAGACATTCAAATACATAGTTCCATTATTTTAAAGGATCTTTTCAACATAAAAACAGTATACTTAAAGATGGATGCTTTTTGAATGCTCTTTACATGTTAGGTGTTTTTTTTTTCTGTAGGGTGGCAATCAAGGTTTGACAGTAGTGATTCAAGGACAAGGTCAGACTACTGGGCAGTTGCAGTTGATACCTCAAGGGGTGACTATACTTCCGGGTCCAGGACAGCAGCTGATGCAAGCTGCAATGCCAAATGGTACCGTTCAGCGATTCCTCTTCACCCCACTGGCAACCACAGCTGCCACCACCAGCACCACCACCACCACCGTCTCTACTACAGCAGCAGGTAGAACTTGGGAGCTGTCAGAAGTGCTGCTCGTTGGTGTCACGAGTTGCTGGGTGACCAAGGAGGCAAGAGGACTGGGGCTTACCTTGGGAGGATGTGCCCCAAGCCGACGAGCGGCCACAGCTGACTGGTCAGCCTCACAAGGGCTCTACCAGATCTCTTGCTCGGACAGACTCCCTGTCGCCACCCCTCTCCCCCTTAGGAAATGAGGAAAGCAGGGGCTGGCGCACAGTAGTAAAGTGCCGTGGCGACCGTGCCCCCTCCTGCTCTCTCCCAAACCTGTAGCTGCTGAGTGAATCACAGACGTGCTCGCCGGGCAGATGGTCTGTCCAGCTCGTAAGCTAGGACTGAAAGCTCCAGAACCGGTGTACTCTGTGAGCCTCCCCCTGCAAGCTGCTGTCGTTCACTGACCCCATGCCAGAGGAGAGGGGTATGGGTAGCTTAGCCTGGGCCACAAGACGGACTGATGTCCAGAGACTGCGCTTTGGTTCGGAAGCCAGCCCTCCGGAGACCTCGAAAAACGTGTGGCGGGCAGCCGTGAACATGGCGAGGTTCCCCGATAGGCGAGTCCTGACCAAAGTCTTTCTAGATGGAGCATTTCTAAGCTTCAGTCCTCTGTCCTGAAATGTAGAAGTCTCACCTTTGGAAAATCCCCTTCAAATTCTTCTTAAACCACAGTCTTACGTTCTAGAGTCATAAGTATTTTTTCTTGCCTTTTTACAGGTACAAGTGAACAAAGACAGAGTAAATTATCGTCCCCGACACAGGTGCAGCCAGCCAAAGCCTGCCTCCAGCTCCGCCATCGAGCGTGAGTCCTCCAGAAGCCCAGCCTCAGCCTGCACAGCCCGCTCAACCTTCAGCTCAGCCCCAGCCCCAAACCCAGCCCCCATCCCCAGCTCAGCCTGAAACTCAGACTCAGCCTGAAGTTCAGACCCAAACAGCTGTGGCCTCCCATGTCCCTCCTGAAGCACAGCCCACCCAAGCACAGTCCTCCAAAGCCGAGGTTGCAGGACAGTGTCCGCCTCAGAGCAATGGCCAAGGACAGCCTCCTGCTCGCGTCCAGAGCCCGCCACAGACTCGAGCACGCCCATCGACGCCATCCCAAGCGTCTCCCGGACAGCAGGCCCAGGGTCAGACTGCAGCCTCCCAACCGATTCCAACCCAGCCACACACATCTCTTCCGACACCTTCCCAGGGCCAGCCACAGTCACAACCCCAGGTACAGTCTTCAACTCAAACTCTTTCACCAGGACAAACGTTAAGTCAAGTTACTGTCTCATCTCCGCCCCGTCCTCCGCTCCAAGTACCGCAGCCTCAGCCCCAAGTCCTGGCTGTGCCGCAGCTGCCAACACAAGTGCAGGTTCTCTCCCAGTTCCAGTCGCAGGTTGTGGCTCAGATACAGGCTCAGCAAGGTGGTGTGCCCCAGCAGATCAAGCTCCAGTTACCCGTTCAGATTCAGCAAAGCAGCCCTGTGCAGACTCACCACATTCAGAATGTGGTTACAGTGCAGGCAGCCAGTGTGCAAGAGCAGTTGCAGAGGGTTCAGCAACTCAGGGAGCAGCAGCAAAAGAAGAAGCAGCAACAGATAGAAATTAAGCGGGAACACACCCTCCAAGCTTCTAATCAAAGTGAAATCATTCAGAAACAGGTAAAGTTATTAAGTAAAAGCAGCATGTTCAGTAGCTTGAATGATTGTGCTGTGCATTAGACGTAGTGTTTGGTTGTGCTAGCTTTCCGTAAACGAGACACAGAAGTCATTGTCGCTTCAAGTTAGAAGCAACACTGCATTGACCAAAACGTATCACATGACTTATGGTCTGGGATGCTGTTGTGTATAAACAGCCAGTACTTACCGGTGAAAACTGCCTGTATTTGGGGAGAACTAAGATGGAAAGAATGGACATAGGAAGTTTAAGTATCTTTGAAACTTGAAGGTTTGACTAAGTTTTGAAGCCACTTGAGGCATCGTGGCAATTTGTTTGAAGGTATTCGCAGCTGTCCTTCCTTAGTTTGTGTGTAGACTAAGCAAATTTTATAGGCAGGTTAAACTCATTTGTATTTCCAGTCATAGCTTTGTTTTAAAAAAAAGAAGTGTTAAGTACTATTACTCCATAGCAGAAATGGAACCTTGTAGCCTCGTAGTGAAGTAAGGCAATTTAGATGAATTAGAGTTATTCTACTTGAAATGAAGTTTCATGTATAATAAATAATATCCTACATTACTGGAGAAAGCTTTCTTTGCATTTACAGCTTGCAATACTCTGCACTTGTTAGGAGTCTGTGTGGATTTCAAGTGTTCCCAAGCCATGAGAGCCCAGTTCCTGGGTCTCCCATTTACAGTCCATGAAGCTCACTCACCTTCCCTGAGCTTTATCCTCCTTAAAACTATTTTCAGCCATGCAAGGCTATTGTAATGATTAAACCTCATCATGTATATAGAAGCACTTTTTATTTTTTATTAAAATATATTTGACATGTATCATTGTATAAATTTAAAGTGTATGACTTACTTGACACAGATTGTATCTTATGATTGCCGTCATGGCAATAATTAACTTCTCTGTCATGTCACTTAATTTTACTTCTTTTTGGTGATTGGAATAATTTAAGATATAGTCTCTTAGCAACTTTGATGATTGTAATACTGTTGTTAAAAGCATTCATTAAGCAGCAGAGGGATTTTGAAGATGTATGATAATATCCTTATAAAGTTAATGTCATCTGCAATATTTTAAAATGCATTATTTTCCATCTTTCAGTACTGTATGGTCCATGAACTGAGAATTATTATAATGTCTTACTTTATGCTAACTTCTGTATAAGGTGGGGGATGGGCTGGAATGGGGTGATCTTTAATGCCTGGGAAGGAGAACTTAACATTCAAAACATGATCATTGGAGGATGATAGCTGGGTTAAAATTACAACTGTATTCATTCTTTACTCTCAGACAAGTTAGGAAATTCGTTATGTCTCAGTGTCTCATTTATAAAAATGTCCCTACCATTCAGCATTGTTATAATGAATGAATGATGTAATGTCCAGTGCTTCACTCAGTGCAGTGCCCAGTACATGGTAAGCACCTGGGGCATACTGTGGCTCTAATTTTATTTGTACTATGATATAACATACTTAGTTTCTTTGGGAAACACACATACACGCTCAGATTTCTACTGTTGTTACCCCTGTGCTAACTTGTAGTCATTATAAAATACACATTTTTGGATTTTATTCTGTCCTGAAGGTGGTGATGAAGCATAATGCTGTAATAGAACATTTAAAACAGAAAAAGACCATGACTCCAGCAGAAAGAGAAGAGAATCAAAGGTAGGGAGAAATGTTTATAACCCATTACCCAGGGTCTCGCTGTGCAGCAGTCTCTTCTCTCAAAGTGTGCGCATGAATGAACACACACACACGCACGGGAGTTCTGAGTTTGTGTTTTATCCTGATTGGAGTTTATTAAATCAGAACACTCAGTACTAATAGATGCTTGTGACTGGTTTTGAAGCACTCTTTGACGCTCTCCAGTCCCAGAAAGTTAGTATCAACTCTAGAGACATAGAAAAATTGTTTCTTAAGCCCAGAATAAAATGCCCAGCATTACATAGGTTGTGTATTTCTCTCTAGAATGATTGTCTGTAACCAGGTGATGAAGTATATTTTGGATAAGATAGATAAAGAAGAAAAACAGGCCGCAAAAAACGGAAACGAGAAGAGAGTGTGGAGCAGAAGCGTAGCAAACAGAATGCCAGCAAGCTCTCTGCACTGCTCTTCAAGCACAAAGAGCAGCTCAAAGCTGAAATACTGAAAAAGAGAGCACTGCTAGACAAAGACCTACAAATTGAAGTGCAGGTAAGAAAGTGTCTTCTATCCTCCTGTGTCCAGTGTTCCGCATCGGATTTTACTCCTTTTTTTCCCTTTGAAATTGTGATTAAACTTAAAATCTGAGTTGGTTTTCTAGAATTTCCATTTTTGTTCATAGAGTAAGTAGTAAGCAGTGGAACATATGTCTTTTAAAATAAGATAGATGTTTCTGTATGCATGTATATTGTAATCTCTAAACTAACCACTTGGAGACTTTTGATTTAGACATTTGAGGATCCTCTGGACTGTAGTTCTTCTTGTCTGCAACATAGTCTCGCCAAAAGTTGCCAGGTTTCATGAGAAGAGTAAACAGAGAAACTGTGAAATAATGTTAAAGGAAAAACTAAGTGTGTTCATTAAATAAGGCCAGATTTCTTCCTTGACTTGTAACTGATCCTGCAGGCGTGGCTAGTCCTCTGTATACTTGGAGAATTTGTTGAAAAATGAAAGATTACTCATACATATTTAAACAGTTTTTTAAAAGAGAAGTAGGCTATCGAAAGCATCTCTAAAAATGTCTTGTACATTTTGAAAAGTGAGAAATACTAAATTAGAAATATTAAATATTAAATTAGTAGGTCATCCTACTAATGAGCATTGCACGTAACTCTGAGACATTAGAGATCTTTGCACTGAAGTCAGAAACTGGCGGTAATTCCCAGAATCACCATCGTTACTCAGCATCTCTGGAAATTCTAGCTAACATGTTAAGCAAAAAAAAAAAAAGGCAAAACAGAAGATAAAATTTGCTATTGTGTATGGTATGATTATATTGAAACCCCAGAGAATTTATATATATTATTTGTAATATAGGGATTTACATAAAACCCATTTTAATCAGAATCACACTGTAAACAGCATATGCTGAACATTTTTCTGCGTTCTCTATACTATGCCGCCACTTAAAATGCTGTTACTACCACAGATACTCCAGTGTACAGTAATGGTAGTGTTTCTGACAGTGTATTGCTAATCTAATGAGGGAGAAAAATTGTACTTAAAATATTCAGCATTATTTTAACTAATAGAATTTATTGCTAGGATGATTTCCTTTGAAGAACAACTTTGAAATTTATGTATACTAGTATATTTTTAAAATTATTTTTAGTTATAAAACTGTTATTCTTATTGTCAAGATATGCAGTTGGTCCTTTGTATCTACCTGTTCTTATATCATTTATCATTGCCTCCTTTGAAACAAATAGACTTCATTTTTAAGAACAGTTTTAAATTTACATAAAAATTATGCAGAAAGCAGACTTCTCATATGTTAATGCTGTCATAGGAGTGTTCTTGAAGGGGTGGTCAAAGTGTGTACCCTTTATACTGCCTTGACAATCTTAATTTTCCTTAAATTAAGTTTATGTTTATAAACTAAACACATCATATTATTTAGGAAAATAAAACTCTTTTTTAATCATCATTTCTAAGAAGTTGTAGTGCTTAATACCACGGGTGTGTCTGTAAAATATTTCACATGGGAAAAACTGAAGATTGTAATTTATGCAAAATTTCTTTTGAGAAAATAGCTCTCCTTCGAGTCTTAAATTCTAGACATAGAAGCACAGTAAATAAGGCGCATCTGTCTCATACTCTGCTGGTCAGGCCATGTCTGGAGGGTCACATCCTGTTCGTGTCCAGTATGTCCAGTCTCACTCTAAGGGGATGGAAGGAGACCAGCCGAAAGAAAGGAGCCAGCGTGTGTGGACACTTGAAACCACGTCCTGAGCGACCACTGCAGTGACCAGGGCAGGACCGTGGCGTGTCAGAAGGACCGTTCTTTTATACACATGCTCATCTCTCTGTCAGATCTCCCTAATTGTTGTGTAATTATCATTTTCTGTTTCTAGCTGTCTGTTGGGTTTAAGGTAAAGTAAGAACCCTCTGTCTGGAGTTAGCAAGACTCCCTCGCCTTAGACTGAACTAGGGAACTCCTCGGACAAGGGAGGGGAAGTAAAGTCCTCTGGCCAGGACATTATGTAAATCGGTTGATGGTCTGGTATTTTCTTTAATTGATGACAGGAAGAGCTCAAGAGGGACCTGAAAATTAAGAAGGAGAAAGACTTGGTGCAGGCCACAGCAGTGGCTGCCACCTGCCCCGCAGCACCACCTGCACCTCCAGCCCCTCCGCCTTCACCTCCACCTCCGCCTCCCCCGCAGCACCCGGGCCCCCTGGCCACAGCCACGACCACGCTGCCTGTGGCTTCCCAGAAAAGGAAGCGGGAAGAGGAGAGAGACTCCAACTCCAAGTCCAAGAAGAAGAAAATGATCTCTACTACCTCAAAGGAAACTAAGAAGGACACAAAGCTTTACTGTATCTGTAAAACGCCTTACGATGAATCTAAGTGAGTAGATCTTTCTGAGCTCTAGTTTATTCTCTTAAAAGTGTAGCTAAGTTTCCAGTTTTGAAGAAAATGAGGATATCAGTAGCAGTATAAATGAAAATAGTTAAACATAAGATACTTCATTTGTAGTCTTGCATCTGATATTCTTAACCTTGACACTAGAATAAAAATTTGTGTGTTTTTTTCCCGCACGTGTTCATGATTCATGTTTGTCCTTCATCATATTCTTTTCTATCAAAAATAAGCTTTCTGTTGCTCCTTTGCTGTCTCCTTTTCTCTCTGGATCAATTCCAGATCAATCAGTAATGCTCTCTGAAGAAAGAGGGTGGTTACTATCACTGCCCAAAGTTGACATTATCCTTTCTGGAATCTTCACAACCCCATGATTACATCCAACCCTAGAGACAACGTAGATTCAAATGGTGGAAAGGGCTTTGAGTTGGAGTGGTTTGGGATTTTTATCAATTTAATTGCAAGTAATTCTTTTTGCAATAGAATACCGTAACCTAATATTTTTGTCCAAGTTCCCACTTTTCTTATTGGGGACAGAAGTCAGAAAAATACAAGAAAGGAGTTCTTTCACTCATTCCTCAAGTATGACACTCAGAAATTTGATAAGCACGGCAACTGGAAGCTGTTTTTGACAGTTGTGACTTGTATTTGGTTATATATACAAGATTTTAGAGACATCCATAAATGTGGCTACACTTTTTTTTTCTATCATTTTTATCACTCAACTAGGTATTTAGCTTCCATTTTCAGCATTCAGATGCAGGCCAACTTTTTAAAACCAAAATTCATAGCAGTATTAATTTTACAATACCCAAAAGTTTGGTTATGCTAAAAAGTGTGATCATTTAGAATTAGGAATGCTTAATGTCTACTGTAAGCAGATGCCTAATCCATTTATAAAGTAAAATTGTCTCTTTAATGATGTTTAAGTTGTAACAGTGGAACTACTTTAGTGATGCAGTTTAAATTATCTATTTGGAAGTGCTAAATCAAAACTTTTTGTTGGAAGATTTAGCTGTGTGTTGAATTAAACGCAGATCAGTATAGGCATCTTCACTTTTCATTGTCTTACCTTATGAGAAATTAGATGGGATATAAAAAGTAGAACCCTATTAACTGATTTTCCTCATGGTTCAATACACGTGTGCCTCCCTTTAGGCAAATTATACTAAATGATTTATAGAACAAAACAACATGATTTACTTTCTTTACAAAAACTCTGCTTATGGATTTTCCTTAAATAACAAGACACTTTGGCCTATTTAAAATATTCAGATCATGGTAATTCATTTCACATACCACTTTTCAATTGCATAAAATGCGGCACACGTACATATGTCCATTGTATTGAGATTGTTATTTTGTGGCTATTTCATATTTTTTACTTTTTTCACTATTAACATTTCAGTATACCAGGTTCATTCATTCCCTGTTCTAGCTGGGGAGAGTTTTTTAAGGAGTGTTCTGTGATCTCTTATACCAAACTAGGCTGGTTTGGGAATCTAGTGAGAAAGACTAAAACCTGAAATCCAAGTCCTGAGCTTCCTTCCAAAACACGCAGCACACCGCCTGCCTGGGTGAAGGCAGCATGCACAAACACCCCAGGGCCTCACCCGAGGCAGTGCAAGTCGTGTGAGCGTTGCAACTCACAAGAAACGTCTATTACTCCTTGATGTTCAAAAGCAGGTTAGTTGGAAACTGGAGGGCTATTGCGATTCCTCTAGGTGAATTTGCCAAGAGATACAGTGGGTAGAACCAGGGGTATCAGCAAGGACGGTCTCGTTCCTTGCAGTTCACGCTCATCCTTGCCGTGACTCCGACCAGGCGTTCCTCCAGAGCACCCGTCAGCACGGAAGACACTCTATGTGCTTGTCATAGAGATAGTCTTCACTGTGCTATTTGGGATCTTACACGACAAAGGCCTCGAGGTTGACTAACTGTGGTTACCCACAGTGACACACTCATATGGCCCCTTTTTAGATTAACAATCCTTACATCACTCTCCACACAGTGTATCCTTGGTTTTGAACTGAAGTAGTTTCTCACCAGCTAATAACCTGGCCGCTCTCCACATTGTCACACACATTCTACTGACTGAAAAACTGGCCCATGTCATAATCTTATTACAATTAAATTTCAATATTTATTTCGAAAACTTGGTAGACTTCCTACATGTCCCTTTTTGATTTTCTTCTTCATATTGCATTTTGACCATTTTATCTTCTGCCCCTGGCTGAACTCCTGCATGTTCCTTGTAGTGTAACTTCTACTTAAGGCGTTTGCGCTTCGCTTTGTTTTCAAATTTAAATCGTGAGATACATTTTCAAACCTATCTAAGAAATAGCCCTGACTTTGAAATGGCTTCTGTGGCATAGGTTTGACAGATGTAAGTCTTTGATTCTTTGGCTTTGGTTTTTGTGCCTGTGACAGTTTTACACACACTCATTAAGAGGGAGACATCACCATCGGTGTGTTGTTTATTTTTCCAAATCCCAGTGTGTTTTTTAAAGACCCGCATTTCACTCCGCAGTGTGTTTGTTGAAATGGATGTGAGCGACTGTCATGTTTCCACACTTGATATAGCGTCAAATGCTGCAGTTGTTCAGGGTTAGAGTGGCTGGACCCAGGATGCTTAGCTGACTCATTGCAGAAAGCTACCCTGTAAGAACGTGAATCAGGACAGGGAAGACAGATTTACGTACCATGCAGCTCAAAATGACAACTACATTGTCATTTTCGTTGTGAATGCTTTTAGGTTCTATATTGGCTGTGATCTTTGTACTAACTGGTATCATGGAGAATGTGTTGGCATCACAGAAAAGGAGGCTAAGAAAATGGATGTGTACATCTGTAATGATTGTAAACGGGCACAAGAGGGCAACAGTGAGGAATTGTACTGTATCTGCAGAACACCTTATGATGAGTCACAGTGAGTTCTGATAAGAGCATCATATTTAATAATTTAGGAAGCCAAATTGCTCTGACTGGTTACTTATTTTATTTTAAAATAAAAAGCAAGATACTTTTCTGCATATATGATACACTTACATTACAAATTCCTTTCCAATTTTTTTTTCTCTTCTTCCCTCTTTACCTCCCCCTTCAAACTTTATGCTGCTTCATAGTGAATGTTTGAGATGCATTGGGGAAAATGTGGTTTAATGGTAGACTTGATTCTTCAATATGTAACGCAGAAATTAATGAGATTAAAATAGCCTGACTTGTTTGGACTTTTACCAGTGTTTTGAAATGGTGCTTTATTGCAGGTTAGTAAAACACTAATTTGGGAATAAGCTCTGAGACTCTGTTATTAGCTTTAGGATTTTGAACTCCCAGTTGGGTGGCCAGTACCAGCTTCCCATTTGATATGGTATTAGTTGAAAGATTTTTGTCTTTATTCTGTTTTGAGCTTTAAAGTCAATTAAAAGTTCTACTTTTTTTTTATCATACTGGTTCTCCAATTTTGACAGTGTTCTTAAACCTTTAATGCTTGTTCTTAACATCGGAAATACTAAATTAACACTATGGAATGTCAATCTTAAGAAGTATTAAAATAATTATAATACTAAAACTATTTTATATCCCAGGGTTAGAGTATTTTCAGATGCATGTTTTTTTGTGTGTGGTTTTTTTTTAAGTGAATTATAAGTCATGTCATCCCATCTGTTTTGAACTCACATTTCCATTTCGGATCTTGCAGATTTTATATTGGCTGTGATCGGTGTCAGAATTGGTACCATGGGCGCCTGCGTTGGCATCTTGCAGAGTGAGGCAGAGCTCATTGACGAGTACGTCTGTCCACAGTGCCAGTCAACAGAGGATGCCATGACAGTGCTCACGCCGCTCACAGAGAAAGATTATGAGGGTCTGAAGAGGGTGCTGCGTTCTTTACAGGTGAGAAGCCACTCTCTGTGCAGCACTGAAAGATGAAGTCAACCAGCATGACCTAGGAAACACTTGTGGGGTTTGACCTTTCCAGTCTTCAAGCACCTGATTATTTACCGACTCCCAGGTGAAGTGCTCCACAGAACGCAGTCCTCCACATGCCATTGTCATGAGTTGGACCAGATCCACAGGCTAGCTCAGCTGTTGTCTAGCTAATGCTCATGTTTAAAATGACGGATTTTTTTTTTTTAGCCTAAATTTTATTTTTTAAAGAAAATAACTTTACTGTTAATACCATCGATTGAAAAGCAGTTTGATTAAATTCTAGTGAGATACAAATGCTTATCTAAGGCTTTGAGGCAAAGCCTTCCCTCCCTTATTAAAAATAAGAAGGAGATGGGGGTGCCTTATAGGATTGGCAAGTATTAGAGATGTATTCCAGATATAGTGCTAGATCAACACTGTCTCCTGTGTCATTATAATCAGAAACACTGAAAGAACCAAAGCAAGAACAGTAGTCTCATCACGTGGCTGCATCTTACTTAACTTCATCTCTCTGCCACATCCTTCACGCGCGGAAGTGACCGTCCCCCACTTGGAGCCCCTCCCACTCCAGTTTAATAGGCGTGACTGCAGTGGCAGCACCTCTGAGTTGGCAGGTCGCCAGGCAGGGACCGGAGGGCAGAGGCCTTGGCCTCTAAGCTAGTGCTCCACCATCCCCCCCATGGCAAGGTCCCAGGCCTCTGAGCACCTTATCATAGAGCATGTTCGTCTGGGATCATTTGTAATTGGAGCAAAAATCATCCCAAGTATAAATTCCATCCATCAGGTTTAAAACTGACTCTCCAAGTTTAAGGGCTGACTGATGCAGTAACTCAGATGGGAAGCTTAGATGGAATTTTTATTTCTCCCTGATAGTAACGATGCCTTTTTTCTCATCAATATAGGCCCATAAGATGGCCTGGCCTTTCCTTGAACCAGTGGATCCTAATGACGCACCAGATTATTATGGTGTTATTAAGGAACCTATGGGTAAGTGCTTGAGTTGAACTTGAAGTTTTTTCAGGAGTCTAAGCAGCTATTTCATTTTTCATCCATGCAACTGATGCATCATGAGGCTGTGTTGAGCAGGACTGGTGGGAGTCTAAACTGGTATAGTCAGTGGTAGGATAAATGGGGAGTACATGTTATAGTTCAAGGGTATATAGCTCTGGACCCAGCAGTTTCATCCCTTAGGATTTATATATGCACACATGTTGTTCATCCCAGCAGTGTTTATAATTGCAGAGGTACTGAAAATGACTGTCAGGAGAGGAGTAGCCAAATCAAAGGATGAGCAGAATACTCTGTAGCTGTATAAGGAGTGAAATCCGTGAATAGATTGAGGTCATTTTGAACCTCTCATCTTTCCTGTCCAATCTTCCTCATCTTTTCCTGAAGGAGAACAAAGGTAGAAATCCAAGAAAATATGGCTTCATTGCCCAGAAAATGAAAATAGTAATAAGGAACAGCTGCAAGTGACTGTATTAAGATGAACAGCTACAGGTGATGATTATATTAAAAACAGTTTATCTGCAAAAGAAGTTATAGAAGTTAGAACATACATAAAAGCTTCCAGAACTGCCAAAAGATTCATTCTAGCTGATGAAAATATTCCAAGAGCAGCTAAGCCTTTTAGATGCATGCACTTTAAACCTTTTCTTCCCTGAATGCTCTCACATTTTGGTGTGTTCTTTGTGTGTGTGTGTAAATTGAAATCATATATATTTTTAAAAAGGGAAAAAATTGAGATCATGTAGTAAATGTGTCTGGCATTCATCTTCCTGTCATTAATCTTCATGCTGCTGCTGCTAAGTCGCTTCAGTCGTGTCCAACTCTGTGCGACCCCATAGACGGCAGCCCACCAGGCTCCCCCCGTCTCTGGGATTCTCCAGGCAAGAACACTGGAGTGGGTTGCCATTTCCTTCTCCAACGCATGAAAGTGAAAAGTGAAAGTGAAGTCGCTCAGTCGTGTCTATTTGCGACCCCATGGACTACAGCCTACCAGGCTCCTCCGCCCATGGGATTTTCCAGGCAAGAGTACTGGGAGTGGGGTGCCATTGCCTCCTCCGATATCTTCATTAATCTTCAGTAACAATTTTAATGGCTTTATATAGTCGGTAAATTGATTATGCCTTAACTTATTTAACCACAGTTCTTTCCTTGAAGAGCCAGAAGGTTTTCCTTTTTTTTAATGCCAGCCAAATAAATAGCATTTTATATAGGTATGTACATAAAGATAATACAGGTCTCTCAAATATACTGTTGAAAGAAAAATGAAAGTTACAGAGTAATTGCTAGGTTTTAAGCCGTAAGCAAATGTGTTTTCTCAGGATATGTACATGTATTTAAAGGTGCATAGAAAATATCTGGACAAACATCGACTGATTTGAAAATAGTTTCTTCTAGGGGTATGGAAGGAGCCAACAAGGTCAGCAGCTTGTATTTTCTTAAGTGGAGTTAGATATATGGGTCATCACGTTTTATAACATATTTTGTAAACTTGTCAGTCAGTAGCTTTGTCACATCAGCTGTGGTATAGACCCAGATTGTTTTTGATTGTATGAAATTAAGATAATTTATTTAATCACCTCCCCCAAAATGGATTTCTTTGGGGTTGTATGCAGTTTTTGCTGCTATAAATGACAGTTGTGTAAAACATCTTTGTGCATCTGCGCTGTTCTTGTTTGTTTTCTTAGTAAAAATTTCTAGAATCAGAATTTCTCTGTCAGAGGGTATGTATACTTTTAGGCTTCTGATACGTATTTTCATATTATGCTTCAGCAGGTTGAACCATTTTCCACTGATGGCATATATCTGTACCCTTTTCTCTGCACCCCTGAAGACACTGAGCATTATCACTCTTGAGAACATTTTTTCTTTGCATATATTTATTTCAAAATGATAGGTTTGAGGTGCAAATGCAGATGTTACGGAAATGTAGGGAGTGAAATGTAAATTACTACCACTCTCATCCTTCTTTAAAGGTAGACTGTGTTAATAGTCTGATATTATGATTTTTAGTTTCTGCTAATTTGGACCAAAGAAAGACTCTCTGTTTTTGCCTGTCTTCAGTAACTAGTGATGTTCTTACTGTTTGAACTTTTTCTCTGTGAGCTTCCTATTTATATATTTTGCCATTTTGTTCTTGAGATATTCATACTCTTGTCAGTGTTATTTAAGGGGTAGTTATATTCTAAGGATATTTAAAGATTTATGGTAATTTTTGGTCATAGGTAGTTTTTAATATTGTTTAATTCAGATCTATTAATCATTATGAATTCTACTTTTAGAGTTGTATTTTCAGCCTTTCTCCCTACCCCAGATATATAAAGACTTACCTATATAGTCTCCAAATACTTTTTTGTTTTTTATTTTTTCCGATACTTTTTAAAGGAATATCAAACTAAATTGAAATCATAAAATGTCTAAACCCTACTCACATACTTTGTTACAACTACTCAATCAGTAATTGCCTGGAACTTTAAAGAAAAGTCTGAATGTGGTGCTGTCGTGGTGGGCTGTGTTAAGCATTCACTCTTCCTGTATAGCTTACATGACCTGCACAAAATGATGTGCCCAAATCTTGTTTGTGATTTTATCAGACTGGGTCCTTTTTACAGTTGTTCCTGTTTATACTTTTTCCCCTACCTGTATATACTTGAACTATCAAAGATATGTGTGTGTGTATTAAAATGTATGTATAATGTAAACTTGCCATTTTAACTACTTTTATATGCATGGTTCAGTGATGGACTACATTCATTTTGGTCCTTAAATTTTAATCCACCTAGGATTACTTTGGCATATAGTGTGAGATAGAATTTTTCTTCAAATATAGGTAGGCAGTTGTCCCAACCCCATTTATTAATGAATTCTTCCTTTCTCTGCTTACTTGAAATGACATCCTCAACACATGTAAAATTCATATGCTGAATACAGTCAGGTCTGTTCCTGTTTTGAATTCAGTTCCATTAATGTCTGTGTCATCTTGGACAGTGCCACACTTCTCATTGTCACAGCTTTAGGACGTTTTAAATTCTCATAGATTATAAGTCTTCTCCCATTGCTTTTATTGTTCAAATGTTTCTTAGATACTCCTGAGCTTTTATTTTTTGAATGAACTTCAAAATTATTTTCTCAATTCTAAAATAATTATTGAGATTTAGTTTTGAAATTGTGTTTACCTATCAGTCCTGTTCTTGTTTGTCAGGACTGCAGGCAGCATTCACATGGGAATGACCTTAAGGTTTTGAAAATCTTTTACATTTTGTGTTTTTAAGACCTTGCCACCATGGAAGAAAGAGTACAAAGAAGATATTATGAAAAGCTGACGGAATTTGTAGCAGATATGACCAAAATTTTTGATAATTGTCGTTACTACAATCCAAGTGACTCCCCTTTTACCAGTGTGCAGAAGTTCTTGAATCATTCTTTGTACAGAAATTGAAAGGATTCAAGGCTAGCAGGTAAGCAGAGGTGTTCAGTGCTCTGAATCAACTCAACTCCTGATGAGAAATGGCTAGATTTGTGTATGATCTACTTAAAATTAGAGCCACTTTCTAAAATTCAAAAACATTTATCAAATGCTTGAAGAATATAAGATGTCTTAAATGCCATGGAGCACATACAAAGATAGTAGTAAGAGTTCTTGCTCTCACTAAGTTTACAGAAGTATAAAAATAACTGTTCTATAGGATAAAGGGAAGACCATAAAGAGGGGATCTTAGCACGTTCTCCTTAATTTATGTTTGTGATGTCTTTGAAATCATGAATTATTTTATTTTTCTGGATTTTTTTTTCCTTGGACAAAACTAGACTTTAATTCCACAGACTTTTTCTTCGAACCTGTGAAAGGTGCTCAGTCATGTCCAACTCTTTGGGATCCCATGGATTATACAGTCCATGGAATTCTCCAAACCCGAATACTGGAGTGGGTAGCCATTCCCTTCTCCAGGGAGTCTTCTGAATCCAGGTCGTTCTTTACCATCTGAGCCACCAGGAAAGCCCCTTTGACTCTATAGTAACATATAAAAAACATTGAACAGCTGCCTGTGGTATTCAGGCGCTGTGACCTCATGCCTTCTGTTTCTTCAGTACCTGCTCCTCCCAAGTCCATGACTTTCTTCTTCCCAACAGGGGCCCATTTTCCTTTCTTTGAGAGCAGCCACCGGTCTAGTCCTGGGATTCATTGTTCACTATCTCCCATCCACCAGCCCACTAGTTTGATCCTTCCTAAGTAGTCAGAGGATCTACCTTCCCTGGGTAACTCTTGGCTAGGCTGGGACCTGGGCACCTGTATTATCTAGTGAACTCCCAAGGGACTCTGCATACCAAAGGGTAAGAATCTCTAGTCATTTTTCTCTTAGGAAAATCTTCTGGGTGTTTTGTTTCTCTCCTTTTCCTGTAACAAGGTAGTTTGAGACCTGTACTTCAGAGTCAGTCTATTTAAAGTTAAAGATAGGCACAACCCAATCACCTTCTCAACAGAAGACTCACAAACTATAGGCAAGGCAGGATGGAAAGCAAGTAGGGAGGCTTTGTGAACCACAAACCAAGAGAGTTACAGAATCTCTAAAACCTTCCTGTTTTTATTGTTGCCTATGAACCCATTATGTGGAAAACTTAAAGTAGGAGAGGACTTACAGAGTCCCCAGGAAAATAATAATAAAGGAAGAAAGATAAATTCAGAGTGGTGAAAAGAATATGGTAGAAGTTAGTCAGCTGATGAGATTTCAGCAAATCATGAAATACAGCCGACGGAAGGGCACTGACTGATGGAGGCAAGCAGGCTGCAGCCAGACCCCTCCAGCAGGCTCCTCAGCAGACGTGACAGCCAGCTGACTGGTAGGACACCAGACAGCCTTCAACACACGGAGTCTGAAATAGGATTGAAGGTGAGAGAATAGGAAGGGTTAACTGAAGACCTGTATCCAGGCTGCTGCTACTGCTGCTGCTGCTGCTGCTAAGTCACTTCAGTTGTGTCCGACTCTGTGTGACCCCATAGATGGCAGCCCACCAGGCTCTCCCCGTCCCTGGGATTCTCCAGGCAAGAACACTGGAGTGTGTTGCCATTTCCTTCTCCAGTGTATCCAGGCTAGTCACCCTCATTGACCCCTGTGTGCAGACCTTGTAGGAGGCCTGAAGAACTGGAAGAACACTGGATTTTTCTCCAAAGAAACAGAATAAACCATCAGCAGAGAGCTAGAGTAGACAGAAGAGAGTAAAATCCCCTGATACTTGAAGGATCGGCTCCCCTTATTCTAACACTGGGGCTCTCAACAGGGTAATTTGGTCACCCTCACCCTACAAGGGATAGTTAGCAATACCTGAAGACACTACTGTTGTCACACTTGGAGATGGTAAGTGGTACTGGCATCTAATAGGTAGAGGCTGGAGATGCTGCTGAACATGCCACACTTGCATCAAACATTGCAGCCTTTACAGCAAAGAATTACCCAGCTCCAAAATGTCAGTGGTGTTGAGACTGAAACCTGTGATCTAAAGCAAAGCCCGCCAGTTAGTAAGCTGTATACATATGCACAGGGTTCTCCAGGCACCCATCACATTTGTGAACTTACTCTTAAGTGGGAACAGACAGGGATAGTCAGATATGTAAGGAAAGCCTGCAGTGCAAAGGTGAAAGGTCAAGGTATAACAAAAAATAATTCCAGAGAAGTCAAAGTACAGTTCAGTCGCTCAGTCGTGTCCAACTCTTTGCGACCCCATGAATCGCAGCACGCCAGGCCTCCCTGTCCGTCACCAACTCCCGGAGTTCACTCAGATTCACGTCCATCGAGTCAGTGATGTCGTCTAGCCATCTCATCCTCTGTCGTCCCCTTCTCCTTCTGCCCCCAATCTCTCCCAGCATCAGAGTCTTTTCCAGTGAGTCAGCTCTTCTCATGAGGTGGCCAAAGTACTGAAGTTTCAGCTTTAGCATCATTCCTTCCAAAGAAATCCCAGGGCTGATCTCCTTCAGAATGGACCTATTGGATCTCCTTGCAGTCCAAGGGACTCTCAAGAGTCTTCTCCAACACCACAGTTCAAAAGCATCAATTCTTTGGCACTCAGCCTTCTTCACAGTCCAACTCTAACATCCATACATGACCACTGGAAAAACCATAGCCTTGACTAGTCGGACATTAGTCGGCAAAGTAATGTCTCCGCTTTCCAATATGATATCTAGGTTGGTCATAAGAGGAGAACCTTAAGAAACAAAGCAAGCATTTAAATCATGTCCCAAGAGAAATTTTGGAAGATACTGCACCTGTAAAATGGTGAACAGGATATTAGAAATAAAGAATAATCTGAAAAAGTAACTAGAAATTTTACAAACTTACTGCACACATTGAATCAAGACATTCTCAATGTAAAGAACAAAAAGACAAGGTGAAAAATATGAAGAAAAATTGTCATGAAATATCCAGTATTCATTAGTGGAAATTTCAGAAAGAACAGAGAAGACAGAGGAGAAGAAATTATCAGAGGACTACTAAGAAAAATTTCCTGAGTTGGTGAGATGCAGACAACTTTGTATCTAAGCAGAGCTGTTCGTACAGCAAATGGTTGGTGAGCCCCTGCTGTGCATCAGATACTGAGTATAGCGGCTTGCCTGGAGCCCCCATTCCGTGGGACAGGGAGGCGAAGCTGGGGGGTGCTGTGGAGGCGTGAGAACGGCTGGTGAACGTGCAAGCCAGCCAGACAAGTGGGAAAAGGTCCATTACACACATCCATAACTGGTTCATTCCACGTATCCGTAACTGGTCCATTGCACATATCCATAACTGAAATCTCCAGATGCCAGGGATAGAAGCAGCTCTTCTGAAAGCTTCTAAAGAGGTTAAAATTCCTGTAAAGTCATAGGAATTAGACTGGTATCAGACTTCTCTCTAACAACACAGAACTCTAGAGAGTAATGGAAGAATATAATCAAGCAGTTTGAGGGAAAATGAAATCTGTGTCCAGCCAAACAGTCACATGTAGAGGTGGAATAAGTATGTTTTCAGGTCATATAAGGACTCAGAAAGAGCTGCTTTCCCTTGCATCCTTTCTTAGCAAGTTATTTTAAGATGTGCATTAACAAAAGAAGAAAATCAAAAAAACAAAAGACCTTGGATTTCAAGAAAGCTAAGAGAATAACTGACCCAGAGTGACATTTGTACAGCAGGCCCATGCAGCTGGCACTGCAAATTGAAGCAGGAGAATGGAGCACTCCCAGGAGGGATGTGTCTGGAGGGAAAAAATGATTCATACATTAGATAACTTAAGAATGTAAGGGGGGGCGGAATGAAAGGCAATCAGAAACTCCATGAAAGGAAAAAAAGTTGTATAGGTTACTAAGAATGCCCTCTTAGGAAAAGAGTAGGTGCTACAGAGAAAAATATTTATATAGTCACAGTAATGTAAATGGCACATTGATTTTCAACTTTTATAATCAGTCTGCAGACAAAGCGTGGAAAGATTTAAATTACTGAGAAATAAAAATTGTACTCAAGAGGGAAGAAGGGAAAATGGTTCCACAAGCCCAGTTCTTGTTTGCCATAACAATTTAAACAATACGAAGTTGATAAGTAAGAAATACCAGTGTAAGAAATCTCCCTACCCAAGAACTGAAAGTTCCAAGGAATTCTCAGGCAGCCCAGACTTCAGGTTGAAACGTACTGTAAGCCCTCTGTGCTTTGTGCTTCCTACCTTATGTAGTTTATACTCCAACTGAATTTCTGAAACTGCTTTTTTTTTTTAATTGAAAAGGCTTTAGTTTAGCCTTTGGTGGAAGCTGGGGGATTTGAATCCCAGCCGAGTAGGGGTGGCAGCAGCTGCTGATGAGGTGGGCCTGCTACAAAAGTAAAGAATTGGGGGCAGGAGAGGAGACGTAAAGGCTGGGTCTTCACAGTGCAGGGGCCACTCAGGAGAGCTTGCCCCCTGAGTACTTTCTATAACTATTTAATTATATTCTAGCTGATGTGGTTTTTATTGAAGAACACAGAAGTCAACTGAGGACTTGGCCCAAGTCCTGATTATGTTTTAAAAAAAAAATGTGAAGTGATATTAGGGAACTTTTGTTGAGTTTAGGGCAGAATGAAACATATATATAGCCAATCTTTGAAATTTTATTTATTTATCGATTTCCAGTGTTTCCTTTGCCATCTTTCCCCCATTTTTAATTTGCAATCTCCAGCATTATTTTCGTAACTGTTCTGTTACAGTTCATCATTTTTATCATCCGTGTTTTTTCTTTTCTTACAGATTGTGATATCTTTAGTCTGAATTTTTAACTGGAATCAGAACTGGATGTTGGGGTCACTCTTTTCTTTTATTGTACCACGTGATTACCTAATTCAAAATTGCCCCCCTTGAGTTCAGATTAGTTAATATAATTTTTTAATGTTTAAAAGAAGATGTATAGTAGTATAAATGGTTTATTCTAGCAGCCATGTTGAACAGTGTCTCTAAAAATTGTAAACTCCTGGAAGACTGTATTTATATACACTATTTCAATAGTACATACTTGATAACTGTACAGTAATTTGGTTTACTAACAAACGTTGTTAATAAAACTGTGAAACTAGAAAGGAGACTTTCTGAGCTTTAATAGAAAAACTGTGATTTTAATACTGTCATTTCTCTCCTTTTAGTATTATTTTCCTTCATACTTCCCAACTCAATGTAAATAAGCACACACACGCATAGGTATACACATATTTTACCACAATGGTAATGCTTTTGTAAATGTTTTCTATTTGTCCCTTTGGCTAAAAATGTTGTATTGGACAAATATATATATATTATATATATATATATTCCTTTAAAAAAATATTGGCTTTTTCCAGTGAATTATCATGTTTAGTGTACCATGAAAATTTTTAATATTATAGGTTAACATTTTCTTGTTTTCATATATTTGCTTGCCAAGGGTGAATGAAAGAACATGGCTGCTTTCCCCCAGACAGACTGACCTTGGCATCCACATAAAGCATCATTGTTTTAAAAAATGAAGGGTGCTTAATTGTTCCCTTTTTTCTGTATTCTGTAGGTCTCATAACAACAAACTGCAGTCTACAGCTTCTTAAAGTTCAGCGTGTTAACCTAACATAAAACACAGCAAGAATCTGGTTGTCTGAACTATTTTAAAATTAAGGAGCCAGATGTTTTTAGTCAGGTTATCCTGACAAGACTTGACCTAAACTTCGTTTTTATTGGTCATAACAGTCCAATTATATTCTTGGCCAATTTTGTCCAACGGACAAGGGAAAAGCAAAGTCAACGACACCATTATCTTGTCAAGATCAAATGGTTTTACTATTGTGGCAGAAGCGGGAAAACTTTGTTTATTGAAAAAAAAGAAAGCAAGAAAAAAAAAGATAATATGGGGTCAAGTGTAACTCCATGGAAATGCCACGTCTGCTCTTCAGTGAAGAAGCTGGTTTAGAGTCTCGCAGAAAACTTTCGACTGTATTTATTTATTGTTGCAAAAAGACGCTTTTTATTGCTGCCCTCATTTGTCAGCTAATTATTTTTTCTTATAAAATCCAGCCCCGGTTACATGTAATCCATTCTGTATCTTATCATGATTCCTGTAGGTAAAAGTACAAGACGACCTCTAGATGTCTTTTCTTTCTATGAAAGGAGCTGCTATGTACACATGTGCACACACACACACACACACACACACACACACACACACACACACACAAAACTGGGAATCAACAATGAGTTTATTGTTCATAGTAGATAAAAATTAAGCTTGCATAAAGGTTGGGCTAAGTGGTCCTGGACTACAGACTCTGTTGCCTTGACTATAACAGAACAATTTGTCATTTACTCTGCACCAGGCTAAAATGAGTAAAATCTATTTGAAGGTATCTTGTTTGTAAACATTTGTCAGATTCTAATTTTTTTTTTTCTTTTTGTATTAAAATTCAACTATGGATGTATATGAAACAAAATAAATGGAGATCATTTTTCTCCCTCAGATGGTGTCTTTGAATGTGCGCTGATGATTCTCCGTAAGCCTTTTGAGGGGAAAGGGAGGGCTGCAAGGCAGAAAAGTAAAAAGGCAGAAGGATCTGATCATACCTGGATTTCTCCAGGGCAGTAGTGCTCCTAAATTTTACAATTCCCAGCCCACTGTCATCATGTCAAAGAAATATATTCAGCGGTGCTAATACCTGTTGCATCAATTGATCAGACTGATTTTAAAAAAGATAATGTGACAAAATACACTTTGCCTTCATCTGTAGGCTTTATGACACCAGGCAGATTACCCTTTACAGACTGCTGCTTACATTTCATGAAGGGCATTTTTTTTTTTAATGACTTCATCCTTTCTGTACTTGTTGGTTGGTTGAGTTGTTTGGGGTTTTTTCCCCCACATAAAAAATAGTGTAAGCAGTAGGGGGAAATGGAAAACTCAGAGGAAGGTGTAGTTTGCATGTTTTTCCTTTCAGTGTTTTATTAATCTTACACGTCGTATTTCTACATTGTCATAATCACTTCTATGAGATCTGCCATAGTTGGTTTATGCAGCTTTGCAAAAATTTTACTAGATTTTGCACTAATTCATATTAGCTTTGTCCTACCAGGTTCTGGAATTTTATCTAATTGTTGTTTTTTGTTTCCTCTGTTTAATATCACCCTGCTATGCAAAACCTTCCCAGACCTTAGTTTCTTAAGAGAAAGACGTTACTACAGTTTCCAATTATTTCTTATTACAGGCTCAGGTGTACAAGTTATTCTGGGTTAATGTTATCTAATGAAGCCCATTCCTTTTTGTACATAAAAATGTCACTTACAAACTAAAGAGACTAATTGTTCAACATTGAAAACATGGAAACAAAGTTTTTGCTTAAAATATTAACATGGAAGTAGTCAAACATAGGTTATTTTGTCCTTTTGCTTTTTAAAAATGTTACATATTGTATGCACTGTGCTGATGCAAGAATCCTACATTTTAATGAATTATGAAATTATTTTGCATCTCATCACGTCACAGTATTTCTGTACTATTTATTCATATATATAGATATATATGGGCTTAATCACTTAAATCGTTACGGCAAGAACTTTCCTATCTGTAGGCAATAGATTGCTATGTTTTTAACAGATTGTGGCAAATTTAAACAGCAATTCTTTTTGTACGTAATAGGACATTTCATCCTAGAAAAATAAAGTAATGTTTTTGACGTTGGATTTGGTGCAGTTTCTAATGAAACAGTGGTTGGTTGGTTAATATATTTTCTGTAGATGTTGAAATTGCCAAATTGTACAAAAATGGTAAATTTTGTGGGAATCCTTGGACCAGGAAGATGTTAATTTCATAAGTGTATTTAATAGTATAAAGCCTCTTGTGATTTCTATCACCATATAAATACATAGACATTTTATAGTTTTATCAACTACAGAGCTTTAGTCTTTGAAAACTAATTTTTGGGAAAACACGCCTTCTTATATACACATAATGAGTTTCAAAAGCTGCTTTTCTATGAGTATTTGATAAGCTTCTGCTACTCAATAAAGTATACATGATGCAACTATTTTGCTTTCAATAATCCAAGTACTAGAATGCACATTTGTTATACTGCTAGGGTTTTTCTACCCAGCCTTTGGACTTGTGTGTGTGTATATATATAGATATATGTTTACTTTGCATCAACAATTTCCTTGGCTAGTATTTTCAGTGCTTGTTATATTTCATCTGCCAAGTTCACAAACCTTGAAACCATTTCATAAAAAGTATTTTCATAATATTGGTAAGGTTTTTTTCCTCCTACCCAAACTCTGCAGGATTTGTATTTTAGTTAATGTCCTGTGGTGGTTATAAAGTGAACTTTCAGAGATATTTTCTAAAGTAAAACAATTACTTTTTATATTTCAAGTGGCCTATAGTGTTATTAAAGAGACACTGAGATTTGCTGTTGTTTGTAATCTGCCTTCCTGGAATCTGCAAATAAAAAGTTCTTTCCCTGTTTCTGTTCATTTGTTAGGCAAACTCCCTACATCTTTGTGTTTCTGATACTACAGAGCCAACGTGATGACCTCTTAAATCTACACACATAGCCTCATGACTGAGGCCATTACCCATGAGTGTCAGATTTCGTCCTTAAAATGGTGGCCTCTCAGGAACAAAGTAATGTCTTACAAGTACTTGGGGAAAGGTTGTTAGTGAATTGAAATACAAAGTACTTTTGGAGACTTGGAATAAGATACCACAAAAGACATTTCTTAGAAGATCACACCCCTCTTAACCCAATTTGGACCAGATTCAACTAAACAAATAAGTGCTATAGTTTTAAAATGATAAAGTCCACCTGAAATTGAAATTAGCCATTGTAGATAGTGGGTCAGCTTTTGGTAGTGGTGGTTGAGTTGCTAAGTCCTGTCCACCTCTTTGCAACTCCATGGACCCCATGCCTGCCTACACTCCTCTGTCCATGGGATATCTTAGGCAAGAATCCTAGGAGGGGTTGCCATTTCCTTCTCCAGGGAATCTTCCCAACCCAGGGATTGAACCCATGTCTGCTTGGCAGGTGAATTCTTACCACTGAGCCACCTGGGAAGGGCCAGGTCAGTTTTTAGGTATACCTAAACCTTTGATGAACCTAAACATAAACAGTGCCAAGTGGTGTCTTTAAGAGTTAAAAGCTAGTACAAAAGTGTATATGTTTTTACGAACCTTTCCCTATCAAAGGAAAACTTTTTTTCTGCTTGAGCGCCAACAGCTTAATTGAAGGAGGAATGTATTGAGTTCTTCTTGAAGGCAACAGTGTTGTGCCCAAGATCCTTTAGTCTCGAGCACAAACCCATGTACTAAGAAAAATCTTACCAACAGGACAGAAGGATTCAGAACTACAGTAAATTTGCAAGTTGACATTTTCCATAAAATTCAAAGATTGTGTCCAAAGTACTGACTAATATTGAGATTCTTCGTAAACTTTTTTGCCTAATCTGGAATTACCAGTCTGTTCTTCACTGCCTCCCATCCATACCACTTTTCGACCTCACCTGAGCCTCACTCATCTCACTGCAAACTTGGTCTTGAATGATTGCCTTAGTTTTAACTGGCAGTTTCTAAAAAGTTGACATGCTTGTATTTGCCACAATAACCATGTGACCTCTAAGTGACTTTTGTGTGATTTCAAAACTTCTCAAACTATTAACAATCAAACCCTAACCCTCAGTCTTATAAAAGTGATACCCCACCACCCCCGCTCTTTTAAACCAGAGCTATTTATAACACTTCCCTTTATACTCTAACATCTGACCATCCAACTAATCATTTATTTGGTCACATTGTAATCTTCCCCACCATGTTACTCAGGATCACTGCTTAGCCATTTGACATTTACAAGTGTAGCTTTGGTTTTTGTGACTGGTGCTACTTCTGTCTTAGTTAATTTCTGTCCTAAAGAAAACTAATCCAGAAGCTCTTCCTTCACTGCATATGCATTCACTGTCAATGGTTCATGTAATAATGCAGTGGATTCCCAACAGGCAATTCTAGGATAATTTTTAATAAGCTTGGGCAAAACTCATTCTCAGCAAACTCTGAAAATCCTTTAGTTAATCTTTATGACAGAATAGTCAGAGCCTCTTGACTTTTTGCCTCATTTGGGACAAAAAGGTAACAGTGTCTTATCACAGGCAGATATGTTTTTAGGCTGTATAGTCACTGCTGTCCTGACATCCTGTGTGTATATGGTGCTTCTTTGAGGCCATCACAGACTGACATAGCTTGAACTCCAGTGCATCTCCTTTGAAACCAAATGTGCTGTTTTTCTCTTCAGTGCAGTTATTTTTCTTTAGGCAGTCTTCAAGGATTATCAGTGTCTCTATTCACAGTTTCAAATTAACTAAAGCACAGCTTGGTCTTCTGGGGGGAAAAAAACACTGTTAATGTCTTTGTGGGCTCAGATATAAAATCAATAATAAATTCAGTTCATGGTTAAATATTTTTCAAGCTAGCTGGAAAACGTTTTAAGATTCACATGCTTGCAAGCCATCATTAAATACTGGTTCCAGGGTTTGGGGAGTGAGTTTGAGAAATGCTTTTTTCCCCAAACCTTCTGGGGCTCAGTGAAGCTAAAAAACCAGGTGCATCCAAGATCTGATTTCACAGCAAGATTTACTGCTTTACAAACACAAACATGATACTTGGTCTTAATAGAAAAATGACATCAGATACACCCAGAATATGTTTGGCATCGGGATAGCTGCCAATATAGCACAAAACATAGGATTTTAGAACCTGGGGGGGCATGAAAATAAACTGTATCTTGTATTTTGGTACATCAGGAACACCTGTTTGCTTGAAATAAGACCTTCGGTACTCTTAAGTGGAAAACTTCAATACTTGTCTTGGGCTCCAGCTTTAGTGTTTGATCTAAATGTGATCTAAATGACATTTCCTACGTCTGACTAGTGCACTTAACTGTTACGTACAGAATTTAAAATGTGACGGTTTTAGTACAAAATCTGGTTTGATACATGATAAAAAAACTACTTGGAATTGTATATTTAAGATCAAGCAAATGTTTTGTGAACTATTTCTACTGAAGAATGTATTTAAATTAAAATAATTAAAAATAAACAACATGAAGCAGTGATCTGTTAACTGGACAGGTCAGTGAGCTGAGCTTGTGTGGAAGAATTGGCACACCAGTTGAATAACCCCGCCATGGAGCTCAGAAGCATAACCATTTAAGAAGCCTTTTGTAAATAAGACAGTGACCTCAAGATGAGAGTTGGGACTTTCAAATAGTTCCTAAAGGGACTATGTGTCCTTCCTAAAGGAAAATCCCATTATATGATGATAAGGCCTTTCCTGTCTCGTTGCAGAATTTAAGTTTCAGATCCAGAAATGCCCAGCTGGTGTTTTTCAGATGCACTGGGCATGAATTGCCCCCTTGCACTTGCCCATCCCTTTTCGGTTAAATCTTTTCACGTAGCTGCTGCTGCTCCTGAGTAGTCCATCTCCTGGGCGAAGGCGCCCTCTCAGGATCTGAAGCAGAGCTGTAGGAAGCTGCCTTCTCTTATGGTAGATGTGGCCCATCACAATATACCTGCTGCCTGAAGAAAAAAAAGCCAAAATATAAAGGTATAGTTATCTTTCAAGTGCCATGCAACAATAAGAAAAGAACACCTTTAAGACACCGGTAGCTTGAATCTACGATCTTGCTGAATCTCAGACATTCAGATCTCAGACAACAGGTGGAAACAGCTGAGTGACCTTTACAATCAGATTCTCAGGCTGTTAATAGCCAACACTAGGAATAAAGGTTCTAATCACAACAGTACCAGTAGGATTTTACAGAGCACATTTCTAGAAAGATGTACGAGTGGGCATTACTCGCCCCCTGCCCCCGCAAAGACCACTATAAACAGTTTAAACAGCCCCTTAGGCATGCCTTCTGGCAACTGTTCGGTCATTCACTTGTCAACAAATAGTGACTTGCTTTGCCAATGCGCGCAGTTCCCATCCTTAACCAGAGGAGCCGGGAAGGGGGTGTTCGCTGATGGCATTTAAATCACAGAGGGACCGAAGAGATACTTGTCTAAATTCTATTCATTTTAGAATACCCTCCCCCAAAAAAAATGGTACTGAGATGACCGATAGGGACAGAGCTGTGGCATATACAAGTTACAAAGTGGCATAAAGTGCATATTCAAAATGGTCCCTTCGGTCAGTTTCAGTACCTGGCTTAAATTCTGGACATGGCTTATTGCAACTAGAGGAGTCTAGGGCTAGTATGTGAACTCGGAAGAAAAACCCGTCCGGAGTGATGTACAGGCGGTTCATCTTGTACAGCCCGTCTCGGTCCACCAGGAGAGTCACCAGCCGGATCCCTGTGCCGAGGACGTCTACATCATGCACGATTCCATTCAATGCTGCTTTCAAAAAACAGAGTTTGGAGAAATGCATAGCGCTCACATCCTCTTTTCTCCCCCAGTGCGTTTCTTACAAATCTCCGGGGCTTCAAAGACCGAGTGGGTGGGTTTCTCTAGGGTTTGGTTTAGGGGCCCCGGGCCACAGCCCGGCGCTCTCGGCTCGGAAAGGCTCGCCCGGTGGCCTGGGCTCGGTCGCCCGGGCCCGGGAGGAGCTGCGGGCGGGACTCACCGAACTCGCTGGCGCAGAAGGACTCGCGCTCGTCCAAGTCCGCCCTGCAGGCGCGCGCACAGGGCTCGGAGCCGGGCTCGGCGTCCTCCCCTGCAGCGCGCCGAGGTGCGGCGGCGGCGCGGGCGCGGGTTCCGGGGGCGGCGCGGCGGCGCGCGGCCGGTTGGGGTGGGCGGGGCCGGCGGGGATCTCGGCGGCGCGCGCGGAAGGCCGCACTGCCGGGAGGCGCGGGGCCCGGGCGCGCGCGCCGCGGGGAATCCCCCAGTGCCGGCTGGCGGCGCGGTGACGCGCGGTTCTCGGCCTGCGCTAGGCGCGGGCTCGGCGGGCCGGCGGGTGCGCGCGCGGCTTCCCGGAAGCCCGCCCGGTTCTCCGCGGGCGACGGGGGCTTCCGGCGCCTCAGGTCTGACCAGGCACGGGGAGCGGCTTCGGCCGCGCGCGGCCGCCGCGGGGTCTCGGGGACTGGCTGCGCCCGGGGCCCAGGCATCTCCGCAGTCGGGCCTCCGCCGGGGTCGGGCTTCCGGCTGTGGGGCGGCGAGGCTGCAGGGAGAGAAGAGGAGGAGCCCGGGGAGGCCATTAGAGGCGGAAAGGCCGGGGAGGCTGAGAGGAGAGGGCAGGGGAGGGGGGCTGGTCGAGAGGAGGGGAGGCAAAGAGGAGACTGTGAGGGAGGGGCTGGGGAGGGGGAAGGGGAGAGGCCGAGATGGAGGGAGAGAGGCCGAGAGGAGGGGAGGCGAGGTGAGGCCGGCCGAGATGAGGCTGCGGAGGGGAGGGGAGGGGAGGCTGCCGGGGGCGGGGGAGGAGGAGATGGGGGACGATGTTAACGGAGCCTTACACCTGCGAGCGGGGACCTGGAAATGAAGCGGGGAGAACCGGAGCGGGGAGAGGAAGGCGCCCCCGGTTAGGAGAGGAAAGACGCCCCAGCTTCTGATGAGCACGGGTTTCCTAGGCCTCACAGGAAGACCGAGCTGAGGGTCTCGCCCTGTGAGAATGAGGACAACTAGAAACATTTTTCTCACCACATGGGAAGATTTCATTTTGTTAAGGACCCTGTCTAAATCAATAGCTTTTAAAATTACAACAACCTATTTGTTCTAGGACTAAACACGACTGACAACTCTGGTTAAATAACAAACTCTTTTTGCCCTTTCTTTAATATATATATATAAACATCCGCCTTTCCGCTATGTACAGTTTGTTGAGAAAGTACCGAGAGCAAACCCCAGGGGGAAAGGTCTCATATTACAGGTTCTCTTAATTGTTTAAGCGCCCCTGACAACAGAACTATTTGGTTTTCCCATCCGTGTTTACACTGTCATCTTGGTCTCCGCAGAATCGAGCATTTGTGAGTGGATTTTTATCTGGCTTCTTGGACACCGCTTATTAGAAAACCACAGCTTAGAAAGATGTTTAAAGCGTGACTGGGAGGCAGAAGCCCCCGGTTAAGTGTGAAAGCACACACATCCCTTACATGCACCCCTCCCCCCGCCCCGCATCATTTTCGTGGTAGAGAAAAAGCTCCTAAATGGCATGGCATGAAAACAAATTTTTGAAATTATTAGTGATTTTCCCCCAGCTCTGCAGGCAGGTTGGTGAGCAGACTTCAGCCAGCTTAGAAGTTGGGCAACTTTCCATGCCCAGTTACACAATATCACCTCCCCCTTTTGCCTGAGTCCCAGTGCCCTCCAGGCGGGCAAGTCTTTATATTTTCTATTGTTTAACGGCTGGTTTTCAGTATTTCTCTCCTCTGGCATCGAAATGCATGGCCTGCCCCTTTGCAGTTCTTGCAACACTTCATTTAAAGTGATTTATCTTGCCAAATTGACAATCTTCATTTCAAGTGATTTATCTCGCCAAATTGACAATCTCCTTTAAAATCAGCTTTCAGCCAGCAATAATCGCCAGTTATAGCTCATGTTTTTGCAGAGAGGTTGATTCTGACTCATTATGTTCAACGTTGCCCATACACAGCTGAATAAAGTTCTGGTGGATATCCAATTCCTGACTGTCAACTGTTGACCTCACAACTGCTTCCCCATTGATATCACCATCTGTTGTCATGGGAAAGATTGTCTGATATTTGGGTTAAATGCCACTGAAGTCATTCAATTTCCATGTGGAAAAAATAACCCAAAGTAAATTGCCCTGCGAGGTGCGGAAGCTATTTTTCCCGGAGATAGTGAATCGAACAGAACGTCTAAATAAAAGCCAAACAGAAACACCTCTCCGCAGAGAACCTCTTGTTTCTTCATTCTCTCAGTATTTTCCATCTCATGCATGAAACTGTGTATATGTGTTTTGTGTGTTTTAAAGACTCAGGTGTCCCAAGGCAATTGGTTGGGGCTGCAGGGAGAGGGAAGAGAGGTCCGATTTCGGCTCCCTCCGCCCCCAGCCGCGGCGGGGCGCACCCAGTGCCTGAGATCGCCGGCGGGACGCGGACCCAGGCGCAGGGCGGACCCCGAGCTCCTGGGGCGCCAGCCGCCCGCCGCGTCCCGCGAGCCCGGCCCGCAAGGCTTCCGAAAGGCGCGCCACGACCCCTTTTGACACTTTCCCTCCTCTGTGATGGAGCAACTACTTAACATGCAAAGTTTTCTCCAGCCTGCCAGGCTCGCTCGAGATCATTTCAGTAGCTGAACAACTGGCTTCATTCCGAAAAGGCTGCCAAGACACACACAATCTTGGGGACACATTTTGCTCCTTTCAAACACGAACACGGACCTGGAGTCTCCGGTCAGCCCTGACCCCTTTCTCGTCCCTCCCTTCGTCGCGCGCTCTCCGCACCTCACCCCCGGATTCCAGCCCCTCTCCCAGGGCTCAGCGTTTCATCGATCTTACCTTTTCTCTCCGCCACTGGGGCTTCGGGAGAAGATCCAACGATCAAACAGAGGAGCCAGAAAGCTCTAGCTGTCATGTTTGTAGACACGGTTCCCAGGCTCTAAAACAGCCTGGGCTTTTGCTCTTTCTCTCCCCCCACCCCTTCTCCACACCCCCCACCCCCCGTTCATGCTAATGAGGGGCAGCCTTTGGGGAAACGGGAATCACTCACTGAACAGACCATTGGAACAAAACCGAGCTGCAAGGATTTCTCCCACCTCCTAAGGGGGAAGAGCACGTGGCCTCTCAAAGTTGTCCCTGGGAACGTCTGTCCTGCGATCTGCGGGCAATGAGAACATCAAATCCGACACTTTAAACCCGTGTGGGCTTGCGGGCTGGGGCTGGGTGGAGGAGCGTGTAGGGCGGCAAGACCAAAAAGGGTGTTGAGGGGCTGAGGGACTGGGTGTGGGAGAGTGAGTGATAAGGAGATTTTTCTAGATTAAGCCAACAACAATTAGGCAAATTAGAGCCTAAGACAGTTTGGACTTGTGGAAGGGAGGAGATTCCAGGTGACAGAAAATTCATCCCAAAATGTGTCATGGATTCTTAGATGAACTAAGTGACTACATCCTGGGTTTGATTACATCATATATGTAATATTTATATTCTAGAGTCAGAAAGGCCCAAAAGCCCTCATAAAATATTAATAGCTTTTCTTCTCTCTCTCCTCCTCCTTCCCCTAATTGAAATTGGTATCTAATTGGCTAGATTCATCAAGTCTTTTAGCCAGCAGGTGCTAGAGGATGGTGGTGGTGGTTTAGTCACTAAGTCGGGCCTGACTCTTGCAACCCATGGACTATATAGCCCACCAGGCTCCTGTGTCCATGGGATTTCCCAGGCAAGAATACTGGAGTGGTCTGCCATTTCCTTCTCCAGGGGGTGTTCCCAACCCAGGGATGGAACCTGCATCTCAAATCCATGTCTCCTGCATTACAGGTGGACTCTACCTCTCAGCCACCAGGACAGTGAAAAATCCTCCCCAGCTCTCTGATGATGGCTCACCTCTTCAAGAAAGGTGGGTTTTGTGTTTTTTTCTAAGAAAAACTCACTTGCTACTTGGGTCTGAATTCTTTTTCTTTTTTTTTTTTAATATTTATTTAACTACACTGAATCTAGTTGCAGCATACAGGATCTTTTGATCTTCGTTGTGACAGGCGGGTTCTCTTTTAGTTGAGGCGTATGGGATCTAGTTCCCTGACCAGGGATGGAACCTGGGCCCCCTGTATTGGGAGCTCGGAGTCCTAGCTACTGGACCACCACGGAAGTCCCATTGGGTCTGAATTCTTGAATGGCTCTGTAAATTCATCCTGAGCTAAGAACCCTATCCCTCAGATTGAACTGAAACAGCATTCACTGAAGAGGGAAGTAAGCTCACTGTAGTAAACCCACAACTTTCCCGATGTGTATCTCATTTCAACAGCTTCACATCCAAGAGGAAGGGGAAGTTATGTTGAGATGAAGGCATTTTTATCTTAAGCACGTGAGCCAACAGTGAGATGCAGCTGCTTAAAAGTTTTGCTGCATTAATATCTTATGTCTCAAAAATAATAGTGCGAATCAATCTGTCAGCTTCACTGGTGCAGGGCGGGGTGGATATCATGTTTTCAAGAAAGACACTGGACGGCTAGAAGGAAAACAGTCCAGCTAAGAGGGCTGGACTCCATGATGGTCAAGTTCTTTGGGAAGAACTGAGGATAGGCAAACAAAAACATTTTTTATATTTTGGGAAAGAACTGATAGGTAGAAGTTATGAAGTGACAGGTTTAATTTCAGTTTAAGAAAGAATATTCTAACAACAGAGATCTCCAAAAAGGGCTGCTTTCAAGGGTTGTAACAATGAGGTCCTGGCCACTGGGGATGTCCAAAGAGAACATGATTCAGGGATACTGTAGAACACATTCCTGGATTAGGTGTGTTGTGGATTGAGGGGTAGAGTAGATAAATGAGCTCTAGGGAGGAGTTGCCTGTCTGGTCACAGGCTGACGATATGTTGGGAGGGGGGGGTCACTGTATCTGAAGACTGGTGCTCAAATTTCCTCAGTTTGAAACTCACTTTTGTCAATAGATCAGATTTGTGGAACCAACTCATGTTAACCAAACTCATAAAAAGCAGATGTATAAACCAGAATATCGCTTATTGTTTTGTAATAGGGAGGATATAGCAAAGGTGAGTCAGAGGTCTGATTATTAATCAGAAGTTTCCCTGTTGAGAACTAAATCAAACTGCAGTTGACAATGGGCTCTTCTTTCCTCATTCAAGTTTTAGAGGAGCAAATTCTCTGTTTCCTCCAAAAGAGTATATCTCTTCAGTCACTACAAGTCTTATGTACATCAGAGTCAGTGTCTCCAGATTCTGGCCAACATCAAAAAAACACTGTGAACTTTGTGCTTTGGGTTTACAGTTTTGGGGGCCGGGAGGGGCAGGTGCGCTGTCTTAGTCGTAGTGTGCAGAATCTTCCATCTTCACTGTGGCATCTGGAATCTTTTAGTTGCCTGTGTGATATTCAGTCGCAGCATCTGGGCTCTAGTTCCCAACCAGGGATTGAACCCAAGTCCCCTGAATTGGGAGCTTGGAGTCTTAGCCACTGGACTACCAGAGAAGTTCCTGGGGGTTATAATTTGCAGATGTCATTAGATTCCTTTCTTTCACACACTCTTTCTTTAAGTTAAGCGGAATAAAATTAATTAGGCTTAAGCTTTCTCAGTTACAACCACATCTCAGACATAGTTGCCTGAGATTATGTTCAAGTCACCCAGATCCAGTTTGGGCTGTTCCCAAAACTCTTCTGTTTCAGGAATGTTCTGAATGAATGCCCTGAAGCCCACACCCTGTAATGCAGAGGCAGAGAGCTGACCGGAAGTCTCCTAGAGGCTCCTGGGGTGGCACCAGCCTGGAAGAACTTGCCAGGGTCCAAGGCTGGGTCTTGGGCAGCACACCACTTGCAGGTGCCAAAGCCATATTCATGGTGGAAAGTGCAAACAGCTCAAAGAGACAGAACTATGTAAGCGAGAATGCCACTTTATTAATTTACAAAAGATCAACTCAGGCAGACCTGCAGTCTCATGTCAGCCTGGCTAACATTCTCTTTCTATAAACAAGTCACCTGGGAAGCCCAGTTATCATCAGGGTGGTTGGTAAGGGTACAAGGATTTCGTTATATGATTGGAATGTTTAGAAGTATTGGTTTTTCACAAGGTATAAAGTCCATCTCTCCATGCCCATCTTCCATGTGTCAGATGAAAGAATCTAAAACCCTAACTGCCTTCCTCTCCCCTGCCAATCTCTGGCATTTTGAGTGTATCTTTCTGCTTTGCAAATATTTGTTGAGCATCTACTGTGTGTTGAATAATAAAGAGTTTGTGCCAGGTTCCTGGTATGGAGCGTCTAACTCTTGGAATTTCCCAAGTGAAGGAAACATCTTAATTATTCATGAGCTTCCTAGATCACACCTGAGTTTATGCTAATGAACTGACTCTTGGAGGGCCCCTTGATAACTTAGGGCTGGAATCTGGCCATCAGAAACACCAACCATGCAATTAGAGAGTTGGGACTTTGAGCCAGCCTGACCTCCAGGCAGCAGAGGCTGGAGATTGGGTTCAATCAGGTGGTCAGTGTTTTAACCCATCATGCCTGCTGGATGGAGTGACAACTCAGTGGGGCTTCTTGGTCAGTGACCACGCTGATGTGCTAGGGAGCGGCACAGTCTGCACCATGGAGAGACAACCCCAAAGCTATGCATTTGGGACCCTCCTAGATCTTGCCCTACATGTCTCTTCATTTGATTGATACTGATCTGTATCCTCTCTAATGAAACTGATCATAAGTTACAGCACTTTCCTGAGTTATTATAGAGAATTATCAGATCTGAGAGGAATCATGGGAACCCCCTAGGTTTGTACCTAGCTGTCTGAAATAAGGGTAGTCTTGTTCTAGATCATCTGCTCTTTAACTAATGAGGTCCGCACTAACTCTGGGTGGTTTCTGTCAGAACTGAATTGCAGCCCACCACTCAGTTTTCAAACACTGTGTGCCATGGGAATTCCCTGCCCATCCATTGGTTAGGACTTGGTGCTTTCACTGCTGGGGGCCAGGTTCAACTCCTGGTTGGGGAACTAAGAACCTGCAAGCCTTATGGCATGGCCAAGGGAAAACAAAACAAAACAAAAAACCTACTATGTTCGAGGAGTTTTAGAAGCCAGAAATACCCATCATCATCATCATTTTTCAAAAAGAATATAGTACTATTGCTTTGGTTCCCATCTGGTAAGGGCTTCCCTGGTGGCTCAGAATTTGCCTCCAATGTTGGTGACCTGGGTTCAATCCCTGGGTTGGGAAGATCCTCTGGAGAAGGGAATGGCAACCCACTCCAGTATTCTTTCCTGGAGAATCCTCATGGACAAAGAAGCCATGGGGTCAAAAAGAGACATAATGAGCACCTAACACTTTTCACCAGATAGATCCAGGAGGGCAGGCATTGCAGGCTGAAACAACAGCACATGCAGAGGCATGGCGATATAAGAGAGATTGTGAGTCTACCCAGGCCCAGAAAGCATGGCAGCTTCTTAGAAGGGAGCCCTGATGGGGGACGTTGCTGAGAATCTTGATGACTATAGACGAACATTCCACAGACAATGGTAACTAACTGCTTTATGTATTTAATTTTAGTTTTTGGCTGCTGCTGTGCATGTGGGATCTTAGTTCCCTGACCAGGGATCGAACCTGGGCTATGGCAGTGAAAGTGCCCAGTCCTATCCACTGGACCACCAGGGAATTCCCCAAATAGCTGCTTTTAAATCTTTATTTTGTTTTCCCTATCACTGTCCATTATTGTAACGAAAAATTTGGAAAATAAAGAGTAGACGCAAGAACTACTACCATTACCCTCAACAACCACTGCAATAATCCCATGTTTTTCCTTCCAGGCTCTTTCTCAGATACCATCTTCACACAGATGCCTTCGGTGGACGAACACTGTTTTGGATCCTGTGTTGTTCACACAACACCGTGACAAGGGCACATTCCTATTTCACCTGTTGTGTATACAACTTTGTATTTAGCTTTTATTCGATGAAAATTAAAATATTATTGGGACTTCCCTGGTGGTCCAGTGGTTAAGACTGGCCCTTCCAAGATGGAGGCTGTAGGTTTGATCCCAGGTTGGGGTACTAAGGTCCCACATGCACAGCATAGCCAGATATATATATATATTTTTATTTTTTTACAAATTAAAATATATTACACACTCTTTGTAGATTTGAAATCTCCTAAATGCATAATATGTTCTCACTTAGACAAATCATCACTTGTACATTTTAGACTATTTTCAATGTTTGCTGTTGTAAAACGTTCTGTGTCTCCATTAACAAAGGAATGAATGTATTGAGACATACTGAAATACTATACAGCAGCATTTCTCCACCTGCCACTTTTGACATGTTGAGCAAGATAATTCTTTGTTGCGCATTCTTCACCAATACCTCTGGCTTTATCTACTAAATACCAGTAGTGCCCCTCTCACCTCCAGTTGTGACAACCTAAACTGTCTCCAGACATTGCCAGATGTCTCTTGGAGACAGAATTGTGAACCATATTCAGTGCGAGACAGCAATGAAAATAAATGAGCTACAAGTACAAAAGCAAAATATAGATGAATCTCATAAACGTGATATCAAGTAAAACAAGTCTGACACATAAGGCTGCATGCTAAAGACTTCCCTGGTGGCCCAGTGGTGGAGCCTCTACGCTTCCAGTGCAGGGGGCTTGGGTTTCATCTCTAATTGGGGAACTAAGATGCTACATGCCAAGGTGCATGGCCAAAAAAAAAAACCTCTTTACGGTGTAATTTCATTTAATTTCTATACACTCACAAATAGACAAAATTAATTTATGGAGTTAAAAGTCAGGCTGTGCTTATCCTGGGGATAGGTAGTGACTAGAAAGAATATCTGAGTGGGTTGGGGGATGAGTTGTTTGCCATTGAAGTTTTATCTATTAATTTCTCATATCTTAAATGACAAATATTACTGTTTGTGTAGTAGAATCTATTGGTTATTTTTTTGTTCTGCCTCCCATCCCTTTATAAAAGTCTTTAAGATCTATATTATTGTTGTTCAGTTACTCAGTCGTGTCCGACTCTTTGCGATCCCGTGGACTGTAGCATGCCAGGCTTCCCTGTCCTTCACCATCTCCCAGAGCTTGCTCAAACTCATGTCCATCGAGTCGGTATGCCATCCAACCTTCTCATCCTCTGTCGTTCCCTTCTCCTCCTGCCTTCAGTGTTTCCCAGAATCAGGGTCTTTGCCAATGAGTCGGCACTTTGCATGAGGTGGCCAAAGTATTGGAGCTTCAGCTTCAGCATCAGTCCTTCCAATGAATATTTAAGACTGATTTCCTTTAGGATGGACTGGTTGGATCTCCTTGCAGTCCAAGGGACTCTCAAGAGTCTTCTCCAGTACCGCAGTTCCAAAGCATCAGTTCTTCGGTGCTCAGCTTTCCTTATAGTCCAGCTATCACATCCATACATGACTACTGGAAAAACCATAACTTTGACTAGACAGACCTTTGTTGGCAAAGTAATGTCTCTGCTTTTTAATATGCTGTCTAGGTTGGTCACAGCTTTTCTTCCAAGGAGCAAGCCTCTTTTAATTTCATGGCTGCTGTCACCATCTCTAGTGATTTTGGAGCCCAAGAAAATAAAGCCTGTCACTGTTTGCATTGTTTCCACATTTGCCATGAAGTGATGGGACCAGATGCCATGATCTTCGTTTTGTGCAAGTTGAGTTTTAAGCCAGTCTTTTCACTCTCCTCTTTCACCTTCATCAAGAGGCTCTTTAATTCCTCTTTGCTTTCTGCCATAAGGATGGTGTCATCTGCATATCTGAGGTTATTGTATACGATTAGTACATATTCATAGCAGAATAACTAGTTATAACAGATAAAAAGAGAAAAAAGAGAAAAAAATCAGCTATAGTCCTGTTGCCTAGGAAAAACTACTCTAAATATATAATTTTTACTATAAATTTTTTATGGGTCAATTTCCAGATGTTTTTCCTACACATGTGCACATGTAAATATTTCTTTCTATAAAAATGGGGTCATGGTATGTGTATATTTTTATGACATGGTTTAAATTTTTTTAATGATATGGTAAGGTCTTTTCATTTCAATAAATATAAGATTCCATAATCATTTATTTTATTTTTCCTTAGCCATGCCCCAAGGCATGTGGGATCTTGTTCCCCAACCAAGGATCAAACCCAAACCTCCTGAATTGGAAGCTCAGAGTCTTATTTATTGGATGGCCAGGGCTGTCCCTCCATGATCATTTTAATGACTGAATTCCTACACTATTACATTGCTGAGTCAAAAAATATGATAATATCAATATTTTTGCTATTGCTGAATTATTCCCCAGATATGTATCAGTTTACACTGACCATCCACAGTGTAGCTCTGTAATACTATTTCTCCACATTGGAGATATCCAATTAAATTATCATTATTTTTTACCAAATCATCATTATTTGATATCTTTGCTGTTCTGAAGAGTTTGTTAAGATTTCTCTTTTTAAAAAAGTTTACTTTTTTTTTTGTTAGTGATATTGCACATTTTTTTCCATAGATTTATTGCCTATTTGGATTTATTTTGTTAATGACCTGTTCATATTCTTTGTCTGTGTATTGGAATGATCAGACTTTCATTTATGATTTAAAGAACTGTTCATAGCTTCAGAATTTTAACCCTTTGTTCATTAGATATATTGTAAATATCTCCTCAAACAATTTTGTTTGATTTTAAGCTTTACTGATTTTTTTGACCATAGAACTTTTAAATTTTCTGTAGTAAAATCCATCAATCTTTTGTTTTAATTTCCCCAGTGTCTTTTGGATCTTGCTCAGAAAGACTTTCTTTAAATCAAAATTATATATATATATTTTAGTTCAGTTCAGTTCACTCAGTCATGTCCAACACTTTGCAAACCCATGGACTGCAGCACACCAAGCTTCCGTGTCCATCACCAACCCCCATAGTTTACTCAAACTGATGTTCATTGAGTCAGTGATGCCGTCCAACCATCCTCATCCTCTGTCATCCCCTTCTCCTCCTGCCTACAATCTTTCCCAGCATCAGGGTTTTTACAAATGAGTCAGCTCTTCGCATCAGGTGGCCAAAGTATTGGAGTTTCAGCTTCAACATCAGTCCTTCCAGTGAATATTTAGGACTGATTTACACCGAAGAATTGATGCTTTTGAACTGTGGTGTTGGAGAAGACTCTTGAGAGTCCCTTGGACTGCAAGAAGATCCAACCAGTCCATTCTGAAGATCAACCCTGGGATTTCTTTGGAAGGAATGATGCTAAAGCTGAAACTCCAGTACTCTGGCCACCTCATGCGAAGAGTTGACTCATTGGAAAAGACTCTGATGCTGGGAAGGATTGGGGGCAGGAGGAGAAGGGGATGACTGAGGATGAGATGGCTGGATGGCATCACTAACTCGATGGACGTGAGTCTGAGTGAACTCTGGGAGTTGGTCGTGAACAGAGAGGCCTGGCGTGCTGTGATTCATGGGGTCGCAAAGAGTCGGACACGACTGAGCGACTGAACTGAACTGAACTTACTTTACTATGGACTGGTTGGATCTCCCTGCAGTCCAAGGGACTATCAAGAGTCTTCTCCAACACCACAGTTCAAAAGAATCAATTCTTCAGTGCTCAGCTTTCTGTATAGTCCAACTCTCACATCCATACCTGACTACTGGAAAAACCATAGCTTTGACTAGACAGACCTTTGTTGGCAAAGTAATGTCTCTGCTTTTTAATATGCTGTCTAAGTTGGTCACAACTTTCCTTCCAAGGAGTGTCTTTTACTTACATGGCTGCTGTCACCATCTCTAGTGATTTTGGAGCCCAAAATATAAAGTCTGTCACTGTTTCCCCATCTACTTGCCATGAAGTGATGGGACCGAATACCATGATCTTCGTTTTGTGCATGTTGAGTTTTAAGCCAACTTTTTCACTCTCCTCTTTCACTTTCATCAAGAGGCTCTTTAGTTTTTCTTCACTTTCTGCCATAAGGCTGAAAGTGTCATCTGCATATCTGAGGTTACTGATATTACTCCCAGAAATCTTGATTCCAGCTTGTGCTTCAACCAGCCCAGCATTTCTCATGATGTACTCTGCATACAAGTTAAATAAGCAGGGTGACAGTATATAGCCTTGACGTACTTCTTTCTTGATCTGGAACCAGTCTGTTATTCCATGTCCAGTTCTAACTGTTGCTTCTTGACCTGCAAACAGATTTCTCAGGAGGCAGGTCAGGTGGTCTGGTATTCCCATCTCTTGAGGAATTTTCCACAGTCTGTTGTGATCCACACAATCAAAGGCTTTGGCATAGTCAATAAAGAAGAAGTAGATGTTTTTCTGTAAGTCTCTTGCTTTTACGGTGATACAGCAGATATTGGCAATTTGATCTCTGGTTCCTCTGCCTTTTCTGAAACCAGCTTGAGCATCTGGAAGTTTTCAGTTCATGTATTATTGAAGCCTGGCTTGGAGAATTTTGAGCATTTCTTTGCTAGTGTCTGAGATGAGTGCAATTGTGCGGTAGTTTGAGCATTCTTTAGCATTGCCTTTCTTTCATGTTGGAATGAAAACTGACCTCTTCCAGTCCTGTGGTCACTGCTGAGTTTTCCAAATTTGCTGGCATACTGAGTGCAGCACTTTCATAGCATCATCTTTTAGGATTTGAAATAGCTCAACTGGAATTCCATTACCTCCACTAGCTTTGTTCATCGTGATGCTTCCTAAGGCCCACTTGACTTCGCATTCCAGGATGTCTGGTTCTAGGTGAGTGATCACACCATTGTGATTACCTGAGGCATGAAGATCTTTTCTAGATGGATCTTTGTCAGCAAAGTAATGTCTCTGCTTTTTAATATAAGGTCTAGGTTAGTCATAGCTTTTCTTCCAAGGAGCAAGCCTCTTTTAATTTCACGGCTGCGGTCCCCATCTGCAGTGATTTTGGAGCATAAGAAAATAAAGCCTGTCACTGTTTCCATTGTTTCCCCATCTATTTGCCATGAAGTGATAGGACTGGATGCCATGACCTTTGTTTTCTGAATGTTGAGCTTTAAAGCCAACATTTTCACTCTCCTCTTTCACTTTCACCAAGAGGCTCTTTAGTTCTTTTTGCTTTCTGCCATAAGGGTGGTGTCATCTGCATATCTGAGGTTATTTATATTTCTCCCAGCAGTCTTGATTCCAGCTTGTGCTTCATCCAGCCCAGCATTTCACATGATGTACTCTGCATAGAAGTTGAATAAACAGGGTGACAATTACAGCTTTGACATACTCCTTTCCCAACTAGAAACCAGTCCATTTTTCCATGTGTGGTTCTAACCATTGCTTCTGTACCTGAATACAGATTTCTCGAGAGGCAGGTAAGGTGCTCTGGTATTCCCAGCTCTTTAAGAATTTTCCACAGCTTGTTGTGACCCACACAGTCAAAGGCTTTGACATAGTCAATAAAGAAGAAGTAGATATTTTTCTGGAACTCTCTTGCTTTTTGATGATCCAATGGATGTTGGAAATTGACCTCTGTTTCTTCTGCTTTTTCTAAAACCAGCTTGAACATCTGGAAGTTCACAGTTCACATACTGTTGATGCCTGGCTTGGAGAATTTCGAGTATTACTTTGTTAGAGTGTGAGATGAGTGAAATTGTGTGGTAGTCTGAACATTTTTGGCATTGCCTTTCTTTGGGATTGGAATGAAAACTGACCTTTTCCAGTCCTGTGGTCACTGCTGAGTTGTCCAAATTTGCTGTTATATTGAGTGCAGCAGATAAAGATCATTAACTTCTAATAAATGTAGGTCTCTTTCTGGACTTTCTTCTCTGTTATTTCATCTGTTTATTTTGGTGCCTACAATGGGACATTATTATGATGATGTTATAATATAGCTCTATTTTCAAAAATTGTTTTGACTATTATAGTTTTCTTTTTCCCAAGTGAACTTCAAGGTTATTCTGCTAAATTGGAAAAAAAAAAAAAAATGACCCTGGGATTTGGGATTTCTCTGGCAATCCAGCAGTTAAGACCCTATGTTTCCATTGAAGAGGTCACAGGTTTGATCCCTAATCTGGGAACTAAGATTCTGCATGACTCACAGTGTGGAAAAAAAAAACAGCAGTAGTATTTGCATTAAATTAAAATTCCACTAAATACATAGATTTGTAAAGGAATTGGCAACTGTCATGTATTATCTCTGTAGCCATGAAAATCAGATATCTCTACATTTTGAATCTCTTCCTTCTGTTAGAATATTATCATTTTCTTCACCTAAGCACTAACCATCTCCTGGGTAATATAAAAGATTTTTTTTTCCTTTATATTTCCTAGCTGGTTTTGGTAGGTGTATAGAAAGAGTACTGATTATACTTGATCATATATATATATATATATATATATTCTGATATATATTGATATTTATTGCTTCTATCCCAATTTATATATATACAAAAATATTTCAAACTGTTTGCCATAGATTCCCTTGGGTTTTCTCAGGGGAAAACTGTAAAATTCTGTAGTGATATTTTGCCTCTTCCTCTCAAATATTTGTAAAACTTTCATATTGCATCGATGAGAACTTCACAAGCGATTAAATAATCTCAGTCATAGTCATCATCTTTGCATTATAAGTAGTTCTCATTTTCAGGGAACACCTCAAGTGTTTCACTTTCAAATGAATAAAATTTCACTTTGCTTCAGGGATGTCCACACCATTTCAGCTTGGAAATCTGACAGATACCCCTTTTCTTTTATTGCTTTCTTAATGCTCTGATCTGAGTGTGTCTTTCACGTATTTTACTTTCTCACTCGTCATTTTGATCTCTTTATCTTTTTCCTTTTCATTCTGATTTCATTTTCAGTAACATCAACTATGAGTTTGGCTGTGCCTCGAATGTATGATTTCTTAGTTCCCTGACCAGGGATCGAACCCACGCCCTCTGCTGTGGAAGCACAGAGTCTTAAATACTGGACTGCCAGGGAAGTCCCCTAGTTAGTACTTTTTCTATTGTCCACCCTGTTGTTCTTTCAGCTCAGTCTACTCTCTGCTTGTAATTTCCTGATTCACAAGAACAATTTCTTCTTGTCCTTTTTTTTTTTTGAAAATATCTGTTCCTTGAAATTGTCTTTGGGATTCTTTCTCATCATTATTCGAGGTATATCTTCCTCTGAGCATTTCTATGGGGGAATTTAATAGAAGGAGTTCCTGGTGGTCCACAGACTCCAGCACTTTCTCTGCCAGGGCCCAGGTTCAATCCCTGGTTAAGAAACTAGGATCCTGCAAGCCATCCAGCACAGCCAAAAAAAAAAAAAAAAGCTATTTTTAAACAATTAATGCATTCCATTCTTTTTATATATATATAATTTTAATGTATTTATTTGTTTTGGGCTACACTGAGTCTTCATCGCTTTACACAGCCTTTCTCTAGTTGTGACAAGCATGTGCTACGCAATGACGGTGTGCAGGCTTCTCACTGCAGTAGCCTCGCTTACTGGGGTGCACAGGCTGTAGGCAGGTGGGCTTCAGTAGTTGCGGCTTGTGGACTCTAGAGTAGGGGCTCTGTGGTTGTAGTGCTCAGGGTTAGTTGCTCCACAGGCAGCACGTGGAATCCTTTTGAACCATCGATAGAACCGGTGTTCCCTGCATTGGCAGGCAGATTCCCATCCTCTGTGCCACCAGGGAAGTCCAAAAGAAAGCTATTGAGAATCATATAATGAATACTTGCATAAGCATGGCCCAGTTTTATCAAACCTTAATAATTGTTCCATATTTGCTTCTTTTTAATGCTTAAAAATTACAGATACAGTTGGCGGCAGCCAGTCTCCTGGATGACTGGCCTCTAGTGATCCCTGCTTCTTTGTGTTCACACCTTGTATCGTCCCCTGGCATTGCACAACCCCTGCATGTAGCGGGACTGGTCTCAGTGACCCATAGCATATGGAAAAAGTGATAATAAACGCTTCCATGTCTAGGTTACAAAAGACTGAACTCTCACCTCTTTCTGTTTTCATTACATAATTTTATTTCTTCTTAGCATGCCCTTCCTTCTTCACTCTAAAAGTCTCGTCCTTTCTGTTAGATTATTTCCCCTGATGGAAGCCAGCTGCTGTAATGGAAGGACATCGGACAGTCCAAAGAGGCCCGTGGCAAGGAGGCCGCTGAAGTCCTCGGCCAATAGCCGGTGAGTAGCTGAGGTCTGCCAACAGCTGGGAAGTGGACTTGAAGGCAGATCCTCGCCCAGTTGAGCCTCCAGATAAGACTGCAGCCCCAGCCCAGAGCTTGACTGGTCTCCTCCTGAGGGACCTGAGCCATCTGGTAAACCATTCCTAGATTCCTGGGGCACAGGAAGTATGAGTAATAAGTGTTTATTGTTAAGCTGCTAAATTCTGGGGTAATTCATTTTGCAGTAATAGGTAACTAATACAGGGTTGAAGGCCCCTTAGGCTCCTCCCTAATCCAATTTCTTTTCCTTCCTAGAGATAATAATCTTTATGTTGAACTGGGGGTCTCTACCATTCTCCTGAATGTTTTTCCTATTTTGACTGTGCTAGCTGCCATTGTAAAAAGATATCATCAGTTAATGTTGAGGAGTTTGCTGCTGCTGCTAAGTCGTTATCAGTCGTGTCCAACTCTGTGCGATCCCATAGATGGCAGCCCACCAGGGTCCTCTGTCCCTGGGATTCTCCAGGCAAGAACTCTGAAGTGGGTTGCCATTTCCTTCTCCAAGTTGAGGAGTTTAAAAAGTTATAATTCTAGGTCTTGCTACATTCCATAAAATATGCACTTGTAGTTCAATAACGGAGAAGGCAATGGCACCCCACTCCAGTACTCTTGCCTGGAAAATCTCACAGACAGAGGAGCCTGGTAGACTGCAATCCATGGGGTCACTAAGAGTCCGACATGACTGAGCGACTTCACTTTCCCCTTTCCACTTTCATGCATTGGAGAAGGAAATGGCAACCCACTCCAGTGTTCTTGCCTGGAGAATCCCAGGGACGGGGGAGCCTAGTGGGCTGCTGTCTATGGGGTCGCACAGAGTCAGACATGACTGAAGCGACTTAGCAGCAGCAGTTCAATAATCTCTGAAATGAATGATAATAAAGTTGGGGAAGTTTTCCTTTTTAATGTGGGAATTGCCTAGTCTAATGTTATCAGTTCAGTTCAGTTCAGTCACTCAGTCATGTCCAACTCTTTGCGACCCCATGAATCGCAGCACGCCAGGCTTCCCTGCCCATCACCATCTCCTGGAGTTCACTCAAACTCACGTCTATCGAGTTGGTGATGCCATCCAGCCATCTCATCCTCTGTCGTCCCCTTTTCCTCCTGCCCCTAATCCTTCCCAGCATCAGAGTCTTTTCCAATGAGTCAACTCTTCGCATGAGGTGGCCAAAGTACTGGATTCTAATGTTATAATGAAATGTAAAAGAAAATCTATTGTTAATAATAGCTTGCACCTACTGAACACTGTTCCAAGTATTAAATCTTTGTATAAAATATTTTAAATAAAGCTTTGCATAAACATATGAGCTTTTACTTTTATTATCCCAGATTAAGGATAAGAGAAAAGTTAAGTAACTTGCCCAGGGTTATACATCTGGTAATCAATGGATACCAAAACCCTTAACTACTATCAGTCCACTTTATATCAAGTAGAAATTAAAAAGAAGGGAAAAGATACAATTAACATAAATGTAGCTGTTAGAGGCCTCCTCTGCAAATGACCATGAGGTCTAAGTTGATCATCATAACTGCCTTCTTCCATCATTTATTCTGTGTTTCTCCTACCCTCTGTTGAGCAGTGCTCAGTGCTTGGTAGGGAGACTCAAAACTGTATTCCTGTAAGACTTGCATTCTTGGCAGTCCTGTCGTTATTGGATTGCTGCACTTTCCTATTAACTGAATCTTCGGGACAAGAGCACACTAAGATGTACCTCCCGGGAGTCCTTGGATTCCTCTTTCCTCCGCTAATAGCAGAGCCATTTTCCCTTGGTAATCACATCATTCACGGGATTGTCAGAGCTGGGGCTGCTGTACCCAAGTACCACAGCCCGAGTGGCTTACACAACAGGCGTTTGTTTCTCACAGTTCTAGGGATGGAACTCTGAGATCAGGGTGTCAGTATGGCTGGATTCTGGTGAGAGCTCTCTTCCTGGCTCACAGATGGCTGCCTTCTTGCTGTATTCTCACATGAGAGAGAGCACACAACAGAGAGACAGAGAGAGAGAAAGGGCGCCAGACACTTCTTCTCCTAAGGATGCTAATCCATCACGGGGCTCCACCCTCATGACCTCATCTGAGAGCCTCACCTCCCCATACGGTAACACTGGGACTTTTACCAGGCGATTTGGGGATAACATAAATATTCAGCTCATAAAAGTGTCACCCTCTCCCCTTCTCCGCCTGTTGATTCAGCAGCCTGGGGGGGTCCCAGATGGTCAAGGGACAGCCTCATCTCCAGTTGAATGGAGCCATAATAGTGTCTCCTGGCCCAAACATCTCTCCACTGGTCACTAGGACCTCTGGACCCACTGAGCCTCTGGCAAGGAAAGCAAAAAAAAAAAAAAAAAGTCTTCCAGTGACTCATTAGCGGTCATAGTGGGAGAAGCCACCCATACCTCCTCTCCTTAGTTCCTGGCCCGGCGTATTCTGGCAATGCCTAAGTCCAGGAATGGTAGTGCTAGAAGCCCTGCAGGCAAGGAAGGCAAATCCAGACCCAGAACACGTGTCTGTCCCTGTGAGGACCGGCTGCTGTCCGCACATCCCAGACTCCCTGCAAACAAGACATTATTGTTTTGCCTCTCAGGATGCGACCCTCCCCTTGAAGAAGCGCCCTCTGCTGGCCTTTCCTAAGATCTGCGGCCACGGGCCTCTTCTAATTGGCGTCTATCAGTCTTGGTTCCTTATGCTTTTATTTGAGGAACCTTTCTCCTTTTATTTGAGGAGTTGCGATGCCTCCTGGCTTCACTGCTGGAGGTTTTTGTGGTTCTGCTTCTCATCCCCCTTGTGCTTTTGTAGGATTTCTGAGAGGAGTGGAGAAAAGTGGCAACCGTACTGTAATCTGGTAAAAATTTAAAATATAACAATTTCGAATGTTAATATTATTGGATTGCATTCTAATATTAATTCTGGTGTACTTTCTGACATTCTTATATGAGTTTGGAAAATCTGGCTGGATATAATACTAATATTTACCCCTTGACCCATTCCTCACTTTGCCTGAAATTGTGTGCATGAATGCTCAGCTGTGTCCAACTCTTTGGGACCCCATGGACTGCAGCCCGCCAGGCTCCTCTATCCATAGAGTTTTCCAGGCAAGAATACTGGAGTGGGTTGCCATTTCCTACTCCAGGGAATCTTCCTGACCCAGGGATCAAACCTGCATCTCTTGTGTCTATTGCATTGACAGGTGGATTCTTTACCATTGAGCCACCTGGGAAGCCCTTGCCCCTGAGATTGCTTGGGGACAAAGAAAAAAATGATTAAAATGGGGACAATTAGAAAGGCCCTAATATGTTTTTCATGAGGTGTATCAATAATATAGTCATACCATCCCTGTTTGTCACGCCTCTAAGGCAATTCCTAGATGAGCAGCCAGCTCATTCTTTGTTATGGGGCTATCCTGTCTGCTGGAAGATGTCAAGGTCACCATGTCTGCCCAGAAATCTCAGAAGGCCAGGTGAGTATTAGCTCCAATACTTGCCACCCCCAGTCTTAGTCAGTGATGGAAAAACCATCTCAGAACTGTCTCAATTGGCCATTCAAGTTTGATAGTATGAGACTGGTTGATGATAAGCAATGCACTGTAAATCTTTCAGATGGAAAGGAGAGTGTTTTGTGGACCGTTTGTTTGTGGGTATATGTGTGTGGCAGTTTTAAGTTATTAGTTCTTAAAATCTTTTAAATGGCAACAACTGGACCAAAAATCTGTCAGAGAATTTTGAGACTCATTAAAACCAAATTCAATAAGAGGAGAAACAACAACAGTCTTCATCACCTAAAATCAACAATGACAATGGAACAATCACTATGGAATACTCAAAATAAAATGGACAATGTTTATGCTGAGGAAAGGTGCCAGTGTTTTGTGTGGCTAGTGAGTATGCAAGCCTCTTTTAAGAAATTACCTCTTCCCCTTAATGGGAAGAATTGGTGGGAGGGTGATTCCTCTGTGGCCCCATGAATCAACAGGAGAAAGCTGGGCCAATTGTAAGCTTTTCCAGGAAGCTTGATTCTAGAGCAAGCGACCCTGGGATGATGAAAGCCATCAGAGGCACTTTTTTGCAAGTCTCGCTGCGTGACCAGTGGCAACGGCGGCAGCAGTGGGGGCCTCTTGGCAGGTGGCTGGCTCTGAGAGTCACTGTGCTTCCAGCCTCTCCTTCTGGGGGCCTTTGGTGTGTCCTTTGATTCTTGCTGGCCCCCACAACTGGTCCTCCAGTTTTTCCCACCCCCATTTAGTAAGCACCCCCTTCCCCATGGCGTTCCAATGAGTTCTCTTTTGCTTTGCTCAGGTTGGACTGGTTTATTTTCATTGTTAGAAACAAGAGGGAACTAGCAAAGGAGACTGAGAAGCTGATTGGAGAACTGAGATAAAGGAGATTTTTCTGGAAGTCTGTGAAAAAAAACGGTTTGTTTCAGGAAGGAACTGGCCAAGAGTTTCAAACTTCAGAGCAAAGTCAAGCAAGAGAAGGAGTGAAAGTTATCTCTTAAACGTGCCAATTCGGAGGTCAGTATCCGGGAGGAGTGTGTCCAGCAACAGGGGAGCAAGGAGTATATGCCAGGTGGGAGGAAGGAAACCCTGGGTGTGCAGGAGCCGTGCTGGGGCAGCTAGGCTGCGTGGAGGGGAGGTGCCAAGGTGCCACCTGTCTGCCAGGTGCCCAGGACTGAGGGTGAGCTTTTAAGGAATAGAGAAGCTGTAGAGTGTTCAGGGGCTCAAAGGAAAGCCAGAAGAAGGAAACTAAAGATATAGACAAGGTGGAGGGGATTAATGGGCTTACACTTTTTAAGTGTTTACTAAGTGTGGTGGTTCAGACTGTAAAGAATCTGCTTGTCATGCAGGAGACCCAGGGATTGAACCTGGGTTGGAAAGATCCCCTGGAGAAGGGAATGGCTACCCATTCCAGTATTCTGGCCTGGAGAATTCCATGAACTGTCCATGGGGTTGCAAAGAGTCAGACATGACTAAGCGACTTTCACTTTCACATCCGGAGAATTCCATGGACAGAGGAGCCTGGCGGGCTATACAGTCCATGAGGTCGCAAAGAGATGGACCCCACTAACACTTTGTTTTTTTCACTCTAAGTATCAGACAAGTTTCCTGAGAAGAGGGCGTTTCAAAGCAAAAACAGAGCGAGGGAATGGCCTGGGACTGGAGAAGGGACATCCTCTTCATGTGAGACAGAAGAGGGAAGAAATGGGGGAGATGGTGGAGGTGAGGGAAGGCGAAAACATGGAACTTGCATTGAATGACTTGAATCCGGGGTGTTCAGCAGGCATTGACTTCAGCGGGGATGAACTATGGTGAGTGAGTCACAAAAACACCTGCCAGAGAGAAGTCCTGGGGATGAGAGGAGAGGTTGGAGGAGGTGGGAGAGTCCGGTGAGCTAGCTGGAGGCCTGAGCAGGCCAGTCAGAAGCCCAAAGTGTGGAGAGCCTATGAGGAGTTAGTCTTGCCCAGCCCTCAGGATGAGGGTCATGTATGACGGCAATCTTGCCTTGGGACCAGGGAGACAGTGTTGCTGTCCGTTGTCCCCAGATGCTGCCCGCAGGTGGAAAGTGGAGACAAGGCAATTCTAATTTTTGAGCCCCTACTGTAGCAAGGACCGAATATGGTGGCCACCAACTCTGAGGCACCAGGAATGGAGCTGGAAATCATGCCCTGGGCTTATTCATTTGTTAGTCTTTCTGGCTTTTAAATTTAGCACCATCTTGCTAATCTTAAAAGGGGCGGGGCGTGGTGGTAGTAAAGGTATCAGCTAAATTTTCCCATTGATTGTTTAGCATTTTTCTTGAATAAATGTTTAATTTTGGAATAATTTCAGATTTAATGTTAATAATTTCATAAAGGTTGCAAAGAGGGCTCCCATATACCTTTCAGTCAGTTTCCCCTAACGCTACCATCTTACATTACCATGTCACAATTAAGAAATCAACTTTGGTATAAATCACCGTAGATGGTGACTACAGCCATGAAATTAAGACACTTGATCCTTGGAAGAAAAGCTATGACCAACCTAGACAGCACATTAAAAAGCAGAGACATTACTTTGCAAACATAGGTCCATCTAGTCAAAGCTATGGTTTTTCAGTAGCCACGTATGGATGTGAGAGTTGGACTATAAAGAAAGCTGAGCACTGAAGAATTGATGCTTTTGAACTGTGGTGTTGGAGAAGACTCTTGAGAGTCCCTTAGACTGCAAGGAGATCAAACCAGTCCATCCTAAAGGAAATCAGTCCTGAATATTCATTGGAAGGACTGATGCTGAGGCTGGAGCTCCAATACTTTGGCCACCTGATGGGAAGAACTGATTCATTAGAAAAGACCCTGATGCTGGGCAAGACTCAAGGCAGGAGGAGAAGGGGACGACAGAAGATGAGATGGTTGGATGACATCACTGTCTCAATGGACATGAGTTTGGGCAAGCTCCAGGAGTTGGGGATGGACAGGGAAGCCTGGTGTGCTGCAGTCTATGGGGTTGAAAAGAGTCAGACATGACTGAACTGAACTGATAATTGTGTGTAGCTAAATTGCAGAATGTACTCAGATTCCTCTGGTTTTCCCCCTACCATCCTTTATCTGTTTCAGGCTCAAACCCAGGATCCCCACATAGCATTTAGTATTTGTTTTTTTCAAAAGTAGGACTTAACTGTGATATTTCTCTTGTACAAGTTTTACAAGAAGAGTTTGAACTTTTCAAGCTCGTCAGCTGAACCAGTCTGGAAAGCTTAAACTCTGATTGCATTTCTTTTATTATACTAATTTGCAAATCAGATACACATACACACAAACCTTATGTTTCAACTACAGTTTGTTGTTCATTGTACTTTAAGGACAAAACCCATAAATTACATTTGTATGTTTTAACACAGTTTCTTATAAATTCTCCTTAGTTCTGGAAATAAATGTTTGCAGCCAGCACAATTGGATCTGCTCACACACCCCTTGGGATAAGGATGGAGAGGGATTTTTCCATGTGTGCCTGCCCATGATGAAATGCATTATTAAAAGAAAAAGAGATGATGCCATCTATCCAGCTAGCATTTGGTGTTTCCTAAGGCTTTTTTCTTTTAAAGATAAATATAAACTAGGCAAGAGTAAATGCTCCTCTTTTCCCGTCACATCTTAGTTTTCTCTTGCAAGGTCTCTATTGTGCTACAGCGGAGAACGCATTTCCGATATTTAAATACAACAGCCCTGGAGATCGCAGCAGAGAAAGCGAAATCACGACATTTCAAAATCTATTTTTGTGCCCATCATTGCTTTTTTTCCTCCACCAAAACTAACCTCCGTGCGACCCAGATGGGACTCGAACCCACAATCCCCAGCTCCGGAGGCTGATGCCTTATCCATTAGGCCACTGGGTCACCACAGGATCTGGCTTCTCACACCGTCCCCTTACGCGATGCCATCATCGGGCCCCGCCCCCGCGCTTTGTGGCCTCGCGTCGGGCTGCGTGCGATTTGGGAATCGCCCCCAGTGGCTGCAGCACGCGCCTGCGCCTTCGGCCTGGCCCGCCCTAGCCCCTACGCGCATGCGCGTGAGCTACCTCTGCGCCCCCGCGCTGTCCTGGTACTGCTTGGCAGGCACGCAGACGGGTCTGGGTATCTGTGGGAGGGGCGTGCTTTTCGTTCGGTTCTTTCGGGAACGTTCTCAGTCTTGACTGCATACTAGACGCTCTTGGAGGGAACTTTAAACAAAATTCCGATGCCTGGGCTCCCCCACCCCTGTTCTAATTCTGTTTACCGGGGCAGGCCCAGGCCTCTGCATTTGGTATGTCTGCTGCCGCCTTCTAGCGGGAGGTCCCCGCAGCCTTCCTGTCCCTAACAGTCTCCCCCTTCTCCTTTGCTGCTTTTATTCTATATACGTTAACTGGATAACATTTTATGTGCTGGGAACTGTTGGGGGTTTCCAGGGTGAACAGGCTTTTCTTTAAATCTGCCCCGCTCCCCCACTCACCTACCTCCATATTTCTCCCCATCACTTCTTTCCCTCCGGATTAAAGGGAAAATAAACATAACAAGGTCCGTACATACAAAATAATACGAATTTTGTTTTTATCTTAAAACTAGATCTCGGATAAAGATTTAGAGGCTTTCTGGTTCCATGCATAATACCTTTTTGCTTGTTGCATGTAAATGTGCTGCTTTTTTAATTTTTTAATACACTTTTTTCTTTTTAGACACATAATACCTGTTCACTGTAAAATTGTATAAATAGGAGTAAGCCAAGCAAAGAAAATTGAAACTATAATTCTAGTGTTCAGAGTCAACCGCTATTAACATTTTGTTGTGTTTCTTTCAAATTTTATGTGTCTGTGTGTCATGTCAGTTTTACTACCTGTGGATCCTGAGTCCTCCAGGAAATAATTTTCATGGACACTAGGACATGATCAGTGAATAATAGCTAATCACACAGCAACGATGGTGCAGACATGATGGTAAGTAAAACTGCCACATTATTGAGTCCAGGCAGACTAAGCTAGTAATAATAGTTATGCTTCACCTTTGTGCAGTGGAGGGCGGGTAGTGGTTGTTGGCCAGCTTCACTTAAGAACATCTTTGACAATCGGTTCAGTTCAGTCGCTCAATCATGTCCGACTCTTTGCGACCCCATGGACTGCAAAATGCCAAGCCTCCCTGTCTATCACTCAAACTCATGTCCATTGATTCAGTGATGCCATCCAACCTCATCCTCTGTTGTCCCCTTCTCCTGCCTTCAATCTTTCCCAGCATCGGGGTCTTTTCTAATTGAGTCCATTCTTCTCATCAGGTGGCCAAAGTATTGGAGTTTCAGCTTCCACATCAGTCCTTCCAATGAATATTCAGGATTGATTTCCTTTAGGATGGACTGGTTGGATCTCCTTGCAGACCAAGGGACTCTCAAGAGTCTTCTCCAACTCCACAGATTAAAACCATCTATTCTTCTGCCCTCAGCTTTCTTTATAGTCCACAGCTCTCACCCATACATGACCACTGAGAAAAACATAGCTTTGACTAGACGGACCTTTGTTGGCAAAGTAACGTCTCTGCTTTTAATATGTTATCTAGGTTGGTCATAACTTTTCTTCCAAGGAGCAAGCATCTTTTAATTTCATGGCTGCAGTCACCATCTGCGGTGATTTGAAGCCCAAGAAAATAAAGTCTGTCATTGTTTCTACTGTTTCCCCATCTATCTGTCATGAAATGATCTTAGTTTTCTGAATGTTGAGCTTTAAGGCAACTTTTTTCACTCTGCTCTTTCACTTTCATCAAGAGACTCTTTAGTTATTCCTTGCATTCTGCCATAAGAGTGGTATCATCTGCATATCTGAGATTATTGCTGTTTCTCCCAGAAATCTTAATTCCAGCTTGTGCTTCATCCAGCCCAGTGTTTCTCATGATATTCTCTGCATATAAGTTAAATAAGCAGGGTGACAATATACAGCCTTGATGTACTCCTTTCCCTATTTTGTACCAGTCTGTTGTTCCATATCCAGTTCTAACTGTTGCTTCCTGACCTGCATACAGATTTCTCAAGAGGCAGGTCAGGTGGTCTGGTATTTCCATCTCTTTAAGAATTTCCCACAATTTGTGGTGATCCACACAGTGAAAGGCTTTGGCGTAGTCAGTAAAACAGAAGTAGATGTTTTTATGGAACTCTCTTGCTTTTGTGATGATCCAACGGATGTTGGCAATTTAATCTCTGGTTCCTCTGCCTTTTCTAAATCCAGCTTGAACATCTGAAGTTCACAGTTCATGTATTGCTAAAGCCTGGCTTGGAGAATCCTGAGCGTTACTTTACTAGCATGTGAGATGAGTACAATTGTGTGGTAATTTGATCATTCTTTGGTATTAGAATGAAAACTGACCTTTTCCAGTCCTGTGGTCACTGATGAGTTTTTCAAGTTTGCTGGCATATTCAGTGCAGCACTTTCATAGCATCATCTTTTAGGATTTGAAATAGTTCAACTGGAGTTCCACCACCTCCACTAGCTTTGTTCGTAGTGATGCTTCTAGGAAGCATCAAGGCCCACTTGACCGCATTCCAGGTTGTCTGGCTCTAGGTGAGTGATCACACCATTGTGGTTATCTGGGTCATGAAGATCTTTTTGTATAGTTCTTCTGTGTATTCTTGCCACCTCTTCTTAATATCTTCTGCTTCTGTTAGGTCCATACCATTTCTGTCCTTTATTGTGCCCATCTTTGCATGGAATGTTCCCTTGGTATCTTGAAGAGATCTCTAGTCTTTCCCATTCTATTGTTTTCTTCTATTTCTTTGCATTGATCCCTGAGGAAGGCTTTCTTATCTCTTCTTGCTATTCTTTGTAACTCTGCATTCAAATGGGTATATCTTTCCTTTTCTCCTTTGCCTTTAGCTTCTCTGCTTTTCACAGCTATTTGTAAGGCCTCCTCAACCAACCATTTTGCCTTTTTGCATTTCTTTTTCTTGGGGATGGTCTTTATCCCTGCCTTCTGTACAATGTCACGAACCTCTGTCCATAGTTCTTCAGGCACTCTATCATATCTAATCCCCTGAATCTATTTCTCACTTCCACTGTGTAATCGTAATGGATTTGATTTAGGTCATACCTGAATGGTCTAATGGTTTTCCGTACTTTCTTCAATTTCAGTCTGAATTTGGCAATAAGGAGTTCATGATCTGAGCCACAGTCAGCTCCTGGTCTTGTTTTTGCTGACTGTATAGAGCTTCTCCAACTTTGGCTGCAAAGAATATAATCAATCTGATTTCGGTATTGACCATCTGGTGATGTCCATGTGTAGAGCCTTCTCTTGTGTTGTTGGAAGAGAAGGTGACACTATAAGAATTATTAATTTAAATCCCAACCCTTGAATACATATTTTTAAGATTTTATGTGACAAAATGGGAATTATGCACAAATCACTTCTACCAGATAACCAAAATTCAGTGAGTGTCTCTTGAGGAAACATTTTGTGCAGTGTTTGAGTTATGGGCTAAACTAGTTGCCTTTTCGATGGAACACAGTTCTTAATTGAAAGAATGACTGACAGACTATGATTATTCAGACTTGGCTACACTTGAGTTTGCTTCTCTGGTTCAGCTTCATTCTCGGGCTCACATCATCATAGCACACAGTCCATTGGAAGAGAGGGATATCTCACAAAAGTCTCAGTAAATATTTTACTGTATTCTGTTACATCTTCATCAGCAAAGCAATTCCTGTGTCTGGGGGATGGCATGGGATTGGTTTAGGCTACACTAGGCCCTCTCCTGAATCTCCATCCCAACTACAATAGGAAGATTTGAGGGGATGGGGTCTGTGCTTTCCCAGGGCAAGGTATCTGTCAAAGGCAACTTTCACTGTTGACAGTTTACTTCTGTTTCAGGTTGTTTTCAGGTGCAAGTAGAGACTAGTGGTCAGAGAGCATGGATCCTGGAAGGACAGGGCCTGGGTTTGAGTCCTATCTCTGCCATTTATTGCTATGTGAAAGTGGATAAGTTACTTAACCATCCACTCTTCTCTTCTGTGAAATGGAACAGATAATAATGCTACCTCACAGACTTGTGAAGATTAAATGTATTCACAAAGTTAAAAAACTTAGAACACTTCTGGGCACACAGTACCCAATATGTATTCGTAAGCAAAAGAAGACCCACTGTAACTAGCTTAAACAACAAAGGAAGTATACTGGATGATGTATTTGCAAAGTCATATAATTGCAGCCTTTTGAGGTAAGGCAGGGTATTGATCAAAGTTTTCACGATTTCTCTCCAATTGTCTTACTGGATTTCTAGGATTCACATCTCTCAGTTGAGAACAGAGCCTGTTTTCCTACCTCTCATCATTAAACAAAAGGCATCAGGCTTCTCAACGGAATGAATTTAGGTCACATGACTGCCCCTGAACCATTCACAGTAGCCTAGAGAATGCCATGTAGTGACTGGTTTAGAGGTGAAATCCTACAACCTTGTGCATTTAGGGGGCTAAGATTATGCTGATTGGTTATGTGGGAGTAGAATGAACCTCCAAGACTCCCATTACTGTTACACAATGAATGAGGCTGGCAAAAATGCCTGCAGGAGGGACAAAGTTCATTGTTTGAATCATAGTAAAAAAAAAAAAAAAAAGCCATACAGCTTTTCTTAAAAATATCCTTCTCAGGATACAGAAAAGCTGCGAAAAGAAAGTGGACCATAATCCTGAGGTTCTGATAACTATCACTGATCCTTTTTTAAATTACAAGAAAAGGCAAACATTTTATTTGAAATATATGAAATATAGCATAGATCATTACTATAACAATTAATGATTTGAACACAGACTATAAACAAATAATCGCATATAAGTTCAGTTGTCTTGAATTTGATGATTATGGTGTGGTAATATAACAGAATGTCCTTATTCTTACAACATACAAGCTGAAATATTTAGGGGTAAACGGACATGATTTCTCAAACTTACTCTCAAATGGTTCAAAAAGTAATATGTAAAAGCCATGTATATATAAATAGAGGTACACGCGCATGTGTGTGTATATATATATATATATATTATACATCAAAATAGTAAATTAACATTTAACAAATATGGATAAAGATTTGCAATTCTTTTGTATTTGAAATTATTAAAAATAAGACTGGAGAAGCAGGCATTAATAAAGCTTTTGTTAACATAGTCCTGCCTTCTATGCAGTCTTTTATGACACAAGTTAAAAACTAAAAATGCAGCACATATCTGCTTTACCCCTCCCCTCCTTGATGTCCAGAGACCCCGGCCAAGTTCTTTCTGAGTCCTATCGGGAAAAATGCATAGCAATATATTTCTTTATTAAGATTTTTAAATAGAATTATTTTCGGAATCATCTGTGGTACTTAGTTAAGGCAAACACTCAGGAAAACGACCAGCCACCACACAGCCATAAACCCATGCAAAGAGCTAACCCTCCGTCCAAGACGGACAGGGACCCGGCCCTGCGCGCTGCATGCCGGGATCTGGAGTTTTTCTTCTCCGCACTGCAAGGCTCTCGGGGATCGCGCGGCCGCTCCCTTATCTCGCGATGCTATCCTATCTTCTTCTGGGCCCTCTGACCCCCTCCCCAGCTAACGTGTTTTTCAAATCCACCAATGGGCATATAGCGTAAGCTCGAACCAGCCAATCGGAATGCGGAGCCACCGGGAAATTTAAATCGCGCCGGCCGGCTGCACGAGCCACACCGTCGTCGGGCTGACCGTGGTGGACGTTTAGAGGCAGTAGATCCCGCAGCTTGTGCGCCGCGCACCGCCTCCGGTGGACGCTTGAGCCTGCTGTCTAGGTACGAAGTGAGGTCGCACTGCAGCTGAAGCGGTACAGGCTGGTCCGTAGGCCGCTCTCGGATTGCTGGAAGCGGGAAGGGAATCTCGGGGTAGACGCCCGGCCAGGCTTTGGCCTCTCTGGTCGATGAGGCCTCGGGGGCGTAGGTCGTTGACGAAACGGGTATTTCACTGTGGATGCGAGTGCATGGGCTTTAGTGCCCGAGGCCTTGCGAACCGCTGCAGTCGCCATTGAGTAAGAATTAAGAGTCAGGCCCGAGGACGAAAGCCTCGGTAGGGGGCCCGGCGCCTCTGGCTCCTCCTCCGCGGGTTCCCGCTGCTGCTTCCCCGAAATGGGGGTGGGGAAGGGGGTAGGGGAGGGGACTGGAGATGGAGGTGGCAGTTGGAAGTGCCATCTCTTAATTTGTAGGCCCTGGGTTGGCTGTGTCACGATTTCGTAAAAGAACAGAATGGAATTAAAGAAAGCCACTTTGAAGGAGGACTTTTGTGATATTTTGGGAGATTGCTCTTAAGTAGGTGAGTTTGAGTGGAACGCAGCTGATACAGCCTAATTTAGTGCATCACTCAGAATTTCTGGAAATGAAAATGTGCGAGATGCCGAACTGCGTCGCAGGTGTTCAGGGTGGGCAGGAAATTTTATAAGTTTACACGATGTTAACGACGAATCAGGTTTTTAAACATTTTCAAACGTGCAGAAGGTATCTGGGCCATTTAAAGCCAGTAGAGCCTCGGAGAAGGCAATGGCACCCCACTCCTGTACGCCTGCCTGGAAAATAACATGGACGGAGGAGCCTGGTGGGCTGCAGTCCTTGGGGTCGCTGAGAGTCGGACATGACTGGGCGACTTCACTTTCACTTTCATGCATTGGAGAAGGAAATGGCAACCCACTCCACTGTTCTTGCCTGGAGAATCCCAGGGACGGGGGAGCCTGGTGGGCTGCCGTCCTTGGGGTCGCAGAGAGTCGGACACGACTGAAGCGACCTAGCAGCAGCAGCAGAGCCCCCAGATCTGAATTTGTGGCCTGTATGACGTAGATTTTAACTGTAACCTTATTTCCCGTACGTTGTCTTCAGTTTACTATTCATGGATCCTATATAGAGTCTAGAGCCACGCTGTGCAGTGTGGTAGTTACCAAAGGCGTGTGGCTGGTCTAAACTGAGTTAATGCTATAAGCTTAAAGTACCTGCAAGATCTCGAAGAATTAGTATGGAAAAAGAATGCAAAATAGTTCAGTAATTTTTTGATGTAATGTGTTGAAATGAGAAAATAGATACTGGAGTAAATAAAATATATTATTGAAGTTAATTTCATTTGTTCCTTTTTGCTTTTAACAATCATGGCTGCTAGGAAGCTTAAATTTATATAGCTTGCATTATATTTCTGATGGACAGTACTGCTCCTGGAAGCCTCAGCCCTTCAGAGGGGAGGGGCCAAATATAGTTTGGTCAAAACTCCTGTTCCATAGTGCTGAAAAAGGAAGTTCCTCCTCTAGCATGGAAATACGAATTGAACGTGTATTTGATAATTGCCTTAATGCTTACGTTATTGCCAAACAAAGTGATAAAAAGGAAAATTTTTTCTCTCCTTTACCTTGCAGCTTTCTCCCTTTGTCTCAAAATCATGTCCACCAATGAGAATGCTAATTCACCAGCTCCCCGCCTTAACAGATTCAAGAACAAGGGGAAAGACAGTACAGTGAGTACCTTCTGTTGTTTTCCTAGTATTTTTTAAATGGGAAGGTATTTGGAAAGGGCGTCAAAACTTTGAGTGAATTTGAAAAATTGTCCTCACTTGGCAACTAACACTGATGTAATAGGTGAGGTGATATGTTATCTTTTTCAAGGAAATGAGGCGTCGCCGAATAGAAGTTAATGTGGAGCTGAGGAAGGCTAAGAAGGATGACCAGATGCTGAAAAGGAGAAATGTCAGCTCTTTTCCTGATGATGCTACTTCTCCACTGCAGGAAAACCGCAACAACCAGGTGAGGATATTTTAGCTTATGAATTATGGTAAAACCAGAAAATCAATATGAGGCCTTTCTGAGATACTTAAATAACATGTCTTAGTTTTGTGGGTTTTAACCATCAAATGTGAAGATCTGTTTTCGTGTGCTCCTGGTCAGTAATTCTGATGATTATCTTTCCCCCGCCATCCTCTGTAATCTGTGGAAGCTGATCCCAAGGTTGTCTTTAGCTCTGATCTCCCCTTTAAGTTTCCCTGCTTTTCCAGTTGCCAGCTTTTACTTTGAGTTGGCCATTCAAGTGTTCAGTGAAAGTTAGTATGTCCAGAACCAACTTTTTCTTTTCTGCCGTTTTTTTCTTTCTCTCCCTTTCCCTTCCTCCCTCCCTCTCTTTTTCTGTACTTGTCACCAGCTTTTTCAGGTCTTTTCCTTAGCTGTCTCTTGATTTTCTTTCTGTGCCACATACTGTTTACCTAAAAGTTTTCTTAAGATACTGCTTAAAACATCTTAAAAACTTTTTAAGGTTTTTTTGGAAATTAGACCCATCCTAGAGTTCTACTCATGGAGACTTCATGATTTTATCAGAAGTGAATGATTAAGTGAAAGTCGCTCAGTCGTGTCCAACTCTTTGCGACCCCGTGGACTATACAGTCCATGGAAGCCAGAATACTGGAGTGGGTAGTCATGCTCTTCTCTGGGGATCTTCCCAACCCAGTGATTGAACCCAGGTCTCCCCATATTGCAGGTGGATTCTTTACCAGCTGAGCCACCAGGGAAACCTCATCCTACATTTTAAAATTTATCTTTCATCTTTTAAAAATATTGGGCAATTTCCTGCTTTTTTCCCCACATTATGCTTTCCTTCAGTTCTCCTCATTTTATCAGTGTTCTCCCCCACCCCCACCACTGAATTCCACCTGTGTTCTGTTTTTCGACTTTTATACTCAAATCCATCTTCTCTTTATAGTACTTCTAGGTCATCCTAACACGAAAAATGCTCCCTTCCCAGAATTCCTATAGCACTCCATTCTGCACCACAAATTGAAAGTAAATTATGTATAATGGTATATATGGTGTTTTATAGATATAATCATTTGCTCTATGGTTGTTTAGATTTTACATTGTCTTTGTTGTAAGGTTTTAGGGAGAATGTGATACTATCTTTTGAGTTAACTGTAGCTTGGTTCTCAAACAAATGCTACAGTTAACTCCAATCTGTAGTTACTACCTGTAATGTTTATGGGTGCATAAACACTACATAAACCGGTGGGGAAATGCATGGATAACAACTTTAGCTTTGCAGATTCCCAGCAGATTGCCTCTAACTCTATCCCTTTTCCCCTAAAAGCATATCTGAATACAAGTGATTGAGACTAATGTAGGAATAACCTTCACAGTGCTCTAGTTCATTTTTTTAACCTATTCACAGCTACTTTTTTTAGTGACTAGATACTGGGATACTCCATCACTTAAGACATCATTTAGTCATGACACCAAATTTGAGGATTGTTCTATATATTAAATAGTGATTATTTAACAGGCAAATTTAAATGTGGGACTAAACTTTAGTAACTGATTATAAACATAGAAATATCTTCGGTTGGGATTGCATTGTATTTAATCTTAAAAATGATAATATGAAATTAATTTCCCTGTTCTTGTAGGGCACTGTAAATTGGTCTGTTGATGATATTGTCAAAGGCATAAATAGCAACAATTTGGAAAGCCAGCTCCAAGCTACTCAGGCTGCTAGGTAAGTCTTGTCTTCTGTAGCATGAGTAAACTAAGAAATCAGCCTTTTACATTTTTGGTGGGAAAGTAATGGCAGGTGGTGCAGAGAGTAAAGGTCAAACCAGGCCTAGGCCAATTTTCATTATAATCTTTCCTAATCTAAAATTTTCTGTAGTTGCCTAAAATTACATCTACCTCCAGTGATAACTTTTTGCTGTACTTAAGAAATGTTTTCTTGTCACTGGCATTTCAAGTCAGTGTCAGGGAAAGGAGGAATTATTCAGTAACTGGGATTAGCACATTGATTTAGAATGGTTCATCCATTTAGGAAATAAATATATTCTACTTATTAGACTCTTCCCACCTACCATACACAACTATCTGTGACGTCCATAGTATAAGGATTGATGATCTCTGTAGCCTCACAGTGTGGGGAGAAGCAGGTCCAGTTGGCAGAAGATCAGGGGAAATGTGTATGTCCCCACCAATGGCCAGAGTAATGCGGATTAATGGACTGTGATGCTGTCGTATGTCAAAGTTTTTAAAAAGTGGTAAGATCTAGAATAGATTTCTGCAGAAAGAAGGGTTCTTCATCATTGGTAATATTTCAGTTTTGGGAAAAGTAGTTTACAACACTCCCTGTGGTAGCACCATGCAAACAATCTGTTCAGCTTCTCTTAAATTCCAGGATTTCTCAGCATTTAGCCTTCACTGTAAAAGGTGACTTAAAGTTCTAAACTCTGGATTAAGATGCATTTTAAATTGTGTTTTTTATATGAACTTGTTTGGTCTCGAGATGGCGTTTTAAATTGTTGTGTGTTTTTTTCCCTCCAGTATGAACTTATTTGGTTAATCACCTTCAACTTTTGTTTATCTTTTTGCTTACCCATAGGAAACTGCTTTCTAGGGAAAAACAGCCCCCTATTGACAACATAATCCGGGCTGGTTTGATTCCAAAATTTGTGTCCTTCTTGGGAAGAACTGATTGTAGTCCCATTCAGTTCGAATCTGCTTGGGCCCTCACTAACATTGCTTCTGGGACTTCAGAACAGACCAAGGCTGTGGTAGACGGAGGTGCTATCCCAGCATTCATCTCTCTGTTGGCCTCTCCCCATGCTCACATCAGTGAACAAGCTGTATGGGCTCTAGGAAACATTGCAGGTACTTGGATTTGAAATTGACTGAATGTCTCCAGTCATACTGAGGTTGGCATAAGTGTCTTAGTGTGTTTGTTGCATTAAGACATTGGTGTACTCCGCCATTAACGGAAATTAATGGCACTAGACAGGTGGTCGTGGTTGACTCAGCCGCCTTCTTTTTTTAAGGTGATGGTTCTGTTTTCCGAGACCTGGTTATCAAGTATGGTGCAGTTGATCCACTCTTGGCACTTCTGGCTGTGCCTGATATGTCTTCTCTAGCAGTAAGTTACTTAGCATAAGTCACGTTTCTCACTGATTCTCATTTTCCTACCCCCCTTAAAAAACAGCACTTCATTGCGTTTTTCTTTTCCCCCAGTGTGGTTACTTACGTAATCTTACCTGGACGCTTTCAAATCTTTGTCGCAACAAGAATCCTGCACCCCCTTAGAGGCTATTGAGCAGATTCTTCCTACTTTGGTTCGTCTCCTGCATCACGATGATCCAGAAGTATTAGCTGATACCTGCTGGGCTATTTCCTACCTTACTGATGGTCCAAATGAACGGATTGAAATGGTTGTGAAAACTGGAGTTGTACCCCAACTTGTGAAGCTTTTAGGAGCTACTGAATTGCCAATTGTGGTAAGTTGATTTTCAAATGAGAGTATAAAGTATAAGGATCACAATCAATCAGTTGGTACTAATATTGACATATTGTATATTTTAGGCCATAATGAGCCTCTTACCTGTCACAACTTTTAGGGTGTAGAGATTTTGAGTAGTGCTGGAATAGATAAAAGATAACTGCCAGCGTCAACTTTTTTTCCCTTTCAGACTCCTGCGCTCAGAGCCATAGGAAATATTGTCACTGGGACAGATGAACAAACACAGGTTGTAATAGATGCAGGAGCACTTGCTGTGTTTCCCAGCCTGCTGACAAACTCCAAAACTAATATTCAGAAGGAAGCTACGTGGACAATGTCAAACATCACAGCTGGCCGCCAGGACCAGATACAACAAGTTGTGAATCATGGATTAGTCCCATTCCTTGTTGGCCTTCTCTCAAAGGTACTATAGCCTTAGGACTTAAAGGGGCAGGCACTTGGTAGAGTTGTACTGAAGATTCTTAATGTACTAATGCTGGGTTCTATTTAACAGTCCTTTGCTAAATAATAGTAGCCTTTTACTTTAGCTTGGATAGAACCAATTGGAAGTCTTAATCACTTTCTTCTAAAACAGTAGTTTTGGAATCTTATTTTTATGACCATTCTAAAATAAACCTGTTTCTTTATGTTAATTAGGCAGACTTTAAGACACAAAAGGAAGCCGCATGGGCTGTGAACAATTACACAAGTGGCGGAACCGTTGAGCAGATTGTGTACCTTGTTCATTGTGGCATAATAGAGCCATTGATGAACCTCCTAACTGCAAAAGATACCAAAATTGTTCTGGTTATTCTGGATGCCGTGTCAAATATCTTTCGGGTAAGGGTTAACAAGACAGCATTTGTTTGATAATTGGTTTACTATTTAGATGACAAAGTGAGGGGCCTCTAAGTTTACTCACTTCACCGCAGAATCAGAAAATCTGTTTATGTGGGCCACACTCTTGATAAAAGATGTGGCAAAGGATTATGAGAGAGAAAGGAGATGACAAATGCATGATGTGACCTGAATTGAGGCCAGGTACATAGATGAATGCTGCTCAGACACATTTATTTTGTCAAACATTAATTCCCCTAATTTCATACTAAGCTTTGGTGAAATTAAATTTGAATGACCTGGTTAATTATATTTTTCTTTTGGTTCCATTCCCAATTGATCGAAGTGTGATAGCACATAGCACTTGATCATAATGTTTAATGGTCGCTAGGTCAACATTAAACAACAACTTTAAACTCCTGAGTATGGAAATTTTTACATATCAAAGTTGAGTTTATATAATGATCCCTGATGTGTGTATCACCTAGCTTAATAATGTGTCAACATTTGGCCTCTCTTTCTCCTCACCCTTCAGTCAGTTCAGTTCAGTCGCTCAGTCGTGTCTGACTATTTGTGACCCCATGAATCGCAGCACACCAGGCCTCCCTGTCCATCACCAACTCCCCGGAGTTCACTCAGATTCACGTCCATCCAGTCAGTGATACCATCTGGCCGTCTCATCCTCTGTCGTCCCCTTCTCCTGTCCCCAATCCCTCCCAGCATCAGAGTCTTTTCCAGTGGGTCATCTCTTCTCATGAGGTGGCCAAAAGTACTGGAGTTTCAGCGTTAGCATCATTCCTTCCAAAGAAATCCCAGGGTTGATCTTTTTCAGAATGGACTGGTTGGATCTCCTTGTAGTCCAAGGGACTCTCACCCTTACCTTTTATTCTATTTTGAAGCAAGTCAGTTATTTTTAAATATTTATGTCTCTCCTGAAAGTTGAGGACTTTAAAAACATAGCTAGCCATGATAATCATGTGTGTATATACCTAATAGATTATTGGTATCAACAAATAGTCCAGTTAGGGGAATTTCTTTTTACATACCTTAGGTTATTACCCTTGAACAATGTTCTCTTGCTTGATTTCCATACACCTTGGGATTATCTGGGGTGCTTTTATACCAGTAATTTTCTCTTCCCATCATAGACCAGTGGGCCTGGATATAGTGTCATTTTTTAAGTTACCCAAGTGATTTTGATACACAGAAAAGGTTGAGAATTATAGTAAGATCTTCGTAGCTAAAAGCTACAGAAGTAGCTGCGAAGAGCAAGTACAGATCTGATTCCTTTGAATTGTTAAAAAATGTGAAGTTGAGTTTTATCTCACAGTTGTGAAGGGACTGCTGAGTGTTTTATTTCTGTCTGATATATATTGATAGTCAAACATAGACAGTGTTTTCTTCATTAAAAGAGTTCATTCAAAGTTTAGTCTTCTAAACTTGGACTTTTTTTCAGGCTGCTGAGAAACTAGGTGAAACTGAGAAACTTAGTATAATGATTGAAGAATGTGGAGGTTTGGACAAAATTGAAGCTCTACAAAACCATGAAAATGAGTCTGTGTACAAAGCTTCATTAAACCTGATTGAGAAGTATTTTTCTGTAGAGGTGAGTAAACTGGTAATATTAATAGCTGGGTAGGTTACGCCCATAAGATATTTTTCCCTCAGACTTTGTTAATGAATCTTGATAGATGTAGTAAAATATCAGCATAAGTATGCTATTGCATATAACATACATATTTGTTCCTCTAATGTTTTGCTTGATAATAATACCATCTTTTAACTTGAAATATTAAGTCACCAGTTTACTTTGGAATGAATAGCCTCACGAGTCAGTTTGTGTAGGAGTTGGAGAAGTGGGCCAACCCCGCAGCCATCCTCTGGCCCAATAGGCTGTTTTCCTCTTGCCTACGGAAAAGTGACGGGTTAAGGAAATCTCTTTTCTGTTATTGTAGTAGCATTTTAAAAAGAAATTTACTTTTTTCTGTAATGGGTCTTTGTTGCCATGCAAGGGCTTTCTCTGGTTGTAACAAGGGGAAGGTACTCTCCAGTTGCGGTGTGCGGGCTTCTCATTGCGTTGGCCTCTTGTTGCGGAGTGCAGACTCCAGACACAAAGGCTTCAGTAGTGTGGCTCGTGGGCCTCGTTGCCTACAGCACGTGGGGTCTTCTCTGAGCAGGGATCGAACCCACGTCCCTTGCGTTAGCAGGCAGATTCTTAACCACTGGACCACCAGGGAAGTCCCTTAATTTTTCATTGAAGTATAGTTGATTTATAATGTGTTTAATTACTGTGATACAGTGAAGTGATTCAGTTATACCTACATATTCTTTTCCATTATGGTTTATCAAAGGATTTTGAATATAATTCTCTGCTATACAGTAGGACCTTGTTAATCCATTCTGTATATAAAAATTTACATTTGCTAACCTCGACCTGCTGCACCATCTCTTCCCCCAGTCTCCTCCCACTTGGCAACCACCCGTCTGTTCTGTGTCCATGACTTGTTTCTGTTGGGTAGATGGGTTCATTTGTGTTCTATTTTAGATTCCACATAGAAGTGATGCGTCCCTCTGATTTACTGCACTTGGTATGATAGTCTCTAGTTGTATCCCTGTTAGAGCAGCATTTCTTAACCTATTCAGAACCTTCCCCTCTCAGGCAGACTTCAGTAGCTCTCCCTCCACTAGTTGAGATATTAAAATATGGTTCAAGATTAAAGTGAAATATTCTAATGAAGACCTTAAGGTGTTATGCTAAGTGAAATGAGTCAGACAGAGTAAGACACATTACCATAAGATTTCTCTTATATGTGGGATGTTTGTGGGGGTGGGGAGGACAAACAACCCGTCAGCTCATAGAATAGATGGGTGGTTGCCAGAGGTTGAGGGTGGGAGGAATGAGTAAACTGTTTTGTTTTTGTTTTTATTTTCAGCTTAAATAAATTGAGATGAAAGAAAAAGTGTAAATATAGATTGCTAGGCAGCTACCTCCTAGAACTGTGCCTAATTTATGGGATTCTGTTCTTTTGTTTTTAAATACTTCCAGGAAGAGGAAGATCAAAATGTTGTGCCAGAAGCTACCTCTGAAGGCTATGCATTCCAGGTTCAGGATGGCTCTGCCGGGACCTTCAGCTTTTAGGCGCGCCCCCGAGGCTTAACGCTGTTTGTGGTGCCCTGTGTTTGGTATAAGTTTGTCTTACTGTTTCTCTACCAAGAACTCTTTTTTAAATGTGGTTTGTTACTGTAGCACTTTTACAACAAAACTATACTTGAACAGTTCCAAACTGTACATACTGCGTGAAGCTTCTCCTCTCGATCGGTTTCTTATTTCTATGTGGAATTTCATATCTTGCAGTGTCCTGTAAATAAAGATTAAATTCCACCCTTTTCTTTACTTCACCATGCCAATGTGTTACTTTCTATTGTAGAACTCTCACAGGTTGCAAATGAAAGGGAGTTGAACTGAACTCATGTGACTCTAAACTGGGGTGTAGTTCTGGTGGCAGGCAGCATTTGATGTAAGGTTTGTCGTGTCATCAAGAATACAGAATTGATCGCTTCCTGTCTGCTTCTGAATTCTGGCTTTGCTTAGGATGCTTCCCCGCATGGTTGGTGAGAAATGGCCCTTGGAATGTCACAGTACATTTTCACTGGACAGGTTTTTCACCAAACAACAAATAAAATTTCCCCAGAACCCCTCAGCCAGTGTCTTAAGTCATACTGGGATAAAAATCTTAATTTAATCTTAAATTTCTCCCGGAGTCACAAGTGGAATTCATTCCTCCCAACTTTCAAGGCTGAAAGTGATTTCAAGGCTGCACCTGGGAAAATTTGATTGGTAAGGGATGGGGTCCACGTATTGAGTCTTGTCCTTTTAATTCCCAGGTATAGTCTGGGTTGTGAAAGCCACTATGTTAGCAGAAAAGGAAGGGGTCAGGTAGAGTTTTAACTAAAATATCCCAGAAGTCTTAGGAAGACAAAATGCATCTTTAATATACTACTGTCAGTTTCCACTTTTTGGATTATTGGGAAAATGAGCAAATGCTTCACGAAGATAAAAGCTATGATGGCGGGCATGGGGTGGAAGACTCACATTGAACACAATTTATGACTGACTGTATTCAGTAAGGGCTGCTGTATTCAGTAAGACAGGATAGTTCTTCAAGTTGGTTGTATAATGCAAGGAATTGCCATTTACCTTCTCAGTGGGTCCAAGCCCTTCCCCTAGTTCGACGTACACATGAATACATTTTGCCTTTTGTAGATAACAGGGTTTTTTAAGTTCTCTTCTCAAAGGTGGTCATCTTGGCGAGCAGAAACACTTCAGCTGATGTGTACTTAAAGCACCTCCAACAGCTGAATTCTCAACATGGAACGTGAAAGCTGTTACAGGGGTTCCTCTAAGTACAGGGCGCCTTGTTTGGAGCCCTGGTGTTTTCTGTTTTCTCTGCGCAGTCTTCCAGGGAGGAGGACAGTAACCAGACTGGAGCTCTGTCCTCTCTTCCCTAAGTCTTGCTCCCCTCTCTTTTCCCTCCCCTTCCAATGTGAATCCCTTCTTGGATGCTGCATCCCAAAGTCTTTAGCCTGAGAAATGTGGAGGTGAATCTGCGCATTCTAGGCCTTCACTTTAAGGTAGGTGGAGCTTTACAGTTTTAAAGGGACTAGTGTAACACACTTTGATAGGAGTATAAGGCCTGGATTTGTTAGCGTGAAGGCATGACTTGGTGAAGTAATGGACGAGAGACAGCTGCTTTCCAAAAATACATTTTCATACTTTAGATAAAATTCCTAACATACTAGTTTCCTTGAAAATCCAGAGAGGCATTTGTATGTTTTTATTGAACTTAACTAGATAAAATCTAATGTCTGAGTTTTTATATTCAGCTTGATTTTAAGAAGTGACAAAACAGCCCCCAAATTTTCCCTCTTGCAGTAAATGATAATTTCTAAATTATGGGCTTCCCAAGTGGCTCAGTTGTAAAGAATCCACCTGCCAATGAAGGAGACTCCATTCAATCCCTGGGTCAGGAAGATACCCTGGAGTGGGAAACGGCAACCAACTCCAGTATTCTTGCCTGGGAAACTATATGGACAGACGTGTCTGATGGGCTACAGTCCATGGGGTTGCAGGGCTGGACCCAACTGAGTGAGCGTGCGTGTGTGGATTGCATTAATACACTGCGTTTTTAAACTTTAGCCGTTTTAAATCTCATCTGAGATTTTAATAAAACATCACTGCCTATGATGACTTCATTTTTGTATTGTCATAAGGAAAATGGGAAAGCAAAATTTCAGTCAAATATCCAAGTATTGCTGACACTTTGCTCGTTGAAAAAGTTAATGAGGAAAAGAGTGAACATCGATGCTAAGTATTTCCCGAGTGTTTTTAAATTAGTTTTTTATTGTAGTATAGTTGCTTTACAATACTGTGTTTGTTTCTTCTATACTTCCTGGAGTATTGATTCTTTAAATTGCCAGTATATCTTGGCTTTAAAATCCTATCAAGCAACTTGACTACTTTTAGAATAAGGTAGGAAATAAACTATGAGCAAAGCTAGTGGAGGTGGTGGAATTCCAGTTGAGCTATTTCAAATCCTAAAAGATGATGCTGTGAAAGTGCTGCACTCAATATGGCAGCAAATTTGGGAAACTCAGCAGTGGCCACAGGACTGGAAAAGGTCAGTTTTCATTCCAGTCCCCAAGAAAGGCAATGCCAAAGAATGTTCAAACTACCGCACAGTTGCTCTCATCTCACACACTAGTAAAGGAATGTTCAGAATTCTCCAAGCCAGGCTTCAACAGTTTGTGAACCGTAAGCTTCCAGATGTTCAAGCTGGATTTAGAAAAGGCAGAGGAACCAGAAATCAAATTGCCAACATCATCTAGATCATCAAAAAAGCAAGAGTTCCAGAAAAACATCTGATTTCTGCTTTATTGGCTGTGCCAAAGCCTTTGATTGTGTGGATGATAACCACAAACTCTGGAAAATAATAGACCACTTGACCTGCCTCCTAAGAAATCTGTATGCAGGTTGGGAAGCAACAGTTAGAACTGGACTTGGAAAACAGACTGGTTCCAAACTGGGAAAGGAGTACATCAAGGCTGTATATTGTCACTGTGCTTATTTAGCTTATATGCAGAGTACGTAATGAGAAACACTGGGCTGGATGAAGCACAAGCTGGAATCAAGATTGCAGGGAGGAATATCAATAACCTCAGATATGCATATGACACCATCCTTATGGCAGAAAGCGAACTAAAGAGCCTCTTAATGAAAGTGAAAGAGGAGAGTGAAAAAGTTCGCTTAAAATTAAACATTCAGAAAACTAAGATCATGGCATCTGGTCCTATCACTTCATGGCAAATAGATGGGGAAACTGGAAACTGAAGGACATTAGGGGCTCCAGAATCAATGCAGATGGTGACAGCAGGCATGAAATTAAAAGACGCTCCTTGGAAGAAAAGCTACAACTAACCTAGACAGCATATTAAAAGCAGACACATTACTTTGCCAACAAAGGTCCATTTAGTCAAAGCTATGGTTTTTACAGTAGTCATGTATGGATGTGAGAGTTGGACTATAAAGAAAGCTGAGTGCAAAGAGTTGATGTTTTTGAACTGTGGTGTTGGAGAAGACTCTTGAGAGTCCCTTGGACTGCAAGGAGATCCAACCAGTCCAAATCAGTCCTGGATATTCACTGGAAGGACTGATGTTGAAGCTGAAACTCCAAACTTTGGCCACCTGATGAGCTGACTCTTGTAAAATCTCTGATGCTGGGAAAGATTGAAGGCAGGAGGAGAAGGAGATGACAGAGGATGAGATGGTTGGATGGCATCATCGACTCAATGCACATGAGTTTGAGTAAACTCGGGGTTCGTGATTGACAAGGAGGCCTGGCATACCGCGATCCATGGAGTTGCAAACAGTTGGACACAACTGAGCAACTGAACTGAGGAAATAAACATTTGTTTTCACAAGGCTGTTTTTTTTCTCTTCTCATCCTCAACCTTTTGTGACTGCCTCATCCCTGAAAAGAAATTCTGGATAATTTCTTGTTACAGTACATCCTTGTTAAATAGGATTTTTGCTTCGGCATTAGGCATCTTAAATTGCTCTTATTTATTTTGCACTTTCCAGAACCAAGTCAATTAAAACCAAAATTGTGCTCATCAAAGTGGCATGTTCCTTTCCATTCTAAATAGCCGTTTTGTTTGTATGGGCAGTTGGAAACCTCGTGAGCCACGGGACCCCAAGTTCAGAAGGCCATTAAGGGAAATGTAGCTGGCTGCTCCTTCCCTCCCTCCACCCTTGCTGAAGCTTGCCAAGACCCAGCTGGCTGATTTTGCAAAGCCCTTGAAATATGTCATTAATGGTGCTTGCTTTTGAGATTGGGCTGTTGACCTAATTTGTGATGAACAAAACCTGGCCAAATCACGCCGTGCTCCCCTCCCCCAGGGAAAGTGTTCGTGAAAAGTGTTTAGCAACATCACCGATTTAAATAACCTCAGCTAATAAAGATGATAGAAAACACTCAAGCTATCAAGTAGGATTTTTTGAGGACAGAAGAGCAATTTAATTTTGAGCATTTGTATGTTAAATGGCATGTTGGCATAGTTTGAAAGCAGAATTCTGGTGTCTATAAACGCCCAGTTCCTCCTAAATATTTGGGACAGTTTCATAACACTGTGTAGGAGTTGTACACAGCAAACCCTCTTAAATTGATCAGTTTGTGCATTCCTCTCAGGCTTTTCACAATAAAAAATGTCTTTCCCTGTTCTAGTTCCTAGAGTGGTGCAATGGAATGGACTATTAATTAGGAGCCAGATCAGCCTAAGTTATCTGTCTCTACTGTATTTTACTGAGTGTCCTTTGGGTTATCTATGTAGCCCACAATCCCTGGTGGGCTGTACCCTGAAATAGGTTACCATATAATATCTGATTATCATATAATAGCGGTATGCTAGGTGAATATTGTAGTCATAGAACAGCTATTCCCCACCTTTTTTAAAATGTAATTATTTTCTGTTTTGGCTGTACCACGCAACGTGTGGGTTCTTGGTGCCTCCATCAGGGATGGAGCCCACACCCCCTGCATTAGAAGCATGGAGTCCTAACCACTGGATCACCAGCAAAGTCCCTATTACCAACCTTTGGCAACAAAGGTTTCTTTGCTGTTCTTCCACAGACCTCTATTTTGATATATATTTACCTCCTCAGTTCAGTTCAGTTCAGTCGCTCAGTTGTGTCCAACTCTTTGCGCCCCCATGAATCTCAGCACTCCCGGCCTCCCTGTCCATCACCAACTCCCGGAGTTCACTCAGACAATGTCCATCGAGTCCATGATGCCATCCAGCCATCTATCCTGTGTCGTCCCCTTCTCCTGCCCCCAGTCTCTCCCAGCATCAGGGTCTTTTCCAATGACTCAACTCTTCACATGAGGTGGCCAAAATACTGCAGTTTCAGCTTTAGCATCATTCCTTCCAAAGAACACCCAGGACCAATCTCCTTTAGAATGGACTGGTTGGATCTCTTGCAGTCCAAGGGACACTCAAGAGTCTTCTTCAACACCACAATTCAAAGCATCAGTTCTTCGCTCAGCTTTCTTCACAGTCCAACTCTCACATCCATATATGATCACTGGAAAAACCATAGCTTTGACTAGATGGACCTTTGTTGGCAAAGTAATGTCTCTGCTTTTGAATATGCTATCTAGGTTGGTCATAACTTTTCTTCCAAGGAGTAAGTGTCTTTTAGTTTCATGTCTGCAATCACCATCTGCAGTGATTTTGGAGCCCCCAAAAATGAAGTCTGACACTGTTTCTCCATCTATTTCCCATGAAGTGATGGGACCAGATGCCATGATCTTCTTTTTTCTGAATGTTGAGCTTTAATCCAACTTTTTCACTCTGTTCTTTCACTTTCATCAAGAGGCTTTTTAGTTCCTCTTCATTTTCTGCCTCCTAGCTAAGTTTATTACTACTCTTCTTTTTTTTTTTTCTTCTCAGTCTCCATTATACATCATCATGAGACATCACATGGCTTGTTTCTGTACTCTGGTAGGATTCTATTCCAAAGTTGGATGTTCTGTTGGTCTTTAGGCCTGTTACAGGCTTACCAGAGTTTTGCAAACAGTGAAACTGGCCCAAGGACCACCAGTTTTCCCAGGGATGGCCTTTGCAGCTAAACCTGTGAGGGCTTTGAGTTCCTGTACCCTGCCCTTATTCCCCTTTCTCTTCATTCTATTACTTAGGGCACCTTTCTTATCTAACGTCTCATTGGCCCTGAGAATAGCCATACCCAAGCCAACCTGGTGATGATTTGCTTGGAAGCTTGTCAGTATAGTCAATCCATTGTTGTTCAGTTGCTAAGTCATGTCTGACTGTTTGTGACGCCATGGACAGCAGCACGCCAGGCTTCACTGTCTCCCGGAGTTTGCTCAAACTCATGTCCATTGAGTTGGTGATGTCATCCTACCATCTCATCCTCTGTCACCCCCTTCTCCTGCCTTCAGTCTTTCCAAGCATCAAGGGTCTTTGCTAGTGAGTTGGCTCTTCACATTAAGTGGCCAACCAGTGAAGCTTCCGCTTCAGCATCAGTCCTAATGAATTTTAAGGGTGATTTCCTTTAGGATTTACTGGTTTGATCTCCTTGCCGTCCAGGGACTCTCAAGAGTCTTCTCCAGCACAACAGATGGAAAGCATCAGTTCTTAACGGCGTTCAGCCTTTATGGTCCAACTCTCACATCTGTACATGACTACTGGAAAATCCATGACTTTAACGATATGGACCTTTGCTGGCAAAGTGGTATCTCAGCTTTTTAATATGCTGTGTAGGTTTGTCATAGCTTTTCTTCCAAGGAGCAAGTGTCTTTTAATTTCATGGCTTCAGTCACCATCTGCAGTGATTTTGGAGCCTAAGAAAATAAAATCTGACAACATATAGGCCTTTACTTGTGATATGAAGCTGCTTAAGTGAGCAAACATTTTACCAAGAAACAACCAAACAAAGCTGTGTTTTCTACTCTGAATGAGGCTGAATGTTCAGAACTTGAACAGATTCAGGTAGGGATGTGTGTGTGTCAGTTTCCCAGTCATGTCTGACTCTTACAACCTGGTGGACTGTAGCCCACCAGGCTCCTCTGTCCATGGAATTCTCAGGCAAGAGTTCTGGAGTAGGTTGCCATTCCCTTCTGCAGGGGATCTTCCCAACCCAGGGACTGAACCGAGGTCTCCTGCATTGCAGGCAGATTCTTTACCATCTGAGTCACTAGGGAAGTCCTCAGGGAGAGAGATCGGAAGCTCAGTCATAGAAACAAAGGGATTTGAGAAAGAATTGGATTACTCAGAAAACTTTGAATTCATTCAAACTGAATGAAAAAGGATAATATAAATACATAAATATTAGTAGGCTGCTCCAAATGTAATTATGAAAGACATGATTTTTTAGCAAAACTATTGGATTACAGGAGAAATGTGGAAAAACACATAGAAATGAGAAGACCTTTAAAAACTGGCTTAAACCAAATTTTTAGGTGACCAGTGACTACCCCCACTCTCACTTTTTGTCCATCTTTTCAACCAATTTCTCTGTCACATCAAGGAAGGAAACATTAACTTAGTGAATGTGAAACTTCTTTCTTCTTGGTAACTTTGTAAAATAACCTTTTCTTGTTACAGAGGTAATCCTAGTTTTGGAAAATTTTAAAAACCCACCACCACAAAGATTAAAATAGTCTAAAATCTCACCATTAGATTGTATATTTTTTCATAGGAATTCTTCTTCAAGTTATTTTTAATTTTACTAGAAAAGAATACAAGGAAAAATAGGACAAGATGTTTACTTAGTAGTAACACATACATAATTAAACATAGGAAGAGTTTGGGATTTTTTTAAATTGATTTACGATATTAGTTTCAGCTATATAACTAATAGTACAATAGTGATTGAAGATTTTTTATAGATTATACTCCATTTATAGTTATTATAAAATATTGGCTATATTCCCTGTATTATACAACATAATCTCGGTACTTCTTTATTTTATACATAGTATTAATACTTTGTAGAGATAGAAAGTTTTAATTGGAATAACCTGAGATCCAGGATAGGCCTTTAGGGGCCCATGAACCCTTGAAATTGTATGCAAAGTTTACTGTTAAATACAGGAATATGAGCTTTTCCGAGAGAAAGGGGCTCATAGGTTGATGAAAACTGGGTTCTTAAAGGTGTAGCCACCCTCAAAACATTACACGCCTCAGGTGTAGTTCTCTCCGATTTGTTTTCTGCACAGCTGAGGTGCACTTTATTTTTTTAATGTCATAGGAGCCAGCTTCACGCAGTTGTTTAAGACTTGAGGCCAAGAATTCAGCTGTAATTTGACTAAAGAACTCAAGTTGAATGGGAGTTTTAACTGCTGTTCCTGAAAGATGGCATTTGGCGGACATTCACTCCAAAAGTGTGATGAAGCACAGGAAGAATGTGGTGCCTTTGTCGCCTGAAAGAGAAGATGGCAGGGGTTTGCATTTCTCTCTTTGGCCTCAAGTTCGGCTTCTCTGCAGGCCCCAGAGGGTGGGCGGTAACGGAGTACTGTTTGGCTCCCCCGTCCTCTTGCTGACAGCCAGGTCTCTGAGAGGCGAATCAGACACTTCCCAGTGTTGGATCCCGGCTCGACCGCCAGGGATGGCTCCTAACTGTTCTCAGGGAAGCAGGGAACTTGCCTGGCCTTCACCAGCTTCATCAGAGCCGTCACTCTCTTTAGAAATCGGCTTTGTTTCTAGGCCTTGTGCTTTGCTTTGGAGCTCACAACTGCCATTTCCCCTGGTATTTCTGCTGTGGTCATCATGCCTGCCCTTCTCCAAGGAGGTTGGGGGAATTTGCTAGCCAAAGTCAAACAGCTGGCTCCCAGATGGCTCTCCGTCCCATGACCCCACAAACATCCCAATATTGATTTGCTCAGGAGGCTTAAACTCAGCTAGCAGGGCAGGATGCCTGCAGACCCCCACCCTGAGAGATTTATGGGCTCAGGCCTTGGAGGCAGCAAATCTCTAGAGGTGGGCTGATGCTACTCAGTTCCCTTTTGTTGCGCGTTCTAGAATTCTGCCTAACACAGAAGAGGCTGACCTCATTCTTATCCCAACCGGAGATTAAGTGGGGATAACTAGGTAACTAGCAAGTTATTACTGACAATGTTAAATTACCTGGCAAAGAAAGTTTCTCTCTCTCTCTCTCACACACACACACACACACACACACACACACGCTAAGAGAGTTCTCTTCGAGGGCGTGTTTTTTCGGACACTGCGTATGACATCAAAATGATCTAAAAAGATTGTCATCTCCAATTCCCAGAATGAGAGTATTCATCCCATTCAGGTGGAAATGAGCAACAGAGCCCAAATAGTTTCTGGTGGCGAAGAAAAATTCTTCGGCGTCTATTTCCTGGAGATAACGCAGAGAATGCTAGCAGGTTTCTAACATACTTCAGCTGTTCAGGAAATACTTTAAATAATTTCCTGCTCTAGAGACTAGGAGGAGAGCCAGAAAGTTGGAAAGTATTACTCTCTTTCTTTACGGTCACAAAGGCACTTCCCAGGGACTCCTTCACTATTCACACACACATGCTCCTAGGAGCTCTTTTCTGGCTTCCCTGGTCTTTTTATGCGGGAATGTTCTTTTTAAAAGAGTGTGGCGAGAATCCTAGTAACTTGGACTTCCCATAGCATCCTGGCCTGTGCTTCCTAAGGAACTTGACAAATATGAACTAATTAAGCTTGGAAAGCCCCCGTGAGAGTCCTCCCAGCCGTTGTTGAAATGCGGCCAGCTCTGTCTGAGGTGGAGCCGCCGCTGTGTTTGCCCTGCACAGCAACAATTCAAACAGTGGAGAGGGCGGAAAGCCAACTGCCTAACACAACTGAAACTGCAAGGAAGCAGCGAGTGAGGCAGCCTCTTTGATTTGCCTTCTGCTGCATTCGGTGGGGTTCAGGTATTGGTGTTGAGATTGTGTCATTTAGACTTTTGAATGTGATTTCAGGTAACAGGAAAAAAAAAATTTAACCAGGTGAATTTTTATCTAAAGCAATGGTGCTGGATCGAAGGTGATTTTACAACACCCAAGGGAACATTTGGGGTGTCACTTCTTGGGGAGAGGGTTGCTATTGACAGCTAAGTAGGTAGAGGTCTAGAATCCGACTGAACATACTGTATGTAACTCACAGGATAGACCCCCTACAATAAAGAATGATCTTGCCCAAAATGTCAGCAGTGCTGAGGTTTTAAAAGCCTGGTCTAAAGGTTCAACGTGACTCAGTGTTGGCTCGTGTCCTCTCTGTTAAGTCCCACATCTTAACGGTGGGGATCCATTCAGATCTAGGATCTAAGCTTCTGGGAGCATCTTGGATTCCTGGGCTGGTCCTGCAGGTGATGACAATCTCCCAAACATTGGGTGTTGAAGGCACGCCCTGAGAATCAGGTATCTTGTGAATCTTGTAAGCGATCCTTGTGGAAAGGGGACCCCTGTTTTTTGCACTTCTGATTGGGCCTCAGGGTTTTGAGGTCCTGTTTTTCTTGCAGTGAATAAGCCATTCTGTTTCTCCGACAGGGCCTATTCAGCAAGCAGCTATTTCTTTTCTCTTTCCTCAAGGCCTAGCTGCCAGGGAGCCCCAGGCTGTCGCTGTTTGTCTGGCCATCAGCAAGAGACAGTCACAAGGAAGTTCAGCCAATAGCCAGCGACAAGAGGAATTTTGCTTCAATCTTTCTTTTTGCAAACTTAAAATTCCCTGGCAGTCCAGTGGTTAAGGACTCTACATTTTCACTGCTGAGGGCATGAGTTCGATTCCTGGTCGGGCAACTAAAAAACAACAATAAGAATTTAAAAACTGTCCTTCATGGAGAAAACCTTGGAAATGTTACTTTCACCCAGGGAGCCCCTTGGACATCCCCACGGGATCCCTTCCTTCTCTCTGCCACCCGCTTTGGCCCCTCCTGATGACACCTTCACCAAGCTGTGTCTCCCTCATTGCTTGGGGGATAGGTGTCCCTCCATCCTGCTGCCACGGGCAGCCAGAGAGCAGTATCCAAGTTGTGGTGCCCCCTGGGGTCCCCCAGGGCCCCCCAAGCTCCAGGTAGACATTTAAAGTTTCAGCCAGATCTCACAACAGGTGCTATGTCGTTGTTGCTCAGAGGCTAAGTCATGTCCAAGTCTTTTCGACCCCATGGGCTGCAGCACACCAGGGTTCCCTGTCCTCCACTGTCTCCCAAAATTTTCCCAGACTCACATCCATTGAGTGGGTGATGCCATACAGCCTTCTCATCCTCTGTCACCACCTTCTCCTCCCTGCCTTGGATCTTTCCCAGCATCAGGTGCTATGGAAGACTGAACACTTGCTCCAAAAGCCAGGCAGCCTATGGCTTCAGGGCCCACGGTGAGCCCTGCTCTTTGTCATCTGGGTCAGAAGAGCTTTTAAAAGTGACCTGACCTGATAACCTGAATGGTCTAGTGGTTTTCTCTACTTTCTTCAATTTAAGTCTGAATTTGGTAATAAGGAGTTCATGATCTGAGCCATAGTCAGCTCCCGGTCTTGTTTTTGTTGACTGCATAAAGCTTCTCCATCTTTGGCTGCAAAGGATATAATCAGTTTGATTTTGATATTAACCATCTGGTGATGTCCATGTGTAGAGTCTTCTCTTGTGTTGTTGGAAGAGGGTGTTTGCTATGACCACTGCGTTCTCTCGGCAAAACTCTATTAGCCTTTGCCCTGCTTCATTCTATAATCCAAGGCCAAATTTGCCTGTTACTTCAGTATTTCTTGACCTCCTACTTTTGCCTTCTAGTCCCCTATAATGAAAAGGACATCTTTTGGGGGTGTTAATCCTAGAAGGTCTTGTAGGTGTTCATAGAATCGTTCAGCTTCAGCTTCTTCAGCATTACTGGTCGGGGCATGGACTTTGATTTCCGTGATATTGAATGGTTTGCCTTGGAAACAAACAGATCATTCTGTCATTTTTGAGATTGCATCCAAGTACTGCATTTTGGACTCTTTTGATGACTGTGATGGCTACTCCATTTCTTCTAAGGGATTCTTGCCCACAGTAGTAGATATAATGGTCATCTGAGGTAAATTCACCCATTGCCATTCACTTCATGGAAAATAGATGGGGAAACAATGGAAGCAGTGACAGACTTAATTTGGGGGAGTCTCCAAAATCACTGCAGATGGTGACTGCAGCTGTGAAATTAAAAGACGCTTTCTCCTTGGAAGCAAAGTTATGACCAACCTAGACAGCATATTAAAAGCAGAGACATTACTTTGTCAACAAAGGTCCATCTAGTCAAAGCTATGGTTTTTCCAGTAGTCATGTATGAATGTGAGGGTTGGACTGTATAGAAAGCTGAGCGCTGTAGAATTGATGGTTTTGAACTGTGGTGTTGGAGAAGACTCATGAGAGTCCCTTGGACTGCAAGGAGATCCAACCAGTCCATCCTGGAGATCAGTCCTGAGTGTTCATTGGAAGGACTGATGCTGAAGCTGAAACTCCAATACTTTGGTCACCTGATTGGAAGAACTGACTCACTGGAAAAGACCCTGATGCTGGGAAAGACTGAAGGTGGGAAGAGAAGGGGATGACAGAGGATGAGATGGTTGGATGGCATCACTGACTCAATGGACATGAGTTTGAGTAAGCTCCAGGAGGTGGTGATGGACAGGGAGGCCTGGCGTGCTGCAGTCCATGGGGTCGCAAAGAGTCAGAAACACTGAGCGGCTGAACTGACTGAACTGACCTGATAACTGTCTTAGTTTCCTGTTTCCTAGGGCTGTGGTTAAGAAATACCACAAACTGGGGGACTTAAACAACAGAGATTTACTGTCTTAAGTTCTGGTGGCCACAAGTCTGAGGTCAAGGTGTCAGTGGGTTGGTTACTTCTGGGGACTGTGAGGGAAGGAGCTGTACCAAACCTCTTGTCCTTCGAGTATAGATGGATGGTCTTCTTCTGCCTGCATCACTTCATGCCATCATCCCTCCATGCATGTCTGCCTCTGGGTCCACACTTCCCCATTTTAAAAGACTCCATTCAGGAATCCCCCAGTAGTCCTGTGGTTAGGTTTCTGTGCTTTCACTGCCAAGGGCCTGGGTTCAATTCCTGGCTAGGGAATTAAGATCCCACAAGCTGCTTGGTGCGGTCAAAATAAATAAACAACAACAATAAAAACAAATAAAAGGACTCTGTTCATATTGGATTAGTGCCCACTTTAATGACCTCAGTTTAACCTGATTATCTCTGTAAAGACCATTGTTGTTGTTCCAGTCACTGAGTTGTGTCTGAATCTTTGAGACACCATGGACTGCAGAATGCCAGGCTTCCCTGTCCTTCACCATCTCCCAGAGTTTGCTCAGATTCATGTCCATTGAGTTGTGATGCCATCCAACCATCTCCTCCTCCGCCGCCCTTTTCTCCTTTTGCCTTCAATATTTCCCAGTATCAAGGTCTTTTCCAATGAGTAGGGTCTTTGCATCAGGTGGCCAAAGTATTGGAGCTTCAGTTTTAGCATCAGTCCTTCCAATGAATATTTAGGATAGATTTCCTTTAGGACTGACTGATTTGATCTCCCTGCAGTCCAAGGAACTCTCAAGAGTCTTCTCCAGCACCACAATTCGAAAGCATCAATTTTCTGTGCTCAGCCTTCTTTATGGTCCAACTCTCATATCCGTACATGACTACTGGAAGAATCATCAGGCTTCCAGGTGGTGCTAGTGGTAAAGAACCCACCTGCCAATGCAGGAGACATAATGAGACATGGGTTCAATCCCTGGGTTGGGAAGATCCCCTAGAGAAGGGCCTGGCAACCCCTCCAGTATTCTTTTATGGAGAATCCAATGGACAGAGGAGCCTTGAGGGCCATAGTCCATAGGGTCGCAAGAGTCAGACACGACTGAGGTGACTTAGCACACAGCGCATACAGGTCTTTGTTGGCAATGCGATATCTCGGCTTTTAATACGCTGTCTACTTTTGTCATAGCTTTCCTTCCAAGGTGTCTTTTAATTTCACGGCTGCAGTCACCATCCACAGTGATTTTGGAGCCCAAGGAAATAAAATCTGTCACTGTTTCCACTTGTTCCCCTTCTATTCGCCATGCAGTGATGGGACCGGATGCCACGATCTTAGTTTTTGAATGTTGAGTTTTAAGTCAGCTTTTTCACTCTCCTCTTTTACCCTCATCAAGAGGCTTTTTCTTTCCTCATCACATTCTGCCATTAGAGTAGTATCATCTGCATAGCTGAGGTTGTTGATTTTTCTCCCGGCAATCTTCATTCCAGCTTGTGATTTATCCAGCCCAACATTTCCCTTGATGTACTTTGCATATAAGTTAAATAAGTAGGGTGACAGTATACAGCCTTGTCATACTCCTTTCCCAGTTTTGAACCAGTTCATTGTTCCATGTCTGGTTCTAATTTTTTTAGTTCTTGACTTACATGCAGGTTTTTCAGGAGACAGATAAGGTGCTCTGGTATTCCCATCTCTTTAAGAATTTTCCAATTTGTTGTTATCCACACAGTCAAAGGCGTTAACATAGTCAATGCAGCAGAGGTAGATGCTTCTGGAATTCCTTTGCTTTCTCTATGATCCAACGAATGTTGAAAAATTAATGTTTGGTTTCTCTGCTTTTTCTAAATCCAGATTGAACATCTGGAAGTTCTTGGTTCATGTACTGCTGAAGCCTAGCTTGAAAGATATTGAGTATAAACTTGCTAGCATGTGAACTGAGTGCAACCGTGCAGTAGTTTGAACATTCTTTGGCATTGCCCTTCTTTGGCATTGGAACGAAAACACCTTTTCCAGTCCTGTGGCCACTGCTGAGTTTTCCAAATTTGCTGGTATATTGAGTGCAACACTTTCACAGCATCATCTTTTGTGATTTGAAATAGTTCAGCTGGAATTCCATCACCTCCACTCTCTTTGTGTGTAGTAATGCTTCCTAAGGCCTACTTGACTTCACCCTCCAGGATGTCTGGCTCCAGGTGAGTGACCACACTATTGTGGTTATCCAGGTCATTAAGACCTTTCTTATATAGTTTTTCTGTGTATTCTTGCCATCTCTTTTAATCTCTTCCACTTCTGTTAGTTCTCTGGCCATTTCTGTCCTTTATCATGCCCATCCTTGCATGAAATATTCCCTTGATATCTCCAATTTTCTTGAAGAGATCTCTAGTCTTTCCTGTGCTATTGCTTTTCTCTATTTCTCTGCATTGTTCACTTAAGAAGGTTTTATTATCTCTCCTTGTTATCCTCTGGAACTTTATAGTCAGTTGGTATATCTTTCCATTTCTACCTTACCTTTTGCTTCTCTTCTTTTCTCAGCTACTTATAAAGCCTCCTCAGACAACCACTTTGCCTTCTTCCATTTCTTTTTGTTTAGGATGATTTTGGTAACTGCCTACTATGTACTGTTGTGAACTTCCATCCATAGTTCTTCAGGCACCCTGTCTGCCATATCTAATCTCTTGAATCTATTCATCATCTCTACTGTATAAGTATAAAGATTTGATTTAGGTTATACCTGAATGGCCTAGTAGTTTTCCAGTTTTCTTTCATTTAAGCCTGAATTTTGCAATAAGGAGCTCATAATCTGAGCCACAGTCAGCTTCAGGTCTTGTTTTTTCTGATTGTATTGTGTTTCTTCATCTTTGACTGCAGAGAATATAATCAATCTGATTTTGTATATTGACCATATGTTGATATTCACATGGAGAGTAATCTCTTGTGTTGTTGGAAAAGGGTGTTTGCTATGACCAGTGTGTTCTCTTGACAAAACTCTGTTAGCCTTTGCCCTGCTTCATTTTGTACTCCAAGGCCAAACTTGCCTGTCTCTCCAGGTATCTCTTGACTTCCTACTTTTGCATTTTAATTCCCTATGATCAAAAGGATATCCTTTTTGGTATGTTCTAGAAGATCTTGTAGGTCTTCATAAAACTGGTCAACTTCAGCTTCTTTCAGCATTAGTGGTTGAGGCATAGACTTAGATTACTGTGATATTGAATGGTGTGCCTTGGAAACAAACTGAGATCATTGTTGTGTTTGAGACTGCACCCAAATACTGCATTTCGGATTCTTTTATTGACTAAAATGGCTACTCCATTTCATCTAAGGGATTCTTGCCCATGGTAGTAGATATAATGGTCATCTGAATTAAATTCACCCATTCCTGCCCATTTTAGTTCACTGACTCTAAGATGTCAATGTTTACTCTTACCATCTCCTGTTTGACCATGTCCAGGTTACCTTGATTCATGGACCTAACATCCCAGGTTCCTGTGCAATATTGTTCTTTACAGGACTGGACTTTACTTCCACCATCAGACACATCCACAACTGAGCATCATTTCCACTATGTCCCAGCCTCTTCATTCCTTCTGGAGCTATTAGTAATTGCCCTCCACTCTTTCCCAGTAGCATATCGGACACCTTCTGTCCTGGGGGCTCATCTTCCGGTGTCATATCTTTTTGCCTTTTCATACTCTTCGTGTGGTTCTCGTGGCAAGAATACTTGCATGACTTGCCATTCCCCCTCCAATGAACCATATTTTGTTAGAACTCTTGACTATGACCCATCCATCTTGGGTGGCCCTGCATGACTTGGCTCATAGCTTCCTTGAGTTATGTAAGCCCCTTTGCCACGACAAAGCCATGATCCATGAAGGGTATAAAGACCATATTTCCAAATAAAATCACATTTTGAGGTTCTGGGGGTTAGATTTTCAACACACCATATTTTGAGGAGGGATAGAAATAAGTCAACCCATAACAAAACTACATGCTGTCCCTCATCTGAGATTGGATCCTTATCTGGGGAAGTTTACATTAAAGGGATTATTGAGGCCATTGGAAACATCTGAATCTGGCCTCCTGGATGGATGATGCTGTGTTGCTAGACAGAGGCAGGTGGTGGCAGTACCGGGAGGCAATGGACCAGGATGCAGACTGTAGAGGATGAATCTGGGAAACAGAAAAACATGAAACCAATTTGTCTTTAAAGGATAAAACTCAAGCCGGTGCCAATAAAAGAACATGCCCCCCTTTCTTCTCCCTGTCCCCCTAACAGAGAGTAAAACTAGGATAGCAAGTCCCCCTCCAGTCTATGCAGAAGCCAGGGGGTTTATTTTTTGGTGAACCTTGCTCTCTCTTACAATGGTTTCCCCAAGATTGCTCCTTTTCATTTGTCTTTTTCAAATTTGATTTTTATTTTATATTGGAGTATCAGTTCAGTTCAGTTCAGTCACTCAGTTGTGTCCGGCTCTCTGCGACCCCATGAATCGCAGCACGCCAGGCCTTCCTGTCCATCACCAACTCCTGGAGTTCACTCAGACTCACGTTCATCGAGTCAGTGATGCCATCCAGCCATCTCATTCTCTGTTGTCCCCTTCTCCTCCTGCCCCAATCCTTCCCAGCATCAGTCTTTTCCAGTGAGTCAACTCTTCGCACGAGGTGGCCAAAGTACTGGAGTTTCAGCTTTAGCATCATTCCTTCCAAAGAAATCCCAGGGTTGATCTCCTTCAGAATGGACTGGTTGGATCTCCTTGCAGTCCAAGGCACTCTCAAGAGTCTTCTCCAACACCACAGTTCAAAAGCATCAATTCTTCGGCGCTCAGCCTTCACAGTCCAACTCTCACATCCATACATGACCACAGGAAAAACCATAGCCTAGTTGATTTAAAATGTTGCATTAATTTCAGGTGCACAGTTATACATATATCCATTCTTTTTCAGATTCTTTTTTCATGTAAGTTATTATAGAATATTGAGTAGAGTTCCCTGTGCTATACAGTAGGTCCTTGTTGATTATCTGTTTTATATGTAGTAGTGTGTATGTTAATCCCAACATCTTAATTTATCCCTCCTCTCACTGACTTTTTCCTTTGGCAGCTATAAGTTTGTTTTTGAGTCTGAGATTCTGTTTTATAAATAAGTTCATTTGTATCATTTTAAAAGTTTTTTTTTGGCTGTACATGTGGCATGTGGGATTTTAGCTCCCTGATCAGAGATTAAATTTATGCCCTTTGCAGTTGAAGTGTGGAGTCTTAACCACTGTACTGCCAGGGAAGTCCTTGTATCGTTTTTAGATTCCGCATATAAGTGATATCATATTTGTCTGACCTCGTTCACTTAGTTCGATAATCTCTAGGTTCATCCATGTACTGCTTGTTGTTGTTCAGTCACTCAGTCGTGTCCGACTCTTTGTGACCCCAAGGATTGCAGTGTGCCACGCTTCCCTGTCCTTCACCATCTCCTGGAGCTTGCTCAGACTCATGTCCATTGAGTCGGTGATGCCATCCAACCATCTCGTCCCTTTTCTTCCTGCCTTCAATCTTTCCCAGCATCAGGGTCTTTTCCAACGAGTCGGCTCTTTGCATCAGGTGGTCAAAGTATTGGAGCTTCAGCTTCATCAGTCCTTTCAATGAATATTCAGAGTTGATGTTGCTACAAACAAAAATGCTATTTTTATTTTTATATGCTGTTTTTATTTTTTATGGCCACGTAGTATTCCAGTGTGTGTGTGTGTGTGTGTGTGTGTGTGTGTGTGTGTGTGTGTGTGTATACTAGTATATAGTATGTATATGTAGATATATATACTATATCTTCTTTATCCATTCATCTGTCAATGGACATTTATGTTGCTTCATTTGTCCCTATTTGGTTTTATTGAGGTAAGTATACTTAGCAGCAGCAGCATACCCACAGTAATCTGTGTAAAATGCTCTACTCTTAAGCATATTGCTCAACGCATTTTTACTTATGGACACACCCACACCCAGGTCAGCAGCATCTGGATCAAGGTATGGGACATTTCCAGGACCCCAGAAGATTCCTTAAGGTCCCTCTCTAGTCAACCACCTACTAATCTCCCCCCCGCCTCCGCCTGCTCTGCAACCTCAGCTGCCTCCCCACTCCCCCAGCAGCCAGAGGTAACCACTAGTGTGACTTCAACCACAGAGGGGTCTTTTAAAAACACAAATCACAGTCTACCACTCCTCTGCTTCATGGTCTCCAATGGCTTCACATCATGCTTAGAATTAAACTCACTGTAGCCTGCAAGGCCTTGTGTGACCTGGCTCCCATCCGGTGTCCACCTCTTATGCTCTCCTGAGCTGACTGCCAGCTATCCTGGCCTTCCCTCTAGTCCCCAAACTCTAAGCCTGTAGCTGCCACAGGACCTTTGCTCGTGCTGTTCCCTCTTTCCGCAGTAATCTCCCCACATATATCCATAGGACTCATTCCTTCTCATCCTTAGGTTTTGCCTCAGATGTTACCTCTTCCTAAAGCCTTCCTGACATCACCCATTTCCTGAATCACTATCCTTTTACTTTTTTTTTAATGTTTATTTTTACTAATTTGTCTGTGCTGAGTCTTGGTTGTGGCATGCAGAATCTTGCATCTGCACTGTGGCATGAGAACTCTTAGTGGCATGTGGGGCCTAGTTCCCTGACCAGGGATGGCACCCCAGCCCCCTGCGTTGAGAGAACAGGGAAGTCCCTTACTGTGATCCTGAGTAAATTACTTAACCTCTTTGTAACTCACCCTCCTTATCTATTAATGTGGAAAATAGTCCCCACCTTTTGGGGTTGTTGTGAGGGTTAAATAGCCTAACGCAGGTAAAATGATTGAGGTGACACATTGTTAAGAGCTCAGTAGACTCAGCCGTGATCATTGGTGGCTGTGGCCTTGGCCATCCAGGGCAGCCACGTGTTCTCAGCCAATTCACTCTGAGAACTTTAACTGAGGCAAGAAGGTTTGGACAAGACAAAGGAAACACAGTATCTCCATTCTTTTAAATATTTTATTTCATTATTTGCAAGTTCACGTCCCCTTGGCCTTACCCATCAGACCATCAGTGGATCATTTCTCCCACAGTGGATCATTTCTTTGCCTTATTCTTAAAAAAAAATTATTGACTTATTTGGTTGTGCTTGGTCTTAGTTCTGGCACTGCAGCATCTTCGATCCTTGTTTCGGCATGCAGGATCAGTTTTTAGTTGAGGAATGAGGGATCTAGTTACCCAACCAGGGACTGAATCTGAGCCCCTGCTTTGGGAGCAAAGAGTCTTAGCCACTGGACCACCAGGGCTAATATTTGCCCTTGGGTTGCTTTTTTGTCACCCTCCGCATACCTGGTAAATAGTAAGGAACCAAACAGCATTGCCAATTCAATGGACACGAACTTGGACAAACTCTGGGAGATGGTGAGGGGCAGAGAGGCCTGGTGGGCTGCAGTCCGTGGAGTCACAGAGTCAGACACAACTTGGCACCTGAACAACAGCAAGGAATCAAATGCCTAGTCAAGCTTTAATTCAATCCATCCCACCCAGACACCATCAGCTCTGTTCTAATCTTCGAATTAAAGGGGCTGCTAATCCCACCAGATACATCAAAACTGCCCCACCCACTAAGACCCTCCTCCCCAGTCACCCCATGCCTCACCCACAGCAGCACGAAGCCAGCCTCTGTGGCTGACAACTTTTACTGTAAATTTTAAAAGTTTTAACAGGAAGAAAATAAGCCTACCTCCGCACCATGCAAAGGTATCTGAATCACCGATGTGAAGAACAAAACGTTCCTAAAACTCTGGAGGTGGAACCTACCCCAGATCTAGAGCTGAAGATTCTTTTGGTTTGATGTAGGAAGGTGAGAAAAAAATGCTTTCCTTATGATGGTCTAGAGTCAGAGAGAATGGAAGTTATTGGTTAAAAAATCCCTCAAACCAACGTATTTTTTTCTCCTGGTGGATTAATATTTTATGCCTGTTGGAAGTGTAAACACAAGGTGTGGGGTTTGTTATGAAAAGCAACATGGGAGACACTGAGTTCTGTGTGTTATCGGGTAGGGACTGATTTGTGAAAGCTGGTCGTTTCCTCCCAACTGGAGAAACCGCCACAGGGAGGCAGTAGCGCCTAGTGGTTAAGAGTGTGAGCTCTGGAAATCAGGCAGGCGTCATAGCTGTGTGACCTCCAGAAAGTTCCTCATCTGCTCTGTGTCTCTCTGTCCAACTCAGCCAAATGGGGATGAAACTAGTATCAAACTCCTAAGGATGTTTTAGGAGTGAATAGACAAACAGCTTAATAAGTAAGCTCTTGATTAGTGTTTAAAAATACAGGAGTTGAGGGGGCAAGCTTCAAATAGATAAGTGAATAGGTAGATTTTTTTTTTTTTTGAGGGCACAGTATATTTAAGGCTGTGCAAAATGGTCTAAAATGAAAACATTAGTCACTCAGTCTGTCTGACTCTTTGTGACTCCATGGACTGTAGCCCACCAGGCTCCTCTATCCATGGAATTCTCCAGGCAAGAATATTGGAGTGGGTAGCCATTCCCTTCTCCAGAAGATCTTTCCAACCTAGGGATTGAACCCAGGTCTCCTGCATCGCAGGTGGATTCCTTATCATCTGAGCTACCAGGGAAGTCCCCCCACCAAAAAAATCATCTAAACAGTTTCTCAAAGGCTTGGTCCCAATCCTCACCTACAATCACATCCCACTGTAATCATGAAGCAAATTTCAACAGCTGTTTCAAAGAAACCTTAGCCCTCCACAGTGTTATTCTTCTAGCTCTTTCTTGTCATGCAGAGGCTGTGTAATTTGTTCCATTTCACTTTTGAGTGTGACAGGCTTTCTCTTAGCCTTTGGTTGAGTGTATACACACACACAATGAAATGATATATATTCTAGAATTACTTTCTTAGTATATAACAATTGTATTATGGAATGGAGTATATTACTATATTTAGAAATTATGTGTAAAATGTATCTTTGGTTTTTATTTTTAATTTTTTTAAATTTAGGGTTTCACAGAGAGGGGGAAGGCTGCTTTCTTCTTCTGCTCTTTATCTTGTTTCAAGGTTTCGAAGAAAGTGCTTAAAGGAAAAGATTTCAATTTTGTGTGTTAATGACACTGAGCTGTGTCCAAGTTTCAGGGGAGTGATTAAATCGCGGCTGGTAGTTCAGTGGGTGACGGTTTGAGCTGCTGCTGCTGCTAAGTCGCTTCAGTCATGTCCGACTCTGTGCGACCCCATAGACGGCAGCCCACCAGGCTCCCGCTGTCCCTGGGATTCTCCAGGCAAGAACACTGGAGTGGGTTGCCATTTCCTTCTCCAATGCAGAGACTGGTACAATTTTGAAGGAGGAGAGGTGCTAAGTGGGTATATTGAATTTAGATTTAATCACCTGATTGAATTATGGTTTCATCTGTAGATTGTCCGGCTGGAGTGGATTATATATAGAAGTGGATTAGTTGTTGATGGAAAGTCAGATTCCTCACTTGTTTGTTTGTGTTCGTGTGTATGTGGGGAACGGGGGGGGGGGGAGGTTGGCCATGCCTCTCAGCATATGGGATCTTAGTTCCCCAACCAAGGACTGAACCTGTGCCCCCTGCAGTGGAAACATAGAGTCCTAACCGCTGGAGCACCAGGGAATCCCCTGTATTCCTCACCTGCGAAAGGGAGAGAGAGAAACCAGGTGAGTGACTGCCTCTCTCTCCCCCCAGTCTCCTTGGTAAAGCAGAGCTGAGCCTGAATCCTGCAATTTCTGAGCTGCAGGAGGAATTATTTGGGGCTGGAGAGGTTTCCATGAGTGTTAACACTCATCAAAGCACTGAGTGAGCACTTCAACCATGGGCCAGGTACTGTATACTAAGTACACCCTTTACATGCTAGGGCTTCCCTGGTAGCTCAGAGGTTAAAGCATCCGCCCGCAATGCGGGAGACCCAAGTTCGATCCCTGGGTTGGGAAGATCCCCTGGAGAAGGAAATGGCAAACCACTCCAGTATTCTTGCCTGGAGAATCCCATGGACGGAGGAGCCTGGTGGGCTACAGTCCACGGGGTTGCAAACAGTCGGACACGACTGCGCGACTTCACTTTACATGCTAGAACCTCTCAGGGAGCCTCACCGCACTCTGTAAGGTGGGGAGTGTCTACAAGCCCTTTTAGCAAGTAAGAGAACTGAGACACAAGGTGGACAAATGGTTCGTGAAGGTGTAAGCAGCTTCTCTGGTTTCACCTTCTTCTCCAAAGGACCAAGGAAGGTGGTGTCCCAGAACCCAAACCCTTTTGCTCTGTAGACCTGGTTCCTGGCTGGAGCTCTTAGCCATGGATGGGGGGTACCATCGAGGCTGAGTGGCTCCCAGGGAACATCCAGGAGGGCACCAGAGAAGCTGATCGCATCCAGAAAAGAGGTGATGCCCTTTCTATATGTCTGAGGTCCACATCGTGGGAGGTGAGCCCAGGCTCGTAAGCTGAGACCTCCCGCGGAGCACTGGCTGGGATGTGAGCCTCGGGATGAATCAGCTTTCTTCTGGCAGCCACCGATTTTTGAAGAGGAAAGAATTAACACTGGGCAGAGAAAGGGCCAAAACTGGATGCTTTAAGAGATGTTCTCCTGATGTGCATTTCTTCAGCTCAACAGCTATTCTCTGAGTCTTTAACAGAAGTCTGGGAGGGAAAATAGCACCTGTACCCTGACAGGCATGGTCTCTCTCAATTCTCGCAACCGTGTAGGTCACGGGGCAAGGATTCCCCCTTCACAGAAGAAGAAACTGAAGCTCAGCAAGGTTAAGGAAGTTTCGTAGAGTCACGCAGCTAACAGTAAAACTAGAAAGCGAAGTGTCCTTGGTCCTCTGTCCCATACGGTGTGTGTGCATATGCACTCGGTCATGTCCAACTCTTTACACCCCCATGGACTGTTGCCTGCCAGGCTCCTCTGTCCATAGAATTTTCCAGGCAAGAATACTGGAGTGAGTTGCCATTTCCTACTCCACATACTGTCAGGAATGGTACTGATTGCTGGGGCACGAAGCAAGGGAAAGTCCTTTCCCCACTCCCCCACCCCCGCCGCTAAGATATTTATTATCCAGTAGAAAAGACTGGTAACCAGATGACCAATGGGAATGGTAGACACTGATGGAGAGCTTCCTGGGGCTGACTGTGCCTTATAACCAGCGACTCTAGTAGGCTTACTGTGGCCTGGTGAGGAGAAAAATTGTTGTTCCCATTTTCCAGATGGGGAAACTGGGGCTCAGAGAGGTTAAGAAAGTTCTCAAGATTCCAGGGCAAGCAATTGTGCCTTCCCAGCCAAGGGAGGCACCTTGGGAAGCAGAAACAAGCCCTGTGGGTGGAGGTGATTACATTTGGTGTGTGCGCAGCTCCAGCCTCACTCCGGGCCCGAAATGAGTCATCGGCAAGTCATAGAACCAGCCCCTCTGGACACACAACGAGGCTGTTTTGTACATTAGGCAAAGCTGGACCTGGACAATGGGGTTCTAAGGGAAGAAGACAGCCTCATTCCAACCACGGCCCCTCGGCAGGCCCTGGGGAGCTGGCCAGGCCTGGTGCCCCACAGAAGAGGTGATGCTGTGCCCTGTGTCCAAGCTCCAGGTTCCGCCAAGTCCGCTGGGCTTCCTCCAGCTCAGAATCCCATTTGCTTTTCCCCTTCAATGTGAACCAGATGTGGAGTTCCTCACACTGAAGGGCAGAAGCCACTCCAGGGACCCCTCAGCATCTGGGAGGGGGCATATCAGAAGGAGCAGCTGGCCACCCAGCCCCGGTCCATCTCCCCGGTGCCCCTCACTCCCACATCCCAGGCCTCACCCTGGCACCCTCTGCATCTTCCCTCCCCACCAACAGGAAATGACATTGGACAGATCTCAGAAGTCCATATGTCCTGGACCGTCTCTCTAGGAATTTTCTGGGCCTCTAGTTTGCTCTATGTGTCATATCCTTTCCACTCAAAGCTATTTTTTTTTTAATAGGAAAAATGAAACAGGAAAAGAGACTGAGTGTCCTTCTAGCCTGAGAGCTTCCTTACCCGCTCGTGGTCTTGGGCAAGTAGTTCATTTATGTCCTCATGGACTTGTGGACTCAGTGTGTTACAGTTTGTGACTCTCATTACTTACTTTGATAATTAAGTCATTCCTGATTTGACTGGTGGAAGCCTTTTCAAGCTAGTCACCATGTCCTTTGGCCATGACCTATTATTCTTTGAGCTTTCTAGCACAAGATGTACCAGGCTCGTCTTGTATTTTTCTGTCTCAGCCCTGGAATCAGCTACTTCTCCAAGGAACATGGTTGATTTTAGTGGAAATGGTATTTAGAAGTCAAGATCTGGATGCCGAGTGTGCTCATTGCTACCAGGGCAAGATCCCCCAGTCCCTCTCAGCAGAGAGAGGGAGGGAATGTAGGTACATATACACATACAATGTGACACACACAGAAGCATTTGCATCTACATTTATTAATTATTTTAAAAAACTGATAAAATCCATGTTACATAACATTTATCATCTTAACCATTTTTCCATAAATTTTATTTTTTTAAGTCTTTATTGAGTTTGTTAGACTAGTTTCTGATTTATGTGTTGGTTTTTTGGCCATGAGGCAGTGGGATCTTAGTTCCCCAACCAGGGATTGAACCCTATCCTGCATTGGAAGGTGAAGTCCTAACCACTGGACCATCAGGGAAGTCCCCATCTTAGCCATTTTTAAGGGTACAGTTTGGTGGCCTTAAGAAACGTTCATGGGATTTCCAGGTGGCTGAGAAGGAAATGGCAACCCACTCCAGTACTCTTGCCTGGAAAATCCTATGGACGGAGGAGCCTGGTAGGCTGCAGTCCATGGGGTTGCTAAGAGTTGGACACGACTGAGCAACTTCACTTTCACTTTTCACTTTCATGCACTGGAGAAGGAAATGGCAACCCACTCCAGTGTTCTTGCCTGGAGAATCCCAGGGACGGGGGGAGCCTGGTGGGCTGCCGTCTGTGGGGTCGCACAGAGTCGCACACGACTGAAGCGACTTAGCAGCAGCAGCAGCAGCAGTGGTAAAGAATTTGCCTGCCAAGCAGGAGAGTTGGGTTTGACCTCTGGGTGGGAAAGAGCCCCTGGAGAAGAAAATGGCAACCCACTCTAGTATTCTTGCCCAGGAAATCTCATGGACAGAGGAGCCTGGCAGACTACAATCCATGAGGTCGCAAAAGAGCTGGACACGACGTAGTGATTAAACACCACCAACAAAGTATCTTCACATTGTTGTACAGCCATCACCTTCGCACGTCCACGTCTTACAAAACTGAAACTCGACCTCTATACTCATCTCTATAATGATTTGTGTATCTGTCTGTATATACTAAAAGCCATGGGCTCACCCTGATGTGTCTGACTCTCATTCAGCATCACAGGGTTCATCCTAGCCTTCTCCCTTCCATGTCGTCGCTGTCTTCAACAGCCATACTTTCCCTCTCACTGTTGACCTCAGACCCTCATTCCAGGCCACTCGAGGTGGACACTCTTCCCACCCTGCCTGGGCTCCGATTCCATATGTCACGTTCCCTCCTGCGTGGACATGCACTCTGGGTCACGGTGACTCCCTACCTCCTTCCAGGGTGGATGCCCACCTTGCTCTGTTCCAACCAAGTTTTAGGACTGAATTGTTTGGGAAAGGAAGAGGAAGGAAAAGGGATTTGAAGAGGAGGAATTATTAGTCCCATGATTTAAAAAGGAACCAACAGACTTTATTCAGGTCTCGCCAGTTCTGCTCACAGCCTTTTTTCATCCCAGCCTCTAACTGGGTACCATGTTGCCCTGAGTTGCCGAGTCTCCTTAGTCTCCTCCTATTTGTGATGGTTTCTCAGTTTATCCTTTTCCTTTGTCTTCGACACTTTCAAAGAGTCCACTCAGACATTTTGTATCAGTTCAGTTCAGTTCAGTCGCTCAGTCGTGTCTGACTCTTTGCAGTTCCGTGGACTGCAGCAGGCCAGGCTTCCCTGTCCATCACCAACTCCTGGAGTTTGCTCAAACTCATGTCCATCCAGTCGGTGATGCCATCTCATCCTCTGTCATCCCCTTCTCCTGCCTTCAATTTGGGCTCATTAGATGTTTTCTCATGATTAAGATTGGGAATGTAGATTTTGGGAAAGAACGCCTATGAGATGGTATGACTTTCTGATTATAGCTTATCATGGGATGTGTGATATCCACCTGTACTAGTTACATTTTTTTTGAGTTTTGGTTTTCTTTTTTTTGGATGTGGACCATTTTTTAAGTCTTTATTGAATTTGTTATGATATTGCTTCAGTTTTATTTTTTGGCCACGAGACATAGGATCTTAGCTAGCCAATCAGATTGAACCCGCACCCCCTGCATTGAAAGGCTGTCTTAACCACTGGACTGCCAGGAAAGTCCCTTTTAGTTATCATTTTACAGATGGAGATTCCAAAGCTGTCTCTTGCCTAAAGTCACACAGCCAACAAATGGTGGAGGGAGGATTTGAAACTGAGCCATTCTGAACTTTGTGCCACTTCCTTTGTTGGAGGGGAAGAACTGGCCAGTGAGGGAGATAAAAAGAGGCCTTTAGCACTGAAGTGAAGGGTGGGATATGGGGAGACCTCATGTCCGTATTAGGTCCCTCAGCCAGGGTGATTCACCACCCACGGTCTCTGCCCCACAGCCCTGTCCAGTCTTGTCTTAAATTTCCTGTGTCCGGTGCAAGAGGCAATGAGGGCTCCTCTTTAAATAGATATGGCAAGACCATCGCATGCCCATTAAATGAGGCTGTCTGGTCTTTTCATCCTGGCACTAAAAGCACAGATAATCTGATAATTCAAAAAGATGCATTTTCCATGAGGGCTCAAGTGATGCAAGAATTCTATAACCGAACCAGCTAATAGTCACAAGGCTATCTGTTCCCCTTCAAATTTCCTGCCTGCACACTGGGCCTCTCCCTGTGGGATGCCTACAGAGGAGGCTATCCTTTGCCCACTCTTGACCTCTTTGCCTGTCAGTTATCAGCAAAGTCACTATCACTGCATCAGAAACTCCAGAACATCTGAAGTTTCAGAGTAGAAGCTCGAAACATGCCTTCTGGGCAATGGTCAACCAGCATATGTGTTTCGTTTGGTCCTCACTTAATTTAAGAAGTTTAAAATTAGTTCACAACATGAAAAAAATCAGGGGTTCATCATAAAAGTCTGGATTTTGGCTTCTCTTGAAAAATCAGATGAGGCGATAAATGGTCTACATTCTCCCCTGGCAGCAAGTGGCTGGAGCTGAGCACGGTGCAAGCACTCCATTTCACTCTACTCACTACTCCCTGCTGCTCACAGCCCTCAACCTCAGTCACTTGTGTTTGCCTGGATTTTATAGTTGGTTTACACTGTTGCTGTAGTTGCTGCTCTACAGCAACATGAGTCAGTTATACATATACATATATGTGTTTTAGATTCTCTTCCCATATAAGTCATTGCAGACTGTTGAATAGAGTTCCTTGTGCTATACAGCAGGTCCTTATTAATTACCTGTTATATATATGACCACTCAGTTGGTAAATAATCCGCCTGCAATGCAGGAGACCCTGGTTCAGTTCCTGGGTTGGGAAGATCTCCTGGAGAAGGGATAGGCTACCCACTCCAGTATTCTCGGCTTTCCTTGTAGCTCAGCTGGTAAAGAATCCACCTGCAATGCAGGAGACCCTGGTTTGATCCCTGGGTTGGGAAGATCCCCTGGAGAAGGGAAAGGCTACGCATTCTAGTATTCTGGTCTGGAAAATTCCATGGACTATATAGTCAATGGCATCGCAAAGAGTCGGACATGACTGATCGACTTTCACTTTCACTTATAGTATATGTCAATCCAGTCTCCCAGTTTATTCTCCTACACTGCTTTCCCCTTGGCAACCATAAGTTTGTCTTCTACATCTGTGACTATTTCTGATTTGTAAATAGGTTCATTTGTACTGCTTTTATAATTTTTTTTTTTGGTTGCACCTCATGACATGTGGACATCCCCAACCAGGGATCAAACCTATGCCCCCTGCCATGGAAGCGGGCCACTGGAGCACCAGGGAAACCCATGTATCATTTTTTTAAATTCCACATATAAGTGACATCATGTGATATTTGTCTTTCTCTGTCTGACTTACTTCACTTGTTACGACAATCTCTAGGTCCATCCTGCCTGACTTCTGAAGACGTTTGAGTCCACAGCCCCTTCCAGTTCATTTGTTCACTCACTGAGCTCCTACTCCTACTCAGGCTAAGTTCGGCTTGAGGCTCCCTGATTGTCACACACACACTAATGATTCTGGAACTGGATGGTTAGTCCCCAGTAAACCCTGCTGATGAGAGCATTGGCGTGTGGGCTCCTAGCTCAGCCTGGAGGGAGCTGATGAAGCATACTCCAGGAGACACATGGACCTTTCAAAAGCCAGTCACTGTCCAAGTGAGGTTATGGAGGAAAGCTGCTCCCTTTACTCCGGGGCCCCTGAAGCTAGTCTGAGCCTATCTGGACTCGTCGTGTAGTTTACTCTTCTATGGCTTCATCTCTCTGCTAATCCTTTCTCTCTTTTTTGGGCACACCCCATGGCTTGTGAGATCTCAGTACCCCAACCAGGGATTGAACCCTGGGCCCCAGCAGTGAGAGCACTGCATCCTAATCGCTGGACTACCAGGGAATTCCCAATTCTCATCACCTCTTTATAGAGTAGGATTTTCTGCATTTACCTTAGGACCCGGCTGCAGCTCAGTGGGATTCCGAGCGTGTGAGAAGGAAGTGTAGAATGCTCAGCTGTGGTGCGAGATGGCATCAGAGCTGGAATGATCTATTGTGTGAATGACGGAGGCTCTGCTCCTTGGAGTTTTTTATGGATTAGGAGGTTACTTGAGGCAGGCAGGGGAAAGGGCAAAAGTCTTGGAGTCGGACAGATTTGGTTGAAGCCCTGGTTTTGCCACTTCCCTACTGTGTGATTGTGTGTGGTTACTGACACTCTCTGAGCATCTGTTTCTTCCTGTCTAAAATGGACCAACAGTGTTTATTCACAAAGTTACTGTCAATATCATGTTTAATGTATGGAAGGGATTCCCAGGTTGCTCAGTGGTAAAGAGTCCGCCTGCCAGTGCAGGAGACGTGGGTTCGAACTCTGGGTTGGGAAGATCCTCTGGAGAGGGAAATGGCAACCCACTCCAGTATTCTTGCCTGGGAAATCTCATGGACAATGGATCCGGGTGGGCTATAGTCTATAGGGTCTCCAAGAGCTGTGCATACATGCACAGAGTGTAAGCAAAGTTGCAAGAGTGGTGCTGTGAGCATGATGCTGAGTAGGTACCCATCATCATCAGAAAAAGAACATACATTCCTTTTTTGCAAGGTGTATAATTCTATGAAATTTTCTGTGCAGATTCAAGTAACTATCATCAAGATCTGAATACAGAACTATTCCATCACCAAGAAGAAAATTTTTCATGTTATTCCTTAGTGGTCACACCTCCCTGCAGCCCTAACCCCTGGCAACCACTGATCTATTTATTCCCTGTCACTATGATTTTGCCACTTCAAGAATCAAAGAATATGTAACTTTTTGAAATGAACACTTTAAAAGAGCAATCTTACATTTATTTTTTTGGTGGGGGCCATGCTGCACGGCTTGTAGGATCTTAGTTCCCCAACTAGGGATCAAACCTGTGCCTTCCTGCAGTGACATGTGGAGTCCTGACCACTGGACCACCAGGGAATTCCTGAAAAGAGCTATTTGAAAATATAAATCTATAATAGGCAAAAGGAGCAAAGCCAGCCTTAAGGGCAGGGCTTAATCTTTTTCTCTTTTTCCAACTTTATTGAAGTATTATTGACAAATTAAAACTGTGTGTGTTTAAGGTGTGCCTGTGATCATTTGTTATATATAGGCATCATGAGATGAATACTGCAATCAAGATAAGTACCATAAGAGCCATCTCCAGCATTGCACATCTCCAGTATGTACACTTTGGAAATAGGCTTTTTTCAGTCAGCATAAAGCCCTAAGATGCCCTCAAGTGGTTTCATGTATCAGTAGCTCATTCCTTTTGATTGCTGAGCAGTATTCCATTATATGACTGGCCCACAACTTGTTTATCGATTCACCTGTTGAAGGACATTTGCTTGTATACGGTTTTTGACTTGTGATGGTTAACTTTGTGTGTGTGTGTGTGTGATGGTTAATTTTATGTATCAACTTGACTGGATCACACGGTGCTCAGATATTTGGTCAAATTTGATTCTGATTGTTCCTGGGAGGGTGTTTCGGATGAGGTTAACAATTAAATTGGTAGACTTGATGAAGCAGATTGCTTTCCTTAGTGTGGGTAGGCCTCATTCAATCAGCTGAAGGCCTGAACAGAATACAAAGACTGATTTTCCCCCAGTAGAGGGACTCCTCCTGCCTGAATGCCTTGAGCTGAGATATCGGTTTTTCCTCCCTTTACACTCAAATGGAAACATCAGCTCTTGCTGGGTTTCAGGCCTTCGGACTCAGAGGAACTACATCATTGGTTTTCTTCCATCTCCAGCTCGCCGACTCGAAACTTTGACCTTGTCAGCCTCCATGATCATGTGAGCCAATTCCTTTTGAGAAATCTCCCTCTCTCTTAACCTCTCTCTCTACTGGTTCTGGTTCTCTGAAGAATTCTGACTAATACAGGACTATTACAAATAAAACCGCTGTAAACATTGGTATAGAGGACTTTGTATGAGCACACATTTTCCTTTCTCTGGGATAAATTCCCAGGAGTGCTAGTGCTGAATCTTATGGTAAGTATATATTTAACTTTATAAGAAACTGCCAAAGCGTTTCCTAGAATGGCCTTGCCATTTTCACCTTCCCACTGTTCATCATTTTTATTATTTTATGACACTAGTTAAATTCATTCAGTTTGAAGTGGGCTGACATTTTGAAGGCTGGCGATGCAAGGATTTTTGCCCACTTGGCTTATAAATCACAGCTATCACATGCATCCTTGTTTTAAACTTTCTACTTACTAGCCAAGCACAGAGGTCTGCTGGGTTAGAGATTTGAAATAACAAACCTGGCTGCCTCAGATTTTCTTGGCTGGCACCAGGTCTTGCCAGGCCTTTGAATCAGCTGGGTGCAGGAAAGGGTCACCAGGAAACTCAGGCTGCCGGACCCGACAGGAAGCGTGGGACGAAGCTTACTCTGGGTCTGGCTCGTGGTCAGCCTGGCTGGGGCCTGAGGCTTCCAGGCCGGCTCAGTGTACACTGTCAGGAAACAGCCCCAGCTCTTTAAATCACTCCACCCCTGAAAAATAAATTCATAAACAAGGAAGCGCTGAGCTCCTTCCTTTGAGAAATAGCATCTTACAGCCTGGAAGAAAGTCCACTAGCAGAACAGCTATGACTGTGTGTCTCTCAGGCTCCATACATTCACAAGTCAGTGACTGTGGCTTTGGGGGCTTCTCTTCCCGGAGAAGACTAGTCTGGAGTTGTCTATGGACGCTTCGTACCATGAACTTCTCCCTGCTACCCTCCCTGCATGCCTCCCCCTGAGTTTGCTTGTCCAGAAGTATTTTATTTTATTTATTTGTTTTTGGCTGCACCCTGACCAGGAATTGAACCTGTGGCCCCTGCAGTGGAAGCAGAGAGTCCCAACCACTGGACCATCAGGGAATTTTTGTCCAGAAGTATTTCTCTTGCCTGTGGTTATGATGATCTTAGGCTATAATTTTAACATATTGCATTTTGGTATTGATAGATTCAATCAGACATCACAGCTGTATGAACCTTTATAGTCGTGTATTGTCTTGATGGAGACTGCCAATAACCATATGGCCTAGACAGGTCAACTCAATTCCATTTTATCAGGAATTTCTCAAGACTAGGACTACAATTCCAGCTTCCCTGGTGGTTCAGATGGTGAAGAATCTGTTCCCAGTGCAGGAGACCTGGGGTTCCATCCTTGGGTCAGGAAGATCCCCTAGAGGAAGGCATGGCAACCAATTCCAGTATTCTAGCCAGGAAAATTCCATGGACTGAGGAACCAGGAGGGCTACAGTTCATGGGGTTGAAAAGGGACAGACACAACTGAGCGACTGACACTTTCACTTTTCAGGACTGAGATTCACAGCTACTCAGGCGCTTGGGGTTTCCAGGTAGCGCTAGTGGTAAAGAACCTGCCTGCCAGTGAAGGAGCCATAAGAGACGTGAGTTCGATCCCTGGGTCAGAAAGATCCCCTGGAGCAGGGCATGGCAACCCACTCCAGTACTCTTGCCTGGAGAATTCTGTGGACAGAGGAGCCTGGCGGGCTACAGTCCATGGGGTCGAAAAGAGTCATACACGACTGAAGCAACTTAGCACGCAAGGCTCTTTCCACAGAGCCCCTTGTTAGTGGTGGAGCTGGTGGTGGAGCAAGAAACCAGGGCCTCAGGGCTGGTCCAGAATCGTGCCCCTCACACTGAGGCCTGGCGCTCTACACGTGGCCCTGGAACCTTGAAATGTGGCTTGCCCTCACTGAGATGCGTGGCAAGAGCAAAGTACACATCAGCTCTTGATTTAGTGTGAAAAAAGAAATGAAAGTACAATATGTCATTACTGATTTTTTATATTATTTACAAGCTGAGATGGCATTTTTGCATATGCTGGGTTATACAGATATTTTGTAAAAATAAGTCCTCCCCTCAGTTTTTTTTCCAACATGATTATTAGAAATGTAAGATTACACACGTCTCACATTGTACTTCTACTTAACAGCGCTGCTCTAGACCACATCACAGGCATTTTTTCTTAATAGAGGAGAGTTTTAGACATATGATGTCATCATCTTGTAAAGCGTATTCATCCCCAGTGTCTGCTTTCTGGACAGCATTTATGAGGATTTTTCCTCACCGTCTTGACAGTCACCCATCTTTGATAAATGTGGGGGAAGGGGGTTTGTCTCCAAACCACTCCTGAATGGTTATCCTCTTTCTTTGGGTTCAGATTTTGTATTTTTAAAATGTACTTAGTTTTGGCTGTGCAGGATCTTTGCTGCTGTGTGGGCTCTTCTCTCACTGTGAAGAGCGAGGGCTACTCTAGCTATAGTGCGCTGGCTTCTTCCGCTGAGGAGTACGGGCTCTAGGGAGTGCAGGCTTCACTACGTGCAGCCCTGGGGCTCAGGAGTTGTGGCTCCCAGGCTCTGAGAGCACAGGGCTTAATAGTTGTGCATGGGCTTGGTTACTCCGTGGCCTGTGGGATCTTCCTGGGGTAGGGATTAAACCCATGTCTCCCGCATTGGCGAGTGGGTTCTTTACCACTGAGCCACCAGGGAGCCTCCGATTTTTTAAATTGCAGTAGAATGTGCATAACCTGGCATTCACCATCTTCATCACTTTTAAGTGTGTAATGCATCGGCATTAACTGCATTCACGTGTACAACCATTACCACTTATCCATTTCCAGAACTTTCTGTTATCTCAGGACAGGGAGCTCTACTCAATGCTTTGTGGTAACCTAAATGAGAAGAAAAGCCAAAAAGAGGGGATATGTGTATGTGTGTGTGTGTCTATAGCAGATCCACTTTGCCATACAGCAGAAACTAATACAGCATTGTAAAGCAACTATACTCCAATAAAATTTGATTTAAACTTAAAAATAAGAAAAATTTGAATGTAGATTAATTAAAATTTGAAGAACTCTGAAATGTTTTCCAAAGTGGCTGCACTATTTTACATTCTCCCTAGCAATGTATGAGCTTTCCAGCCTTTCCATATCCTCACCAACACCTCTTATTATCCATCTATTTGACTATAGCCATCTAGTGGGTGTGAAGTGGTATCTCATTGTGGTTTTGATTTGCATTTCCCTAATGACTATTGATGCTGAGTGTATTTTTTCATGTGCTTATTGGCCACTGGTATCTCTTCTTTGAAGAAATGTCTGTTCAGGTCCTTCACACACTTTCTAGTTAGATTTTTTTTGTCATTTTATTGTTGAATTGTAAGAGTTCTTTGTATATTTGGCATTCCAGGCCCTTATCTGATACATAATTTGTAAATATTTTCTCTCATTCTGTGGGTTTTCTTTTACTTTCTTGATAGTATCCTTAGAAGGACAAAAATTTTAAATAAAGTCCAGTTTTTCTATTTTTAACGTTATTGCTATGCTTTTGATGTCATAGCTCAGAAATCACTGTCTAATCCAAAGTCACAAAGATTTATGTCTATGTTTTCTCCTAGGAGTATTATAGCTTTAGCTCTTACAGTCAACTCTCTGATCCATTAAAAAAATTTTTATATATGATGTGTGGTAGGAGATTCATTGGAAAAGACCCTGATGCTGGGAAAGATTGAAGGCAGGAGGAGAAGGGGATGACAGAGGATGAGATGGTTGATGGCCTCAGCGACTCGATGGACATGAGTTTGAGCAAGCTCTGGGAGTTGGTGATGGACAGGGAGGCCTGGTGTGCTGCAGTCCATGGGGTTGAAAAGAGTCGGATACCACTGAGCAACTGAACTGAACTGAAATGAGGAGATTCAGTTTCATTTCTTTGCATGTAGATATCCATTTATAGAAAAGATTAATCTTTCCTTCATGGACACACTGTTATTTTTTGGCCACAACACGAAGCATGTGGGATTTTAGTTCCCCTACTCAGGATGAACCTGTGCCCTGCGGTGGAACTCTGGAGTCTTAACAACTAGACCACCTGGGAAGTCCCTGTCTGGGCACTCTTGTTGAAAGTCATTTGACCATAAGTGTAAGGTTTATTTCTGGACTCTCAATTCAGTTCCGCTGATCTGTAATGTCTGTCCTTATGCCAGTAGGACACTGCCTTGATTACTGTAGCTTTGTAGTAAGCTTTGGAATTGGGAGGCCTTTGTTCCTTTTAGGATTATTTTGGCTACTCTGTGTCCCTTCTATGTCTCTATGAATCTTCCAGACATCTTGTCAATTTCTGCAAAACAGGGCTCCATTTAAAAAAAAATTGTTAAACATTTCAAGCAAAGTTCAGAATTTACTATAGTATTCTCTGCACCTGCTCTCTGAGTGACTTTTGACATTTTGCTATATTTGCTTTCAATTTTTATTTATTTTTAAGGCAATGAGGCATCAGTCTGCTACCTCTGCATTGTAACTCTCACCAATCTTGTTACCTTGCCTCCCTTCTCCAGAGGTAACTACTCTTCTGAAATTCTATAATGGTCTTCATATATCTACAACATATATAGCATCTGCAAATATAAAATTGTTGTTTGAGCTATTTATTAACTTTAGTTAAATTATATTAAGTATCTATTATACTTCGGCTGCTCTCAAATTTAAGTTTTTGAAATTTATTCATGATGATGTGGGAAGCTGTGGTTCTTTTGAAGTTCCTGAATGGTATTTCGTTGTATAATTCTACTGCAATTTATTTATCCAGTATTTTATTGATACATAATTAATTTAGTTGTTTTTGTTTCTTATTGCTCTGCAGTTATGAAGTGCAACGGACGTTCCTGTTTCTACCATTTCGGGTGAGTGAGAGAATGCTTATGGTGTGTACCCAGAAGTGAGATCGCTGGACTGAAGAATTTGCTCACCACTGGTTTTACTAGCTGCAGCCAACGTTTTATCCAGTTTACACTTTTGCCAATAGTGCAAGGGAGTTCTTATTTGTGCACATCTTTGCCCACCCTGGACAGTCTTTTAAATTCTCGCCAATCTGAAGGATGTAAAATGGTCTTTCAGGGTGGTTTTAATTTGCATTTTCCTGTTGATGAGTTTAGGAAATCTTGCCTCACACCCTTGACTATTTTCTGTTTCCTTTGGGTTGTTAGTCATTTTCTTCTTGCTTTATTAGGAATTCTTTAAATCTTCTGAAAATAAATCTGAGGCTTTATTTTCACTGTGATTATACCCTTTTATTTTCCTTTATCTCTTAAAAGTATTTTTGTATTTATGGCTGCAGTAAGTGGGGGCTGCTCTCTAGCTGCGCTGGGCAGGCTTCCCGTCGTGGTGGTTTCTCTTGTTTCAGAGCATGCGCGCTAGGTGTATGGCGCAGGCTTCAGTGGCTGCAGCGCATGGGCTTAGCTGTCCCGTGGCCTCTGAGATCTTCCTGGGTCAGGGAGCCAACCCATGTCCCCTGCTTTGGCAAGTGGATTCTTTACCACTGAGCCACCAGGGAAGCCCTCCTTTATCTCTTGTTTTCTTCTTTTTGTACAGAAGTTGTTTTTCTTTTTTCCAGCTTTATCCTATTTGTGTCTTATTTGAGAAGTCTTGTTCTACCCAGTGCTGTAAGATAATTCTCTATATCTTTTTCTAAAAGTATTAAAATCTTGAGTTTATTTTTGCGTGTTGTGTGAAGTCTGGATCTAACTATTTCCCTCCCATTTATAAAACGAATTCTTCCAGATCCACTTCTTTTTTCAACTTGCAACTTTTCATTTTGTACTGGGGTAGAGCCAATTAACCAGCACCACGTTTAAGTAATCCAGCCATCTCCTTTTTACTGATTTGTAATGTTCCTTTTGCCAAATATTGTTCTCATGTAATTTTCGTTCATTTCTGGCCTCTCTACTCTGTTCCATGGGTCTCTTTGTTTTTCCTTGTCTGGATACCACTCTGTCTTTTTTAAAAAGTTTTAATGGGTGAATTTGACTCAGATGACCATTATATCTACTACTGTGGGCAAGAATTCTGTAGAAGAAATGGACTAGCCATCATGGTCAACGTGAGAGTCTGAACGAAATACAATATTTGGATGCAATCTCAAAATGACAGAATGGTCTCTGTTCATTTCCAAGGTAAACCATTCAGTAACATTGAAGAAGCTGAAGTTGAATGGTTCTATGAAGACCTACAAGACCTTTTAGAACTAACACCCCAAAAAGATGTCCTTTTCATTATAGGGGACTGGAATGCAAAAGTAGGAAGTCAAGAAACACCTGGAGTAACAGGAAAATTTGGCCTTGGAATGAGGAATGAAGCAGGGCAAAGGCTAATAGAGTTTTGCCAAGAAAATGCACTGGTCATAGCAAACACCCTCTCCCAACAAGTGAAGACTCTACACATGGACATCACCAGATGGTCAACACTGAAATCAGATTGATTATATTCTATGCAGCCAAAGATGGAGAAGCTCTATACAGTCAGCAAAAACAAGACCAGGAGCTGACTGTGGCTCAGATCATGAACTCCTTATTACCAAATTCAGACTTAAATTGAAGAAAGTAGGGAAAACCGCTAGACCATTCAGGTGTGACCTAAATCAAATCCCTTATGATTATACAGTGGAAGTGAGAAATAGATTTAAGGGACTAGATCTGATAGACAGAGTGCCTGATGAACTATGGATGGAGGTTCTTGACATTGTACAGGAGACAGGGATCAAGACCATCCCCATGGAAAAGAAATACAAAAAAGCAAAATAGCTGTCTGAGGAGGCCTTACAAATAGCTGTGAAAAGAAGAGAAGTGAAAAGCAAAAGAGAAAAGGAAAGAGATAAGCATCTGAATGCAGAGTTCCAAAGAACAGCAAAGAGAGATAAGAAAGCCTTCCTCAGCAATCAGTGCAAGGAAATAGAGGAAAACAACAGAATGGGAAAGACTAGAGATTTCTTAAAGAAAATTAGAGATACCAAGGGAACATTTCATGCAGATGAGCTCGATAAAGGACAGAAATGGTATGGACCTAACAGAAGCAGAAGATATTAAGAAGAGGTGGCAAGAATATACAGAAGAACTCTACAAAAAGATCTTCATGACCAAGATAATCACGATGGTGTGATCACTCACCTAGAGTCAGACATCCTGGAATGTGAAGTCAAGTGGGCCTTAGGAAGCATCACTACGAACAAAGCTAGTGGAGGTCATGGAATTCCAGTTGAGCTATTTCAAATCCTGAAAGATGATGCTGTGAAAGTGCTGCACTCAATATGCCAACAAATTTGAAAAACTCAGAAGTGGCCACAGGACTAGAAAAGGTCAGTTTTCATTCTTGTCCCAAAGAAAGGCAATGCCAAAGAATTCTTCTCAAAGTACCGCACAATTGCACTCATCTCACACGCTAGTAAAATAATGCTCAAGATTCTCCAAGCCAGGCTTCAGCAATACATGAACTGCGAACTTCCAGATGTTCAAGCTGGTTTTAGAAAAGGCAGAGGAACCAGAGATCAAATTGCCAACATCCACTGGATCATCGAAAAGCAAGAGAATTCCAGAAAAACATCTATTTCTGCTTTATTGACTATGCCAAAGCCTTTGACTCTGTGGATCACAGCAGACTGTGGAGAATTCTAAAAGAGATGGGAGTATCAGACCACCTGACCTGCCTCTTGAGAAATCTATATGCAGGTCAGGAAGCAATGGTTAGAACTGGACATGGAACAACAGACTGGTTCCAAATAGGAAAAGGAGTATGTCAAGCCTGCATATTGTCTCCGTGCTTATTTAACTTCTATGCAGAATACATCATGAGAAATGCTGGACTGGAAGAAGCACAAGCCGGGAGAAATATCAATAACCTAAGATATGCAGATGACACCACCCTTATGGCAGAAAGTGAAGAGGAACTAAAAGCCTCTTGATGAAAGTGAAAGAGGAGAGCGAAAAAGTTGGATTAAAGCTCAACATTCAGAAAACGAAGATCATGGCATCTGGTCCCATTGCTTCATGGGAAATAGATGGGGAAACAGTGGAAACAGTGTCAGACTTTATTTTGGGGGCTCCACTCACTGCAGATGGTGCCTGCAGCCATGAAATTAAAAGACACTTACTCCTTGGAAGGAAAGTTATGAGCAACCTAGATATCATATTCAAAAGCAGAGACATTACTTTGCCAACAAAGGTCCATCTAGTTAAGGCTATGGTTTTTCCTATGGTCATGTATGGATGTGAGAGTTGGACTGTGAAGAAAGCTGAGTGCTGTAGAATTGATGCTTTTGAACTGTGGTGTTGGAGAAGACTCTTGAGAGTCCCTTGGACTGCAAGGAGATCCAACCAGTCCATCCTAAAGGAGATCAGTCCTGGGTGTTCATTGGAAGGACTGATACTGAAGCTGAAACTCCAATACTTTGGTCATCTCTTGTGAAGAGTTGACTCACTGGAAAAGACTCTGATGCTGGGAGGGATTGGGGGCAGGAGGAGAAGGGGACGGTAGAGGATGAGGTGGCTGGATGGCATCACTGACTCAATGGACATGAGTTTGGGTAAACTCTGGGAGATGGTGATGGACAGGGGGCCGTGCTGTGCTGCAATTCATGGGGTCGTGAAGAGTCGGACACGACTGAGTGACTGAACTGAACTGAACTGAGTTGGTTTATAATGTTCTACTAATTTCAGGAGTACAGCATAGTGAATCTGTTTTACATATACATATATCCACTCATATTTAGATTTTTTTCCCATATAGGCCATCACTGAGTGTTGAGTGGAGTTCCTTGTGCTATAAAGTAGGTTCTTATTTGTTGTTGTTGTTGTTGGAGTTGCTAAATTGTGTCCGACTCTTTGCGACCCAATGGACTGCAGCATGCCAGGCTCCCTTGTCCTTCACTATGTCCCAGAGGTTGCTCAAATTCATGTCCTTACTAGTTATCTATTTTATATATAGTAGAGTGTTATGTCAATCCCAATCTTCCAATTTATCCCTTTCCTCCAACTCTTGACTTTTTTTTTTTTTGGTAGTGGCTGCGTGGCATGTAGGATCTCAGTTCCCCAACCAGGGATCTAACCTGTGCCCCTGTGGTGGAAGTGTGGAGTCTTACCCACTGGATCACGAAGGAAGTTTTAGTTTTTTAAGGAACCTACATACTGTTCTCCAGGGCTTCCCTGGTGGCTCAGACAGTAAAGAATCTCCCTGCATTGTGGGAGACCTGGGTTTGATTCTTGGGTTGGGAAGATCCCCTGGAGGAGGGCATGGCAACCCACTCCAGTTTTCTTCCCTGGAGAATCCCATGGACAGAGGAGCCTGGTGGGCTACGGTCTATGGGGTCACAAGGAGTTGGATACGCCTGAGTGACTAAGCACATGCATACCGTTCTTCATAGTGGCCGCGCCAATTTATTTTCCCATCAACAGTGTAGGAGGGTTCTTTTTTCTCTATACCCTCTTCTGCATTTGATATTTGTAGGCTTTTTAATGATGGCCATTCTGACCAGTGTGAGGTGATATCTCATTGTAGTTTTGATTTGCATTTCTCTAATAATTAGTAATGTTGAGCAACTTTCCATGTGTCTAGTGGTCATCTGTATGTCTTATTTGTAGAAATGTCTAAGGTCTTCTGCCCACTTTTTGATTGGGTTGTACTTTTTTTTTCTGGTCTTTTTGAATTGAAGTGTAGTTGACTTATAATCTTGTACCAATCTCTACTGTACAGTAAAATGGCTCAGTTATACATCTATATTATGTGTGTGTGTGTGTGTGTGTGTGTATACACACACACATTCTTTCTTTTATATTCTTTTCCATTATGGTTTATCCCAGGAGATTGGATATAGTTCTTTGTTGTTTTGTTACTGAGTTGTATGAGCTATTTGTATATTTTGGAAATTAAGCCCTGGTCAGTTGCATCACTTACAAATATTTTCTCCAGTTCTGTAAGTTGTCTTCTCATTTCATTTATGGTTCTTTATGTTGTGCAAAAGCTTATAAGTTTGATTAGGTCCCATTTGTTTATTTTTCCTATTATTTCTATTGCCTTGGGAGACTGACTTAGAAAAACATTGGTATGACTTGTGTCAGAGAATGTTTTGCTTATGTTTTCTTCTAGGAGTTTTATGGTGTTATGTCATAAGTCTTTAAGCCATTTTGAGTCTATATTTGTATACAGTATGAGGGAGTGTTCTAACTTCATTGATATACATGCAGCTGTCCAGCTTGCCCAACACCACTTGCTGAAGAAACTGTCTTTTCTCCATTGTATATTCTTGCCTTTTTTGTCATAAGTTAATTGACCATAGGTATGTGGGTTTATTCCCCAGAAACTTCTGGTCACCCATTTTCCAGTCTTGTACTTACTAAGCCCCTGACCAGTCAGCCAACCCTTTAGCCACTGCCCATGAGTCAGTGTGGATCCATATCACAGGTCACCTTTCATTCCACACAAAGTGGACAAACCAGTTGTTTGGTCTGAAGTTCGGCCCATTGGGAAGGTTTTCGTTCACCATTGTCATTCAGGGCCATGCCTGAGTGGGATGTAGTTGTCACTGACCTCACATAATGCCTGCCTGCAGTATGAACTCAGCCAGAAACCAGGCCTACTGGTTCTTCTTCCTCCTCTGCTAACCTGTCATAAAGAAATTGCTGCAAGCCCATAGGTATAGGGTTCAGGGAAAGACGGTGAAACAGCAGGAGCTCCCTGTTACATGCTCGTACAGACACTTGTGTTTTCCAGACCTCAGGCCTGGATCCAGGTACACCAGCACCAACTGCTGATAGAATATTGGAGTGCTGCTCTGCATGTGACTTGGTGGCCTGTGTTCAGGTGTTAATTCTCAACCTGGACCCAGAAGCAAACCAGAGGCTGCTTTTCAAATGGAGAATAGTGACTGATAGAAGAAGGCAAGACCTTTCTCCAGTCGCCCCCTTCTCCTGTTGAGGCTTGTTGGTGCCCCAGAGAATATCTCTGTGGGCCAGAAGCATTTCTGATCCCATTAGGTGTGCTGAGTCATAAGACCCAAAGGCAGAACAGTCTACAGTGTGGCCTGGACTGTGGGAGAGCGTTCTTATTCTAAGCCCCACCAAGGCAAGCAGACTTCAGGTCACCCAGAGCGGCATGCCCACATGTGATACATGCCATCTCTGAAATTCAGAGGTCCACCAGGGTTGCATCTTTTTTTCATGGTGGACAACGCAAAGTGCATCTCTTACTTTAGAAGAGATCTTCTCACATACCCTAGACTGTGAGAATTTCACAATATAGTAGGTTTTGAAAGGCCACAGGGTTTATCTTCCACCCTCTGCAGTGCATTGGTTTACTTAGATATCTAAGATGATTAGTGCTTATAACTCATCCATGTCATGAACCAACGTGATGTTTTCTAGGTTATCAAGATTATCACAGCTTTCTGGACTAGATTATGATGGGAGAAAGGAGAGCTAAGGGAACCCTAAGGCAGAACAGTCAAGATCATCTCCATTGGCTTGCCTCCAATTTTCTTTCCTTTTGGGGATAGGGGAGAAAAGTGCTTTTCTGTTGAGCAGCTATGTATTGTGTGTGTACGTGCTAAGTTGCTTAAGTTGTATCTGACTCTTTGCAACTCCATGGACTGTAGCCCACCAGGCTCTTCTGTCCATGGGATTCTCCAGGCAAGAATACTGGAGTGGGTTGCCATTTCCTCCTAAAGGGGACCTTCCTGCCCAGGGATCGAACCCACGTCTCCTGCATCTCCTGCTCTGGCAGGCAGATTCTTTACCACTAGCACCACCTGGGAAGCCTATGTATTAAAGTGCCTAGAACTGTGCCATAGCTGGTACCTGATTATATCTGGGTCAATCTCCTGACATTCTCCATGACCACGTGGGGTTTTCCAGTGTTCACACAAGTATGTTACAGGGGCTGTCCTTGCATCTTTCAGGTTTGTGATGGTTTTGATTTGTCATCCTGGTGGGGCACTGGGTGGAGTAACAAACACAAAAAGAATGTGAATTCCTGACAGCTAAGGGCTGCTAACAGAAATTTCTGTTAGCTTCTTTAAATTACTCTTCCTTTGGTTCTCTGTCACAGCAGCCATTCGCTTCCTATTTAATATACCATTCAGGATATATTGACTTAATCTTATGATTTAAAGTTTTCTTTTACACGGTGATTATTTTGAACAGTTATAAGCAACGAGAAGCAGCCATGGGTCAAATGTGGACTCAAAGCAGTCAGCTCCCAGGCAGCAACTGGGAAAGTGCAGAGCTGTATTAAAAGCCTGGACACTGGAGTTAAGATAGCCCTGTGTTCAAATTCAGATTTAGCTACTCCCTGCCTGTGGTCCTGGGGTGGAGAATTTAACTTCATGGGTCTCGGTTCTGTTTGTGCATTTGCATGTTTTGTTTTCTGGGTTTTGTTCTTTTGGTTTTTTTGGCCATGCTGCACGGCTTGCCGGGTCTCAGTTCCCTGACCAGGGATTGAACTTGGAGCCTGGCAATAAAAGCATGGAGTCCTAACCACTGGACCACCAGGGAATTCCCTCGGTCTTCTTATCTGTAAAATCCTGTGATAACTAAGTCTTCTAGCAGTATTCAGTGGCCTAGAACAGGGCTTTAGCAAATAGGAGCTGCCTGCCTCTGCCCTCTGTCCCTAGGAATTTGTCGCATTCTCTGCTTTTCCTTCTTCCCATCCTGTTCTCACTCTCCTGTACTTGCTTTTATTTATGTATTTGGCTGTGCCGGGTCTTAGTTGGGGCAGGTGGGATCTTTAGCTGTGGCATTTGAACTCTTAGTTGTGGCATGTGGCATCTAGTTCCCAGACCAGGGATCGAACCCAGGCCCCTTGCATGGAGCGTGGAGTCTTAGCCACCAGGACCACCAGGAAAAGACCCCTCCTGGGCATTGTTTACTTTCACTTTCTGGGTTGCTTCTGCCTTAAGCAGGACTCCTATGACCAGCTGGTGTGTTTTACCTATTATTGCCTTCAGAAGGCCAGGAATTCTTCCTGGCCAACCTGTTATTTATTCTCCCTTCTTCTGCAATGATACCACTTCAGCTCAGTAAGAGATTCTCTCTCTTTCTTTCTCTCTTCATGGGATCATGCGCTGCAAAGAAATCCCTGCGGGTGACTGTGACCAAGCCTGACTCTGACCTGCCAGGCCGTCCCTTCGGTGTAGCCAGCCCCTTTCTCTTACTTTCTCTTCCCTCTGTCCCCTGAGGAAGCCCAGGACAGGGAGCTGGCAACCTGGGCCACCAAGTCAGTCACACCTGGAAGGGGAGAGTGATGGGCCAGGGCTGTCTCAGGCCTTCCATACATCAGATCTTGAAGGAAGGCCACCCACTCTTCTCTGTGTTTCTCTGGGGGCTTGTTCCTGGGAGTTGCAGTACATGTTTGATACTTCCTCGGAGAATGCATGCCAAAAGGAAAGAAATGAGGGAGGAGAGACTCCCCTGTGGTCCAGTGGCTAGAATTCCTTGCTGCCAATGCAGGGGCCTCGGGTTCGATCCCTGGTCAGGGAACCAGATCCCACATGCCACAACTAAGAGTATGCATGCCACAGCTAAGGCCCAGTGCAACCAAATAAATAAATAAATAAATTTCTTTTTAAAAAAAGAAAGAAAGGGAAAAAGAAAGAACAGAGAGAAAAGGGAACAGGGACCAAAATGTCACTTATCACATGGGGGAGCCAAGGCTCAGCTCTGAGTCCCTTTATCGACAGAGGGGAGCCCGGCTTCCTGTGGTGGCCTCGATTCTCAGGCATGGGTTCCACCCCAGCCCTGAAGGTCCCAGATCACCTCTCCTCTCCCTGAGAACTTGACTTTTTGCGCAGCCACATAAAGGTGACCAGTGTCTGGTGGCTTGACGGGACAGACTTGCAGGGACTTCCTGCCTTTTGATGCATGCCATTCCTGTGAGCTGGGCTGGGCTGCTGAAGACGAGAGGACCCTTTCGACTTCCTGAGTGTCTCAACATTTAGACTCTTGGGGTTTGTGGTCAGAGACACTGGCATGAACATTGTGTTTCTACAAAGTGTAACTTCTGGGCCCTCAAGTTAACAAGCAAAGCTTTGTGCAAGCCACCCCCTAACCAAATTGACCCAGAGGGTCTGAAAGGCCCTTGACCTTGCTGCCTTTCATGGGTGGATGAGCGAATGGTAAGCTGGCTCTGGGGCGATGACGGCAACTGACTGGCTGGGGGGTGGGGGGCGGCGGGGTGACAGCATGACCGTCTGCAGCACTGTCCCCTGCCCTCTGCTCTGGCACCTCGGAGCTTTTGATGCAGAGATTTCTCCAGCCTCGCTAATTGCTAAGGACCTGACATAGGTCACTGCGTTCTAATCCTCTTCTCACTTTCAGATGAGGAAACTGAGGCTCAGCGAGATGAAGCCATTTCATGAGAGGACAAGTTGGAGAGTCTGGGGAGAGGTGGTGGCTGGCTTCAGATGTGTGACGCCTCTGCAGAGCAGGGAACAGTCAGTGTCCTCGGTGGGTCGCCTTCCTGGTGGCTAGTTCTCCTCTGCCTCCAAGGCATCGATCTCCTGTCCTGGAGATTGTTTGCAGGGTAGACAAGGGACCTAAGGAGGCCTGGTCGAAACTCAGAGAATGTGCCTTCCAGAAACTTCCAACCTGACCTTTGTGGAACTGTGAAAAGGGGATCTCTAGCAACTCGATCAAACTGGACCGTATCTCCCCACACCCCTCCTGATTCTGGAAATAGGGCGACTAACCCTCCCTGGTTTTCTTGGGACTCTTCTGGGTTTAAAATTCAAAGTCTCATGTCCTGGGAAAAACCCTCATTCTCAGACAAACCAGTGGGGCTGTTCACTCTACCAGGAAGATCAGTTACTTTGCTTTCCCTCTCCAGCTTCTAGAAAGGAAAAAGTGAGGCTGGAATAAGGTGAGGGGAAATTACAGAAAGGGAAAACTCAAGACAGACTTGAGGTGTTTTCCCAGCTTTCTGACTGTCCCACAGAGCTCAGACAAAAGATGGACCAGTTTCTACCACATGTGACTGAAAGCTGGGGTGGTGCCCTCCTCCTATGGGAACATTTAGCAGAGAATTTAGCAGAATGGATGCCTGCTTTGGGGCCCGTGCAAGCGTGCTAAGTCGATTCAGTCATGTCCATCTCTTTGTGACCCTATAGACTATAGCATGCCAGGCTCCTCTGCCCACGGGATTTTCCAGGCAAGAATACTGGAGTGGGTTGCCATGCCCTCCTCCAGGGGATCTTCCTGACCCAGGGATCGAATCCGAGTCTCTTGCTTCTGTACAGGCAGGTTCTTTAACACGACACCACCTGGGAAGGCCCCACTTTGGGGCCCACCTAGGCTATTCCCAGGATGACTCCATGTCTTCCATCAAGGAGGGCCCCTTTCTTTCTCAGTTTACAGGAAGCACCTAGAAAAATGTGAATGTATATATATCGACGTGAAAAGATGCTCATGACAAATCGCTTAAGTAAAAAAGCAGGTTGCAGGTTTGCACCATATGAGCTCTTTGCTGTAAATAAATGCATTAGAAGCAGCCTGCCAGGATGATACCTCCTGCTGTCTTTAACCTCATGTCAAAAATAGAGCTTAAAGATGCTTGCTTTGATATTCAGAGTAGAAGAAAAAAAAATATTGCAGCTTTTATTATAATAATCATAATGCTCATAATAACATTACAAGCTTTGAGCTGCTCACTGCATTTCACCATAAACACAAGTCCCAGAGCTTGTCTGGAGATATCCGTGGTCGTGCCAAGTTTTCTTGCTTTTTCTGTTCTGGAAACTTAATGCATTTGCCCTTCCCTATACTGAGCACTTTGTTTGTGATTCTTAAACAGCCAAGCTGGTTTTCATCAGAAGTTTCCTGGTACGGGTTTTATGACATTAATGTCCTTTAGCCAAAATGCAGAGTCCAAATTTTGGAGCCCACCAGGGCAGAACTGAGGTGAGGAGTTTCTCTCTCTTCTGGCTGCCAAATAAGACATCAGGCCACAGCTTCCATGGTCTTGAGGCTGGGATACCTCTGTAAAGTTGGGAGACTCCTCTGCTGGGGCACCTGAGCATGAGGGCCCAGGACTCATTCAGGCCAAGTTAGCTTCCTTGACCACTCCGGGGGAGGTATAGAAAGCAGGTTTCCTAGAGATCCTTGGGCAGTGGACTTCTAGATGGTCTAATCAAGATTGGTAAAACCACTTGCTAGAAAGCTATTCCTGGGACTTCCTGGAAGTCCAGTAGTTAAGACTCCATTCTTCCACTGCAGGGGAGATGGGTTCGATCCCTGGTCAGGGAACTAAGATCCTGCATGCCATGCGGTGTGTTTAAAAAAAAAAAAAAGCTACTCCTTTCAACAGTTCCTACAGAGCCTTAACCCAGACATCCTCTCCTCTCTCTGCCACTGAGTTATTCCTCCCCGCAGGCGGCAAACACAGCACCAAGACTTGCTGCCTCATCGAGGGTTCACTTCCTCACTCATATCGTCCCCAGGAAGACGCTGGCACAGAAGCGGGTTAATCGCACAGCCTGCTGGAGCTGGCTGGGGGCTTGGCATCAGCGTCCTGATCCCCCTTCAGCCACCAGTCACTCAAGCTGAGAACCCTGAAGAAGGAAACACCTGTTCTCCCTTCTTAGGGATGGGCTGCGCATTCCCCAAGACACAGAGTGAGTCACCGCAGGACCATGGAGCGGAATTTACTCACCCCCAGGAATGGACCCTTGGAAGGCTCCAGAATGACTAGCCTCAAGTGTTCTGTCTCAGGCACGGGGCATTTCCCTCCCCCCACCCCAACCACGTCTGCAGTCACTTCCTCTCTGGACACATCCTGTTTCTGAGAGCAGGCGATTTGCCAGGCAGATCGCAGCCTCTGCTGCTGGGAGCAGACGGGCGGAGACATCCTTCCTCTGATTTCTAGTACCTAATCCCATCTTCCTTCCCAGTCGGAGATATCGATCAGTATCTCCGCTTTTCCCAGGTCCCTGCACGCCAGGAAGGGAGAGTAGATAGAGAAGGAACGTGTTTCTATTGGTGACTCCAACTCATTGGAGATGCTTAGAACCACCTCTGGTTTGTTATCAGCCTCGCAGGCACATGGTAGTCAAGAAAGGACCTGGGGCAAGGATCATTTCCATCCATCCATCCCTTCCAACTGGGGTTTCCCTGGTAGCTCAGCTGGTAAAGAATCTGCCTGCAATACCAGAGACCCTAGTTCGATTCCTGGGTTGGGAAGATCCCCTGGAGAAGGGATAGGCTATCTACTCCAGTATTTTTGGGCTTTCCTGGTGGCTCAGCTGGTAAAGAATCCACCTGCAATGCAGGAGAGCTGGGTTTGAATCTAGGGTTAGGAAGATCCCGTGGAGAAGGGAATGGTCACCCACTCCAGTATTCAGGCCTGGGGAATTCCATGGTGGCAAAGAATCACACACGACTCATCAACTTTCACTTTCATTCCCTCCAACAACGAATCTTTCTTGAGCACCTACTATGCTGTTGTTTGTTGTTTAGTGGCCAAGTCTGGTCTGATTCTTTTGAGGCCCCGTGGACTGTAGCCTGCCAGGCTTCTCTGTCCATGGGATTTCCCAGGCAAGAATACTGGAGTGGATTGTCATTTCCTTCTCCAAGGGATTTTCCCAGCACAGGGATTGAACCCACGTCTCCTCCATTGGCAGGCGGATTCTGAACCGCTGAGCCACCAGGGAAGCCCCAGCCTATTGTGAGCCAAGACTTATTCTAGATGCCAGACTATGGAGATAAACAAAACATAAAAATCAATGTCTTTGTATGCACTGCTGTATTTAAAATAACCAACAAGGACCTACTGTATAGCACATGGAACTCTGATCAATATGACATGGCAGCCTGGATGGGAGGGGTCTGGGGGAGAAAGGACACATGTATATATAAGGCTGAGCCCCTTCACTATTTACCTGAAACTATCACAATGCTGTTTGTTAGTTGACTATGCTTTTGTGTGTTAGTCACACATTCATTTCTGACTCTTCATGACCCCATGGACTGTAGCCCGCTAGACTCCTCTGTCCATAGAGTTCTCCAGGTAAGAATATTGGAGTGGGTTGTCCTTCCCTTCTCCAGGGGATCATCTCAACCCAGGGTTTGAACCAGGTCTCCTGCACTGCAGGCAGATCCTTTACTGTCTGAGACCCCAAGGAACCCCTTAACTGAGTATACTCCAATACAAAATAGAATGTTCTTTAAAAAAAATCGATGTCCTCATGGCAATTACGTATGATCTGCTGGCAGGGACAGCTGATAAACAAGATAAAACGTATAAAAACTTATGGCATGTAAGACAGTGATGAATGCTAAGTGGAGAAAACAAAGCTGGGAAAGCAAATACGAAATGTTGAGTGGGATCTGAAGCATGAGACGGTCATCAGGGGGTCTGGAGAAGTCTTTGCTGCAAAAGGAAGTTTTAAGTAAAGAATGGACGCAGGCAAGGAGTGATCAGTTGGGAGTCAAGAGCATTCTAGGCAGAGGGAGCAGCAGATGCGAGGGCTGGGAAGTGGAAGTGGGCCTGAACTGTTTGGCAAATGGGGGAAGGCTAGGCTGACTGCAGTGGAGTGAGAAGCGGAGAAGCTCAGGAGCTGAGGTCAGAGACGTAGAAGCAGCCCACCTGTGAGTGGTGGTGTGGACTTTGGTTATCACTTTTACATGGGAGGGCTTCCCAGGTGGCACCAGGGGTAAAGAAGCTGCCTGCCGATGCAAGAGACATAAGAGATGCAGGTTCGATCCCTAGCTTGGGAAGATCCCCTGGAGAAGGAAATGGCAACCCACTCCAGTTTTCTTGCCTTCGAGAATCCCACGGACAGAGGAGCCTGGTGGGCTATAGTCGATAGGGTCGCAGAGTCGGACACAACTGAAGCAATTTAGTGTAATGACTGATATGGGAAGCCACAGGAAAGTTGTTTAATAATTTTATTTCTGTATTTATTTTTGGCTGTGCTGGGTCTTCATTGCTGCTCAGGCTTTTCTCCCATTGTGGTGAGCAGGGGCTACTCTCCAGCTGCTGTAGCTTCTCTTGTTTCGGAGCACAGGCTCTGGGGTGCACAGGCTTCAGTAGTTGCGGCTCCCAGGTTCTAGAGCACAGGCTCAATAGTTGTGGTGCATGAACTTAGTTGCTCCAAGGTATATGGTTCTTCCCAGATCAAACCTGTGTCTCTTGGATTGGCAGGTGGATTCTTTACCACTGAGCCACCAGGAAATCCCCATGGGAGAGTTTTAATAGAGGAGTGACAGAAGACCATTTAGATGGGGATTGCCTTAGTTTAGGGGAGGAACTTCCCTGGCATTCCAGTGATTAAGACTCCTTGCTTTCATTGCAGGGGTGTGGGGTTCAATCCCTGGTTGAGGAACTATGATCCCTCATGCCTGTAAGTGTGGCCAAAAAATAAAGTCTAGGGGAGAAATAATGGTGGCCTAGAGAGGTAGGGGGAAGAGGGTGGGGTGAGCGATGGTTCCAGAATATTCTGAAGATAGAGCTCACAGGATCTGCTGTTAGGAGATGGGGTGTGAAAAAATACAAGGAGATGAAGATAACATCAATGTGTATAGCCCAGGAAAACTGAAGAATGGAGCTCTTATGAATTAAGATGGGGTCTCTTGCTGGAGAAGCTAGGCCAGGGCAGAATATCAAGAAGTTGGTTTTGGCCATAGAAAGTTTGAGATGCCTGTTAGATATCCATGTTGAGTTGTCAAGCAGGCTATGCAGACATGGGTGCATAGTTCAGAGCAGAGGTCCTGGCTAGAGATATAACTCTGGAGTCATGCTTTTAGTTCTGGCTCTGGGTTTTATTTCATATGCTGAACATTTGAAAGATGTAATCTTTAAGAACTTTTGGTATGTGATCCTTTAAAGATGTAGTTCAGATTGTGTGATTTCTCTACGTTGAAACTTCAAATGATTTCCCTTTTCACTCAGATTGAAAAGCTAAATCTGAAGACCGTTTGGTAATTTCTACCAAAGAAAACCCACACCCCGAATCCCATCCTGATAGTTACTCAACTGAAAGGCATGCTCATGTGTTCCAAAAGACATGAGTGGGAATGCTCATAGCAGTATTATTTGAAATATCCCTCAAGTTGGAAACAATCCAAATATTGATCAGTAGTAGAACAGAACAGAGAAAGAAATTCTAGGATATTCATACAGTGCAGTACCATATACTAATGAAAAAAATGAAGCCTGACTGTACATAACAAGATGGACAAGTCTCATGAACATAACGTGGAGTGAACTAAGTCAGATACCAAAGGGTAATACTGTACAACTCCATTTGCACAACACTCAAAACTGGGCAAAATTAATCTATGGTAATAGAAGCTGAAGTCATGATTATCCTTGGGATAATGACAAAGGAGGCAGGAGAGATTTCAGGGTTGCTGGCAATGTTCTGAAACTCATTTGTGAAGGTGGTTTAAATGGGTGTGTCCAGTTGGTGAAAATTCATTGAGTTGTACTCTTATGATTTGTGTACTTTTCTCTTCCTATATTTCCATGAAAAGCTTAGGCAAAGTTCTTATCTAAAAGGCTCTGCATGGCAATGCCACTGCCTCTCCCCAGGCCATATTTCTTTAAAAATTTTTTTTGGGGGCTGTGCCCTGCAGCGTGCAGAATATTAGTTCACTGACCAGGGATTGAACCCATACCTCCTGCAGTGGAAACTCAGAGTCTTAAAACCACTGGACCTCCAGAGACAGTAACGATGCCACTCCCTCTCCCCAGCCCTCATTTCTGACTGCACCCCAGCTTTGCTCACTCCACTCATATATTGTTCTCCAACAAACACTGTTGGTTGTTCCTTGTTTAAGGGTTTTGTACTTCCAAGTCCCTCTGCTTCCAGACTTCCACACAGCTTGTTCCCTCACCTAATCCAAGTCTCGACTTGAACTTCTGCTTATCAGGGAACTTCCCTGGACAAACCTCTACAAAATAACATCCTCCACCACTTTTGTCTCCTTACCCTTCTTTATCTTTCCTAAGCATTTACCATTGTTTTACATGTTATGGGTTTCTTTCTTCATTCACTTATTGTCTTTCTAGAATCTCAAACCAGAAGACATACCTTGTTTTTATTCGCTATTGTATTTCTGGTGCCTGAGTTGGGCACTCGCACATAATAGATGTTCAGTAAATATTTACTGGATGAATGAGTGCAATATACTGGGCAACTAAGCCAGACACGGTTCCTGTCCTCGTGGAAAAAAGAATGCTGAGATCTTTAAAAGGAATATAGGGACTTCCCTGGCGGTCCAGTGGTTAAGACTCTGCCTTCCAATGCAGGAGATGCAGGTTACATCCCTGGTTGGAGAGTTAAGATCCCATATGCCTCACAGCCAAACAACCAAAACACAAAACAGGAGCAACATTATAAAAGATTAAATTAAGACTTAAAAAAATACAATCAAAGAAGTATAAATCATTTAGCTAGCTCTGAAGTAGGGGTTATATTTCTTTGTATTTTCATAGAGTAGAGGATAGGGAATGACCTATAGAGTAGATTTTCAATAAATGATGACTGTGCTTTTCAAAGTTAAATTTCTGGGCTTAGAAATTCATTCCCTCAAAGGAAGAATGAAGACAACTGACTGAATACATCTATGAATATTTTTAGCCCCATGTTTCCCGGCCATAGGAAAGAGACTGGACCCTAGCCTACAAACAAGTGCTCCAAATCAAATGTGTGTGTGTGTCTGTCCCCTGAGTAGATGTAACTGCCAATACTAACAGTTTACTGCACCACATTTCAACATCTTGATGAGACTACTTCATTCTGAGCAGTACTTCTAGGGCATCAGAACTCCAAGTGTGTGAAGAAGACTAGACTTGTCTTGATTAGTAGGAGAAAGGCAGGACAGCAAGTAAGTGAGTGAAAGTCACTCAGTCGTGTACGACTCTTTGTGACCCCATGGACTATACAAGTCCGTGGAATTCTCCAGGCCAGAATACTGGAGTGGGTAGCCTATCCCTTCTCCAGGGGATCTTCCCAACCCAGGAATCGAACTGGAGTCTCCTGCATTGCCAGCGGATTCTTTACCAACTGAGCTATCAGGGAAGCCCACTCTAAATAAGTGCTTAAGTGAATTCCCTAGTGGTCCAGTGGTTAGGACTCAGCACTTTCACTACCAAAGCCCAGGGTTCAAACCTTGGTTAGGGAGCTAGGATCCCACAAGACACTTGGTGCAGCTACTACTAATAATAAATAAGAGCTTAAGATAAGGCTTCACATCTGGGGGAGGAACAGGGACACTGGTGGCGGGGGCGGGGACCAAGGAGGACAGGTCACTAGATGCTGGGAATAGATGCTGAAGGATGTACCTGGGCTGGTATCCCAGCTGGGAGTCTCATGTGCATTCATATCTTCAAGTTGGCCACCCCTGCCCTGTTCTGATGGGGCTTCCCAGTCGGCTCAGTAGTAAAGAATCTGCCTGCCAGTGCAGGAAACGCAAGAGACCAGGTTGCATCTCTGGTTCAGGAAGATCCCCTAGAAGAGGAAACAGCAACCCACTCCAGTATTCTTGCCTGGGAAATCCCATGGACAGAGGAGCCTGGCTACAATTCACGGGGTTGCAAAGAGTTGGATATGACTTAGTGACTGAGCACAGGCACTGGCTCTTTGCTGACAGTGATGTGAGCACTGGGCCACACTTCTGCCCCTGCACAACCCAGCTCTAAACCCAGAGTGCTGACCTCCTAGGTGCTTCAGGAGATCATGGGATATACAGGATTGCATGACTCCTAAGAACCCTCCTCCTGCCTGCTGGGTCTTTTATCCCACCCATTCACATACCTTCTCTGTTGGTAATTAAGCTCCCCCACCGACCCAAGTGGAAGCTAGAGATGTTAAACACAGTGTTCCTTGTTCAGTCGAGAGAAAAGAAACAGGAGCACTTCTAAGCGTCTTGGCTGGAGGGCACGCACAGTGAGTCAGCGACGTCTCCCAGGAGGGGAGTCTGGCGTCCTGTCCACAAGTGACATGTTTTATTTTAATCACCACCCCGCCCAGCGCCTTCTGGTCTCTTCCTTCACAGATCTGTGGGTCTGTTACCACTCCTCCATCAGCTTGCCCTCTCCCAAAAATGTGTTGGAATTTTTCAACCATGAGATAGTTTGCTTTCTTTTTTTTTTTTTTCTCATAGGTTTGTAATCTTTTAATTTCTTTACTATCATTGTAACAGGGTCTCCCTAGGCAGAGGAGAAAAACCCAAGTGGACAGTCTGTCATGATTAAAACTTAAATTTGAAAATTATACCGATACCACCACTGTTAGAAAATTCAGGGGGAAGAAAAGTAGGAGGAATCTCTCGTCTCTCCTCCCAACAAAAGCACTATTATCCTTCAACACTGGTGTGTTGCTCATATGATTCTTTGCTACGCATGTTTTCAGAATGTGGTCATATTCTTGGTTTGTGTAAACTTTATAAACTTTTTCACTTGACATTTGCATCAGAAGTATTTCCCCTACATTTTGACATAACTTTTTAAGTCATTGCTTTAAAGAGATTTCACCAGGAAGATTTACAAGAACACATTTTAACCAGAATCCTATTGTTGGTCTGTGTTACCAAATATTTAAGGTGTCCCTGGTATTAATTCATAAAGGGTATCTATATTATTTTTTTTTAAACTAGAAGAAGCCATCAGTTGAATGTTGCCAGTGAAATCTGATATATTATAAGGGTACATAAGTCAACAGGAACTATGGATAATAAGGGGCTTCCATGGTGGCTCAGATGATTAAAGAATCAGCATGCAATGTAGGAGACCTGGGTTCAATCCCTGGGTCAGGAAGATCCCCTGAAGAGGGAAATGGCAACCCACTCTAGTATTCTTGCCTGGAGAATTCCATGGTTGGAGGAGCCTGGTGGTCTACTGTCCACGGAGTTGCAAAGAGTCGGATACAATTGAGCGACTAACACACACATAACTAATTACAAGAAAAATTATGTTGGATCACCAGAGTAGCCAACTGGGAGGAAAACCCTCATATCTACATCCTGAATTAGGATACATTTCAAGTGCACCCAATATTTAGGTATCCAAAAATAAAAACAACCCTAAGAAAGTGTAAAAATATTTGAAAAATCCACTGGAGAATTTTTTTCTTTATTTCATTAATGGAAATCTTGTCCAAGTATGAAACAAGGCCCAGCATTCATAAAATTAAAAATGAATAAATATGATCATATAAAGTCTTATTTCTTCATGGCAGAAGCCACTATACAAGCTATCAAAAGACAAATGACAAAACTGAAATGCAATTTCAATTTCAAATATAAGAAGGGATGAATTTCTCTAATATATTAAGAGTTCCTACAAATTGGTAAGGAAACAAGTCAATTACCTAGAGGAGATTGGTCCAAGACTAGGTAGAAACATTTCATAGAAAAGAAAGCAAAATATTCTTAAACATATGAAATAATATTCATTTTCTTTCACAGTAAGAGCAATTCATAGGAAAACTACCCCAGACAGTAACAGTCTTTATTTCTCAGACTGAGAGGGACCAAAAATGCAGTTTAGCTTCGTGGTTAAGCTCCTCAACCCTGGCTTAGAGAACCTTCGTTTGAATCCCCATCCCACCATCTATGAGTTAGGTGGGTATGCTTAGCATTTAACTCATTGATTTATTATGAGCAATGATGTCCTTTTGTGATCTGGTGATTTATATATTTGGTCTTGATCCCATTATGGGCTTCCCCGATGGGTCAGTGGTAAAGAATCCACCTGCAGTACAGAAGACTTGGCTCAATCCCTGAGTCAGACACGACTTAGTGACAAGGAAATGGCAACCCACTCCAGTATTCTTGCCTGGGAAATCCCATGGACAGAGGAGCCTGGCGGGCTACAGTTCATCTGGTCGCATAAAGTTGGACACGACTGAGTGACTAATACATACAACAACTTGGTCCTATTGCTGGCACACAGCTCCTAAAACCCTGAAATTTCTGAAGTGAGAAGAATTGTAAAGGTGTCTTTTGTTATGTTAATACGACTTTGGACAGCACCTCGGGTTAAGGGCTGGTTGCCAGGAGACCCAATCAAGTAATTGGAGAGTTAGAACTCCCAGGATGGGGTGGAGCTGGAGATCGAGTTCAATTGCTAGTGGCCAATGATTTAAAGAGGTGGGAATACCAGACCACCTGACCTGCCTCCTGAGAAATCTGTATACAGGTCAGGAAGCAACAGTTAGAACTGGACATGGAACAACAGACTGGTTCTAAATTGGGAAAGGAGTACGTTAAGGCTGTATATTGTCACCCTGCTTATTTAACTTATATACAGAGTACATCATGTGAAATGCCAGACTGGATGAAGCAGAAGCTGGAATCAAGATTGCCAGGAGAAATATCAATAACCTCAGATATGCAGATGACACCACCTTTATGGTAGGAGATGAAGAAGAACTAAAGAGCATCTTGATGAAAGGGAAAGAGGAGAGTGAAAAAGTTGGCTTAAAGCTCAACATTCAGAAAACAAAGATCATGGCATCTGGTCCCATCACTTCATGGCAAATAGATGGGGAAACAATGGAAATAGTGACAGACTTTATTTTGGGGGCTCCAAAATCACTGCAGATGGTGACAGAAGCCATGAAATTAAAAGATGCTTGCTCCTTATAAGAAAAGCTATGACCAATCTAGACAGCATATTAAAAAGTTGAGACTTGACTTTGCCAACAAAGGTCTGTCTCATCAAAGCTATGGTTTTTCCAGTGGCTTTGACTTTATTTAAATAAACAATCTTTATTTTAGGTTTGATTTATTTGCTAGAGCAGCTCACACAACTCAGAGAAACATTTTGCCTACTAGGTTACCAGTTTATTACAGAAGGATATAAGTCATATTAAAAAGCAGAGACATTATTTTGCCAACAAAGGTCTGTCTAGTCAAAGCTATGGTTTTTCCAATAGTCATGCATGGATGTGAGAGTTGGACCAAAAAGAAAGCCAAGCACTGAAGAATTGACGCTTTTGAACTGTGGTGTTGGAGAAGACTCTTGAGACTCCCTTGGACTGCAAGGAGATCCAACCAGTCGATCCTAAAGGAAATCAGTCCTGAATATTCATTGAAAGGACTGATGCTGAAGCTGAAACTCCAATACTTTGGCCACCTGATGGGAAGAACTAACTCATTGGGAAAGACCCTGATTCTGGGAAAGATCGAAGGCAAGAGAAGAAGGGGACAACAGAGAATGAGATGGTTGGATGGCATCACCGACTTGGACATGAGTTTGAGTAAGCTCTGGGAGTTGGTGATGGACAGGGAAGCCTGTTGTGCTGCCGGCCATGGGGTCAAAAAGAGTCAGACACGACTGAGAGACTGAACTAAACAATTTAATCAATCATACCTGTGTAGTGAAGCCTCCATAAAAATCCAAAATGAGAGTGTTCTGAGAGTCTCCAGTTGGTGAACACATGGAGACTGGAAAGAGTAATGTGCTTAGAGAAGCTCCTTACCTTTTCCATGAATCTTGCCCCATGCATCTCTTCCAAATGTCTGTTCCTGAGTTATTCAGTTCAGTTCAGTCACTCAGTCGTGTCCGACTCTTTGAGACCCCAAGAACTGCAGCACGACAGGTTTCCCTGTCCATCACCAACTCCCAGAGCTTACTCAAACTCATGTCCAAGCCGGTGATGCCATCCAACCATCTCATTCTCTGTTGTCCCCTTCTTCTCTTGCCTTCGATCTTTCCCAGAATCAGGGTCTTTTCCAATGAGTTAGTTCTTCCCATCAGGTGGCCAAAGTATTGGAGTTTCAGCTTCAGCATCAGTCCTTTCAATGAATATTCAAGACTGATTCCTTTAGGATCGACTGGTTGGATCTCCTTGCAGTCCAAGGGAGTCTCAAGAGTCTTCTCCAACACTACAGTTCAAAAGCATCAATTCTTCAGCGCTTGGCTTTCTTTTTGGTCCAGCTCTCACATCCATGAATGACTATTGGAAAAACCATAGCTTTGACTAGACAGACCTTTGTTGGCAAAGTAATGTCTCTACTTTTTAATATGACTTATATCCTTCTGTAATAAACTGTTAATCTAGTAGGCAAAATGTTTCTCTGAGTTGTGTGAGCTGCTCTAGCAAATAAATCAAACCTAAAATAAAGGTTGTTGGAGCCTCTGATCTGTAGCCACTCAGTTGGAAGTACAGGTAATAACCTGGGCTTGTGATCAGTGTCTGAAGTGGGGGTGGGGAGGGTGGCAGGCAGTCTTGTAGGATTGAGCTTTAACTTGTGGAATTTGACACTCTCAGATAGTGTAGAACTGAATTGAATTACGGGATACCCAGCTGGTATCAGAGCATTGCTTGGTGGTTTTGAGGGGGAAACCCCTCTCTACACATTAGAATTTGAGTTTTTGACTTTATAAGGGTATTTGTTGCATTGTTGATTGATAAGCAAAAGATTGGGAATGTGTCTCCAGGCATGTCAGCTATAAAGAAGATGGGCTCTTATGTTTGTGCCTCATGCTGAAGAAACAGGGCATCCTTGTTATGCTTAAATAATATCATGATGAGCAGCTTTCCACTTAGTGCTTTCCCACATTATATATGATTGATTTATTTGCATAAGATTCTGAGAACTGAGATTGTGGAGTTAAAAGCTATGGACAGTTTATATATGACTTTGTCAAAGGGTTGAAAGTGACAGTCACTCAGTTACATCTGACTCTTTGAGACCCCACGGACTCTAGCCCACCTGTCTCCTCTTCTATGGACTTCTCCAGGCAAGAAGACTGGAGTGAGTTGCCATTCCCTACTCCAGAGATGTACCCAACCCAGGGACTGAACCCAGGTCTTCTGCATTGCAGGCAGATTCTTTTATCATCTGAGCCACCAGGGAACCCATTTTATATATAACTTTGTCAAAGAGTTACATCCAATTATATACTTCCATATATATGTGTGTAAAAGAGAGGTTCTTCTACATGAAGACTTGTACATGAAAGTTCATAATCACCAAAGAGTGGGAACATCCAAATGCCTGTGTGAATAGATAGACAAAAATGTGGTCTGTTCATAGAACAGACTATTATTTGCCAGTAAAAAGAATTGAAATACTGATACATGCTATGATGTGGATGAACTTTTAAAACATTATAGTGAGTAAAAGAAGCTAGTCACAAATGACCACTCATTGCAAGTCCACAATAAGCAAATCTAAAAAGGCAGAAAGCAGATTTGTGATTGTCCATTGCTGAAGGGGAGGCAGGGTGGGAAGTGACTTTTAGTGGGTTCAGTGTTTCTTTCTGGGGTGATGAAAATTAGATAGTTCTGGGGTTCTAAAATTAGATAGTGATATGGTTGTACAACTCTGTGACTACACTAAAAGCCTCTGGTTTGCACACTTTAAAAGCATTGACTTGCATAATTGAATTATACCTCAATAAGGCTATTATTGGAGAAGGTAACGGCACCCACTTCAGTGTTCTTGCCTGGAAAATCCCATGGACGGAGGAGCCTGGTAGGCTACAGTCCATAGGGTCACTAGGAGTCGGACACGACTGAGCGACTTCACTTTCACTTTTCACTTTCATGCACTGGAGAAGGAAATGGCAACCCACTCCAGTGTTCTTGCCTGGAGAATCCCAGGGACAGGGCAGCCTGGTGGGCAGCCGTCTATGGGGTCGCACAGAGTCGGACACGACTGAAGCGACTTAGCAGCAGCAGCAGCAGCAGCAAGGCTATTATTAAAAAAAAGGCAAGGAGTTCTATGAAACTGACTAATGTGAGGTTATTCTTTACTGTTATATTTTCCTGATTCGATTACTTATTTTATTACTTATCCAAGTACATATTTTAACAAATGAAAAATTTTAAAATTTGTTGACTATCAAAAATTTTTCTTTGACCTATATGTGCAACTACTTTGGGTTTGGGGTTTTTTCCTTGCTAATTTCTTTATCTGCATAGTAAATATATAAATACTTCCCTAATCACTTTTGGAAACAAAACGCAGTCTGTTTCTTTCACTTTTGTGTTAATTTTTCTTGGGCCAGCGTAAGTTTAAAAAATAATTTTATAAAGTTAATTCTATAACTTTTTCTTTTGTAGTCACTTTTATTGTTTTTAGGCTTGGGAAAGTAAATGAGTCAGAGATAAGGTTGAATTGATAAATAAACTGAAGGGCTAATTCTTTGAAATATTGAAAAAATCTGATGATCTAAGTAGACATAAAAAGGAGGGAAAACCCCACAGTAACTAGATTTAGAAATGAGGAAGAGAATATAAGATGAGAAGAAACCTCTCAAAATGTAAAATGTATGATGTTCTCAAGTCTAGTAAATCTGCAATGCTCGATGAAGTGGAAAATTTTCCCAGAGAAATATGTGACCAAAATTGATCCATGAGAAAGTAGCATATCAGAATAAGCAAAAGGTATGGAAGAAACTGAATATGTATGTCATTAAAGAAAAAAAGTCAATTTCAAGAAAATATCTGAGTCCAGAGAATTGCCAGTCCATACAGTCAGCTTTTAGGAAAAGAAGGACTGGTGGTCATGTAGTGAAGCCTCATTTGTTTGAAAAAGAAAACTGTACTGAAAAAGAGTTCATGCCCTTTGACTTCAAGGGAATCTCAATTCTAGGACTCATTCTAATAAAAGAACCAAGGAGTTATGAGCAAGAGTATTCTTTAGAGATAAAAACTGGTGAAAAATTGGAAACGACCTAAATATTCATCACTATGGAAACAGGCAATAAATCAAGTGTATTTATCAGATAAAAAACTACATTGTTGTTGTTTTAGTGGCCAAGTCATGTCTGACTCTCTTGCGACCCCATGGACTGTAGCCCGTCAGGCTTCTCTGTCCATGGGATTCTCTAAGCAAGAATAGTAGAGTGGGTAGTCATATCCTTCTCCAGACATCTTCTTGACCCAGGGATTTGAACCTGTGTCTCCTGCATCAACTCCTGCATTGGCAGGTGGATTCTTTACCACCAAGCCACCAGGGAAGCCCAAAATACTATACAGGCACTTATAAAAATAATATTTAATGATTTGGAAACAGTCTCGTGATAGGTAAAAAATCTGGATGTAAAATTGATTTTGCAGTATGATAACAACTTGGTTTAAAATTTTTTTAGGTTTATGCATAAAAACACAAGCTGGGGACTTTCTCTGGCAGTCCAGTGGTTAAGACTTCAACTTCCAATGCAGGGGGTACAGGTTCAATCCCTGGTTAGGTAGCTAAGCTCCCCCATGCCACACAGGCCAAAAAGCCAAAACATAAACAACACAAGCAGTATTGTAACAAATTCAAGAGAGACTTAAATATTTTAAAAACACAACTGGGATTGAAATATTAATAGTGATTAAATATAAATATGTATAATTTTCTCCTTTGTATTTCTCTGATTTTCCAAATCTTCTGCATTAAATTTGTATTACTTTTATAATCAGAAAAATAGTTTAAAATACATAAATTTCCATAGAATAAGCAATAAAATGAAATATATAGTGGTTATCTTTGATTGGTAGATATAATAAGTCATTTTTAGTTCCTCCTTCATAGTTTTTGCCATTTTCCAAATTTTACAATGAGCAATTATTCTTTTCTGTAATAAACATTTTCAAAAATCAGTCTTCATAGGCTAGATAACCTTTTTAAGGTTTTCATAATTATTTTTCAGTGAATGTTAAATACACATGGTAAATATCACACTGAACATATTATTTTGTAATTTATTTTCCCTAAATGTATTATGAACACTTTTAATGAACCTGTTAATGCTTCAAACATTCATCTGAGATATAATTTTTAATGGCTATACATTTTCTTCTTATAGTTTTTTACTAGATATTTTCTTTTTCTAACTCAAACTCTCTTCTTCAATGAAATTTTTTATTTTTAATCTTTTGGCCACAGGGCTCAGCCTGTGCGATCTTAGACCCCGACCAGGGATCAAACCCGATCCCCCTGCATTGGCAGTGCTGGATCACCAGGGAAGTCCCTTCAATGAACATTCTTATTCAGAATTCTTTCTGAGATACCCTTCCAGTTTTTAAATTCTCTACACACTCCTGAATGAGGGTAGTCCCACCTCTGATTTCTCTCCAGAGCAACAGGGCGCTTTATCCCCTCCCCAAGTGGGCAGTCCAAACCAGTGCCTGTCCAATTTGAATATGCATTTGTGCCATCTGAGCATCTTTTTGAACTGCAGGTTCTGATTCAATATGTCTGGGCTGGCCCTGAGACCCAGCACTGTTTTTCTCATGGGCTTCCCCTGAGGTCCACGCGCTAGTTCTGCAGACCACACTTTGAGGAGCAGGTTCAAAGCCGGTCTATCTTCTGCTGATTCAAATGAGTCAAAAAGCATTCCTCCTGTCTCAAGGTCTGTCTCAATAGAATTCCAACCCCAGCTCCACCACACTGGTCAAGGTTCCTCCCTGAAAAACTATGTGGCAGAATGTTAACTCACCTGAACACAGTCTTTAATTATTTTAAGGTAGCTGACGTGTTCCTCTGAGTTTTCTTTCTCAGCTTTTCTTTCTGCATGGGACATGGCTTGACGTCCCTCAGCATCTTGGTTCCTTTCTCCCTGGTCCTTTTTACAGTATCGCACTCACAACTGAAAGTGTTACTCATGGTGTGGGCGGATGGGCTGCAGGTAGAGGGCAACCATCGTGACCCTCACCCCAATAGAATCCTGCTGTGAATTCAGCTGAAGAGCCCACGACCCTGAATGACTCATGCTGAGCCCACTGTCAGCTAAAAGCCTGAAGTCATTTCCACAGGAGCTGTCGTTGGTTCACGTCTCCCTCAGCTTCTACTTGAGCAATCGACTTTGAATCCAAGTGACCCCAGGGATCCCTGTTAAGCTCCAGTTTTCTCGCTTGAGTTTGGCATAGGACTGTCCTTGTCTCGGAGAAAAATGCTATGATCACAGGAAGGGGGCGGTGTTGAGTCAGGGAATCCCACCACCATTTGGACCAATGCAAAGGTGTTGCCGGTATTTGCAAATTACACCGTTATTGGCTTCATTTAGGAATCTTGCCATGACAGTCACATTTCTTTTTAACTTTTTATTTTATATTGGCATATAGCCCATTAACATTGTTGTGGAGAGTCAGATTTCTGAAGAAGGAATCTACAGCAATTGATGATAATATAGAAATTTCTGGTTCACTGAAGTTACCTTTCTCCTAACTGCAACCATTTTTCTTCCCCTGCTCATTTACCCAACGTGGGGTGAAATATTAGTATTATTAATATGTAATGTTGCTAGTAGGGCTTCCCTGGTGGCTCAGATGGTCAAGAATCTGCCTGCAATGCAGGAGACCTGGGTTCCATCCCTGGGTGGGAAAGATCCCCTGGAGAAGGGAATGGCTACCCAGTCCAGTTTTCTTGTCTGGAGAATTCCATGGTCAGAGGCGCCTGGCGGGGCTGCAGTCCATGGGGTTGCAAAGAGTTGGACACGACTGAGAGACTAACACTTTCACTTTCTTCCATGTTGCTAACATAGGTAATATGATTTTGATATATGCTCATTGTGAAAAAAATCAGAAAAACATCAGAATTAAAGAGGAAGAAAGAAGTCCTATATGACGCCGTCATCTAGTTGATACACCATTGTTGATGAATGACATTCATGTATGTCAATCTTTCACTTTTTTATTTGTCTACTTTTATCTTACTAAAAACTTAATTTTTAAACTGTTTTCTTACAAGAGTAGTAGATGTTTGTGGAAAATATGAATATGCAACAGAAGAAATAGAAATCCCATTATCTAGAAATGACTTGTTGCATTTGGATATGTTTCTTCCAAGATATTTAAATCTGCATATATATTTTTATATATAAATTTATATAGTAATACTACCTTATAAAGTTTTTTTCACTTGACAGCATGCTAGAAGCATTTCCCCACATAAAGAAATATACATATTAATAATATTTAATATTTTTGCATTATATGTGTGCTATGTATCTTTATTTAAAAGACATATTTCTATGATATTATTTTAATGACTGAATGTATTCCATAATATTAATGTTGTTATTTAGTCACCAAGTCATGTCCAACTCTTTGCGACCCTTTGGACTGTAGCCCACCAGGCTCCTCTGTCCATGGGATTTCTCAGGCAAGAATATTGCAAGAATTTCTCAGGCAAGATTCCCTGGAGAAGGGAATCTACCCAACCCAGGGATCAAACCTGAGCATCCTGAATTGGCAGGCAAATTTTTTACCACTAAGCCACCAGGGAAGCCCATGGAATATGAATGTGCCATAATTTATTTAACTGGCCCTCTATAGTGCAATATTAAGATAGTTTGTAACTTCTTCCTGGGATATAAAGTTTTTATTCTAAATAAAATCTCTCACTAGGTCATGCGTTCTCAACTTCTTTGTTAATATGTACTACTTGCTGCTACTGCTGCTGCTAAGTTGCTTCAGTCGTGTCCGACTCTGTGCGACCCCATAGACGGGGGCCCACTGTCTCTGGGATTCTCCAGGCAAAAGCACTGGAGTGGGTTGCCATTTCCTTCTCCAGTGCATGAAAGTGAAAGCGAAAGTGAAGTCGCTCAGTCGTGCCCAATTTAGCGACCCCATGGACTGCAGCCCACCAGGCTCCTCTGTCCGTGGGATTTTCCAAGCAAGAGTACTGGAGTGGGGTGCCATTGCCTTCTCTGATGTACTGCTTAGTGATATTTAACTCAATTTTCTTAAATAAACTTAACTTTATTACAAATGTACAATTCAGTATGTTAATTATGTTAATATACTTTATCTACTAAGCATTTTTAATGGCCAATATGGCATTCTATTAGTTGTATACATTATAGATTATTTAGCTATAATACAATCACAAATGGCATGTTCAAAATTCCTATTTCAACAAGAAAATTCACAAGAAGCGTTAAACAAAAAGTAGATAGCTTTTAAGACATTTTCTGTGTGCTTTTATATTCATAATCACAAACATTTTCTGTTTCTGTGCTCATTCAGTCATGTCCGACTCTTTGTGACTCTATAGGCCGTAGCCCTCCAGGCTCTTCTGTCAGTGGGATTCTCCGGGGAAGAATACTAGAGTGGGTTGCCATGCCCTCCGCCAGGAGTTCTTCCTGACCCAGGCACTGAACCCGAGTCTCATGTCTCCTGCATCGGCAGATGAGTTCTTTACCAGCAGGCCCACCTGGGAAGCCCAAGAGCTGAGATAACTAAAGCCAAAGAATTTCTCCTTTCAGGCTGCTTTACCATGAGGGTAGACATGTTTCACTTCGGTTTACGTAGAGTTCTTTCTTGTGTCTCCTGCATGAGGACACAGGAGAGGAATTCCCTCCATGGTCTTGACTGGCTGAATTGCTTTTCATGGCTTCGATTCTATGGAAAACTATTCTAGAGAATGCTTAGTGAACTGACTCTGTATGGTTTCACAGTGTGAGGATTTACTTTGTAAGAATATTATTTCACCTGTTGTGAAGAAAGTTGCTAGTTTTGGCAATCTCTCTTTGTTATGAGAATTCACAGGAGACAAATTCCACTTTCAGAAATGCTTCGGGCCAAGCTTCACTCTGTGTAAGTTCATACCTACAGACTGCAAATTTCTGGATGGGTTCATAAGATGAAAAACAATGTACTTGTGCTCACTGCCTTTACTTAGAAATTAATTCCAGAAAGTTTTAAATGCCTACATATAATCATAGGTTCAAACTGCTAATGATAGTAGTGAAGGAATTCAGAAATAAGGCATATCAATATTTTCAAATAGTTACACCACATATTTTAATAGTTTTACAAATAAGGAAATTCTGATATTGAAGGGAAACCCTCTTGGTTCCTATAAAGATAATATAACTCATTCTGAAGACTATTTTTAAAGACAGGAACTTGAAAACTAAGAATTCAAGTTTGACAGCATTTGGTACAGTAAATATTTTGATGAATGAATGTATAGTTTATAGTTATTCTACCGGGATAGTAAAAAATATGACTTTAGTCTTTTTTTTGGCTGTGCCATGCAGCATGTGGAATCTTAAGTTCCCCAACCAGGGACTGAACCCTGGCTCCCTGCATTTGAAGCTTGGAGTCCTAACCATTGGACTGCCAGGAAGTCCCTCTAGACTCTGGATTGCCATATGGACTATCTTTTGGTAGGGGCACAAATTGATTGGGTATGGTTTTGTCTTTGGGTTAAAACATTTGGTTTTCAGATGCTCTCCTTGTGTTGTCTTATCCCAGGCTCAATCCATTGACCACAGTGCTACGTTTCCAAGTCTCTCTACTAAATCCATGTTCCACCCCTTGGCATCTTCTGCCAGCTCTGGTTAAGACTCCTTGTCCTCTGGAAGCCTAGGTGATGTTGGCCAACCTACTGATCTTTTCCTGAACTATAAACATGGATATGGGGCATAATGTTGCCCAAAAGTGTTTATAGCATTGATATTTCTATGGAATGAGAAAATAGAATCCTTTTTCAACTCAGTCCCTAATCAAGAAGTAACTTTTCCTTGAGCTGAGCTACGACTCAATAGGCCTTGCGTAGCTCCATTTCCCCTCTTGGCACTTAGCCCATCCTCCCTGAGGACAAGCCCAAGCCAGCCTGTGGAGAATGAGCGGCCACGTAGAACAGAGGCAAGCCATCCCACCTGAGGCCACTTAGTGCAGCCAGTCCCCAGCTGATCTGCTAGCTGACCAGCAGCTGACCAAAGATGTATGAGTGAGTCCAGCTGAGCCCGGAAGCCCAGTCCAAAGTGCTGACCCATGTAATTGTGAGCTAAATAAATGATTGCAGCTTTACACATGAGATTATGAGGTGGTTTGTTACACAGCAGAAGTTGAATGGTTCACTCTGCTAGAGAGGTCTGGTTACATCACAGATTTAATAACTGGCTCAATTTTACTTGACTTTTAGGCAATCTTTGGAGCTATCCTGTTCTTCTCTAACATCCTCAGCTCCGCTTAACTCTTTAGTGTGGAGCTCTTGGGTACTGTAGTCCCAGACCTGGATCTGAATCCAGTCTCTTGAGGTGTATGACCCTGAGCTAGTCACTTTCCTCTCACTGAACCTTATTTTCTCATCTGTAAAATGTGGAAAGGTTTATCACCCAATAATATCACTTGTGGTTGCTTATCCAGTATCCATTTCTGGTCCCTATATTTCCTTCCCAACAGAACTCTGATTTTGTTCAGTAGTCATACATCCTCTGTATTATCTTCTGAATTCTCTAGTAGCCTAGATCAGGAGTGGTTCTTGATTCTCAACTAATCATGGAAATTCCATTCCCTTGGCCAATGGTTAGTTTACGTGTGGGCTAGGATAAAGTTCTGACCAATGAGAGCACAGAGGGAAAGATGCTAGCATGCAGGGACTTCTGGGAAAGATTTCTTCACTTCTAAGATGGACATGAGTTTGAGTGAACTCCGGGAGTTGGTGATGGACAGAGAGGCCTGGCGTGCTGTGATTCATGGGGTCGCAAAGAGTCGGACATGACTGAGCGACTGAACTGACTGACTGACTGAAGAAGCAGACAGAAAAAGACGATCTGTCTCTTTTGAAGATTGTTTGGTCTGGACATGAAGCCTGGGGCTATTGTAGCCGTCTTGTGGTCATGGTTACTTGAAGGTAAAACCAAAACCCCGAGGAAGGCAGAAGCAACAGATGGAAAGAACCTGGGTCCTTGAACATATCACTAAACCACTGAAACTCCAATTACCAAGTCAACCCTATTTCAGAACTACTGTTTATAAGAAATAAAAAACTTCTCTTTTATTTAAGTTTGTTTGAATTAGGCTTTCTGTTTCTTGCTAACCCAAACCTCCTAAATGATATATCCTTTAGGGAAGTATCTGACACACAGTGAGACTTCAGAAAGCATTAGTTCTAGTTAGAATTGTACTGGTTCCCTTCCCTCAACCATTAGACAGTTTCAGGTTTCACAGATCTTAGAAAAACACTTTGCAGAATTCTACTGACTCTGACACTGTCCTGTTTGCTTATGGCCTTAGTTCTAGAGCAGGGGTTAGCGCTATAGACTGTGCACCAAATCTAGCCCCCTGCTTGTTTTTGTAAATAAAGTTTTATTACATAGCTACACCCATTCATCCAATGATGCTCTTGCGTTATGACACCAGAGTTGAGTATTAATAGTTGCAAAGGAGGCCCTATGGCTGGCAAAGCCTGAAATAGTTACTCTCCGGCCTTCTACAGAAAACGTTTGCTGGCCTGTGTCTTGGAGCCAATTCTTTACCTCCTCAACAATTATTCACTTGGAGATCTTATTGCAGTTTTCACCCCAGAGATTTTGCTTCCCTCAATGTATCAGCTAGGACTCTTGTGAGCAAGTGATTGAACATGTGACCCAAACTATGTGATGGCTTTAGGAATGGCTGGAACCAGGGACTCAGTGGGATAGTGAGGATCATATTCCACTCTCTCCATCCCTTGGCCCCTCTTCCTCTGTGTTGACTCCAGTCTCCAATGACAGTATCTGCCACTGAGGGCCATAATATGACCCCCACAGTGCCTGTCCTTCCTAGCTAATGTTTAGTGAGAAAGAGGTAAAATCTTTCTAAACATGTTCAGTAAAACTCTGGAGAATTGCTGTGGCTGATTTGACTCAAACATTGAAAGTGCATTTTAGAGAGCAGCAACAGATAATTCTCTTTTTACTCTTTTATTTTACGTATCGTTTACTTGTTGACTGTCTTCCTCCACTAGATTACGAGCTCTAAGAACAGTACTCAGCAGCTACTATATGCTTAGCTACTATATGCCATTTGTAATGAATGAACGTATTTATGAGTTCATTTATTTAAAAATTAGAATTGGGATTATACCACACAGATAGTCTTGTTTTCTGCTTTGAAAAATTTTACAAATTTACATCAGGACCATTCCTTTTGTGCCACTAATGCTGTTTGGATTGGATTCCAAAGGCAATGAGCAGCCATTGAAGGTTTTTAAGCAATGGTTGACATTGACCCATTGGCTTGTGAGCCATGTTGATCTCATTCTGGCCCATATTCTCTGCATTACCCATAAAGACTGCATCATACAAATATTTCCACATCTCCTCCCATCCCGCCCTTAGAGAATCATGTTGTAGCTACTAGAGTTTTTCTGTTGAAGATGATTGGATATGACTCTTCGGTTGAGCCTGCTTGTGTTGCTCAGTTGTCCAAGTAGTTGCAGTTGACTGATGCGCCCGCTCCCTTTCCCCTGGGGCTGGGGCTGCTACCTCATCCTGAAAAGATGTGTTGCTTCATGATATCAGCTTACAGCAAACCATGCACAGATAACTTTTCAAACATTTCATTGTAATACTTCCACGCTTAAATCACCAAATTGGCTTTGGAAAATATGCAATGCCTTCAAATTACATTCTCTTTTAACTCAGAATTCACAGTATCAGAAGGCAGTCTGTGTACTTAAGACATTTGAAAATGGGGGCATTAAAAATGGGCTAGATTTACAGGATTTAAATTTTTAAAAATCCACAATATTGTAAATGCAACAAATGATGAAAAACAGTTACGCCATCTGTCTTTTTACCTGTATTGTATACAATACAACTGGGTATGGAAGGGACTGAGAGGTTGTTTTAGTTTTCTAGGGCTCTCGTGACAAAGTATCACAACCTGGGTGGCAGAAAACAACAGAAATTTATTTTGCTATAGTTATGAAGGCTAGAAGTCCAAAATTAAGTTGCGGGCAAGGCCATGCTCTCTCTGACACTCTGGGTAGAATCCTTCCTTGCCTCTTCCTAGCATCTTTTTAAAGAAAATATTTCTTTGGCTGCATCAGGTCTTAGTTGCGGCACACAGGATCTTTTGCTTTGGTGCTTGTACTTCCTAGTGGTGGTTCACGGGCTTAGTAGCTCCTCGCTATGTGGGATCTTAATTCCCAGACCAGTGATCAAACTGGCGTCTCTTGCATTGCAAAGTGGATTCTTAACCACCGGACCACAGGGGAAGTTGCTCTTCCTAGCTTCTGCTGGTGGGGCCAACAATCTTTGGCATTCCTTGGCTGGCATCTACACACTCCAGTCTCTGCCTCTGTCACCATATGGCATTCTTCTTGTGTGTTTCCGACTTCAAATAGCATTTTCTTCTTCGTTAAGGATAGCAGTCATGTTGAATTCAAACCCACCCTAATGGCCTCATCTTAAATGAAGAACTTATTTCCAAATAAGATTATATTTACAGGTACTGGGAGTGGAGTTTAGGACTGTAACGTATTTTTTGGCGGGGGAGGTCAAAAATTCATCCCATAACTTAGGTCATCAAGTTCATTTCTCTACTGGATGTAGGAATCAGCTATATAAGATCTATCCAATTGCAAGACTTAGGTGCAAAGTATGATAATCAATTTAAGTCAAAGCCAGGTAGGTGGAGAAGTGGCAGAAAGAGGGTCCTGACACAAAAACGTCCCACACTCACTAGTGTGAGATAGTTGCTGCTGAACTGACCTCGTTTTAGAAGTTGGTGGCAAGGACTTCCCTGGTGGTCTGGTGGTTAAGATTCCGTGCTTTCAATGCAGGGGCTCGAGTTTGATCATGGTCAAACTAGATCATGATCAGGGAATTAGATCCCATATGCCCTCTGGCCAAAAAAATGAAAAGAAACTGGTTGCAGAGCTGGGTGGGTAGGATAAGGTCCTGAGAGTGATGCAGGGCAAGTCTGGTGCTGGGCAGACCGCAGAGCCCACTGATGGGGAATCCGGCTGGCTGGTGGCAGAACTTCTGGAGGTAGATGGGTGGGGTAGTCATCATCCTCTAGATCACCAGTGTTCAACAGAAATATAAACTGAGTCACGGGAATTCCTGGCGGTCCAGTGGTTAGGACTCTGAGCTCTTACTGCTGAGGGCCTGGGTTTGATCCCTGGATGGGGAATCAAGACCATCCCTCAAGCTGGGCAGTGTGGGCTAAATAAATAAATAGATAAAAGTAAGTCACACTTGTCATTTTAAACTTTCCAGTAGTCATATCAGAAAGAGTAAAATGAAATGGGGAAAATAAGACCTTATTTTGGGAGTTCCCTGGTGGTCCAGTGGTTAAGACTGTGCTTCCAGTGCAGGGGATGTGAGTTTGACTCTTGGTTGGGGAACCAAGACCCCCATATGTTATGCAGCAGAAAAAAACCACAACTTTATTTAATTCAATATATCAAAAGTATTATAATTTCAATATGGCATTAATATAAAAAAGGTTAAGATATTTGTTTTTGCCTTCCTCCCCCCCATACTAAGTCCTTTTTAAAAAAGCTTTTAAAATTTTTCTTTATTTTTTGCTCTTCTGGTTCTTCACTGATACATGGGCTTTTCTCTAGCTGAGGAGAGCAGGGGCTACTCTCTAGTCGCTGTGCTCGGGCTTCTCATTGTGGTGGCTTCTCTTGTTGTGGAGTATGGGCTCTAGGTGTGAGCTTCAGTAGTTGCGGCTCCGGGGCTCTGATCACAGGCTAAATAGTTGTGGTGCACTGGCTTAGCTGCTCCTGGGCATGTGGGATCTTCTGGGATCAGTGATCGAACCCTTGTCCCCTGCACTGGCAAGCGAATTCTTGACCACTGAACCACCAAAGAAGCCCTCCCAGTGCTAAGTCTTTCAAATCCAATGTGCATTTTATACTTGCAGGACATCACTAGCCATGTCAAGAGCAGCATAGCCACAGGTATTAGACTGCAGAGATTCTAGAAATGCTGACTCTGCTAGGATCCAAGCCACAGACTGGCTTGCAAGTGAGACTCAGTTCTGGGGAAGAACACAGGCAGGAGCACTGCAGAACCTGAGGGTGTCTAGGGAGGAGTTTAGCACAGCCTAAAGAGGAAACAATGTTCCAAGTAGAGGCAAAGTGAATGAATGGGAAAGCATCCACTTAAATTTGCTTTAGTCAGAGATGGGCTGGTTATTGTGTATAGTGAGATCCTTTGGAAACTAGTTGTAAGAAGTCACACCTGGGCTGGGAGTCCCGGCAGGAAACTGGTCAGACAATCACTCTCTTTGTTTCCCTCTTTAGTTATGAAACCGCTTATCTCCACTTCTCTCTGCTTGTCTGTTTTGTTAGTCTCTTTTCTACACACTCATTTCCTCTTTTATTTATCTAATTGGGCCTTAGAGTGGCTTCCTTAGCGGCTACCTCTAGGATTTCCCCACTCCACTCCCCCACCCCTAACTTAGTGGCCCCATAGCCCATTTCATGTTCCAAGGAGAGAAAATGTGATTGGCCACTTAGTCACTCACCCACCTCTGGCTCAGTTAGCTGAGGCCAAGCCCACCCAGTACAACTGGCCCCCCACCCCCCACCCCACCCCCCGCCGGGCTCATCCCTGGTCTAAGGCAGTGGTTTTCAAAGTGGGTTCTCTCCACCCGCAGCCTTAGAAGTGTAAACTCATAGGCCCCACCCAACCTGCTGAATCAGTGTCTCTGGGGATGGAGCCTGGGGTACTGTGTTAGCCATGGGTGAGGGCAGATTCCTTCAGAAGAGGATGTGGTTAAGGACTACCATCTTAGTATATCACCTTAGAGGCCAGAGCTGAGGTGAGGAGCATGGGGGAGCCCAGACCAGGAGAGAGAGGTCCTAGATGGGGCCTCAGCTTCTACCGTTGGGGACCAGATCTGCTGAGAGGGGTTGAGGGACAGGGTCACAGAGAACAGCTCAGAATGTGACCTCATCGTAAATCATGTCAGGACAGGACTACATGTGAGTGTTTTTAGTGAACCTTATTTTGAGGACCTGGGACGGGCAGAGGCAGAGAGGAAATGAGTGGAGGTGGTGGGGGGGTGGGAAGAGTCAGGTTGACAAGGTATATGGTGGCTGTGCTTGGCTGCTTCCTCAGTTATAAACTGATTTGGAGGAAGCCAGAACTAAATATTAAATTAAATTGTTGTTCAGTCGCCCAGTCATGTCCGACTCTTTGCAACTCTATGGACTGCAGCATGCCAGGCCTTTCTGTCTCTCACCATCTCCTGGAGTTTGCCAAAGTTCATGTCCATTGTATTGGTGATGACATCCAGCCGTCTCCTCCTCTGATGCTCTCTTCCTTCAATCTTTCCCAGCATCAGAAAATTAAATTAATAATATTTTAACAGTGAAGAAAGTTGAATTTTTAAGCAGTGGTAGAAACTGCTGAGTGCTTGATGTTTGCTTTTTCCATGGCACGTAAACTGTATTAAAATTGAAATTTACACTACAAAAATAGCTTCACAGGAGTACCATTATTAACATAACCTTACCTCAGACAGATTTTTTATTACTGGAGACAGCCCTTCTAGGTACAAAATATATTAATGGCTGAAGCAGAAGAAAAATACCAACTACAGATGGTAAGCATTTTCTTGCAAAGTCACATCAAATTTAACATTAGCCTTGGAAAACAGAAACATATTTAAACAAAAGGTTTTAAATATTCTTAGAACCGCGTGTAGATTTTCACCTCTGGTCTAGGATACTATCCTAAAAAGTGCAACTTGAAGTGATTAAAATAAGTTAATGAAAAGAGTTTAAAACTTTTGCTCAAAAACGGTGTTTAATTAGTTCTTATACCATTTTCATTGGGAGGTTCTATTAAGTGGCATTCATGGAAAAAGGCATATTTTATTGGTATGAAATTGGTGGAGTTAGTATACTTAAGACACAATGATTTGATAAAAGGTGCACAATTCCACTGAGAGCAAATTAGAAGTCACAAAGGAATAAAATGTCTTCGAAAAGATTTTCTGCAATTCCCGTACCCATTAGAGTCGTGTGCAGGTATGATTTACATTAGAAGTAGATTTCTATTTTAGGAAGGAAGAAAAGAGTGAATTCCCTAGGAGTTGTTGTTCCTCCCCCCTTTTTCTCAAAAATATGTCTAAAAACGTTGCCATGATGAAGCAGTGCATGCATGCTCAGTCACTCGGTCGTGTCCAACTCCTTTGTGACCCCGTGGACTATAGCCCACCAGTCTCCACTCTCCATGGGATCTTCCAGGTAAGAATACTGGAGTGGGTTGCCATTTCCTTCTCCAGGGATGAAGCAATGCTGTGCGTCTAAGGCTGAAATAAAATCTAGTGGAAGTTTAGCTCTCCTCAATAGTATGGTTTTACGGTATTATCTGAATCTTTTTTAAAAAAACAACAACAAGATTTAAACTTGTGTGCAGGCAAGCCTAAACAGAATCCTTCTCTGCATATTAAGCATGTGTGCATTTTTTCCTAAACTGTCACTTGCACATTTGAATGTACTGCTTTAAACTTCACAACGGGCAATCTCCACAGCTCTCCATGGTTTTCTGAGATCTTAACTTCTGTTACCTAATACAGAACTGCAAACTGTGTTAGTAGGTGGTTGGGAACAACATGTGCCATTAGAATAAGGCAAATGTGTATGTATACATCCGTTTGCTAAGTCTTATTGCCATTATTCGTCTAGTCTTTTAAACTGTAATGGCAACCATTGTTGAAATTGTTTAATGTATTTTCAGAGCTTGTGTAGCACAAAGAAGAGTTTTTGCACATAGCAGGCACTCAGCATTTGTTGAATGAATTTCTAGCACTGTCTCCTGAATTTCTAGTCTGACTTCTGGAACTTTATATAATTTTTGCATCAGTTTAATTGTAGGACTGTATCCAGATTGATGAGCTTCCCTGATAGCTCTCAGTTGGTAAAGAATCCGCGTGCAATGCAGTAGACCCCGGTTTGATTCCTGGATCTGGAAGATACCCTTGGGCTTCCCTTGTACCTCAGGTGATAAAGAATTCGCCTGCAATGCAGGAGACTTGGGTTTGATCCCTGGGTTGGGAAGATGCCCTGGAGAAGGGAACAGCTACCTACTCCAGTATTCTGGCCTGGAGAATTCCATGGACTGTATAGTCCATGGGGTTGCAGAGTTGGACAGGACTGAGCGACTTTGACTTCACTTCACTTCATCCAGATTGATGAGAAGTTCTTGGAGGTAACTTGATCTGGAGAATAAAATGACATTATTGATGAATTAGAAACAACTGACACAGGATTAAAATATATCAGATTTTATTAAACATTTAAAACTGCAATAGTAGTAGCCTTAAGCAAAACAGCACACACAAAAAAATCCTCCATGTATACCTTTGCATGCATACATACAACTTTTTATTCTGCTTTTAAACTTTATTTGTAAACTCTTCCATATTATATGATCTTCGTAATTGCCACTTAAATGGGGGCATTAAAACCTATGAGGTTGACGTAATGAAATTCGCCATTAGGCTGTCAGCTCATCTCCCTTCCTTTTGTTATTAACCGAATTTTGCAAGAACATCTGTACTATTATATCAAGAATAAATTCCCGAGTGCAATTACAGGGTCAAAGGGTAAGGTACATTTATTTTTATTTCATTTTCTATTTTTTTTCCTCCTGAGATAACAAAACACAGTACTGTACGAAGAGCTTTCATACATTGCTCTCAAAGGCTTATCTTGTTAATTATCCTTTAAGGCATTATCATCCGCCTATCCCTGCGCTACAGTTGAAAAAAAAGAGCCCAAGCAGGCTAGTAACCTGATCTCGTTCACCAGGTGAGTCCTGGATGGAGGTGGAAACTACGCTACCAGGAGCAAAACACCCTTGGGGAGTTGCCGGAACCCTCGGTGTGGGAAGAGCGTCTCCTGCCTCACTCCAGCCGAGGCTCAATCCGGACCTCAGCAGGTTCGGTACTAACCGCTGGCCCCTGCCTCTCAGAGAAGCGCCCTGCACGCGGTGAGCGTCTAATAAAGGCAGCCTGTATTGCGCGGACAAAAGCTCTCCCTTAAGCGGGTTGAACTCCAGGTCCTTCTGGCACCACAGAGTTCGGCGCCGCCACCCAGATCCTTTGCTCGCTCCTTCCTCAAGTTCTGCGTGGGACAGTAGGGCTCACCAGCCTGGACCGCCGCGCCCAGGCCGAAGCCAGGCCTGGCGCCTTCGCCCCCGGTGCTCCCCGCGCGGCCGCCCAGGCCCCGCCCCCGGCCCCTCCCCGCCTCGTCGGCCCCGCCCCCGTCTCCACCCCGCCCCCCGGAGCCGCTGAGTGGCGGCGGCGGCCCCAGGACCGGGTTTCCTCAGACAAGAGGGCGGGTGGAGGAGGAAGCGGCCGAGCCCAGAATCCTGCTCCGGCGCCGCCGAGCACCGCCCGCCTCAACCGCCCGGCCCCGTCGGCTCCTGGGCCTCACTGAGCCGAGAAGAGGGAACGGCAGAGGAGGCTGCGTGGAGGCGGCGGGGGCGCGGGCGGAGGCGGCGCGGCCGGCCGCGGCTGCCGCTTTGTTGTGCGGCCCGGGCCAGGGAAAGAGAAGTGGGAGGAGGGGGAGCTCGGCGTCCCGCTCCCTCCGCGGCTCATGGCGACGACGCTCGGCACATCCGGGACCCTCCGGCCGTGGCGGCCGCGGCGCCGGCTGCTCGGGCCCCAGCCCCGGCCGCTGTGGTGACTGCGCCGCGCCTCACCGTCGCCCCCGCCCCGCCCGCCGCCCGCCGGCCCCGGGCCCCGCGCCCCGCGCCGCGGCCGCAGCCCCGCCGCCGCCCCCGCCCCCGCCGCCGGGGACATGTCTAACCCCGGGGGCCGGAGGAACGGGCCCGTCAAGCTGCGCCTGACAGGTGAGGGGGGTTGGGCGGGCGGCGGGAGCCAGGCCGGGGGCGGCGGCGGGGTGGGCGAGCCGGCGGGGGTGCCTGTGGCCTTGAGAAGGGCCAGGGTCGCGATCAATGGTGAGTGGGAGGTCGGGGACGTGGGAAGGCCTAGTTCAGGGAGAGTAACTGCAAAACCACTCTCCCTCGTTGGGAAATTCTTAGGAAAGCCCAGGGTGACTCGGGGGTCTTTTGTTGTTGTTGGGGGGGTCCCCCGTTGGAATTCCAGGCGGATTTGAGGTCGAAAAGCCTTGGCCGAGAAGCACGACTCTCTCCTGGGCGTCGGGGAGCAGCCCTTGGGCTGCTGCCCAGGTGGGGTCGTGGAGGGGATGAGGAGCTCCTGTGGCGGGGATTATTGAATCCGGCTGCTGACTGCGCGCAGTAAACACTCCTTAAAGATGGAGCGCTTAACGGGAGGGTGTGTGTGTGTGTGTGTTCCCCGGTTGTTAACTTGTTCGCCCACTTATGCCCGCGTGCAAAACCTTCCCTCTCGGCTGCCAGGGCGCAGCAGCCGGTTCCACACACCTGAAACGCACGGCTTTAGAGGGAAGGAGACCGAGGTTGACTTTTCCGGTGTGTCTGCCTGATCCGACGACTCGGGCTCATTGTACCCTCTGTGTTTTGGAAGTGTTTGATTGTAGGGTAGTATGTTTGGGGTTGTTCTTGTAGGCCGCAGAACTTGTGTCTCACTTCTAACTCTAGACCTGCTTTAAAAACACACTTTTGAGTCCCTTTCTAAGTTTGTGCTCAGACGGACTTTGAAGCAAAGTTTTTCTCTCCCCACTCTCCTCCCCTTCCTTTTTCTAAATGGAAAAGAATGTCTGCAGGGGTTGCTGGATAGCAGGCTTTTCTTACGAAGTGTTTATAATCCCAATTGTGTTAGATCTTTAATGTTACAACTACATTTTTGATGTTCTTACATGGTCGTTCTACCCCATTTTAGGGAAAAATTATTGAGTTTGAAACGTGTAAATGAAACTATTGTAGTAATTCTGGCTTCATTATTCGCTGTTAATAAATTATGCAGGTTGATATTCAGATATGTGGTGAGAAAGATGACTTTCCTTAGAGAATCTGTGTGTGTGTGTGTGTGTGTGCGCGTGTGTAAGAATAAACTGTAATTATGTTTGTCTCCACTAGACTTTGAGATTTATATGGACTAATTTTGTAATTGAATGCTTGTATATCACATCCCAGTTCACTGGCTGAACTTTTGAGATAAAAACTTTTAGTGAACTAGGTATTCGAGAATTTAGCCTGACTGTATGTTGGCTGCAATTTTTAAAATATATTACTTTCATGACAGTTTTACTTTCTCTAGGGAATATTGCAAAGAATCATTAACTGAGTGGTTCTTAATGGAAAACCTGGATTGGGGGATGCCTGTCTCCCCTACTTCCCCCATTCAGTTTCCTTATTTTCTTAATGAATCAATGGAAACCTTTATAAGGGATCTTTGTTTTAGAGTTTATCTACTGCTGTTCCTCTGTGGAGTCAGTCTTGTGTCAGTGATCATGGAAAGAACCTGTGATTCCAGGTGTGCAAAAGGCATCAGAAATCGGCTGGTGGCCACTTAATTCCTTCTAGGTTATATACATGATGAGAGCATGAGGGAGAAAACAGGGCTCTTGACTTTCTGCAGATCAAATGAGTTTGAGGTTTTTAATGTGATTCAGAAGATCTTAAAGTGTTATCTGTGGTTTTCTTCCTGCATATGATACATTATAAAAATTCATGAGTAAAGTTAGGAGAAAAGATAACACTTATTTTTGGAGGGATAGGGAATACTGGGCTAAATCTATAGAGTAATTTTGTATTTTTAGATTTTTCTGAGGAATTTTAAATACACTTTGTCCCCTTAATTGTAAAAACAGTTCTAGATACTCTCAGTTTCTTAAAACCATTGGGAATTTGTCTCTGTCATATTTTAAGAGAAAACTATTTAAATATTAAAAACTTCGTCGTCTTCCTTTTGGTTATGAATGGTAGAGTCCTTTCTGTTTTGCCAGGAAGGTTAATATGTATTTTTTCATTTTTGTCCACTTACAAATTAGATGGTATAGATTTTAACAAATAGATTTTAAGAGCTGGATTCAATTAGCAGCTTTTTAGGACATAAACATTAAAGAGTTAGATGGAAAAGATTGTTTTGACTGACTGGATAAATGACAGGGCTGTGTTTGATGTGCGTCCAGGAATTGGTCTGGAGCTGGTGCCCAACTTTTCAGTCCATCTTGAGAAGCCAAATAAAATATTTAACCTAGGCCTCATTTTGTTTAAAAAAAAAAAAAAGTTGATTCTTTGTTAAGACCTTAAGAAATGTTTGGCATACCTTTAGACTAAGTGTTTAACAGTTCATTTAGATCTGGGTTCCATGATAGAGGAAAATTTCTTAAAAAAAAATGGGGGAGCAAATCCCATAGTGAATTTTTATTTGGATTACATACTTGAACTGTAAGATGATGTAAAATAATTGTTCTTTAAGTTAATACCATATTAGTGTTTTACATTTATAGACTGTCTTTGATTCCAAGGTGCTTCATGAATTGTAGTTACTCAGTTATGTCCTTCACGTAGCTGCCCCTTTACTGAAAGATGTAAACAGCTTTTGCATGGTATTTGTCACAGACACATACACACACACACACCCCTCCCCCATATGTACATTCTCACACGTACACACAAACTGAAGGAAAAATATTTGAACCATGAGATCTCTGCACACAACAGATACTATACTTTTCCACATTCTTTTCCTAAGACTACAGTCAACTGGAGAACTGTTTGATATTGCTTGATGCGAAGAAGGCACTGCTAATTTAATATGAAATTTGAAATTCCTCACGTCATTGGTGGTTAAGATCTGATTTGGTCCATCAAACTACTACTTTTTTGTGACACATTAACACTTGATCATTAAAATGGGCTATATGATAAAGCTATCAATTAAACTAGTATTTGTACAGAAAATTATAAAATGTACATTCTTATACATTAGACTTATGCATAGGCTTTTCTTATGATAGTTTGGATAGAAGATATTCTTTAAGGTAAAAATTGAGGGTAATTTTTTATATTACTGTTTTTGAAAACCAAAGGCTGGAAAAAGCAGTTTACTGTAATTTCTAATATTTTAAATTCTTAGATATGGAGAATAACAGATTACTTCTCCAAAACATTTATTGTAGACCTGTTTGTAATTTAAATGTTTTTGTACACTGTTCCTTGTTATTAATTTATAAAATCCTAAGCAGTAATGTGGTTAACCTTGGCTATAGCTAAAGCAAAATTAACTTTTAAAAAGTCTCATTTCACATATGCTGGTATCTTAGTATTGTTTTATTACATGTTTTGTTGATTCAAAAATTTTAAAAATTACAGCTTGGTTCTCATAGTTTTCTAAGTGGGAATGTGCCTGTACACCATAATGATTTGTCCTATGGGTGTTAATAATTTGAATGTCCCCAATTCATATTTTTTTCCCTTGGTGTCTGAGGATGAAGCCAGTGTGACTTAGCTCCTTCCTTTTCTCTTAAGTTTATCTCTTCTAGTCTGACCTTCAGGCAGGGACTGAAGCTGCCTAGGTGCTTAATGTAGTTTGGTTTTCATTGGTGACTAAAGTGTGGGTGTGTGTGTGTAAACATGGATTCTGCTTTTTTCCTGTTGGTTGAACTGTAACTATCACAATATACTGACATTTATTTAGCATATAATTTAGCATATTTAGTATATAACTCCATTCTCAAGGTAAATGAAGGTCCATGCTTTAGCCCTGCGAGGTCTTTATTTTAGGCTTTTTGGTATCTTCCAACAATTTTGAAGGCTTTCAAAGATGTACTGTGCCTTACTCTTCCAGTAGTCCGTCCTTAACAGAACTTAATGTTTTATTTATGATTCAGTGCCAGGTGGCTCAGTGGTAAAGAATCCACCTGCCCTGCAGGAGTTGTGGGTTCAATCCCTGGGTCAGGACAGTCCCCTGGAGAAGGAAATGGCAACCCACTCCTGTATTCTTGCCTGGAAAATCCTGTCTACAAAGGAGCCTGGCGGGCTACAGTCCATGGAGTTGCAAGAGTTGGACATGACTTAGCGATGGAACAGTGATCCTTATGAATATGTTATTGTGCTGGTGTGATGTGTAGTACGAGGATGTCATCATGGTGTGTAGGGAGAACTGTTTGATTCTGGCTGTATGTTGCCCTGTTCTTACAGCTTTTTCTCTTTGCTCTCATATTTGTTTATTGGTACTTTGTTCTAAGAATGCTAAACCTTGGAAATATATTGTTGTAATCAGCATTGTTACGTGTTTGTATAAGGGACATGTATTGAATGCTTATTAAGCGCCACATACCATATTAAGTTTACATCTATTATTACTTGTAATTCTCATACTCCAAGAGGTAGGAGAGACTCGGAGAGGTTAAGTACATGTCAGAGCCCAAGTTGTCTGTCTAGAGTGCCTGTTACAGACTTCTAAGATCTTGTGTAGAAAATAAAACAGTTTCATTTATTTTGACTTACCCTTGTCCCTCGAAATCCTTGCTCATCTTTAAGGCTCAACTCAAGGAACCCCTATCCATGAATTTCTCCTTGACCAGTGTTGACCTTTCCTCTGTGACTAAGAAGCTCTACCTCTAGCATCAGACCTAACTCATAGAAGGCAGTGAGTTGTCTCAAGTTATCTGTGCTTAGTGAGTGTTGTCAGTGCTGTAAACTCATATGAAGGCAGAATCCTGTTTCAACATGGATTAAGAGCTTTCTGGCATTTTATTTTGAATGAATGCTGGAGACACAGAAGTAATTCTGTGTATTTTTACATGTGTTCCTTATGACCAGTACTCTGGGTGTGAGTGGCAAGAGATGAGGCTATAGATAGGACCAACCCATTTTAGGACCTTGTTATATAGAAATTTTGCCAAGAAGTTTGATTTTTAAATTTTTTACAGTGGTGGGAACCTTTGAAAGATTTTAAGCTTCGATGTATTTGATGTTTAGAAGCTTCAGTCTTCAGGCAATAAGGATGGACTGGAATGGAAACTGAAGACTGATTTTAGGATAACCAGTTAAGAGAATGCTATACAATCACCGTTGTTCATGTTTTTTTTCCTTGTTTTAACTTTTACTTCTAAATTTTGTTTCTATAGGTAATTGCTGTAAACATCTTGGTGTAGATAAATTTTTTTTAAGGATTGTTTTCTTAGGATATTTCCATAGAGTGCTATTGCATTAAAGGGTGTGGATCTTTTTAGGTGGTTGAATTTTTTTTCCTAAGGCTATTTCCTAAAGACTTGTGCCTGTTTAGAGCGTCATTGAATAAATGCATCCCTCTTAATATTCTATTACAAGAATTGGCTCTTGTTCTTTTTGAATGTTTGCTAACTTCATGACGAAGAGTATTTAACAGTTTCTTGTAAAGTTAAGTATTTTCCTGTTAACTAATTATTTATCTTTGTTGACTTGTTTAGTCTTGTCGTAGATATCAGTTAGGCTCTGTGTGTTTTCCTTGGGTGATCTGCTTGAGAATTGAAAAAGGTATTAATCTGTTGTTATACTTGTTACAGACATTTTCCCTAGTCTGTTATTTTACTTTTAATTTTGATCATTTTTGGAAGAAGTGATTTTGAATAAATTTGTTACTTAAGGAGTCAAATTTGTCCAACTTTCCCTTTGTTTTTTCTCTTTTATACTTAGGAAAGCCCTTTTCTTCAAGAGGCTTAGTAAATATTTAATTCTGTTTTATTTTAGTGTTTTAAAAAATGCTTTAGGAAGATATTGCCCCCAAAATTGCTATTCAGTCATCTCATCATTATTTGTTAACCAGTTCTTCCTTTTCATAGTGCTGTGATACCTTTTTGTTATGTTAATATGTTAGTTACAATGGATGAGCTCTTGTTCAGTGCCATACTCTTTTCAGTATTACAGCTTATAATTTAGTTTAATATTCTCATTGTACCAGAAAAATATTTTTGCTCTTTTTATTTGCTCTTCCAAGTTAATTCCAATTAAATGGTTAAATTTAAAAACAAATTCATTGATTGTGATTAGGATCCATTAATCTGGGAAAAGGAGGCATTTAAGTGTATTTCATTTTTCCACCTAGAAACATGCAGTGTTTTTATGTTTATTTGAACTTTTGTTTATATTGCTTCAGTTCAGTTCAGTCGCTCAGTCGTGTCCGACTCTTTGCGACACCATGAATCGCAGCACTCCAGGCCTCCCTGTCCATCAGCAACTCCCGGAGTTCACGGATCCAGCCATCTCATCCTCAGTCGTCCCCTTCTCCTCCTGCCCCCAATCCCTCCCAGCATCAGAGTCTCTTCCAGTGAGTCAACTCTTCACATGAGGTGGCCAAAGTTTCAGCTTTAGTATCATTCCTTCCAAAGAAATCCCAGGGTTGATCTCCTTCAGAATGGACTGGTTGGATCTCCTTATAGTCCAAGGCACTCTCAAGAGTCTTCTCCAACACCACAGTTCAAAAGCATCAATTCTTCGGCGCTCAGCCTTCTTCACAGTCCAACTCTCACATCCATACATGACCACAGGAAAAACCATAGTCTTGACTAGACAGACCTTAGTTGGCAAAGTAATGTCTCTGCTTTTGAATATGCTATCTAGGTTGGTCATAACTTTTCTTCCAAGGAGTAAGCGTCTTTTAATTTCATGGCTGCAGTCACCATCTGCAGTGATTTTGGAGCCCCCAAAATAAAGTCTGACACTGTTTCCCCATTTATTTCCCATGAAGTGATGGGACCGGATGCCATGATCTTCATTTAGACTAGCTTAATAGTTTTCTTTCTATGTTTTAATGTAATTCCAGCTAATTTATATTTGTAGCATATTAATTGTATTTTCTAACCTTAGTTATTGGTTTGCATTTAGGATTGCAGTCATATCTATTTTTGCTTGATTAGAGCGACTTTGCTGAACACTGAGCCTACTAATATTTCACTAGTCCTAGTTTTCCAGATACCAGTATTTAGCATTTTTAAAAAAAATTGTTTATTTGGTTGCACCAGGTCTTGGTTGTAACATGTGGTATCTAGTTCCCTGACCAAGGATCAAACGCTGGCCCCCTGCATTGGGAGCGTGGAATCTTAGCCCCTGGACCACTAGGGAATGACATTTTTTACAGTTGAGTGCTAACACTAATTTTTTTTTCTTTTCGTTTGGATTTTTGCACTAATATGTGATTAATTGAACAAAGTGAAGAATTTTAGTTTATTTTAGAATCACTTCTAAAGGCATTGACTTTAAAAACTGCTTTTGATATGAATTTAGAAATTTCAACATGTGTCTTAAGTTTGGCAGTTTGGTCTGGTTTCTTATTAAAAATCCACAGCAGAGATAAAACTTAGTTTTAAAATAAATGCTGATTTTTAAGTTGGAATTCCTACGTAGATGATTGCAGAAATCGCATTTCTTTCTTCCCCAAAAGTTTCCTCCTGCCTCTTCACAACCAGTCTTCTACCACCCCCAGTCCTTGGCAACCACTGATTTCCTTTCTGTTGCTGTAGTTTTGCCTTTCCTAGAATTTTATATAAATGGGACCATACAGTATGTAGTATTCTGAGTCAGGTTTCTTTCCTTAGTGTAGTGCTTTTGAGGTCCATCCAAGTTGTGTATCAGTTGTTTGTTCCTTTTATTGCAGAAGAGTATTGCATTGTACACACATACCCCATTTTATTTATGCGTTCACAAATATCCAGACGTTGCTTTCCAGTTTTTTGCCATATGTAAAGCCATCATAAAGGAAATTTGGGTATACCTCTCTTTATGAACATGTTTTTATTTCTCTTCGGTAAATATTTAGGATTGTTGGATCATATGGTAAGTATGTGTTTAACTTAAACACCAAACTGCTAAACTGTTTTTCAGAGTTGTACCATTTTTGTTTTTCTGTCGGAGGCTTCTGAGAGTTCCAGTTGCTCCCAGTCCTAGCCAGAGCTTTAGCGCTTGTTGTCAGGCTTTGATTTTAACCATTCTAATTGATGTGTGAAAGTGAAGTCGATTAGTTGTGTCTGACTTTTTGCGACCCCATGGACTATAGCCTACTAGGCTCCTCCCTCCATGGGATTCTCCAGGCAAGAGTACTGGAGTGGAATTGATGTGTAGAGATAAGTGTAGTTTTAGTTTTAATTCCTTTACTGACCTACAGTGTTAGGCATCTTTTAATAGACTTATTTGTCATCTGTGTATCTTTGGTGAATACCTTTTCAAATCTTTTGCTCATAGTTTTAAAATTGGATTGTTTTCTTACTGAGTTTTGAGAATTCTTTTTGTATTCTGGATACAAGTTCTTTATCAGATAAGTGTTTTGCAGATATTTTCTCCTAATATGCAAGTGGCTTTTTCCTCCCCTTAATAGTGTCTCAAAGAGCAGAAGTTTTGAATTTTGAATAAGCCCTATTCATCAGTCTTTTTCTTTATGGTTCATGCTTTTTATGTTGAATATAAGGAATATTTTCCTAATCCACAGTTCTAAAGATTTTCTATGTTTTCTTCTGCAATATTTATATTAGCTCTTACATTTTGGTCCCATTACATTTCGGTCTAGGACCCTCCTGCTGCTGCTGCTGCTTCTAAGTCGCTTCAGTCGTGTCCGACTGTGTGACCCCATAGACGGCAGTCCACCAGGCTCCCCCCGTCCCTGGGATTCTCTAGGCAAGAACACTGGAGTGGGTTGCCATTTCCTTCTCCAACGCATGAAACTGAAAAGTGAAGTCACTCAGTCGTGTCCGACTCTTAGCGACCCCATGGACTGCAGCCCACCAGGCTCCTCTGTCTGTGGGATTTCCTAGGCAAGAGTGCTGGAATGGGCTGCCATTGCCTTCTCGCAAAGTTAATTTTTTAATTTGCTGTGATAAGTAAGGGTCAGGTTCTTTTTCTTTTTCTCACAGATAGCCGATTTTCCCCCCACCACTTGTTAAAATGCTCTTGTTTCTTCCATTGAATTGTCTTGGCACCTTTGCTAAAAATCACTTGACAACATACCTGTTCTCTTTCTGGACTCTATTCTGTTCCTTTTATCCAGCATTCTTTTCTTTGTAAGCTTATTGTTTATAATTAACACTTTGTTATTACTGTAGCTTTAATATAAGTCTTCTGTCTTCACACATTGATTAAACTTTTGGAAACATCTTGAAAACAGTTTAATAAGCATAGTTGAGTCTTCAGTGTAGGACCCCATAATGACTTAGAATCTTGTAATGGTCTGGAGCCATTATTTCATTTGTTTAGTCAACAAATACTTATCAGTTTCTTGACATGTGTCAGACATTAATTTTTAAAATTCTATAATACCATGAATGGAAGTATAAGAAATCAGAATAAACCTAGGTTGGGCTCACTTGTTTTTCTTTTTAAAATTCGATTACAGATCTTTAAGAAGTTTTTTATTATTTTTGTCTCTTACTGATGAAAATGGATAACAATAAGCATGACATAATAAAGTTTGCTGTTTACAGCTACCAGCCCCCTTCAAATAATTTTTGGAAAAAGGTGGGATAAAAAATTAACATATCTAAAATGTGGCAATAGAAAAGGATATAATTATAATTGTTTTGTTAAATGTGGGTTGAATTACATTTTTAAAAACTTTTATTCTATGAGCATTTTTCTATAAGACAAAGGAAAAACAATTTTTATTGAAGTATAGTTGATTTATCATGTTATGTTAATTTTTGCTGTACAGCAAAGTGATCCAGTTATATATATATATTTGTGGTGTGTGTGTGTATATATATATATGTTCTTTTTCCCCTGTTCTTTTCCATTATGGCTTGTCATATACAGAGTATAGTTCTCTGTGTTTTACAGTTGGACCTTGTTGTTAATTCATTCCATACATCTGCCAACTCCAGCTTCCCACTCCTTCCCTCCCGCAGCCCCCTTCCCTCCCCCCCGGCAGCTGTGCGCCTGTCTCTGGTGATTTAGGTTCATTTGTGTCATATTTTAGATTCCACGAGTGAGTGGTATGGTATTTGTCTTTCTGATTTACTGATAATCTCTAGTCCATCCATGTGGCTTCAGATGGTGTTATTTCATTCTATTTTAATGGCTGAGTTGTATTCCATTGTATATATGTACCACATCTTCTTTATCCATTCATCTGTTGATAGACATTTAGATTATTTCTGTGTATCAACTACTGTGAAGAGCACTGCTATGAACATTGGAGTGAGTGTGTGTATCTTTTTGGATTAGGGTTGTAACTGGCTATATGCCCAAGAATGGGATTGCTGGATCATATGGTAATTCTATAATTTTATTTATTTATTGGCTGTGCTGAGTTTTTAAAAGCCTCAATAGTTGGGGCACATGGGCTTCGTTGCTCTGTGGCATGTGGGATCTTCCTGGGTTAGGGGATCGAACCTGTGTCTCCTGCACTGGTAGGCGGATTCTTCAGTGCTGAGGTACCAGCACTAAGTGACCTCATATGGTAATTTTATTTTTAGCTTTCTGAGGAAGCTTCATACTGTTTTCCATAGTGACTGTACCAATTCACATTCCTACCAATGGCGTAGGAGGATTCTCTCTTTCCCACATCCTCTCCAGCATTTGTTATTTGTAGTTTTTAATGATGACCATTCTGACTGGTATGAGGTGGTATCTCATTTTACTTTTGATCTGCATTTCTCTAATAATTAACGATGTTTTCATGTGCCTCTTGGCCATCTGAATATGGAAGAAAATTTTATTAAAATCTGAGCAGACTTTTTAATTTGACCACAGTGTATTCCTGGAAACTGTCATAAAGCAGACATCTGCAGCATAGATCTATTTCCTATTAAGGTTGGAGGCAGTTGAGATGTTGTGGAAAGTATAGAACTTGGAGCTAGGAAATGTGGGTTCAGATCTTAGCTATGCCACTGATAAACTTTGTATCTTTAAGCAAATCACTTATTCTCTTGGTGCCTATGCTTTTTAGTTATAAATACACGTTTAAAATGACAGTGTTATTTATTTTAGGATCCTGGTAGATAAGAAATAATGTATGTGGAAAATACCATTCAAGCTGTATTCAAGTATTACATTAGTATATTTTGACATTTTTATCCAAACATTGTGTTATTTTGTTCCTAGTTTTTTGTTGGAGTATGGTTGATTTACAATGTTGTGTTAGTTTCTGCAGTACAGCAAAGTGAATCATTTATATGTATACATATATCCACTCTTTTTAAGATTCTTGTCCCATTTAGGTAATTACAGAGTATTGAGTAGAGTTCCCTGTGCTATACTGTAGGTTCTTACTGTTTATCTATTTTTATATATATATATATATATATACACACTATGTGCAAAGATAGTGTTTTAAATAGTCATAACCAATTATATGCTGTTTTATAGGAGCAAGTACAACATTAAAGGAGTAAAGGAGCTTGGGAGAATAATTTGAATGGCTTAGGGTTTTGGAGATGGGAGAACTGGTTCCATCCATATCTTACAATAACTTTTTGCTGGTACTTTCAAAAGTTGCCTGTAGTTTCATCTCTTGCCAGTAGGTGGAGATATTTCTGCATAGGTAGATATCAACAGTGTGTAAAAGAAACTTGTAAAACTGAAACTCAAAGTTGTAAATAAGAGTTCTTAAAGAGAGCTGGAGAATTAGAAACTATCAAAGGTGATGCTGGCTTCTAGTGAAAATCTATGCTTTAGGATAAACGTCCTTGTATAAACTGTACGTTGTTAATATATGTATAGGAAGAATGCATGCATGTGTGTGAAGTCGCTTCCACCATATTTCACTCTTTGCGACCCCGTGAACTGTAGCCCTCCAGGCTCCTCTGTCCTAGATTCTCGAGGCAAGAATACTGGAATGGGTTGCCATGCCCTCCTCCAGGGGATCTTCCTGACCCAGGGATCGAACCTGCGTCTCTTACGCCTCTTTCATTGGCAGGTGGGTTCTTTTCCACTGGCATCACCTGGGAAGCCTCCCAAATTATTTTTGTTATATTAGAATTGCAAACATTGGTAGTTAATTCATTTTTATTTTTGTATGATCTTATGTCATCAGGCTTTAACTTTCGCTTGTGAAGTAGAAAATTTATTGGTTATTCAGAATCATATGAAGTTAATTCTAAATAAGGTTGAAAGAACTTTTTATAAAATTGAGTTTTGTAAAGGAAAAAGAATGAAAAATATTTTTAAAAGTAAAATGATATTTGATATATTCAAAATACCATGTCTGACACAGTACTTGATACATAGTGTATCTTCGGTAAATATTTGTGAATTCAAGAATGATGAAATTGAAAAAATACTTACATGGTTTAGTCTCTCTTTGTGATGTTATTACTGAATTAACTGATGTTTGTGCCTTAGTAAATTTTGACAGTGTTAAGTTATAAAGATAGAGGACTGAAGTACTCATTTAGGTTAGTATTTGACTTAATGAATAGTAATCTTTTACCATCCTCTGCAAAGTGAAGATCAGTCTGATATTCAGTGCAAAAGATTTGTTTTTGCAGTGTCACCTAAGAAATTCACATGTATAACAAGTCTGTCAGTGTTAGGAAGATAATATTTTTTCAGAACGTTATAGTTTTAGCTTGTTCTCATTTCTTATCTAATTTAATTGCTATTCAGATACTGACTTAGGTATTCTAAATCAGTGAAAGTGAAATATAATCTTTGATGAAATTTTTTTCTTGAATCTTACAAAAAGAATAGTAATAGATTTTTTTGAGGGAACAATTGGTATAACTTCTTAAGTTCCATAGAGATAAGGCTGGTTGTACCAAAACTCTTTCATAATGAAATATGAATCCTTATACATTTTAGTTTTTATTTCCTGTATATGTGTATGTATGTATTAGTTGCTTAGTCGTGTCCAATTCTCTGCAACCCCATGGACTACATCTAGCCTGTCAGGCTCCTCTGTCCATGGGATTCTCCAGGCAAGAATACTGGAGTGGGTTGCCTTTCCTTCTCCAGGGGATCTTCCTGACCCAGGAATTGAACCTGGGTCTCCTGCATTGCAGGCAGATTCTTTACCATCTGAGCTATAGGGCAGTCCCTTCTATTTCTTAGTTGTTTTGAAATTTTAAAAATTTAGGTAGATAGGAAAGCTTAGGTAGTGAACTACTCTTTTTATTATTTTAAAATATGTTGGTGATGTTATTTCAGGTTTTTCTGATTTCCAGTTTATTTATCTTAAATCTTTTTTTCTCTAACTAGAGAGGACTTGAAATGGTGATGAAATGCTTATGTATCCGTTCTGTGATCATTTTTGAGAGTTTTACATGCACCTTACTTACCCTTAGGGGTAGGTTTTGGGATTTCAGGAAGAGTTTGGATCCTCATCTTGCTTTCAGGGAACCTGCAGTGTAAACAAGCAGAGACAAGACTTGATGGATGAAGTAACTGAACAGTTAATGCTAGAGTTAATGGTACATGTAATGAGGGTAAAATAAAAGAATGGAAACCTGTGGATATTTTTGACAGTTCAAGGGAGCTCAATTTTCAGATTCTAAAGTTGACTAGTTTTTTATATTTTCTTCCTTTCTCTTTACAAAAGAAAGGCATATCTCTTGACCATCCCAAATAATATTGTCCTGGGTTAAGAGGTTTTCCAGGCCACCTAAGAGACAAGTCGATCTATTGATGAGGTTGTTGAGAAGTCAGTGACTCCAGTGAGTGACACCTTTTCACAAGTCATATAGTTTCAACCCTTTAATTTAGGGACTTGATCAAGTTGCTAGTTGATCATTAAAACATTTTTTCCATAAAAATAAGCTTTCTTAGCACTTGAATTTATAAAAATGAAAAATTGAAATAAAATATTTTCAATAAACATTCATTGATAGACACATGAATGAATTAAAAATAAAACTTCATGAATCTTATAAAAGATGCATTTCTGATTCTTCTTTTCCTCATCTCCTCTACCCCCTTTTGAATAAGTGTATGTTAGTCTCTCAGTTGTGTCTGACTCTTGGCGACTCCATGGATGTAGCCCACCAGGCTCCTCTGTCCAAGGAATTCTCTAGGCAAGAATACTGGAGTGGGTTGCCATTTTCTTCTCCAGGGGAACTTCCTGAACCAGGGGTCAAACCTGGGTCTTCTGTATTGCAGACAGATTCTTGACCATCTGAGCCACCAGAAATAATTGGCTTGTTCTAATTAGGAGGCAGGAAAGGTCTATACATTGTATTTGCTTGTATGTCTAAAGTCACTTTTAAAGTATAGGCCCATTGCCCACTGCTTACCTTTCTTTTTGAATTTGCTTATTATAGAAACCAGATGTATTAAATACCTCCATCTAAGAATTCTGTATATTTGCTTCTAGCCTTGTTTCCCATCATGCCTGTGTTCCATCATATGCCTATATTCCATGTTCTGTATTCCTCTTCTTTTCCTGTTCTTCACATTTTCTCATATCTCCCAAATTTTGATGGTACTGTTTCCTGAGATACTATTCAGTTCAGTTTAGTCGCTCAGTCGTGTCCGACTCTTTGCGACACCATGAATCGCAGCACGCCAGGCCTCTCTGTCCATCACCAACTCCTGGAGTTCACTCAGACTCACGTCCATCGAGTCAGTGATGCCATCTAGCCATCTCATCCTCGGTTGTCCCCTTCTCCTCTTGCTCCCAATCCCTCCCAGCATCAGAGTCTTTTCCAATGAGTCAACTCTTCACATGAGGTGGCCAAAGTACCGGAGTTTCAGCTTTAGTAAAAGAAATCCCAGGGTTGGATCTCCTTCAGAATGGACTGGTTGGATCTCCTTGCAGTCCAAGGCACTCTCAAGAGTCTTCTCCAACACCACAGTTCAAAAGCATCAGTTCTTCGGTCCTCAGCCTTCTTCACAGTCCAACTTTCACATCCATACATGACCACAGGAAAAACTATAGCCTTGACTAGACGGACCTTAGTTGGCAAAGTAATGTCTCTGCTTTTAAATATGCTGTCTAGGTTGGTCATAACTTTTCTTCCAAGGAGTAAGCGTGCGTCTTTAATTTCATGGCTGCAGTCACCATCTGCAGTGATTTTGGAGCCCCCAAAAATAAAGTCTGACACTGTTTCCACTGTTTCTCCATCTATTTCCCATGGAGTGATGGGACCGGATGCCATGATCTTCGTTTTCTGAATGTTGAGCCTTAAGCCAACTTTTTTCACTCTCTTCTTTTACTTTCATCAAGAGGCTTTTTAGTTCCTATTCACTTTCTGCCATAAGGGTGGCGTCATCTACGTATCTGAGGTTATTGACACTATTAGAATTGCAGTATTTTCTTTGTAGCCTAGTTGCTCTGCCTGGTCACTAGGCTTTGAAGACATCCGAAACATTATTTCCTCTGAGAAGTCATCCCAGACTTTCCCAGTTTGAGTTAGTGCTCCTCTCTAAGAGTTAGGGTCCTGATAGAGACAGATAACATTCTCACAAAAGATGAAAGAGAATGTTCTTCAGAGATTACTTAGAATGAATGGGCAGGATTAAGGGAATCCAGCTAGGAATAGTGCAGCACCTTGGGACTAGCAGTGATAGGAAGTTGCATCTTCTTTGCGCAAGAAGTTGAAAGGGAGAGAGTAGCCATGGGAACCCAGAGAGACCCTTGCTGTTGCTCCTCATTTACTGAACCCACTTTGAAGGTGAAGGGTAAGTGAGGCCAGTTAATAGACTCCATAAATATCAGCCTCTTAGGACACTGTGTGCTAATTAAAGGATGGAGAATGATCTGAAGGAGCAAATAGAAATATACAGAACACCCATATTTATACCTATAATACGTTAACATACGCCATTGCATCATTTATTATATTGACTTAAAATTCATTGGTTGTGGTGATGTTTTCCTCATAGCACTGTGAACTCCTCTCTCTAGCTATGAACTAGCTCTTACTCATATTTATCTGCCCACAGTGCTTATTAGATATTTGTTAAGCTTAAAGAAAGCTATGAATAAGATACATAATTTAAAAGATCTGTTCTACTTAGTGGTAATGTGTTGTTGATTCTTAGTTCAGAAGAGTAAGTCTATAATTTTTGCTTTGTTTGGCAGTTTTGATGCTTCTGCAGTAAATGATTTACTCATTTTGACTGAAGAAAGGCAAGGGATTAATTTAGGTCATAATAGATAACTTCTGTGTTTAGAAGGATTATAATAGAAGACTGCTTTGTCTGAGCTCAGTGGCATGATAAGTGTATTTATGTACCTTCTTTTGCTATAGGAGAATTATGATGCAGGGAAAGAATTTGTAGAGGCTGTAAGGCCATAAAATTATGTTGATTTCAGGTAGAAATCAGTATGATCAAATATTATTAGATATTGGAGAAGGCAATGGCATCCCACTCCAGTACTCTTGCCTGGGAAAATCCCATGGATGGAGGAGCCTGGTAGGCTGTAGTCCATGGAGTCAGACACCACTGAGCAACTTCACTTTCACTTTTCACTTTCATGCATTGGTGAAGGAAATGGCAACCCACTCCAGTGTTCTTGCCTGGAGAATCCCAGGGACGGGGGAGCTGGTGGGCTGCTGTCTGTGGGGTCGCACAGAGTCGGACACGACTGAAGCGACTTAGCAGCAGCAACATGCCTTACTTATTAGACTTTCTCTGGGTTATTATGTAGCTTTTTCAAGTCTCTTAAATGAAAGCTGGTCTCTATATAGAAAGTGCAGCCTCGTTGCTAGCCAAATTCTTTCCCTTGCCCCAGTTAAACTAATTATCATCTATTTGCTATAAAGGCTTGTTAGAATTGCTGCATAAAAAATTACTCCAAAACTTAAAGACCTAAAACAAGCAGTAATTTTATTCTCTCTCATGATTTCCGTGGGTCACAAGTTTGGAAAGGGCTCTGTTGGGTGGTTTTGGTGCAGGATGTGTCATGTATTTTTATTCAAATGGTGAAACTGAAATAACTGGTGACTGGCTGGGCATTTATCTCTCTTCAGGTCATCTGCGAGCCTTTCCAGGTGGTTTTCAGTGTAACTGCTAACATGACTGGCTCAGGGTACCAGAAGGAATTGTCAGGAAACAAGGTGGAAAGCTCCATCTTCTTTTCTGACTCAGCCTTAGAGAATCCTTGTTGCATTTTACTGGTTACAAGCAAGTTACTTATAAGTTCTTCTAAATTCAAGGGAAAAGAGTGTTGACTGTATTTCTTGATGAAAAAAGTAGAAGAAAATAATTTACAGCCATTTAAAAAGTTATTATAGGTGAGAGTGGTGGCAGCCTCTGCTGCTGCTGCTTTTGGTTTTTGGATTGGACTCCATGCTCTTTAGTACCCTAATCTGATACTATTTTCCAGCATTTATAATTGAGTTATGTTCTGCCTTTGAAGTTTCCAGAAATTTTATTACAGAGAACTTAAGAAATGGCATAGAAATTTTCAACAATTTCTAAAATAGTTAATGATAATTTGCTATGGTAATTTGTTATTAATATCCAAAAGTAAAATTTCTATAAAGGATAAAGATACTCAGTGGAAACAGAAGCAGACTGGTAAGACGAAAGAAGGCAGATACTATTTGAATAAAGTAATCTATGAAAATATATGAATTATTTAATTCTGAGTTTTATATTGAAAAAATATTGTCATTCAAGGCTAATAATCAAAGAGTTTTAGTGCTCCATCATCAGGTCTGCATTGTTTTTCTTTAAACTTTTATAATCAATTCTCCATGGAGCAGTTTCATTTAAAAAATGTAAATTGGATTATTTTACTTTCCTGTTTAAACGTTCCAGTGGTTTTCATTATACATTGAAAGAAATAGATGTTATTTTGCACAAGATCCTGTATAATCTGGCCCTGTCTCTCCTTGGCTCATTATGCTTTAGTGACTTTAATTGTGTTTTGATTTCTTGAAAAGAGCAATCTCTTTCCCACTGAAGCAAAGCCCCTCCCTTTTATTTTTAGTAATCTTTCCCTAGTTACTTATAATTTTTTTCTGTGTCAGTTTATTAGTTCAGTTCAGTTCAGTCACTAAGTCGTGTCCGACTCTTTGCAACCCCATGAATCGCAGCACGCCAGGCCTCCCTGTCCATCACCAACTCCCGGAGTTCACCCAGACTCATGTCCATCGAGTCAGTGATGCCATCCAGCCATCTCATCCTCGGTTGTCCCCTTCTCCTCCTGCCCCCAATCCCTCCCAGCATCAGAGTCTTTTCCAGTGAGTCAACTCTTCACAGAGTATTGGAGTTTCAGCTTTAGTATCATTCCTTCCAAAGAAATCCCAGGGTTGATCTCCTTCAGAATGGACTGGTTGGATCTCCTTGCAGTCCAAGGGACTCTCAAGAGTCTTTTCAACACCACAGTTCAAAAGCATCAATTCTTCGGCGCTCAGCCTTCTTCACAGTCCAACTCTCACAGCCATACATGACCATGGAAAAACCATAGCCTTGACTAGACGGACCTTTGTTGACAAAAGTTAATGTCTCTGCTTTTGAATATTCTATACTAGGGTGGTCATAACTTTTCTTCCAAGGAGTAAGCGTCTTTTAATTTCATGGCTGCAGTCACCATCTGCAGTGATTTTGGAGCCCCCAAAATAAAGTCTGACACTGTTTCTGCTGTTTCCCCATCTATTTCCCATGAAGTGATGGGACCACATGCCATGATCTTCGTTTTCTGAATATTGAGCTTTAAGCCAACTTTTTCACTCTCCTCTTTCACTTTCATCAGGAGACTTTTTAGTTCCTGTTCACTTTCTGCCATGAGGGTGTCATCTGCATATCTGAGGTTATTGATATTTCTCCTGGCAATCTTGATTCCAGCTTGTGCTTCTTCCAGTCCAGCATTTCTCATGATATACTCTGCATATAAGTTAAATAAGCAGGGTGACAGTATACAGCCTTGACGTACTCCTTTTCCTATTTGGAACCAGTCTGTTGTTCCATGTCCAATTCTAACCGTTGCTTCCTGACCTGCATACAGATTTCTCCAGAGGCAGGTTAGGTGGTCTGGTATTCCCATCTCTTTCAGAATTTTCCACAGTTTATTGTGATCCACACAGTCAAAGGCTTTGGCATGATCAATAAAGCAGAAATAGATGTTTTTATGGAACTCTCTTGCTTTTTCCATGATCCAGCGGATGTTGGATGTTGTCCTCTGCCTTTTCTAAAGCCACTTTGAACATCTGGAAGTTCACAGTTCACATATTGCTGAAGCCTGGCTTGGAGAATTTTGAGCATTACTTTACTAGCATGTGAGATGAGTGCAGTTATGCAGTAGTTTGAGCATTCTTTGGCATTGCCTTTCTTTGGGATTGGAATGAAAACTGACCTTTTCCAGTCCTGTGGCCACTGCTGAGTTTTTCAAATTTGCTGGCATATTGAGTGCAGCACTTTCACAGCATCATCTTTCAGGATTTGAAATAGCTTCACTGGAATTCTATCACTTCCACTAGCTTTGTTCTTAGTGATGCTTTCTAAGGCCCACTTGACTTCACATTCCAGGATGTCTGGCTCTAGGTGAGTGATCACACCATCGTGATTATCTCGGTCTTGAAGGTCTTTTTGTATAGTTCTTCTGTGTATTCTTGCCACCTCTTCTTAATATCTTCTGCTTCTGTTACGTCCATACCATTTCTGTCCTTAACGAGCCCATCTTTGCATGAAATGTTCCCTTTGGTATCTCTAACTTTCTTGAAGAGCTCTCTAGTCTTTCCCATTCTGTTGTTTTCCTCTATTCCTTTGCATTGATCACTGAAGAAGGCTTTCTTATCTCTTCTTGCTGTTCTTTGGAACTCTGCATTCAGATGCTTATATTTTTCCTTTTTCCTTTGCTTTTCACTTCTCTTCTTTTCACAGCTATTTGTAAGGCCTCCTCAGGCAGCCATTTTGCTTTTTTGCATTTCTTTTCCATGGGGATCATTTCAGAGAGTTCCTAAATACTCTGTCTAAAGTAATTTCTGCCTTCATTATTCTCTATCACAGTATCCTGTTAACTTCAGAGCACTTGTTGTAGTTTATTTTCATATTTATTCATATTTAAGTATTTATTGTCTTTGTAAAATGTTAAATTTTAGATTAGTTTTACAGAAAAATTGTGATGATTTTTCACTTTCTATATATTCCCTATCCAGTTTCTTGTATTACTAAGTAATCTTAGGTTCGGTTCAGTTCAGTCGCTCAGTCGTGTCCAACTCTTTGCGACCCCCGGAATCGCAGCACACCAGGCCTCCTAGTATGTTACATTTGTCACAATTAGTGAATCAGTAATGAGATTATTTTTAACTAAAATCCATACTTTGTTTAGACTTCCTTAGCTTTTATCAGTACCGGATTGGAAGCTCCTGCAGGGCAGAGACTGTGTGTGTTTTATTCACCTAGAATAATACTAAACACTTAGGAGTTACTGTGTATTTCTTGGAAGACCTACTACCTGAAAGATGTTTTAGAGGTTATAGTCTAACCTCTTTCCCATTTTATGTGAATAACACACTCAGGGAAGTCATGTGTGTCTTCTCTAAGTCTATGGCTACTTGGCAGTACCAAAGTGTCCAGGATCGTACTAGAAACCACATCTTGTGATGTCTAGTTTGCTATATTTAGAGGTGAGTTTACAGTTCCCTGGAGAATGGAAAGGCTACCCACTCCAGTATTCTGGCATGGAGAATTCCATGGACTGTATAGTCCATGGGATTGCAAAGAGTCAGATGCGATTGAACTACTTTAACTTACTGTGAAACCAGTGACGCTTAGCTTTCAGGATTCTGTCTGAGGTCCTGCGAGGCATGCTGGTAGTGAATTCACATGATCACTTTGAAAGATTGTCTTATTAGTGTATATTATATATACAGAAAAAGTGCCAAAAATTTTAAGTTTGCAATTTAAGACTTTTCACAAGCTTAACACTCCTATATAAGCAGTGCCCAGATCAAGAAATAGTGTTTTCTGTACATTGTCACGTAGTTAATGAAGCTGCAAAGCTATCTTCAGTTCAGTTCAGTTGCTCAGTCATATCCGACTCTTTGCGACCCCATGAATCGCAGCACGCCAGGCCTCCCTGTCCATCACCATCTCCCGGAGTTCACTCAGACTCACGTCCATCGAGTCAGTGATGCCATCCAGCCATCTCATCCTCTGTCATCCCCTTCTCCTCCTGCCCCCAATCCTCCCAGCATCAGAGTCTTCCAGTGAGTCAACTCTTCACATGAGGCGGCCAAAGTACTGGAGTTTCAGCTTTAGCATCATTCCTTCCAAAGAAATCCCAGGGCTGATCTCCTTCAGAATGGACTGGTTGGATCTCCTTGCAGTCCAAGGGACTCTCAAGAGTCTTCTCCAACACCACAGTTCAAAAGCATCAATTCTTCGGTGCTCAGCCTTCTTCACAGTCCAACTCTCACATCCATACGTGACCACAGGAAAAACCATAGCCTTGACTAGACGGACCTTAGTCGGCAAAGTAATGTCTCTGCTTTTAAATATGCTATCCTAGGTTGGTCATAACTTTTCTTCCAAGGAGTAAGCGTCTTTTAATTTCATGGCTGCAGCCACCATCTGCAGTGATTTTGGAGCCCCCAAAATAAAGTCTGACACTGTTTCTGCTGTTTCCCCATCTATTTCCCATGAGTGATGGGACCACATGCATGATCTTTGTTTTCTGAATGTTGAGCTTTAATCCAACTTTTTCGCTCTCCTCTTTCACTTTCATCAAGAGACTTTTTAGTTCCTCTTTACTTTCTGCCATAAGGGTGGTGTCATCTGCATATCTGAGGTTATTGATATTTCTCCCGGCAATCTTGATTCCAGCTTGTGTTTCTTCCAGTCCAGCGTTTCTCATGATATACTCTGCATAGAAGTTAAATAAGCAGGGTGACAATATACAGCCTTGACGTACTCCTTTTTGTATTTGGAACCAGTCTGTTGTTCCATGTCCAGTTCTAACTGTTGCTTCCTGACCTGCATAAAGATTTCTCAAGAGGCAGGTTAGGTGGTCTGGTATTCCTATCTTTTTCAGAATTTTCCACAGTTTAACCACAAGCAATGAAGATTGCTGTCTCTCTTTACACTGATTTACCTTCTATCATGCTTCTCACTCCTATGTTAGTGGCAATGGAACAGCTGTAGGCAGTTTGGGCATCTGGCTATGGGGTGACTGACCTGAGGATACATTTAGTTGGGTTTTAGTGGGATAGGTTTATGGATAGAATCTCAGTCTCTTCAAGTATAGTCAAGGTATTGCTAGCCATCCTTGTGCAAGGTTAGTGTCTAGGAATACTACACGTTGTGTTAACTCATTTGACACTGTGACATCACGTGCAGCCCTAGAGATGGTGTAGTGACCTGAGTACGTCCCATGGCATCTGGCACCTGAAGTATGTGGTTAGTGGAGGAAAAATAAGGTTTGATGCCAAAAGGCCAGTTCGTGAAACACTCTTCCAAATCTTTAAGCTTCATATGAAAGAGAATAGTTAATAGTTTCCCCAAGTTTGGCCGCAGTCCTAAAAGTTTACATAACATTACCAATAATGGCCCTGTGCTAAAAGAAACTTTTTCTAAGTTTTATAACAGCAAAAAAAAATGTGCTCAGCTATGTTAGAGGCAGGATTGAATTATTTTTCTGTTATCTCTATAGAAAATGACATTATAAAACTCATGGGAAAGTGTGATATTGGCACAACGGTTGACATAGTAGGTCCATGGAATAGAATTGAGAGTCCATAAATAAACTCATACATCTGTGGTCAGAGATCAGACTTGTGGTTGCCAAGGCGGGGTGGGGGAGGGTTGGGGTGGACTGTGAGTTTAGGGTTGGTACATGCAAACTTTTAACATTTAGAGTGGATGAGCAGCAAAGTCCTACTGTGTAGCACAGGGAACTATATCCAGTCTTTCTGGATAAACCATAATGGAAAAGAATATTAAAAGAATATATGTGTAAAATTGAGTCAGTTTGCTGTACAGCAGAGGTTGGTACAACAGTGTAAGTCAGCTATACTTCAATAAAAAACACATAAACACAAAACATGGGAGAAGGGCTTGAATAGACATTTCTCCAAGAGAGACAGACCAGTGAACAATAAGCCTGTGAAGAGTTGCTCAATATTGTGAGTCACTAGAGGAGATGCAAATCACAATGAGATACCATTTCACAAGTGTTAGCAAGGATTTTCATACATTGTTGGTGGGAATGTAAAATGGTTCAGCCACTATGGCAGAATTCTGGCAGTTCCTCAAAAAATTGAACATGGAATTAGCATGTGACTCAACAATTCCATTCCTAGCTGTATAAGAAAATTGAAAGCATGTGTTCACACAAAAACTTGTACACAAATGTTCATTGTAACATTATTTGTAATAGCCAAAAGTAGTTGGGTGGGAACAACTCAAATGTTCATTAACTGATGAATAGATAAAAGGTGGTGTATCTATATAATAGAATATTATTCAGCTCTAAAAGGGAATGAGTACTAATACGTGTGCCACCATGGGTGAACCTCAGAGACGCTATGCTGAGTGAAAGAAACTTAGACACAAAGGGTCACAAACTGTATGACTATCTTCACAGATTTTCCAACTCAGGTAGATTGGTGGTTTCCGGGGACATGGAGGGGAGAATTGGGAGTGACTTCCCTGGTGTGGGGTTTCTTTATGAAATTAGATCGTGGCAGTGATTGTGCAGCACTGGGGACATGAAAGTGAAAGTGAAGTTGCTCAGTTGTGTCCGACTCTTTGCGACCCCATGGATTGTAGCCTATTAGGCTCCTCCGTCCATGGGATTTTCCAGGCAAGAGTGCTGGAGTGGATTACCCTTGCCTTCTCCAGGGGATCTTCCCAACCCAGGAATTGAACCTGGGTCTCCCCCATTGCAGGCAGACGCTTTACCGTCTGAGCCACCAGGGAAGCCACTCACTGGGGACATAGCACAGTTTAAAATGGTGGATTTTATACTGTGTGACTACTATCTCAAAACAAATTGTAGAAAATCCCCTGTCACATGGGAAGAGGTATTCAGCCCGAGTATGCAGCCAAAAACTAGGAAAAAAAAGATTTTATAGGGTTGTCAGTTAACAAAAGTATTCTTTTCTGGCTTTTATAATGTTTGATATTTGTCAGCTTGTTCAAATTTATGATTTCTCATTCAAAACTGAATACTTGCCTTCATACCTAATTTTGTATTCTTACTCTAAAATGGGGCCCCCAAACTGTATGAACTCAAGGCTCCACAAAACCTGGATGACCCTGGGATGTATATTAGCATCAAATAAAAGTGATTCAAGTACTGTGCTATCTTTTTAAGCATGGGAGATTGAACAAGCATTAATTTCTGTTCTTTCCCAAACTACATTCAGCGATAGTAAATGGGTAAAGATAGCATATGCGCCTGTAAGAGCAAAAAGAAGAGATGGCAATAGTGATGTCAGAAAATTGGGGGAGATGGAAAAGGGTTGGAGCTGGTAACTTAGCTGAGAATGTAGAATATGAAGTCGTTGCAGAGGATATGCCAGATCCTTGATGTATTCCAGCTGCCTTACATCTGAGATCTCATGAAAAGACTCACAGGTTGGAGGCACCAGGTTTCTTTGGGGGTGCAGATGAGATGTGAGGCTGAAAACGAGAAATGATTTAAAATCTGTCAAAGGTTCTATATTTCTGTACGTTATTCCAGGCAGCCTGGTGACTGTTCTTCCTCAATCCTCAGAGAAAGTTAAAGATGTTTTGTGGAGAAAGTTAACCAGATTGACTCCAAGCACCAGGGATACCTGCTAGTGTGGAAGGTAGGAGGGCAGAAATGCTCCCCTGAAAATGAGGGGACTGGCAACACTTTTTCCCACCCTCTCTGTACTGCTCAGCTCCACGAACACTAGCACCCAGTTAAATCTTTTCCCCTTTATGAAGAGGTCTTCTCTGGAAAATACTGGACAGCTCCCGAGAAAGCACTGATAAATCCTGATATTCAGAGTCTAATGAAGCAGCTCAGTCTTCCTGCTAGACACCTTACAGTGAAAGTTATCAGTTGCGTGGTGGGGTGGGAGGGCCTTACCACTCCTTAAACTGTCACTTGCTCATGGAGAATTAGAAGTGGCACTGATCTCTCTATGGCAGCATCCAAGCTGAGAAGACAGTTGAACAGTGCCTTTGGAGTTCTGAGGAAAGAGCACTTCCTAGCCTAGGACCATTTGTTCATCAAGTATGAAGGCAGAGTAAAGCTGCATGTTGAGGCATGCCAGGTCCCCTCCAATTTTTCCTGCTTAACCTTTTAGGGAGCTGCTGAAGGATGTGTCCATCCACGTGAGGGAACACGCTATGAAAGAGTGGCACGTGCTGGCTGCGTGCCCCTGCACACAAGGGGAGCCACAGAGGGGAGCCAGTGAGCCCAAAGTCCAGGGAGAAGACTCTAGGAGCCATCCAGCTTCTCTGTGTTGGGACTCTTGTTTATAAACAAAAGCCAAACTTGTAAAAAAATAAAAAGTTGCCAATGACAGACATTATCAATTTTTTTAGTGTTTGACAATTTTGTAGGTAAGAGACATGGCACGTTTAAAGAATTTTGAGCTTGATAGTCTTTTGTCAGTCTCACTGATCACTTTCATTTGCCAGATTCTTTTTTCTTCTCTTTTGTCAATTACCTTACAACTTTATTGCTAAAATACTTGCTGATAGAAAACACCCAAGTTTCAGAGCTGGCTGAGAACCAAGCTCTAAAATTATCTTTAACCTGAGATATGTAGCCCTTTAAGAAGTTTTTTAGGTATAAAATAGGCTAAAAGGATATTTTGTATAACATGGGGAGTGTAGCCCATATTTTATAATAGCTATAAGTGGAGTATAACCTTTAAAAATTGTGAATCACTGACTTGGAAAACTGTAACCTACGTATACTTCCCTGGTGGTTTAGCAGGTAAAGAATATGCCTGCAGTGCAGGAGATGCAGGAGCCTTGGGTTCAGTCCCTGGGTCAGGAAGAGCCCCTGGAGGAGGAAACTGCACACCACTCCAGTATTCCTGCCTGGGAGATCTCGTGGACAGTGGAGCCTGCCGGGATGCAGTGCAGAGTCAGACATGACTGAGCATCTGAGTACAGCACAACTTATTATACAGCACTATACAGCAATTTAAAAAGTGACTTAATGAGACATCTCAAATAGTCCTCATCATTATGAAGAATAAAATTTTGTATTTTGTACTTTTCTGTTTGTGAAGGGAAAAACTGAGAAAACAAAAATTCTAGGAACATTTTTAAAAGATTAAAGGGTGTATCTCACACATTTTATAATTTTTTGAGGTGGGGCAGTTGTTGAATGAATGTTTAGGGAGACAACTTGGGTTGTTTAATTTACTGTGTTGAATTTTTTTCTGGAATGTAAATCTTTTCTGTCCTGGTTACTAATATCTTAATGATTGTTTCGGGGTCTTGTATTCTTGTGGTTTGAATATCAATTTGAATGCATTTTAGCATTAGGGTAGAACACACATTCCTAGGTGTGTGTTAGTCACTCAGTCGTCTTTGACTTTTGCCACCCCAGGCAAGAATACTGAAGTGGATAGCCTATATAGTCTGTGGGGTTACAAATAGTTGGGCATAGCTGAGCAACTAACACATTCCTAAGCTTTCAGTTGATTTTGGAAATAAAGCTTAAGGACTAGTATATCTTTCTGTGACTTCTCTCTTGAGCAACTACTGAGTTTTAGGCTGTATTTTGTCTCTTACTAGGCTGAAACACCCTTGGGGGCAGGGACTTTGTTTGTGTAATTTGCATCAAGCATATAAGGAGAAATCTAAGCGTATTTATTAAATAATCAGTCTTCAGTTTAAGTCCATTAGGGTGTATTGTTAAGGTTGAGATTATTGTCAGTTTGTAACATTGTTTAAGATAAACTGATTATAAAATAATACAGAAACATTTTAGAAATTTAGAAAATCACTGTTCAGAAAAATAAATCATTACATTACCTTACATTTTGGAATTATTTTGAAGCATTTTCTTGTGATTGATTTTGAGGCATCTTGAAGAAACAGGTTGTTACTCAGTTTTTATCTTTCTTATGCATGCTTTTTAGAAGTTGAAAACATTGAGTAAGCTAAATGTATATGTATGGCAAAATGTACAAAAGACGGTACAGGGAAATGATTAATTTCCATCTGTTCCCTAAACAGTTTCTTTTTAAAAAATTGAACTATAGTTGATTGGCAATGTTGTGTTAGTTTCAGGCGTGGAGCAGAGTGATTCAGTTTTTTATATATATGTACATACACACACACACCCCTTTCCAGATTCTTTCCCATTATAGGTTATTATCAGATACTGAATACAGCTCCTCTTGCTATGCAACAGGTCCTTGTTGCTTATCTGTTTTATATGTAGTAGTGTGCATCTGTTAATTCCAAGCTCCTCATCCACCCTTTCTCCCCTTTCTCTTTGTTAGCTGTAAGTTTGTTGTCTGTGTTTGCGAGTCTGTTTCTGTTTTGTTTCGGGCTGTGTTATGTGACTTGTGGGAATCTTAGTTCCCCAAGCAGGGATCAGACGCAGGCTGGGCGGTGAAAGCGGCGAATCTGGGCTGCCAGGGAATGAATGCCCTGTCTCTGTTCTGTAAAAAGGTCATTTGAATCATTTAAGATTCCACACATACATGATATATGATATTTGTCTTTCCCTGATTTACTTCACTTAGTATGATCATCTATAAGTTCATCCATGTTGCTGCAAATGAACCTGTCAATTTTTTTTTTTTTACAGCTGAGCAGTATCACACTGTATCTATGCACCACATCTTCTTTATCCATTCTTCTCAATGGACATTTAGGTGCTTCTGTTTTGGTTATTGTAAATAGTGCTGCTGTGAACATGTTTCTTTTGAATTAGTTTCTTTTTCTTTCTGGATATATGTCAGGGTGGGATTGCTGGAACACTCTTGTTTTTAGTTTTTTAAGGAATCTCCCTGTGTGAGCTCAGTTGTGTCTGACTCTTTGTGACTCCATAGGCTGTAGCCTGCCAGGCTCCTTCTTATCCATGGGGTTTATCATACAGGAATACTGGAGTGGGTTGCCTTTTCCTTCCCCAGGGATCTTCTTGATCCAGGGATTGAACCTATGTGTCCTGGATTGGCAGGTGGATTCTTTACTGCTGAGCCACCAGTACAACAGGGTAGGGAGGGGTAGAAAGGAACACATGTGGTGAGATTGTACAGTGACTTAAAGGACAGGCCAAGGAGTCTGGATTTTATCCGATAGGTAGTCAGGAATTAGTAAACATTTTTAAATAAGGGAGGAGTTTTAGATTTACAATAAGTCCCCTACATGCGAATCTTCAAGTTGTGAGCTTTCAAAGAGGCAGACGTGCCCTGCGTCAGTGTCTGGTGTGAGCGAGACTGCAGCTTCTCCTCCGGCTCCTGCTGTCGATTCTTCAGCTCTGCTATCTCCCCTTTCCTTTCCCTCCTCCAGTCAGTAACTCTTTGCCTGTTCACTCAGTGTCAGTCCCTGTATGCCAGCTGTTGCACTCTACTCTAGTTTTTAAGCTATTATACTGTAAGATTGTTTTATATTTTTATGTATTATTTGTGTGAAAAGTATTATAAACCTATTACAGTACAACACTATATAGCTAGTTGTGTTAACTGGGTACTTTAGACTTAAGAACAGGGTAACTTTAGACATAAGAAATTGGACTTATAAATGCACTCTCAGAACAGAACTCATTTGTATTTAGGGGGCTTCCTATATGGTTAATTCTCCATTTCTCCCAACCCTCATTCTGAAACCCTACTTTTTCTTTGAAATCTCTCAACCTAGCCTTCCTTTCCCATTCTTACTCATTCCATTACCATAATCCAGTCCTTATTACGTCAGACTGAGGTGATTGCTGTAGTTAACAAATGGTTTCTCTGCTTTGAGACCTTTGTCCTGCACCTAGTTCTGGATATCACTATCAGGTTACTTACCTAGAGCTTCACTTTGATCAGGTCTTTCTCCTGCTCAGAAACCTTTAGTATCTCCTTTTTGTTGACAGGATAAGATCCAGACTTCTTAGCTTGTCATTCAAGCCATTCCAATAATTAATCCAGTCTGCCTTTTAAGTCTTATCTTTTCCCTTGGTTCTAGAGAACTTCAGATGTTCTTTTTATCCTCTCATATAGCTTGCCCCTTTCATTTAGAAATTTCATCTTTGTTTCTTCCTCCTGGGTTATCCTCTCTCTAATGTCATCTCTATTGGTTAAAATCCATACCCAGCCTAGAGTTCAGTTAAAGTTATACCTCCCTTGTAGAGCTTCTTCAAATTAGAAGCTAGTTTGAGTTCTTTCCTCTGGAATCTCAGAACTCTTTATACTTAAGGCACTTAATGCATTCTATGGTGCCTGTTTGTCTTAACTGCCTTGCTGAATGATATAACTTAGTTACAGTGTTTATTTTCTGCACATAGTGCCTTCATTGGAGAAAGAAATAGCAACCCATTCCAGTATTCTTGCCTGGGAAATCCCATGGACAGAGGAGCCTGGCAGGCTATAGTCTGTGGGGGTTGCAAAGAGGTGGACACGACAGAGTGACTAACACAGTGCCTTCATATCCATGTGTGCTTGGCAAACACTTGTTCTGTTAATTGAACACTCTTATCTTGAGACTGTCTTTTGTGGTGGCTACAAATGTTTTGGTAGTTTATTTTAGCACTAATTGTTGAGCATCAACTTGATAGTAGTTGGTTTATGTTTCTTAGTCATGGCTTCTCAACTAGACTATGAAATTCTTCAGGGCAGGAAAGATGTCTAATCTGTCTTCAGAATTCTTATATAATGGTTTTCATTTTTAAAAATAGTACTGAGATGCTTCAGTCTAGTGTGAAATATTTGACAATTGATTTTTGGACTTAAAGCTTTTTAGTAACTGGAAAAGTTTTAACATGTTTCTCAGAACCCTAGAAATGTATACTTCTGTATGAAATAGAAGCACACATATGGAATTTCATAGCTGTAGGTTAGGTTACATTTTAAGGAAACAGAAGTTCAAGTAGCCCCTCCCTTTGGGGGCTACAAAAGCAGTATGATACCCCTTTCTATAATGAGTAGTTTTCTCTGTTCAGGTAATCTAAAGGTTATCTGTTTGAAATACTTTTATAGAAATTATTCTCTGATGAGTGCTTTTTTCTGTGTTTGAAATTTCAATTTGAGGGATAGTTTTATGACAGCTCTGTGTGTTTATAGCTTGTTATAATGTTTCCTTTATAGTTGCCAACTAGTATAGTTAATATTGGAGTAGCAAGTGGCAAGCCACCCTAGTACTCTTACTTGGAAAATCCCATGGACAGAGGAGCCTGGAGGGCTATAGTGCACGGGGTCACAAGAGTCGGACACAACTGAGTGCGCTTGCACACACATAGACACACACACAGAGGAGATGTGTGTATGTGTTTGAGAATTATGTTTATATACTAATGGCAATTGAGTTTAATAATATTATGTATCCTTGAGTCTTTGTTTTGTGTAGTAATATTTTTCTTAAAATCACAGAAAAATCAGTACCTTCCATTTTGCAGTATTATGCTAATAACCTTGGAGTTTTTGAACATTAGATACATACGTAAAAGAAAAACAAACACATAAGGACCTGTGGCAAAAATATAATTAAGATTGTGTGCTTGTCTGGTTTTATAACAAATGTTTAATTGAATCAAATTGCAGAAATTGTCTGCTTTTGAAGTAAAAGTTGGCAGCTTGTGTTCAATTCAGAGGCTTTTAAACAAGACAGCAGAAGGAGAAACTATTTGTTACTTATGTATAATAATTTAGATTAAAAGTAAGTAACTCTTGGCTGTTTTATTTTTAAAAACTGCAACTATACTCTCTAATAATGCAAATTTGTAAAGTATAAATTATTTAAAAATACAGAAAGTATATGTTAAATGATTTAATTTTCATTGTTTTTCAGTTACATAAGTCTATATGCTCATTGTAAAAATTTCAAACAATATAGAAATATATAGAGTAAGAAGTGTAGGTTCCTCCTAGTACCTAATCTTACTTTCTTCCCAGATGTAACTACTGTTCATATAGTTCAGTGTATGTATAGCTTTTCTAGATTTGCTCTGCGTTTGGCTTATACACACTCATATAATATATTTTTCTTAATAAAACATGGAAATAGAATCATACTCTACCAAGTGTCCAATGACTTGCTTTTTTTCACTTAATTTGTCTTGAAGGTATTCTTTCTTAACCATAGAATAGGTAAAATAGCTTCCCTGGTTAAGATGGTTAAGAACCTGCCTGCAGTGCAGGAGACCTGGGTTTAATCCCTGGATCAGGAAGATCCTTTGGAGAAGGGAACAGCTACCCACTTCAGTATTCTGGCCTGGAGAATTCCATGGACAAGGAGCCTGGTGGGCTACAGTCCATGGGGTTGCAAAGAGTTGGACATGACTGAGCAACTAACACTTTTACTTTCAGATAGAATAGATAATCTAAAATACTAGGCAGTAATTAAAAGTAGAGTGTGCATATTTTCTATTGCTGAATATTTAGGTTGTTTATTTTTAGCTGTTACAAATAGTTACCCAGTGAACATTTTTGTGTGAGCATATTTTTGCAGGGGCATATCAGGCAGCTTGTGGCATCTTAGTTTCCCAACCAGTGAAGGAACCTGGGCCCTTGGCAGTGAAAACTTGGAGTCCTGACCCCTAGACCACTGGGGCGTTCCCTTGCGTGTTCATCTTTTGGTTCATGTTTTAGTATTTCACAGAATATATTCCTGGAACTGCTGAATTAGGATAATTGGATTTTGACTGTTGTCAGATACTGCAAAATTGCTTTCCAGAAAGGAGGAATTAATTTACATCCATAGCCATGAATAGTTTAAAAAAAGTCTGTTTCTTTATACCCTGAAAATTCTGAGTTTTAACAGATCTTTAAAATTTTTACCAATTCAGTGGGTTAAAAATACTACCATAATGTTTGTTTCAAGTTTAATCTCTTTGATTCATAGTGTGGTAGTCATATTTTCATATTCTTATTTGCCATTTTAGCTTCTGTGAATTCCATGTTTATATTGTTTTAACCATTTTTCTGTTCTGTCTGAAATTTTTCTACTTGGTTTGTAGAAGTTCTTTATATGTTCTGGATATTAGTTCTTTGTTCTATATTTTTTCCTGTCATTTCTCTCTTGACTCTGTTTTGTAGTAACCTTTGCCATACAAAAGTTTTTAAATAGTAAAATTGTTGTGATGAGACTCAAGTTTAATACTGCATAAGATCAAACCTAGCATTATGGAAGTGACATAATGAATTATTATACTAGGTTTTAACTTTTTGAGAAAATTTTGACGAATCTTCACTGATTGATTGTCACACTGATTGATAGTGGCTTTGGGATCTTCGATCCCTGACTGGAAGACTGAACCCAGGCATGGACTTTTAAAAATCCTCCTTCTAAGTATAACATTACATACAGACCTCCTTTTGTTCCTAATTTTTAATTATAAGGACAGTAATTTAAATATTTGGATTATTTTTAATGATATTTAAGTGATCCAACTTTTAGAGGGCAGTAATTTCTATCTGTATAGCTTTTCTTTTTTAAAAGTTTTTCCACAGAGTTGATTCCATTGGATGCATTTTTCTGAGAAAAGAAAGGCTAGAAAACCTATTTTCTGTGAAAAATCACGAGAAAGAAAGTGAAGTCTCAGAGCACTTTGGATTGAAAGCTCTTTTTAAATTTATTTTTTATTGAAGTCTAATTTACAGTGCTTCTCATATATATCTTTTCTGTTTTAATGTGAATATCATTATGCACTTGAACAAGAGATTCTACACATATATAAACAGAACTTGTGTCTCTTCAACAGTTTTGACCATATTTCTGTTGAAGGTATGCTAGGGGAAATTCTGTCCTTAAATAAATGGTTAATTAATTCTAGTCATGTTTAACCCTTCTCAAAATATGAAATAATTAAAACTAAAAAGAAACAAAAAAATTCATCTTGACCATGTAGATTTTTCCAAGACTTTTGGTGTTAAAAAGACCAAGCTGCAAATCCAGGAGACGCAAAGACGCTGGTTTGATCCCTTCGTCGGGAAGATCTCCTGGAGAAGGAAATGGCAACCTACTCCAGTATTCTTGACCTGGAAAATTCCATGGACAGAGGAGCCTGGTGGGCTACAGTCCATGGGGTTGCTGAGTTAAACATGACTGAAAACACACACATATACACAAAACACACTCCCTCCCTCCCTCCCCGTTTCTTCTCCCGCAGTGGCCGACTCTGCACTCCAGTGCAGGGGGCCTGGGTTCCATCCCTGGTCAGGAACGAGACTCCACATTCCGCAGCTGGGATTCAGCGTGCATGCCCAGTTGTTTCAGTCATTTCCTACACCTTGCAACCCCATGGACTCTAGCTTACTAGGCTCTTCTGTCCTTGGGATTCTCCAGACAAGAATACTGGGGTGGGTTGCCATGCCCTTCTGCAAGGGATCTTCCTGACCGGGGGTGGAATCTATGTCTCTGGCATTGCAGACAGATTCTTTACTGATGAGCCACTGGGGAAGCCCTGAAGGCCCAGCACAGCCAAATAAATAAATAAATATGTTTGAAATAAAGAGAGACCTAGCTGCAGATAACCTGAGAGTTACTTTCGAGTTCACTTTGAAAATTAGTTATATTTCCTTGACAGAAAAGATTTTACATGATATTTACCAGGAATTGGTGAATTTGCAGTTATCTTTTGATCCTGAGACACATTATCCTCATTGCCTGTGGATGGATATTCATTAATTCATTCTACTGCTATTAATTCTATTCACAGTCAAAATAAGGCTATGAATTTGGTGGTGTGCCAATATGAATGGATGGAAAGATGAATGAGGCAGTCTCTCCTCTTATGGAGATCAGTTGATAACTGCAGTGATAAAAATTAGATAAAACAAATGTTTCATTGGTATATGTTCTGTAAAGGGATATATATCAAATATATCATGGGTAAAATAGTGAAGTAATTGGGTCTATTTTCGCATTTTCTGTTCTTTACCATCAGTCTATTAATGCACCAAAACTCATGTCTGTTTATGTGTTAGTGGTTTTAAATGTACAGTTTTTGTAGTTTGTTTCAGTATCTGGTATATCTAGGCTTCTCCTTTTCTCCATAGCTTTTCTTCTCCTTGATATTCTTTTGTGATATTTTCACCTATCCTGGGGTACCAATTTTTATAGAAAATGATTTAGTATTTTTATTGGGGTTTCATTAAATTAACAGATTTGTGAAGTAAGACAGGGAGGAATATCATATGACATCTCTTTTAGATGGAATCTAAAAATGATACAAATGAATTTACAAAACAGATTCATTTGTTTGGCAGATGAACTTATGGTTGCAGAGGGGAAAGGGTTAGTTAGGGAGTCTGGGATGGACACGTACACTCCGCTGTATTTAAAATTTAAGTTTTTCATATTTGGCCAGTGAAACATTTTTATGATGGCTGCTTTAAATCCTTGTCAGAGAATTCTAACATCAGTGTCATCTTGGTGTTGATGTCTTCTGATTTTTTTTTCTCGTTTAGTTTGAAATGTTCCTGATGTGTTGTATGACGAGAGATTTTTAAAAATTAAAACCTGGATATTTTGGGCAAAAAAAAAAAAACAGCAAGGGAGTTAATTTTATTTCATTGATTACATTAATTGTGACCACAGAGTGTTCTTACTATTTCTGCTTTATGAAACTTTATGATTATTTGGTGGGGAGGGAGCTTCTAATATGTATAAGAATTAAATTCTTTACCCGAATCATCTCATTTAATTTTCAAAGTAATTCTGTGAAGTAGGTGGGTACAAATACTGTCGTCATATTATCATCAGAAAACACTGGCCTAAGAGAGGTGAAGTAATTGTCCAGGGGTTCAAAGCTAGTAAGTATGGGGGCCTTGAATTTGAGCAAGATGTGTTTTACTTTCTTGTCTGTGTTGTGTTACACTGTCTTCCTAAATTGTTCAGATCGCTTGACAGAGCGATCTGGAGGTATTTGAACAGGGTTTTTTGTTTGTTTGATTTTGTTTTTCTCCCAGGCAGTTCCTTTTTGTCTCACTTTCCCTTCAGCTTAAAAAAAAAAAAACAAGGAAGACAGAAGTATTTATAACTTTGTTTAGAACCAGATTTTGGGTTATAGGCTGTGTTTTGAATTAAGAGAAGTTTGGTTTTTTTCGTGCACATCTCTCTTTCAAAAGCTGACTGAGTGTAAGTCAATTGGAGACTCATTTCATTTATTTGGCAGATGTTCTCCGGGAGGGTTGATGTTAGAAGAGTGTGGGGGCATGGTGAACTATTAACCATGTGGTGTGGGTTACACAGAGTACTTTGGCCATTCTACCTTCAGACATCTGATCTAATGAGGAAATTTGTGATTAATGTGCCAAAACTTAATCAAGTCAGAACTTACAGAAATTGAAAGTGATGCCTTTTCCCCCTTTTTAAATACAAAGGCTTAGGGTGGTTAATAGAGGAGAGGCCTATATTAGTAAAGTACAACTTCACTGGTGATCTTCTCTAACCCTTAATTTTATTCTGTAGAGTGAGAATAGTAGTATTAATCCAGAAAATTTAGTGAACTAATCCATATAAAGTGCTTAGCACAGTGAAAGAGTAAACACTCAGTGACTATGACTATTCCGTGAATGCTTGTTTACAACCAGTAAACATGGTGTTAGAATGAGAAATGAATTCAGAAGCAGAGTAGGGCCTTATCACATTTCTCTGGTGGGGTTTTTTTTTTTTTTTTTGTGAGGACACTGGTTAAATTTTTTTTTTTTTTAAATTTAAAGAGTAGATCATAGAAGCTTGGGCTCCTCAGTCAAGACCAGTTAATTATCCTTCTGTGTTGTGGAACTTTGCCCTCCTGCCCTTTTCTATTTCTTCGAGAATTTAAGTATCCGTGTGTACCTCTCATGTTAAAAAGTCCTTCTGCAGCCCCTATCATTTAGCTCCTGTAGTTCTCAGTTTGACTTTTAGAATAAGAGCTGTCCACTCATTTCCGTCCGAGTTTCTCACTTTTCGTTTACGTGCTAATCCAGTCTTTGCCTAGTACTCTTCCAAAACTTTTTGGTGAAGATAGTGGTGCCCTAATTGATAAAATGAATGGAGACTTTTCTGTCTTAGCTTTCTTCCCTTCACTACTTAACTAGTAATTTCTTCTTTAAGGACATCCTAGAATTGGTTGAGTGCTGGCCTCGGGATGTTTTAAGTTCTCCCCTAAAGCAAAATGTTCTTATCTTTGTCAGTTTAGCAGAGGCAAACTCTGGGTAGTTGTTATAGTTTTCTAAAGGCAATTTAAAAACCGATTTGGGCTTAATTTATTTCTAATCTGGCTGGACTATCACCCATTTTCTCTCTGTTGATGGTTGTCCTAGAGCCTTTAAATATAAATTTTTAGCTCTGACAGTATTAACAGACACTTTTGCACTACCCCTTACACCAGTTACACCAGTTCGGGTGTGGTGATAACTAATTTTTGTGTCTTGGTAGATTGGTTCTTTGCACACTTGCAGAGTAACAGGTTTCCTTTCTTCTGTGGCACTTAATTTTAGTGATATTGTATATTTTTAGAAATTCCCGGTTGACTGATAATTTCTCAGATAAAGTGATGTTCTACTTGGTGCAGACATGAAGACTTCTCCTAAAACATAACACTCTTTTAGGATCTTTGCTAATCACTTAATCTGCATTAACTTTATATTCATCACCTAGAGGCAAAAGCAGGTGATTATTCACCTCAAGTAACATGTCACCTCAAGTAACTAGCCTTTCCTGTCATTCACTGTCTCCTTTTGTAAAACCTCCCTGTTAACTGAGGTCAGATTTACAGCTGATCTTCATATTATGAGACCGTTTCTGGGTCCAAACTATATATAGTTGAAAGATAGGTATTAGGTTGGTACAAAAGTAATTCTGGTTTTTGAGCCTTGAATTTTTAAATCATTTATAACTAGGTTCAGATACATCTTTATTAATCAAAATAGGAACCATTACAATCAACACATTTTTGCCAATGAGAAATAAGTTTGTTTTTTTCTTGTAGCATAAAAATGTGTGTTTCAGAATTTGACAAATTCTTGGAAAGCATTTTTGCATCCTGCTGGTTATAGAAGCATTTTTCCCTGCAAAGAGTTGTCGAGATGCTTGAAGACATCTCTTACCAACCTCTCTCACCTGGTGAGAGGTCAGGTGGACATGGCAGATGAGGCAGAACTTCTTAGCTCAATTTGTTCAACTTTTGAAGCGTTGGTGTGTGGTGTGCAGTTGGGTTTTGTCATGGAGAAGGATTGGGCCCTTTCTGTTGACCAGTGCTGGCTGCAGGTGTTGCAGTTTTCATTGCATTTTCTGAGCATACTTCTCTGATGCAATGGTTTCACCACAATTCAGAAGCTATCATGGATCAGATGGGCAGCAGGCTGCCAAACAGTGACCATGACCTTTTTTTTTTTTTGGTGGAGGTTTGGCTTTGGGGAGTGCTTTGGAGCTTCTTCTTGGTCTAGCCACTGAGCTGGCCATTGCCGTTGTCATATACAGTGCATTTTTTGGTTGTATGTCACAATCTGATTGAGAAATGGTTCATTGTTGTCTAGAATAAGAGACAACACTTCAGAAAGACAACTTTTTGAATTTCCGGTCAGCTTATGAGGCACCCACTTATCAAGCCTTTTCACCTTTCCAGTTTGCTTGAAACACCAAATGACCATAGACTGGTCAACCTTGAGTTCTTTGGCAGTTGTAGGAGGATCAGTAAGGGGATCAGGGGTGGCTGTCAGTTGATCATTGTCAGCTTCTGATGTCTGCTCATTGCGCTCTTCATCTTCAAGACTGTCTCCTTTGCAAAACTTGTTGAACTGTACCTGGGAAGGGTTAATTTTGACTCCATGCTGTGACTTTAATCCTTCTTTTTGCCATTTTTGTTATAATCATACATGAAGGCCTGCCTCAGAACCTTGCTCTCTCTGCCTGACCCTTAAACTAAAGTGCCTTTGCGTAGCTCATAGGGAGACATTCTGACCCTGCCCACCTGTGAATGACTGTAACTAACTAACACATCCTCTTCCTTGAGGCTTGCCATTCTAGTAGATATTTGCAGAAATTAAATGGTCTTTTTATTTTGTTTCCTTACCTCCTCCCCATCTCTGATCCATAAAAGAAATAAAAGAACCTGACATCCAGGCCCTGACAAGATGGTTGTTTTGAGAAGTTAGTCTGCCATCTTCTCGGTCAGTTGTCTTTCTGAATAAAGTAACATTCTTTGCTTCAACGCCTCATCTCTTGAATTCATAGGCCTGGTGTGCGGCGAGCAGAGTGAGCTTGAGCTGGGTGGCAGAGCCACCACTGCATGTATGTGCATCAGCAGTTCCTGGGCCAGTGCATTTTTGATAGTGTGAGTTGTCTCCACTGCTTTATGACCCATTTTGAACTTGAATAAGAAATTGCTTGAATTTACTTTTTGTCTAACATCATTTCCATAGACTAAAATAAATATAAGTACCAAGTAATAAGTCATTAGCAAAAATAAAACAAAGCAAGAAATGCACATTAAAATGAATGTGTAACGTAACCACATTTATTTAAGAACGTATTCTAACATCAAAGGGCAAATTTCAGCAGTGCAAAAATTGATACTATGTTTACACCAACCTAATAGTTTCATGTCTCTCAGCTTGACACTTGGTTTAAAGTATGAAATAGCTCCTTCCAGATATCTTTTGTGACTTCTCAGGTCATTCTTCTGAGACTGACACTTGGGGTTAATGTCTTCGTAAGTTTTCTCTCCATTTTCTCCTAAGCCTCAGCCTTTACTTTCTCTGCTTAGTAGCCTAAGTTTCTGGATACGTATTTTTCTTGCAGTCAAATCACCAAATTAATTTCCTATAGGTTTTTGGTCAGAACTCTTATCTCAAGACAACCTTCTATGGCAGGTGTTCTAAGCTCTTCCTGTAGGTCTCTGAATAGGCTGTCTTTGATACTGGATAGTTTGCTGTTGTTCAGTCATGTCCAACTCTTTGCGACCACATGGCACATCAGCCTTGCCTCCACTATCTCCCACAGTTGGCTGGATAGTTTATTTATTATTGTGATTGTTTTTCCTGGCCTCGGTTCTCGTAGGTTTTTTTTTTTTTTTTTTGCTTTGCTTTCAGTCTCATTTGCCCATGTTGTTCTTAAAATTTTTAGTAACCTGCTCTTCATCTCAGCCTCTCTCTCTCTTTTTTTTTTTCTGGCTGCAGCTTGCAAGATCTTAGTTCCCTAACCTGGCATCAAACCTGGGCCACTGCCGCAAAGATGCCAAGTCTTAACCACTAGACTGCCAGGGAATTCCCTCAGCTTCTTTTCTGAAAACTAACTTATCTGTCATTCTCTCTAGCATTTGTTTTTACTGCAGCATTACTGAAAAACTCATCTTCAAGATACTGACCCAGAACATCAGTCCTGGTCTCCAAGATTATTTCCCAGGACTTCCCTGGAAATACCATCTCTTTAGAAACTCGTATCTTATCCTGGTGTGGTTGCCCCTTTAATTCCAGTGCAATGATAATTGCTCTAACTGGCCTTCAGTTCAGTTCAGCTCACTCATGTCCGACTCTTTGCGACCCCATGAATCACAGCATGCCAGGCCTCCCTGTCCATCACCAACTCCCGGAGTTCACTCAAAGTCATGTCCATCGAGTTGGTGATGCCATCCAGCCATCTCATCCTCTGTCATCCCCTTCTCCTCCTGTAAAATTATATTCACCTCCCAGCATCAGAGTCTTTTCCAGTGAGTCAACTCTTCACATGAGGTGGCCAAAGTATTGGAGTTTCAGCTTCAGCATCAGTCCTTCCAGTGAACACCCAGGACTGATCTCCTTTAGGATGAACTGGTTGGATCTCCTTGCAGTCTAAGGGACTCTCAAGAGCCTTCTCCAACACCACAGTTCAAAAGCATCAATTCTTCAGCGCTCAGCTTTCTTCACAGTCCAACTCTTTACATTCATACATGACCACTGGAAAAGCCATAGCCTTGACTAGTTGGACCTTTGTTGGCAAAGTAATGTCTCTGCTTTTGAATATGCTATCTAGGTTGCTCATAACTTTCCTTCCAAGGAGTAAGTGTCTTTTAATTTCATGGCTGCAGTCACCATCTGCAGTGATTTTGGAGCCCCCAAAGTTAAATCTGACACTTTTCCCACTGTTTCCCCATCTATTTCCCATGAAGTGATGGGACCAGATGCCATGATCTTCGTTTTCTGAATGTTGAGCTTTAAGCCAACTTTTTCACTCTCCTCTTTCACTTTCATCAAGAGGCTTTTAGTTCCTCCTCACTTTCTGCCATAAGGGTGGTGTCATCTGCATATCTGAGGTTATTGATATTTCTCCTGGCAATCTTGATTCCGGCTCGTGCTTCTTCCAGCCCAGCATTTCTCATGATGTACTCTGCATATAAGTTAAATAAGCAGGGTATGCAGCCTTGACGTACTCCTTTTCCTATTTGGAACCAGTCTGTTGTTCCATGTCCAATTCTAACTGTTGCTTCCTGACCTGCATATAGGTTTCTCAAGAGGCAGGTTAGGTGGTCTGATATTCCCATCTCTTTCTAACTGGCCTTAAAGAGTCTTAAATACTCTTTACAATTTATAATCATGTTTTTGGGAGGGATGAAGTAGCCACCATAGATGAGGAGTTACTTTCTCTTCAGATTTTACCCACAAGTTAACAGCAAAATGTAGTGGAAAAAGAATGGACTTTTATAGTGAGAAAGAATTGAATTTTAAGTCTTCCTTTTCTACTTTGTTGTTTTGAGATCCTGAGTCTCAGCTTCCTCATCAGTAAAATTATATCCACCTCATGTAATTGTAGTGGGACTAAACATTTATATAAAAGATACCTAGAAGATAAGAAATATCTACATACATAGCAAAGGGTTCTTTTTCCCCCCTTTAAGAAATGGGCAGTGGGCCTTAATTAACTAACCTTGTATGCTTAGTTGCTCAGTCGTGTTCCACTCTTTGCAATGCCATGGAATGTATAGCCTGCCAGACTCCTCCATCCATGGGATTCTCCAGGCAAGAATACTGGAGCAGGTAGCCATTCCCTTCTTCAGGGGATCTTCCTGACCCAGGGATCAAACCTAGGTCTCCTGCATTGCAGGCAGATTCTTTACTATCTGAGCCATCAGGGAAGCTCAGTAACTAACCTTAGTGTGTTAATTATTTTGCAATATATATGAGTATCAAATCATTGCATTGTACATCTTAAACTTACACAGTGTTGTGTGTTAATTATACTTCAGTAAAGCTGGAAAAAACCCCAGACCTCTCAGACCATTAAAGTAGTGACAGTCCAGCATACCGACAGGATTAATCATTTAGTTCAGAAATATTTACTGAGTACTTTATATGTATCAGGCAATGTGATAGGAGAATAGGTGTTAAGAAGACATGATCTTTATGTGTAAGATACCTACAGTGTAGTATTTCAATATATGTTGATAAGTGCAATGGTAGAAATAAACACAGTAATGTAAAAGGACTAAGAAAGGAAAACCAAATCTGACCAGACTAGCAGAGGCCTGGTTAGGTGCTCAGGATCACTTTCTGCTGGGAAATGTTTTTAAGGATTAGTGGTGTTTAGCCAGGTGTGTAAGCAGGGATAGAGAAGAGGCATTCTGTTTTGGAGTATAGTGGTTGAAGGGTACATGTGAGTATAGGAGGTTATGCTGGAGAATATGGTGTTCGGGAATCAAATTTTGAAGTATCATGTGTGGCTAAGGTGTTTTGGCAAGCCACTGAAGAATTTTAAGCAAGTAATGATATAATTTGAGTTCTGTTTTAGTTTACTGTAGAAGGTGTATGGATGAGGGATAAAGATTAATTTCTAAACTGTGTTAATGACTGTGTGAATTGGTTGTTGTTCAGTCGCGAAGGCATTTCTGACTCTTTGTGACCCCCTGGACTGCAGCATGCCAGGCTTCCCTGTCTTTCACTATCTCTGAGAGTTTATTCAAACTCATGTCCATTGAGTCAGTGATGCCATCCAACCATTTCATCCTCTGTTGCCTGTTCCTCCTCCTGCCCTCAATCTTTCCCAGTATCAGGGTCTTTTCCAGTTAGTTGCCTCTTTGCATCACTTGGCCAGAGTATTAAAGTTTCAGAGTCAGTCCTTCCAGTGAATATTCAGGGTTCTTTAGGACTGACTGGTTTGATCTCCTTGCAGTCCAAGGGACTCTTCAGGAGTCTTCTTTAGCACCACAATTTGAAAGCATCAATTCTTTGTCACTCAGCCTTCTTTATAGTCCAACTCTTACTTTTGTACATGACTACTGGAAAAGGAATGGATTGGTAGAGCTGTTAAAATTGAAGAGGAAAGAGGAAGATGAATCAGAATTAATAGTGGGGGGAACCCTAGAAACAGTTACTAAAGAGAACAGAGGAGACTATAAAAGACCAAAAATTGAGCGTTGAATGAAGAAATTTTACTGCCAAGCAGGGAGCCTGATCTAGCACAGAGCCTAGGTATACATGTTTTGTATTAGATAACTATTTTTTATTAGGAAAGCAGTGTCTCTGAGTGTTGTTGATAGGCTGATGATAAAGGTCTTTGTTGGTCAGATAAGCACTGGACTGGCCAGAAGGAATCTGCGTATGTGTCCTGAGTATATATGTATGTGCCTGTCTTGAGATTATAATGTGTAGCTAGCTGCCAGTGTATAGGCCTTAGTATAGGTGCCTTTACAGTGTACCCACAAATGTGTTTTAACTGTACCAGGAGCTAAACATAGTTAAAGTCAGTCTCACTATGCTAAGAGAAAACAACAGTCACCTGGTGTTTGAGTTAAATCACCAGAAGAATACTGTAACAGTTGTTTTTTTAAAAAGAACTTATTATTCTGTGTTTTGTTCCAATATCTTATGTAGAAACTGTCTTTATATGTAGTCATCAGTTTGATCTGTGGTTTTGGGGCAAATTTTGTTTCTTAGGATCATCTGCTTCTAGAGTTCTTTTAATTAGGCTCAGTCTAAGGTCACTCAGGGGCGTGGAAATCTCCTGTCTGAATTAGGAGCTTGTTTCAGTTGTGACACACACACCCATGCAGCCACTCCTTGAAGTCTGACTATTGTAGCTGTTGACAGGAGGACCTGAAATGGTCCTTAGCAGAGAGGCATGGTAGCTTCCACTTTTGGGTAAGAGACTGGGTAAATCAGGTTAATCATTGACAGTATTTGGTGAGATTTGCGTGTAAGAGTACAGAATAAGTTGAGTAAGTTTTTAGTGGAGGTGGACCCCAGTTGTGTTGGGCATATTGTAATGATTACAAATAGAAAGAAAGTCTCTGTTGGCTCTGAGGGAACAATTGCATGGCCATTATTAATAGTGGCAATAGGCTAGGGAAAAGGAAAGGTTTCTGAAACTTTGGGGATAATATGAGAAGTGGAGTTTCTGGTGAAGAGAGGGGTGTTATAGAGTTTCTGTTTACCTCTTCCAATGAAATGAATTCCTTGGCTATTTGATAGGAAGGTAGGGCCCCATGCCTCATTACGCAGGGGCCCTCCCTCTGCCTACATATTCAGTGGCGACATTGTACCCTGCACAGGGAATACCTTTGTCGTTTTTAAGATAAGTTCTTCCACAAACAGTATTAAATCAGAGTTGACAAAAGTGGTATCTGTAGGCTCAGAACTGGGCATAATTCAGTTTTCAGTTACTGTAAAATCATATAGTTCCCCATCATCTGACAAGGCAGTATTGTTACATGATTAGGTTTTGAACATAGTTGAAGAGTGATACACAAAGTGAAAAAATTGACTTCAAGAGCCGTAAGATGGTTGATAGAAGTGTTGGATGTTGCTTAGAAGTAACAAGAATCATGAAACATCAAGTTGAGTGGAAAAGGTACCACCAAATGCAGAAAGGGAATGCCTCAATAAGCATTAGGCATCTGGTGTGGACAGTGCTATTTATTACTTATGGATGGACCTAGAGATGGCCATACTAAGTGAAGTAAGTCAGAGAAAGACAGATATCATATGGTATTGCTTATATGTGGTATCTAAAAAATGATCCAAGTGAGTTTATTTACAGAACAGAAATATACTCCCAAATATAGAAAACAAACTTCTGGTTACCAAAGTGGGGAAGAAAGGGGGAGGGATAAATTAGGAGTTTGGGATTAATGTATACATATCGAACCCAGGTCTCCCACATTGCAGGTGGATTCTTTACCAGCTGAGGCACAATGGAAGCCCAAGAATACTGGAGTGGGTAGCCTATCCCTTCTTCAGTGGATCTTACCAAGCCAGGAATTGAACCGGGGTCTCCTGCATTGAAGGCGGATTCTTTACCAACTGAGCTATCAGGAAGCCCAACATATACACACTACTATATATGAAATAGATAACCAAGGAAGGAAGATATCTTCCTAAGTGTAATCTTTGCTCTGGATAATTTACTAGGTTGAGGATTATTATGTAAGTAGCATGTCAAATTAATGTTCGACAGAAGGCATATGTATTTTAGAGATCCCAAATGAAAGGTATACACAAAGTTAAATTATAGCAGCTGCAGACACTTGTGTTTTCTTGCACACACTGGCTTCTCTTAAACCACCCTTAAATCAGACAGACATCTGTACTCCTTGAGCTAAAGATTTTACTAACACAGGTAGAATTACTAACACAGGGAACTATACCTGATATCTTGCAATAACCTATAATGGAAAATAATCTGGAAAGAATATATACGTATAATGTATAACTGAATCTTAAGAGTTTGAACTCTTATTTAAGAGTCAGCATCATCTTTCTCACCAACTCGAAGGACGTGAGTTTGAGTGAACTCCAGGAGTTGGTGATGGACAGGGAGGCCTGGCGTGCTGCAATTCATGGGGTCGCAAAGAGTTGGACACGACTGAACGACTGAACTGAACTGATCATCTATTCTACCTGTGTTAGTAAAATCTTTAGCTCAAGGAGTACAGGTGTCTGTCTGATTTAAGGGTGGTTTAAGAGAGCCAGTGTGTGCAAGAAAGCACAAGTGTCTGCAGCTGCTATAATTTAGCTTTGTGTATACCTTTCATTTGGGATCTCTAAAATACATATGCCTTCTGTCGAACATTAATTTGACATGCTACTTACATAATAATCCTCAACCTAGTAAATTATCCAGAGCAAAGATTACACTTAGGAAGATATCTTCCTTTGTCTAATAGACTAGTTGAATTTGGCAAATATTGGGAGACTGGGAAGATAATAGGGTTATTGGTGATACCTACCTCTGTTATTCTTTTTGTATTATGATAAAGAGTAGAAAGGGATTTAGGATAGAGACAGAAGGCCGTGTACCCAGGAAATTGCAGCTCTGTTTCTCAACAGAAAATTCATTTTGTCTAGTAACAGCAGAAAGGATAATAGAGTATTGTTGAGATGCTCAGAGGTATATTGTTACTGTGCATCTTTAATTTGGTTTAACTCCTTTCTCAGTTTTTAAGGCATAGTCACTTTTCTAGCATCTGAACTCTTAATGAATCTAGCAAAGCCTTTCCGACAGACAGTTCTTAGCTGTCAGAGGAGGGAATGTTAGATTTTGACTAAGTTGTTTATTTTGAAGGGGACTTGTGAGTCTTTTTCCTTTTCAATCTTTAAGAGTTCTTTGATGATTTTCTGTTGTAACTCATCTAAATGATCTATTTCTCAGTCCACTGGCATTCTTCTCACTAATCTGGTTATTTCTGATTTTAATTCATTAAAAGGCTGAGAACATCTTGTAGTGGCTTCTCAGTCTATATTAAGCTATTTCCTAAAATTTTATAGAATTTCTGATTATGAATAATTTTGCTTGTAATTTTGGATTTTGGTCTGTTGTACTTTGATAAGAAAGGCATCTCGGATGGCCAGAAGCAAACACTTTTCTGTGTCTTTAGCTTTCCTTAAAATTTGTTCTAATTTGTGATAGTGCATTAGAACCTCAAACTGTGTTTTTCAAACCTTCTGTTAAGGAAACTGGTGTTCTGGAAAGTCTAGGATGTATATAGGTGTCTAAAAATATTCTAAATTCCTCTAAACCTTTGGTTCTCAGTGGGCTTGGGTACTTTTTCTGACCAAAAGTTGAAAGTAGCAGTATGACCTATCACCTTCTTTTAAAGAGTGAGGTGGATAACTGTGTAATGGAAATTGTGTGATTGTCTGTTCCTTATGTGGATGATCGGCAACAGGGGAGGAGATAGGACCATGATCGCTAAGGGAGGAAGACATTAGGGCAAGCCATGATAATAAAGAAGTTGTGAGAGAAGTATTGAGGTCTTCATCTGAGGAGTCAGTACATTAGGATTCTGGAAGATGGGATAAAGGCTGAATTTTGGAGGCAGAAAGCCGGGAACAGAAAAGTTGCCTTTGCTTTAGCATTTGCCAGGGAATTCTTCAAGGAAGTTAATTTTGAGTGTCTGAGGCCGTTAGGTGTCTTGGTGTACCAGTTTAAAAAGGCAAATCATGGCCTTGGGAATAGTCCTTGCTGAAATCGTTAAGTTCTCCAAAGTGACTATTGCAGTTATAAACTATCCTTGTTTAACATGGACTAAAATGAATATACATATAATTGATTCTTTGAATTGACAGTCCTTTCAACAAATGCCAAGAAGTAGATTCTTTTTCCTCTTGGTAGACAAATGGATACAGAGTAGCTCGGTCAGCTGAAAGAAACCCCGTAGTCTAGTGCCTGCAGTCCTTGAATCTGGTCCAAACCATGAGTTTTCTGAGGAATCTCTTCAGTAAGACATAGGGGGATTAACAACAGAAAATGTGTAGAATAGATGCCCTCTCTTTGTGTCACTCAAGAAAGAGACCAAATTTCCTCTACCCATGAGAAACCAGATGGCTCTGAGCCAGAATAAACAGACTCCTGTGAGATAGGATAGAACAGACTCAGAGATTTCTGTCAGCTGAGTCACCACCAGAAGGTGCCAAAACTCTGCTAAATCCAGGGCTCAGTAGGTTCTTAGGTGTCCATGGTCTGTCAGCTTCACTGGGTGGCCCAATCATTTGATCTCTGTGGGACCTCCAAAGTGTTAAAGAAAGCACAGTGACTGTTGGAGACCACAGATTGTGCACTAAGTGAAAAAGCTTTATTGCTGAACATGGAGCCTGATCCAGCCCAGAGTCTTTTAAGCAGGTCCTCAGGGACAGCTTCAGGGCAGGAAAAATGGGGTAGATCCTTTAAAGCCAAAAACCATGAATTATCTTTGTTTCACAATAGAAGAGCCACTGGCTGGTGTTGTCTACGTTTGTTAGTTGGTAAGCACTGGGCTGGCTGGAGAGTGTCTGTGGTATACATGTGGTATGGAATTAAGATGTCTTAACTACCTTTGTTGTATGTAGTATGTCCAAGTTAAGATTATGCCACTCAGCTGCTGGATTGGCATCAGGTGAGGTTGCCAGGTCAAGGTTTATCAGAGTTTAAGTAGTTGTGTGGATATAGAGGTGTGGGTCGGAGAAGGCAGTGGCACCCCACTCCAGTACTCTTGCCTGGAAAATCCCATGGATAGAGGAGCCTGGAAGGCTGCAGTCCATGGGGTCGCTGAGAGTCGGACACGACTGAGTGACTTCACTTTCACTTTTCACTTTCATGCATTGGAGAAGGAAATGGCAGCCCACTCCAGTGTTCTTGCCTGGAGAATCCCAGGGACAGGGGAGCCTGGTGGGCTGCCATCTATGGGGTCACACAGAGTCGGACACGATTGAAGTGACTTAGCAGCAGTAGCAGCAGAGGTGTGGGTGTTAGAGAGATCTGGGTTTGGTATAGACTTTTAAAGGTGGTCTAGTAGAGAAAAATGTCTGCTTTAATGGGTCTTAACTCATCTGTTTGCTTTAATGGGTCTTAACTTAATCTGTTCTTAACTCATCTAATGGTGTTCTAATTATTGGTTGATGTTCAGTAAACCACCCCAAAACTTAGTGGCTTGAAACAACAAGAATTTGCTCAAAAATTTGTAATTTGTTCAGGACTTGGCAGGGTCTCTTTCACTCAGCATCAGCTGGGGTGTCTCAAGGGCCAGGGCCTATGTTATCTGAAGGTTTATTCAGTAATATTTCTGGCATTTAAGCCGTCTGTCTGCTGGGATCTTAGCTGGGACTCTAAACTGAAATTCCCACCAGTGGCCTCTCTATGTGGCCTAGGTCAGTTCAAAGAGAGAGCCAAATCGCCTCCCACAGCCCCACTTCCAAATACCATCACATTGGAGGTTAGGTTTCACTATACAGATTTTGGAGGGACACAAACATTCAGTCTGCAACATACCCATTTTTCAATGATATAAAAGTTATATACCCAAAATAACATCTTAATTTCCGTAAAAGAACACTTTACTAAAAATAAATTATCTAGGACTTTCCAAATACGGAAATAAAAGTTTATGAACTATAAATAATGAAACAGTATGGCTTTTCATATTTTACAGATTTTCTTACAGTGTCTGTCACATTTTAGTCACTGAAAGAGATACTCTTGAGGACAGTAAACCTAATAACCTTTGAAACAAAATTCCTAAATGCTCTGCCCTTATAGGATGAATGATCTAATTATTACACTGTATGTAAAAGTGCTTATGCACCTGAATTTTTCCAGTGGCCCAGTGAGCTTTCAGGGAATGAGTTTCTTAGCTTTGTCTTTGGTGTGGTGGATTGTATTTATAGATTTCAGGTTTCAGTGCTTTTTGGAATGACTCTTCATAGAAAAGAATTTGTTAGCTGTAATCTGGAGGTGGTTGGCTTGTTTGGTTTTGAAACAAACATGTATTGGTACATACCTGTATTTGCATGTCTTTCATGTGATAATTTAGTTATTCCTAAATGTTTTTCTTTTGTGTTTAACTAAATCTAGATACAGATTTTTGTCTGTTTCGTAGATATCATGTGGTCTTTTTTTTTTTTTTCCATGACAAGGTGAAATTTTCGGGTAGGTTTCTAAAACCGATTCTTCATGTTGATTAATAATTTGAATGAAAAAGCCTGTACTCTTTAAAAAAATCAAGATGAATGTGTGAAATAAACTAGGTGTAAGTTCCAAAGTGTACTCGAAAAACATGGATATGTAAGGACCCTATTAGTATTTTAATGTGTTTCTTACTGTGTGGATCACAATAAACTGTGGAAGATTCTGAAAGAGATGGGAGTACCAGAGCACCTGACCTGCCTCTTGAGAAACCTATATGCAAGTCAGGAAGCAACAGTTAGAACTGGACATGGAACAACAGACTGGTTCCAAATTGGGAAAGGAGTACATCAAGGCTGTATATTGTCACCCTGCTTATTTAACTTATATGCAGAGTACATCATGAGAAATGCTGGACTGGAAGAAGCACAAGCCGGAATCAAGATTGCTGGGAGAAATATCAATAACCTCAGATATGCAGATGACACCACCCTTATGGTAGAAAGTGAAGAGGAGCTAAAAAGCCACTTGATGAAAGTGAAAGAGGAGAGTGAAAAAGTTGGCTTAAAGCTCAACATTCAGAAAACGAAGATCATGGCATCTGGTCTCATCACTTCATGGCAAACAGATGGTGAAACAGTGGAAAAAGTGTCAGACTTAATTTTTTTGGGCTCCCACATCACTGCAGATGGTGACTGCAGCCGTGAAATTAAAAGATGCTTACTCCTTAGAAGGAAAGTTATGACCAACCTAGATAGTATATTGAAAAGCAGAGACATTACTTTGCCAATAAAGGTCTGTCTAGTCAAGGCTATGATTTTTCCAGTGGTCATGTATGGCTGTGAGAGTTGGACTGTGAAGAAAGCTGAACGCCAAAGAATTGATGCTTTTGAAGTGTGGTGTTGGAGAAGACTCTTGAGAGTCCCTTGGATTGCAAGGAGATCCAGCCAGTCCATTCTGAAGGAGATCAGCCCTGGGTGTTCTTTGGAAGGAATGATGTTAAAGCTGCAAATCCAGTACTTTGGCCACTTCATGTGAAGAGTTGACTCATTGGAAAAGACTCTGATGCTGGGAGGGATTGGGGGCAGGAGGAGAAGGGGATGACAGAGGATGAGATGGCTGGATGGCATCACCGACTTTGATGGGTGTGAGTTTGAGTGAACTCCGGGAGTTGGTGATGGACAGGGAGGCCTGGCATGCTGTGATTCATGGTGCTGCAAAGAGTCGGACACAACTGAGCAACTGAACTGAACCTAGAATTCTCTGGAAGAGGAACGTGGATGAGTTTCTGAGTTTCCTTAAACCCTTTTGTATGTGTGTAAGGACACGTTTTCATCAGATTTTCAAAGTGGCCCTTTACCATGTGTGTGTGGTGTAAGAACATGTTTTCGTGTGTGTGTGTGTGGTGTAAGGACAGGTTTTCATCAGATTTTCGAAGTGACCCTTTACCACCATCATCTCATCCCATAGAAAGTTAAGAGCATTACTCTATTGCTGTGGTTTTCAAAACGTGGTAAAGATATAGAAACCAGAAGCAGCAGCATCACCTGGGTATTCAGTCCCAGCAACTCCCTCCAGACCTAATGAATTAGCAACTCTGAAAGTCCCCCTCCTCATATTTCAGTGAGCACTCCAGATGGTATGATGCTAAAATTTGAGAACCATGACTTTAAGGTGATAGACTAGAAATAACCTAACAAATAACAATTTCGATATATGTTGGTGTGTGTGTGTGTTAGTCGCTTAGTTGTGTCTGACTCTGTGCATAGTTGATACTAATCTATGTGGTCTACACTGATGTTAATTTGTTGATGATTTGACAATAGAGACATCAGTTGAATACAGAATTCTACAAGCGTGTTCGCATGTTCACGTGTTCCTTTCTGCGTAGCAGTTTTATTTAGTACAAATCTTGTTTTGTTGATATTTAGGATTGAAACTAATATTTGAAAACATTTTGATTTATAAAATGTTAATGACTCCTAGGTTTAACATATTTTTACTTTTGGTTAAATGCCTTTTGGTCTTTAAGAGTGTTTTGGTTAGCACTGTAGATTACTTTTATTCTAAAGACATTTTGGTTGCAGGTAAGAGGAAAACAAGCCACTCAGACTAACTTAAGCAAAAAGAGACATTATGAGAGTGGAGTTTTCACACCCGAGGGGAAAGTGCAGCCCAGCTTTAGGTGAGACAGGATCCAGGAAATGGAAAGCCTCAGACAGCTATTCTCCGTGACCCCTTCTGGCCATTTAGAACTCTTCTAAGTGCTACGCTTCCTTTTGCAGTGGCCTGATTCCCTGTGCTTGTTGCATAGCAGAGAGGATCTAACTGGATCATTGGGGATCTGGTGGCTACTCATCATCCAATCAGCTGTGGTCAGGATCACACGTTACAAATACAGCCGCTGATATTTTTCTTCTCTGGCTCATGCTGTAGCTATAGATTACAAATTTTGATATGCTGTTAAGAGTAAAGTAGGACTATCTGACTTGCATTTTAGTAGTAAGTTGTGTTCTTTTTCTCTACAGTAACTTTCTCTAAAAAACAAGCCATCGCAAATTACTGAATATTATATTAATAGATATTATAGTACAGATAATTAAGAGTCGGACACGACTGAAGCGACTTAGCAGCAGCAGCAGCAGCAGCATAGATATAAAGTTGTTTAGTAGAACCATGTCCTTATAATCTTGACTTAATTTTGCATGTGTTTGGATGGATTGTGGAAACATTCTTTCAAATTATAATAAAACTGTGTACACATAAGACAGTATGTATTTAGCATATGTTCTTTCCTTTAGATATTACAGATTTATAAAAAGATACTGGTAGGTTTCAGATGCTTTATTTTACATACATACCTACTGTGTGTTTGAAGAAGGCATTTTGTGTAAACACATATCAGTAGATTTTGGGAACTTTCATTGTCAGTAATTTTTCTTCTGCTGTTAGTGTTGATAAGGATTTGGCATTATGCCTTTCATTTAAACTCTACATAGAAAGTTGAAATGATCATTTGAATAGAATTTGGTTAGGCTGATGTGTAAATGGCAGTATATCTATAGAAAGAATCTAGGCAATACATTAGTCCTTTGCGTTGGAAATTTTACTGAATCATACTTAATAGTTTTGGGGCTTGCAGTGAAATATGAGGGAGGAGCAGTGGAAACAGGAAGGCTTTTGTTTACTGTAAGACAGTGCAGTGAATTAGACATAGTGATGCTAACATCACAGGAGTGTAAACATGACAAATCTAGGCAGACTCCACTGGAACAGTGAGTTACATTATGACTCAATTCTGAGTCCCCTTGTGGAGCTTCAGAATGTCTAAAATGTCAGTATGTTTAGCAGTTACTGAATGTGTTCTCTGTGCATGGTTTTCTAGACTCCGGGCATGCAGTGGAGATCAGAGTTGAGTCCTTGACCTCAAGGAGTTAATGGTCTTGTAGGGAACCCTGGAAATATTTCCAAAGCATGAAGTTATAAAGAAGTATTTTCTTATTGTAACTACAGTACTTTTTGTAATTGCAGTCTTTTCTGTTTATGCTGGTGGCCTGTGTTTACAAATGGAGCCTGTTTGGGAAACTAAATATCTTTGGCACTTTTGTTCCATCTGAGTATATCCTCAGGTAATTGAATGACTGTATTTTTTAGAGCCTGTAAGAATGCAGAAGACCTGGGAACTCATCCTTATTTGCACTGTTGTAGAAATAGGTTAATAAATTTGGATGACCTCATACACCTTTTTATTGTGTATGAGAGAGCTCAGTGAGATGTATTATTGGGAAAGGGCTCCAGTAGGTAGCTGAGCCCTCTGGTAAAACAGAGTGCTTACAAATAGTTGAGGAAGCCACCTTGATTTAAACGAAATGATCTTTTTGAACAAAAATTAGGCTAAAGGCAGCAGTGAGCTTTGTTTTATTGTTTACATTTTAGTTTGCTCATCCTTATACCTCGTCAGTGCTTTTTGGAGGATTTTCATTGATTCAGCAAATATTTGAGTACATATCGTATGTAATAAACTGTAGGAGAAATAAAAGTAAGCCAAACTTTGTCTTCAAGAAATGTATAGCTTAATGGGACATAAAGGAAGGGTAAAACATCATGTGAATATGTTTAGTACAGGCAAAATGAGAAGGGACATACAAAACAAGTAGAGCCAGAACTGGAAGTGCACAGGAGGAGAGAAATAAAAATCAAATTGTGAGAAAGGAGGAGAAATTGTAAGAGTTTTCACATGGAATTAAAATGTGATAGATGGGTAAAATTTTGAGGGTTAGTAGTTAGAATAGGGACTTCCATGGCAGTCCAGTGATTTAGACTTGCACTTCCCAGGTGGGGGGTGTGGATTTGATCTCTGGTCAGAGAACTAAGATCTCACATGCCAGCTGGTGTGGCCAAAAATTAAAAATTCCCAGTAGTTAGAATAATAGCACTTGGGGTGGGGAGAGTATTTTGAATAAAGGCAAAGGCAGAAAAATCCTGGGCGGCTTTGAGGGGACAAAGAGAACAGTATTTTCAGTGTAGGAGTTAATGAGAGAGAAAGAAGGGATTCTTGACAGCCTCCGAGTGAGGAGTCTGTAGGAGAGGATGGAACCTGGGTCCAGAATACCTGAGCTCATTTACTAGGTAACAGGTTGGAATGGGCCACAACTCTTGAGTTGTAGTTTCCCCTCATGGTGGATTTTAGAATGTAACTTGCAGACTTGTAAGAACCAAGCAAAAGACTGTATACATGTTTTTTGGGGTACCTTGTAAAATACTTAGACAAAACTAGTGAAGGTGATGGAATTCCAGTTGAGCTATTTCAAATCCTAAAAGATGATGCTGTGAAAGTGCTGCACTCAATATGCCAGCAAATTTTGAAAACTCAGCAGTGGCCACAGGACTGGAAAAGGTCAGTTTTCATTCCAATCCCAAAGAAAGGCAATGCCAAAGAATGCTCAAACTACCACGCAATTGCACTTTTCTCACATGCTAGTAAAGTAATGCTCAAAATTCTCCAAGCCAGGCTTTAACAGTACTTGAACTGTGAACTTCCAGATGTTCAAGCTGGATTTAAAAAGGAAGAGGAACCAGAGATTAAATTGCCAACATCCGTTGGGTCATAGAAAAAGCAAGAGAGTTCCAGAAAAACATCTATTTCTGCTTTATTGACCATGCCAAAGCCTTTGACTGTGTGGATCCCCACAAACTGTGATAAACTCTGAAAGAGATGGGAATACCAGACCACCTGACCTGCCTCTTGAGAAATCTGTATGCAGGTCAGGAAGCAACAGTTAGAACTGGACATGGAACAACAGACTAGTTCCAAATTGGGAAAGGAGTACATCAAGGCTATATATTGTCACCCTGCTTATTTAACTTATATGCAGAGTACATCATGAGAAACGCTGGGCTGGAAGAAGCACAAGCTGGAGTCAAGATTGCTGGGAGAAATATCAATAACCTCAGATATGCAGATGACACCACCCTTATGGCAGAAAGTGCCATAAGGGCACTTGATCATAAGAGCCTCTTGATGAAAGTGAAAGAGGAGAGTGAAAAAGTTGTCTTAAAGCTTAACATTCAGAAAACGAAGATCATGTCATCTGGTCCCATCACTTGATGGCAAATAGATGGGGAAACAGTGACAGGCTTTATTTTTTTGGGCTCCCACATCACTGCAAATGGTGACTGCAGCCATGACCTTAAAAGACGCTTACTTCTTGGAAGAAAAGTTATGACCAAGCTAGACAGCATATTAAAAAGCTGAAACATTACTTTGCTGACAAAGGTCCATCTAGTCAAGGCTGTGGTTTTTCCAGTAGTCATGTATGGATATGAGAGTTGGACTGTACAGAAAGCTGAGTGCCAAAGAATTGATGCTTTTGAACTGTGGTGTTGGAGAAGACTTTTGAGAGTCCCTTGGACAGCAGGGAGATCTAACCAGTCCATTCTGAAGGAGATCAGTCCTGGGATTTCTTTGGAAGGAATGATGCTAAAGCTGAAACTCCAGTACTTTGGCCACCTCATGCGAAGAGTTGACTCATTGGAAAAGACTCTGATGCTTAGAGGGATTGGGGGCAGGAGGAGAAGGGGACAACTGAGGATGAGATGCTGGATGGCATCACTGACTCGATGGACGTGAGTCTCTCTGAGAGATGGTGATGAACAGGGAGGCCTGGCGTGCTGAGATTCATGGGGTCGCGAAGAGTCAGATACGACTGAGCAACTGAACTGAACTTGCTGTCTGGATGATTGCAAGCATATGGTGCAGTTCACAGAACTGGGGAGATCAAAAGGAAGAAGAGCTGTTTCAGTAGGGAAGCTGATGAATTCAGGTTTAAAAAAATTATTTATTTATTTATTTGACTGTGACAGGTCTTAGTTGCAGCACATAGGATCTTTTAGTTGCGGCATGCAGGTTCTTTAGTTGTGGCAGGCGAGTTCTTAGTTGTGGCATGCGAGCTCTTAATTGCAGCATGTGGAATCTAGTTCTCTGACCAGGGAATAAACCCAGTCCCCCTTCATTGGGTGTGTGGAGTATTAGCCACTGGACCATCAGAGAAATCCCTGAAAATCCCTGATCAGTTCAGTTTTCAATACGTGTAATTTCAAGTGCTGGTAAGGTATCCCAAGCGAGTATGTTATGGTAGACAGTTGTAATGTGAATTTCGATTTTCAGAGAGGAGTGAGATTGGGTGTATAGATTGAGACTCATCAGTGTGTACCAAAAGCTTACTAGGTTCATGAACTTTGTTACTGACTGAATGCTTCTGTCTGTGTTCCCTTGTATTTTATATGTTGAAATCCTAATCAGGGAATTCACTGGAGGTGCAGTGGTTAGGACTCTACCTTCCACTTCTAGGGGCCCAGGTTTGATCCCTGGGTGGGGAACTACAATCTGTAAGCCCCCTGCTCCGCCCAAAAGGAACGCTCATCCCTAGTGTGATGGTAAATGAAGGTGGGGCTCTTTGGCAGGTATTCACATCATGAAGGTGGAGCCCTCATGATTGGGATTCAGTTCAGTCGCTCAGTCACGTCCGACTCTTGTGACCCCATGGACTATAGCACGCCAGGCTTCCCTGTCTATCACCAACTCCCTGAGCTTGCTCAAACTCAAGTCCATCGAGTCGGTGATGACATCCAACCATGTCATCCTCTGTTGTCCCCTTCCCCTCCTGCCTTCAGTCTTTTCCCAGGATCAAGGGCTTTTCCAGTGAGTCAGTTCTTCGCATCAGGTGGACAAAGTGTTGGAGCTCTAGCTTCAACATCAGTCCATGTGAATATTCAGGACTGTGATTTCCTTTAGGATGGACTGGTTGGATCTCCTTGCAGTCCAAAGGGCTCTCAAGAATTCTCCAACACCACAGTTCAAAAGCATCAATTCTTTGGCGCTCAGCTTTCTGTATAGTCCAACTCTCACATCCATACGTGACTACTAGAAAAACCATAGCTTTGACTAGACGGACCTTTGTTGGCAAAGTAATGTCTCTCAGCTTTTTAATATGCTGTTTAGCTTGGTCATAACTTTTCTTCCAAGGAGCAAGCATCTTTTAATTTCATGTCTGTAGTCACCATCTGCAGTGATTTTGGAGCCTCCTCAAATAAAGTCTATCGCTGTTTCCACTGTTTCCCCATCTGTTTGCCATTAAATGATGGACCAGATGCCATGATCTTAATTTTCTGAATGCTGAGTTTTAAGCCAACTTTTTCACTCTCTACTTTCACTTTCACCAAGAGACTCTTTGATTGAGATTAGTGCTCTTCAAGAGAGGTGCTACTTCTTGTGGCTGTATGAGGATACAGCAAGAAGGTGACTGCCTACAAAACAAGGAGGGGCTCCTCACCAGACACTGAGTCTGCCTGTCCCTTGATCTTGGACTTGCCAGCCTCGAACTGTGAAAAATAAATGTTTAAGCCACCCAGTCTGTAGCATTTATTATAGCAGCCTGAACTAAGACAGGCTTCTCATCAGATTGTGAGAAGACCCCTTTCTTGCTATTTAAGATGCTTGCAACCTGGGGGATTAACTTTATTAAAAATTTTAGAGTAGAAAGAATAATAGCTAATATTTTTTGAGCACCTGGTACTCTTCCAGGTGTTTTATGTGTTTGAATTTATTTAATCTTTAAAACAACACTAAAAGGTAGCTCCTAGTATTCTCACTGTAACAGACGAGATGTCTGAGATAAATAGGCTTTAAGTCGTTCAGGGTCACAAGTTAATAAGTGACAGCACCGGGTTCAAACCCAGACATTCTGACTCAAAGTGTTTAACGTTATATAGTGTTTATATCTTAACAGTATAGTATGGTATCTCTATGCCTGTCTCTAGAGAAAGAGGGTAAAGGAGACACTTAGGAGTGGCCAGAAAGTGAGTCAACTTTCCCCTACACAAAGAATAATGTTTAGGCTTCACTGCAGCTATATACTTGAATTTTATGCCAAGGTTCTCTTGGTGTTTTGATGAAAGTAAATTGTTGAAGTTTAGATACACTAGACCTGTCTCTTGGAACAGCCACCACTTACGAAATGGATCTGTTGGAATGAAGGTGTCCAGTCAAGAAGGTGCAGTGACTGTCTCCAGTAGCACTAGGCTGATAGTATTCAGTCTGCAGACTGCATCGGAGGGCCTTAAGTCTTAGTGAATTTACCATCCTTATGAGTGAAGGATAGTACTTCTGTGTATTTTCATCCCTCTATCTTATAGTATTAAGATAAATAGCAGCAGAGAGTTTCTTATAGTAACAGTATCTATAGCATGCCTGTTATATCCCAAGTACCCAGACTGCATGCTTTACATTTATTTCACACTGAATGTTGCTTGACTTTAGCAAAACCTTTATTATTATTTTTTTAATGCCAAAACTTGATAATTTTGTGTGTAATAGAAGAAGCTTTATTTTAAAATTGCCTCCAGTCTTTTTAAGGTAATTATTTACTGTTGTGGCTAAAAGAAATAGCTGCACTTAAAGTTGTTTGATGTGAATGAACTAGATGGGTCATTTTCAGTTGATTAACTTTACCAGTTTTGCCTTTGAAATACTTAAATGCTGACGCTTAAGTAAGAATATTTACATCATGTTGGTAGAACCTGTATCTTTAATACATCATCTGTATACTGATTAAATTAGTTACCCATCGGATACTAAAAACATTTAGCTAAACTTAGAAACCCAGTTTGTTTTGTAACATGCATGAAATGAATTGCCTGAAATTCCTTGATTAAATGGCATGGTTGCAAGACATTTAGTTAAAAGGAGATCTAATATGATTGTAGAGGTAAGCTATAATCTATTGAAAGAAATTGCTCATCTTTTGAAAGAGGTCCTTTTGCAGTCTGGGTTTGTTAACCATTTTGTGAACCTGTATCACCAGTAATTGCTTTAGCATGTTCAGTTCAGTTCATCGCTCAGTTGTATCTGACTCTTTGTGACCCCATGGACTGTGGCATTCCAGGCCTCCCTGTCCATCACCAACTCCCGGAGTTTACTCACGCTCATGTCCATTGAGTTGGTGATGCCATGCAACCGTCTCATCTTCTATCATTCCCTTCTCCCTCAATCTTTCCCAGCATCAGGATCTTTTCAAATGAGTCAGTTCTTCCCATCAGGTGGCCAAAGTACTGGAGTTTCAGCTTCAGCATCAGTCCTTCCAGTGAATATTCAGGACTGATTTCCTTTAGGATGGACTGGTTTGGATTCCCTTGCAGTCCAATGGACTGACAAGAGTCTTCTCCAACACCACAGTTCAAAAGTATCAATTCTTCAGCGCTCCACTTTCTTTATAGTGCAACTCTCACATCCATACATCGATGGACCTTCTTCTGCAAAGTAATGTCTCTGATTTTTAATATGCTGTCTAGGTTAGTCATAACTTTTCTTCCAAGGAGCAAGCAATTTCATGGCTGCAGTCACCATCTGCAGTGATTTTGGAGCCTCCCAAAATAAAGTCTCTTCACTGTTTCCATTGTTTCCCCATCTATTTGCCATGAAGTGATGGGACTAGAATGCCGTGAGTTTTAAGCCAACTTTTTCACTCTCCTCTTTCACTTTCATCAAGAGGCTCTTTAGTTCTTCTTTGCTTTCTGCCATAAGGGTGGTGTCATCTGCATATCTGAGGTTATTGATATTTTTCCCGGCAATCTTAATTCCAGCTTGTGCTTCTTCCAGTCCAGCGTTTCTCATGATGTACTCTGCATATAAGTTAAATGAGCCGGTGACAACATAGAGCCTTGACGTACTCATTCCCCAATTTGGAACCAGTCTGTTGTTCCATGTCCAGTTCTAACTGTTTCTTCTTGACGTGCGTATAGGTTTCTCAAGAGGCAGGTCAGGTGGTCTGGTATTCCCATCTCTTTCAGAATTTTCCACATTAAGTTCCTTTAAAAAGGAAGAGCTAACCTGACAGACTGTGTTTAGCTGTATGTATGTATGGATTCTGTGATTAGTATCGATTATTTGTATTGTTCGGAGAAGGCAATGGCACTCCAGTACTCTTGCTTGGAAAATCACATGGACAGAGGAGCCTGGTGGGCCGCAGTCCACAACTGAGCGACTTCACTTTCACTTTCATGCACTGGAGAAGGAAATGGCAACCCACTCCAGTGTTGTTGCCTGGAGAATCAGGGACGGGGGACCCTGGTGGGCTGCTGTCTGTGGGGTCGTACAGAGTCAGACACGACTGAAGCAACTTAGCAGCAGCATTTGTATTGTTATCTTCATTCTAGCATTTACAGTGTAATCTTTGGCAAGTCCTTAATGCCTAAATTTCAGTTTCTTCATCTCTAAAGTGTAGTAGGGACTTACCTGGCGATCCAGTGGTTAAGACTGTGCACTTCCACTGCAGAGGGCATAGGTTCAAGTCCCTAATGGGGGAACTAAGATCCCACATACCATGCTGTGTGGCCAAAAAAGAAAAGAAAAATGTGGGCAATACTGTTACTTAACTTCATATGATTGGTATATACTTGGACATAGTAAATATTCAATAAATGTTATATAATCTTTTATATTCCTTCCTAAAGTTCCTTTTCATTTAATGAATAAATGGACTTTTAACAGCATGTTAAAATATTTTCTTGTCAATAAATATGTACATAATCTTAATGGTTATATTTCAGCATACTATTTGTCATCCTTAATAACTATCAATATTTTGTTATTGTGCAAATACGATTGTATTTGATGTTTCTGCTAAGTATAGCCTTTTGTAATAATGCTTTTTTAAGGATAACAATGCTGTTGAATATGAATCTTAGGGCTCCTGTTTCAAGCAAAAAACTGAAAAATTATATTTTATGCAAGTTTTCAATAGAACTTAAATTTCGTGCTTAGGAGTTGAAGTAGAGGTTATTTTCTTGGAGCAGAGAGATCAGGAAGGGTGCGTATTACAGACATCTTTAAAGCACTAGGCCATCCTGTTGGAATTTGTATAGGAGTGCTGTCCTCAACTTCAGTTTTGTTTTGCAGTGTTAATATAAATTCAAAGAAAATTCAAAAGCAATTACTCTGTTGAAAAATAGTTTGTACAGCTTGAACAAACAGTGCTATATAATACCTGTTTTTGTGGGGCAAAGGAAAATGGGATGTCTGAGTGTTTTGTTTTTGTTTTTTTCTCTCTCAAACAGCCTCATTCCAATCAGCAGTGTAATTGGAATGCAACTCCAGTCTGGAGGAGGAAGGGGAATTTTTGGCAAGAAGATACTGAGCAGTTGGGAGTTTAATTCAGATTTAGTATAGGCAGCCATGCATTAAAGTACAACTCAGTAAGAGCAGCAGTAGCATTCTACTTCTACAGCTGAGAGTTGTACTCTGGTATTATTAGATGCTGTGTTCCATATAGATAACACTTTTCCAACCAGAAGAAGGAATTACCAACTGAAATGGTAATATTTATTGCATCTGCACGTCTGCACATGGTTTCCTCTGATCACTGCCTCTAATAAAATGTACTAAAAAGACTTTTATGAAATTTTAAAATATTTCTTGAGAAAACAACAAAGAAAGACATTTATGGCATGATATTTGAATTGTACCTGACCAGCAAGCTCTGAGGGGAGAGGACTGTGTCTTATTTATCTTTGTTTCTGCAGAATCTGTCGTCGCACTTGGCACAAAGCGGTTGTTGAGGAAATGCGAATGAAAGGGTGAATGAAGGAGTGTTCCCTTCTCATTGAGCATCCCAAGATGGTCCCATCTACTTGTGTGTGAAAGAGAGAGGAGTTACCAGTGTACCAGCCAGGCTGATCTCACCTTATCTTGATTGTCTCCTCTATTTCAAACCCACCTATCTGCTGAAGAGTAGAATAGCTGGAACAGGTTTTAGGTTTTGGAAGTGTAGACTTAGGAGTGAGAACTGCTTGGAGGAAATTTGAGAAGGGTAGTAGCATGATCATGTTAGTCTAGTAAAATTCGTATAAAGCCACAGGCTGTGTGAGACTTGGTCCCTAATGGAATCTGAAATAATGGCACTGTGCCGGTGTAATGCCACATTTGTAGCTCACATGACTCAAAATTGACATACGGCTGTTAAATATCTGAAGTCCTGTATAATGTTTTAATACAGAAATTAGTGGAAGTTCATTGAGCTGTATTCTTAAGAATTATGCACTTTTCTTTGTAAGTTATTTCAAATAGAGAAAACTTACTAAACATTAAAAATTTTAAAATATTGATATCTGTCTAGGGGTAAGTCTGTACTCTAGCGTTTGTTCTGGCCCTCACACCCCCTTACAAGGTTTCTCTCCTGCTAGTCCCTTCCTGTAATTTCTCAGTTCCTGTGTTTCTCAACAATATTTTTACCTCTCTCCTGTAATAATCATTTATAAAACAAAAATGGAAGTTCTTCCTCTCTGCTACCCTTCCCTAGTGCCACAATTCCCAGTCTTGGCTCAACTTTCTTTAGTTTTCTGTTACAGAAAGTGATTTACAGATATAAATTTGTGCGAATATAAATGTAAAATTACACTACAAATATAAAAACACATTGTAGTATTATGTATTTCTCAGGAGATTCTGATGTATACCTCCTTAGCTGAGAATGTTACAGTGACAAATAGGAGTTTGTCCTAGTGAAATTCATTAACTCATTGAGCATTTACTGAGCTCTTATGATTGGTACTGAGGATGAAAAGAGCAGTGGGCTATGGTTCTGGGACCCAGAGCACATTCCCAAGAAAAGGAACAGTAAAGACTCCAAGGGCTAAAAAATGAATTTATGTGAATAAATACCAGAATCTCAAATGGTAGTTGAAAAGATTGTCTGGAGCTATTGAAATGTAGTGTTAGTTGGCACTCTGACCAGTCTTGATATTTCTTTTTAAATTAATCTTGTTTCTCTGTGTTATCTTCCTTGGTCTCAGAGTTGCTAAAATTTCTCTTTATAAACTTTGAACCTGACTTTAAAGTTCTTTCTTCTTTTGATTTTTTTCAGTTACTCTTTAAAACTTAGTCATATATTAGCAACATCATACTTGTGATTAAAAGAAAAATGTCAAACATGATCGATGAGTATCTTTTAAATAGCAGGAAATGATAATAACATTGTAAAAACCAAAACTATGATTACTTGCAGACTGGTAATCTATCACATAGTATTAAAAGTCGCTCTTTCAATGACATTATTTTAGATTATTTTGGGGTTTGTTTTTACTCATTTAGCATTTTACCAAGTGCCCATCAAATGTCTGGCTCAGTGTTTGGTGCAGGGGTTGTAAAGAAATGATGCAGTCATGATTTATGCTGAATGGAGTTTACCACCTCTAGTTACAAGCAACATTCTAAACTTAAAAACATAATAACGTGCAACAAGTGCCTGGGATAACTATGGGCTTTTGTGAAAATACAGGTGGGCAAAAGGTTGAGAGAAACATGTTCTAAAAGCTTCTTTCCCTTTTGAGACCTAAATACAGGTAGTTGAAGGAGCCTGGGGCAGATGTTTCCGGGAGAGAGAATGACACATATTTGAGAATGTGAAGGTTTAGTGTGGCTGGATCTTGAACTTGGATGCTTGAAGAGGAGGGCCGGTAGTGGAAGACGAGGTCAGAGAGCAGGAGCCAGGGTCTGATGGGCTTATAACCCAAATAGGTTTTGGGCTTGAAGACCTTGGCAGTATTCTAAGGATGGAGGTCAACAGAAGAGACAAGATATACAAGGTTCCTGAGAAAGTGGGAGGTTGGGGATGTGATCCAGAGCACCAGTGGAAGGACTGTTTTGAGGAGTGTTTTACACATGTCTTGGAAAGTTATTAGGAAGAGAAATGGATGGAAGGAATTAAATAATATTTTTAGAAAGATCATTTTAGGTCTAGTGTGGAGACCTGATTGAAGGCAGTTGAGGCTTAAGGCAGGGGACTGATGGGGAGGCTGTTGTAATAACTTAAGCAGTAGTTGATGGTGGTCTGCACAGGTGTAATGGCACTGGTAGTAGGGAGAAGTGGACAGATGAAGGATATTTCAGAGGCAGAGTTGGTTAGAAGCGGTAATTGCCAGGAGGTGGGGAGGGGTAGTGTAGTGGAGGTTTCTGACTAGGGCAATAGAGTGGAAAGCAAAGATATTTATTGAAAGAGAGTTAACTGGAGAAGGAGTTTGAGGGAAAGGGGATAGTGATTTTTATTTGAGGGTGTATTTAGTTTGCCTGTGTGGACCTGGAGTTCAAGAGAGAGCTAAGGATTGGGTTTATAGTTTGAGGTGTCCTCAAAATGGTAAAGACCAGGGAGAATGTATGAAAAAATGGCTCTTCAAATTTATTATTCAAGGCTAGAGGAGGAGCTTTGTCAAACTGTCAAAACTATGAACTTTCTCCCCAGGAGAGTACACATGGATATAACAATTTTTATTTTCCTCGTCCACTCTGGTTTATTTCAGGATATTGAATATAGTCCCCTGTGCTATACAGTAGTACCTTGTTGTTTATCTGTTTGAATCCCAAACTCCTAATTTATCCCTCCCCTAACCCTTTTCCCCTTTGGTAACCAGAAGTTTGTTCTCTGTGTCTGTGAATCTCTTTCTGTTTTGTACATAAGTTCATTTGTATCATATCTTAGGTTTCACATGTAAGTGATATAGCATATAGTATTTGTCTTTCTCTTTGTGACTTCACTTAAAGTATGGTAATCTCTAGCTCCACCCATGTAGTTGCAAATGGCAGTTTTTTTTTTTAATGGCTGAGTAGTATTCCTGTGTATGTGTGTATCACACCTTTTTTTATCCATTTACCTGTTGATGGACATTTACGTTGCTTCCTTGTCTTGGCTGTTATAAGTAGTGCTTTTATGACCATTGGGGTGCGTGGTATCTTTGGGAATGGGCATTTTCCCCAGATACATGCCCGGTAGCAGGGTTGCTGAACCACTTGGCAACACTGTGTTTTGAGGATCTTCCATGTTGTTTTCCATAGTGGCTGCACCAACTTCATCCCCACCGACAGTGTAGGAGGGTTCCCTTTTCTCCACACCCTCACTAGCATTTATTATTTGTAGACTTTTTAATGATGGCCATTCTGACTGGGGCGAGGTGATACCTCATTGTAGTTTTGATTTCCGCTTCTCTGATATTAGCAGTGTTAAGCCTCTTTCCATGTGTCTGTTGACCATCTGTATGTCTTATTTGAGTAGTATTACTTACTCCTTTAGTAGTAATTGAGATCTTATGCACATTTTTTGACTGGGTTTTTTTGTTTGTTTTTGTTACTGAGTTGTATGAGCTGTTTGTATATTTTTGAAATTAAGCCCTTGTTGGTTGCATCGTTTGCAGATATTTTCTCCTGTTCTGTAGGTTGTCTTTTTGTTTATGATTTCCTCTGTAAAAGCTTATAAATTTGATTCAGTTCAGCTCAATCGTGTCTGACTCTTTGCGACCCCATGAATCACAGCATGCCAGGCCTTCCTGTCCATCACCAGCTCCCGGAGTTGTGTTACCCAAACTCATGTCTGTCGAGTCGGTGATGCCATCCAGCCATCTCATCCTCTGCCGTCCTCTTCTCCTCCTACCCTCAATCCCTCCCAGCATCGGGGTCTTTTCCAATGAGTCAACTCTTTGCATGAGGTGGCCAGAGTATTGGAGTTTCAGCTTCAGCATCAGTCCTTCCATTGAACACCCAGGACTGATCTCCTCCAGGATGGGCTGATTGGATCTCCTTGTAGCCCAAGGGACTCTCAAGAGTCTTTTCCAACAACACAATCCCATTTGTTTATTTTTGCTTTATTTCTGTTGTCTTGGAGACTGACCCAAGAAACCATTGATATGATTTATGTCAGAGAAGCTTTGCCTGTATTCTCTTCTGGGAGTTTTTGGTGTCATGTCTTATATTTAAATCTTTAAGCCAGTTTAAGTCTTTCTGTGTGTATGGTGTGAGAGACTGTTCTAACTTCATTGATTTCCATGTGGCTGTCCAGTTTTTCCAGTACCACTTGTTGAAGAGACTGTCTTTTCTTCATGTATATTCTTGCCTTGTCATGGATTAACTGACTGTGGGTTTGCAGGTCTGTTTCTGGGCTCTGTTCTGTCCCACCGATCCATATGTGTTTGTGGCAGTACTGCACTGTTTTGTTTACTGTAACTTTGTAGTATTGTTTGAGGTTTGGGAAGGTTATGCCTCCACCTTTGTTCTTTCTCCTTAGGATTGCTTTGACAATTCTGGGTCTTTTATGGTTTCATAAAAATTTTAGGTTTATTTGTTGTGGTTCTGGGAAAAATGATGTGGATAATTGGATAGGGATCACATTAAATCTGTAGATGGCCTTGAGTAGTACGACCACTTTAACAGTGTTCTTTGAATCCAAGAGCGTGGGGTACCTTTGCACTTCTCTTTTTGTTTTTGTCTGTGCTGAGTCTTCGTTGCTCCCTGTGGACTTTGTCTCGTTGGAGCGAGCAGGGCTACTGTCTGGTTGGAGCAGGTGGGGGCTGCTTTTTAGGTGCAGTGCCCGGGCTCCTCATTGCATTGGCTTCTCTCGTTGCACAGCACAAGCTCTAGAGCCTCACTGGTGGCAGCTCATGGGCTCTCGAGCGTGGGCTCAGCAGCTGTGACACACAGCCTCAGTTGCTCCACAGCATGTGGGATCTTCTGGGACCAGGGGTTGAACCAGTGTCCCTGCATTGCAAGGTGGATTCTTAACCACTGAACCACCAGGGGAGCCCCTTTCCATTTCTTTAAATCATCTTCAGTTTCCTTTATGAATATTTTCTAGTGCTCAGCATATAAGTCTTCTACCTCCTTGGTGAGGTTTATTCCTATGGTGTTTTTTTTTTTTAGATGCAATTTCAGAAGAGATTTTTTTTTCCCCTTGCCCTTTCTCATATTTCACTGTTAGTTTAAAGAAATGTGACAGATTTCTGTATGATAATCTTGTGTTCTGATACCTTGCTGGATTTATCAGTACTAGTGGTTTTTATATGTGTCTTTAGGGTTTTTTATGTATAGTAGTATCATGTCATCTGCATCAATGCTGGTTGAATAGAAGTGGTGAGAGTGGGCATCCTTGTTCTGGATTTTAGCAGGAGGTCTTTCTGCTTCTCAGTGTTGGGTGTTATGTTGGCTTTGGGTTTGTCATAAATAGTTTTTATTATGTTAAGATATGTTTTCTCTGTAGTTTTTATCATGAATGGATACTGATTTTTATCAAATTTTTTTTGCACCCATTGAAATGATAATGTGGCTTTTTTGGGGTCTTTCATTGATATGTATCACATTGGTTGACTTTTCATATGTTGAACCATCCTTGTGACTGTGGGATGAATCCACTTGATTGTGCTGTGTGATCTTTTTTATGTGTTGTTGGATTCAGTTTGCTAATATTTTGTTGAGCGTCTAACAGTTTACATATAATTCCAAGGTTTATAGGATGGACGTCTGTGCTCCTTAGGTTATAGAGTAAAACAGGACCTGAGTAAGGACATCTCTGAAGAACTTGAGCTTTCATGGATGGAGCAAAGGAAAGAGATCTGGCAAAGAAGACTTAGAATAAATTTTATACTTGGATTGTTTATGATACATATACACAATGGAGTATTACTCAGCCAAAAAAAGGAATGCATTTGACTCAGTTCTAATGAGGTGGATGAACCTAGAGCCTATTACACAGAGTGAAGTAAGTTGGAAAGATAGATATTGTATGTTAATGCATATAAATGGAATCTAGAAAGCTAGTACTGAGGAACCTATCTGCAGGGCAGCAGTGAGACGCAGACATGGAGGACAGACTTATGGACAGAGGCGGGGAAGGAGAGGGAGGGACGAATTGAGAGAGGGGCACGGAAACATACACGCCACCATGTGTGAAATAGATAGCCAGTGGAAATTTGCTGTATGATGCAGGGAGCTCAGACCTGCTGCTCTGTGACAGCCGAGAGGGGGTGGGATGGGCTGGGAGGTGGGAGGGAGACCCAAGAGGGAGGGGACATACATATACCTATGGCTGATTCATGTTGATATATTGCAGAAGCCAACACAATATTGCAAGGCAGTTATCCTCCAATTAAAAATAATTACGCTTGATTTAAATTTTATGTTTGGTGTTAAGCAGAAACCAAAAGTAGAGAGGGGTTCCAGAAGAGGGAATAGCCAATAGTGGCAAATGCCCCCAGGGGCAAGTGCAATAAAGAATGAAAAGCATCCATTGGATGGATTTAGTAATTAGGTCCCCAATGCTTTGGAGAAGCAGTGTAGAGGCAATGGTGAGAGGAGAAGCCAAACTACAGTTAATTGAGGCATTAGTGGGTAGTAAAGAAGTGAAGTCACAAAGTGTACACAGTGTTTTAAAGTAGTTCAATTATGGAAGAAAAGAGGTAAGATGGTGGCTGGAGTGGAGAGTCGTGGGCAAGACTTGAGGATGTGTAAATACTGATGAGGCCATCACTAGAGGAAATGGGGGGACAAGTTCTTGAGAAAATGATGGGTTGGGTATGAAATCCATAGCACAGTCAGAAGGATGCCATTAGAGGAGTGAAAACGGTAAGTGGGAGGAAGAAAAGGAGAATCAGTGTTAAAGCTGTGTGTGTAGGCTTAGTGACAGGAAGTTGGAGAACTTCCCATGTAGTTTTTCTCTGAAGTAGGATGTGCAGTTATTTATGTTTTGAATCATAGAATGGTGGTTTAAAAGTTACTAATACCTTGTCAATACTGCAGGTTATATTTGGATTTATACATGTGTTGTATGGGCTTGTGGCTCTGCTAGAGAATCTGCCTCCCAATGCAGGAGATGTGTTCAGTCCCTGGGTAAGGAAGAGCCCCTGGAAAAGGAAATAGCAACCCATTCCAGTATTCTAATCTGGGAAATCCCACGGGTAGAGGAGCCTAGCAGGCTACAGTTCATGGTATCGCAAAAGAGTTGGATACGACTTAGCGACTAAACAACATGTGTTGTATATGTGTAGATCCTGAGTATTCTGTTCAGTTTATGTGATGATAACAAAAGTTGAGGGAGGGTTTTTTATGCTTTATCAGATCAGATTCCAAGTTCTCTATGACAACAGCACTCCTGTTCTTGGTTTTCTTGTTTTAAAAAGCTTTTTTTTTGATCATGCCACAAGGCATGGTGGATCTTGGTTCCCCAACCAGGGCTTGAATTCACAGCCCCTGCAGTGGAGGTGCAGAGTCTTCCTTGCTGGACCACGGGAAAGTCCCTTGGGAGGCGTTCTCCTCAATCAGATTTCTGATTTGGTATTCTGAAATATGGCCTTGGTTTTCATGATTGAGTTTTTATGTTCTTAAGAGACTCTGACTAGTAAACTGTTTCTTGTGCTTACTTAATAATTTTTTTCATTTATCAGTGGCATCTGTCTTCAAGATTATTTTTATTTGAACTTTTAACAGTGATTTGTTTATTTAGACTTGTTCCCAAGGTTTGTTGGGTGAATTTTTACACACTAAACTTCCAATAAGTGCAACTAATTGAACAGACCATTTAAACTATCAGCAGAAGTGGGTAGAAATTAGTCACACATTACTTTCATGGATATTTTATAAATTAAAATATAAATGTATGGACATTGGTGGTGTACCTTCACTTGTAACAAGTTTGAATTACAGAAGTTCAGTGACTGCATAAGCCTAGGTTTTTAAATTGACATGTAATTCACGTACTATAAAATTCATCCCTCTAAAGCATGTGCAGTCCAGTGATTTTAGAATTGATCTGTTCACAAGGCTGTGCAGCCATCACCATTAAGTAATCATGTAATGCAGGGTAATCCAGAGAATGTGAATTTGGGATATCTGTCTTGATATATTAACTTTTAGTTTTTGGAAAACACAGTCGATCTTTCTTGTCATTTAGCCAGTGTTTCTGTGGAGTTTAGATGGAGAGAAATAACAATGCTATTTTTAAAAAATGTCATCTATATCATTTAAGCTTTATTTTACTTATTATGATCCTCTTCAATATAAAATTATTTTACCCTTAAAATATATGTATATTAATCCCAGTGTATGTATTTCCTCCTTAGAATTGTGTGTTTCCCTTGCTATCAAGCTACTCTGAGACTAGATCTGGATGGGAGATAGGAATCGGTTCTTTGTTAGAATACCAGATTTATAAACTTTGTTGCCCTCACCTGTTACTGGTGATCATTGCTGAAGTTGCAGCCACTGGTTCAGCTGGCTTTTGCTAAGCTTTAATCAAAGATTGTAATTGTATTTCATACCTTGTTATAATTAGTGTTTAATTATTAGTCACTAGTATTTCACAGTGTTTCAAAATGTTTGACGGTGCAGTCTCACCATTTTAATTCTTCCCATGTATTTTTTGTTTTGTTTTTTTTGCAGTACTCTGTGCAAAAACTTGGTGAAAAGGATTTTTTCCGTAAGTAAATTAACTTTAAATCTTGTATATTGTATGTAGATTTTTTTGCAAAGCATTTTCAGAATTGTCTGGTTTAGGGATTTCTCTATTCAGAAATGTACTTATTATTTTATGAATTCTTTGATTGAGCTTTTTGGCATCACATTTCTTAAAGAGGATTTTGTGCTCCTTAGCCCCTTTCCCTTTATCCACTGAGGCCCCCAGCATATTTGTGTGAAATGTATGTGTGTATAATGTGTACTGAAGGTGTGCATACTACTAGATTTCTAGAGATTTGAGATTATTTTTTAAACACTTTCCCCTAACATTTTGTGGAAAGTTTACCCATGCATTCAGGAGTTATTGGAAAGCAGTAAAGTCATTCAGCCTGCTTGGAATTTCCAGAGTGTAGGAAAGAAATCTCTGCCTCATTTGATCGTAGACGCTCGTAATGTCTCAGATTCCAAAAGAGACATCCAATCAGTTGTGATATTTTTTTGTGGCTTTATTTAGGATTAAGTTTTGTGAGGGAGGATTGGGAAGTACCCCTCACACATATTTAAGATCTTTACCCTATAATATTAGACTTCACATTGGCTTTAAATTTTCGAGTAAAAATGATATAATTTTTTGTTTTAAAAAAAAGGTCTAAGCCAGCTAAATTTGATAGACAAAATATTTGAAGTTAGAAATAGAGAAGTTCATTAGATTTTTAAAGTTCAGGTCCTACCAGCCATCAAAAACTGGCTATATGCTAATTAATATATGACTTAGTTAATTTTCAAGATTTGATTAAAAGAAGTAATAAGCTCTTGATCTATTTTAAATCATATTTAATTCATTCTACTTAAAGTTTTAATTACTTCAGTCTTCCTAGAAGAGCACCTTAAAGTTTATAAAATAACTTTAACTATGTAAATTATGGTATGCTTATATGATAAAGCAGTTAAACAGGATAATTTGGGACATAGTTAAGTAGTTTCCAGTTTATGTACCATATTCTTTTTACCCTACAGCATGTCACAGGAGGAGGGCCAGTGACTGTCTCTCCTTGCTGCCCCCAGTTAGTGTTACCTTCACAGTGGCTACCCTGGTGGCTCAGACGGTAAAGTGTCTGCCTGCAATGCGAGAGACCCAGGTTCAATTCCTGGGTTGGAAAGATCCCCTGGAGAAGGCAATGGCAATCCACTCCAGCACTCTTGCCTGGAAAATCCCATGGATGGAGGAGCCTGATAGGCTACAGTCCATGGGGTCTCAAAGAGTCGGACACAACTGAGCGACTTCACTTTCACGTTCACTTTCACAGTGGCTGCTGAACTATTCGCCTTATCCCTGTTGCCGATAAGCTAATGTGTACGTCTTTGACCTTCCTTTAGGTTGATCCAAGGTAGGATTATCCTCCTGAGACTTCAGAGTAGCCAATAGAATTGGATAGGCAGGTGACAAGGAGAAGAGGGAGGGAAGTAAAGCGTTGTCTACCCACCCCCACTTTCCAGGACAACTGTTCTGGTTTTAAAGACAGCATCTTCAGTTTTGTCTCCTTTCCTTCCTTCCCAAATTCTTTTCCTTCCTCTGGAGTCCCAAGACACACCTTCTCCCATAACGCATCAGATATCTTTGTCTCAATCTTCCTAGGAAATCTAGAGGAATCTTACTCTAAGTCTTTGTAAGCCCCTGAGAGCCTATTATTATCAATTACATGATCTTTATCTGTCCATAAGTTGTATGTGAAAAAAAGAAGGAAATCTTTCCCCTTTTTATTGGTGTAAGCAGTAAAAATTGATAAAAATCCTTGAGTCGTGAGGACGCTTCAGGGATAAAAAAAAACTAGAGGAAACTGTGATTATCTTTGAAACCTAGGATGGAAAAAACACTTGATGGCCTGGTGGGGAAAACAGGAAACCCATTTGTGAGGCCTTCAGAAGAGACTCAGCTGACGATAAGCACCCCAGGTTCACGCTGGCACAGTCCCCCTCTGTGACAGATACATTTATTTTTGATGTGTTTATATGTTGAGGGTTGCCCATATCAGTTTCAAAGAGAGTTGAATGAGAGTTCCTAAATCTCTCAATTAAATTTGAGTGAGTGTGTTTATATTGATCAGAATGCTGTTATCATTAATAACTGCAATATAGTTCTTTTAGCTTGTAGATCAATTTAAGTCATGTTGAATGAAAAATGTAAATTTTAATATGAAGCATGACTATAGGTCGATATTATATATACTTAACTATAGGAAAAATGGCACTGCTGTGTGTTGTCTTTTGTAGAGTAATTTGGATATTTGAGATAATACTACCTTTGCTTTGAGATAATCTACCTTTTCTGAGAAAAGTTTTGCTAACTTTTGGAACTGTTTTCAAGTTTACTGGCTTTTAAAAATATTAAACCCCGCTTCCCCCAAATTTTGGCAGAAGAAAATTTCAAACACATAGGAACATGTAAAGAATTTTACAGTGAATATACATCATCTACGTTCTGTCATTAACTTCATCACATATCTATCCATTTATCCATTGTGTTTCTTTAATAGTATCTGTCGTTATTGTCTTTTTTTCCTCTTTTTTATTGGAGGATAATTGCTTTAATATTGTTTTGGTCTCTACATATATACAATGGAATATTAAAGTCACTCAGTCGTGTCCAACTCTTTGTGACCACATGGACACACCTGTCCTCTGTCCATGGAATTCTCTAGGCAAGAATACTGGAGTGGGTTAGGGCTTCCCTTGTGGCTCAGCTGGTAAAGAATCTGCCTGCAATGCGGGAGCCCTGGATTCTATCCCTGGGTTGGGAAGATCCCCTGGAGAAGGGAAAGGCTACCCACTCCAGTATTCTGGCCTGAAGAATTCCATGGACTATACAGTCCATGGGGTCGCAAAGAGTTGGACACGACTGAGCGACTTTCACACTCACTCAGCCATTCCCTTCTCCAGGGGGTTGGGCTATTCAACTACAAAAAGAATATATTCATTTTGTTTTTAAAAGAATGTTTTTAATAGTGTCAAGTTCTTTTTGTCTTTCATGCAACATTTAAATAAATCTTTACGTGTAAGATACTTTGTTAAGGTGCTGCTGCTGCTGCTGCTGCTAAGTCACTTCAGTTGTGTCTGACTCTGTGTGACCCCATAGACGGCAGCCCACCAGGCCCCCCATCCCTGGGATTCTCCAGGCAAGAACACTGGAGTGGGTTGCCGTTTTCTTCTCCAATGCATGAAAGTGAAAAGTGAAAGGGAAATCGCTCAGTCATGTCCGACTCTTCATGACCCCATGGACTGTAGCCTACCAGGCTCCTCCGCCCATGGGCTTTTCTAGGCAAGAGTACTAGAGTAGGGTGCCATCGCCTTCTCTTGTTAAGGTGCAATGTAGGGCCAAATTGAAGCTGTTGAGCTCCAGCATGTTTGGTTGAATGTTTTTTCCTCCCCCACCCCAATCAAAAACAAAGCTTTAATTTATCTGCTAAGTAACTCACGTTTAAGTGGAAATTTTTGTCTCATTATTTGAAGCTCATTAAGTGCATTACTGTAGTGAGGAAGTTCCTTGCTGCTGCTGCTAAGTCACTTCAGTCGTGTTCGACTCTGTGCGACCCTGTAGAGATTTTCCAGGCAAGAGTGCTGGAGTGGGATGCCATTGCCTTCTCTGAGGAAGTTCCTGAGTTTTAGCTATTTTATATGACTCAAATGATGGGGAGAATTGAGAAATTTTAAAAATATATAGAAAATAGCCACTTTATATTTACCACTAGTGGTCTTACTAACTTGTGAAAACTTTATTTTCTGACTGCATTAGGGGAACTTGACTCTCAGGTTAAATTCTTATAGGATAATATACTCAGGTAAGTTGAAACCCATGTATTTTTTTGTTAGGGAAAAGAGCTTGTATTTTGTATTATATAACAGAAGGGAACATAGGAAGATGAGATTCAGACTTTCATACTTAAATAAAGATCTAGAAGCCACAACTACTGACTAAGGTGTGGAAAAGTTGTTTTTCTCAGTCTTGATTCTTTTTAACTAGTTAAGCGCCATCTAAAGGGAAAGCTAGAAATAAGATTTTCTTGATTTTGTTTTTACTTAGAGACATACACTTATGTTTATTTGTTTAGATAGTAGAATCAACAAAACCAGATAAAATGGATTATAAAAATTAATATTATTGCAAGTAGAGGGGAAAGTATTCTTCCATTAGACACATTTACAAATGGTTAGGATTTATTGAAATACTAATATGAATAGCGGTAAACTGCAAGAAATATATAGTTAAATAGATTGATACCCTCACTTGCCAAGGTTTTTCTTGAATATTTAATACTGCTAAATATTAGTCTTCTCTTATTTGAAGTTGCTAGATCACAGAATTATAGAATTGAGGAACTGGCTAGATGATTTCTGTCTGGCCTTGAATGTTGGCAGATTAGTATCTTGACTTAAAAAATTAGCATAGTTATCAAGGTACACAGTTTCTGTAATTATCAACACTTACCAGTATTTCATTTTAGTATTTTCAGCTGTCTCTGGGAAATCTACACTATCCTAATATGTCTAACTCCTGAATTGTTGTTTTGGTCTCTTAACATTTTGTTTAGTTCCACCTTCTTCCCTTGAATGGTAAAATTCTACTTATCCTACTGTGTGAAAGTTAGAACAGCTTCTCTGTACCTTTAATCTTTCCTTCTCTGGATACCACTAGTAGACAGATGCGACAGTATTGTTACAGCAATGCTCAAAAGTCTAAAACAGCTCCCGTTTTCTACTTAAGTCATTCCAAGCCTTTATTTTCTGACTTTTAAGCCTTTCTTACTTATCAGTCTAATCTCTTCAACAGTGTTTACTTTTTTACACTTTAGCACAAAGGCTTTTATTAGATTGCTCAAAGCTCTCAAGTATTGTAATACCCTCCTTGGTGTTCCTTCTCTTTGTTCTTTAAACTCCAGAGGAATCCCATCCCCTCAAAAAGGGGGTAGGGTGGGGAGCTTTTTCTACTGTACAGATTCAGATTGTTCTGCTTTTCTTGTACTCATTGTTGAACCAGGTAGCAAATGAGAGGTATGATACAGTGTAAATGATTAAGAGCATAAAGTTAAGAACCAGACTCTGTGCCTGGGTTTAAGAGTCTACACTTCAGACCCTGGCTCACCACCTACTACTGTGTGACCTTAGACTAGTCAATTAACCCCTTTGTGCCTTATTTTCCTCATCAGTAAAATAAAGATAGTGGTATTATTCACTCCATAGAATGATTTTGACGATTAAGAGGTTTAATATAAATAAAGCATTTAGAATAGTGCCTGACATGGTATTATAAGTGTTTTCTTTATAATCAGTACGGTCAAAAAACTTGCTTATTCTTTGGATTTTCTGTTTTGTTTATAATGTATGGTGTTCTAATAGTCTCAGTTAGATGGGAAGCTCTTTTAAGGCAGGGTGTTAAACTTTTTGTTTCAGTTTCTCATCATTCATGGGAGTTACTCAGTAAAAAACTTTATGGCTAATTTGATTTCTTGGTGGCCTGTGTTCCCATGTGAAAACTTCAGTAAGCTCTTTCTTTAACTGAGCTAAGGGGGACCTTGGGAAAGCTCTCAGAGAGCCAGGTATGTTTTAAGCATTCACCCCTCAGGGGTTAAAGGGCTGGTAAAGATGAAGGAAGACTTCTACACTGTAAGATAATCTCTAGACTTTGGTAGTTTGAGAATGTTGGAAACAGGAGCAAGAAAAAAAAATGTAGATTTTGATACTTAATGTAGAATTAGCTTTAATCTTAGTTTTAAAATGGACCACTTTTCATTGTAGCTTAATGTTAAACTTTTTATAAACAATGGAATAAGTCTTTTGTAGCAAATGTTAGTCTTTATATAATTAATCTTCTTGTCAAAATATTCTTTAAACCCTCCCTTTTTTTCCCCCACCCCCTACAGGGCTTCCTGATCCATTTGCTAAGGTGGTGGTTGATGGATCTGGGCAATGCCATTCTACAGATACTGTGAAGAATACACTCGATCCAAAATGGAATCAGCATTATGACCTGTAGGTTTAAACGGTTTATTTGAAATAAAAACATAGACTCAGTATTACTTGATACAGTCTTTGAAAAGAATCACTGAATATGATCTGGGTTTGATCATGGTGTAATTTGATTGTCACAGAGGGATGTAAAACCTTGTGTGAAGATGCGGGGTCCTTAATAAGCCTATGAAGAACAAAACGTATACCCAGTAAAGTGCAGCCCCCACCCCTTTCGGTCACATAAAGCATTGATTCACTTCAGGTCAGTGTGTTCAGTCGCCAAGTCATGTCCGACTCTTTGCAAACCCATGGACTGCAGCATGCCAGGCTTCCCTGTCCCTTACCATCTCCTGAAGTTTGCCCAAGTTCATGCCCATTACATTGGCAATGCCATCCAATCATCTCATCTTCTGTCATCCTTTTTACCTTCTGCCTTTAATCTTTCCCAGCATCAGAGTCTTTTCCAGTGAGTTGGCTGTTTGCATCAGGTGCCCAGAGTATTGGAGCTTCAGCATCAGTTCTTCTGAGTATTCAGGGTTGATTTCCTTTAAGATTGACTGGTTTGATCTGGTTAGGTCAGTTATAAATATAAAATCAGAAATCATCATTGGATTACACACATGGGCATTCTCTTTGTTTCTTATATGGGTGATTTCTTATAAAATTTATTTTAATCATAGTAGCATATTTCCGTTTTTAAAAAGGCAGATGATACTGTAGGGCTTTTAATGGGAAAATTATTATTCCTGATTCTAATTCTCAAGGTAACTGTTTTCAATAACTTTGGCCATTGTAGAATTTTCTACTTCTAGGTATCGTGCTTATTTATAGCATCTAATGTAAATATATATTTATTTAATATTAGGTATTATTTTAAATTTTTCTACCATGTAAGATCATTTAGCTTTTATAGCTGATCTCTCTCATCCCATTCCTACAGAATCCCTATGCCCCTTTCCTTCTCCCAGTCCTCCTATATATAGTTATTTGAACCTTTTTGTTTAAATCGTATTGTACTTTGTTTATGCTATTATCATGTAAAATATTCATGACTGAGGTGTGTGGTGTGCAATGATTGTATTTTCTTTCTGGACACCTTTTTATTTTTATGAAATTAATAGCTGTCTAACTTTACCATTTGTTTAGTTTTCCGTCTGTCTCATTGAGCACTTCATAAACTCTCCTACAGTATATTTGAAATGTGCTCAATATTTACTGTGATTTTAATCTGGATACTTAGACTCTTCAGTTATGGGAAACTTTTCTGTTTATTTAATGATCTGTAGATAATTCCCTCTCCTCCATTGTATTTCTCTTTTTCCTCTTCTGGAACTCCTGTTATTTGGATGGTGCCTCTCCTGAATTGATTATCATTTAGTTGGCCTGTCTTTTTTCTTCCATATTAAAAAAGGTTATAATAAATTTTTCTTCTAGTAAAAAATTAAAGCCCACATCAAAATATTTGGGCTGTTTTTTCCAGCATTTCTATTTAATGTAATTTCTGCTCTCCAGTTTTTAATTTCCAATATTGTTTTGCTTTCTCACTGTTTCTTTTTCATAACTTACTCTTATTTCTTGGAAGCAGTATCTTCTTTAATGAGAGAAGTTTTATAATTGTAGTTTTTTTCTGTCGTGTAACCTCTCTCTGCTCAGGTTTCCTTTTTTTCTTTTCTGTTAGTTTGATTTGGGTTCCTGTCATTTTATATTCAAGGAGAAGCACTTAAATATTGATTGGAAACTCTCTACCCATGGGTAGTGCTGGCCTGCTTGGTAGGGTAGTCAGGAATAACTGTGACATTTTCTGCACAGAATTCTTCCTTCTCCTTCCTGGGGGCTATATTCTTGATCTGAAAGGGTTCTTGGATCTGAAAGGCTTAAGGATGCTAGGAGGTCTCTCCATTCACTAGATAAACCCTTTTTCTGAATACCCTGTTTTTAATACAGAATTTCACCTCTTCCCTCAGCTGTGCCTAGTGTCTCTGAGTGCTGCTATGGTTGAGGATGAACTGGGTTGGGGAAGGGATTCAGGAGGTCTTTCCATCTCTTATATTTATTTACTTCTTAAAATTGACTTGTTGATTTAACTTTCCATTCTTTTAAACACTTTTCACTACTCCTTCTGTTTCAACCTTGTCATCACTGTTGGAGTATATAAGGCTTACAGTTTGAGAATATTTCAGGGCTTGGTGACAATAGTCTTGTTCCAGGGAGTCTTCAGAGAAAGATAGCCATTCAAGGATACAGGCTGACAGAAGCTTTCCTGTTTTCCATATATGTTCCCAGGGTCTGTCTGAGGATGTTTAAGCCAGTGGAGGGGGTAGGCTTTAAGACCTCAAGGAACCGGTATTTTAGCATACCTGTGTATCAGGCTTGCCAGCTGGGACACTGACTTTAGTGTGATTTTTTTTTTTAATGTTTGGTTTGGAGTGATTTATCTGGCTAATACTTGATTCTGATTCTAGAATTTGTACATATCATGGAGGTACATAGTTACTGAATAAGCTCTGTTTAGATTTATTTGAAAATTGATACACGTGTACTGAATGATATTTCAGTCTAGATTTTTTCATTTGCAAGCCACAGAAATGAAGTGCACATTGGCTTCATTTTTGAAAAGTGTTGGCTTGCATAATGAAACATATACATACCGCTATATATAAAATAGATACTCAACAGGGACCTATTGTAATAACCTATATGGGAAAAGAATGTGAAAAAGAATGAGTATATGTATAACTGATTCATTTTGATGTACATCTGAAACCAACACAACATTGTAAATATACTCCAGTATAAAGTAAAAAATGTAAAAGTATTAGCTTGCGTAATTAAAAGGAGGGTAGGCATGCTTTAACACAGCTGGATCCAAGGCCTCAAGTGTGCCTTTCATGTTACTCATTTAAAAGATTTAGTCCTTACTTAAGTGGTATAGGGTGTTTTGTTTTTTTTTTTTAATTTTTCTGATATTACTGCTTACTGAATGACACTTTAAGGTCAAGGTTGCTGGACCAAAAATTTGACCTCTTAGAGTCATTGAAATTTAGGGTTCTACTGATATAATTATTTTATTGTATTTTCGCATGGGATGACACCATGTTAACAATTGGCTGTGGTAGAGCTTCTCCACACTTCCAGGTGTATGCACAGACAAGTATAGTAACGCTTTTCCCTGCTCTGCTTGTCTGCAGGCAGTGAAGTGAAATCTGCAAGAGTCCTGCTCGCTCAAGGCCTGCATACAGGAAAGAAGCAGGGGAAAAGCGTTACAATCAGCTTTTGTTCTACAGCTTTTTAAAACATAACAGGTATGTCAGATTTTTGGTCTGTCAGCCTTGACAATGCCCCTTGAAAATGACTGAGTATTCGCTAATAGGTCATGTCATTGAAATATATTTAAAATGTGACTGTGATAAAAGTTCTAAGATTTTTGTTTTTGGAAAGAAATAATCATAAACTTCCAAAGAGTTCTGTGACACTAGCTACTAAAATAGTTTCTTTTATTAACAAAAATTGTTACTCAATCTGAAAGTGGCAAATGTGTTAAAGAATATATTAAAAATTCTTTTAGACTTTTGAGCTTTTTTTTTAAAAAATTCGGTCCTGTGGATAGATTGAATTCAAACATATTTTGTGCTATCTAGCCATATTTTAAACATTTTTGACTTTGGACTACAACAAAAAGGAAAGAAAACTTTTATATTAACTATTCATAGTTACCAAGTTACTCATGCAGTTATTTTGGTTTTTAGGTATATTGGAAAGTCTGATTCAGTCACGATCAGTGTATGGAATCACAAGAAGATCCATAAAAAACAAGGTGCTGGATTTCTTGGTTGTGTTCGTCTTCTTTCCAATGCTATCAACCGCCTCAAAGACACTGGTTGTAAGTAGATAATGAATGCTCTTAAAAATTTAAATATACAAATGTAAATATATATACGTATATGTATATTTTGATAGTGGGGGCAGGGGTCGGATACCTAACTTCCCCTGTATATTTGAAACATTGATAAAAATTCCTGGTCTAAATTTATTTTGTTGACTTTTTCAAAAGAAATGAAACATGTTAAGAATTCAGTTATGAGTGCCGTAATCAAAGTAAAACCAACATGCCGTGGTTGACATTGTTCCTTACTGTAACTGGTCAGGCCAGTGTCATGCCTGTTTTTATAGATGAGCCATGAGAGAAAAAGTGAGTTGCTTCTAAATGATGAGTACCAGAACTGACTCAAACCCTTTTGTTAGTTTATAGTTGCCCTCTTATTAATATTTATGTTGTGTGTTGGGGCAGGGGGTTATTTGAAATGGTTAGATAAAAATAATGACAACTAATATTTTTGGACACTTACGTGCCAGGTACTGTGCCGAGAGTTTTACATAACTATCTGATTTAATCCTTAATATGTGGTAAGTACTTTAATTACACCTGAAAAAAATCAAGCTTAGGGATAAATTGCTTAAGAACCAAACTGTTAAGCGGCAAGCTAAGATTTAGACAAAAGTGTTTCAAAATTTTTGAGAAAAAGTAACTGCTTGTTGGCACCATGTATTACGGTTTTTGAAATCTGAGCTTGTCAAAACTTCTGTTGAGACATTATATTAATATTATGTGTGCAGTTAAAATTTTGAACATTTGTTTCATCATTAAACCTTAAAAATTCTTGAAATGACTGGTCCAATTTCCAATGGATTGTAGGAATTTACTATTACTCTATAGATGTTAGAATCACTGATACCAACTTACTTTTTTTTCCTTTTGTTGTTGATTTGAAATAGATCAGAGGTTGGATCTATGCAAACTTGGGCCAAATGACAATGATACAGTTAGAGGACAGATAGTAGGTAAGTGTGGAACTAAAAATTATATGAATTTGGGTTTCATTTAAGCTGACCTAAACTCTAGGTCTGACACGACTAAGCAACTTAACTTAGCACAGCAAACTCTAAATACCTTTTAAATCAGAGTACTATAACTGTAGCTTTTGTAGCTTCATTGTACTGGCATGAATTAAATAAGTCATGTAATATTATTTGAATACTGGATCCAGAGTCCAGGCCAACTTAATTTTTAAAAAATGAACAAAATATAAATAATGTAAAAAATAGGCTCCTAATGTGCAGAACTATTGATCCTTTAGGAAGGAATTTTTTTAAAGTATACAAATACAGTAAAACTTTGAGATAAATCAAGATCTTCTCAAACTAGTTTTTGAGTAAGGAAAGCTAGTTTAATACTTTATGGTTTTAAAATAATCTTTACTAACTGAAAAAATAGGATGAGAAATAGCAGTATAGCACTGATGGGAGAAAGGGAAGAAAAATTGTTCCCTTACTCATAGGCACTTATTGGACTAGTGGGGTTATCTTGAATTGACCTCATTAAATAAAATTTCCTGAGACTTATCTTAAGAATTGATAGGTTAAGATTGATCAAGATACCTAGAATAGTATAGGACACTGAGATGGGCTCCTTTGAAGCTTCTTAAAAAGAAATATGCAATTGAAATCTTACCATTTGATTATAGAGGAGAATTCAGAATAAAATGATTGCATTGTATGTGGGACTTCCCTGGCGGTCCAGTGGTTAAGATTCTGTGCTTCCAACGCAGGGGCATGGGTTCAATCCCTGGTTGGGAAACTAGGATCCCACATGCTGTATGGCATGGCCAAAATATATTAAAAAAAAAAAAGATTATGTTATATGGACCTGTTAGAGAGGTTTTAGTTACAGAAAGTACTTGAAAGACTTAAATTTAGAAGGCAGTGAATTAGGGTCATGGTTAGGGAGTTGCCAGAGTAGCATCATAACAAAAGCCCTATTGTGGGTATCAAGGAAGTATCTAAACTACAGCATTATTCCTAATTCCTGTCATTCTTAGATTGAAAACTCAAAAATGTGAAATACACAAGTATACCTTTCATGTGTTATATTTCAAGTGCACTCATGGACTTTACTCTTGCCTGGAGTCTCCCATGGATGGAGGAGCCTGGTGGGCTGCAGTCCATGGGGTCACTAAGGGTTGGAGACGACTGAGTGGTTTCACTGTCAGGCATTGGAGAAGGAAATGGCAGCCCACTCCAGTGTTCTTGCCTGGAGAATTCCAGGGACGGGGGAACCTGGTGGGCTGCCGTCTATGGGGTCGTACAGAGTCGGACATGACTGAAGTGACTTAGCAGCAGCAGCATCGACTTGTGTTGCCCCATTATGATAGGAAGAAAAGGAGTTCATGGACTCTCCTCCATGAATATCATAAAGGTAGAAAACTTAAAGGGAAAAATCTCATGGACAAAAAAATTACAGAATTTAGTAGAAACTAGAGTTCATTCTTAACTATTAAAGTAAGCTAATAAGCCAGATATCTTTTAAAAAGCAGTATTGTAAATTGCAGTAATTCTTTCTAGTTCTGTGACTCTTAGTGATGTTTTTGTTGTTTAATAGTAAGCCTTCAGTCCAGAGACCGAATAGGCACAGGAGGACAAGTGGTGGACTGCAGTCGTTTGTTTGATAATGACTTACCAGATGGGTAAGCTAAATTAATTGATAATATCCTTAAAATAATGAGCAATAAGTTGGTGTTTATACTTTAGAAATTTGCTGATCAGTTCCAGGGTCCTGGTTTTCCTTGCACTTAGAAAATTAGTGAGGAATCTTATTACAGCAGATTCATAAAATAAGATATGAATTAATTATGAACAAATTAGATATGTTACATTTGTTTTACTTAAGAGTTTTGACTGGGAAAAAAATCAAATTGCTTGACAGATATAAATCTCTTGTGAATATTATGTTTTCAAAACAAAAGCTTTTTTCTTTGATTAAATTATTCAAAACATGGCATATACATACTGAATCTGAGACATTGCTCTATTTAAAGGGATGGGATACAGAATTTGTGTAATAGTAATGACAGTAACATAGTAACATTTATTGAGCCTACAAGTGTTAGCACTTTATATGATTTATCATTACATGATATACATAAGGAGAAGGCAATAGCACCCCACTCCAGTACTCTTGCCTGGAAAATCCCATGGCTGGAGGAGCCTGGTAGGCTACAGTCCATGGAGTCGCTAAGGATCGGACACGACTGAGCGACTTCACTTTCACTTTTCACTTTCATGCATTGGAGAAGGAAATGGCAACCCACTCCAGTGTTTTTGCTTGGAGAATCCCAGGGACGGGGGAGCCTGGTGGACTGCTGTCTGTGGGGTCACACAGAGTCGGACACGACTGAAGCGACTTAGTAGCAGCAGATATACATAATATTTCATTCTCATAGCATGTGATTCTGGAGTTAGACCATTAGGGTTTCAATCCTTACCATTCTGTTTACTAGCTTTATAAGTTTAATCCATTTATTTGGCTTTTGTAAACTTTGGTTTATATTGCAGATAATGATGGTAGTGCACATGCCTTAAATACTTGTGAGGATGAAATGAAATCATTCATGTAGAGCGCTCAGCACAATGTCTTACATATAGCAAGTGCTTAATAAATAATTAATTAGCTATGATTTAGTAAATAAATAATTAGCTACTATTACTACTACCATTACTACTGGTACCACCCTCGTACATTTTATAGGCTTAAGAAACTGAGACTCAGAGAAGATATGTATTTTGCCAAAGGCTACATAAAAATGGCAGAACTGGAACACAGATTTAAGTCTTGATTCCAAAGTTTATGCTTTTGTCATTGTTCTCTATTTTTGTTTGATACTAGTTCTGAAATCTTACCATTTTATTTTTAATTTTCAAAGTATTTTTAACTTCAGTGAGGTATAATTTACATGTATAATAAATTATATCCATTTTAAATGTATAATTGATTTAAATTTTGATTTCAGTTATTTTTCACATGAAATTTCAAGTCTAGGCTATGGTGTTTTCTCATTTTGTGTGAACTGTTAAAAATTGCTATAATTTAAGTCTGTTTATAGATCATTTTAGACTCTTGATGTACCTGTTAATTTTTATGGATGTGAGGTAAATTATGGTACTTTTGAGGGAGAAGTTTAGGATGAAATAACTAATCAATATAGAAAGGTTACAAAAGCGTAAGGCTAATTATTCTGAATTTGTTCCACGTCATTGTACTGTAATTGTAATCACGGGGGGAGAAACCTGCAAGTGTCTTTTTATTTTCTATTTTTTGCCAATGGCTTGGTGGAATATTAACATTACTATACCCACTCCAGTGTTGTTGCCTGGAGAATCCCAGGGACAGAGGAGCCTGGTGGGCTGCCATCTATGGGGTCCAACAGAGTCGGATACGACTGAAGCAACTTCGCAGCGGCAGCAGCAGTCACTAACCTAATGTTTTTGTTATATTAATTAATAAGATTGAAGAAGTAAAATTTTTGCTTTTTAAAAATTTAGTTTGATAAATAGCAAATGTTGCTGAAGTTATGGAGAGAAAGGAACCCTTGTATGGCATAGATGGGAGTGTAAATTGGTACAGCCATTATAGAAAATGGTATAGAGTTTCCCCAGAAAGTTAAAAACGGAATTACCGTATGATCCAGCTATTCCACTTCTGGGTATCTATCCTAAGAAAATGAAGATACTAATTCAAACAGGTATATGCATCCCTTTGTTCATTGCAGCATTATTTATTATAGATGAGATATGGAAGCAGTCTAAGTGTGTCCATTAATAGAGATATAGATAAAGAAGATGTGTATATATACACACACACACAAAACAGAATATTGCTCAGCATAAGAAAGGAATGCGATCTTGCCATTTCTAACAACACAGGTGGAGCTAGAGAGTACTATGCTAAGTGAAATAAGTCAGAGAAAGACAAATTCCATCTGATTTCACTTATATGGGGAAACTGAAAAACAAAGCAAACAAATGAAATAGACTCAGAGAACAAAGGACAAACTGTACTCTGTATTGCTTTGCCAGGGGCGGGAGCGGGAGGGAAATGGATGAAGTAGGTGAAGAGGATTGGGAGGCACAGACTTTTCAGTCATAAGTAAGTCATGGGGATGTAATGTACAACATAAGGAATATAGGCCATGCTGTAATAACTTTGATTACAGATGGTTACTAGACTTATCCTGGTGATCATTGTGTAGTGTATGGAGATGTCAAGCCACTATGTTGAATGCCTGAAACTAATATAATATTGTATGTCAGCTGTACTTAATTTTTTTTAATTCATAACTTTTGATAGAAAATATGTAAGAGAAAATAAAAATATGAAGATTAAAAAATTAGTTTGGGTGGCCTAAATGTTTTGGAAAGATTTTTATACACATTTCTAGTTAGATTTAATTTTTAAAAATTACGTGTAATTTTTATTTTTAGTATGGACTTTTTCCCCCTCCCACTAAATTCTGGAGAATTAGTATAATTATTAATAATTGAGCATTGTTTACATCATTGAAAAATTCTCAGTTTGGCTGATGGAAAATAGTCACTCCTCAGAATAAATATTTTAAAAGCTTCAGAATTCCAGAAGACATATTGTACAGCTGTAAAATAAGTTGAAACAATTTGTATATTCTGTATATTATTTTTTCAGTTTGTCATTGCTGATTCATAACAAATGTCTTGTGGGTTGCACCAAAACCACTCCATGTCTGGCTTCCTATTACTGCTTTATCTCTCAATATTTTTATTTAAGCTGGGAAGAAAGGCGAACTGCCTCTGGAAGAATCCAGTACCTAAACCACATAACAAGAACTACGCAATGGGAACGCCCAACACGGTGAGAACATAAGAATCTCTTTCCAGAGTCTGTGCTATTCACCCTTCTGAAGTCACCCTCTGTTTATATGTCAGCTTTATCAGATTTCTTTCCTTGGTGTAAATTGCTCTAGATCAGTAGATCTTATAGCAGATGCCTTTATTATTTTTAATAAAGATTGCTTAGCAGGTTATCCTGTTATTGTAGCTCCATGGCCTGTGATGGTGTTTAGTAAGTATTTATTAAATGAGCTAAGTGAATACGTTGAGAAGTCATCTTACTCCTGCGACTCGTTAAATTTTTGAGTCCATTATTGAATGGCTGTAACAAAATATGTGTACAGGGATCACCATTTATTCAGTCATGTCAAGGGATGATTGTAGTGTGTCCAGTAAGGTCTGTGACCAAGAGAAGGACCGGATGGTCTGAGACCATTTGGAGAGGCACTTGACTTAGATTTGGGGTTAAGGGAATGGTAGAACTTGGAAAGGAAAACTCTGAAGGAGGAGAATCTCTGAACTAAAAATCCTGAAGCATATGAAGATTTAGCTAAGTAAGGGGTAACATGATGAAAAGTGTTCAGGATAGTGGTAACAGCTATCATTGAATTTACTAAATTGTTGTATGCTCGGCTCTGTGCTATAACAATGAATAATACAGAAAGGCCTTCCTGGAGCTTAGTGTGTAAAGACAGGGGGATGCAAGGTAATTTTTGAAAGCTTCAAGGAAAGCTCTTTAAGTAACTGAAAATGAACAGGATAAGTGGCTGGATTTCCTTTTTTTTACTTTTCAAAATAAGAAAAAAGTTTATTTGCCACCTGTACTTACTCAGCACTTGCTTTGCTCCCTACTGTTTTTCTCCCTGAACAGGAATGACCCCAGACATAGAACATCAAATGCTTCTCATTAGCTATCAGTTCAGTTTAGTCACTCAGTCGTGTCTGACTCTCTGCGACACCATGAATCACAGCACCCCAGGCCTCCCTGTCCATCACCAACTCCCAGAGTTCACTCAGACTCATGTCCATCGAGTCGGTGATGCCATCCAGCCATGTCATCCTCTGTCGTCCCCTTCTCCTCCTGCCCCCAGTCCCTCCCAGCATCAGAGTCTCAGTCAACCCTTCGCATGAGGTGGCCAAAGTATTGGAGTTTCAGCTTCAGCATCAGTCCTTCCAATGAACACCCAGGACTATAATCTCCCTTAGGATGGACTGGTTGGACCTCCTTGCAGTCCAAGGGACTCTCAAGAGTCTTCTCCAACACCACAGTTCAAAAGCATCAATTCTTCGACGCTCAGCTTTCTTCACAGTCCACCTCTCACATCCACACATGACCACTGGAAAACTTTTATTTATTGGGATTAAATTGCTTAACTCATTGAGTCACTAAGTCTTCTCTAATACACTGTGATTCTTGGATGAAAGCCTAGCTTATGTTGCCATTTTAAAAAATGCTTATTTGAGAGTTTATTTCTAGTATTAACCAGCTGAGGATTATATTGAAGTCAGAAGAACCTGCTTTATCGTATCTCAGTGTAAATAAATGTTTGCTTGTGTCAGTGTTTTAGTGAGGTCGCTTTCTTCCTCATTTAACTGATAAAATTGACTTTAATTTTCACATGTATAAAGTTGATTGTAAATGTTAGTTTAAAAATTAGCTCTTGATTATCCTCTTAATTTGGTTGACCTAGAAGAGACTGGAAGCTCTTTGAAGTGACAAACTATCTTCTTTCCTTTATTCAGTATTTATTGAACTACTTCTCTTAAATATATGCTGAGTGCTGTTCCAGGTACGGGAATATTTATGGTGGGTAACTAGGCAGACTGTTCTCTCCATAAATATTCTAGTGGGAAGAAGAGGAGCAGAAACAGGGTTGCAAATGAGGAAAATACCAGAATTAACTGCTCTGCTGAGGCAGTAAGGTAATGTACTATCAAATGCCTGGGTGAGTAGATCTGATGGTCAGGAATGACTTCTTAGAGGCAGCATTTAAGCTTAAGCTGTGATTTGAATGACAAAAAGAGTCTGGCCTAGAGAAAATAGGAGAAAAAATCATCCTAAATAGGAGGAAGGGCTACTCTCTAGCACTGAAGGTAGAACAACCATGCAAGATTGAGGAGGAGGAAGAGGGTTAGTGTGGCAGAGGCAGCATGGGAGAATGATGGAAATACAAGTCTGAAGTGGCCTGTAGCTGAGCCAAGTAGGGCTTTGTGCGCTCATACACACATCTGCAAATATATGTAGATTTCATACAAAATGTAATTAAGATCAGTAAGGGCTTCCCTTGTAGCTCAGATGGTAAAGAATCTCCCTACAGTGCAGGAGACCTGGGTTCGATTCCTGGGTCAGGAAGATTCCTTGGAGGAGGAAATGGCAACCCACTCTAGTTTTCTTGCCTGGAGAATCCCAAGGACAGAGAAGCCTGGTGGGCTACAGTACATGGGGTCGCAACGAGTCAGACACAACTGAGTGACTAAACCACCGCTACCAAAGTGATTTTAATCCATAACTGAAAATCTGCTTATCACCTGGGTTTCTTTGGTGCTTTGAGACTTCTGGTTTGCTTTTATTTAGAGTTTCTTGAAGTCGTCATGTTTATATTAATCATTCTGTTTTCTTGGAAGTGATTGTTACTGCAGGACACACATTGTCTATCAACTCTACTTCTGATATCTGAGTTGAGTAAGGTTTTTTTTCCTTGTTACTTTTTGATAGACCGGCATCGGAATATTCTAGTCCTGGGAGACCTCTTAGCTGCTTTGTTGATGAGAACACTCCAATTAGTGGAACAAATGGTGCAACGTGTGGACAGTCTTCAGATCCCAGACTGGCAGAGAGAAGAGTCAGGTCACAACGACATAGAAATTACATGAGCAGGACACATTTACATACTCCTCCAGACCTACCTGAAGGCTATGGTATGACAACTACCAGGGGAAAAATAAAGTGTGTTTTACTGAGTTAAGCTTGCTAAGAAAGCCAGAAAATCAGTTTTTAAAGTAGTTACTAATCTGGGTTTAGGAATTCTGCATGAAAATAAAAGTAAATGTAAAACCCCCAACTCTGATAAGCCTCTGAAGTGATAGAAGACTAACAACAGTTTGACTTTGGGCTAGTCATTTAACCTCAGCCTTTTTGCTCCATTACAGTGAAATGAGATGAACAATACCTCTCCTTTTCACAAAGGTATTGTGAGGAGTATATGAAACAGCGTGAGACTGCTTTGTACACAGGCACTGTAAAAAGTGAGATGTTGATGTTCTTGATAATGGCAGTCTGAAGTCAGAACTGTAATGTAATTTTCTAAACATACATATTTAGAAATAATTTAAATAGCATGTTTGTGAAGGTATTTATATATTTGTACTGTCTATAGTTTGGGGTTATCTGAGTGATTGGGTTATTGTAAATGATTTAGTCACTTCTATGTTTGTATAAAAATATAGTCTTATGTAATTTCCTAAATTTAGAATCCCCTGTGAAAGATGACATGAGTCTTGTAGCTGAGGACAGAACTTCCTAAATTAGTCTCATCTTGTGAACTCTTGTAGTATGAACTCAACTGGACTCTCTTGTTAAAAACTTAACCAAGTTACTTACACCCTTGCCCTTTTCACAACCTCTGGTTAAACTCTTGTGGGCTGGTCATGACACCTAGTGACCAACATTGGGAATTGCCTGATCTAACTTATTTTTACTCTAGAATATTTGTAAAACTTAAATGCATCATTCTGACTTTATAAAATATTTTAACTCTTTAATTAAAAACATTTTTTCCCATTAATTGTGCTAGGCCATACAGGTTAACTTAAAAGTACAGTGATTAGCGCATGGAGCTTGGAAAACAGGCAGACCTGGGTTCAAATCTTGTCTTTGCCACATATTATTAATGGTTGTTTGACTCTGGGTACATTATTTAACCTCTCTGAGCCTCCGGTTTTATCTTATATAAAAAGGGAGAAATAAATGAAATTTCATGAGAAGTTAAAATTAGTAAAATTTGGCACTTATTATTAATGTTCAGACATTACAGTCTAGTATTGCCTGCCATTTCTCTTTGAGATTATAAGGCAAGTGGCTTGGATTGTGGGTAGTCATACTTTTATATTTGTGTGATTTCAATTAAAAATTTTTTTGTATAACTGAAACATAGGAGTAAAGAGTGAGTTCCAAGGCTGAAATTACTGCAGCTGTCATGCAGAACCAGTTTTAAACATTTTTGCATTTATAATTTTAAAAGTTTAAAGTTTAAATTGTTTTTTATTATAAGTTTGTGAATAAATGTATATTAATAAGTATTAGCAATGGTTTTATTGTTTCATATATTGGAATTTTTCTTTAGATTTCTTTTTAAAAGTAGTTCTGTTGCTGAAAAGCATAAATAAAGACCGAAAACCACCACTGAAGAAACCCCATTAGAGAAACCCTTGTACAGATTCCTTCTCTTTTCTGGCTTCCTCACTCTCTTCCCAAAGGTTTTGACTTAATTTTACCTGTGATTTTTTTTTTTTCTCTCTAGTAGGCACACTTGCCTTTAGTCTTTCTCTTTCTAACTTGATTATTTTTTCCATTGTTGCCTATTTTTGACTATAGGGTATCTCTCTCGTATTCCATTGTTTTTGCTTTAGTCGGAGTCCAAGTGTAGACTTGAGAATACACTTCTCTCAGAGAAAGAAAAAAATAACAAGTTTTGATATAAAATTAGACATTATTTAAAAAGCATTCCCAGCCTGTTAACTCTTTGAAAGTTACTACACATCCCCTGAGAATCTCCCCAGAGTTGGCTGGCCTCTTCCTCTGAGCCCTTCTATTCCCCTTAGTCTCTATATTTAAGACAAACAAAAGATAATTTCATGTTTGTTTCATTTAATTATTGGTACTATGACAGTTTGTTTTCTATTTTCCATTGCAACATGTTTAATATTTGAGCCATATTTTAGATAGCTGGCCTGTGACCCTCAGCACCATTTATAAGATTGTTTCCAGGAGGAAATGTGTTCCGAGTTCAGAACAAGTAAGGCAATTCCTTTGTAATGAAATAGACTGGTAATTTGGAAATTTTACCTATTCATGTCCTAGTATTTATAGCTGTTTTTGATTTGGACATTCTGAATGTTTTTATCATTAGTGTCTCCCTAATTTTACAGAACAGAGGACAACACAACAAGGTCAGGTGTATTTCTTACATACTCAGACTGGTGTGAGCACATGGCATGATCCAAGAGTGCCTAGGTAAGAACACGTTCTGAATACCCTTCAAACCACTGAATATCCATTTCACTGAGCACTTATTTGATTATTTAATTTTTAACTCCTTAAAATAGTAAAAGTTTGGCTCTTTTGGATCATCTTTTCAGTTTGACATTTAGTTGAAAGTTCTAACTTCTCTGCAAGCCTATCCCAGTGCCCTACCCCCCACCCCCAACTGGTCCCTGGTTCCTCTCCCCTTCCCCCTTAAAAAAAAATCAAGGCAGAAACATGAGTCTTTAAAGAGTTTAAAAAATGACCTGGGGTAAACATGGAAACCTTAACAAAAACATTTTTCTTAAGGGTAGTAAATTGATATTTTTATTTCTGGTTAGGCTTTTTTTAAAGGTTTGTTTACTTTAGTTTTATGTAAGTATAATCAATCTTCAGGTTTTAAAATAGAAGAGAAATAACCCAATTAAAAGAAATTTATTTTAAATGCCAAAACTTGTATATTTGAACTGCAGGCATTGTTGAGTGCATTTACCAATCAAAATGTCAGCTATATTTTAACTTCAAGAAAATGACATGACACAAAATCAATTCAGTAGTTTAACATAATTTCTAGTACATTTTAGTATCAAATAATGCATTTTAAGCCACTAGCTATTTGAATTATTTTCTAATGAACTGATGGAGAGTGCTAAGCAGTCCAGTTGAAGCTGCAAAAGAGCTTCTAAATCAGCTTTGTAAGCTGCACATATACCTTTATAAGTGAAGTCGCTCAGTCGTGTCCTACTCTTTGCGACCCCATAGACTATAGCATACCAGGCTCCTCTCCATGGGATTTTCCAGGCAACAGTACTGGAGTGGATTGCCATTTCCTTCTCCAAGGGATCTTCCCAACCCAGGGCTCAAACCCAGGTCTCCCGCAATATAGACAGATCCTTTACCATCTGAGCTACCAGATGAGGATATTTTATATATTAAATACAACATTCCTCTCTTAAAAAGTCCTATGGAGAGTCAGATCTTTTTCTGCATAAAGTTTGTACTCAGAGCTCTGTTAAGAGTCATGTTTTTAATTAAAAACAGATGTGACTAGCTGATTTTGGATGGCTTTGATACTTTATTTATTTATAAATAAAGCTATTATAATGAAAATGTTTTACTTTTTTTTTTTGGCCTGGGTTTGTGGCTTGTGGAATCTTAGTTTCCCTACCAGGGATTGAACCTGTGCCCCAACAGTGAAAACTGCCTAATCAGCCAAGGAATTCCCAAAATGTTTTACTTGTGATAGAGCTTAGTTAGAATCTTTTGAGAGTGGCAGCCAAGGAAATGTGTTATCATTAATGATTGTGTCAAGGTGGCCATTTCTGTGTGTTCATGATATAAGCTGTTGACTTTTTTAAAAAATGAAGAAATTTTTGTTTTATTAATAAGCTCACTGAAAAAAATCCAAGTGCCTAATTTTTAGAAATAAGAGTTTTGTTCCATAAGTTATTAAAAGAAGTGCTTTGGGTTCTGTTTATCAAGTTGAAGGTCAATATTGAACTTTTCTATAAAATTAAAGTCATTGTAAGGAAATGTTTAGAAGAAAAATGATTCTTAAAAAAACTAAATAATTTACAGTAGTGTGAAAGTTGATTTTGAGTTGCCTGTTGAAAGAGTAGTATGTTAAGCCGGCATCAGAAGTTGGAATTGAGAGAGATTTTGGCACCACAGTTGGCAATATGTTCTTATTCCTAAGGAAACAGTGTCAGTCTTTCATTAATGAGTAAGGGGTTTCTATAAGGATTTAAGAATATTTCATATTGAATAATAACTTTAAGAAATAATGCTCTGGATTATGTGTTTCTTTTCTTTAGTCTCTATGCTCCAAAGTGTTATTTTAAAATATATATCGTTTGTTTAGAGAGTTCCTTTAATAAATATGTCTTTTGTATGGAGAATCTTTTATCGAAGCAGACTATAAGTATTTAGATTCCATTAAAATATTATTACTAGTCAAAGACATTTATAAAATAGTGTAACGCATGACACTTTTAAGACTAGCTTCATTTAAAGATACCCAGTAAACTTAGATTTACCTGAGAAGTCCCATTTCAGAATGTTTTGTATTTCTCTTTAAAATTATGATTAATGATGCTTTGTTATTCACTCTGTGGCATACTGACTATGTAGTCTTGATATCATACCATCTTCCTTTAATCACGTCCCAGTTCCACATAGAGTGTTTACAGTTAGCTGCTTCTTATCAGTTCTTTAGAGTTCTTCCATGTATGTGACTGTAAATCTATAAAATGCTGAATAAAATGATATAAGGTCAAATGCTGCATTATAGCAAAAGAATTATTCATTCTTTGATTGCAGTAATTACCTTTCATTTTTAAAAGTTCCATTAAAAAAATCTATGTGTTCATTCTTAATCTCTAAGTGATAGTTTGTTTCTCTAACTGTTCCCTTTTATTATTTTTTTCTAACATTGCATATTATAGCTATTCTTTTTGATCTCTGATAGTACTTGGGGATCTAATTCCGTGGTTTTGTTTCTACTGACTCCCAGTCACCATGAATTCCTTTCTGAATGAAGTTTTTGGTGATCTTTGATTGTGAGTTTGATTTTAATTGGTTGGAGTTCTGTGAACCTAAAGTGAGAATTGAGGAATTTTTCCTGGAATCACTTCATCTTGCCTTTGAGTTCTCAGTGGGGAAGTTCCAGATTTCCTTTTCTAACCTTGCCTCTGGCCTGAGGCTGAGTTTACCAGTTGATCACTGCTCTCTGGCAGCCCACCCCCTACCCCCCCACCTGTCTGCCTTTCAGGTACCAGCTCCAGCTCAATTCACTTAAAAAAAAAAATTGAGGAGGATTCTTGGAACTTTTTCCCTTGCCTCTTTTGAAGATTAGCAGTGTCTCAAAATAGTTTTTTCTTTCCAGTATTTAGTTGTTCTGAAGCAGAAAAATCTCTGGGGCTTCTGTAAGCACAGGTCAGAAATCACTGTTCCAACAAATCTGTGGGTGTCCATCATTGTATTTTCACTATGGCCAGGAAGAGGTTTATTTCAGGAAAACTTTTTCTAGTTTAACTTTTAAAACATAAGTTTGATGAGATTTGTCATTATAATTATTGGCTTTACAGTTCAAATTTATATTAGATATGCTGCTTTTATTTCATTCTTTAAGGTCCTATACATCTTTGTCCTATATAATAGAATGTATGACATAATAACACTCTTCCCAGGTAGCTCAGTGGTAAAGAATCCGCCTGCCAGTGCAAGAAATGCAGGAGACATGGTTCAGTCCCTGGGTCAGGAAGATCCCCTCGAGGAGGAAATGTATCCACTCCAGTATTCTTGCCTGGAGAATTCCATGGACAGAGGAGCCCGGTGGGCTATAGTCCATGGGGTCACAGAGTCAGACATGACTGAGTGAGCATGCATATTATATAATAACAGGGGTCTTTGCTCCATTAAAAATCTTTCGCTGCTTTTTACGTAGCGGTATATCTTAGAACATTCTTCCTAAGGTGTCTTAAACTGATTCTCCATTCATTAGCTTTATAGCTTTTAGAATTCAAAATGGAGCGGTTATCCTTTAAAACGTATGCTGTAGTTATTTTCAGGATCATAATTTTAATAATATGTCCAGTTTTGCTTTATTGAAGAGTTTAAAATTAATCATGGAATGAACATTTACACAGATTTTAGGGCGTGGTAAAGAAATAATTGAAGGGAAATTTTAGAAAACATTTAATTCCTTATATCACTGACATTTGGAAAACAATGTTTTTTCAGACAGGTATTGAAGTACAGTTTCTGTTGGCAAATGTTGTGATTGCTTTTATATTAATTTAAAACCTGAGTTACATTAAAACCCAGGAATGAACTCACTAAAAATATAGGCTGTGTGATAAGTTTCTGAGCCATTTATGGATTGGGTTTTCAATAAGGAAGTTTGTTAAACCATTGGGAATTAAAGATTCCAGCTCAACTTCTCAAGTTTCTGAAACAATACATTTTCTCAGACTTCATGGAATTGTTCTGTGTCATTTACACTTGCTTGGCTCAGCAGGCTCAGCAGTGAGGTATTTTTATTTTATATTTGTTTTTGCAGGGATCTTAGCAACATCAATTGTGAAGAGCTTGGTCCGTTGCCTCCTGGATGGGAGATCCGGAATACAGCAACAGGCAGAGTTTATTTCGTTGACCATAACAACAGAACAACACAGTTTACAGATCCTCGGCTCTCTGCTAACTTGCATTTAGTTTTAAAGTAAGTTTTTAAAATAATACATGTTAAAATATGAGTCTCAACAAAAGAAGACTGATAGATGCTTTTGTAATAAATGTGATAGAATGGCTTCTCTCTTCAGTTATAAATTATTTTTGTTGAACATGATTTTATGGGTATACCAAATGTTACTCTGATGTTTGGATATTTTAATCCCAACTGTGCTAAGTAGGAACCTGTCCTGAAATGTTAGGAAAAGGGTGTGTGTCAGAGGTTTGTCCCAGTATACCCGCAGAGACAGGCTGCTTTGTCCCTCTCCCCTCCACCCCCTAGGTGCCCTAGAACTAGCTCTAGGAGGGCTGAATCCATCCCAGAGGACTTTCTGCTGTCAGTTTTGTCCTTCAGCTTGAATCCTTTTTCCCATTTGCAGGACTGAAACAGTCTCTTTGACAAATCTTTGTGAATGGGCTTGATGTATCCTGTTTTTTTAAAATTAAAATATAGTTGATTTATAATACTGTGTCAGTTTCAGGTATATAGCAGAGTGACCCAGTTATATGTATGTATTTTTTCCAGATTATTTTCCATTATAGATTATATAAGATATTGAATACAGTACCTTGTGTTCTGCAGTAAATCCTTGTTGCATATCTGTTTTATGTATAGCAGTTTTTATCTGTGAATCCCATTCTACTAATTTAGCCCTCCCCACCCTCTCTTTCTCCTTTGGTAACCATAAATTTGTTTCCTATGTCTGTCAGTCTGTTTTTGCTTTGTGTATAGATTCGTTTATGTTATTTTTTAGATTCCACATATAAGTGGTATCATATATAATAGTTGTCTTTCTCTCTGGCTTACTACGTATGATATTCTCAAGGTCCATCCAAGTTGCTGCAAACGGCAGTATTTCATTCTTTTGTATGACTGAATAATATTTCATTGTGTGTGAGTGAGAGTATGTATACTTGGGTTGTTTCTTTGTCTTGTCTCTTGTAGATAGTGCTGCTATATACATTGGCGTGCATGTATCTTTTTGAATTAGTTTTCACATTTCCCAGATACATGCCCAGGAGTGGGATTGCTAGATCATATGGGAGCTCCATTTTTAGGGTTTTCAAGACCCTCCGTGCTGTTTTCCATGGTAGCTACACCCATTTACATTCCCACCAACAGTGTAGAGGGTGCCTTTTTCTTCCCACACTCTCCAGCATTTATTATTTGTAGACTTTTTTGATGAACTGTTTTAAAATTGGCTTTGTTGAAATTTAATGGACACACAGTAAATTGTACATATTTTCTATGTGCGGTTTGTTTTGACATATTATATACTGTGAGATCCTCACCTTAATGGAGATAGTGGACGTTTCCACTGCCCTGAGAGTTTCCTCTTGCCTCTCTATAGCCTCTTGGTGGTCCCTCCTCCCACCCCTTCCCTAGTTTCCTGAGGCTTCCGTAACAAAATACTACACACTAGGTGGTTTAAAAGAATATAAGTTCATTCTCTGGCAGTTCTGGAGACTAGAGTTCAGAGCCAGGCTGGCCCAGGGTTGGTTCCTTCTGGAATCTCTCAGGGAGGATCAGTTCCATGCCCTTCTCCTAGCTGCTGTTGGTTCCTGGAAACCTTGCTGTTCCTTGACTTGTGGGAACATTATTCCAGTCTGTTCCTTGTCTTCACCTGTCCTTCTGCGATCTGGTCTACCCACAAAACATCTGTCACCAAGTGTGGGAATTTTGTCCTCAAACATTTCAATTCTCCCCATCTACGGACTGGAATTCAGTCTAATGCCACCCAGTTGGCATCAGGCCTCAGAGGTGAAGGGCTCAGTTTCAAGGCCTCCCATATTTCTTGCCAACTGGCTATATGTTGAGGCGTTCTCATGACCCTCAGGTTCAGCACTTTGCTAGAATGCTCACAGAACTCAGGGAAATTATTTCCTTACCGTTACCAGTTCTTTTATAAAGGATGTAACTCGGGCACAGCCAAATGGAAGTGAGGCATAGGACAGGGGAGGGGCTGGGGGCCACAGGGGCCTGCGTGTACTCGCCTGCAAGATGCTTCATCCTCTGGGCACCTGCAGTGTGTTCATCAACCCAGCGTTCTGAACACCAGCCTTCAGGGATTTTTATGGAGTTGTTATCACATAGGAGTGATTGATCATTAACTCAGTCTCCAGTTCCTCTCCCCGCTCCCCAGAGGCTGGGGGTGGCACTGAAAGTTCTAGGCTTCTCATCAAGCTTTGGTCTTTCCTGCGACCAGGCCCCATCCTGCAACTATGTAATAGTCCCCCTGAAACAAAAAATACTCCAAAACCCAGGAACTTCTAAGGGACTTAGGAGCTTCCATGTCTTGTACCAGGGACAAAGACCAAATATTGGAACAGAATACACTTTTCTTGTCACCTCTGTCACTCAGGAAATTTCAAGCATTTTAGGAGTTCTGTGTCAGTGACTGGGGACAAAGACCAAAGTATGTATCTTAATATGTTACAGCTTCTCCCCTATATTCTGGATCCAAATTTACTTCTCCTTATAAGAATACCAGTCTGTTGAGTTTAGGGCCACCCTCATTTAGTGTGACCTCATTTAACTTGAGTACATCTGCAAAGACCCTGTGTCCAAATAAGGTCACAGTCAGGGGTGCTAAGGCTTATGTCCTCAACTTATTTACTTAGACACAGTTCAATCCACACCCCATTTTCAGCCAACCACCGATTTGCTTCCTATCATGATACATTGAAGTTTTTAGAGTTCTGGATAAGTGGATTCATACAGTATGTACTCTCTTTTGTTTGATTTCTTTTACCCAGCGTAATTATTTGAGATTCATCTCTGTTGTTGCCCATATAGTTCATTTCTTTTCATTCCATTGTATGGATAGACCTCAATTTATGAGTCTGTTTACCTGCTGATGAATATTTGTATTATTTCAGTTTGGGGGTGTGACTAAACCGCTATGAACATTTATGTTTAAATCTTTCTGTGGACATACACTCTCACTTCTCTTTGATAAATAAACACCTAGACTGCATCATATGGCAGACTTGTGTTTAACTTTTGAAGAGACTGCCAGATTGTTTTTCGAAGTGATTGTGCCATTTGACATTCCCACGAGCAGTGTGTGAGAGTTGTAGTTGCTCTTGGTAACACTTGGTATGGTTAATCTTAATTTTAGACATTCTAATAGATATGTAGTGGTATCTCAGTAAGTTTTTAAATTAGTTTATTTTTTATTGAAGGATAATTGCTTTACAGAATTCTCATTAAGTTTTAATTTGCTTTTCTGTAGTAACTAATGATGTTGAGCATCTTTTCATGGGCTTATTTCCATCTGTGTATCTTCTTTGGTGAAATTTTTTGCCTCCTTTTTTAAAAAAACTGAGTTTTTTGAGTTTTGAGAATTCTTTAGATGCTTGAAATACAAGTTTTATGTGAGCTATAAGCTTTAGAAAGATTTTCTCCTAGACCGTGACTTGTCTTTTCATTTTTTTAACAGTGTGTTTTGAAGAGTGTAAAGGTTCTTTGAAATTTAAGTGATGTTCATTTTATCCGTTTGTTTTTCTATGGATTGTGCTTTGGCACCTAAGACTTTGGCTTTAGGTTTTACATTGAAGTCTCTGATCCACTTTGAATTAAAGTTTTGTATCTTTAACTTCGTATACCCAAGTTCTTTTTTGGGATAGGATTAATACCATTGTTTAAAGAGTATTTTTAATATATTCTGTTTTGATTTATATATGTGTGTATATACAAAAACACCTTTATTGCAATGCTAATGAGAATAAATGGTGATTTGTCATTTTCATCAAAGCTGCATTTTTTGGGATAGTTATGTGTTCTAGGTGTAAATTTGGGCCTTTACCTATTGAATCATTATATGTAAAGTAAGTTTGAGTGATTTGTTAGAGAACTGAAAGTTATTTTTATTTTCTCATAGCTACCATTGTCCTTTACTTTTAGGTTAGAAGATTATACTCTTGTCTGTTGTGCGTGAAATTAAATTCCAACTGAATCATTCAGCATTTGCATAGACATTAATAGTAAATTATGTGACTTTCTATTTCCTGACAGTTTACTGAAATTAACTCATTCATTATATCATAAGATTCTTTAAAAAAAAATTCTTAGATGCAGCTTACAGTATTTTTATCAGGAGAATAAATACATCTCTAGGCAATGTGCCTTCTAAAAATTACGTTTCTGCTATACTTGGGAGATTTTTGTGTATTTGTGGTGAACTATATATGCAGTTAGAAGTCACTTTAGCATAAGAGACGATGTGAATGTACTTAATACCAGCGACTATAATACTTAAAAATGGTTAAAATGGTAAGTTTTATGTATGTTTTACCACAGTAAAAAGATAAGGACCTCCTTAATGGTCCAGTGGTTAAGACTCCATACTTCTACTGCAGGGGACACAGAAATTGATCCCTGGTCAAGGAACTAAGGTCCTGCATGCCACACTGCATGGCCCACCCCCCAAAAAGGAAGGAAGGAAAGAAAAGAAAAATAGTCACTTTATAAAGCATTTAGACTTGTTTGTGAAGTGCTCATTTCTCTGTGAGTGCCCACATTCCTGTGGTCTAGACTGTAGCGTGCATAGGAGAAGGGGTCCTGCCAAACTGCCAGTTCCAACTGTTTGTCTTTTTCAGAGAGACAGACTCTAGATAACAGGCACAGGGTTTGCCATGTGCCTGAATTTTGAAGTGAGAGCTGGTAAACTGAGTGGAGGAAAATGGAAACAGTACTTGAGAAAGTTGCTCTCAGCAGCTGTATAAAGCTTTTTGGATAAAACTCTCATTGTCCACTTCCATAAATTCTAAGAAATAAACTCTGGAGCCAGTTTATTATTGTCAGAAATGTCAAGCTGGTGGCTCAGATGGTAAAGCGTCTGCCTGCAATACAGGAGACCCAGGTTTGATCCCTGGGTTGGGAAGATCTCCTGGAGAAGGAAATGGCATCCCACTCCAGTATTCTTGCCTGGAGAATCCCAGGGATGGAGGAGCCTGGTAGGCTACAGTCCATGGGGTCGCAAAGAGTCGGACACGACGGAGTGACTTCACTTCACTTCAAGACTGAAATAAGGCCTCGAAATAATATACATAGACTCGGTGTAGCATGCAGTGCTATTTTAAATGTATAATTGCAGTCTTTAAAAAGATTCTTTACTAATATTTGTTTACTTTTAGTCGGCAGAACCAGCTGAAAGACCAGCAACAGCAGGTGGTGTCGCTGTGCCCTGATGACACAGAGTGTCTGACAGCCCCACGGTACAAGCGAGACCTAGTTCAGAAGCTGAAGATTCTGCGGCAGGAACTTTCCCAGCAACAGCCTCAGGCTGGCCATTGCCGCATTGAGGTTTCCAGGGAAGAGATTTTTGAGGTAAATGTACGAGTCTGATTTTAAAATAGAGAAAGTTTAAATTCCAGTGATGAGCTTGCTTTCCAAGTATATACTGGGGGACTCCCTGGTAGCTCAGACGGTAAAGAATCCGCCTGCAATTCGGGGGACCTGGGTGTGATCCCTGTGTAGGGAAGATCCCCTGGAGAAGGGAATGGTTACCTACTCCAATATTCTTGCTTGGAGAATTCCACGGACAAAGGGGCCTGGCAGGCTATAGTCCATGGTGTTGCAAAAGAGTCGGACACTACTGAATGGCTTCCACTTTAATCTCTTTAAAAGGGAGAATTTTCATTAATTTCTCTTCTTACTTGTGGGGAGTAAAGGCAGTAGTATTGGAGAGATTTCATATATAAGATAAACATTTGAATGGAATGAAGTGTGAGAGGTTCTGATGGGTGAAGCTTGGTCCTTGCGTTGCAGATACTGATTTGTTCATGAGTTTTAAAAGACCACAGATATTATCCATCCCTTATTTTTAATTCTTCCAAAAGGTAAGGGACTGTTAGATTTAAAAAATCGTTTTGTCTCATTACTGTTGGACTGCTTCCTTAATTTACTGAAAACCTTCCTTTCTGGTATGTCCTTTTATCTCTGGATTTCATAGCTCCAATAGCAGCTTCAGTGTTCTTACATAATAAGTGGCAAGAGGTCCAAGGCAGGACTTTCCCACTTATTAGAGGGTTCCAGGGCAAGAGATGTTTGGGGACTTCATAATCCTTCTCCCAAAGGATGAACTTTTTTCTCTCAGAACAGTTCTGACCTTGTTTGTACTCAGTCCTTTGTAATGTTAAAATAATGTAAAGTTGTCAGTGTAGTGAGGAGCACGTTAACAGTTGCTTATGTTCTTTGAAACTTTGTTTCTTACCTTTACTTTCTGCTGGAATGTCACCTGGATTATGTCGACTAACTTTAAAAAATGTGGTACTTCTGTCAGATTGTGTTTTTTAATATGAGTGGTATCATTGCTATAGTTCATAGGACTTAAATATGGAGTCTTGCATTTAGTAGGTTTTTAATATAATGTCTATCAAAGGAATTTATTTCAGTAGTATTAAACTATATCTGTTTTAAGTTCTGTGAGGTTCCAAACACTTGGAGTTGATCAACTGATTTGATTGTTGAACACATTCCACCTTATTTAAATAAACATATGTTTCGTAAGCGGAATGGGAAGGAGAGTTTAAACAAGGGTTAAAAACACGTAGTAATAATAGTATATTAAACATTTTTTTCAGGAATCATATCGACAAGTCATGAAAATGAGACCAAAAGACCTCTGGAAGAGATTAATGATAAAATTTCGTGGAGAAGAAGGCCTTGACTATGGAGGGGTTGCCAGGTAAAGACATACTTGGCAGTAAATGACATATAAATCCTTATATTTGCAAATTAGATACTCTCTGTGGTGTAACCTTTTCATCGGCATTTAGTTTCTAACATAGTGTTCCCTCATGTTTGCAGTAGGAGGATACCCTAGTAGATACATTCATAATGAAGTTATTTATAGCACTGCTGCCATGAAGTATTTGTGAACTCCCTCATGGATCATATCTTCCAATGAGACTTTCTCTGAAAACTAGCTGCAACCCTAGGTGGACTGTTGGTAGGGCCTATAGGCCTGATATTTTCTCCGTTTCTCTCCTTCAGTACATGCTCTTCCCTCTGCTTTACATTGTCAGGAACAATCTTGAGATTTTAATGACTTGTATTCTAAACTGAATACTGTTTCCCTTTGCTTCCATTGCCATGCTGTTTAACCTTGTTAAAGGAATGTTTATGTCTGGAAGTATGTGTGTGTATCATAAATTCTCCATAGAATATTTCAGTACATTCAAGTATTTTTTTCCAGGTGTGATAATTCACTATATATAAATGCAGCAGAAACATTATAGCTTCTTTGTTAAAACATTTTAAGGCCCATCATGATAATTCTGTCTCCCCTAATCTAAATCCAGCCTAAATTAAATTTGTGTTTCCACCGGGTCCCATAATTGCTATTTGGCATTACTTGTTTTCACCTGTAAACTTTTTCTACGATCCTTTTACTTGCAAATAGATAGCTTCTTTAGTTTGGATTTTTAGAATTGATCACTGTGCCTGCATGCTTAGTTGTGTCCAACTCTTTGCAATCCCATGGCCTGTAGCCCACCAGGCTCCTCTGTCCATGATGATTTCCCAGGCAAGAATACTGGAGTAGATTGCCATTTCCTTCTCCAGAGGATCCTCCCAACCCAGGGATTGAACCTGAGTCTCCTGCTTGGCAGGCAGATTCTTTACCACTGAACCACCAGGGACTCCTTTAAAAAACACATATATGCATAAAAATCACACAAGATATATTAGGTGTGAAAGTTGCTTATTGGAGATCTCACTTTTTAATTTATAGACTTTTCAAGTATTAAGCATAATGATTTGATTTAGACTCCATCAAGTGATAGAACATTGAGATGTTTTCCTTTAACTATTTTAATAGTGTTTCACTGCATTTCCTAAAATTATATTATTCCCCTGTTTAATCCATAATATCAGAGTATATCACTTACATGCCTTTCCTAGCTGAGGAATGACAGGAGTTGAGACTCAGACATCACCTTAAGTTCTAGACTAGTGATTTTATTTCTGTCTCACCATGACAAGAAGTGGTCTTTCAGACTTTGAAAAATGTAAATGATTTAATAAGTTGAAGGTGATAGAACTGGTTCTTATAGGTTTTAAAATCACTGCTGTATGCTTAAAACCAAGAAATGGGATGAAACATTCCCAGAAAGTGCTGGCCTGCCCTTTCATTCCCACTTATACCAAAGGCTTTGGTAGTTCTCACCACTTACACAAAACGGATACTGGAAATGGATAATGAAATTTCCTTACTAAAACCATACCAACAATAATACATGAATTAGTTATGTAGGAATGTTACATATTGTATAACTAGTATAAAACTGCCACTAGTTGGAGAGGATCAGGGTGGTGTGGATGGGACCACATGGAGGTTTTGAAATAAAACCATATTCTTCCCTTCATTTTATATTTATTATGGGTCACAAATTTGTTTAGCAATTGAAAGTAACAGACCACTGGGCTGCAGCATCTGATAGTACTTCTGGATGATATTATTATATTCGCTGATGTTAAAATGTCATAAAATTACCCAAAATTGAGTGAGACATGAGTTCATTTACTTTGGGGCTTGGTAGATTTTTTTTTTTTTTTCATTTTTTAATTGGAGGATAATTGCTTTACCATGTTGGTTGGTCTCTGCCATACAACAACAGAAATCAGCCATAGGTATATTATCTCCTCTTGAAGCTCCCTCCCATCCCCCACTTTGTCCCACTCCTCTAGGCTGTCACAGGGCATGGAGTTGACCTCCACGGGTTAGTATACTTTTCTAAAGTGATCTTACATAACTAGTTAGTGCTTTATTTTGTTTTATTAAAAACGTCTTTGCTAACATTAATAGCATATCTTAGTAAAAGTATATTTATTAACAAAAAATTCCTGTGGCATATCTTGTTTTTAGGGAGTGGTTATATCTCTTGTCACATGAAATGCTGAATCCTTATTATGGCCTCTTCCAGTATTCAAGAGATGATATCTATACCTTGCAGATCAATCCTGATTCTGCAGTTAATCCGGTATGATTGATGGTTATAATGATATGAACTAACTTATGACCTACAATGTTTTTTCATCTTTAAATGTCAGTGTAGTTTATGACATAGGTTTGCTGTCTTTGTTGAAGTCACATCCTTGGACTTGGCAAGTCCTCTTTTAAATTTTCTTAGATAAATGATTATGAGTATGCATCAGTTGGGCCCAGAGAGGTTTACTGCATCACTGTTTATAGTAGCCCCAACTGGAAATAACACTGCTGTCCATAAGAGGGGCTGATTAAATTATGACATGAAGCAGCATGACGTGGTTAAGAGCTTAGACTCTGGAATCAGACATGAGAACATATCCTGGTCCTGTTACTAGCTAGCTTTGTGACTTTCATTGACTTAAGCCTCAGTGATAAAATATAATTTGAACCTGAGAGAAGGGTTGTGACTGTTAAATGAGACCCTGAGCAGTGCTATACGTTATTAACCCTATTACATATTATCAGGTACTCAGCAAGAGTTAGCAGCTGTTACTAATTTGTTGATTTTATAGTATTTCTATTATCTTTCCATACAAGGGTATATTATAGAGCCCCTAAAATGATGTTGTGGGCTAATGGATAATGATATGTAAAGATAGTATTTGTAATATAGTAGATGAAAAAGATAACAGAATGATGCAACCTTGGTAAACATACATTTATGTGAGAACATTGAAAAGATAATACTTACAGTGGTTATCTCTGAGTGTTAAGACTATGTGCTTTTTTTCATTGTCTGTATTTTCTAAATATTTTGTAGTGAACAGGTACTGCTTTTTTAAAAGAAGATAAAAGGGAAGCTTAAAGGTGAGCTTAGGGATTGTTAAACAGAGAAGTAAAAGAAGTTTAAAATACAAATATCCAACAATAATAAAACAATGTATCATGGAAGACCAAATCTGTCTTATCATGGTAGGCACAGTAGGTTCCTTGCTAGGTGTTCTTCTTGAAGGGAAGATTTTTAGGGGAAGATTCTGCTTGACCAGCTCATTCACTGTAGTAAGGATAGCTCACGTTTATTGAGCGTTTACCATATGCCAGGTCCAGTGCCTTGGGGTTCATCACCTCATGTTACGACTCACAGAGACCCTTTTTAGATACTATTATTACCCTCATTTTTCCAGATAATAGAAAATTATTTCTACAGAGGTTAAGCAGTTTGCCCAAGTGTACATAGCTAGTAACTGGTAGCATCAGGACTCTAGTTCAAGTTAGACATGAAGTCTGTGCTCTTAAATCTGTGATGTTTTGAAGTTCATTTTCTGGTTAGGTCAAGAGAACAGGGAGGTGGAGAGTTTAAAGCTTTTCCGCATGACAGAGCCATGATTATAAGGAGCTCAGCAGGAGATGGGAGGAGAGAGAACAGGATCTGCAGGAGACTTAGTGCGGCTGCAGAGGGCCTTGACCCAGGTTCTGAAGATAGATTTTACAGAGTGACTGCCCTTTCTTTGTGAGAGGCATTGACTCTGCTGTAATATTTTGTAGCAAAGTATAGCATCTTAAGTGTGCCCTATAGAAACTCTCCCTAACGAGTATTGAGCTTTGATATGATAACCTATCCACTTAAATAGTTATAAACTGGACTTATTATTTTAAAAATTACTGTTGCTTACATATTTATTAAAAATTCCCTGGATAGTATCTACCTTGAATATTTATATAAACTCTTTTCAATTTCAGGAACATTTATCATACTTCCACTTTGTTGGACGAATAATGGGAATGGCTGTGTTTCATGGACATTATATTGATGGTGGTTTCACGTTGCCGTTCTATAAACAGTTGCTTGGGAAGTCCATTACTTTGGATGACATGGAATTAGTTGATCCAGATCTTCATAACAGTTTAGTGTGGATACTGTATGTATTGAGTCTTGTTCATTAGAATCTGACCTCTTAAAAGATACGTGTTTCAAAATGGATGTACTTTTTTGAAATATAAAACATGATGCACAGAAAATATTAAGGGTGCTCATCTGAGTGATGGGACCATATGAGACTTTTCCTCTTTCTACTACTGCTTTTGTGTATTTTTCAAATTCCTAAACTTTAGCAAAAGTGTTATTTCTTTAAAAGGGGAAAATGTAGTATACTGTATTTTTTAAGCACTTAATTATTTCCTCAACATGATGGCAGGTCCTGTTTCCATTTCTCATGTGTTAGAATAAGATATTTCTGCTCAAATGATGATTGCTGAAACCATACTTGAAAAAGGGTATTTGTAAGAGTCAGTTCTGTTTGTTGGGAGGTCATTCGTTTGTGAGGATACACTGGCCGTGCTTGTTTTTACCAGGTACACAAGTAGCTTTCTCAGTGGGGATCCTCAGGTGTTTGGTCACTTGGATTACCGAGATTCTGGTAAAACTTCTTAACCTGAAAGCCAAACAGAACTGAGGTTTCCCTGTGTAAAACCCAGCTTTCCAGGGCTTCCTCTTTACTCAATAAAATGTTCCCAGGGTTTATGAAGGTTGAAGCTCTTTGACTTTTCTGCCCCTAGGAGGAACAGTGGCATAAAAACTAGTAAAAAGAACATAGAGTCAGATGTTCCTGTTTGTCATGTCGTAAAACTACCTTAGTTTTATTTATCTCACCAATTACTATATCTCCGAGATCTGAATTTTAGATTTCCTAGTCACGTGTCTTTCCCTTTCTTCCTTTCTAGCGAGAATGATACCACAGGTGTTTTGGACCACACCTTCTGTGTCGAACATAATGCCTATGGTGAAATCATTCAGCATGAACTTAAGCCAAATGGCAAGAGCATCCCTGTTACTGAAGAAAATAAAAAGAATATGTCAGGTAAACACTTGTATCTTCTTAAGCCTGAGACTTGTTTTAATGTTCTAGAATGGTACAGAAAAACATTGATGCTTAGATAGTGTTACTTACTGCCACAGAACAGGCTTCTGCAGAATTAAGTGGCTTAAAAACAACCACCATTTTATTATTTCTCATGGTCCCGTGGGTCAGTTACTTGGATTGAGGACGACAGGGATAGCACACTGCTCCTCCGCGTGGTGTCAGCTAGGGGCGGAAATGTTCAGATGGCCTCTTCACTCACGTGTCTGATGTTTCACCTGGGGTGGCTTGGCTGGCTGGGGCTGGCTGGAGTGGACGCTGGGTCACCATCTGGCACCTGGTTCTCACTGTTGGCTGGGCTCCTTGGTTATCCCATGTGGTCTCAGAGGCCTGTCTCTTCAGCACAGTAGCCAGACTTCTTATCGGATGGCAAGAGGAGGAGTTATGGGATCTTTTAAAGGCCTAAGGCTGGAATTGGCCAACATCACCTCTGCTGTATTCTTTTGGTTAAAGCAAGTCGCACGCCAGCCCAGGTGCAGTTGGAAAGAGGGGCTGTACAAAGGCACTAATTTCAGGAAACACGGTTTGCCATGTCATGTGTGGTGGAGCTCCCACAGCTAGCTGTGCAGAAGCACTTTTGTGCTGTATAACTAAGACTTAATCCTATTTATAAATAAAGATGGGCTTCCCTGGTGGCTCAGAGGTTAAAGCGTCTGCCTCCAATGCAGGAGACCGGGGTTCGATCCCTGGGTCCGGAAGATCCCCTGGAGAAGGAAATGGCAATCCACTCCAGTATTCTTGCCTGGAGAATCCCATGGACGGAGAAGCCTAGTAGGTTACAGTCCACGGGGTCACAAAGAGTTGGACATGACTGAGAGACTTCACCTATAAATAAAGATGTTGTGGGTTTATATAAGAAATACATGTTTTCAATAGAAATCTAATTTATGAAAATAGAAATATATTTGATATGTATTAAATATAGTAGAAATATTAAAGAAATATAGATTATATAAGAAATACTATATTTCTTTAAAAATCAAGAATATGTTCAGGTTTTTACAAAATCACCTGTTGACTGAGGAATCTAGAAGTATTAAGTGAGATCATTTGGCTCATGATATGCAAAGTTTTTCTAAGCATTAAACTATGATAATCAAATTTAGGAGTTTGAACTTCACCATATGTACGCAGAAGTGTGCTCGCTGTACTTTTTTGCACAGAATATGTCCTCCAGTCTTACTGGCTGAAATGTTTTTGTTTATGGATGAGGCCCATCAGTCTCATAGCCTGTGAACACTGGTAGAGCTTTGTTGGAAAACAATTTGAAAACAGCTGCCAAAATGAAAATGGATATGCAGCTCCATTATTAGGGATCTATTGTTTGGAAACACATTTGTAATTAAAGAAATACAAGGCTGTTTAAACCTGAAAACTGCAAAATGTTTGTAGAAGAGGATGATGAATGTAACAGAATATTGTGTAGCTATTTTAAAGAAAGAGAGATTCTACATAAGCTGTCACTTAAAAAGCATGTCTTGGGACAAAGTCCGTATTGTTTTATTCTCATACAGAAGATGTTCAGGAAGACCACTTACCCAATAAAATGTTGCCTAGGGTGGGGGAGTGGAAGTGATAGGCCTGGAAGTAGAGACGAAGGAGGGTAAGAGAGTGGACTTTTGGGTTTTACTCTGTCTCCACATTTAATGGTTGATTTTTAAATTATGATTTTTCTTTTAATAACAAACGTATTACATTTGTAACTTAATGAGGGACTTTCCCATGGTCCAGTGGTTAGAACTCCACGCTTCCATGGGAGGGGGCATGGGTTTGAAGTTTGATCTCTGAATGGGGAACTAAGATTACACATGTCAAGCAGTGTGGCCCCCTCCCTCCCAAAATACACACACACACACACACACACACCACACACACGTAACAATTAAAAAATAAAAAAAAAGAGTGAATGGGAATTTCCTGAAGTTTAGTGGTGTGTCACTTCCAGGATCTGGGAATTTCCTGAAGTTTAGTAGTGTGTCACTCCAGGATCTGGAGTAGACTGCTCACTCTCCAAGATTCAGTCATGTTTACAGCACACAGTGATTATTCTTGGGGCTTCCCAGATGGCTCAGTGGTAAAAGTCTACCTGCAGTGCAGGAGACATGGGTTCAACCTCTGGGTCAGGTCCCCTGGAGAAGGAAGCCTGGGGAATCTCATGCACAGAGGAACCTGGCGGGCTGCAGTCCAGGGGGGTGGCAAGAGAGGCTGACACGACTACCACCTCTTATCCCTTACCAGATACAGTTTTGAAATTTTAAAAATAACAAAGAAAACTTTTTACAGGTATGCAGTTTTGATGTGCCCTTAAAGAAAAATGAGGTCCCCCAAGGGATACAGTTAATATTAAGTAACTCATTTCTTAGAGAATTATTTCTCCGAAGTTTGGGAAAGGAAATCCTGACAAATTGGGAGTTTGAGTAGTTCTGAGGGTTGGGAGGTACATTTTCCCGGGAAGATAGATTAAAAAAAAAAGGCAATTCATGTAGAAAGTGTAAGTCCAAACAAAGCCGTGAGTAGAGCTACACATGAGATATAGTTTTGTGTGCTTTTTGTTGCTGAATTACATCTTCCAGGGCTTTTAAAGCCTATAGGGGAAAACGAGTGGCCAGAAGATGCTGGCTTAGTGGCTTTACTGTTTCTTCTCGTTTTAGATATGAAGATTCTCTTCACTACCTCCCCCCATATACAACCCACAAAATAATAAACACCCAACACGTTCAGATTGTATTCTCAAGTTAAATCAGAAAAAAGTCATTTTCGGTTCAGTGGGCTTTTTTTTCTGGTTATTGGCATGCATGTTAGAAGCTAAGAAAATAATTTCATGTAGATTTTAACTTCAGACCCATCGCTCTCCAGCCAACTTCCAGTTAGAGTTGCTGTAGTGATGCTGCTTTTGTTAGTGGAAGGTTACTGCTTTTTTAATTTATACTGCTTATAATTTATACTGAACTGCCTCACTGCTGAGGATCCATCTGCCATTGGTAATATGAGATTCTTTTAGATTTTAGACTAAATTCTTAACGCTAGACACTTGTAAAGTGCAATGTTGCTAATGTACTAGATTCATAGTAATTACCAAATCTGAATATATTTCATCATACCAAACCCCTGTCCAATGTTTCCAGGCTTTACGTGAACTGGAGATTTTTACGAGGCATTGAGGCACAATTCCTGGCCCTGCAGAAAGGATTTAATGAAGTAATTCCACAGCATCTGCTGAAGACATTTGATGAGAAGGAGTTAGAGGTCAGTGTATGAATATCATGACGTCACCTAGTATAACAAAGCAAGGTTGAGAAGTTTCTGTTACTTAGAGTTGTATTTCTGGTGCTTTTGAAGTTTTTCTATGTGTTGCTGTGAGAATTCTAACTCATAGGAAAAGCCTTTCATGTTTTGGAAATTCTGCAAGTAGTCTCTTATATTGTGACTATCCTTTATTTTTCCATATTTTCCATTCTTCCTTTTAATGGGTTTTGTGTATTTTGTGTATATTCTTCCAGTGTTATTTCCTATTCTTGAATTAAATGGCTCTTGATTTAGTTAAGTGAAACTTTATTGATTGGTCTCCACCATATTGCTATTTATTTGGAATAAAAACCTAGACCCAAATGGGTTTACGTTAAGCTTTACAAGAAAGCATTTGATAGACAAAAACCTAGAGAAAACATTTAGGATCATCTCTATTTAAACAAGAACCCGCCTGCAATGCAGGAGACCTAGGTTCGATCCCTGGATTGGGAAGATCCCCTGGAGAAGGGAAAGGCTAACCACTCCAGTGTTCTGGCCTGGAGAATTCCATGGACTACTGTCCATGGGGTTGCAAAGAACTGGACACGACTGAGCAACTCTCCACACTAAACATCTTCAGTCTCTTTCGAAATTTTCGTTACTAATACAGACTTTAATAACCAGTTAACCATTGTTTTATTTTAAAGCTAGTCCTTAAAGCACCTTAGGTTTGGTTTTATAATTAAGACCTTTAACAAACACATCTGAATGCTACTGAACTGCTTTGAAAAGTAATGAGATTTTATTCTACTTGAGGTCCCAAAATTTACTTAGTGCCTAGGGATAGCATAAATATTGGAAGTCTATACATAATTTAAAACATGATTTTATTAATTAACTTCAGTGTCCTTTCTAACTAAATCTGTTAACAGATCTGTTAGACAAACCTAAAAAGATTGGTTTGATTCAGTACCATCCCCATTCTTTTCGTGAATGAACTATTCAATAGTGAAATGACCAGAAGGAAGTAGGAGGAGGAATAACACAGCAGAAATGACAATAAAGTTGAAAGACGATGCATTTTTTTCTGTTCATATAATAAATAAAGAATTTGGCCTTAAAGTTACTACTCCTCTGAAGAAAGGAATTTTGAGAAGTATATTCACTATTACAAGTACTTCTGTAATTCTGTTTGGATAACCACTTAACCTGTTCGTGTAGCTGTGATTCAGTATTTTTCAGAACCCTGTAGAAGCTTTGTTGCAGATTTTATTCAATAATGTTAGGGTTTATTATATAATTTCTACTGCTAATCAAATTAAGCTTTCCAAAAGAAATATATATATAATTTATTTTAGTGTTATACTGGGTTATTATAATTATAAACTATGGGATTTTCAGGTTGAATTAACATAAGTCAGTGTTATACACAGGTTAGTAAGATGACTCTGTCTTGGCCCCTAAGGAGGTGTATTAATAGGATCAAAGTGATTTTGACATATCACTTATACTGAGCCTGCATCAGATGCCAAGCAGAGCTCTGTGACAGTGTGTTCATATATTTTGTACTTTGGTCCAACTTAAGCAGACTGTACCACTTACTCAGCACAATTTCTTGAATGCCCATGTACTATTGGTTGCTTTCAGAGGATATAATGAAACAGATATTACTGCCTTATTACCACAGAGGAAACTTTGGCCAAGGAGTGAGCAGAACTGCCCAGAATGCCAAAGCTAATAAATTTTGAAATTGGAATAGTAGATACAGGTCTTAAGGAAGGCATATGTAAACTATATTTACTCTGAATCTAGTTTCTGATCATTAACATTTTTTTTTAGAATTCTACTGTGAGATTATGGAACTTCTCATCTTGTCACGTCCATCACTGTACTTCTCAGATCCTGGGTAGGGAACCTGCAGTGTGTAGGTACTCATGGAGCTTTTAAAAATACAGATCCTAATTCACCCCAGATTCACAGAATTAAAATATGAGCATAGGACCTAGTGTGTATATTTTGAAAAACTTTCCAGATGGTTCTGACGTCTACCTTCGATTAAGGACACCATTTGAAAGCGAACATTGCAAATCTAAAGTTCCATTTTAAGGAATTTTTGGCCTGACTTGGGTTTCCATTGTTCATTATTTGTGCAATATTTTAACAGCTCATTATTTGTGGACTTGGAAAGATAGATGTTAATGACTGGAAGGTAAACACTCGGTTAAAACACTGTACTCCAGACAGCAACGTTGTCAAGTGGTTCTGGAAGGCTGTGGAGTTCTTTGATGAAGAACAGCCGAGCACGGCTGCTTCAGTTTGTGACCGGCTCATCCCGAGTGCCTCTGCAGGGCTTCAAGGCTTTACAAGGTAGGAGAGAGGGAGGCACAGACGATCTGGCATCTCGTTGTCGGGGGCAGGGGGTTAGTATCTGGTGTATGCAGATGGTGTACACACATGCTTATATACAGATTCTCTTTTCACTCTGGTTCTTACCTGTAACTCTTGTGTCTTGATACCTTCTTCTCCTTCCTTCCTTTGTTCCCTCCCAAGAGCCTCTCCCGCTGGGTTCTCTGTGGTTGTAGTGAGTGCCGCATGTCAGGGGCGTGTGTGCTGACGCTCTGCCTTTCCTGGGCACCTCGCTTTACAATGCTGCTGCCCGTTCCTCTAGGGAGTCTGTCTGCTTCCATGCTCACATCTCAGCCTGGCAAACGGTTACCCACCTGGGAGGCCTCTCCCCTCTACTTTTTAATCTTTTAACAGAGGCAGCATGAGTTGTGGAAGCCATTGTCTGATCAGAACACTTTAAGCTAATGCATGGCATCAGACCATCTCACAGCCATATTCCACTTTTAAGAATGTTTTCCATGGAAGAGCTGTCCAGGTGGGGGATGAGTTGGGACATCGCTAGTGATCGTGGTGCTTCACTGGGTGGCAGTGTTCCTTTGCCTCTGAAGCTTTTCATTTTTAATACTGCTGCTGCTGGTGACTGAGGGTGTAGGAAACAAGACTGGTACATGACTCCACAGTGCTGCGTACAGTCAATGTGTCAGAATTCCGGGGTTGGGGGTTGGGGGGCAGACTTGAGTCGTGTTTGCATTCCCTATGTGGAGAACTCATTATCAGCAGACTGCCCAGATGCATGAAGTGAAGTTGTATTTCTGCCAACTCTTGACTCTCTAGACTGCTGATCTTTTGCTCTCTGTGAAGTCTGAGGAGTGAAACCTAAATTTGCATTAGGCTGTCATCTTTCTGAATAGTGCTGGATCTTGGATTTGCCCCTTTGGGACAATGATTGTCCATAGAAGATAGAAGTTGGCAAAGGTTTCAATCCTGAACTTCTTAAATCGAAAGGCTAGCATATCAAGGAATCAGCCTTGTTATCCAAGGTCAGTTCCAGCTTTAAAAACCCAGATTCTTTTCCTGGGCCTTTTGGCAGCTGTGTGGAGTCACCAGTCCTCCCTTGGCCCTAGACCCTATGGTTTATGTACCAGTTTTATTCTGAGATTTTGAAGGCTGACACATGTGCCCGCAGTGATCTGACCCACATTGGCTCCCTCTACAGGTGCCGCAGGTCCACGGCTTTTCACCATCCATCAGATCGATGCTTGCACTAACAACCTGCCCAAAGCCCACACCTGGTGAGTTACTTCAGTAGCTTTTTTTCCCTCATGCCAGGTACGTAGGTGTTAGTTTCAAACAGATTTGACATTTTATTTGTTGTCCTTTTTACTGAATGGACCCTTAAAGAGTTGCTTATCATTCCTTTTAAATGGATTAAGATCATCCAAAAATGGGTAGGAAAATCCCTTTGGGAATTTTCAAGTAAATCTCAACTTGAGAGGAATAGAGCCTCTTTCTTGTAGTTTTCTGTATTAGTTTAGTGTAAACTAATACACACTTATCGAGTCAGTTGCCCTGTTTTGAATGAACTGTGATTTGCTTATTTACAGCTTCAATCGAATAGACATTCCGCCCTATGAAAGCTATGAAAAGTTATATGAAAAGCTGCTAACAGCCATCGAAGAAACGTGTGGATTTGCTGTGGAATGACAACTTCAAGGATTTACCCAGGACTCTATTTATAGCCTGAGGGACAGACAGCCTCCTTTCAGCAGAATTTCAAGGAATGCTGAAATACAGGGAAAAATGCCCCCCAACCCCCCTTTAAAAATTTTTAGGACACTGTGAGGGGAAAGGACAATTTTGAAATTCCTTTTCAAGGAAAAAAAGAGGTCTTTATGCTTTGCCATGAGGCCACATTCAGCTGCTATTTAAAATTAATATCTTGAACCTAAAGAATGCTGACTTTTCCTACATTTCCAGAGTTAGGCAGTATTCTACACTTAAAGACTACTACTATTTTTATAAAAGGTAATCTATTCAAATCACTTCACAGATTTCAAGTCTATCAAACATCAAGACAACTTCAGCAGTCGGTACAAGTCACATTTCATTTTGAATACATGATTTTGAACAGCTCCTGTACTTGCTCTTTGTAAAAAATAAAAATAAAATAAAATTATTTTGAATTATTCTACCTTTGTAAACAATTGGCTACAAAAGAATCTTTAAAAAAAATTAAGCCATTTACACATTTAATTGCATTTTTCTATAGCAAAGCATTATATTTTAGAAGCATTATATGTTTCAACCTAGCCTAAGTGAGTCTTTTTGTATTTTTCAAGCACGAATTCTCTGGAATACAGCTATATAATTTTGGTTGTCAAGTTCCTAATGCAACCATTTAGTCTGAACTTAGTAGCTTACTTGCTACAATAAAATGATGCATTCAGGGGCTCCCTGTTCTTTAAGAGACTTTAAAACAGAAACCTTAATTTTTTATCTTGAATGAGTATAATCAGGTATTTTGGATTTACGTTGCATCTTAAGTGGAAATACTGCATTTTTATAGCTACTCAGATCACATGGATGAGATGGGATTTTCATTCTGTTGCTGGGTCAGCTTATCTTTGATATATATATATATGTGTGTGTGTGTGTGTGTGTGTATATACACACACACACACTATTTCTGTAAACCAAAGTCTCCTATGACAAGTGCACCTAATTCATATATTTTAATTATGGTAAGTTTCTATCAAGTAAACCATCCTGAATCTCCGTTTAGCTGCTCATATCTTAATCAGTTAAAATTATGAAAAAGGAAAAACTCTGCTTTAAAGATTATTTAGCAAAGCTTAGAAAACTCTTTTAACCTAACAAAATGAAGTGGGGGTGGTGGGGCAGGAGATGTGATTACTAAAAACAAAAACCAAAAAGTGATTCTAACTTTCTCATATACATTAAGTCTGAAGAGTAATTTTGGAGGTAATGGAATCTCGGTTCCCTTGGTGTTGAAGATCAGCATTTGATTTTGAAACATCCAGATTCAGCTTTCAAGGTGTGTGGCATGTTGCATGATCCAGAAGGCAACCAGAATTCTGGAGTGAGAGCTTGGAAAAATCTGAAGTCATGAGTGGTTTTTTAAATTCAGCCATCAGAAATCTGCACTATTCTTTTAATTTTTACATTGATGTGAAATCAAGCATAGCAAATTTTGATGAGACAGCTTTGTTTAAATTTTGCAGCTTAATTATCAAGTGAATCAGCCCTTTGTGTTCTTTCATTTGATGGATTGGTTTCAGCCTGTGTTCTTGGAGCCAAGGGCTTCCTCAGAGGTGCCTCGGAAGTCATGGTTAAGAGGAGGAGGGACAAAGAGAGGGCGAAGAAAGGCCAAGGTGGTATTTGAGCAGAGGCCTCGAACTCCCCACCCCCTTTTACCCAGAACAGCTCTGATTTTTCTTTTATATATATATATATATATATATATGAATTTCACGTAAGGTTTCAGAGACTAGGAGGGGTGGGGGGGGTGGGCAGAATACAAGAGGTGGAAAACTTGCTGCTTAAAAAAAGTTGAGAACTACTCCTGGAGCTTCTCTGTATTTATTTCATTCAGCCAAATTTGACAGCCACACACAAGCTGGTTTAGTCGTAACTCTGTAGTGGCGATGTGCTTATGCCGAACTGTTTCTTCCCACTTTGTTTTCTTACTGCATTCTTAGTTTTACCGGAGAACATCTTGAAATACCCTGTTTGATTATCAGTAGTTTTCAGCTTTCACAATAATACCTTATTGGTCGCAGGTCCATCTCTCTTTCATACTGAAGCACTAGCACAGTGTAAATGTGCCTGTTATCATCTTTCAGTAAAAGTAAGTGCGTGATGAACACTTCAGAGAAATTATAACTGACAGATGAATAATGAAACGCTACTCTGAACATAATGTACAAAATAGAGCAGGCAAATACCATCAGTTTTTGAGTGCCTTTTTAACTTTATAAGGACTTAATAGAGCTTTAAAAGAAACTCCCCTCCCTTACAGTCTATGGTATCACCAACATAATTTATAAAAACATGATTTAGTTTTCAAAGTCACGTTACCTGATTACTTCTAAACAGGTGCTGAGCAAACAAAACCCCTAATAAATCATTGAACCTTGGACTTGCACCTCATGTTTAATGTGAATATTTATTTCTACATGTCCCTCTTAGCTGGGTTTTTCTAATCCTTCTTCTAGCTGTGTTATTTCAGACACGTGATGTCGTGTTTCCATACAATGCCTTTGCATCGTGAATGCTTAATTGTGAACAGTGGTTGCTTTGTAGCGCTTATGCAGTACAGAGGAGAGTTTGTGTCAGAGGGCCTCACTTGGTGTAAAGTTTTTAAACAGTGCTGTGTATAGTGTACATTTTGTTTTTGCACATAGTTTGTTGCCCCGAATGGGTTTTATTTTTAACCAAGTCTTTTATTTTTCTTTGTAATTACAGTCCAGAGCACAAGTTTCCCTTCTTTTAAATACAGTGTAATTTGCTTTATTTTATAACACTAAGTTGGCTTGAACTTCCGGTGCATTGAGCTGGCTGCATTGATGGGAGTCACGAGATTGTTCCAGACGTCTTGACAGTTTGATAGAGCAGCTCCTCCTGCTTGTCTTGAGGCTGCAGCACAGCCAATGGCTGCCATTTGTGGTATTTAATGTACTTACGTTAGGATGATGGTTGTACCAAATGCTGAGTTGTTCTGTTTCTAGATGTAATTAGTTCACTTATTGTAATATTCTTCTTCTCTCAAACTGACTCTAAAAACAAAGTTTTATCATTTTCATTGTATGTGTATTTATTACAGAGTGTTTTAGCTTTGATATTCTTTGTATTTTCACTCAGTTGTTACATGAGCTTTATCAATAACATCTGTATAAATGGTTTTTAAAAATTAACTATGTATGTGTCCATGCCGAAGTTGAGCAATAAATGAATGCTGTTTGCACCGTCACAGCATCAAAGTTTTTAAAGAATATTGAGTTTATAATGAATTGTTTTTAAGAACTTTGGCTCTGTCGAGGTGACTACTTACAGACCATAAAATGTGGAGTTTCAGAAGACTCACCGGCCTCCCCGAGCTGAGGGCTCGGGGCCCTGTGTCAGGCCTGGAGGGAGCTGCTCGTTTTCTTCTGCGGTGGTGCAGCCCTAGTGGTCAGTGTGGCCTCTGACAGCTTTCCAGCTCTGGAGGGCAGGGCTGCGACTTGGGCCTCATTTGCTTCCTTGGTGTTGGGCAGTGAAATCCTCGAAAAGCAGGAATCAGTTACGTTTTCCCAAGGAGCCATGGCTTTAAGGGTCATAATTCACAGTTCTGTACATGTAGTGAATTGAAGTCGATCTACCTACATGGGTGGACAGAGAACTGGATGTTCTTTCATCCACAACAGCCTGTGTAAGTCTCTCCTCAGCATAGGCCACACAGAGAGGCGTGTCTTGGCGGGGCGAGGGGTGGTGGTGCGGTGGAAGCAGTCCTGTATTAAAAGTTCCCAGAGTGGGCATGGGGTCCATCTTTACATCCTTTTGAATGTATCTTTTTTGCTTTGCCTCACATTGCCAGTTTATTTGTTATGATCTAAAGTTAGTAGTAGTATCGTCTATGGATTACCTGAAAGTTTGAGGAATACGTGACGTTTTTCTGCCCTGTGGTGACCTGAAAGGTCTTTTTATTATAATGAAGGTTAACCTCGCACCACCCACTGCATTTATTTGTACTTTATATCCCAAGTGCTTTCAGTAGGATACGCACAGCGGAATGGAGCAGAGGTGGCTTGAAAGCTCATGATGATATTCTTAGCAAACTAGACAAATTAGATTTTAAAGTTACATTTCACTAAAAGGTATGGCACCGTAAACATGACTCGTACTTTGTGCATTCAGCAAGTACCTGTCGTGCTCCTACCACGTGTCCAGCTCTGCACCAGCTTTAGGGACACAGCTTTGGATGGTGGTTAAAAAAAAATGGAACTTCCAAACTGGTGTTTCTAGTGTATGTCTCTGAAGCTACAGTGCAAACTGAGGTCCTCAGAACCCAAGAGTGTGTGCAGCAAATCAGTCAGTCATGATGGGAACACGACATTAATGACCTCATCTCAGCAAGGCTTCAAATTCCTTTTGGTTTTTAAAAGTTGGTACTGTTCCCCCACTCCCTTTCCCCATGACATCTCAGATGCTAGCATACCTTTTCTGGATATTTGGGCTGGGATTTATCTAGGTTGTCAAAATAGTCTGAGCTGTAGTCTCTTAAGAATGTTTTATAAGCAAAGGAAGTGGAGAGACAATAGCACCCTGAGGGTTGGGTGAGAGACCCGTCCAGGGCTTTTCTCCTGCTCATCTAAGCATTCATGAAGTCTTCTCTCTTCCCACAAGAGTTAAGATGGAGAGCACATCACACTCAGACCTTGAGACCACTCACTCTCCCCAGAGACGGTGACAGTGGAGAAGCCTCAAGACAGGAGGACGAAGTTCTGCTTTTTAATTCGGGTACAGTTGACACATTATATTCATTTCAGGTGTACATAATTCGATATCTGTATTGTGAAATGGTCATAGTCTTAAGATCCATCACCACAGTCACCAATTTTTTTTTCTCTTGTATGAGAACTGTTAAGACCCCTCTTGGCAGCCTTCCAATATGCAATACATTATACCAACTGTAGCCACCATGCTGTACGTTACATCCCTATGACCTATTTTATAAGTGAAAGTTGCTCAGTCGTGTCTGACTCATTGCGACCTCATGGACTACACAGTCTGTGGAATTCTCCAGGCCACAGTACTGGAGTGGGTAGCCATTCCCTTCTCCAGGGGATCTTCCCAGCCGAGGGATGGAACCCAGGTCTCCCACAGTGCAGGTGGCTTCTTTACCAGCTGAGCCACAAGGGAAGCCCTAATAACTGAAAGTTTATACCTTTTGGCCACCCTTCACCCATTTTTCCATTTCTCATTCCGACAACCACCAGTTTGTATATACAAGCTCAGTTTTGAAGGGTGAGAAGGGTTTGTTTTTAAATTACACACGTAAGTGAGATCAGATATTTGTCCATTTTACTGAGCATAATGCCCTCAAGGTTAATGATGTTGTGAATGACAGGATTTCCTTTTTAACCTGGATATTATTTCAGTGTGTGTATATATGTACATTCTCTCTATCCGTCCATCCATCGATGGACATGTAGGTGGTTTCTGTATCTTTGGCTATTGCTTCAGTTGAACATGGGGGTGCGGATAATCTTTTCCAGTCAGTGTTTTCATTTTCTTCAGATACATAACCAGAAGTGACATTGCTGAGTCATATGGTAGTTCTGTTTTTAATTTCTTGAGGAACCTCCATAGTGGCTGCACCAGTTTACACCCCCACCAACAGTGTACCAAGGTTCCTTTTTCTCTACATAGTCACCAAAACTTACTTTGGCAGCAAACAGTTATGAGATGGCATCTCATTGTGGTTTTGACTTGCATTTCCTTGGTGATCAGTGATGTTAAGCACCTTTACATGAACCTGTTGACCCTCAGTATCTTTGGGAAAAAATTTTCTATTCCTCTGCCTATTTTATAGCCAGACTGCTTGCTGCTGAGTTCTGTCAGTGCTTTATGTACTCTGGATATTAACTCCTTTTCAGATGTCTGGTTTGCAAATATTTTCCCCCGTTCAGTGGTTGCCTTTTCATTTTGTTGATGGTTTTCTTTGCTGTGCAAAAAGACTTTTCGGTTTGATTTAGTCTCACTTGTGCTTTTGGTGTCAAATCCAAAAAGGAAAAAAATCATTGCCAAGACTGATGTCAGTGAGTTCATTGCCTTTTTCTAGTTTTAGGATTCCAGGTCTTACAAGTCTTAACCCATTCTGAGTTAACTACTTGTGTATAGTTAAGACAGCAGTCTAGCATGTGGCTGTTCAGTTTTCCCAACATTATTTATTGAAGAGACTATCCTTTCCCCATTGTATGTTCTTGGCTCACTTGTTACTGAATTAACTGATTTTATATGGTGGTGGTGGTGTAGTTGCTAAGTTGTGTCTGACTCTTGCGACCCCATGGACTGTAGCTCGCCAGACTCCTGGGTCCATGGGATTGTTTGGGGCTCTCTAATTCTGTCCCATTAATTTATGTGCCTTTATGGCAATACCGTATTGTTTTGAGTACTACAGCTTTGTAATATAGCGTGATGTCAGGGAGCCTGATGCTGCCAGCTTGTTCTTCAGGGGGCAGAGTTTTAAAGGCAGTTCAAATTTAGTGTATTTTTAAGCTAAGAAGAAACTGGCCATGTCCATCAAATTCTAGGTTAGAGTTTGAAGAGTTTGAAATTCCACTCAGCGTTTTCAGCATGCCTGGATTTAATCTAATAGATCACTCTATAAGCTGCAGTTTAAACCCCAGTTTTGGAATTCCTTCTGTTTATTCCATTTCTCTTAACGATAGCCGCCTTCTGTCTGCCCTGCCTGTCTCATTCTCCTGTTGCACACTCCCCCTGTTTTCACTGTGATACCTCTTTCCATTGTGAATAAATTTCCCCTCCACCCTTAGTTCCTTCACTAAAGGCTCTATTCTCCTGCCTTACTTAGACACAGGTTTTCCTTTCTACATTTTATAGGAGAGGCAGCTAATTCTCCAGTGTCCCACATGATACAGTAATGCATATACACAGCTAAACATAGTTATTTAAAAAAAAAATTCTCATTGCCAGTTAAAAAAAAATCCAAGGTAACAGATTTTAACTACACTTGTAATCATTTCACAATATGTACATTTATCAAATCAATATATGAAATTGTATAAATTTAAGATATATATCAATTATCTCTCATTAAAAGAGGAGGGACTCATCACCTATTTCCCCAAACCCTAGTCTTACTTTCCAGAAGCTACTACTCCTAAACCTTGTGTCAGCTCTTGTGGTATTTCCACATTTCCAGATGATGTGGTTAATAGTGCTCTTGGTTACTTTTAGACAGTTGATTTGGAGGGTGGAGAGTGGAGGAGATTTAAAGCTTTAGTTCTCACACAAACCACCTCTGTGACACCTCCTCCCCACCTCCAACCCATACAGTTGAGTCCTAAGTCACTTTTCAAATATGTCGTCATAAGCTTTCCCTGGTTAGTTCTGGGCAAACTGGCTTCACACATAATCCCCTTTCCACAGGTACTTGGATAGCAAGAGCTTCCACTGAGTAAAGTTACCGCTTCATAAATTTGCAATCTACTTTTTAAAAATGCACTGGCATCGTCCCTTTCCTGGTAAATTCCCTCACCTGTTGTTCTTTTTTGTTATTCCCACTTAGTCTGGTAAAGAGCTAGCTGAACTAAAGAGTCCTAAAGCATTAAAAGGAAAAAAGAAAAATTAAAACAAGCATAATGATGCCTTTATAACGAATTCAAATAGTATATTATGCAAAGCTAGTTGAATAATCTGAGTCACACCTGGGGACTGTTCTTCCAGACCTTGGTGATTAAGTTGCTAAGGTGTTTCTGACTCCTGAAACCCTATGAATGAGTATGTGTAGCCCACTAGGTTTCTCTGTCCATGGGAATTCCCCAGGCAAGAATACTGCAGCAGGTTGCCATTCCCTTCTCCAGGGGTCTTGCTGATCCAGGGATCAAACCCATGTCTTCTGCACTGCAGAGAGTCTCCTGCTTTGCAGGTGGCTGTTTTACTGACTGAGCCATAGAGGCCACCCTCCATCTACGCTGTATTGACTATACTGCATCATACCCACTCATACCACAGCTTTTTAAAGATTTGCTCATTTTACTTAAGGGTATCGCATGTATATCTAGCTAGATGTTATTTTTCTCTGACAGTTTTAGAACTTATGTTCTAGCTCTTGTGCATTCCCCACATCCTGTCCATTCACCTGCACTGACTGTCACAATATAAATATTGCAGCTATCTGCATGTCTCTTCTCATGATGCTCTGAATTTGGCTATCCAGGTAACTGCTGCCTGCCTAGAGGCCCACACTGTCAGCTGCCATTCCAAAAGGGCAGCACGTGGGACCAGAGCATTGGGTTCAGCTGCTCTGCTCTCCAAGGTAAGCAGATCCCACCCTAACATGCCAACTGGCCTCCCTGGGTCTCGATCCTTGTCCACATATTCCTCTCTCTATATGCCCTAATGGGAGCCCCTCGTCTCCCTTCCAGCCTTCTGGTGCCCTCTGCCATTCTCTGGCTTTGATTAGCAAAGTTCCCATTTCCTCAACTGCTCTGAAGTCTCCCCGCACCTCCTGGCTTTTACTGAAGCCCTCCTATTCAGGAAGGACATCACCCTGAGCGAGTTTTCCTTATTCCTCCTCTGCTCTCACCAGAAACAGGGTTGGTGTACTCCTTCCCACCTGCAATCACAGGTGCTCTTTTGAGCACAGATGGATGATCTTACACCTGTCACCCCTCCCAAATGACAGAGGCCATAATGCATAATTCTCATCTTCCAGCCTCCATGTGACAAAGTTACACAGGCTTAACCATCATATTTTTAAGGTTTAACCCTAAAACCCACCTCTAATGACAAGCCCACACTTTAGCTCTTTTCTGAATTAGAGATCTTTTCTCTTGGTCCTCAAGTGCTGTTTTTGTTCACCTAAAGCAACAGGCTTCGGGAGCTTGCTGCTCAATTGAGGCTTGTTAATTGCTTTCATGCACTTCTTTTTAAAGTTTTAGGTCAAATTCAAAGCAGTAGACTTAAAAAAACAGTATTTATTTTAAAAGTTATTTCATAAAGAGTACTAGTCAATATATAAGTCATTCAGAAATGATTCTTCTGGTTTAGATTGTTTTACTGGCTCAGTTCTAGCTCTGCCCTGGTGAAGTCCACACTGAGGAAGTCTGGCATCATAGGAAGGGTTTTTACTGTACTGAAAGGAAGCCAAATGAAGCCGACATTTGAAGCGCTCAGCTTCCAATTCCCGGAAAAAAGCATCGTCGTCGTTCTGTGTTATCATGTACTGCAGTTGTTGAATTTCCTTCTCCATCTTAGATCTCAGCTCCCTCTTCACCTTATATAACATCTAAAAGAGAATTCATGTCATCTTGCTAGTCACAACACCGATCCAGGCCCTCATCTATTTTTATTCCCTCTCTACTTTCCTACTCATTAAGCTTCTGCAGTAATTTTAATAATTTAGCAGCAGCTCTCACAGAGACGTGAACAGGTAAAGTTAAAATCACAGAATACAGGTTTTGAATCGTTAATAGACCTTATTAGTATCCTCTCCACTTCTATTTCTTAAAAATGTAAATAAATGATTTCTATCTTGTTAATTATTACCTGGGCCTGTGATTTCTCTCTGGCTTTGAGCTCTTGACGTTCCTGTGATATGGCTTCTGCCAGCAATGAAAACTGTGTACAGGGAAGAAAAAACCAAACCTTGTATTTGTAGTCCAAATATAACAATTATGTTCACAATTATGGCTTAAAATCTTTAATGAAAATCAGCAATACAGATTCTATACTGTGGTCAAGCACTAGCTAATTTTATCTTAAATTTCAGTCAGTCTAACCTGTGTAGTGACAAGTTCTGAATTAACAGACTCATGACACCAGGTGGTCAAGATCAAGCATATCAGAATGTAAACTAGCAGCGGTGGACCCACCTGGTCTTTATAGTAGTTCTCCATTGAGTCCAGTTCATTCTGGTGCTGTCTCTTTTGTTCATCTCGCTTTTCTTTGGCATAGTTTCTTAGGTCTCGTAACCTTTGCTTTTGAATCTGTAAACCTTCTTCAAACAGTTTCTTAAATATCTGTTAATTAAGTCAGAAAAATACGGAGTTTTCATGGAGGAATAAAATTTTGCTCAACTAGAGGTATGCATATTGACTGTATTTCACAAAGTTTTTTTTTGAAATATTAGCAAATAATACTTTAATACTCTACTATATGGATATCACATTTTGTTAATTCACCAACTGATGGACGTTGGTAGTGTTTCCTCTTTTTGTCTATTATAAATAGGGCTGTTACAGTATGAATATCTGTGTATAGTTAGCTAGGGGTGAAAGTGCTGGATCATGTTTAACCTTTTGAGGAGCTGCCAGACTATATTTCAAAGTGGTTGCACTATTTTATAACCCCACCAGCCCTGCGTCTGTGTTCCAACTTCTATATCCTTGCCAGTACTTTATTTTAGCCATCTTTATGGTCGGAGTTTATGTCGCTGTTGTTCTGATTTGTATTCCTTCAGTGATTAATGATGTTCAGCATCTTTTCCTGTATTTCAAAGGCTCTTTGCTGCAGCCATGTATATGGGAAAATAACCCTAGAGCAGAAGTAAATGCTGCATGTCCACTTGTGCATAGCTGAGGGCCACGTCATTATTATCTAACTAGGCCACAGATAAACAATTGTTCAAAGGATTTGGATATGCCCACTTGTCGTCCACTGATTATAAGAATTCCTGACCAAAGTACAGCCATGCATTCATTAGTCGGTGGTATTAACATTGTGAAGTTATTAAACCTCTCAAAGCCTTAGTAAGTATCCTCTAGAAATGAGAATAGTATGACTCCCCTTCAGAGTATTCAGTCCCATGAAGCAGAATTATCGTAATGTTTTACTCTAGAGATGAAATTTATTGCTAGTTTGGAATCACAAGCTTGATAAGGATGAAACAGCAAGTATCCTGTGGAAAGCTCTCACAGCATACCTATGCATTATTTTCCTGATTTTGAGTAGAATCCAAGGTCATGTAATCACACCTTAAGTTCCTGTCTCTCAGAACATGTTTCCAGCCCCCTAAAGCAGTCATCCTGGAAAAATACTGACAACACAGGAGGTCAGAGACTTCACATTAAGATAAGTGCAGTGGAGAAATTCAGATAACCAACAGGCACATGAAAAGATGCTCAACCTCTCTAATTATTAGAGAAATGCAAATCAAAACTACAATGAAGTATCACTTCACACCGGCCGGAATGGCCATCATTAAAAGTCTACAAACGCTGGAGAGGGCGTGGAGAAAAGGGAATCCTCCTCCACTGTTGGTGGGAATATAAGCTGGTGAAGCCACTATGGAAAACAATATGGAGGTTCCTCAGAAAACTAAAAATAGAATTACCATGTAATCCAGCAATCCTGTTCCTGGGCATATATCTGTACAAACCTATAATTTGAAAAGATACATGCACCCTAATGTTCACAGCAGCACTGTTCACCATAGCCAAGACATAGAAACAACTTAAACGTCCATCAGCAGATGAATGGGTGGACACAGAAGATGTGGGACATATATGCAATGGAACATCACTCAGTCATAAAAAGAACAAAATAATGCCATCTGCAGCAACATGGATGCAACTAGAGATCATCTAAGTGAGTCAAACAGAAAGACAACTGCCATGTATCACTTACACGTGGAATGACAAGTGAGCCTGTCTACTGGGGGAGGAATGCAGCGGCTCAGCTGGGGTTAGCAGGGGCCAACTTTCATATAGAGAGTGGAGAAACAACAAGGTCCTACTGTATAGGATATTTGTCAATACCCTTTGACAAACCATAATGGAAAAAGAATGTATGTATAACTGAGTCATTGCTGTAAAGCAGTAATTAACACAACTATATTTCAATTGCAAATCAACTATACTTTGATTTTAAAAATAGTAGTAGAGACTGAGAACAGACTGGGATTCACTATGGCAGTAATAAAATGAGGTGTGACCAAGTCTGAACTCTAAACAGCATCTCAAACTTGCATTCAGATTAGGACAAGAGTCACAATGAAGGTAGTTCAAAAAGGTAACAGACAAATTTTCAAATTTTATCTTTTTAATTGGATTGGACAGAAAAGCCACAGTTACCATTTCTTCCCGGCTCCTCATTCTCATCATTTTTGAACGCAACTGAACTCTATAATCATCATAATATTTTCGGGCACGAACAATCTGCTGTCGATTTTCTTTTATCTTTGATTGGGTCAATTTCTGCCTATGAATTCGGTCCTTGAAGTCTTGCTAAGGGAAAGGAAAAAGAGGTAAGGACAAGAAGACAGACTCCGATGTTCTCATCTGCCCTGCTCCCCATCACAATGTCTTCAGGCAGCAAGCTGGCTATGGAGGACCCGTGGTCTGCTGGCTGGGCAGAGTGTGTGGCCCCAGAAGCCTTCCAGTCTTTGTTGGTAGGTTCATCATCGGAGTCAGAAGAGCTGCCCCACAGTCCAGTGGTTAAGATTCTGTGCTCCCACTCCAGGGGCATGGGCTCCACCCTGGTAGGGGAAGTAAGAGCCTGCCTGCCATTTGTGTAGCCAAAAAGCGGAAAAGAAGAGCCATCTCCACTGAGCCCCTCTCAAACGAGAACCCTGTTCCTCCAGGAGGTCACCTAATACCCAGATGCCCACTTAAAAGGAGTAGAAAACTGGCACTCTCAAAAGATGCAAAACTAAGGACATCAGGTGATAACTTAGCAAAGTAGTGAGGATGAAATAAAGTCATGAAGGAAAAACCTTCCAAACTACCTGTCCAGACATGTGTTTTCTTCTCCCCAGCACCAGAGTCCCACATGCAATTCCTGATGCTTCCCCTTCCTTCTTAGGAACTGTTGAGATTCAGTTCTTGCTGCTTGTCTACTGGAGAAGGAACTGGCACCCCACTCCAGTACTCTTGCCTGGAGAATCCCCATGGACAGAGGAACCTGGCAGGCTACAGTCCATGGGGTCGCGAAGAGTTGGACACAACTGAGCAACTTCACTTCCAATTTTCACTTTCATGCACTGGAGAAGGAAATGGCAACCCACTCCAGTGTTCTTGCCTAGAGAATCCCAGGGACGGGAACCTGGTGGGCTGCTGTCTGTGGGGTCACACAGAGTTGGACACGACTGAAGTGACTTAGCAGCAGCTTGTCTCTGTACTAGTCTCTTCCTCTGGCTTATTGCGGTCTTTGATCTCTGTCCTCTCCCTTCATGATACTTAAGAGGATAACATTATCCAGTATACGATTGTTAGCCCAAATTATAATGGAGGCATAAATAACCTCAACTTTCTATTTGGAACCTGAGAAAGAAGGGAGAGGACCAAAAAAACACTTGAGTTAACCACCTGGTACCCTGAAGGGGCTCATAGGTAGAGACAGACCTGGATTAAAATCTAACCTTGCCCTTGCTGATTATAGCGAGACTGAGGACAAGTTAACATTTCAAAACTTCAGGTTTCTCATTCCACAGAAAACATCTCTTTGTGTTACTATAGAGACACTGTATAGGGAGGGAAGTTTAGGAGGAAGGTTCAAGACGGAGGGGACATATGTATACCTATAGCTAATTCATGCTGATATTTGGCAGACAAAGCAAAATTCTGTCAAGCAATTACCCTCCAATTAAAAAATAAAGTAGAAAAAATAAAACTGTGTTTATGAAGCACCTAGTACCTTACCCTCATGTCAATGTTGGTTAAAGACCTAAATGCTTCCACAAATGCTGAAAGTGTGAGTCAGTAAGGATATTGCCCAGCTAGTACAAGTAAAAGTAATTAACATAACTTACAAATTCAAAGATATAATACCCAGTTTGCTCTTGACATACCAGTCTCTTGTTATGTTCGTATTCTTTCTTGATAAGCGCAGTAAGGAGGTCATGCCTTCTCAAGGCTTCTTCTATCTTTAAGTGGGATGGAAGAGAAGGAGGTTAATAATTCTATTCACTAGATTATCAAGGATAAGCTCTGCCTCTTTTTGCTTTATATTTCTATGCTTAATTGACAGTTATCTTACTTCATCCTGGAGTTTCTTCTTTGATCGATTTTCTCTATATGCATCTTTTTGAGTTGTTCAACCTGTGTGATTTGCTGTTTCCACATTTTGCTTAGTGTTTGGCCAGAAACATAGAGAAATGGAAACTGCTCCAACATCAGGGGCAGGAGACTGTGTTCATTCACTTTCACTGCAAGGTAAAAAAATTTTTATCTGAGAAACTTGCTGACAGTTTTTAAGAAGAAATCTCATTCAACCTTCAGTCAAAGCTTATCTACGTGATATGGCTCTGAGCCTGAAAAGAACAAGTCTAAAAGTATGTTATTACTTTTGCATTCCTTTTCTGATTGGGACAAGCCAACTACTAGTGAGGATGAAAATAAGCTCAACATTTCTGACTGAGGACATGCTTGTCTTGTGAAGTCCATCCTAACTGCTCAGCTGATTCAGTGCCTGGGGAGGATTTTCTGTGTGTGGTCAAACAGACTCTCCAACCCTCCCAGGAGGGAAAGTCTGTGTCTAATAGGATGTAGTTAAAGGTCAGTGGTCTTTGAACGCACCTCGGTGCCAACTATCAATATAGAGGAAGTGGACAGGCCCTCTGCTTGCTTTGGAGCATCCCTTTGGTTCTACCAACTTCCCAGAAACAAAGAAAAGGCAGCCAGCACTTAGTGAACAGAGAGAGCTGAAGCTGGAGCAGCAGGTCACAGCCAGTGCACTCCTTTGTGCCAATGTATTGGCATATACTTAAGAGTTTTAAAGAAACGGCTCATTTAAGAGTTTTATCTCTCTTGATAGAAATTTAGCATATGGCAGAGGCAGAAGAGGGCAGTTTGTCCAGCTCACTGGTAGATGTTAGTTTTCAGTGCTGTGTCCTTGGCAGGCAGCGCACTTTCAAAGGATGCCAGTTTTCCATAAAGTACAATTTTGTGGTTCTTACTTGGAACTGCTTTATTTGGCTTTGGCAAGCCACCTCTTGGACTTGGAGTTGTGGTTTTTCTAGAGTAAATCTTCCAGGGCTGACTTCGTTTTGGAGTTCCTTTATGAACAGCTTCTCTGTATATTTTTCCCTTAGACATAAAACAATAGAATGAGAAGTCTAACAGCTCTTTCATATATCATCTTAAATATTACATATCAGCAAAAATAGTCAACATAATTCCCAACCAAACTACCTTACTCAGACTCTAAGTTAAATACCTCTTTAGCTTCTGGCAGCCCATGGAGTTTGAAAAGCACGGAATTTTATTCAGGTTTCATAGTTGCCATAGTCCTACCCGCTAAATACAACTGACAATGTTCTGAGGTGCTTGCTTCTTTGATAGGCTCTTCCATGTGCATTATAGAAGTACTAAAACAATGTTTAGTTATAATCATACTGTATTCTATATCCTGGTTTGTGAACATTTTAGCATAAGCATTTTCTTCCATGTTTTCATTTAGTTTCTGTAACTGTTCCTTTGAAAGGCAATGAAAACTTATGCTTTGGGTTTATTCCAACCAAGCTTAGAACTGGGATCTTCTGTCTTCTCTTACTCTCCCTCTTTAACTTGTCAGCCCAGACTATCTTTAAAGCCTTGGTGAAGTGATAAAACAATAGAAGCCCTTAAAACTGATCGAAGTTTCAGGCAGGCAGGAAAAATACTAGTGTTTCTGGTACCACAGTTTAGCAGCTTGGTTACCCTATGAGTAAAAGAAAATCCACATCCATGAAATGAATTCTGCCTTTTTCTAAGAGGCTAATGATTAAGGTTCTGTTGATTCTTTTTCGCTTTAAAAAGATCATCTCTGTACTTTCCACTGATCTGATCAAATGGCATTTATTACAGTAGAGACTTTACCCACTGTTTCCTCCTCGTCATTTATTCCTAGAGGTCCAATATTCTCTTGAACTTTATTTTTTCTTAGTTCCTTTTCAAATGCCTCAGTTATTGCCTGGAGGGAAAAGGCCACATGATATTATAGTTATTAAAAACATACAAATGAAAATGAAGAAAAAAAAATCTACCTAAGACTGCCATTCGAATCTTTTTTTAAGTTCCTTTCAGGCTACTGATCAATAAACATATTATTTAACAGATACCTAACTGAGACATAAAACTTTACCTAATGTTATTTTTTTGTTCCCACAGTTTATAATTATTTTGATACACCCTTGGATGGAAGTTACATGTTGAATTACATCCTGAGTTAGTTTTCACCATTATAAAATATACTATAGCAAACAACTTAAATGTTCTAAATTTATGCTACACTTCAAAATCACTATTCCACAGCAGGAAGTCTTCCTCAGTAATCATACATTCTCCTGTTGAACCCTAACCACCTCCTTTCATTCCTGTCTTGGGCATTTTCATCCTATCTGTAACTCAAATGGTCTGTCATATTTAATCCACCTCAAGTTCTCTTCATTTCTAAACCTCTCTCTGAAATTATCAGTCTACACTGATACACTTTCTTAATCCACTGGAGCACTGGGCTATATAAGGTTAGTTTTATTAGAGTTTCAGGAGTACAAGTTTTATAATGGGGGACAGAAAAGCCATGTCACATGATTTTGTCATCCACTCAGCTCAAGAATCTTAAATGCATTTTATGCCTTTAATCAACAGCATGTTCACTGTAGCATCTGGCTGAGGGTAAATAATGGTAATACCTGCTGCCCAGTAACAGTCAAGAGATGGGATATACCTTTGCTTGAAATCAGGGATATCTGTTTCTTTTGGTTTTCGCTGCCTTTTTCTCTCCATCTGGAATTGTTTGTTTTTGTTAACTGGAGATGGAGAGAGTGAATGAGATCTGGAGGGTGCCTTTCTATGCATGGCAAGTCCTGCAACTCAAAAGAGACACGTACCGTGAGTTTCTGAGAGCCAGAAATGTGAAGCTGGCACCAAATAGTTGATTTTTACCAAATCCAAAGAGACTATAAATGTGCTAAATGTACTCTCCAAGTAATTTCTATTTGTATGTTTAATCATACCAAGCAAACGGACAAATACACATAAATATGTACTCAAAATGTTTCAAAGAAGTACTAAGTTTCTATATTCACTTTTGGGTTGAAAATGGAGCAACATGTGGAATGCCTGCTGCACACAAAGGCCTATACTTATTACTCTTGGTGGTAGAGAAAGGAAAACAAAAATTAAACCATCTTAGCGGTGTGTCTGCTAACCTTTACCTATGTAGGTCCTGAGGAGGGGATTGTAAGTGTGTATGTATGTATATACACACATACACACACACACCTTACCCTTATAAAGCAGCACCTTATATGCAGAAGTTATTTAGCCTTTTTAAGCAGTCCTGTTCTTCTCTACTTAGTGATCCAGCCACCATATTCCACACTGCCTGCGAGATCTAACAAATTACTTCCCTTCACAAACTTTTTATGTCCCATTGTTTATAGATAAACTTAGGAATCTGCTAGTTGTGAAGAGGGGGACTCTGTGCCTTTTTGGAAAAGCAGATAATACAGCTCTGACATCAAGGAAATTTGAAAGGTTTGATAACTTTCTAAATTAATTTTTCCAGAGAAGTAATGTGTCCTTGAGCTTTTGTCTCTTTACTCTCTTAATTTAAATCTTTCAAGTAAAACTAACTTGCACAATCTATTTTAAATGGTGTTTTAATAACATTTTTACTATGTCCACAATGTATTCTTTAGAAACTGAAGATCCAATAAACCAAACATTTTAACTTACAATGTTTTTCAAAATGGCATAACATGCACATTACAGGATGAGTGTTCCTAGAGATTACCTAAGCCAAATCTTAGGGAAGAGAGGAAATAATCAAGACAAGGAAACAGTATTCTTAATGTTAAAAAAAAAAAAAAAAAACTGAAAATTAAGTTCTGGATGAGAAATGGACTGTTTCTAGAGAAACAAGGGATGACCAAAGTAGATAAAAATGAATGCAAAACATGCAGAATTTCAGTTGCTGGAAAATGGGATAATTATTTGAACAAGCAGTAGGAAGCATCTGCAAGGATGTGGCAAACTGGAAACTGTCATGCATTGCTCATATAAGTACAAATGTGTGCGATCACTTTGGAGGGGAATTTGGCACTGATAAAGTGTAAACCCCTGATCTACCAATTCTAGTAGATGTGGATCCTAGAGAAACTTTTGCATGTATTACAAGTTGTTCATTGCACAACTGTCTGTAGTTATGAAATCTGGAAGCAAAAGAAATCCACATATACATAAATAAAAATACACACTCATATAAATGAGATACACTGTACGAAATCAGTGAAAAGTGTCACTCAGTCATGTCCGACTCTTCATGACCCTATAGACTGTAGCCCGCCAGGATCCTCTGTCCGTGGAATTCTCCATGCAAGAATGCTGGAGTAGGTAGCCCTTCTCTTGTCCAGAGGATCTTCCCAATCCAGGGACTGAACCCACGTCTCCCACATTGCAGGCAAGATTCTTTACTGTCTGAGCCACTAGGGGAGCCCTGAGAATACTGGAGTGGGTAGCCATTCCCTTCTCCAGGGGATCTTCCTAACTCAGGGATCGAGCCTAGGTCTCTCCTGGATTGCAGGCAGATTCTTTACAGTCTTAGTCACCAAGGAAGCATGAACTCGGTTACACAGTAGTATAATGAGTGAACCAGAAGTAGGAACAGATTTCTAAAACAATGTTAACAGGAAAAATAAAGTTGCAGAATAATATATATAGTATCTATGTAAATTTAAAAAATAGCATATTTAGACAGGTAACACAATGCTGTTAAAGAAAAAAAGAGGTGAAATGGGAATTTGCTATATGACTCAGGGAACTTAAACTGGGGCTCTGTAAAAACCTAGAGGGGTGGGATAGGGAGGGAGGTGGGAGGGAAGTTCAAGAGGGAGGAGACATACGTATATCTACGGCTGATTCATGTTGATGTTTAGCAGAAACCAACATAATACTATAAAGCAATTATCCTTCAATTAAAACATTAAAAAAAATTTTTTTAAGTAAAAAGACAAGGGTGAGAGGGTTCCAGTTCAAGATGGTAATATATAGGCTCCTGAATTCATCTCCTCCAGAGACACTAACATATACTACATATGGAATAGTTTCCTCTGAAAAGAATCCAGACACTAGACGAGTGACCCAAATGACAAAAAACCCACATCAAAAGGGTTAGGCACACCCTCAACTACCAGGAGCCATTAAAAATGAAGAGAGTGGCTTGGACAACCACAAAGATTTGAGAACCAACCAGGAGCTAGGGATGGGCTGAATGCTAAGAGTCCTCTCCTGTGCAAGACACTACTCCTTCAGGACTGAGAGAGTGGCTGTTTTACATACTGCTCAGAAACCAACACTGAGTCAGGAAAATGAATAAACAGTAGAATATGTTCCAAACAAAAGAACAAGATAAAATTCAAACAGATTCTGATGAAATGCATACAGGCTTTACCTGGCCTTGGCTTCTTCGGTCCATACTCCACAATGCCATCACTGTGCTGAGACAGTGTCTCATCATTTCCACTTCCCATCTCTTCATTTCCAATATTCTCTTTGGAGCCAGTCTTTTCTTTCATTCGATCACCCAGGGCACTTTTTAACATCTATCAAGAAAACTCTTTTAAACATCTGTTAACTGATTTCAGCAGAATGCAAGTTGGAAGGATTAGACAGATAAAACCTTTTAAAAGCTTTCTCTGATAATTAGGCACAGGTTCAGGCACAAGTTTTCAGACGCTTATGCAGAATTTCTAAAGGATATATATCAGTGCCACAGATTATCAGTTCCAATAACCTTAACAGTAAGTCACATAGGGACTTAATATATTTATTCAATGATATCTCCAAACTACAGTATTTTATTTTTCGAAAATCAGAGCTCATCCAATTTTATATCAAAATGTCTTTAGTGACAAAGAGAAACAATACATATGCATTTAAATATATATGGTTTAATGTAATCATTTGTTATTTAATCAGAATTTGATAAAATCTGGATGAATACATACCAAATCTGGTTATATCATAAAAGGCTAGGAGATAATTTCTCAGCCTATGTCCCATCTGCTTGACTTAAAGATTTTCACAGTAACTAAGATAAAATTAACTTTCTAGTTCATTAAAGCTTAGCTCTCATCTTAATTGGAAAATCACTTAAATGCTCACCAACTATGGCAATCTCAATACAGGTAAGACAAAAAAATTAGACTTGCCGAGTCTAGTTCAGAGAGGCGCTGAGATAGCTTCTCTGATACTGCATGTAATTCTTGTTCTGTTAACCTTTTTCCTGCCCTCTGGGAGAAAGGTGAATCCCAGGATGAGACTGCAGCTCTGTTTTCGTATCTGTAATAAAAAGTGATATGACATTTAAACAGACAAGTGTACATTACTTAGTTCAGAACAACTGTAATACATGCTTTGTCAAATGTTTCATACTGGTCTTCACAGCTAAATCTGGAGAGTACTCCCTTAACTCTTCAAATCCCTTTGCAAATAAACTAAACACTGAAGCCTGCAGTACTGTTACCTTCTTTCTCTGGGAAGTTTCCTTGTCCTAGGGCCTTGGTCCCGAGCTGGATACATTTCCTGTTTGCTATCTTTAGACAACTTGGAAGTTAAGGAAACTCTATTGTCTGGTTCCTATTAAAAACAAAGGAGAACTGATTTGAAAAGACATAGGGAAGACATAAAAAACAACATATTATGTGTGATGGGAAGGGAGGACCTGTGATAGAAAGCTAGGTCCCTTTATTCTCCATGTTTTGCCTTTTTAAAAACCCATTTGTCAAAACACTCTATTGATCACCAATGCCAAAGGAATGGAGCATTGTCTGTAAACTTGTCCTCAAAGAAAAAGCATAGCTCAGGATGTCATTCAAATATAGAGACAAGTGAAGTGGTCTCAAATATGAAAACTTACAGAGGTTATGGCTACACCTGGACAGTGAAAAAATGATCAAATCAAAAGTGGAAAGTATTAAAATCATTTTCTTTCATATAATGAAGTCAACAGAAACGGTTCAAAACAAATAGGCAAAACCTCTAAAATATGAACATAAATTCAACATTTTAAACAATGTATATCTTCACTTTGGAGGGAATCTTATGGAAAATATTTCTTGTGGTTAAGAAGCATTTGATGTTTAACTAGCTCTTTAATTTCACTTATCTTTTTCTTCTATTAAAGCAAAATTAAATTTAATGCCTTTAAGTAAAAGTACATTATAATCACATTTAAAAGAAACCTTTTTAAAACTGAAGTTAGTGTCCTTCTCAAGAACTGGTTCAAAATGATTATTTCCATTTAACTGCCACTCAGTAAAGAAAAAGAGTATTACCAACAACTCAGAAGCCCTTCCACCACCCCTGCAAGCCCCCTCAAAGTAACCACTAACCTATGATCCCTTTCTCTCTTTATCCGTTTACCCTCTGATCTAAACTGATGCTCAGAATGTTTAGAATGATGGCCACCTAATGCTAATTTACTTTTTTGGTATTGTTTCCATTTTTAATAATGACAGTGTATCATTTTTTAAATACATCTACCCTTGGCATATACCTGAGTGCTCTTGTTGCTGGGAAAATAGGAACATGATGACTGTATAAAAGAGGCTTTTATTTTCAAAGAACAGAGTAGAAGCAAACAGGCCAGAATGTTAATAGTAGTTCATGCTGGATTAATAGGAATATGGCTGAAAGATTTTTATACATTCTGTTAAATAATTTCAATTATTAAATTAGATACGTACAATATGGGTTCTGAAGCTAGAATGCCTGAATTCTAATCCTAATTCTACAACTGCTGTGTGACCTCAGACAAGATTCTTAAACCCTGTTATTTCAGTTTCTCCATAAGAAATAAAAATAGTATCTCTTTCAGAGCTGTGTTATAAGAAGTAATTTATCCAATATTTGTAAAGTACGCAGATCTGCGCCTAACACAAAATAAGCACTCAGTATGTGTTGGCTCATCCTCTTTCCCCTTTTAGTCATCCTGTCCCTATCTTCCCAGGCTAAGAATATGCAGGTGTATGCAGAGGTGAATTTTAAGAACTATAGTGCTCTCTGGTTAGTGCAGTATTCTTGACTACTGTTCTAGCAGAGAGCTTTTAAATAAATCTAGAGGCTTTGGTCCAGCTGAAAGCAAGCTTTTCCACTTACCGTAGAAAATGCCGTGCCTTCTCCGGTAGAATTCACGGTAGGGGGAGCAGTGACTTGAACGCAAGTATTCTCTTCCTATGGGGCAGGGAGCTCGAGGCTCTGAAGGGTGGTAAGGGGGATGTAAAGGAATAGCTGACCGAATAGGCTCCCCTAACTTCCTAGCACTTGGAATCATATCCACAGAAGAAATTTCTGCTAGTTGGACAAATTAAAGTGGGCATTAAGACATAAATCATTTCACATATACATATACCCTATACAAACAAGCGCACACACACTACTTAGAAATATATTTTAAACTTGATTTTAAGAAAAGTACACCAAAAGACAATGGAAATAGGGACTTATTCTCAATGAACAAGTAAGGACCTAATTAAATCAGGAAGAATATAATTTTAATATTATTGTAAGTTTCCTAAAAAGTTATTTTAAAATAATGAAAAATTACTAAAAATCTAAATGGCTTGAATAGCTATATAAATTATGGTTCATCTATACATTATAAAAATAGTTAGCCATTGACTCTGACTTTATATAGTATTAACCATACGAAAATCCTAGAGATAATATGAAATGAGAATATTTTTCAGGTTTATATAATCTGAAGACCACCAACTGATAAACTAATGTATCAGAGACTCTTAGGGTCCTAAAGCCTTTGAGAGGATTTAGATAATAGTGGATGCAAACATATGACCAAAGGCCATCTTCAGAAGACGTCCACGTTCATATTAACAGCAAACATTTACAAGTGAGGCCATGTAAAACCAAGAACTGCATCAACTGTAAAGCAACAGAAGTAAAAAGGCTAAAAGCACTGCTCACGACCAACTGCCCCTAGCTCCCAGGCACAGTCTCCAGGAACTCTGTGCATCACTACTCACTGTCTTCAGCAAAGGATGTCCTGCTCTTGGACAAAAAACTAGAGGCAGGGTTCAACACTGCTGCTTCTTGTGAGCTAGAGCATGGCAGGGTTGAGGATTTTAGACTGCATTTCATTAGGACCTTGGGCACCTAGAAAATATTAAAGGTAAAATTTTTTTATTGCTGTTAGACTAAAAGCTAAAAGTTTAGTATCTTGAGGATAAAAATATCAGAAATGACGTAAATCGTAGAACTATGTTGGTCTGATTTCTTGAAATACCAATTACTTTGTCATAACCAATAGCAACATGTAGTTCTGTAGCCCAGAATCATGTATGTAACTTAAAAGCAGTTTTACACAGTGTTTCATTCCTCTGCTTTAGAAAAGTAGGGGCCAGAGTTGTAGAAGTACCAACTGTTGCACAGGTGTATCTCTGAGCTAGAAGTCTTGGTTGGAACCATAATCAAAGATTTATAGGCCAAACAAATGTTCTGATTTTTTTTCTTTTAAAAAAAATTTGTTTTTATTTATTTGGATGCCCCAGGTCTTAGTCGGGGCATGTGGGATCCAGTTCTCTGACCAGGGAATGAATTCTGGCTCCCTCCATTAGGAGTGCAGAGTCTTAGTCATTGGACCACTAGGGAAATCCCAAGTTTTGTCTAATTTTTGAATGGTTAATATTTTGAATCAGCTCTATATTATTATTATATTACATAGAAAGCAGTATTAAAATATTTCTGAAATTGAGGCAATACCACTTTGCTAATCTTCCTTGGTGGTTCCAGACGGTAAAGCGTCTGCCTACAATGCAGGGGATCCGGGTTCAATCCCTGGGTCGGGAAGATCTCCTGGAGAAGGAAATGGCAACTCACTCCAGTATTCTTGCCTGGAATAGCCCATGGATGGAGAAGCCTGGTGGGCTACAGTCCATGGGGTTGCAAAGAGTCAGACACGTTGCTGCCTTGGAAATCTACAATACACAAACTCTCCATAAACAAAATGGATTTCCTCTTTTTGGATGGAATTTCTCCTAAAACTCATTGTTAGTTATCATCTAGAACTTTTGTCAGAGTCAAAGTTACACATTTAATTATCTCTCAATCTTCAGATTGTTTTAGAACCTACTGTTTTATCACTGCAGAGATTGTGAACTTCTCTACTGTAAACATTAATAATATTTCAATTAGGGATTTCCTTGGAGGCCTAACAGTTAAGATTCTGGACTTTTACTGCTGTGGCCTGAGTTCAACCCTGGTCAGGGAACTGAGATCCTGCAAGCTGCATGGCACAAACAAAAAAAAATTATATAAGTATTTATATAATACATACATAATATCTCATTTACAAAAAAAAAAAAAAAAAAAAAAAAAGTCCTCAGTAGAACAAATGAGTGAAGACAGAAGTACTAAACTCCCATTATACAATAAATAAGTCATAGGGATTTAATGTACAGTAAGTAAAAGTGTTAGTTGCTTAGTTGTCTCCAACTCTTTGCTACCCCACAGACTGTAGCCCACCAGGCTCCTCTGTCCATGGAATTCTCCAGGAAACAATACTGGAGTGGGTTGCCACTCCTTTCTCCAGGGATCTTCCCAATCCAGGGATCGAATCTGGGTGTCCGGCACTGCAGGCAGATTCTTTACTGTCTGAGCCACTAGGGAAGCCCCAGTGTACAGTATGGTGACTACAATTAATACTGTGTTGAGTGCCCTGGGCAGTGCCCTGGGCGCCAGAAGCCTCCTCCTCCATGAGTCTAGTTCACGCCAACTGTAAAGCAAACCCAGATCTTACAGAGGCCTCACCACCGCCTCCTCAACTCAAGTCACACAGCAGCATGCCTCTGCCAGGTTTGCATCATGATAAGATCCTGCTGTGTATCTTATTACAAGGTGCTTAGGAAGGGATTTCTCTTACTCACGGAAAAGGTATAAGGAAGGGAGATAGCCAAGATGCCAGAGTACAAAGAATCTGAACTCACTTCTTCTCATGGGCACACCAAAACCACAACCATCTGCTGAACAACAGTTGATGAAAAAGGTAGGAACCTACCAAAAAAGATCTCCTATTACTAAAGACATCAAGAAGGAACCACAGCAAGATGGTAGGAGGGGCAGACTTGCAATACAGTCAAGTCCCATACCCCAAGGTATGGTGGGTGACCACAAACTGGAGAATAATTACATTGCAGAGGTTCTCCCAAAGGAGTGAGCTCCCTGGCCTGAGGGCCCTGCACTGGGAAGACGAGCCCTCAGAACATCTGGCTTTGAAGGCAAGTGGTGATTACTTTTAGGAGTCCCAAAGGGCTGCAGGAAAGAAATTTCATTCTTCAAGGGCACACACAAAATCTCTATTCTGGGACTGGGGACAGAAGCAGTAATTTGAGAGGAGCCTAGACCAAACCCACTTCCTGAATTCAGAGTTTCCTGGTGAGACAGGTGGCAGCAGCAGCTCACCCTGGGCACACAGACACTGGTGGCAGCCGTTGTGAGGAACTCCTTCTGCCACGTGGATCTTGGTGCTGGCCAGTGTCACTGTGGAATCCTACCTCTAGCTTATTAGCCCCCAAGACCTGGCCCTACCCAAAGCCTGTAGGTACCAGTGCTGGGACACCTCCAGGCCAAGCAACTGAGCAGGGACACAGCCCCACTCATCAGCTGACAGGCTGCCTTAAGACCCCTGAACTTCACCCACCAGTGGGCATGCAGCAGTTCCAAGATCTAGATCTGCTATCCCTGGCCTCGAGGGAGCCTGCTCTAGCCTGTGGACCAGTCTCTCCCACCAAGGGACAGACATCGGACGCAAGAAAACCAATCCTGCAACATGTGGATCAGTAGGCCAGACCCCTCACTGGGACAGCTGGGCCCCGGCCCTGGCCACTAGCAGGCCAGCACAAGCTTCAGGACACCCCAGACCCTATACCCAACTGTGTCAGGAACTGTCCACACCCAGCAATCAAACATCAGCTCTGGGACCCTTGGGCTCTGCAACCAGACTCCAAGACCTGCTCTGCCAATGTATAGGGCAGCACTAAGCCAGGACCTGGCTTTACCCACCAACCAGCAGGAAACAGCTCTGCAGCCTTCAAGAGTCTGACTCCACCCACCACTGAGCCAGCACTAGCCCTGGGGGTCTCTGAGGTTACACAGTTAGCCATCCTCTGACCAGCCAACCAGCAGCTTGCAGCCTCTGCACAAGGCAAGGCCTGGCAACCAACTGGACCAAGGGCCAACCAAGCGTACCAAACAGCCCACCACAACCGAAGGCCCCATGCAGTCCTCACAGGGACAACTGCTAGAGCACACAGCTCAGGTGATGAGAGGGCGACATGTTGCTGGGATGCATACAGCATTTCCAACCAAAAGCCACTTCTCCAGTTGGGAAACATAATCAACGTACCAGATACATAAAAATAAAAACAGCAACTTAGGCAAAATGCAGTGACAGAAGAACATGTTCCAGACAAAGCAACAAGGAAAAACCTCAGAAGGACTAAGTGAAGTGGAGACAGACATCTACCAGAGAAGGAGTTCAGGGTAGTGATTGTATGAGATGATCACAGAACTGGAGAGAACAATGGCTGCACAGAATGAGAAGTTAGAAGTTTTTAACAAAGAGAAAATAAAGAGCAAAACAGAAATGAAGAATACAATAACCGAAATGAAAAATACACTAAAAGGAATTAAAAATAGACTAAATGATATAGAGGAATGGATCAGCCAGCTAGAAGAGAGTAGTGGAAATCAGTGACACTGAATGAATTTTTGAAAATGATAAGAAATGACAACATTTTAATAGATTTCTAGCACAGTATCATGTGCACTAACAGTCCCATTGTACAGGTTCCAGAAGAGAGAGAACAAGGAGCTGATAACATATTTCAGGACATAATAACTGAAAACTTCCCTCACCTGGGAAAGGAACAGATATACAAGTCCAGGAAGTGCAGGAAGTCCCACATTACAAGACAACTCTAGTTCTAAGAGTAAAAATTAAAAACTGCTCTTGTTACTAAAAGCAACGAGGAGAAGAAACAAGGGGATTCCCTCAAGGATATGTGCTGACTTCTCAGGAGAAACTCTGCAGGCCAGAAGGGAGTGACAGGCTGTATTTAAAGTGATGAAAGGGAAAAACCTACAACCAGGAACACTCTACCCAGAACGCTCTCATTCAGATTTGATGGTGAGATCAAAAGCCTTACAGACAAGCAAAAACTAAGAGAGTTCAGCATCACCAAATCAGTTTTACAACAAATGTTAAAAGAACTTCTCTGAATGAAAAAAAAAAGGCTATAAGTAGAAACATGAAAATTATGAAATGAAAATGCTCATTGGTACAGGCAACCATACAGAAAAGGTAGGAAATCACCCCCACACAAAGCTAATAAGGTTAGAAGACAAAGTAGCAAAATCATGAATATCCACAATAAGGAACTGCTGTTTAGTTGCCAAGTTGTGTCCGACACTTGCTGACTCTTTTGCCACCCCATGGACCGTAGCCTGCCAGGCTCCTCTGTCCATGGAATTTCCCAGGTAGGAATACTGGACTGGGTTGCTATTTCCTTCTCCAGGGAATCTTCCTAACCCAGGGGTCAAACCTGTATCTCCTGCACTAGCAGGCGGATTCTTTACCACTTAGCCAGAGGGAAACCCAGTTAAGGGATCCACAAAATAATTAGATATAAAACATAAAATCAAAAACAATAATTGGGAGGGGAGGAGGGTACAGATGCAGGACTGTTAAAAGGACTTGAAAGTGAGAGATCAGCAACTTAAAACAATCACGTATATATACAGATTGCAATTAATCTATGAGAAGATAAAAAATACAGTAAGATCGTCTCTTTAATAAGTTCAGTTCAGTTGCTCAGTCTTGTCCAACTCTTTGCGACCCCATGAATCGCAGCACGCCAGGCCTCCCTGTTCATCACCATCTCTCGGGAGTTCACTCGGACTCACGTCCATCGAGTCCGTGATCCCATCCAGCCATCTCATCCTGTCCCCTTCTCCTCCTGCCCCCAATCCCTCCCAGCATCAGAGTCTTTTCCAATGAGTCAACTCTTCGCATGAGGTGGCCAAAGTACTGGAGTGTCAGCTTTAGCACCGTTCCTTCCAAAGAAATCCCAGGGCTGATCTCCTTCAGAATGGACTGGTTGGATCTCCTTGCAGTCCAAGGGACTCTCAAGAATCTTCTCCAACACCACAGTTCAAAAGCATCAATTCTTCGGTGCTCAGCTTTCTTCACAGTCCAACTCTCACATCCATACATGACCACAGGAAAAACCATAGCCTTGACTAGACAGACCTTAGTCAGCAAAGTAATGTCTCTGCTTTTTAATATGCTATCTAGGTTGGTCATAACTTTCCTTCCAAGGACAGCTACATATTAATGAATGAAACTAGAACATTTTCCCACACCATATACAAAAACAAACTCAAAATGGATTATAGGTCTAAATATAAGACCAAAACCATAAAACTCCTAGAAGGAAATACAGGCAGGACCCTTTTTGAAACAATACCTTTTGGATCTATCTCCTAAAGCAGAGGAAATAAAACCAAAAATAAACAAATGAAAGTGAAATAAATGAGACCTAGACTTAAAAGCTCTGCACAGCAAAGAAAACCATCAGAAAAAGACAATCTTTAAAATCAGAAAACATCTGCTAATGAGATGACTGATAAGGGGTTAATATCCAAAATATATAAATAGCTCATACAACTCAACATAAAAAACACAAACCCCAATTTAAAAATGGGCAGAAAATCTGAATAGACATTTTCCCAAAGAAGAATACTGATAGCCACAGGTACATGAAGAGACTCTCAACACTGCTAGTCAGAGAAATGCAAATTAAAACCACAATGAGATTATCACCTCACGCTTGTCAGAATGACTTATCAAAAAGACGACAGATAACAAATGTCAGTGGAGTGTGGAGAAAAGGGAACCCTTGCACTCTGCTGGTGGGAATGTAAATTGGTGCAGCGACTGTGGAGAACAATGCCGCAGCTTTTCAAAAAGCTAAAAACAGAACTACCATACGACCCAGCACCTCCAATTTTGCTATATATTCAAAATAAAAGAGAACACTAATTTGAAAAGACACGCGCACCCCAATGTTCAGAGCAGTATTATTTCTAATCACCAAGATCAGGAAGCAACCTCTGTCCATTAACAGATGAATAAAAAAATGGCACCCCACTCCAGTACTCTTGCCTGGAAAATCCCATGGATGGAGGAGCCTGGTAGGCTGCAGTCCATGGGGTCGCTAAGAGTCGGACACGACTGAAGTGACTTAGCAGCAGCAGAAAATACATGGTTTATGTACACACACACTGGAATACTACTCAGTTATAAAAAGAATGAAAATTTTGCTATTTACAACAACATGAATGGACTTTGAGGGTATTATGCTAAGTGAAATAAGTTAGAGAAAAACAAATACTATATATGATATCACTTATGTGTGGAATCTACAAAATAAAAGCAGTGAATGTAACAGAAAGGAAATAAACTCACAGATACAGAGAATAAAGTAATGGTTACTAGCGGAGAGAGGGACATGATGGGGATGGGGGTGAAGAAGTACAAACTATTATGTATAAAATAAAGCTACAAGAATACATCATACAACATGGGGAATACAGCCAATATTTTATAACTACATGTTCAGTTACTCAGTCGTGTCCTGACTTTATGACCCCATGCACAGTAGCCCGCCAGGCTACTGTCAGTGGGATTCTCCAGGCAAGAATACTGGAGTTGATTGCCATGCCCTCCCCCAGGGGTCAAGCCCAGGTCGCCCACATTGCAGGTGGATTCTTTACCATCTGAACCACCAAGGAAGACCTATAAAAACTACAAATGGAGTATAAAATTTAAAAATTGTGAATCACGATGTTGTACACCTGACACTTATATAATATTATGTTAACTGTATCTCAATTTTAAAAAGGTTTAAGAAGAAATACTGTTGTATACTTCAAAGTTGCTAATAGAGTGAATTGTGAAAGTTCTTATTAAAAGAAAAAATTGGTAAGTTTTAGGTAACGAATGTTAATTAGACATACAGACTTAAATTGAAGAAAGTAGGGAAAACCACTAGACCTTTCAGGTATGACCTAAATCATATCTGTCATGATTATACAGTGGAAGTGACAAATAGATTGAAGGGATTAGACCTGATAAACAGAGTGCCTGAAGAACTATGGACGAAGATTCATAACACTGTACAGGGAGGCAGTGATCAAAACAATCCCCAAGAGAAAGAAATGCAAAAAGGCAAAATGGTAGTTTGAGGAGGCCTTACAAATAGCTGAGAAGAGAAGTGAAGTGAAAGGCAAAGGAGAAAAGGAAAGATTTATCCATCTGAATGCAGAGTTCCAAAGAATAGCTAGGAGAGATAAAAAGCCTTAGGTGAAAAATGCAGAGAAATAGAGGAAATGAACAGAATGGGAAAGACTAGAGATCTCTTCAAGAAAATTAGAGCTACCAAGGGAACATTTCATGCCAAGATGGGCTCGATAAAGACAGAGACAGTATGGACCTAACAGAAGCAGAAGGTATTTACGAAGAGGTGACAAGAATACACAGAACTGTACAAAAAAGGCCTTGATGACCCAGATAACCATGATGGTGTGATCACTCACCTAGAGTCAGACATTCTGGGGTGTGAAGTCAAGTGGGCCTTAGGAAGCATTACTACAAACAAAGTTAGTGGAGGTGATAGAATTCCAGCTGAACTACTTCAAATCCTAAAAGATGATGTTGTGAAAGTGCTGCACTCAATATGCCAGCAAATTTAGAAAACTCAGTAGTGGGCATAGGACTGGAAAAGGTCAGTTTTTATTCCCATTCCAAAGAAGGGCAATGCAAAAGAATGTTCAGACTACCACACAATTGCACTCATTTCACATGCTAGCAAAGTAATGCTCAAAAATCCTTCAAGCTAGGCTCAATTTTAGAAAAGGTTTAAAAATACTTTTTTTCAGTATGTGAACCAAGAACTTCCAGATGTCCAAGTTGGATTTAGAAAAGGCAGAGGAACCAGAGGTCAAACTGCCAACATCTGTTGGATCATAGAAAAAGGGAATTCCAGAAAAATACCTAATTCTGCTTCACTGACTACGCTAAAGCCTTTGACTATGTGGATCACAACAAACTGGAAAATTCTTAATGAGATGGGAATACCAGACCACCTTACCTGCCTTCTGAGAAACCTGTATGCAGGTTAAGAAGCAACAGTTAGAACTGGACATGGAACAACAAACTGGTTCAAGACTGGGAAAGGAGTACGTCGTACGTCAAGTCTGTATATTGTCACCCTGCTTATTTAACTTACATGCAGTGTACATCATGTGAAATGTCAGGGTGGATGAAGCTCAAGCTGGAATCAAGACTGCCAGGAGAAACAGCAACAACCTCAGATATGTAGATGATACCACCCTAATGGCAGAAAGCAAAGAGGAACTAAAGAGCCTCTTGATGAAAGTGAAAGAGGAGAGTGAAAAAGCTGGCTTTACTAAAGCTCAACATTCAAAAAACTAAGATCATGGCATTTGGTCCCATCACCTCATGGCAAATAGATGCAGAAAAAAATGGAAACAGTGACAGACTATTTTCTTGGGTTCCAAAATCACTGTGGACGGTGACTGCAGCCATGAAATTAAAAACACTTGCTCCTTGGAAGAAAAGCTACGACAAACCTAGACAGTGTATTAAAAAGCAGAGACATTACTTTGCTGACAAAGGTCCATCTAGTCAAAGCTATGGTTTTTCTAGGAGTCACGTATGGATGTGAGAATTGGTCCATTAAGAGAAGGTTGCGTGCCGAAAATCGATGCTTTCCAATTGTGATGGTAAAGACTCTTGAGAGTCCCTTGGACAGCAACGAGATCAAACCCGTCAAACCTAAAGGAAACCGACCCTGAATATTCATTGGAAGGATTGATGCTGAAGCTTCAATAAATTTGGCCACTTGATGCAAAGAACTGATTCACTGGAAAAGACCCTAATGCTGGGAAAGACTGAGGGCAGGAAAAGAAGGGGGGCGAGAGAGGACAAGATGGTTGGACAGGATCATTGATCAATGGACATGAGTGTGAGCCAACTCAAGGAGACAGTGAAGGATAGGGAATCCAAGCATGCTGCAGTCCATGGGGTCACAAAGAGTTTGACACTACTGAGTGACTGAACAAGATATACTGTGGTATTCTTTTTGCAATATACACAAATAAAGAATCATATTGAATACCTGTATAATAATATGGCAATTATACTGCAATAAAGATTTACAATCTGGGAATTAAAGTCTGAATTAGATGCTTAAGAATGTGTATGATGACATTAATCTGATGACTTAAATCCAGTATAAAAAGAAGCCACCATATGATATCAAACCCAAACACCTCAGCCTGGCTTTTCTCTCAACCTTTTATTTTTCCCTTGAATTGCGTTTCATCTGAACGGCTAGAATCTGAAAACAAGAAATTCACTTTTTATAGATACAACCTTTCTACATGCACTGACTATCACAGAACAAATACCATTTCTACCACCACCATCCCTTTCATCTGACTCTCTGCCTTGAAGAAGCCTTCCTGCATTACCTACACTTGACTCTGGTCTCCTGCTCCTTCGCCCACCTTAGTGGCAAGCATATGCCTATGGCCTACTGTCTGCCCTCCCAGGCTCAGGCTCTTTGAACACAGTTCCTTGGAAAGGAGAGTCTATTCTTTGGAATTAAGAGTACTGAAGCGCAGAAGGATTTCAGAGATGCTTTCGTTGAATTCTCTATCTTCACACTGGAAGAAACAGGGGCTCAGAAAAGAGAAGGGACTTGTCCTAAGTCACACAGCCCGTACAGCGTCTGGAAGAGAATGCAGGCCCCTTGACCGCCATAATTTAATGTACTTCATTCAACTCTACCATTCCTGTTCTTCAACTCCAAAAATACTTACTGTGGGACTGATGTTTTCCTAATTTGGGGGTACTAAGAAATGTGAATAATTGTATTATACACTTCATTTATTTGTCTTATTTACTGGCTGCCCCTACCAGTGGAATATGCGTGCCGCGAGGGAAGGAGTTGTGTGTGTGTTTAGTGCTGCATCACCACTGCCTGGCACAGGGAGGCACCGAACAAATCCTGGCTGAATGGGTATGGGGTGGCTGCTGTCCCTGCAACCCAATTTACATAATGTTGAACGTGACTGTGCAACGTTGAGAATGGTGTTAGTGAAATAAGGCAAGGAGACCCCATTGTGGGAATACAGAGCCTCAGAGGCCGGGCTTTGTACAGAGTGAGTCTGCCAGGGACAAAGAGGATGAGTATCCCAACAAAAGAAACTATACGGTTTTCCCTGCTGGCCCAACGGTTAGGATTCCGGGCTTTCGCTCCTGCGGCCCAGGTTCAACCCCTGGTCAGGGAACTGAGATTCCCTCAAGCTGTGTAGCACAGCCCCCCACCCCCAAAAAAGAAACCTGTTTGGCCAAAAAGTCTGCTCAAGTTTTTCTGTACCATCTTACGTAAAAACCCAAATGAATTTTTCAGCCAACTCAATATATGATGGTAAGAAAAGAGCAAGACAACCAAGATGAGCAGAACATAAGTGGGATGGCTGGAGGACGGCGAGGTGAGAGGGTCAAAACGGGCCTGTACGAGCAGCAGACTGTTAGAAATGTGGCCTGAGCCTGGGAGAAAAACTGCCTCTGGATGTACGTACTTGGTTGAAACTAGGAGAGAAATGAGTCACCCAGCTTGGGAAACTATGCTTAGTGGGTATTCTGGACCTGACTAAACTGTGAAGCTGCACCCAGGATTTTCTTCCTGGGGTATCACGTCCCACATGTGCACTCACGCGTGCTAAGTCTCTTCAGTCGTGTCCGATTCTTTGCGACCCTAGGGATTACAGCCCACCAGGTTCCTGTGTCCATGATCTCCAGGAAAGAATACTGGAGAGGCTTGCCGTGCCCTCCTCCAGGGGATCTTCCCGACCCAGGGATCAGACCCACATCTCCTGTGTCTCCTGCTTTGGCAGCCGGCTTCTTCACCACTACTGCCACTTGGGAAGCCCCACATATTACATGACAAACTTACATACACCTATTTGCCCATGCACCTGGGACTCCCACTTGACTCAGTTTGGACCACTGTTCATATTTAGTGGGTAATGGTAGCATTCCGGAATTTCAATTCTGATATCCAGTTAGGGCTCTCTTTTCTTCTCAATGTTTAAAAACCCTTAAGTATAACTATTTACATTTTCATAGTTGTATGCTGAATAATAACTGATATTTAAAGTTTAATTACTCACCATTACTTCTGAGAGAAAAGGTGTGTGCTGTGTCTCCAAGTCTAATTACTTCACCAGTGGATTCTGCTTCATCTCCATCCCAAGAGGAGCCCAATGCCCCAGACGATAAGGACCACCTGAAAGAGTTTCCTCACTTATGCACGGCCTGGCCTGACCACAAGGGCCCTTCCAGTGAGGATCCCAAGAACTACTTCAAGTAGCCTGCCTACGAATGCTCAGACTGGTCATCGCTATGTGAGGAAAAAGGGAACTTTCCTTTTGCTGCCTATCTGATATATGTATGGTGGGAAAAGCAGTGTATAAAGTGTCAAGGATTAAATGTAAAAGAGAAGACACACGGAGAACAATAAATATTGTTTACTTTAGGGGTGTGAAGGGAATCTGGGTAGGATATTAATTTTGTACTAAACATCCTTCTATTTTACTTTTGTACTTACAATATTTTTTAATCTAATAATGAAAAATTAAGTCAAGAAATTTATTTTCTGATAGTCTTTAGACACATTTTCCACAATGTGCTGTATTTACCTAAGAAGGCTTTGCTTGTGCTTTTCAAATCACTGACAAACTCTAATTAAAAGAAAATCTTAGTAAGATAGTCAACCTCTACTTAGCAGAAGTATAAATAAGCCTGTTACAACGTTACATTTTGCCTATGAAACTCTGGCATTTAACAGGCAACAATACCGGTGGACGACCACTAGTGCAGTCACCCAGCGCTTTATACTGCTGGTGGGCATCCAACAGTCGCAGCCTTTGGGAAAGTAATGTGGCAACTTTGAATCACCCTATATCATTCATAGTCCTTGACTCTGAATACAGCCTAAATGCATGACAAGAGGAGAAAAATCAAAGTATGTATCACCTTAAAAATAAATATATATAAAAAACCTACCTCTACTGAAGAGGAGTGATTTAGTCAATTATGATGCACCCATTCACACAGTACGTTATACAGTGATTAAAAATCATTATTGTTTATCAAGTTAGGAAAAGATGTGTTAAACTTTAAAATTTAGGAAACAAAATTATACAGACAATATAACTAAATCTCAAAAGAAAAATATAGTTAAAAAAAGACTAAATTACAACAAAATGTTAATAAGCAGTTATTTAGTTCTGAATGATATAGTTCATCTCATTCTTTGTTTTTTGCTTCTTTTACTCCAAGTACTTTCCAAGTATTCTGCAAGGAACATAAATTACTTTGGTGATCAAGGAAATGTTTTAAATTAAGTAGGCAGTTAATGCTAAGATTATACATAGCCCAAGGTGTTTAAAACTCTCTCAGGGAGGTTTAAAACACGAGAAGATAGTAAAATTCACATTAGCTTTGTTTTTGCTGCCATTCTGGTATACTGTGGGCAATTTTAATCCTCAGTAGAAGGAAAAGCATAACTTGTTTTGATTAAATTCACAGACATTGAGAGCTACCTCTCAAAAGAAACTCTTTTCCATGATGATGTGGATTCTTTAGTATTTTCTCGATCTTCCAAAGGGTCTCCTCGATGGGATTCTTTAGAACCCTGTCCAGTTTCACCTGTTTGGAACAGATAATAACAATACCAAAAAAAAAAAACAGGTTAAAAAAACCAAACAAGTTAATGCAATTATTTCTCTACAGGGCAAGCATAGAGGTAAGGACAGCAAAACACTCTCAACCCCTTACTGGTCAACTAGGTACCTGTGAGAGTGAAGCAGGAGCCAAATCATTACTTGCAATGAGCATGCACCACCTGGGCAACAAAGCAACACGATTGCTGCTTTCTAAGCAGAGTCTACGGTTGTACTAGCGCTGTTTTCTTCTTTAAGCTAGATGGTAAGTTCATGCATTCTTCATACCTCTCAATCTGTAAGGGATGTCTGAGGCAGAATGACTAGGTGTAGCTTCAGAAAAACATGACTCTGTCAGCCTAACTCAAGCTCCCAGACAATCATGCCCTAGCCAAAGAGAGAGACCACATTAGGGCGTGGATGAAATTTTCCTTAAGACTATCAATCTTGGGAATTCCCTGGTGATCCAGTGGTTAAGACTCTGCCCTTCTGCAGGGGTTCATCCCTGGTCGGCAAACTAGGATCCAACATGCCATACTGAGTGGCCAAAAAGAGAAGACTATCAACCTTTTTTTCTACCCCAACATACTAGAGAAATACATTTTCACAGTGGCAGTAACTAAGGGAGTGACTCCAGGAGGTATGTGGGTGAAATCTTCTACTTCAGACCTACCCGTCTGCATATTCTCATCCCACTTCTTACTTTTTTCTATTTCTATATTCACCAAACAAAATTTTAACAACATTAGTCAATATTCATTGTGTAGTAACTCTGGGCTAGGCTCAGTACTAAACCATTTATGTGTATCTATTAACCTTTCCTACAACCGTGAAAGAATTTCCGATGGAGAAAACTGCAGCTTAGAAAGGTTCAGTCATATATGAGGGTGGAAATTTAGTCATACAGTGGGCAGCAGCACCGAGTCCACAGTTTGCCTTCAAATTCCTCGTTCTTCAGTGGTAAGCAATAATGCCAGCTCAGAAGAAACTGGAGAAGGCAATGGCACCCCACTCCAGTACTCTTGCCTGGAAAATCCCATGGACGGAGGAGCCTGGTGGGCTGCAGTCCATGGGGTCGCTAAGAGTCGGACACGACTGATCGACTTCACTTTCACTTTTCACTTTGATGCATTGGAGAGGAAATGGCAACCCACTCCAGTGTTCTTGCCTGGAGAATCCCAGGCACGGGAGCCTGGTGGGCTGTCGTCTATGGGGTCATACGGAGTTGGACACGACTGAAGTGACTTAGCAGCAGTAGCAGCAGAAGAAACTGCCCTATACCTGACTTGACTAGTAATAAATATTTCTTGTTATTAATTGGCATTTTGAGATTCTGATCAGCTCCAGGTAATACTGCTGTATAAACCTGGACCTGCAAAGTTGAGGACCAGACTTGAGAAAACATTCTCCAACTCCATGAGAGCAACTCCCTCCTAGTAGCACTAAGCTCACCATAGCCTCCTGACCTCCCCAAGAAGATTCCCCACTCAGCATTTCATTTTTTACTAGCCTCACATATAAGTATCTCCCAGTTTTGTCCTCCTCTCTATCCCCATTATCATCCCCCACTACCTGTAATCAAGTACTATGTCATAAAAACTGCCGTCTCTACAACGTTTCAAATCAATCTCCTACAGGAAGTTTTCTTCCTCTTACTTTTGCTGCTAAAATGACTAGAAAACCATAGAGCACTAAAATACCTATGGAAGCCTTGAATTAGGTCAGGGTTTTTTTGCATGTCATTCACTCCCTCCCAATTCTGTTACACTTTTTATTGTATGTACTTATGGCACTCTCCCTAACTTGAGTATAGCTTTATTTGAGAGCAATAAATATGGCATGCAGCTTTGACTCTTCCCAGCGTTCCTAGGTTGATATTTAACATATTAATATATTACACACTCTTAAGTTTTTGAAATTAAAATAAAAAGAAATATACAGTATGGGGTATCCTTCAAACTTTCCTTCTAGGCCTTATCTCTGTATGCTTTTAAATCTTTTCAGCAATAAGGATACAAGATAGAAAACTATCTCTAAAGAATTTAAGATTAATTTCAGATGTTATAATCATGGCATAGTTATCAGCATCAACAATGTGAGAATTAAGAAATCATGAGCCTGGCCCCATTTTTTGTCTTCATCTGTACTAGAATTTATATAAATTGCTGCTGCTGCTACTGCTGCTAAGTCGCTTCAGTTGTGTCTGACTCTGTGCGACCCCATGGATGGCAGCCAACCAGGCTCCCCTGTCCCCGGGATTTTCCAGGCATGAACACTGGAGTGGATCGCCATTTCCTTCTCCAATGTGTGAAAGTGAAAGTGAAGTCGCTCAGTTGTGTCCGACTCTTCGCAACCCCATGGACTGCAGCCCACCAGGCTCCTCCATCCATGGGATTTTCCAGGCAAGAGTACTGGAGTGGGGGTGCCACTGCCTTCTCCGATATAAATTGCTATGGCTGCTAAAAACTTGTTTTGGATAACTTCACAATAGTAAACCTATTCTGAGTCACATATTATTCACTGTATATTAATGTTTTTGTTGTTCAGTCACTCAGTTGTGTCCGACTCTTTGTGACCCCATGGACTACAGCACGCCAGGCTTGCCTGTCCTTCACCATCTCCTGGAGCTGGTTCAAACTCATGTCCATTGAGTCGATGATGCCATCCAACCACCTCATCCTCTGTTGTCCCCTTCTCCTCCTGCCTTCAGTCTTTCCCAGCGTCAGGGGCTTTTCAAATGAGGTGGCTCTTCGTATCAGGTGGCCAAAGTACTGGAGCTTCAGCTTCAGCATCAGTCCTTCCAACGAACATTCAGGACTGATTTCCTTTAAGACTGACTGGTTGGATCTCCTTGCAGTCCAAGGGACTCTCAAGAGTCTTCTCCAACACCACAGTTCAAAAGCATCAATCCTTTAGCACTCAGCCTTTTGATCCAACTCCCATATCCATACATGACTGCTGCAAAAACCACGGCTTTGACTACATGGACCTCTGTTGGCAAAGTAATGTCTCAGCTTTTAATATGCTATCTGGGTTGGTCATAGCTTTTCTTCCAAAGAGCAAGCACCTTTTAATTTCATGGCTATAGTCACTATCTACAGTGATTCTGGAACCCAAGAAAATAAAGTCTGTCAATGTTTCCATTGTTTCCCCATCTATCTGCCATAAAGTGATGGGACAGGATGCCATGATCTTCATTTTTTTTGTTTTTGTTTTTTTCATTTTTTTTGAATGTTGAGTTTTAAGCCAGCTTTTTCACTCTTCTCTTTCACTTTCATCAAGAGGCTCTTTAGTTCCTCTTCACTTTCTGCCATAAGGGTGGTGTCATCTGCATATCTGAGGTTACTGATATTTCTCCTGGCAATCTTTATTCCAGCTTGTGCTTCATCCTGCCCGGCATTTCCATGATGTACTCTGAATATAAGTTAAATAAGCAAGGTGACAATATATAGCCTGATGCACTCTTTTCCAATCTGGAGCCAGTCCATTGTTACATGTACAGTTCTAACTATTGCTTCTTGACCTGCATACAGGTTTCTCAGGAGGCAGGAGAAACCTGTATGCATTTTTGTATTATTTATTGATCAGTCCAAATTGGTAAGACATATAGGTCCTTTTTTTTCATTGATAAGTAACAGTGCATGAAAACCTCTAAGCACTTCTTTTATAAAAAATTTATTTTATATTATTTGGCTACATTAGGTCTTAGTTGCAGCACCTGGGATTTTTCAATCTTCAATGCAGCCTGTAGGATCGAGTTCTCTGACCAGGGATCAAACCCAGGCCCCTGTATTGGGAGTACAGAGTCTTAGCTACTTAACTATCAAGAAGTCCCTAACTTTCTTCTGTACTATTTCTTCAGGATAAATCCCTAGAAATGGGATTTATGGAGTCAAAGATTATGAATAACTCCTATACACTAGTGATACAGTTTAAATATAACCAGAACACTTTTGGAAAATATTAATAATACAGCAACAAAAAAACATAAAATCAAAATTTCACACAACAGTGTTACAATTTGGGGAACTGAATTACCTGAAGAGTAAAATAAAAAATATTCAAGCTGTCACAAACCTAGGTGTAGGCTGAAGACAGAAGCATACCAACTCTTTCTGTTGATGCCTTGGCAATATCCAAATTTGCACAAAATGGCAGTTCTGACATGAAATTACTGAGTAAGGAATTTCATGTAATAATAGGACAATAAGCAATTTTAACTAGATTTAGCTTCCTATTATATATTAGCTTTAAAGTATTTACAAGCAATACCCAAGTTGACAAAAGCATGTGATGATTAGATAAAGAGTTTTCAACCACTTCAACAGTGAGAACTGAAATTTCATTTACAGTTAAATTCATCAGATACAGTGTATTAGTGATTCTAATTCCTAAGGAGAAAAACAGGCAAAAAGATAAAAGATAAAAAGGGAGATAACAGAATATAAAAAAGCCAAATTTTATTCTTAAACTTACTTTTCTCATGAGATGTTTCACTGACGTGTTCTGTAAGATACTCCAGCAATCCATCAAATATTTCTAGAAGATTCTTAATAGATTCTTTATCTCCTTTCACTATATTTTCTCCTGAACACAGAATACAGAGCTATTAAAAAAAAATTAACCAAGAAATTGAAAGCCTCATGATTTTGAAATGGATATACCAGTGTAAAAATATTGTTCAGGACACAGGATTATAAATTAACCCAAAAGAAAAATGACAGTGTAAATATTAAAAATATCAATTTCCTGATACTTGATTATATTTGAAAAATGTAGTACTGAACATTATGGGTGGTAATTCACTGGCATAGTCCTTCACTTATGAAGACGCAAAATAAGTGAACTTCATCCTGTAAGATTTATGCTAAAGTATAAAACAACTAAAGCTGAATTTTATTAGCCTGGTGAATATGGAATGATGGTGGTATGCCTTGTTCTGAAGACAAGAGCAGTAGAGAATATAAAACAAAAACAAACTTCAGATACCTTCATCAGGAATTCCTAATTTTTAAAATTTGTTAACTCCTATTCACTTATTACACAGTATACCATTTTTTAATTAAAAACTGAGCCGGTTCCCTGCATATAAAACTCCTTTTAATCTCACCTTACCCCCAACTCTCCAGCCTTATACCAACTCTCCTTCCATTATACCAACTTAATACCTAGAAATTAACTTTTAAACTAACTGTTTAAAGTCTCCAGCACAGTACCTGGCTTAAATAGATTTTAAATAAATGTTAAGTTGAAATGTTGACAAGAAATGGGCTGCAAAAGCATGAAAGCTTGACATGTTTAATGTCACCTAAAATGGACTCTGAGCAACCTGAGGTATGGATGGAACTTAAAAACTCCTGACACACTTGGGCTGTCCTTTGGGAGATTAGATTTGGCATGAATTCAAACAAGTATGGGAGAGGCGGAGTGGAAATTTGATATTTGAGATAATCCAGTCATTCATATCCTTAGTCATGATGCAGAAAAAAACCCAAAAACTAAACCAGGAATTTGATGTTTTACAACACTCCGGTAAAGACAGTCAATGTCAGATAGTTTTTTTCAGTTTAAAAACAACTAAACAGAAATCTTAAGCCCTATGTTTTGTTTTGTTTTGAAGCCCTGTGTTTTCTGGCTTAACAAGATACACAAGCATACCCCAAGGACATATCCAAGGCTTCTGGTTTCCAGGATAGGGAGCATACTCTGCCAACCCAGCAACAAGACTGTCCGCCAGAAAGCAGTGCTTCACTGTGTAGGAGAAACTGCTTTAAACAGCACACAAGAAGTAAAAAGCTGCTTTGCAGTCTACTGGAGGAGGTAAGCAGTTTTGCAACTTTCTGTGGGGTGGGTATGAGTTGTTAGAGGCAACTCCACACACCAGAAGTTCTATAAGCAGACACAATCTTGGTATATGGTATGTTTATACAGTAAATACAAATACCAAAAATTGCCCAATTGGCAGAGAAAGCCATTTCCAAAGAACAGGAAGTCCCCGCATTATCCCTCAAAATGAATTTTCCCCAAACTAATTTACCGCACTTACTCACCTTGAACTACACTAAAAACTTAAAGACAGTATTTCTGTAAAATTTTGCTCTTATCACTACCAAAATAAGATATAAATGTCCCATCCTGACTAAGATGTATCTCTTTTAACGACTGTCAAAGGATGAAACAGTATACACTTTCTCTTAGTGATTCAGGTATAGTTTCTTTTTTTTTTTTCCCAGCGAGAGGAATTTATTATCTGTGGCCACAGTAAGTACAATCTATCACTTAAACGCACATTGTATTCCATGGGGACAGAAGCAAACCAGACAGCTACATTTTAAAGCAAAGAATCAACAGGACCCTCAAGCACTTTCACTTTAAAGCTTATATGCATTTAACTCTATTATCTAGAAGATTCACAGATTCTTAAACGTGTATGTAATAAAATCTTCAAACACTTGCGATTTCACATACTGCGAAAGATCCAGGAAACAGATTCCAAAAATTCAGATTATTTTGGATGGAGAGTTCATTCACTGCTGAGGTGTGTCACTAGTTGATTTCAGAATCAGCTTGTCACCCCTCTTTTCAACTTCAAACCCCATTTTCTTAAGCAGGGATGCATCTGCCAGACCCTGCTCCTCCATCTTCGCAATCAGGTCTTGGTATCGGCTGTTGTCTTCCGTGAGGTTTCGGATGGCGTACACCACCCACTGGGTTAGAAAGGGGTTGCTGTCGTCAAGGCCACAGCTGTCGAGGATCAGGGGATGCCATCCAGCTCATTCACCTTGTCTTGGTTATCTTTATTCTTGTAGCACAGATTCCCAATTAGGCGAATGAGGTGAGACTTGAAGCCCTCAGCCACGTTGGAGACGTCACCTTCTGGTTTAATGGAAGCACAGGCGCTGAAGATGTTTGTGGAGTCATTGCCGGCCACGTGAATCAGGCGTATAAGATCAATCACTCTCTCCAACAAGCCAGGAAAAACCTGCAGATAGCCGAGCAGGTCAGTATTAGCGGTCATTTCGCAAAGGACATCAAGAAGTCTAATTGTAGCCAGTGCCTCCTCATCGTCAGCATGCTGTTCAGAGGTCAGTTTCAGCACAATCTTGCACTGATCCACAAAAGTGCTTGCAATCAACTCAGCATGGCTCAAAAAGACAGGGGCGTCATCCTTGGTCAGTGGCTCGTCGCCCACTATTTTGGCGATCATAAGGTCTAACAATGTAACCCTTTCTTGATTGCTCATTTTGGCATACATGGCTTTAACCAATTCCGGGCTCTTCAGAAAATGGTCTGTAATAATCAAGAACGGCCATTCCGACTCAGGCTGCTTCTGGTGAGCTTCTACGACATCAATTGCAATATTGAGGTTTTCTTCCAGCTCCTTCATTCTTTCAGAATTCAGGGATGTGAACAAAATCATTGACGAGTAGGCAACAATTTTTCTGTCTGGATGATTTAGGCAAGATAAGAAGAGCTCTGGGAATGCATGCGTCCAAACAACAGACTGGGAGTCTTCATTCCGGGAGGCAATGTTGCCTAGAAACTGCAGGCCACAGCGAAATGCTGTCAACAGGGAGTCCTGTTCCACTCGCAGTTCACGAAAACGAAGAATCAAGTCAACAGCAATGCCAATTGTACCCAAGTTTCTGATTGAATTCTGGTTCACAGAACACTCAATACACGCTTTTCGGAGACATCGGAAGCATTCCGTTATCAGCTGCAGACTGGACGCCAGATGCTCCACTTGAGATGGATCTCTGCAGGCCAGCTCAACGGCATGAGAAGATTTCTTTAAGATATCCAGGACTCTCTGGAAGATAGGCCTGGGTGCTGTTTCTCGATTCCGCTGCTCTTTGAAGAGCGCAGTCAGCGCGCGGAGAAATGGGCGCGGGCATCATGACGCCCGACAGCCTGCCGGGCGGCGGCCTGGGCGCCGCCATCTTGCCGTTCGCAGCTCGGGCCGAGCGGCGACGACGAGGAGCCGGGAGGAGGAGGAGGGGCAGGAGGGCCGGCGAGAGGGGGTGGAGCACGGGCTACCGCCTCCGCACGCCGCCGCCACCGCCTCGGCGCCGCTGCAGCCCACGGCCCGGCCCGGAAAGCGGAGACCAAGCGCCCAAGGCTCGCCTCAGACCGGACGACGCAACGGGCGCGGCGAGGGGAGGCTCAGTCTCCAAAATTTCCTCTCTTCATTAGCTTGAAATAATTTACTGAAATAACCCTCATTTTCTACCAAAACAGAGATTTACAAATGAATTTATGCTTGGCTTTTGAATAAAGTATGGATACTGTTTTGGGAAAAGGCCGAAAAACAATTTACAGTTTTATTTATTCCGAACAGGTAATACATTCATATGGTTCAAAATTTAAAAAGTGTAAAAGGTATAAAATGAAAAATCTCATCCCACCCTTGTCCAGTTTATCTCATTGGAGGCAATCAGAATTAATTTTCTTACATGTACTTCTAGAGAGTCCTGCATTCAATCAACTGCATATAACTTCTGAATTTGTTCTTACAAATAATAGCATATTCTGCAAATCAGCATTATAACTATACCATATTTTTCTCATACAATATATATTAGAGATCATTTCACGAATATGGAACATTGTATTGATACATAAAGAGCATCATCAATCATCTTTTATAGCTGCAGAGTAGTTCCCTATAAGAAACTACAGTAATTTATTTAACCTGTCCCTATTAATGGACACTCAGATGTTTCTAATTTTTAGTTACTACAAACAAACAGAATGGTAGGTATAAAGTAGTAACAACAACAAAACACAATTCAAATTACCAGCTAGGATTCTGAGACCTATCCCAAATTCAATGTATGACTCTCCTGGAAAAGCTTTTAAGGATGTTGTCTTAACTATACCAGTGAATTGTCTTGGTTCAGTCTTGTTGTTTGGTCTATTTCACAACCTTACTCATTTGGTAAAACAAGGCCGAGTTCTAGCCAACAAAATCTTTTAGTAAAATCCAAAATTATCTGATGATTAATACATACCAACCTGTTATGTGCGACAGGCTGACCTGCAGGTAATCCAAAGCTAGCGAATCAATCACTGCTTGTACATTGTGAGCTTCATCCTCTTGATTCCTGGGAATAGCTATGAGATCTGTGGGGAAAAAACTATGTAATTTTGCATCCTATGCAAGTCCAAGTTTTCATCTACCTGTCTCTGACCAGGCCTCTGAGCTCTGCCCAGAGTGGGCTATAACATACAGATCACCTGAATTCCACAAAGTGGAATCTTTATTGGTTGAATATATAGTCAATCAACACATATATGGAGAAGGAAATGGCAACCAACTCCAGTATTCTTGCCTGGAGAATTCCATGGGCAGAGGAGCCTGGTGGGCTACAGTCCATGGGATTGCAAAGAGTCGGACACAACTGGGTGACTAACACACACATACACATACACAACACATATATGAACATGCTCCATAATAAGTGCCATGCTAAAGAAAGCTAAATAGATCCATAAATTCAAGGAGATGCTAACACTCTAACAAGAGAGAGAACCCGAGAGTTGGAACTTTAACCCATAACCCCAGGCTGCTTTCCATGAGAGGAAAAAACCCATAACAGGTGTGAAAGGAGGATTCATATATGTGCTGTTAAAGCAAGCTATTGGGAATTACTGGCATAAAGGCTTTTAAGATCAGTATAGATCAGAGCAGAAAGATCTTAATAAATTTGGAGTTTCTCCTCTTGTATTGAGGAAGATGTGTCTTGGGGAAGGGTGAAATAAGTATTTTAAAAGACTGATTCAATAACTACATCCCCAAATGGCAACCCACTCTAGTATTCTTGACTGGAAAATCCCATGGTAGACTACAGTCCATGGGGTTGCAAAAAGTCAGACATGACTGAGCCACTTCACTGGTGGCTAGTATTCTAAGAGACTAGTAACAAAGATACCAGCTGGAGGTTATCCCATTATTCCAGGAAGTGATGAGGGCACTGACTCATAACAATGGAGCGAAGAGAGATTGTACAGAGCTTTAGTGCTTAATGGTCATAAACAATACAAAGATAGAGAAGTAGCAGAGCAATCTATGGAAAAGGACTCTGAGATACTCAACCAGGAACACAGTACAAACAATTCTTATCCATAACATTGGTTAAATACCAAGACTCAACAAGTCTTCAAATTCAACTTTAGAACCCATGCTTCCCTCGTGGCTCAGATGGTAAAGTATCTGCCCGCAATGAGGGCGACCAGGATTCGATCCCTGGGTTGGGAAGATCCCCCTGAGGAAGGAAATGGCAACCCACTCCAGTATTCTTGCTGGAAAATCCCATGGACATGGGAGCCTGGTAGGTTACAGTCCACTGGGTCGCAAAGAGTTGGACACGACTGAGCGAGTTCACTTTCTTAGAACCCATGCAGGTACATTTACAGAGAAGGTGTGACTTTCACACGACATTATGAATGATAAACAGTTGATGACCAAGGCAGTTACTATAAGTGGGTCTCCTAAGATATTCATTAAGGCAATGAAAGCTATTATTTAGATAAAAAGAAGATACAAAGAGAAATCTCAAGACTTTATATATAAGACCTAACTAGAAAGCACTAGAAACATCTAGCTTAAGATATAGACACTATTACTCCTGCTTTTAAGCATTCTTACCTGGTACCTTTTCTCCCAAAATGGACTGATAAAGAGCAATAAAAACATTAGCATCACAGTCTTCTAGTTCTCGAATCCTCAGGTGTATGTGACATTTCAAAAGAAGATTATTGGCAATAGTTATCCACTCTATTGGGAAAGGAGGGAAAAGATTAGTCTAACTCATACTAGAAAAAAAATCAAACACATTCCTTTAAAAAATAACCTCCAAAAACACAGACACTAAATTCAATAGAAGATAAGGAATCTGATTGTTAGAGAATTTTGAAGACCCTCCTAAGTGATTTTTTTTTCAATTAAAAATAATTTTTTGGCTACACCCTACAGTACAAGGGATCTTAAATCCCTTAACAAGGATCACACCTGCATCCTCTACACTAGAAGGTGGAGCCCTAACCACTGAACTAGGCATGATTTTTGAAAAGCTGTATTTAATTTCTTGGGATGACTTCCAAAAGCTGTCATTTCAATTTAGTCAAAACTATGATGCAAATTCAATTTTCACTGCTGCAACCTAAAATCTTAAGTTATTTACCATAGATCTCATTTTACTAACCATAGGTATATGTTTTTTCAACACATTTACAAGTAAACAGGATGTCACAAACAAGACAGTTTGTTAACGATAATCTCAGGCTACTAGAAACTAATTAATGGATGTTGCTTCAAATTCCCTATAGCATTAGTCATGTTTTTAACCCAATTATCTTGTGCAAGTTGGAATTTCTCTGCTCCCAAATAGGTGATTAATCTAGCCTGTGAAGAACCAGAGTAATGGCACCAACTACTGCATTTGTTAGTTCTATTTTTCATTATGCTTGACGTATATGAAAAGAGACATGGGAAATTCATAAAAACGCCTTTAAGTTCAGAGCTAGCACAACCGAACGGAAGTTTCCTGTGTATCACCCCTCCGTTGGGATTAGCCAAATAAGGGCTTCTCAACCAAAGGTAATGTAGCAAACCTGAAACACTTGTTCCCTGAAATACCTGGCGATTAAGGGGCAAGTTCTTTTATTGTGCACATTATCTTCAGTATGTTCTAGAAATAAACATGCGTATGTGTGGGCGTGTCAAGGCACCTTAACTCCCTCTCCCAGTGCCCATTACTTACAGCAGATCAAACCACAACTGGTTTGAACACTGTCTTGGAAAAAAGATGAAAGCGTCCTAGACAACCGAATCAACTCGCTTTTCAAAAACGGCGCTACAGAAAGCCGGTAACCGTAGAAAGCCCTGAAGCGGGAAAATCCACCGACTATTCCGATTTGGGATGACAACAATAGATTTTTAGAGTGCTAATACTCAACCTCAGGCTCCGCAATGCAGGCGCAGAGGGCACACTCCCTTGAAAATACCAGTCTAGGCAAAGACACTTTCTGATCATTTATAGCCAACACGCTCGCGCGCTGCGGTCCTCGCCGCAGGGCCCTTGTCTCCCGACCCAAATCAGGAACTTCGAAAGCGCCAGGGCTTCTTAGCCCCAGCCAGAGAACCCGCCAACTACGACCGGGTTGTCTCACGTGCCCCGCTGGCAACCCAGACCCACCTGAAGCCACAAGATAAGATGGGGAGGGGCGTTCAGGACTTGGACTGAAAGGAGACTTGAGCCCACACACAAACGGGGCTCCAGGCAGAGACTCACCAGCCTCTGAGCCGGCCATGTCTCGGAGGCAAGTCGCCGCCGGACTCCTAGCCGGGCGCGCGCGGGACGGCGTCCTGAAAGGGCCGCACGGCGCAGACCCAGGGCTGACAGGAGAGGAAGCAAACGAAAGTGCCGGGAAAGGGTGCGGTGAAGGAGGGAGGGACGTTAAAACGGCTTCTCGCTGCTGATTGGTCACCGCGGGAGTACTTCCTTTGGCAGCACGTGCCGAGGTGGCGGTTTGCGAGCTCTAGATAGCATTTTTCACAAGCCAGATCCCGCTCAGGGGTCCTGAGGTGGGTGGGTTTGACAGTTCGGGTCACCCAAGAGCCCCAAGCGCTTTCCCGAGGGCATTAGCACGGCACTTCCGGTGAGCTATTTCGTCTTGTACTCCTCCGCCGACGCCAACTGGGGAAGTAGTGCGTCCCGTTCACTCGGCGGGCGGGGCAGCCACGTGACAATGTCAGGCTCCGCCTTCCTGTCGCCCCTAGTAATGGGTGTAAAGACTCTTTGGAGACGTAAACATCTTCAAGGGGACCGAGGGGGTTGAGCTGGGCTGGACATTTTATTGTCTGGGCTAGACCTGGAAAAGGGCGCAGTGGTTTCCCTTAAGTGTGAAAGACCAGAAAAGGTGAAGTTAAGAGAGTGCAGGCTGAGGCATCTCAGTGGAGGACCGCGGGGTGGGGGCGGGTCTTATCCTTGAAAGGGGCGAAAAAATCGGCAAAGGGCCCGGGGGAGGGGCGAGAAAATGGCGGATCCCGGAACGCCGGCAGGCGTTAATACCTCTGCGCAGGGGCGGAGTGATTAGGTCATAGAGCGGCTCCCAGCATTCTCTGCGGCGGAGGAGGCGGGCCAGGCTATAAAACCGGCTGCCGGGACGCGGCCGGCACCTCATTCATTTCCACCGGTCTCTTGTGGGGCAGCCTTTGCTTCTGTCATCGTCGTCCCTCCGCCGCTGTCGCCCCCGCAAGGCTTTGCCGTCGCCGGAGCCACCTCCAGCGACTCGTCGCACCCGATTCTCTCCGCTTCGCTTCCCGCCAACCGCAACCATTGACGCCATGTCGGGTTATTCGAGTGACCGAGACCGTGGCCGGGATCGAGGGTGAGTGTGGGAACCGACCTGTCAGGCCCGGCAGGTGGGGGATGGGAGACCGATGAGGGTTGCGGGGGTGGGGTGGCGCGAGGAACTTGGCTTCTAAAGACTATTCTTGGGCCTCCGCCATCGAAAAGGGCTTGCGCCATTTTGTTATTTGTCCAAGCCTGGGTTTTCATGTTAACGGTTCTCAAGATTCCTTTTTGTTTGGGAGGGGGTATTGGGGCCTTGATGATTTGGCAACTGTTTGGAGAATTTCGAGCACATTTTTCGAGGGGAGGAAAGCGGAGCGCTTCGAGGCGAAGTCGCCAGTATTAGATGTAAGCTTACAGGAGTTTTACGGAAACGGGGGTTCTGTGGGTGCCGAGGGGGCCGCTTCCGAAGCCGTTAATGCGGCGAGGGTTGGAGGGTGGCCGGTGCCGCGGGAATCGGCCATGTGGCCGAGCCGTGGGTACAAAATGCCGGCGGCGGACATGGCGGCGGCGCCTTTGTTACCCCGCCCGGCGGAGGAGCTCAAAATGGCAGCGTCGAGAAAATGTGGCGCAGAGAGAAATGCGAGACAAAGGGGGAAGCGCCGCCCCAGCGGGAACGCAGCCCGAAGGACTCCGCCCGGGCCGGGACTCCTCCCCGGTAGTCTCCGGCTCCTCCTCCTCGTTTTTCTTTCGTTATATAATTTTGCTACCTTGGTAGGAAGCCGTTTTGAGGGATCCCCCAACTCGATTGGCTTGCCTAACTGTCCCCGAGGCCACCCTCCGGGTGCACTCACTGCTTGTGTTGTTCCGCTACCTATTAAAACCAGAGCTCTTTGGTTCAGGACAGCTGCTAAGTAACATCTGTGTTAAGCTTCTGGTTTACTGGGTTTTTTAGGCATTTAATTCTTTTGCTCCCGTGAAAGAGTAGTATCCACCAGCTGTTGTTTGTCCTTGTATCTGAACTCCTAGAGCTTGGCCAGCCAGTTTCCGACCTAGTAAATCCCGGGCTGTTGATTTGTTTTCAGTGGTGTGTACTTCGTATAACGGGAAATGAGGGAGAAGTAGTACTTACTAACGGTGGCTTTTGAAAGAATGACCATCACTGACGACAGCACTTCCACCTCCAGAATCTTTCATTGATTTTTAGCATGTGCGCAGGGATGGTAAAATAAGTCTGTACATGTTTGAAAATGCAATTTTTTTTCCCTCTAATTTTAGGTTTGGTGCTCCTCGATTTGGAGGTAGTAGGGCAGGGCCCTTATCTGGAAAGAAGTTTGGAAACCCTGGAGAGAAACTGGTTAAAAGAAGTGGAATCTTGATGAGCTGCCCAAGTTTGAGAAGAATTTTTATCAAGAACACCCCGATTTGGCTAGACGCACAGCAGTGAGTAATTTCATGTGGTTTCTAAAGCTTGTAACTCAGTGACTTTTAAGTTTGACTAGAAATGTCTTGCAAACTTAAAGGAATGTTAATGTAGATAATTATTAACTTAGGGGTGTATCGATTGCGTGTTTAGTTGGGGGAGTCCTCATGAGATATAACTGAATTTTTATAATTTCTTTTGTAGCAAGAAGTAGAGACATACAGAAGAAGCAAGGAAATTACAGTTAGAGGTCATAACTGCCCAAAGCCAGTCCTGAATTTTTATGAGGCAAACTTCCCTGGTAAGTGCTAGTTTTCCCCACCTTAAAAAAAAAAATCCCTTTCTCTTGGCATTATTGATGTTTACTTAATTTTTAACATTACAGCAAATGTCATGGACGTGATTGCAAGGCAGAACTTCACTGAACCCACAGCTATTCAAGCTCAGGGATGGCCAGTTGCTCTGAGTGGATTGGATATGGTTGGGGTAGCACAAACTGGATCTGGGAAGACTTTGTCTGTAAGTTTGGGGAACTTTGAGTTACGTGACAGGTCTTGAAGAAAATGGGTTGGGAATTAAACCAGAAGTGTTTTAAATATGATTTCTTTTGTTTGCTTTTCTCATATAGTATTTGCTGCCTGCCATTGTCCACATCAATCATCAGCCATTCCTAGAGAGAGGTGATGGGCCTATTGTAAGTGTACATTGTATTCTCTTAACTTGGTTAAAAGTGTAGAGGTTTGTAGAATATACAGCAAAAGAAAATTGTGGTTTTATATAGTTATGTTTTTCAGTGTAGGAAGGGACAAAGCTGCTTTGGGTATCAACAGTGTAAATCATCTGCTTGTGTAGCAACAGTAAATTAGCACTTTAAGACTAGAATTCAGGGGGCTCCTAAAGGTGTTCCACTTTCTCTTTCCTTAGTGCTTGGTGCTGGCACCTACTCGGGAACTGGCCCAACAGGTGCAGCAAGTAGCTGCTGAATACTGTAGAGCATGTCGCTTGAAGTCTACTTGCATTTATGGTGGTGCTCCCAAGGGACCACAAATACGTGATTTGGAGAGAGGTATGTAACCAGAAAGGTTTTATTTGTCACTAATCATGCAGAAAGTTCTGGATGTCATGGTAACTTTTGTGTGTTTAATTAAAGGTGTGGAAATCTGTATTGCAACACCTGGAAGACTGATAGACTTTTTAGAATGTGGGAAAACCAATCTAAGAAGAACCACCTACCTTGTCCTTGATGAAGCAGATAGAATGCTTGATATGGGATTTGAACCCCAAATAAGGAAGATTGTGGACCAGATCAGAGTGAGTGCCCTTTAAATGTTGTCATGTCTTCAAACTAAGCTGTAAATTTGTTCTTGAAATACAATGACTTTTTTTTTTTTATCTCAAAATCTGTAGCCTGATAGGCAAACCCTAATGTGGAGTGCTACTTGGCCAAAAGAAGTAAGACAGCTTGCTGAAGATTTCCTGAAAGACTATATTCATATAAACATTGGTGCACTAGAACTGAGTGCAAATCACAACATTCTTCAGATTGTGGATGTGTGTCATGACGTAGAAAAGGATGAAAAGTAAGTGACTAACTCTGAAGACAACTTTACAAATTGAGTCGCTGTTTCACAAGTTATCTGAAAGTGACTTTCAGTTGGGTAGAATCTAAATGCTAATTTGAAATCTGTCATGCTGAAAATTGTTTTGCTTCTTCAGGTAATTGGCTATCACTAATTTTTATATTATTCTTAACAGAGTATTGTCTTGTGGTTTAAGGGTAAAGGGTAGAACGGTTAAAAGGGTTAAGCAGGTGTTCTCTAGTAGCCCTGTGAGTAAAAGTTGGTGTTTCGCTCATAACCATGAACTTTTTAAAAAATTGAGAATATTTTTTCTTTCAAGGCTTATTCGTCTAATGGAAGAGATCATGAGTGAAAAGGAGAATAAAACCATTGTTTTTGTTGAAACTAAAAGAAGATGTGATGAACTCACTAGAAAAATGAGGAGAGATGGGTATGTGTGGTTGTCCTCCACTAAAGCAGATATTTATTAGAGCTGAGTTCAGGAGAAGGGGCAAAGTTTAATCAGGGTTGATAGCTCTGAGTTTCAAAGATGGAAATTATCTGGTAGTATACATGTATAGAAAAGACTGTGTATACCTTGTTTCAGATGGAGTTAAAAGGGTTTGTGACCAAAATGGTTAAAGCACATGGTTAAAATCTACAAGGTTTTAAATGCCAGTCTCTTAATGTAACTTTTCTTTAATTTAGGTGGCCTGCCATGGGTATCCATGGTGACAAGAGTCAACAGGAACGTGACTGGGTTCTAAATGGTAAGAATTTTAAGTGCGAGGTCCCACCCCCAAAGATTTAGAATACCATTCATATTGATGGCTATATATGTGCCTTCCTTTGCAGAATTCAAACATGGAAAGGCTCCTATTCTGATTGCTACAGATGTGGCCTCCAGAGGGCTAGGTTAGTACAAACTCGAATTCATGGCTTGGTTTCCCAGAAGATACCCATATACTTTTTTTTAAAGAAAGTTTATTGCTTTCTTTAACCTCTGCATTTTTTCTAAGTTTTTTTCATATAAAGGTGCAGTCTTTGTGGCAAGGCCTAGGCATGACAATCGGAGGACTCGAGGGGGATGGAGGACTAGTGATCGGCTGGCTGCTTCCAGTCGATTAGAGAGGTGAAAAGCTGAAAGTGTGCCAGTAATCTTCAAAAGGCAGAACATACCACCTCTGCCCCGTAAACTGTTCTCTCCGGGGGAAAAAATGGAAGTTATCCTCACAGTTCACTGCCGTGGTATTTCTTCTGTCCCATGCTTTGCATGACTGCCATGGTACAGCATTGTTTCAAACTGTTTACTGTGATCTGTGGGTCTTTGAGTTTCAGTGAGTTTGCTGAAATGTCGAAGAAATATTTCCAAACTTCAATGTTCAATGAAATTTTTGTTCAAGTTTGAAATGGAGAGAGCAGCTTTAAAAGGTACTAAAAGCCTTTTACAAATTGGTGAGTACTGGCACATAAGATCTAGAGCAGGAGCAACTTCTCACACGTAGTCAGTGGGAAAAAAGCAGTGCTTTGAAAGTTCCTCCCTCACCTACACAGTAGTCGTCATGTCGAGACCTGCCAGAGAGAGACACATTCTCAAGTGAATCCTGGCTTCTTGGAAGCGCTTGCCTAGACGAGACACAGTGCATAAAAACAACTTTTGGGGGACAGGTATGTTTTTCTTGCAGCTGCGGTTGTAAGGTCTTGGCAAGACAAGCAGTGTGGCCAGAATTTTGAACTTCTGATAAGTGTGTAACGCAAAGGACCGTGTACATTTTTGTTGAAAGGTCCTCAAAATGAGAGCACACGAGGAGGTTGCTGTGAACTTTTAAGTGGCCCTACTGCGCAGAAGCATTCAGATGTCACTTGATGATCTGTAAGGGGACTTGCTAATTTGGGAATGTTAGGAAATACACACGTCCTTTTGACACGCTCCATCATTGGGTGGGTAATAAGGTATACAGATGACGTGTGCTTTTGTTTTTTTTCTCCCCCTTTTCAACCTCAATGGTATTCCTACAGGGAATGGATAACCATTTTAACTGTATTTTTGCAGCCCATACCTTCTTGGGAATACAATTGTCTAACTTTTTATTTTTGGTCTGGCTGTTGTGGTGTGCAAAACCCTGTACATTGCTATTTTGCCACACTGCAACACCTTACAGATGTGGAAGATGTGAAATTTGTCATCAATTATGACTACCCTAACTCCTCAGAGGATTATATTCATCGAATTGGAAGAACTGCTCGCAGTACCAAAACAGGCACAGCATACACTTTCTTTACACCTAATAACATAAAGCAAGTGAGCGACCTTATCTCTGTGCTTCGGGAAGCTAATCAAGCAATTAATCCTAAATTGCTTCAGTTGGTCGAAGACAGAGGTTCAGGTAAGACCAACCTTTGGTAAGATGTGTTGGTGGGTGTGGGGTCACATGATTGTTAGCAAGTCCGTTTGGATGGGATTGGTGAGTGAGGGTAGAAAGAAGTTGAGAAAATATTCTGAAATAGAGCTACCAGATTCTTTTCTGTGTTAGTAATGATTGGTTCCATGGAAATAACTGGTTGGCAATTTTTTTCTTGACAGGTCGATCCAGGGGTAGAGGAGGCATGAAGGATGACCGGCGGGACAGATACTCTGCGGGCAAAAGGGGTGGATTTAATACATTTAGAGACAGGGAAAATTATGACCGCGGTTACTCTAGTCTGCTTAAGAGAGATTTTGGGGCAAAAACTCAGAATGGTGTTTACAGTGCTGCAAATTACACCAATGGGAGCTTTGGAAGTAATTTCGTGTCTGCTGGTATACAGACCAGTTTTAGGACTGGTAATCCAACAGGGACTTACCAGAACGGTTATGATAGCACTCAGCAATATGGAAGTAATGTTCCAAATATGCACAATGGTATGAACCAACAGGCATATGCATATCCTGCTACTGCAGCTGCGCCTATGATTGGTTATCCGATGCCAACAGGATATTCTCAATAAGACTTTAGAAGTATATGTAAATGTCTGTTTTTCATAATTGCTCTTTATATTGTGTGTTATCAGACAAGATAGTTATTTAAGAAACATGGGAAATGCAGAAATGACTGCAGTGCAGCAGTAATTATGGTGCACTTTTTCGCTATTTAAGTTGGATATTTCTCTACATTCCTGAAACAATTTTTAGGTTTTTTTGTACTAGAAAATGCAGGCAGTGTTTTCACAAAAGTAAATGTACAGTGATTTGAAATACAATAAATGAAGGCAATGCATGGCCTTCCAATAAAAAAATATTTGAAGACTGAATTAAGTGGAAATGGTACTTTATTTTACATATATAATGCCATGTAAAACTTTGCTTAGATGGTCTTTTTTTTTTTTTTTTTTTTTTAATCATAAAACTAAAATTGACTGCTCCTTTCTATAATTTCATTTTGGGAAGTGGGGAGATCAGAAGGCCCTTCTTAAAGTGATCTATTCCTATTGCATGGACTAAAATGCAATTGATTTAGGTTGATTAGCAGTTCTAGGCTAAATTGCATAAAGGCTTTCTTTTGGTGCCTCCCCAAATCAGGTGAGTCATTTAAATAGTCATTTAAATGGTGAAAGATATTAAAACAGGAAACAAGTGTATAGTCCCACCCTTAACTTAGATTGCTTAGTGAGAATATGGACGACTTTGTTCCTTTTGCAATTTGGGAAAAGTCTTCAAATAACTTTTCGAGAGATTATATTTGCTCCAGGCTGTACTGTAATTACTGAGGCTGAAAGACTACACCCTTGAGGATGGTTGGCTACAAGCTAAGATTGAATTCATTTTCTGTGTTCTCCTGCCAGGGGTAGTACAGAAAGGTTAGTCTTCATAAGCCTCTTAAACTAGGAGTCATGAATGCCCAGTAATTGAGAGAACTGTGGAGGATTTCAAAATGTAAAATAGTATGAAAGACATCCTCAAATTTAAAGCGTTAACCTAGAAGCCACATTACCCAAAGCACAGTGACTATGATACAGGTCCTTTTGTTAGGGTCAACATGGGTTTATTGCTGAAAAGATCTGGTGGGTACCTTTAACTGTATGACCAACCTTAATACTTCATTTGAATGTCTTCTCGTTTGCAAGGAGAGGATAGGATTTTATGAGACTTCATTTAAACTATGGTTATTGAGGCTTTAATTGGTGTTAATGCCTTACCTCTAAAATGTAAAACAAACTAGAATTTTCCAGGGACAAGACAAGGAATGGTGTTTTTAGGACTGACATTGAAAACTGACCCTCTAGTAATTTAAGAGTTTTCAATAGCATGGTTAGTTATTCATTATGACTCTTAAAAGAAGGTTTTGGGGTAGGTTGGAGTATTACATATTACTGTTTAATGTCTAAGGTGGGCCTTTTAATTTGTAAACACTTTAATGATTGTGGGGCTGTGGAAAACACTCTTTACCTTTGAAGTAAGTTTTAAGACAGTCCACTTTTTAGCATGTGTGTTGTGTCCAGCCTGTGGTTGTCTTAATAAATGTGATTTTTCTCCCCATTCTCTCTTTTATTTATTTGCGTTGTAGGCCTCATGTGTTTTCTGGGAGTGGAAAACACGTTAATATTGCCCAGCTTTGCTACAGTTGTTTTTCATATACACTGTTCTACTGACTTTTTAATAGACTTTCACTGTTCCTGTGTTCTCTCAACCATCCTCCTCCATAAATGGCCTTTTCCTGGCATTTAGTAGGATACAGTATGTTCTCCCACCTGGGTTAGTCTTAGCCACTTAAAGGAAAGTCGGAAGTAGAACTATAATGCGTTTTGAAATAAACCGTTTTCTTAAGTGGAAGTGTGGAGTCACAAGCTCTGGAAGGGTCTCAAGGGCCCTCTGGTAGAACAACTGCGGTGTACACCCAGTGCTTGGTTGTCTGGTGCGTCCACATTGACCTGGAGAGTTTTCAATATTACTGGGCCGTTCTCAGCAGTTTTTGAAGTGTTTTCAGGTGATGGGTACAGGTGGCCAATAGCTTCCTTTTTTTAATACATATAAAGGGACTATGCTTTTTCGTCACTACTCCCCACGCACGTACTTCGAGGAGAGGGCAGGGAGGATACCGACAGCGTTTTTAGTAGAGATGCACGAGAGGCCTGGTCTCAACATTTAGGGCTACCACCTTTTTTAAAAAGGAACTAAGGTTTGTTTTCAGTAACACTACGTTGAGAATACAGATTACCATTTAAATGAGGTGTATGTAAACGAAAATGTGCAGAACACCTAGGTATTTTGGCGAAAGCAAATAGGAAAGTAAAGCTGATTCTACTGGCAACAGCGGGAAGCAGATGTCAATGATCTAACAGCAGGCCGAAGGATCTAGACCTTGAGGAAAGAGGGAGCCTGGACGACAGGGACGGGGCGGCGGCGGCCGGGACGCAGTGACGTACTTCCGTGGGAGGGACCGGTCTCCGCTCACGTTCACTTCCGTCGCGCCTGCGCGTCTGGAGCCCCGGGCTCGCACTGTTGTGGCGGTTTTTTGGGATCTGCCAGTTAGTAGGAGACTGCTCTTTAACACCCGAGGGCGATGCGCTCTGCTCCAGCCATCAGAGCCTGCCAGAGAGTCTGCCGATGCCTGTTGTCTGGGTTTGGGGGTCAAGTAGATGGAAGGCAGCCGGAGCAGTTGTCGGAAGGGACCGGCTCTTTCGTAGGGTCTGTGAGGTCGCAAGCGGAGCTACCCCGAAACGAGCCGAGAGAGGCCCCCGAGCCTGGTGGTGAGGGAAGTGAGGCGCTGGTAGAGATCTGTCAGAAGAGACGTTTCCTGAGTGGCACCAAGCCGCAGCTCAGCCGAGATTCTCTTCTAAACGGATGCCACCCCGGCCTTGGTCCCTTGGGCATAGAGTTGCGGAAGAACCTGGCGGCCGAATGGTGGTCCTCGGTGGTGGTGTTCAGGGAGCAGGTCTTCCCGGTAGACGCCCTCCATCGTGAACCAGGTCCTTCGCTGCCCGTGGACAATGGCTTCAGGTTAGTTTCTGCAGAAACGCTGCGCGAAATCTTGCAAGACAAAGAGCTGAGTAAGGAACAGCTAGTAGCATTTCTTGAGAACTTACTAAACACTTCTGGGAAACTACGGGAGAACCTTCTTCACGGTATGCTTCACGATTTCATGCTTCAAAATAGGTGTCTGGGTGGAAAGGCAGTCTCGCTCAATTTCACGAATTGCAACTGGCCCTTTAGTCACGTGGAAAGGAAATTACCTGGATCAGTCTTCTTGACGTAGTTGGGTTTATTGACAGTCTTGCTACCTTGGAGACAACTGGTTCATGGGATCGTTATTGTTTCTTAAAAGAATCTAGTTCAAGGATCTAGTAAAGCTGTCAGTTTCCCAAGGCAACCGTAGTATTTTGGAGTTCAATTGAGTAGTCCTAGAATTAGGACCTAAGTTAAATCGCGTGTTTGAATCGTTGGTTCATTGTTACTAATATACTAAGAAGTATTTCCACAGTTACTCTTCTTTTTTAAAAAACACACAAAAGACTTAGCAAGAGCTCGTTTTGGGACTTCCCCTGGTGGTCCAGTGGTTAAGACTCCAAGCTTCCAGTGCAAGGGTGTGGCTCTGATCCCGGGTCAGGGAACTAAGAGCCCATATGCCACATAGCCAAATTAAAAAAAGAAAGAGCTTATTTTTCCAGAATAACGAGAACATGCCCTCGTCAGTTTTTCTTACTGATCTACATAATCTTGTTTGAAGAGCCCTTCAGGTAATTTTTGAATTGGCAGAATAATAGGACTGATCAAGTTTTATAAGTGATTCTTGAGTGAATACACAGAACTTTGTAGGGCACAGTATACCTTTAAAGTTAAATAGTAAATGATAGTAGAGATCGTGGGGTGGGGGGGGAATCAGATTTTTTGTTTTTAAAGCTTCTCATCTTTGCAACATGTTATCCTTGCTATTTTTTTTTAAATTAAGAGGTCCTAGGAAGTAATTTGAAATAACCAATGTCCATGGTCTCTGAAAATTAGTACCTATATTATAACCTTTAAAAGATTTCCTTAATAAACTAAGGCAAACTTAAACTGTTGAGTTAATGTGACAATTTTGATTTGAATTACTTTATTCACGATGGTTTTCCTTTAGGGAAGTTAAATCACTTTTCATTACCATGTCCCAAAACAAATCAACTTTTTCTTTCCTATGAGAAAATGAAACATAGCTGTCTTAGATTCATGAAAGTATTATTGATGAGCCAGACATTCTCTTCCATTTAAGAAACTTAAATCCATGCATTTGCCTAATCTTTCTGTTGTCTAGTGCTTCTAGCTTTCAAGTACCAGATTGCCGTTTCTTTCTATGCCCCATGCCCTTGCCTTCTTTATGTCATGTCTAAACTGTTGTGGTAGCCTCTGCATATGAATACTTTGGCCACCTGATGCAAAGAGCTGACTCATTTGAAAAGACCCTGATGCTGGGAAAAATTGAAGGAGGGAGGAGAATGGGATGGCAGAGGATGAGGTGGTTGGATGGCATCACCGACGCAATGGACATGAGTTTGAGTAAAGTGCAGGAGCTGGTGATGGACAGGGAAGCCTGGCGTGCTGCAGTCCTTGAGGTCGCAAAGAATTGGACACGACTGAGTGACTGAACTGATCTAAGTATGAATGGTTTTTAAAAATTCTCAGCCATTATATCTCCAAAGATTGCTACTGCCCTATTCTCTTTCTTCTGTCCTGTGATTAGTTACGCATATGTTAGACTTCCCCCATCTTGTTACAAACTTTCTTCAACACATTGATCACATTTTAAAGTCTGGTCTGATAACTCAGTTATGTCTGTTTCTAGTATCTGTTACTCTGAACATTTGTTCATTTGGACTTTTCTCTTGATTTTCTAAGTAAGTTGTGTGCTAATTGTAGAGATAAATTAAAGCTCTGGGTGACGTTTTCTTCTATCTGTGAGCTAGCAGGTGGGGATTACTTTTGCTTTGGGCAGGCGGTTAGGGCATATTCATCCAGAAAGTTCATTGACAGCTTGGTTTTCACTTTCCCCCTAGAAGGCAACCCTTTAGGTGTCCCTAGTGAAAGGCTGGGGTATTTCCCAGGGCCTTTCTTTCTTATGACCTTCGGACTGCAATTTTTTATACTTCACAGCCCCATATGATGTCAGCGTTTCGGCTTCTCAGCTGTGCTACTTCAGATTGGAAAAGCAACACTAAATGTTGCGTTCACCTCTCTCTCTTCCTTTCTCTCCACATCTTGGACCCTCAGTCCTTATTGCCTTTATAGCTCTCTTGTGTCTTTAAACAGATTTTTTAAAATTTCTCGGCCAAGCTTTTTTGTCAACCAGCTTGCCAATTATTACGGGAAGTGGAAATCTCAAGTAACTGTTGAACACAGTATCGTCATTTAGTGAGATATAATCTAAGTGTACGAAATCTTCAACTTTGATATATTCTAAGTAGAAATGTTGGAATTATAGTTCTGAAGCTATTTTACATATATTTTGTGCATGCCTGCTCAGTTGTGTCCAACTCTGAGCAAATAGACCCATGAATAGATTTATTAGAAACCAAAGTTTTCACTGTAAGAAACGCGATACAATGCAGATAAGGATAAACTTTGTAATATTAAATTTGAATTGACTATCAGTACGAACTTATTTTAAAAATACATATTTCCTAACTTTCTTCACTGAAAAGGGCTAGAAACAATGACAGTAGCAATGAGCACACCTAGAATTAAGTTTCTAAAAGGAACCAGTACTTGGAGAAATGGCTCATTCCAGGTCTGGAGCAGGGACAATACAAGGTGACTTTGGGACAGTTTATGGTGCTAGAAAGCAAAAAATTACTAGAAGACTAAGTATTGTTGTTCAGTTGTTCAGTCCTAAGGTATGTCCGACTCTGTGACCCCATGGACTGCAGTGCACCAGGCTTCCCTGTCCTTCACTGTCTCCCAGAATTTGCCCAGATTCATGTCCATTGAGTCAGTGATGCCATCCCACTGTCTCACCATCCCTTTCTTCTTTTGCCTTCAGTCTTTTCCAGCATCAGGGTCTTTTTCATTGAGTTGGCTCTTCCCCTCGGTGGCCAAAGTATTGGAGCTTCAGCATCAGTCCTTCCAATGAATATTTAAGATTGATTTCCTTTAGGATTGACTATTTTGATCTCCTTGTGGTCCAAGGGACTCTCAAGAGTCTTCTCCAGCACCACAATCCAAAAGCATCAGTTCTTTGGCACTCAGCCTTCTTAATGGTATAGCTCTGATATGCATACATGACTACTGGAAAAACTATAGCTTTGACTATACTATACAGAACTTTGTTGGCAAAGTGATGTCTCTGCTTTTTAATACCCTGTCTAGGTATGTCATAGCTTTCCTTCCAAGGAGCAGAAGTGGATTTATGATAAAAGGACATAGATACTGGCTTAAAGGAGATTCCCACTGGCTAAATTTGGTAATAGATGAGAACACATTAAATAAAAATCTGATCCACAGTGTTAATGAAAAACAAGTAGTTAAGGCTCTTGGTGTAATTAAGACTCTTGGTAGAAAGAGGAGTTGAAGAGAGTTTGTTTTAATAGGAGCTGTGCAGTAAATATAGAAAGAATGCTAGAATAGAAAAACTACCTTTGTAATCCTTGATACAATAATTCAAGCAGGGGTCATCAGTGAATTCTAAAAGATTGGGTGGAAGATTTTTGGGGGAGCAGGATAATAGTGGGGAATGGATGTTCACTGTCTTAACTAGTTAATCTAAATCTGGTTTCGTTAGAAATGGAATCATTTGATATTAGGTTCCTCCTATTAGGATGCAATAAGACATAACATATCAACTCGGTAGTATTCTTGCTAAAAATGATTAACCCAAATTAAATCATAAGGGAACATTCAGACAAGTCTAATTTGAGATTAATCTGTGACTGGCCTGTACGCAAATCAAAAGTCAGTGTTTTTAAAAGCAAAGTTGGAGAAGTCAGAGAAATAGTCTAGATTTAGAGTGATTTAAGAAACCTAATCAAAATGCAGAGCATTAACCTTAATTAGGGAGGAAAAGACAGCAATAAATGGCATTTGGGGGTGACAGAAAATAGGATATTGATCATGTTAGATGAAATCATGACATGATTAATGGTGTAATAAAGGTGTACAGTGAATAGTTTTAGGAGATGCCTGCTGAAATGTTGTGTGGTGAACAAGAAAAAGAAATGTGGCAAAATGTTTGCAGTTGGTGAATCTAGGTGAAGGATTTACAGATGTTTATTGTACTGTTCTTTCAACTTTCTTGTAGATTTGAAAATGTTCAAACTGAAAAGTTGGAGAGCACTACTTGAAATTGTGGTAATCAACTAAAATCTACTTCAGCTCCATGTTACTCTACTTACTGCTATGTTAGCCTTATATTATTAATTTGTCTATAAATTGACCAAAATGATTGGGTTTATAAAACAGATTTATACAGTGATTGATTTATTTTTCAACAGGTGCCTTGGAGCACTATGTTAGTTACCTGGATCTGATAAACAAGAGGCTGCCTTTTGGCCTTGCTCAGATTGGAGTGTGTTTTCACCCTGTGTCTGATACTAAGCAGACACCTGATGGTGTTAAAGGTACACAGAAAATGGCATATAACTTGGCCTTGTGTTTAAACTCTTTCACTTTGGGGTAGATTATATGATTTTCAAATAAATGATTATCTTATATTTCTGATAGCCAAAGAATTGGTGAAAAGACTGAAGCTTCTCTGGTATGGTTTACTTCAGCAAGAACTGCAAGCCAGTGGCTTGATTTCTGGTTACGTCATCGACTCCTATGGTGGAGAAAGGTACTGCAATAATTAACCTTTAATTTAATAATGAATAGGCAAATTGTCTAAGAAGTAATACTTCCCTATAATAAATGAAATTTTATTTGATGTAGCTATATTTATGAGGCAGCTATAAAAATTAACAAGTACATATAAAACTCTTTGTAATGATTTTCATTGTTCTCTAAGACAAAAGTTACTTTGGTAAAGGTATTTGTTGATGTTGTGGTCAGAAACTTTTGCTGGTAAGACTTCAACAAAATAAAGCTCAAATTCTCTTACCTGGCATTGCTGACTGGTATAGAGTTTGACCCTTGCCCACTCTTACAGCTTTAGCTTTTCCTCCCAACCTCCATGAACTCCCCATGTTAGTCAAATGGCCCTGTAATTTACAATCAGGTTTCAATGTAAGCCTAAGAGAGAAAAGCTGAAGTAAGCATTTTTGTCTTGCTGTTGTCTTATTACGCTAACTTTCAGAATCTCCAAACGCTCGCATAAAGTAAATGAAATGATCACAAATACTCAGGCTTATGGAAGGATGGGAATGGTATGTGATACTTTCTTCTGTATCTAAGTATCTAAGTTCATGGTTCCTTCCCTTCTTGTTAATTGACCACAGAAAGGCTAAATAGCATCGGCAGTTATTCTCTGTAATTCGTTCAAATTAAAAAACAGTATTTTTAGCAGTATAGTCATTCATATTTAATTCACCTTAACAGTTCTTATATGGAACTTGACCCATTTCATTCAGTTGCTGCAGGCAACTTTACTTTTTAATGTTTATTTTAATATGTTAATAACACAAACTTTCCTTTCCAGTTTGCCGTGAGTCCATCTAACTTCAGCAGTGGAGATTGTCAGGATGAAGCAGGTCGAAAAGGAAACAAACTTTACTACAATTTTCCCTGGGGAAAGGAGCCAATAGAAACCCTGTGGAATCTAGGAGATCATGAACTTTTACACATGTATCCTGGAAGTGTGGCTCAATTACACGTATGTTTTCCCTTGTGCTCCTTTGTATCCTTTACCCAGATTCTCTAACCATGATCATTTTTAAGATATACTTTTTAAAAAACCCTCTGACTTGTACATTTTATTATTTTTTAAATTTTGTTTATTAGTTTTCTGCTGAGTCAGGTCTTAGTTGTGGTGCCCAGGCTTAGTTGCCCTGTGGTATGTGGAATCTCAGTGCCCAGACCAGGGGTCGAACCGTTGTCCCCTGTGTTAGATGGCAGATTCTTAACCACTGGACTACCCTGTGATCATTTCTGAACCATTTGAGAATTAACTGTAGACATGGTGGCTGACCCAAGACTTCTCAGTACTTCAGTATGCATTTCTCAAGAATTACAAGGACTCACCTATATAACTGCAATGCGGTCATTATGATCAGGAAAGTAACAGTAATCTGCTATTACTGTCAAATCCACAGGACCCTTCAAATGTAATCAGTTATTCCAATCTGCCCTTTATAGGTCCAGGATCCAATCTAGGATTTCAAGTGGATGTCGTGTGCTCTTAGTCCCCTTCGAATGAGCAGTTCCTTTGATCTTCCCTTGTCTTTCATGGCCTTGGCATTCTGGAAGAGTGCAGGCCGGTTGCCCTGTGGAGCGCCCTTGGTTGGAGCTTCCTTCATGTGCTGTTTGCCAGGCGTGCCACACCAGCAGTGCTGCCCCCTCCTCAGTGCATCATGTCAGGGCGCACGCAATAGCAGTTTGTTACTGGTGTTAGTAACTTTCATCACTTGATTAACATGATCCTACCAGGTTTCTCCATTGCAAAGCTGATAAGTATTTTGAGGTTATTCATTGGCAAGTAATTAATAAGTCTTTTGTGGGCAGATACTTTACATAAAAGTAACCTGTTTCTCACCAAATTTTGACCTGCTGATGTTACAGCATCTTTCTTGCCCAAATCAGTGATTACTGTGAGGGTTGCCAAAATGATAACTTTTAAATTAATTTCATCATTCTGTCTAGATTTATTGATCAGTTTGCATTCTGATTCTGTAAATCTAAAATGTGATTTTAGGAGGTAGTTCTGCTGAATAATGCTTTATTTTTGTTGTACTTTTCTGTTGAGGGCCGAGACGGGCGGAAAAATGTGGTTCCTTCTGTTTTATCTGTAAATGGAGATCTAGATCGAGGCTTGCTGGCGTACCTCTATGATTCTTTCCAGCTGACAGAGAACTCCTTTACAAGAAAGAAAGATCTTCACAGAAAGGTACTTAGATATTTCAGAGACAACCTTGGGAAGTTAAAAATACAGGTTTCTCCCCTATTTTTTTAGTGCAAGTAATTGAAATATTTTCCAGGTTTCTTAGAGAATGTGGCCACAGGAATAATAAGCAGGTTCTCGCAGAATTAGAACCAGGAATCCCTACTGGGTAACCCCAAAGGCGTTTCTGTTTGATCTCGGGCAGCTAGACAGCTCTCTCTGACTCTCAGCCCCGAGCCTCTTCACTGATGGCTTCCACGTACATCAGAAGCAAAATGTTAAATAGGAGTAAGACCAGCCAAACTTGTGGTATTGACCTCTTGGCTTCTGGTCTGACCTCAGGTGGCTGGTCACTGGATCACAGGAGCAAGCCATGGGTCTGGGTCAAGGAAAAGGCTTATTTTAGGATGTGCCGTTTTAGCATTCTTACGGGCTCAAAATCAAGAGAGAGGAGAGGTTGCAGCTGTAGAAGAGAAATTAAATGCCTAATGGAGCAAAATTTTGGAAGAAACAAGAAGGATTAAGACAGAATCAAGAATACATGTTGGTTGGGGGTGGGGGTTGTCTTGAAAAGGATTACTTTAAACAGCAGGGAGGAAAAACGATAGTATAGATATAAATAGGCTGCCGGGGCTGTTTAGCCCTTGAAGGAAGCTTTACTCACATCCTTTGTTTTCTTGGGGAATTCAGAACCGAGATTGTTAGCTTAAAATGTGGAGGAGTAGGGGTTTAAGTGGCCAGAGCTTAGAATAGTCCTGTTCCCCTCAATTGTGACAGGGAGCATCTCCAAATCAAAAGTTTTAACATGTTGAGTGCTCACCTGGCATCAGACACCACCAGCTTGTAGCTCCACTCTGCACAGTTAGTGATTTATTATGCAGTCGTCATTTAGCCTGATGTGGCCATTCTGGGAGTTGGGATTTATGGGGCATTTGTGGCAAACAAACAAGGGAGATCCCTTCTTTCTCTTATACCCCACTTCCAAACCATCAGCAAAACCTCTTTGACTCTGTCTCCAACATATATCCTGAATCTGGCCTTTTCTTACCACCTCCCCTGCTTGGACTCTGATCTAAGCCACCATCATCCCCACCGCCCTGCGCTGAGTGGCCCTTGTGAACATTCATGTTACTCGGCTCCTCTGCTTTAAACCCTCCAGTAGGCTCCTCTTCTTACTTACTCAGGGGAAAAGCTCAAGCCCCTTAAGATGTTTTTCAAAACCTTTTTCTTTTTGACCTCCAACTCGCCTCCATGTTACTCAGGCTGCTCCAGCAATGCAGACATCGTTGTTTCTAGAACATGCCAGGTGTGCCCCCAGAGCCCTGTCATTAGTTCTCCCCCTTTGTCTGAGAGCTCTTCCTCCAAACGCACAAGTCTTGCCCCTCAATCCGCTTTCAAATCCTTGCTCAAATGTCACCTCAGAGAGACTTTCTCTTATTACCTTATTTAAAATTGCAAACAGCCCTCCCCTAGCCCACCCCTTGCCAATACATATCTTCTTTTTTTTTTTTTTTAAGCGCTTACTACCTTCAAATACAGAGCTTCCCTGGTGGCTCAGACGGGAAAGCGTCTGCCTGCACGCGGGAGACCTGGGTTTGATCCCTGGGTTGGGAAGATCTCCTGGAGAAGGCAATGGCAACCCACTCCAGTACTCTTGCCTGGAAAATCCCTGGTAGGCTGCAGTCCGTGGGGTCACAAAGAGTCGGACACGACTGAGCGACTTCACTTTCTTTTCTTTTCCTACCTTCAAATATATTACTTTTTTATTTTGTTATCTTCTCCCCATCATGAGGGACGGGGATTTTTGTCCCCACCGCCTAGAACTGTTTCTCATACCAAGTGTTAAATGGCTGAATGAGTGTGTAGCGTGATGGGTTTTTGGCAGAGAAAGTGCGAGTGATAAGGCACGTGGTGCAGGCTGGGTAGTGAAGGCAGCGGTTCCTCGAAAGGGCGTTTCAACTGAGGGAAAATGGAGTTGTCAGGAGAGAGGGGAGCATCAAGTGGGTGTCTTTCTGCAGAATGCCTAAGTGCAGAAATCTGTGGCAGCTGAATGGAGATGACTGATATATCTTCACATGACTCTCTATGACCTCAGCTAGCTTCTAGTTTCAGAGAAAATTTTAACTGTTGAAGAAGCTTCGTGTTTGTTGGTGCTTGTCCTTTCTACCCCTGCTCTTTAAATTGTTTTAGGTGCTTAAACTTCACCCTTGTTTGGCCCCTATTAAAGTTGCTTTGGATGTGGGACGAGGCCCAACAGCGGAACTAAGACAGGTGGGTTAAATATGCTTTAATGTCTTGATTTCAACTATAACCATTATTCCAAGTAAATGAGTAGTTTGCCATCTAAGTTTTATTTTGATTCACTAAAAAATTTTTAACTAATGAACTGTGCATAAATACTGATTAATTAATGCAATTTGAAATATAGCATACAAAAGAAACTGAATACACTTGCATGGATTTTGCTGTTAATGTCATTGCTTTTTAAAAATGAGTATACATAATTTTTGGTGATCAAAATATTTGTACAGAAGTCTAGTGAGTAACTTCTTACCTTTTCTCTTTTTAACACTTTTTTAAAATTGGAGGATAATTGCTTTACAGTGTTGTGTTGGATTCTGCCATACAGCAACTCGAATCATCTATAATTGTATATATATCCCCCAGCTCTTGAACCTCCCTCCACTCTGCCACCCACCCCTCTAGACCGTCGCGGAGCAGCAGGTTGGGCTCCTTGTGTTACATAGCAGCTTCCTGCCTGCTAGCTACTTTACACAGGACAGTGTCACATATGGGCTTCCCTGGTAGCTCAGCTGGTAAAGACTCCACCTGTAATACAGGAGACCCTGGTTCGATTTCTGGGTTGGGAAGATCCCCGGGAGAAGGGATAGGCTACCCGCTCCAGTATTGGGCTTCCCAGGTGACTCAGATGGTAAAGAATCTGCCTGCAGTGCAGGAGACCCGGGTTCATTCCCTGGGTTGGGGAGATCCCCGGGAGGAGGGCATGGCAGCCCACTCCAGTATTCCTGCCTGGAGAGCTCCCGTGGACAGAGGAGCCTGGCGGGCTCCAGTCCACGGGGTCCCGGAGTCGGACGCGGCTGAGCGGCTCAGCACAGCACAGCGTTGTATATGTCAGCACTGCTCTCTCAGTTGGTCTCAGCCGCTGCTTCCCTCACTGTCTAGATTTGCAATCTTATTTTATTTTTTAATATATCTGGTCAAGTTAAATACTCTTAAAAAAAGCCAGGGCCCCTTCAGCAGTCATTTCTGTCTGGGTGACTCAGACCATCTGGGACTGAGTGAGGACTCTTGAAAGATTAGCTGGCTTTCTTGAGCTCTTGGGGAGGGTCTGGGAAGGTGGTGATAATGAGCTCAGGGAAGGGAAAGAGAATGGCTTGATTTCCACATTTGCCCCCAGGGTTGAGGAAGACTTCCCAAACACCCAGAAGGTACCAAGTTCGTAGGGAGTTGTGTTATTTTTTTGCTTGCAGGACAAAGAAGTCTGCCTCTTAGATTTTCGTGATTGCTTCTGTTTTGTTTTGTTTCCAAGAATAGTACTACTTGGTACCCCAGGTGCTTCTGTTCTGTTCTTAACTTTTTTCCTCACCTTTATGACAGAGAGAATCCTGATATCTGTAACTTTCTGGGCCATGGAAGAGGTTTTGTGGGTTGTTTTTACAGGGATCGGATTTGGGGATAAAATGAACATGTAGCCTTGATTTCACTCTATCAGTTAGATTGCTCTCCAAACTGGCTGTGCCTGTTTGTGGACTTGTCTGTGACGTGAGGGCTCTCATTTCCCCATGTCTTAAGCTGGGCTTAATCACGCGGCGCGCTTTTTTCTTTCCTCTTCCACCTTCTGTTAGGAAGAGGTCATTTTCTGCTGGCAACCACTAACTTACTGAAACTCCTATTAGTCTTTTTCCTGTTACTTTTAAGATTTATTAATATCTGTATTCTCATTTGTCCCCAAAATACCATATACCTTAACACCCATTTACTTTGCTCTGGTGTTTCCCTGGGAACTTGCTAGAAATGCAAATTCTTGCCAAACCTGCTGAATCAGAAACTCTGGGGTGAGACTGAGCCATCTGTGTTTTGCAAGCCCTCCAGGTGTTACTGAAGCTAAAGTTTGAGACCCAGTGCTCTAGTGTAAGCACATGCTCTCACATTGCTCTCAGGTGACCCTTCCACTCGCCATTACCCTCCCTCTCCCCACTATGGACACTTGGTAAAGTTTGGGGACAGTTTCGGTCGTCACAAGGTAAGGGAGAGTACTCCAGGCATCTGATGAAGGCCAGGGATACTGCTAAACATCTTATGTCAGCAGCACCAGTGAGGAAAATTTTGCTTTAGAGCTTTTAGTTTTGGATTGTTACGGGCATTTTAAATTTTCTTTTCTTTTTTTTTTTGCATCACCATTTTTAAGAAAACAATAAAGTAAACTATCGTTTACTCATTATTATTTCTGTATTTTCCATCAGGCTTTTGTCTCCAGCATTCCACTGACGCTAATCAGTCATTCTCTGTTCCTGAAACATTATCTTTAGTTGGCTTCAGGAATACATACCACTTTCCTAGTTTTCTTCATACTTTTCTGGCTTCTTCTTTCTTTTCTCTGATGTCTCTTCTCTTCAGTCCTCAAGTCTCAGATGAGTTAACATAACCCTTGGACTTAACTGCTTTTTTCTGATAGACTCTGTTTTGCTTTTGTGTTTTGAGTGATGATAATAAAAATTCTTATATTTAGTATAAAACTCTCAGAGATTTGCATTTAGTATTCATGGCTCAGACTGTAAAGAGTCTACCTGCAATGCAGGAGACCTGGATTCAATCCCTGGGTTGGGAAGATCCTTGGGGATGGGAATGGCCACCCCTCCAGTATTCTTGCCTAGAAAATTCCATGGACAGAGAAGCCTGACCAGCTGTGGTCCATGCAGTCTCAAAGAGTAGGATACGACTAAACAACTAACATGCTCTGCAGTGTTTAAGTTCTTAAGAAATATAGTTTATAAATGTACAATATAAATTATCAATAATATTATGTAATTAAAGGGATTTATGCACATTTTAAATACTGAAAAAGATGATTGGTGGTTTCATAAAAATAGGGTACTACTTCTAGCTACTTTTCTTTCATATTCAGAGTTTTTGTGTTTTTCTCTAGGTTTGTCAAGGGCTGTTTAATGAATTACTAGAGAATGGAATTTCTGTGTGGCCTGGTTATTTGGAAACCGTGCAGTCTTCACTGGAACAACTTTATTCAAAGTGAGAATTACGTTTTGGTTGCTAAAAAAAATTGTATTTATTCAGAGTTTTTGATTATCGGATGTTTCTTTATGAGTAACAAACCTCTTCGGAATATGTATCTATAATGTAATTTAAAATTATTCCTAACTGTTCTGCTTACAGAACCACACACCCCTTAGTTAATTGCTACAGCAGGAGGCCATACTCAGCAGGTCTATCTAACCGTGCGCTATGTGCAACCTCAGGACTCCTGCCGTGAAGTGTGTGTCCCTGAGGTTTGCAGTTTATCAGGGATGGAATCACTCCCATTAGAGGCATTTGTTGAATCAGGACTGTGGGAACCTGAGTGGAGTGCCTTTTTCTTGCTCGTTCTTATGGTTCATCCTCAGGCTGAGTGGAAGGTAATTTCATTCCAGAGAACAGAGAACCGGTTTTCTCAGCTGATCAGTGCCTCTGTTTACCTGATTACTTAAGACTGAAACCTGGATATTGTCCTGCACTCCTGCCTCTCCCTTACAGTCCGCGCCCAGTCCATCACTGACTCTTGTCTTCCTCCTAAATGTATCTCACGTCCATTTCTCCCCATCTTCACTGTCCCTGCTCAAGTTAAGGTTTCTAGTATCTCTTGGCTGAATCATTGAACTAATCTCCTAATCGATCTCCCTGTCTCTAGTCTTAGCCTTGCTGTTTCCAATGACTTCTGTTTTCCAGTAAAACAGTTCATTTCCCTTACTTTGGGTTTTTGTTATTTTTTTCAGCTTTTTGTGTCAAATACTTGTCTTTTAGGTAATAAGCTGTGAAGCTCAGTGTCTTGTTCCTCAGTTCTCTAGTAACTTATTAAATATACCTTTCAGATGATGTCAGAAGAAAAATAGGTTTCCATAGATGGCGCAACTGATGGTTTTATCATATATAAAATGAAGTAGTAGTACTTGAACCTTCCAATGTTCTCAGTTGTAAAATCTTACCTTTGAGTCTTAAGGACACTATCAAGTTACATTTGTTCTTTACGTAGTAAAGGCTTTATGTCTCAGGATATTTATTTTCTTTGTCCCAGAATATGTTCATTCAGATATATATTAAGCACCTACTATATTTTATGTACTTTGATATGGCAACAAACAAGAGAGCAAAGTTTCCTGCTCTTGTGATGCTTATATTGTAGCGGGCTAGAGTAGACAACAGACAAGTAAGTAGATAAATAAGATAATTTCTGGTGGAGTCCTACAAAGAAAAGAAATATTAATGACCTAGTGTGTGACTGGGTAAGCAAAAAGAAGGCCAGTGTGGAATATATTCAGTTATTGCTAACCTAGAAACTGTAAGTTAGCATACTAAGTGATATATTAAACATGGGTTTTGGTATCATTTGTTGTGCACTGGATCTTAATATTATAGTAGTTGTATAAGAAGAGTTGGGTCTAAAATATTTTCTTGGATTGTATCCACATACCAAAAGGCCGAGGTTATTCTGAGGTTCATATATAATGTCATCCCAAATGATGTGTTGAGATACCAATATTTCTTTTTTTTTCTGACAGTATTTATTTCTTATGTTTTATTTTCTTTTATGGCTTTCAAGCTATTACAGTAAGTCAAATTTTCTGAAGATTTTACTTTGAAAATGATTCAGAAACTTGAGAAAATTATTTTTGGGTTTAGCTCTCAAGCACTACCTTTGAGTTTTGTGGCTCTGGAAAGTGACATTGATTCCAGAGTAATTAATGCTGGTAATGTAGTGAATTTCCAGTTTATATTTGTGCTCATATGTTTTGGTTAACTACTTTTTTTTCTTAGATATGATGAAATGAGTATCCTCTTCACAGTGTTGATTACTGAAGCTACTTTGGAGAATGGATTAATACAGTTGAGAAGCAGAGACACCACAATGAAGGAGATGATGCATATATCCAAAGTAAAAGACTTTTTGACTAAATATATATCATCAGCTAAGAATGTATAGATTTCAATATTTGTATAATAAATATTCACCTTTCCTAAGTTGGTTGTCTTATTTAACTTTGTTGTTGTTGTTTAACCCTTTTGCACTTAAGAAGTGGATGTTTTTGGTGCTTTGTTTTTCATTGTTTTTACTACTTCTGATGTATTTCATGGTATCAGGAATATTTTCAACTATAAGAAAAAGACTACTATACTAGATTAAGCAGATTGGGGTTTGTTTTTCTAATAATAAGCAATCAAGGGTTTAGACTGTCCAGAGCTGGTGTAATTTCTTCCTCTATAGCAGTTAGGGACCAAGGCTCTTGCTATCTTTCCACCATCCTTAGTATATGGTTTATATCTTTCTACTTGTTGCTTCTTGGTCCCAAGGCAGCTGCTGTATTTCTAACCTTCTCAGCTACACTCTAGTTAGAAAGAAAGTCAAAGAGATAAGAACTAGCCAGCCATGACTCTTTCCCTTTTTTTTAATTAGGAAAGTAAATGCTTTCCCAAACATCCTAACCAGAAGACTTGTTTACTTTTATTCATCAGAACTGAATCACACATTCATTACTAGGCCAGTCATTGTCCAAGGGCATGAGGATATCATGATTAATTTGGATCAAAGACACTTTATCCTTTGGTGCTACAGTACTGTCTTTTAGTCTCTGAAATGGGTTTTGTTATCAGGAAAGCAAAGGTCTTTATGCACACTTCAGATATCAAAGATTAACCTAAAATTAAATTAGGACATTGATTTTTGAAAAGCAAGCTAAAATAAATGTTAAATGGCATAATCTAACATTAGTATCTGATTCTATAAACGTTTATGTGCTGATTATGTTTATGTTGACTGTGTTGTCAATGCCAACTTGGCAAATATCCCAACTGATGATTTGTGTACAATGTCTTGAAAGGTTGGCTAACTTGTCTGAGTTGACCTTACCTAGTAGGTTTTTATTTTTTGCTCTTGGGCAGAATTTCAAACACAAAGACATCTACAGGACAGTATAATTAACTCCATGTACCTATCACCCAGTACCAATAACCATCAACCTATGACCAGTCTTGCCTCATCCACTCAACACCACCCTTCCATATTATACAAAGCAGGTCACAGCTATCATTTCGTTTGTAAATATTTTAGTTCAGCATCTTTTGTTAACCATTTTCATGCCTGAAAAAATTAACACTAGATGATATTAAGGAATTATTGAGAATTTTCTTGAATGTGATCATGCTATTATGGCTTTATTCTTTTAAAAATCCTTATCTGAAAGACATGTACTTAAATATTTTTGAGTAAAAATATATGATATCTGAGACTTGTTTTAAAATTTAGTTTTTAAAAAGTAGTAGAATATAGATGAAAAATAAGGATAGTCCTGAGTTGTTGAGTTATGGGTACATGGATTCATTGTACTGCTTTTTGCATATGTTTGAGGATTATAATAATAAAAGTTTTAAAAATCATATCTGTAGTATCAGATATCCAGTTATGGGCTTCCCTGGTGGCTCAAATGGTAAAGAATCTGCCTGCAGTGCAGGAGACCCAGGTTTGATCCCTGAGTCAGGAGCATCCCCTGGAGAAGGAAATGGCAATCCACTCCAGTATTCTTGCCTGGAGAATCCCATGGACCAGAGGAGCCTGATGGAATCACCCATGGGGTTGCAAAGAGACAGGAACTACTAAACATGTATCCATTTAGTTTCTAGTGAAAACTGTCTCATAATTGGATCAGGATCCAAATAAGGTCTGCTTTATGCAAGTTGGTTGTTAGCCTCATAGATTTGAGCACTCTCCTGCTCATTTGTACTTTTTAATGTAACATTTATTTACTGCAGTGTTGCCTACTGTTTGGATTTTGCAAACTGTATCACCTTGGTTTAGTTTAGCTGATTCCTCTGTATCTCTTACAGACTGGAAATTGAATCCAGAGGCTTGATCACTTTGGTGTGGGGCTGGGGGTAGGCAAGAGTATAGGCAGTAAATGTCTGATTGTTTCTTGTGGGGAATGCCAGCAGTCATTGACCAATGCCCAGATAAGCCAGTTTTTAAGAGGTGGCAAAATGCTGGTACTCGGATTCTATCATCCTTTATTTATTAGCTAGAATACTTGTATGAAGGGAAATATCTCATCTGCTGTTTGCTTAGGAGCATAGGAAAGGTGGGAGAAATGCTGGCTTCGCCCTCTTTAATACTTTTTCATGCACAATCGTCCTATCTTTTGTCTCAAGTCCTTTTGACACAGCTGTAGTAGTGCTTGAGAGCTTTCTTAGTATCTAATATCTAATATAGAGATTGTATAGTTAAGAGTTTCTCTGAGGAACCCTGTTTCCTTTTGTTGGAAAATTGGAGATTATACCCTGGGTGCCAGGGGTGCTCAGTATTAGAAGGTGGTCTTTCTTTCTAGACCTTTTCAGTGTTCAGAGCTGGTAAGTGTGTGTGTGTGTATGTGTGTGTGTGTATATGTGTGACTTAGCTTTACTGAGATATGATCTACATACAGTAAATTGTTTTAAATATACACATTATGAGTTCTGACATGTGTATAATAACCACCACCACGTGACAATACAGAACATTCCATTATCCTCCAGAGTCCCCTCATGCCCCTTTAGGACTTTAGGGTTTTGATTTGAACTTCTTCTATCACACATCTGTAATTCTCCACCCCCAAGAACCCCAATTCTCAAGAATCCTGAGAGATAAAATTAGAATGTCATGCCACACAGCTGCTCACCTGCCTTATCTTAACCACAGCACTCTCAGAGACTGCAACACCAATATTCCTACCATATGCCTACCTGAAAGGTTAAATTTCGTTTTTGCAGTTTGGGGTCCAATTTTTTTTTATTATAGTATAACTAAGAATCTAAAAAGTTTTCAGGATTATTTTTCTAAAGAGAATCTCAGTCCAACCCACAGGTACCTTTGTTTAGGTACTGTGACTTCTTAGGGCCCTCAGCCTTCACGGGATTGCATTCCTGGTCTCAGGTCAGCTGACTGCACTTACTGGCAACATGGAATATCTAAACTGCAGTTGGGGTAAGTAGTATTTATGGAGGAGTATCCAGATAAGAGGTGTCCGACGGAGGTTATGCATCAGAATCTCCTGTGGAACTTTTAAAAAATATATTCAAGCCCTGTCCCAGACAGACAGACTATTTCTCTTAATCGTGAAGCCCGCAGGCAGGAGGTGCTGATTCCACATGCCTCATGGACAAAAAAGCAAAAAACAGAAACAATATTGTAACAAGTTCAGTACAGACTTTAAAAATGGTGCACATTAAAAAAAAAAAAATCTTAAAATTTTCATAGAGCTCCATACCTGGATGGTATGGTTTTGACAGAACTTCCCTCCAACCCAATTGCATTTAATAAAATTTTTTTTACCAAATACCCTTCTTAGGCATTATACCACACCAATATATATTAAAAGATGTTATTAGAAACAGCTCTATGGGATTTCCTTGGTGATCCAGTGATTAATAAGATTCTGTGCTTCCACTACAGGAGCACAGGTTTGATCCCCTGGGTGGGGAACTAAGACCCCACATGCCACCAGACAGGTTAAAAAAAAAAAAAGAGCTTTATGAAATTGACTTTTCATGCCACCATAAAAGTTCTTGATGGTTGCTATGTGTATCTTCCTATAAGAAAGCATGGAGAAATTTCAGATTTAAAAGCCTGAGTTAGTTGTCCTCTTCCTGAAGACTGGCCTGTTACGTATGTCATGTATGTGTTCATTTTGTTCATTTGCAAAGGTTTTTGAGCACCCAAGTATCAGGGAGTTGAGGTGCTGGGATGCAATGGTGAGCAAAACAAACAAAGCCCTTCTGGGGGTGGGCAGGCAGGGACAACCAATAAGCCAGTAAGGTGCATGGGCAATTTCAGGTAATTCTGGGTAGCGATAGTACTGTAAAATAGGACAGGATGGTGTGTTTGATCGTGCCTCAGGTGGTGTACTTTACACGGGTGATCAGGGAAGTTTCTGAGGACGTGACCTTCAACCGAAACTGAATGATGCAAAGCAGCCAGCTGTGTGAAGATCTGGAACCGTGCGTTAAGCAAAGGGAGTAGCAAGTGGCGAGGCCCTTAGGAGGGAAGCAACTTGGAATGGGCTGGGAGCATAAAGCAGGGCAGGGCTGAGGGTGAGGTCAGAGAGGTAGTCAGGGTGCTCACTCCACTTGAGGAGCCTGGAAGCCATCGGGACAGGAAGGGGCACAGTTTGAGCAGAAGAGGGACATTCTGTTGTTTTGAAAAGCTCCTTGTGGAGAGTGGAATGTTAGAGGTGTAACAGGGCAGTGGGGAGACCTATTAGGAGCTCTGACAGTACCCAGGTGATGGTGGCCAGGACAAGAGAGCTAACAACACCCTCCTTAGACCTGGTAAGACCTGGCAAGAGGTAGCAGTACCTCCCTTGGTCCTGTGGTTTAGAGGGTCCTGCTCTGGCCCTTCCTCCACATGATGTGTGAGGGGCCAAGGAGATGTGCTTGGAGATAGATCATTGTAATCCTTAGGTGTCTAATTGTCCTAACCTGTGAGTTGATGCACTATCCGAGATCTTAGTTACTGTTTCTGATAGCGTGTAATGGGGAAGGTCAAAGGCAAGGACTAGTGCACATCTCCCCAGGGCAATAAAGGAGAAAGAAGAATGCGTGATCTTCAGACATCACTGAACCACTCACTGCTGATCATTCCTGTGGTTAGCTCTCCCCTTTATCTCCTTTAGGAGAAGCAGCACTGAGAGAAGGCAGTCTCCTTAGGTTGAAATCGCCCAGCTCTGGGACCAGAACGGGCAGATGCTTAAAGGGAACACCTGTTTGCAGCTCCTCATCCCAGCAGGGTTTTCCTGCTGCCCTGGTGTCACCTTGCATATACTGCCTTCTCCCAGCCTCCTAGGGTTGCTGGCCATTTTCTGAATGATTTCTGAGAGCTCATCAAATATTGTAGAACATCATACTTTATCAGAGACATGGATTAAAAATATTTCCCCTCCCTATTCTTTTGATTTAGTTAAAGATTTTTAAATGTTTCATCTAATTAAATTTAACATTTATATCTTCTGGATTATGAGTCATACTTAGAAAAGCCTTTCCCTCTTAAAAATTATTATAAAATTCCTCTACTTCTGTGGCTTAATTTTTAGGTATTTTATTTTATTTTTTTAGGTATTTTAATATTTGAGCTAGCTGAATGGATTATTTTGTGAAGAATGAAGTGGAAAAAAATGAAGTGGAGTTCTAACTTTTTAAATGTGGTTTTCAATTTTTACACCGTATTGAATGTTCCATCTTTTCCCCATTGATTTAAAATGCCATATTTTTCACATACTAAACTCATCCACATTTAGATTTATATTTGGACTTTCTTTCATGTTACATTTACGTTTTCTACTTGTTTAGCCATATACCCATAACATACCTTCAAAATCCTGCTAATTTTATAATGCTTTCAACCCTTATATACCTCTCTCTCTCTCATTCCTCACCACACACACACACACACACACACACACACACACACACACACACACATGCTTCTTGAATCTGTATTCAGTTTCCTTTTTCATGTAGTACATTGTGTGGTTCTTTCAGTGTGAATGCAATTGAGAAACCTCCTCCTTTGTCTCATAATGTGTTTATTTTCCTCTCAGTCTTGATTGGTATTTTGGCTAAAGTGGTAGTTATTTTTGGTTGGTTCTCTTAAGCCACATCATAACCCTTCTTCTATTTGGTGGGGTCTGAAACCTGAAAAATTGGAATTCCCTTGCTGCCAGGGTATGACTGTGAATATCTTCCACCAATCAGACGCATGTCCATAGGACCTGGGAGGGAGAGGGAGCAAGTGTCTCTAATGGCAGAACTCCACACTCCCCTGGGCTCCAGTTTCTGGGTGAGGCAGTTGTACCGAAGGCAACAGCAGTAGTTGTGTGGTCTCCAGATTGCAAGAAAACCTACAGACGAAAGACCTGTAGGCAAATTATTAAAACTGGAAAGGGAATTTAGCAAGGTTGCTGGATACAAAGTTGACCAAGAAAAGTGATTGTGTTTCTGTGTATCCACAACATGAAATAAAAATACAACTTAACATAGCCTCAAAATATTGACCACGTAGGACTAAATCTAACAAAAAGTGCACAAGATTGTTTATACAGAAAATGATAAAACTACTGAAACAATTGAAGAAGACAAATGGTGAAATACTTGCAGTTCAGAAAACTCATTAGAAAAATACTAATTCTCCCCAAGTTGATCTAAAAGTTCAATGCAACATCAGTCAAAATCCATACTATGTTTAGTTTTTTTTCTGTAAGGAAATAATAAGCTGACTAAAATGTATATGGAAATGCAGGGACTTCCCTGGCGGTTTTGTGGTTAAGGCTCTGTGTTTCCACTACTGGGGGCACGGATTCCACCCCTGGTTGGGAAACTCAAGATCCCACAAGCCTCGCCAAGTACAGAAATGAAAAGATCAAGAAAAGCTAAGACATGACTAAAAAGCACAAGGTGGGGAAACTGCTCTTCCAGCTGTTAGGATCTGTTTAAAAGCTGAGTATGGCACTGACACAGGAGAGAGAAGTATAGAACAGTGAGACAGAATCCACAGCCCAGAAGGAAACCCACATGCATATGAACATTTGATTAGTGACATAGAAGACACTGCAGTTTAGTGGGGAAAGGATGGCCTTTTCAGTAGACAGTGCAGCAGCAAGGGGGGTATGTCCATGCAGGGGAGGGGAAACAAATGAGATGCCAGGATTTCCCTGGTGGTGCAGTGGGTGAAAATCTGCATGCCGAAGCAGGGGACACAGGTTTGATCCCTGGCCTGGCAAGACTCCACATGCCGCGGAGCAACTAACCCCACGTGCCACAACTCCTGAGCCTGCACTCTAGAGCCCGCGCTCTGCAACAAGAGACGCCACTGCACTGAGAAACCTGTGCGCCACAACGAAGAGTAGCCCTGCTCACCGTGGCCAGAGGGAGAGCCCGTGCAAAGCGACATGTTCATATACACTTTTTAAAAAATGTGATGCCAATTTCACATCACAGAAACAATTACAGGCTGATACAAACTGAAATAGAAAAGTAACTAAAAGAGCCTTTAGTTAAAAAAAAGAAGAAGAAAAGCCTTTAGTACATAGTAGTATAGGATAATCGGAGAAGGCAATGGCATACCACTCCAGTACTCTTGCCTGGAAACTCCCATGGGCGGAGGAGCCCGGTAGACTGCAGTCCATGGGGTCGCTGGGAGTCGGACACGACTGAGCGACTTCACTTTCACTTTTCACTTTCATGCACTGGAGAAGGAAATGGCAACCCACTCCAGTGTTCTTGCCTGGAGAATCCTAGGGACGGGGGAGCCTGGTGGGCTGCCGTCTATGGGGTCGCACAGAATTGGACACGACTGAATCGACTTAGCAGCAGCAGCAGCAGTATAGGATAATGATTGTATGACCTCAAGTTGAAAAAATATTCATCTGGACACACATTCACAAAAAGCACTAACCATAAAGACCCAGCAGGCACAAGTTCTTCAAATTTCATCAATCTGGAGGAGGAAATGACAACCCACTCCAAGATTCTTGCCTGGGAAATCCCAGGGACAGAGGAGCCTGGCAGGTTAGTACATGGGGTCACAAAAGAGTTGGATACAACTTAGCAACTAAACTAGCCAACCAACCAACAATGCAACAATTAAATAAGATGATACCTGCTGAATGAGAAGTCCGTGCACCCCAAGGAAGAGGAGCTCTGGCTCGACAAAACTAGAGAAAGCCCTCACACAGCAGTGAAGACCCATCACAACCAAAAATAAATGAATAAATAGATTTTTTTAAAAAGATGATATGTGCTGAAAAAGGTAAAAGAAACTCTGTTAACATATGAAAGTCTATATGGGAAATAATATTGAGTAAAAATAATAAAAGTGGAGCTGGAGTCACCAATCATTACAAGGCAGAAATCAATTTTGCATAATATAATGCATTAGAATTGTAAGTCCACTGAATTTTGTGTTTGGTAAAGCTACTTGGTTTTAATAAAAACTGTAAGCTAAAACAGAAGAAAGAACTTCATCAAAAAGTACCATTAAGATAGTGAAAAATAAAGCTACAGAGCAGGAGAACAGCTACTAAAAATATGAAAAAGTCAAAACACTTCGGTAGAACAATAGGCCAAGTACCTCAGACAGACACCTTATAAAAGAAATCCAAATGGGATATATGTAAAAGTGCTTGATCTTATTAGTCATCAGGGAAAATGTAAATTAAAATCACAATGTTAAGTTCAGTTTAGTTCAGTCACTCAGTCATGTCCAACTCTTTGCGACCCCATGAGCTGCAGCACACCAGGCCTCGCTGTCCATCACCAACTCCCGGAGTATACCCAAACTCATGGCCATTGAGTCGGTGATGCCATCCAACCATCTCATCCTCTGTTGTCCACTTCTCCTCCAGCCCTCAATCTTTCCCAGCATCAGGGGCTTTCCCAATGAGTCAGCTCTTTGCATCAGGTGGCCAAAGTATTGGAGTTTCAGCTTCAACATCGGTCCTTCCAGTGAACACCTAGGACTGATCTTTAGGATGGACTGGTTGGATCTCCTTGAGATGCCAGTATATATCCACAAGAGTGGTTAAACTAAAAGATCTCACCAGTGCTGGTGAAGATGTAGGGGAATGGCGAAGTTCATACTGCTCATAGGAATGCAAAGGTGGTAGAACTACTTTGGAAGAAAATATGGCATTATCTACTTGGACTGGAGATAAACATACCCCACTTCAGTTGGGTTCAGTTCAGTTGCTCGGTCGTGTCTGACTCTTTGCGACCCCATGGACTGCAGCACACCAGGCCTACCTGTCCATCACCAACTCCCAGAGTTTACTCAAACTCATGTCCATTGAGTCGATGATGCCCTCCAACCATCTCATCCTCTGTCGTCCCTTTCTCCTCCTGCCTTCAATCTTTCCCAGCATCAGGGTCTTTAAATCAGTCAGTTCTTCCCATCAGGTGGCCAAAGTACTGGAGTTTCAGCTTCAGCATCAGTCCTTCCAGTGAATATTCAGTACTGATTTCCTTTAGGATGGACTGGTTGGATCTCCTTGCAGTCCAAGGGACTCTCAAGAGTCTTCAACACCACAGTTCAAAAGCATCCATTCTTCGGCACTCAGCTTTCTTTATAGTCCAACCCTCACATATATACATGACTACTGGAAAAACCATAGCTTTGACTAGATGGACCTTTGTTGGCAAAGTAATGTCTCTGCCTTTTAATATGCTGTCTAGGTTGGTCATAACTTTTCTTCCAAGGAGTAAGCATCTTTTAATTTCATGGCTACAGTCACCATCTGCAATGATTTTGGAGCCCAAAAGATAAAATCTGTCACTCTTTCCCCATCTATTTCCCATGAAGTGATGGGACCGGATGCCATGATCTTAGTTTTCTGAATGTTGAGTTTTAAGCCAACTTTTAATTTTAAATTTTTCTCTGATTTTCTTGAAGAGATCTCTAGTCTTTCCCATTCTATTGTTTTCCTCTATTTCTTTCCACTGATCACTGAGGAAGGCTTTCTTATCCTCCTTGCTATTCTTTGGAACTCTGCATTCAAATGCGTATATTTCCTTTTCTCCTTTGCCTTTCGCTTCTCTTTTCACAGCGATTTTTAAGCCCTCCTCAGACAACCATTTTGCCTTTTTGCATTTCTTTTTTTTGGGGATGGTCTTGATCCCTGCCTCCAGTACAATGTCACGAACCTCCATCCATAGTTCTTCAGGCACTCTATCAGATCTAATCCCTAAATCTATTTCTCACTTCCACTGTATAATCATAAGGGATTTTATTTAGGTCTTACCTGAAAGGTCTAGTGGTTTTCCTACTTTCTTCAATTTAAGTTTGAATTTGGCAATAAGGAGTTCATCATCTGAGCCACAGTCAGCTCCCAGTCTTGTTTTTGCTGACTGTATAGAGCTTCTCCATCTTTGGCTGCGAAGAATATGATCAATCTGATTTTGGTATTGACCATCTGGTGATGTCCATGTGTAGAGTATTCTCTTGTGTTGTTGGAAGAAGGTGTTTGCTATGACCAGTGCGTTCTCTTGACAAAGCTCTATTAGCCTTTGCCCTGCTTCATTCTGTACTCCAAGGCCAAATTTGCCTGTTACTCCAGGTGTTTCTTGACGTCCTACTTTTGCATTCCAGTCCCCTATAATGAAAAAGACATCTTTTGGGGGTATTAGTTCTAGAAGGTCTTGTAGGTCTTCATAGAACCGTTTAACTTCTGTTTCTTCAGCATTACTGGTTGGGACATAGACTTGGATAACTGTGATATTGAATGATTTGCCTTGGAAATGAAGAGTGTCTAGGAGTCTCTGGCAGAGGTGTGGGTCGGCAGTGGCCTGCTGCAGGGTTAGGGGCACTGAGTGTAGCAGTGTGTGCATGGGACCTTTTGAAGGAGATTGCCAGTATCTTCATTACCTCCACCGTAGTTTCCTGCTATGTCACTTCAATCATGTCTGACTCTGTGCAACACCATAGACGGCAGCCCACCAGGCTCCCCTGTCCCTGGGATTCTCCAGGCAAGAACACTGGAGTGAGTTGCCATTTCCTTCTCCAATGCATGAAAGAGAAAAGGAAAGTGAATTTGCTCAGTTGTGTCCTACTCTTAGCAACCCTATGGACTGGAGCCTACCAGGCTCCTCCATCCATGGGATTTTCCAGGCAAGAGTACTGGAGTGGGTTGCTATTGCCTTCTCCCCCACCGTAGTTTGACCCCAGGTAAATAACTTCCCTGGTGGCTCAGATGATAAAGTCTCTGCCTACAATGTGGGAGACCTGGGTTCAATCCCTGGGTTGGGAAGATCTCCTGGAGAAGGAAATGGCAAGCCACTCCAGTATTCTTGCCTGGAAAATCCCATGAACAGAGGAGCCTGGTAGGCTACGGTCCATGGCTCGCAAAGAGTTGGACATGACTGAGCGACTTCATTTTCTACTTAAATAAGAGTGAGGGAACATAGCCCCACCCATCAACTGAAAATTGGATTAAAGATTTACTGAGCATGGCCCCCCTATCAGAACAAGGCCCAGTTTCCTCCTCAGTCTTTCCCATCAGGAAGCTTCTAAAAGCCTCTTATCCTTCTCCATCAGAGGGCAGACAGACTGAAAACCACAGTCACAGAAAACTAACCAATCTGATCACATGGACCACAGCCTTGTCTAACTCAGTGAAACCATGAGCCAGCCATGCTGTGTAGGGCCACCCAAGATGGATGGGTCATGGTGGAGAGTTCTGACAAAACGTGGTCCACTGGAGACGGGAATGGCAAACCACTTCAGTATTCTTGCCTTGAGAACCCCATGAACCCACATGAAGCCCCATATGAAAAGGCAAAAAGATAGGACATTGAAAGATGAACTCCCCAGGTTGATAAGTGCCCAATATGCTACTGGAGATCAGTGGAGAAATGAGTCCAGAAAGAATGAAGAGACAGAGACAAAGCAAAATCAACACGCAGTTTTGGATGTGACTGGTGATGGAAGTAAAGTCCGATGTTGTAAAGAGCAATATTGCATAGGTATCTGGAACGTTAGGTCCATGAATCAAGGCAAATTGGAAGTGGTCCAACAGGAGATGGCAAGAGTGAACATCAACATTTTAGGAATCAGCAAACTAAACATGCCCCATGCCCCAGTAATTCCATTCCTGAGTATGTTCAGCATAATTGCATGCACTTGAGAACAAGGAGACGTGTGCAAGCCATGTAAGAATGGTCATAACTGTATTGTCTGTGACAGTTCCAAGCTGTACGTGTGCATGCCAAGTCGCTTCAGTTGTATCCTACTCTTCTCAACCCCATAGACTGTAGCCCACCAGGCTCCTCTGTCCATGGGATTTTCCAGGCAAGAATACTGGAGTGCGTCAGGATGCCCTCCTCTAGGGAATCCTCCTGACCCAGAGATGGAACCCGAATCTCCTGCAGCTCTTGTTGCAGGCGAATTCTTACCACTGAGCCACCAGGGAAGCCCAGAATAGATAAATTATAGTATATTCAAACAAGGGAATACTACTTAGAAAGATAATAATAATCTAGACAGTATATTAAGAAGCAGAGACATTACTGACAAAAGTCTGTCTAGTCAAAGCTATGGTTTTTCCAGTGGTCATGTATGGATGTGAGAGTTGGACCATAAAGAAAGCTGAGCACGGAAGAATTGATGCTTTTGAACTGTGGTATTGGAGAAGAGACTCTTGAGAGTCCCTTGGACAGCAAGGAAATCAAACCAGTCAATCCTAAAGAAAATCAACTCTGAATATTCATTGGAAGGACTGATGTTGAAGCTGAAGCTCCAATACTTTAGCCACTTGATGTGAAGAACTGACTCACTGGAAAAGACTCTGATGCTGGGGAAGACTGAAAGCAGAAGGAGAAGGAGATGACAGAGGATGAAATGATTGGATGGCATCACTGACTTGATGGACATGAGTTTGAACAAGCTCCAGGAGCTGGTGATGGACAGGGAAGCCTGGTGTGCTGCAGTCCATGGGGTCACAAAGAGTCGGACATAACTGATCAACTGAACTGAACTGAACTGAGCAAGAGGAATAAATGAATTACAAATACATGCAGCATCTTGGGTAGACCTCTCAGATATGTTGAGCAAACAATGTTGCGCAAAAGGAGCCAGACATGAGAATAAATGCTATGTGATTTCATTTACATTCAATTTTGAAAAAGCAGGCAAAACTAAATATGGTGCTTAGGAATGCATATGTAGGTGGTAAAACTATAAAGAAAAGCAAAGGTGTGATTCCCATAACAGAGTAGTTAAGTTGGGGAATTGGGCTTGTGATTGAGAAGAGCTATGCAGAGGCCTTCTGGGATGCTGACAACATTCTGTTGCTAGTGTCCACTTAATAGAACTTATTAAACTATGGATATATATTTTTGTGCATTTTTATATAATGCGTACTCTATTTCACAACCAAAAAAAAAAGAATATGTGGGTTTGACAAAGAACCAGGGATGTCCCTGGTGATTCACTGGCTAAGACTCTGCACTCCCAATGCAAGGGACTTAGGTTCCAACCCTGGTCAGGGGACTAGATCCCACATGCCCCAACTAAAGAGCCCACGTGCTGCAACTAAGACGCGGGTCAGCAAAAAAATCAAAAACCAAAGGGAAACGTCTAGACATGAAAAAAATGTAACTATTGAATGGAAACTCAATAGATCCTCTTCCTCTTCCTTTTCCTCCCCTTCCCCTCCTAAACAATTCAGTCCAAAAGCCATGGGCTGGGGCTCAATGACTGTGCGGGCGTAGATGTGGGTGCAGGCCGCAGAAAGTTGGGGTTGTGTGAGGAGGGTGTTGTGAGAAGTACACAGAACACTCAGCGGTGCCCGGAACCTGGTATATACTCAGCCCGTGGCAGTTATTAAAATGGTGAAGGACAGGAAAGCCTGGCATGCTGCAGTCCATGGGGTCGACACCAGCAACTAAACCACATAGTCATTACAAAGGAAATGTTGAGAGATGGCAGAGCAGCCAGCAGTCGCATCCTCTGATTCCAGCTGCATCTGCAGCCTCACCCGCTTTGCGTTGACAGCTTTCTTGCTTTAAGTGGTCAAGGCATATTACTCCTTTTCTACTCCGGGACTTTCCAGTGCCTCGAGTGAGAGGCCAGTGGAAGCCCATCTGGACCGCCCACATGCATCACCTCCTGGGGGCAGCCCTCAGCCAGCGGGGGATGGGAGCCGATGGATAAGTGCTTCTCACTCTCAGTCCTCAAGGGGATAATTCTGAGAGGCATTTTTTCACTCCACAGGAAGTTCCAGTGGAATCGAGCCCCAGTTCCCCACAGCAATGCCCAACTCAACCTTACACCGCTTTCTGGCTTTTCCTCCATTCCCTCATGCCTGTTCACCAGTGTCCCTTCTGTTCCACAGAAGACCTTTTCTCAGCCTCTGCTTTCAGGGCTATCAGACTGTCAGAAGGCTGGAGAAAGCAGCCCTGATAAACAGATTTCCTCCCAGGATGAATGGCAACAAGGACTCTGTTGCTGGTGGAAAGGGGAGTAGAGACAATCCTTACATGTTATAGCTTCACAATTACTAAGACTTTCCCTTGCAGTGGGGAAGAGACCAGAGGTAGATAATGAAGCTCAGGGTTACACAACAGTTCTAGCACTTGAAACGCAGGAAATAGTGGTAATTACGTGGATTGTGGGTTGGTTGGCTTCTGTTAACTGCTTTAGAAGCTTTGCAAAGAGAAAATGAGAGGCTGTCGATTCAGGGCATGCTGTGAAACCCAGAGACATAGTGGACTTTGAGACCTCAGTTGGTCTTAATAGGATCAAATCCACTTACTGGGGTGCTCATTAATTTGCCAGCCCCACCTCTCGTGTTGGCTGCTTCTCTGTTTCACTCTCCCTGGGCCCTGCACCAAGTGCTTGCCTCAGGCTCTGCTTCAGGAAGGAGCTCAGGTTACTACAGCAAGAGGTTAATGGTGGCCAAGTAACTAAGTTTATGACCTCAAAGGCTGAAGATTTCTAAGGGGAGCAGCCAATTAGTATGACCCATGCTAAGGATGAGCATACTATGAATAGCTAGCCTTTTTTTTTTTTTTTTCCAGTTCTTATTCTGTGCCTCGCCCTGTTCAAAACATTTTACATTCATTCAGTTCAGTTCAGTCACTCAGACGTGTCCGACTCTGCGATGCTGTGTGTCGCAGCACGCCAGGCCTCCCTGTTCATCACCATCTCCCGGAGTTCACTCAGACTCACATCTATCGAGTCCGTGATGCCATCCTGCCATCTCACCCTTGGTCGTCCCCTTCTCCTCCTGCCCCCAATCCCTCCCAGCATCAGAGTCTTTTCCAGTGAGTCAACTCTTCCCATGAAGTGCCCAAAGTACTGGAGTTTCAGCTTTAGCATCATTCCTTCCAAAGAAATCCCAGGGCTGATCTCCTTCAGAATGGACTGGTTGGATCTCCTTGCAGTCCAAGGCACTCTCAAGAGTCTTCTCCAACACCACAGTTCAAAAGTATCAATTCTTCGGTGCTCAGCTTTCTTCACAGTCCAACTCTCACATCCATACATGACCACAGGAAAACGATAGCCTTGACTAGATGGACCTTAGTCGGCAAAGTAATGTCTCTGCTTTTGAATATACTGTCTAGGTTGGTCATAACTTTTCTTCCAAGGAGTAAGCATCTTTTAATTTCATGGCTGCAGTCACCATCTGCAGTGATTTTGGAGCCCCAAAAACAAAGTCTGACACTGTTTCCACTGTTTCCCCATCTATTTCCCATGAAGTGATGGGACCGGATGCCATGATCTTCGTTTTCTGAATGTTGAGCTTTAAGCCAACTTTTTCGCTCTCCTCTTTCACTTTCATCAAGAGGCTTTTAGTTCCTCTTCACTTTCTGCCATAAGGGTGGTGTCATCTGCATATCTGAGGTTATTGATATTTCTCCCGGCAATCTTGATTCCAGCTTGTGTTTCTTCCAGTCCAGCGTTTCCCATAATGTACTCTGCATAGAAGTTAAGTAAGCAGGGTGACAATATACAGCCTTGATGTACTCCTTTCCCAGTTTGGAACCAGTCTGTTGGTCTCCATGTCCAGTTCTAACTGTTGCTTCCTGACCTGCATACAGATTTCTCAAGAGGCAGGTCAGGTGGTCTGGTATTCCCATCTCTTTCAGAATTTTCCACAGTTTTTTGTGATCCACACAATCAAAGGCTTTGGCATAGTCAATAAAGCAGAAGTAGATGTTTTTCTGGAACTCTCTTGCTTTTTTGATGATCCAGCGGATGTTGGCAATTTGATCTCTAGTTCCTCTGCCTTTTCTAAAACCAGCTTGAACATCAGGAGTTCATGGTTCACGTATTGCTGAAGCCTGGCTTGGAGAATTTTGAGCATTAGTTTACTAGCATGTTCGATGAGTTCAATCATGTGATAGACTGAGCATTCTTTGGCATTGCCTTTCTTTGGGATTGGAATGAAAACTGACCTTTTCCAGTCCTGTGGCCACTGCTGAGTTTTCCAAATTTGTTGGCATATTGAGTGCAGCACTTTCACAGCATCATCTTTCAGGATTTGAAACAGCTCAACTGGAATCCCATCACCTCCACTAGCTTTGTTCACAGTGATGCTTTCTAAGACCCACTTGACTTCACATTCCAAGATGTCTGGCTCTAGATTAGTCATCACATCATCATGATTATCTGGGTCGTGAAGATCTTTTTTGTACAGCTCTTCCGTGTATTCTTGCCACCTCTTCTTAATATCTTCTGCTTCTGTTAGGTCCATGCCATTTCTGTCCTTTATCGAGCCCATCTTTGCATGAAATGTTCCCTTGGTATCTCTAATTTTCTTGACGAGATCTCTAGTCTTTCCCATTCTGTTGTTTTCCTCTATTTCTTTGCATCGATTGCTGAGGAAGGCTTTCTTATCTCTTCTTGCTATTCTTTGGAACTTTGCATTCAGATGCTTATATCTTTCCTTTTCTCCTTTGCTTTTTGCCTCTCTTCTTTTCACAGCTATTTATTTGTAAGGCCTCTCCAGACATGGTCTTGATCCCTGTGTCCTGTACAATGTCACGAACCTCAATGTCATGAACCTCATAGTTCATCAGGCACTCTATCTATCAGATCTAGGCCCTTAAATCTATTTCTCACTTCCACTGTATAATCATAAGGGATTTGATTTAGGTCATACCTGAATGGTCTAGCGGTTTTCCCTACTTTCTTCAATTTCAGTCTGAATATGGTAATAAGGAGTTCATGATCTGAGCCACAGTCAGCTCCTGGTCTTGTTTTTGTTGACTGTATAGATCTTCTCCATCTTTGGTTGCATAGAATATAATCAGTCTGATTTCGGTGTTGACCATCTGGTGATGTCCATGTGTAGAGTCTTCTCTTGTGTTGTTGGATGAAGGTGTTTGCTATGACCAGTGCATTTTCTTGGCAAAACTCTATTAGTCTTTGCCCTGCTTCATTCTGTACTCCAAGGCCAAATTTGCCTGTTACTCCAGGTGTTTCTTGACTTCCTACTTTAGCATTCCAGTCCCCTATAATGAAAAGGACATCTTTTTTGGGTGTTAGTTCTAAAAGGTCTTGAAGGTCTTCATAGAACCATTCAACTTCAGCTTCTTCAGCATTACTGGTTGGGGCATAGACTTGGATAACTGTGACAGTGAATAGTTTGCCTTGGAAACGAACAGAGATCATTCTGTCATTTTTGAGACTGCATCCAAATACTGCATTTTGGACTCTTTTGTTGACCATGATGGCTACTCCATTTCTTCTGAGGGATTCCTGCCCGCAGTAGTAGATATAATGGTCATCTGAGTTAAATTCACCCATTCCAGTCCATTTTAGTTCGCTGATACCTAGAATGTCGACGTTCACCCTTGCCATCTCTTCTTTGACCACTTCCAATTTGCCTTGATTCATGGACCTGACATTCCAGGTTCCTATGCAATATTGCTCTTTACAGCATTGGACCTTGCTTCTATCACCAGTCACACGCACAACTGGGTATTGTTTTTGCTTTGGCTCCATCCCTTCATTCTTTCTGGAGTTATTTCTCCACTGATCTCCAGTAGCATATTGGGCACCTAATGACCTGGGGAGATCCTCCCCAGGAACTCCTATCATTTTGCCTCCTTTCATTTTGCCTTTTCATATTGTTCATGGGGTTCTCAAGGCAAGAATACTGAAGTGGCTTGCCATTCCCTTCTCCAGTGGACCACGTTCTGTCAGCCCTCTCCACCATGATCTGCGTCTTGGGTTGCCCTGTAGGCATGGCTTGGTTTTATCGAGTTAGACAAGGCTGTGGTCCTAGCGTGATTAGATTGATTAGTGAGTATGGTTTCAGTGTGTCTGCCCTCTGATGCCCTCTTGCAACACCTACCATCTTACTTGGGTTTCTCTTACCTTGGGCGTGGTGTATCTCTTTACCGCCGCCGTTCCTGACCTTAAATGTGGGATAGCTCCTCTAGGCCCTCCTGTGCAGCCCCCCGCTCCTCTGGTTGCTCCTCCCAGCCGCTGGCCCTGGCCTCGGGCGTGGGTGGCTCCTCCCGGCTGCCCCTGACCTCGGACGCGGAGTAGCTCCTCTCGTCCATTCCTGTGCCGTTGCAGCCTGGCATTCTAGGCCGCTGCCCCTGACCTTGGTCGTGGTGTAGCTCCTCTCGGCCGCGCTTAGTGCGCCGGCCGGCTCTCGCAGCCGCTGAGTTGATTCTCACACCAGCTCCATGATGCAGGTAACATGTCTCCCTGTCCCTCTCCTCTTTCCCCACCCCCTGAAGTGAGGAAGCTGAACCCCAGGATTTTATGTAACTTACCCAGAGTCACACAGTCAGCACTGAGCCTGCATATCCTCACCCTCAGCCTCTGTGGTATACTGAGCTCCTCCAGATATTATTGTTGCTCAGTCACGAAGCTGTGTCTTCCTCTTTGCGACTCCATGGACTGCAGCACGACAGGCCTCTCTGTCCTTCAGTATCTCCTGGAGCTTGCTCAGACTCATGTCCATTGAGTCAGTGATACATCCAACCATCTTATCCTCTGTCTCCCCCTTCTCCTGCCTTCAGTCTTTCCAGCAGCAGGCGCTTTTCCAGTGAGTCAGTTCTTTGCATCAAGTGGCCAAAGGATTGGAGCTTCAGCTTCAGCATCAGTCCTTCCAATGAATACTGAGTTGATTTCCTTTAAGATTGACTGTTTTGATCTCTTTGCTGTCCAAGGGACTCTCAAGAGTCTTCTCCAGCACCACAATTCGAAAGCATTGATTCTTTGGTACTCAGCCTTCTTTAGGGTTGGTCAAAAGTTCATTTGGGGTAACATCTTATGGAGAGAACCCAGACGGACTTATTGGCCAAGCCAATAAAAATATCCACAGAAAGAAGGGGAAATTAAGCTCATGAATGCTGCTTTATGGCAACAAAATCCTCAGATTCGCCTGGACCTGTGTGTACAGCATAGCCCTTCCCACTCTGAATACTCATTCCCACAGCCAGTGCTGCTGCTGTTCTTTGCTGGGGTTTAAGTCCCAGTTCAACCACTTACCAAGCTGGGGATGACCCTGTGAAATTACTTACCCCTTCTAAGCCTCACTTTCCTTACCTGTAAAATCAAGTTAATAATACCAGACCCAAGGGTGTTACAGATTAGTGTAATTAGCTGATAACTGTGATTTTTCTAGTCAGAGGTCCATTGTTGAGAACAGTGAAGACTGAGGTTCAGGTACACCCCCCCCCCCAGAAGAAGAACAGAATGGAGCAATTTTGGCCAAGTTATTTTGTGTCCAGAACCCCACAAATGCCTCTTGGCTTTATTGGACTTTACTTATAACTCCTGGGATGAGAGATTCAAACCAGAAATATTTTTGCCCCTCAAGTGGACTGAATGGTGGCTCCCCCATAAGTCCTAATGCTTGGAACCTGTGAATATCACCTTACTTGAGAAGAGGGTCTCTAAAGGTGTAATTAATAAGTGAAGAATCTCAAGATAAGATCAACCTGGATCATCTGGGTAGTTCCTGAATCTACTGTGTGTGTGTGCTAAGTCACTCCCAGCAATACTGGGGTGGGTAGCCTATCCCTTCTCCAGCGGATCTTCCCGATCCAGGAATCAAACTGGGTCTCCTGCATTGCAGGTGGATTTTTACCAGCTGAGCTATCAGGGAAGCCCAATGAGAAAATACACGTCTGTTGTTTTAAGTCAGCAGTTTGTAGTAATCTGTTATAGCAACCCTGGGAAACCAGTCCATTTCTCTCTTCTCCCCCAACTCAACTCTAGGCTGTCCTCTTGACAGAGAGCTGACTGGGAATGCAGCGCATAAAGGCATGCTTCTGCCATGAGCTAAATCTTGAGGCCTGAGAAAGTCCATGGAAATCAATAGAAATGAATTTGCAGCCTTCGAGAAGCTAAGAACAAATGTTAGTGGCAGTGATTAATGAATGTGTACTCATTGAGTGATTTTGCCTTTCTCCAGAGGTGACTGCAGGTGCTGTTTACTTCAGACACCTTTTCAAGGTCACCAGGTTTTGTTTTGGAATTCAGGCATGGTCTTTGGTTTGTGTGTTTGCTTCTGAAAAGTCAGTGGGCATGGGGATAGGGAGATGATTGTCGTAAGCTTCCAGGATGCACTTATAAAGAACACAGTGGTCAAAAAATTATTCTTTATTACATGGTGTGGAAATGGGGAAATGGCCCTTGCCAAAAATGGCAAAAGCATGTAAAAACTGTCGTTAGTCAGGATCCCACCTAACAAAACTCTTGTCTGATGACAGGATTGTATGTACCTGAAAAAGCCAAAGGAATAGTGGTTAAGCATGAAAAACAGCGAGCCACTTTGGGTAACCAGGTGAAACCTTTTAAAGTATCAATCAAGTTTGCTTTTTCTTTATGGAAATCAGCTTTATAAAAAGCAGCTTACCCTGAGATGTAGCCTACATCTTTAAATCTCAGAAGACGAGTTCAGAATAGACATATCCACCTTTAGAACTATTACTGTTTTCTGTAAGACAGAAGAGAAAATAATTCGGTAAACTTAGGGTGTTGTTGTTGTTGTTCAGTTGCTAAGTCGTGTCTGATTCTTTGCGACCCACTGGACTGCAGCATGCCAGGCTTCCATGTCCTTCACCATCTCCCAGAGTTTCCTCATTTCCTCAAGCTGTGTCCACTGAGGAGGTGATGCTATCTAACCATCTCATCCTCTGCTGTCCTCTTCTCCTTTTGCCTTCAATCTTGGATATATATGTATAGAAGCTCTTTTAAAATTCTATTTTGGTAGCTGGGGGCCTGATAAAAGCAAGTATGAACTGTCTTTTTTCCTGGAATACGTTATGTGATTGGTTCTTGAAAGCATTTTAGAAGTGCACTTGCATTGTTCTCTCTGGATTTTTTAATGTGATCCACTCCTTACCACATCCTTTCCTCCTCCCCATCCACCCACGTCCTGATGAAATTTATTAGGCGCTGTGGTGCTGGTTGCTATTGGTTTCCTAGGGTGTGCATGTTGCCCCTGTTCATCCCGTCCTTGGGTTCCTAAAGCCAATGACGGCCTCACAGAAACCACTGACCCATTTCAACAGGGTCTCCTCGCCTAAACTGTGGCTCACCCTGATCTCTTGGTGCCACCTGCTGGAACATGGGGGCAGCATAATGTATCTCCTGGGAGTATTCAGCCCCTGGGTAAAAGACAAGAAACAGAGTTATTGGGTCTGTGGTCCAAATCTCTGATCTCCTGAGGGCAGTGGCTACCCTTGCAATGGCATACCGCTTCTGGACTTTGCACAGAGCACTTACCATCTTGGGCACTGGAAACACATTGCTTTGGTTCTAAGCCTGGCACAGGTTTCTCATCTGTAAAACAAGGATGATATAATTTGGGAGTTAGTGGTGTTTGCACCAGACAGAGCAGATAAGTCGCTTAGCACTGTGCCTGGAACATGGCTGGCCCTCGGTCAGCATCAACATTGGCTGGGGTTGTTCTCATTGTTGGCCAAGGTGCTGGGTCTGTTTACCATAAAGCAGTAAATGATGCCAGCTTTAAGAGGTGATCATAAAAATGATTGGAATGCAGTGTGGATCATTCTGAAGTGATATTAAAAATCTCCAAGATATGTTGTTAACTGAAAAACTCAGGTGTAGAATGGCATATCTATGACATGCTACCATCGCTACCATTTATTTAGATGTAAAACACACATAAAATATCTGTGGAAGGATTTTAAAGTGGAAAGTGGGATTAAGTGTTGGGGCCAGAGGGAGACGTTATACTCAGTTTCTTCAGTATTTTACCCATGTGTCTGTATGACCTTAAAACAATGTAAAAGACAAAAACCCCAAACCAACCAAAATCTCAAACAAAATTCTCTTACCTGCTTGATTTTCACAGACATTTGCATATATTCCAGCTTCCATGGGTGTGTTTCCATAGACTCTGGGTGCACTATCTTTTGTAGCTTTTCCTACATAAGTTGGTGCAAAATCATTAAAATAAACCAATTCAGCCACATTTTTCTTTTCCTGCTCCTCCACGGAGCAGAATTCCCCAAAGTTCTGGAAGAATGACCTTCTCGGATGGCCTAAAGTGTTGTCTATTAAAGGGAAATCGTGGGCTCAGCTAGGAGACCATAGCATCTGCTGCTTCAAGCCAGGAGTCCTTCTGGTTTATTTTCTCAGATCTGCAAATAACACCCTTTGCCTATCAGATTGTGCTTGACATGGCCAGAGATATCTTTTCTTTCCTTCACTGAAAAGAACAGCCTGTAAAAAGCTTCTTAATATCTGCAAAGAGATACTAAATTACCCAACTGAGTTCCATTTAGCCCTGGTGAGTACTCAAGAATATTAATTCCACTTTTGTAAGATCCTCAGATTTTTGTAGGAAGAGACTAGTTTTAAAAATGCATGAGATGCAATAAATTTAAGAGGACTGAAGTCATATCAGCCATCTTTTCTGACCACAACATATGAGACTAGAAATCAACTACAAGAAAAAAAAAAACTACCAAAAAAACCGACCCACAAACACATGGAGGATAAACAATATACTACTAAACAAACAATGAGTCAGTGAAGAAATTAAAGAGGAAATTTAAAAAAACGTACCCAAAGATGAATGAAAACGGAAGCACAACCATCCAAAATCTAAGGGACCGAGCAAAGAAGCTTTAAGAGGGAAGTTTATTGCAATACAAGTCTATCTCAGGAAACAAAAAAATCATAAACAACCCAACTTTACACCCAAAGAAAAGAAGAAAAGTTAGAAGGAAGAAATAATAAAGATTAGAGCAGGAATAAGTGAAATAACAACTACAAAAAAACAGTAGAAAAGATTGCTGAAGAGCTGGTTCTATGAAAAGCCAAACAAAACTGATAAATCTTTAGCTAGACTCATCAAGAAAAAAGAGGGCTCAAATAAATAAAATAAAAAATGAAAGAAGTGGAGGATGGGCCGGTGGCTCCAGAAGGAGGGATGTACATATAGTTATGACTGATTTGTCTTGTTGTATGACAGAAACCAACACAACATTGTAAAGCAATTATCCTTCAGTTAAAAGAATGCTTTTATAGGACTTCACTGAGAATTCTCCATGGAAGTAAATTCCATATTATATTGTCCAAGAAATTTAAAAAAAAATGAAAGAAGTTACAGCTGATAACCACAGAAATACAGAGAGTCATAAGAGATTAAGATAAACAATTGTACACCAATAAAACAGACAACCTAGAATAAGTGGATAAATTCCTAAAATATACAGCCTTCTCAGACTAAATCAGAAAGAAATAGAAAATATGAACAGACCAATTACCATTCAATATGAAATGGAAGCAATTATCAAAAGACTCCCAACAAACAAAAATCCTGGACCAGATGGCTTCACAGGTGAACTCTATAAAACACTGAAGAGGAAGGAACCCTTCCAAACTCATTCTACAAGGCCAGTATCACCTTGCTATCAAAGCTAGACAAAGAAAGGGACTTCTCTGGTAGCCCAGTGGCTAAGACTCTGAGTTCATAATGCAGGGGGTCTGGGTTTAATCCTTAGTCAGGGAACTAGATCCTTTGTGGTGCAGCTAAGATCCCACATGATCTAAAAAAAAAAAAAAAGATCCAAAGTGTCAACTAAAAAAAAAAAAAAGATCCAAAGTGTCACACCTAAGACCTGGTGCAGCCAAAACGAACAACAGCAACAAAAACCCAAACAACAAAAGACAGACAAAGACACCAGAAAAAAAAAGAAAACCACAGGCCAATATCACTGATGAATGTGGATGCAAAAATCCTCAACAACATAGTAGCAAACCAAATTCAATAATACATTGAAAGAATTATACCCCATGATCAATTGAGATTTATCCCAGAGATACAAGGACATTTCAGTATCCACAAATCAATCAGTGTGATACACGACATTAACAAATTGAATAAAAGCCATGATTATTTAAATAGATGCAGAAAAAGCTTTTGACAAAATTCAATATCAATTTATGATGAAAACTATACAAAGTGACAGAGGGAACATACCTCAACATAATAAAGACCATATATAACAAGCCCATGGCTAACATTATACTCAGTGATGAAAAGCCAAAAGCATTTCTTCTAAGATAAGGAAGAAGATAAGAATGCTCACTCTTGCCACTTTTATTCACAATAGTATTGGGAGTCTGAGCCACAGCAATCAGACAAGAATAAAAAAGGAATCAAAATTGGAAAGAAAAAAGTAAAACTGTCCCTGCAGACCACATGATACTATAGAGAGAAAATCCTAAAGACACCACCAAAAAACTAGAACTATTGAAACAAATAAATGAATTCAGCTAAAGTCACAGAGGGAGAAGCTCTATACAGTCAGCAAAAACAAGATCGGGAGCTGACTGTGGCTCGGATCATGAACTCCTTATCACCAAATTCAGACTGAAATTGAAGAAAGTAGGGAAAACTGCTAGACCATTCAGGTATGACCTAAATCAAATCCCTTATGATTATACAGTGGAAGTGAGAAAATAATAGATTTAAGGGACTAGATGTGATAGACAGAGTGCCTGATGAACTATGGACGGAGGTTCCTGACATTGTTCAGGAGACAGGGATCAAGACCATCCCCATGGAAAAGAAATGCAAAAAAGCAAAATGGCTGTCTGGGGAGGCCTTACAAATAGCTGTGAAAAGAAGAGAAGCAAAAGCAAAGGAGAAAAGGAAAGATATAAGCATCTGAATGCAGAGTTCCAAAGAATAGCAAGAAGAGATAAGAAAGCCTTCCTCAGTGATCAATGCAAAGAAATAGAGGAAAAGAACAGAATAGGAAAAACTAGAGATCTCATCAAGAAAATTAGAGATACCAAGGGAACATTTCATGCAAAGATGGGCTCGATAAAGGACAGAAATGGCATAGACCTAACAGAAGCAGAAGATATTAAGAAGAGGTGGCAAGAATACGCAGAAGAACTGCACAAAAAATGTCTTCACGACCAAGATAATCACAATGGTGTGATCATTCACCTAGAGCTAGACATCCTGGAATGTGAAGTCAAGTGGGCCTTAGAAAGCATCTCTACGAACAAAGCTAGTGGAGGTCATGGAATTCCAGTTGAGCTGTTTCAAATCCTGAAAGATGATGCTGTGAAGGTGCTGCACTCAATATGCCAGCAAATTTGGAAAACTCAGCAGTGGCCACAGGACTGGAAAAGGTCCGTTTTCATTCCAATCCCAAAGAAAGGCAATGCCAAAGAATGCTCAAACTACCACATAACTGCACTCATCTCACACGCTAGTAAAGGAATGCTCAAAACTCTCCAAGCCAGGCTTCAGCAATATGTGAATCATGAACTTCCAGATGTTCAAGCTGGTTTTAGAAAAGGCAGAGGAACCAGAGATTAAATTGCTAACATCCGCTGGATCATCAAAAAAGCAAGAGAGTTCCAGAAAAACATCTATTTCTGCTTTATTGACTGTGTAGATCACAAGAAACTGGAAAATTCTGAAAGAGATGGGAATACTAGAGCACCTGACCTGCCTCTTGAGAAACCTATATGCCGGTCAGGAAGCAACAGAACTGGACATGGAACAACAGACTGGTTCCAATAGGACAAGGAGTACGTCAAGCCTGCATATTGTCACCCTGCTTATTTAACTTATATGCAGAGTACATCATGAGAAACACTGGGCTGGAAGAAGCACAAGCCGGAATCAAGATTGCCTGGAGAAATATCAATAACCTCAGATATGCAGATGACACCACCCTTATGGCAGAAAGTGAAGAGGAACTAAAAAGCCTCTTGATGAAAGTGAAAGAGGAGAGCGAAAAAGTTGGCTTAAAGCTCAACATTCAGAAAACGAAGATCATGGCATCTGGTCCCATCACTTCATGGGAAATAGATGGGGAAACAGTGGGAACATTGTCAGACTTTGTTTTTTTGGGCTCCCAAATCACAGCAGATGGTGACTGCAGCCATGAAATTAAAAGATGCTTACTCCTTGGAAGAAAGTTATGACCAACCTAGACAGCATATTGAAAAGCAGAGACATTGCTTTGCCAACTAAGGTCCATCTAGTCAAGGCTATGGTTTTTCCTGTGGTCATGCATGTATGTGAGAGTTGGACTGTGAAGAAAGCTGAGCACCGAAGAATTGATGCTTTTGAACTGTGGTGTTGGAGAAGACTGTTGAGAGTCTCTTGGACTGCAAGGAGATCCAACCAATCCATCCTAAAGAGGATCAGTCCTGGGTATTCTTTGGAAAGAATGATGCTAAAGCTGAAACTCTAATACTTTGGCCACCTCATGTGAAGAGTTGACTCTTTGGAAAAGACTCTGATGCTGGGAGGGATTCGAGGCACGAGGAGAAGGGGACGACAGAGGATGAAATGGCTGGATGGCATCACCGACTCGATTGACACGAGTCTGAGTGAACTCCGGAAGTTGGTGATGGACAGGGAGGCCTGACGTGCTGTGATTCATGGGGTCGAAAAGAGCTGGACTGAGCGATTGAACTGAACTGAAAGTCACAGTTTATGGAATTATTAATAATATACAGAGATCAGTTGCATTTCTATACACCAACAATTTCTCTGAAAGAGAAATTAAGAAAACAATCCTATCTGTACCAAAGAGAATAAAATACCTAGTAATAATATAACCAAGAAGGTAAAAGACCTGTGCTTGGGAAACCATAGACACTGATGAAGGAAACTAAAGTCAGCACAAACAAATGGAAAGATATGCCATTCTTACGGATTGGAAGAATTAATATTGCACATGGCTGTACTCCCCAAGGCAATCTACAGGTTTAATGAAATCCCTGTCAAATAAAAATGGGATTTTTCACAGACTTAGGCAAACAATTCTAAAATTTGTTTGGAAACATGGAACAACCTATCCTGAGAGAAAACAAAGCTGGGGGTATCATATATTCTAATTTCAAACTGTACTATGAAGATACAGTAATCAAAACAGTATGGGACTGGCACAGAAACAGACACAAAGATCAATGAAACAGACTAGAGAGCCCAGAAATGAACCCCTACTTATATGGTCAATTAATTTACAAGGGAGGTAAGAATATACAGTCAAGAAAAGACAGTCTTTTCAATAAATGGTATTGGGAAAACTGGACAGCTATATGTGAAAGATTCAAAGTGGACTACTTTCTCACACCATTTACAAAAATAAAGTGGATTAAGAACCTAAATGTGAGATCAGAAACCTTAAAGCACATAAAAGGAAACACAGGTAGGATGCTCTCTGACACTGGTCTTAGCAATATTTTTTTGGCTCTGTCGCCTCAGGCAAGAGAAGACAAATGGGACTACGTTAAGCTTGCACAGTGAAGGAAATTATCAACAAAGCAAAAAGGCAGCCTACTGAATGAAAGAAGAAATTGCAAATGATATGTCTGATAAGGAGTTAATATTCAAAATGTATAAAGAACTCATACAGCTCAACATCAAAAAGCCAAACAACCCAATTTAAAAACAGGCAGAGGAATGGTATAGACATTTTCTAAAGAGGACATACAGATCGCCAGCAGGCACATGGAACAATGCTCAAAATCACTCATCATCAGGGAAATGCAGGTTGAAACTACAAAGAGATACCAACTCACACATCTCAGAATAGCTGCCATCAAAAAGGTAACAAGTAACAAGTGTTGACAAGGATGCAGCTTAAAGGACACCGTCATGCACTGTTGGGGGAATGAAAATTGATGCAGCCACTATGGAAAACAGTATGGAGGAGTCTCAGGAAAAAAAAAAAAACCGATCGAGCAATTCCACTTCTGGGAATTTTTTCTGAAGAAAGAGTTCATTGATGGATGAATAATGGATAAACAAAGTATGTGTTATGTATGTATACATGCGTGTGTATAATGTATACACACACATATATAACTGATTATTCAGCTTTTGAAATGAAGGAAAAAAAAAGTCTTCTGCACTGCAAGGCTTGTGGGATCTTGGTTCCGCAACCGCAGATTGAAGCCGTGTCCTCTGCAGTGGATGGAAATGCAGTGCAGAGTCCTAACCATTGGACCACTAGGAAGTCCCCCAAAATGAAGGAAATTCTGACATTTATACAACATGGATGAACCTTGAGGACCGTGTGCTAAATGAAAGAAGCCACCTACAAAAGGACAAATACGGTGTGATCCCATTTACATGAGATTTCTAAAATAGTCAGATTAGACTATTAGTCAGAATAGACAGGAATCGGAATGGTGTTTGCCAGGGGCTGGGAGGAGAGAGAAGTTAATAGGGACGTACACTCTTTGACAGGTACAGAGTGTCATATTTGCAAAATGAAAAAGTGGATGGCTGGTGATGGTAGCCCAGGAATGTGAATGTACTTAATGCCACCAAACTGTATACTTAACAATGGCCAAAATGGTAAATTCTATTGTTATGCATATTTCCCACAATTTTGAAAAAGAATTTTTAAAAATTAAAAAAAATGGTAAAAGGTATTACAAATTTTAAGACAATGACAGCAGAGCATTAAAATGTCTTCTTAGCACGGGGCCCCATGTGACTGCACAGGTTAAACGCCCACAAGCAATCTAAATAGGGAGGGCTTCACCGGAGAAAACAGGACTGTGCTAAATGTGACCAGTTCAGCAAGTCCTTCATTATCTTCTCGTTTTGCATCTTTTCCTTCTCTTTTCATTTTCTTCACATTCCATTTCTGATTCTCCTTTCCCTTCCTCCTTACCCTCTCCCCTGCTGTCTGTCTCCAAAATCCAGGGAAAGTGAAAGCGTTAGTCGCTCAGTCGTGTCCAACTCTTTGCAACCCCAAGGACTATAGCCTGCCAGGCTCCTCTGTCCATGGATTCTCCAGGCTAGCATACTAGAGTGAGTAGCCATTCCCCTCTTCAGGGGATCTTCCCCACCCAAGGATTGAACCAGGGTCTCCTGCATTGCAGGCAGATTCTTAACTGTTTGAGCCACCAGGGAAAACAATGGCAAATCTCCTAAGGAACTTACTTGCTTTGTACTTTGGTAGCATCCAAAATGCCAGAATTACGATGATGACTGTTAGCACCAGTAATAACCCCAGAAGCAGGAACTGCAGGCAGAATGGACCACAGTCTCCTCCTGGAAGAAGAAGACAGCAGTCACTGGTCACTGCAAAACCTGCTTTTCCAGTGATACTGAATTGTGGAATGTCTGGAAAGGTCGATCATGACTGTCTCCCAAGTTAGCCAAGACATTATGAAACCTGGGTCCCTGCCCTATGTGGACACCTTCAGCACCTGAGAATTAAGTTGTTAATGAAGTTCTAAAAGTCATACCGAGTCCATCTTCCACCAAGGGTTATTTACAAAGAAAAAAAGCTGCACAGCATTTAACAAACAGATTGTTGTCTACATCATTAGGGTCATAAATCTGAGAACAGCCTGGCCCTTTGCCAGGCAAAGTCTTTAGTCATATTGGCATGATCTGTTAGCCAACAGCTGTCACTTATTATTGACTGCACGCAGACACTGTGTTAAGCACTTTACGTGCATTGCCTTAGGTATCTCATTGGTATTATTCCCATTCTACAATTAAGTAGGATAAGACTCAATTAAGTAAAGTTCCCATTTTACAATTAAATAAGAGTATGTGACTTTTCTAAGAACACACAGCTAGTGAATGGAAGGCAGTGATTTGTAGGCAAAAGGCTGACCCTGGGGCCTGACTCCAACAGGCTGCCTGACTTGTTAGAACTTACTGAACACCCAGATGTGGGCTCTGATCTTCTGAGGATGAGGTGTTTAATACCCTTGCATGCCTATTACCTTTGCTAACCTAATTTTTTCTCTCCTTCCGCCTTAACCAGTGTCCCTTCATCAGGCCAGGTTTTTGTTTTTTAAATTTTGTGGCCGTTCACCATGAGGGGTCCCAGCTCCCTGACCAGGGATCAAACCCACGCCACCTGCATTAGAAATGCGGTCTTAACCACTAGATGGCCAGGAAAGTCCCTAAGGGCAGGTTTAAATCCGGAATTCTCAGACTTGGAGTTCTGCGCTGGAACATGACAGTGTAAAGAGAGCCGGCTCTAGCTCCGGCCTGGCCCCTTCCCACCCAGGCTCTGATCTGCGCCCTAAGGAACCTGACAGACACATAGACAGCCCCTGTCTGCATGGCCAAATGTCGTCCCTCAGACCCCACAAATAGCTCCCTTGGCTTGAGTCCAGGAGTGCTCACATCCTCACGGTGGTCTACCCTTGGGAGGACGAGCTGAGAAAGAGACTTGCACAGGCCCTGGGAGGTGGGTTCTGATCTGATGGGGTAGGGAATTCAGGTCTAGGAACCTAGAGTGAGGTACAGAAAAGTAGAGATACAAGGTCCAGGCAGACATCCCTATGGCTTATGGGAAGCTTATTGGAAAGTATGTGGCTGAGAAGAATCCAGGTAGTGCCTTCCGAAACACAAGACTGGGACAGGAGCCGCTCTTGCCCCCAGCAGAGAAATCTAGATTCACTAAGCATTAGCAGTAGGGCATTCAACAGCCAAGCAGAAAGGTACCTGTGTTAGAAGTGAGTTTTTATTTAAATGATTTTAAAAAGCACAAGAAAATCAAGAGACTCCCGCAGCTTCAAGAGATGCAGGACTTCCCTGGTGGTGCAGTGGATAAGAATCTGCCTGCTAACGCACGGAACACATGTTCGATCCCTGGTCCGGGGAAGATTCCACATGCCGTGGGGCAACTAAGCCCAGTGTACCACGACTACAGAGCCTTTGTGCTGCAGCCACCCAAGCCCGTGTGCATAGAGCCTGTGCTCCACAAACAAGAGAAGTCACCGCAATGAGAAGCTCGTGCACTGCAACAAGAGTAACCCCCACTTGCTGCACCTAGAAAAAGCCCATGCGCAGCACTGAAGACCCAGCATGGTCAAAATAAATAAATATATAAAAACAGTGCTTAAAAAAGAAAGTGAAAACAAAGAGAGTTACAAATTCTAATGTGTTGCTTAGAACCTGAGCAGGAAACAGAGTCAGTTCAGGAAGTCTTACTACAAGGTCCCCTTCCTGCCCCACTCTCTAGGCTTTTCTATGGTTCCTTTATGCAGAAAGCAGCCCCGTCAGAGCATATGGACCCTACAGAAGGAAAAGCACTTAGAAGCAGGTGGGCAAAGTGGGAAATGGTGGGCAGAGGAGAGGCTGCAGTTTCTGGAAGTAAATCTAGGCCCTGCTGAACGAGGTCAGGTAGCGCTTACCTGTTGAGGGTATGGTGACAGGTTGACTGTATTTTTGCATGGTCAGGCAATCTGTTTTTAGCTTTACACCTGTATTCTTTCACTTCTGCAGTGTTACTCTCGGTTATGTTAAATTCAGCAGGCTTTCTTACATCCTTGGAAATAACTGGTGATATGGAGATGTTTTTTCAAAAAAATATAATTGATGGGCAGAGAGCCGTTGAATGAAATGCAGCGTAGTGTTAAATAACGATCTGTTTTTGTTTGAATGATGCTAATGTTCAGCACTGGTGCAGTCACTGGGTCTAGAAAAATGAAAGTGCACGTTAAATGGCTAAGCAGAATGGGTTCCCTCACTCAGTCCACAAACATGGATGGAAGCCCTACTCTATTCCTGTCTGTTCACCCAAAGATGAACGACACTCCTCTTGTGAAGTCAAGCTGCTCACAAGAAGCTCCCTGGGGAAAGATCAATAGCTATGTGGTTAACCCCATGTATCCTGGCATGAACCAGGCTCTGAGAAAGCCAGAGAGTGTAGAGTGTCTCTCTGCTTTGAGGAGCTGGAGTGCAAACTTGCCTTTTATCAGAATTCACCATTTGTTTGTGGTTGATGGTATAATTTTGTCAAAGATCCAGCTCCAAGTATGTAGTTGAGAGGTGCTTTTAGTCCCAATCCTTGTAAGATAACAGTGTTTTTTTTTTTTTTAATCAAGAAAGTCTAAAAATATCATCTTTTCTCACAGTACTGTCATTTATAGAATTCAGCTGTACAATTATCTTCCAGTTCCTCCCTGAAACAAGAAGTAACCTTGATAGAGTTAAGGGAAATTCTTGACCAGAAACGAGTGAGTCATGGGAGAATCCAGCTCTGTAATTTGTTATATAGTTCTTTAATGAAACAGGATTATAGGGAAAGAAAGATAATCGTTGAGTATCTTTCATGTGTTGGGGTCACTACCCACATTATCTTGGTTCACTTCACAACAGCACACAAGGTGAACCGCATTATGCCCCATTCCACAGAAGAGTCCATTGAAATTCAGAGACCACATACCTGATAAATGGCAGAGCCAGGGCCAGTTCCCAAGCAGATACTTTTAACAGTAGTGCGCCAATTTAACAACTGGGTGCAGAAACAATGAAACATGTTTCTGTGGGGCATGAAACATGTTTCATTGTTTAAGTCAAAGGAAAGAAACTAACAAATTAGAGTCTTCTTGCTCCATCCCTCCCTCCCCTGAGCAGGAGTCCCGGTGGTACCCAGGGATGGGAGCCTCAAAGAGCAACTTTGTTTGGGAATAGCATCAATAGACTGTTCTTCCTATGAAAAACTGAAATCTACTTCCTGGAATTTTCAGGAATTGATGTATTCACGATGAAGCAGAGAGCGTGGACTTTTCTCTGAGATAAGATGATTCAAACTAGAATAAGGGTTGATATCTAAATTTAGTGGAAAGATGTAAACTTCCCTCCAGACAAGGCAACGGCACCCCACTCTAGTACCCTTGCCTGGAAAATCCCATGGGCGGAGGAGCCTGGTAGGCTGCAGTCCGTGGGGTCGCTAAGAGTTGGACATGACTGAACGACTTCACTTTGACTTTTCACTTTCATGCATTGGAGAAGGAAATGGCAACCATTCCAGTGTTCTTGCCTTGAGAATCCCAGGGACGGCGGAGCCTGGTGGGCTGCCATCTATGGGGTCGCATGGAGTTGGACACGACTGAAGCGACTTAGCAGTAAATGTCCCTCAGAGTTTGTAAAAGGACTGGTAAAGGGCATCACAGCATCACTGTGATCAAGGGAAGGGAGTTGTAACTCTTCCATAAATCAGTTATTTTTTTAAATTAAAGGAGTCCTTTAAGGCTCATTCAGATGCCACTTTCCCCATAAAACTTTTCCTAAATCCTCCAGGCGACAGTTCTCCCTCTTCCGTCTCCTCCTTGATCCCGTCCTCATACTACTTTTTCTGACTCTTATTTCAGGATCCACTTGAATGTCTCCTGACCACCTCAAACATAACCTTTTGAAACTGAACTCTAGTTAATCTGCTAGTTAATGCATCAATCGGAGGGTAGATAAACATTATTAAGATTATATTCTTTTTAAAAATGTTTTTATGCATTTAGTTCTTTTGTGCTAAGAACAGTTAACATGAGATCTACCTTCTTTACTTTCTTAATTATTTTTTATTGGATTACAGTTGATTTACACCGTTGCATTAGTTTCTGCTGTACAGCAAACTGAATCACTTATACAAATACATATATCCACCCTCTCAGTTGCCATATAGGTCATTACAGAGTATTGAGTAGGATTCCCTGTGCTATACAGTAGATTCTTTTTTAAGTCGGAGTATAGTCACTTTACAGTGTGTTATTTTCTGCTATACAATGAAGTGACTCAGCTATACATATACATACAGCCCCTCCCTCTTGGACCACCCTTTTAGCAACCCCCCAATCCCACCCCTCTAGGGTGAGCTCCCTGCGCTATAAAGCAGGTTCCAACTAGCTATCTGTTTCACACAGTGAAACAGTGTACATACCCTCAATCCCAATATCCCAGTTCATCCCCCTGCCATATTCACACATCTGTTCCCTGTGTCTCTGTCTCTATTCTTGCCCTGCAAATAGGTTCATTTGTGCCATTTTTCTAGATTCCACGCATATGCAGTAATACATTTTCCCCCCTCTTTCTGGCTTTATTTTGTATGACAGACTCTAGGTCCATCCATGTCTCACACCGGTCAGAATGGCCATCATCAAAAACTCTACAAACTATAGGGACTTCCCTGCTGATCCAGTGGTTAAGAATCCACCTTGCAATGCAGGGGACTGGATTCAATCCCTGGTTGAAGAACTAAGATTCCGTGTGCTGCTGCTAAGTCACTTCAGTCGTGTCCGACTCTGTGTGGCCCCATAGACTGCAGCCCACCAGGCTCCCCTGTCCCTGGGATTCTCCAGGCAAGAACAGTGGAGTGGGTTGCCATTTCCTTCTCCAGTACATGAAAGTGAAAAGTCAAAGTGAAGTCGCTCAGTCGTGTCTGACTCTTCGCAACCCCATGGACTGCAGCCTACCAGGCTCCTCCGTCCATGGGATTTTCCCAAGCAAGAGTACTGGAGTGGGCTGCCATCGCCTTCTCCCAAGATTCCATGTGCTACCGGGCCACTAAGCCCAGGAGCCCAACTACTGAACCCCAGGGCTCTGGAATCTGTGCGCCACAATGAAGGATCCTGCACGATACAACAAGGATCCCATGTGCTGCAACTAAGGCCCGATGAAGCCAAATAAATAAATAAGTATTTTTTAAAAAGTCTACAAATGATAAATGCTGGAGAGGGTGTGGAGAAAAGGGAACCCTCTTGCACTGTTGGTGGGAATGTAAATTAATACAACCACTATGGAGAACAGTATGGAGTTTGCTCAAAAAACTAGGAATAGAATTAACATATGACCCAGCAATCCACTGCTGGACATGTCCGGAGAAAACCATAATTCAAAAGACACATGTACCCCAGTGTTCATTGTAGCACTTTTACAATAGCCAGGACATGGAAGCAACTGATAGGTCTAATGACAGATGAATGGATAAAGAAGATGTGGTACATATATACAATGGGATATTGCCCAGTCATAAAAACGAATGAAACTGGCTCATTTGTAGAGATCTACCTTCTTAACAAATTTTTAAGTGCATAGTATAGCATTGTTAACTATAACCAAAATGTTATACCCATTGAACAACTTCTATTTTTGCCCCTTTCAGTAAATGACACCACTCCTTGTCCATCAGCTGATCACAGTAGACACCTGAGTCATTCTTGACTCCTTCCTCACCTTACTACCTATGATTCCAAAACTAATCACTCAGCAAGTCCTGTTTCTCCCTCCAAAGTCTGTTCTGACCCCGTCCACTTCTCTCCATCTCCCCACTGTTTATCTCCTCCTGGATGACTGCAAAAGCCTCCCAGCCAATCCCCAACCACTACCCTTGCCCTGCCCCACCCAGGAAGAATTAACCTCAAAGATGATAAATGGGGTCATAGGCCTGACTTGGCTTTCCCCTCCCTTTCCAGTCTCACCTGAGCTCACCGTCCCTTCATCTGACCTCTAGCCATACCAGTGGCATATTACACGCTACCCAACAGCCAAGTTCTTCCTCAAGGTAGATCCCCCAGCACGGTATTGTCCCTCGACGAGAGCCTTCTTTCTCTCACTGTAGCAAATCATTGCTCATCCTTCAGGGACACCCTGAAATGCCATCCCCTTAGAAAGTCCTTCCATAACTATCTTATCTGGGTTTCCCAGGTGGCGCTAGGGATAAAGAGCCCATCTGCTGGGACTTCCCTAGTGGTCCAGCGGCTAAGACTCTACAGGTCCAATCCCTGCTCAGGGAACTAGATCTCCATACGCCACAACTAAGACTCCTGGCCAGCCAAAAAATAGAACCCGTCTGCCAATGCAGGAGACGTTAAGAGACGTAGGTTTGATCTCTGGATCGGGAAGATGCCCCTGGAGGAGGACATGGCAACCCACTCCAGTATTCTTGCCTGGAGAATCCCCATGGACCGAGGAGCCTGGAGGGCTACAGTTGATAGTCAAGTTGGACATGGCTGAATGGACTTAGCATGGACACAACTACCCTATCTAAGGAAGTCACTCCCCATTCACCACCCACTCCCCAACTTTTCTCCATCACTGTGCCAGTTTCTTTTTCTTTATAACTGTCAACACAGTTGTGATTATGAATTTATTTGACTGGGTACTTGGGCTTCATGCCTCCTCAATTAGACTATAAGCTCCACCAAGGCAGGAACTAATGTATATCCAGAGCTTGGCACATCGGGGATATCATTAACTATTCGATGAGTGGATCAAAGATGAATGAATCTGTGTTCATGGCTCATATCCCTTACTGAGTTGGGGACAAGATCATGATTTAGGTATCATCGAAACTCTGGCAGCATGCAAGACAGTTATTCACATGGGGTAGGCGCTCAATAGATGTTCAGTTCACTTCAATTCAGTCGCTCAGTCGTGTCCAGCTCTCTGCAACCCCATGAATCGCAGCATGCCAGGCCTCCCTGTCCATCACCAACTCCCGAAGTTCACCCAAACTCATGTGCATCGAGTCAGTGATGCTATCCAGCCATCTCATCCTCTGTCATCCCCTTCTCCTCCTGCCCCCAATCCCTCCCAGCATCAGGGCTTTTCCAATGAGTCAACTCTTCACACGAGGTGGCCAAAGTATTGCAGTTTCAGCCTCAGCATCAGTCCTTCCAGTGAACACTCAGGACTGGTCTCCTTTAGAATGGACTGGTTGGATCTCCTTGCAGTCCAGGGGACTCTCAAGAGTCTTCTCCAGCACCGCAGTTCAAAAGCATCAATTCTTCGGCGCTCAGCTTTCTTCACAGTCCAGCTCTCACATCCATACATGACCACAGGAAAAACCATAGCCTTGACTAGAAGGACCTTTGTTGGTAAATATCTCTGCTTTTGAATATGCTGTCTAGGTTGGTCATAACTTTCCTAGTCTGACCTAGATGAAGATGATACAGATTTATAATCTATAAAAAAATTCTCCCAGGCAGTGTAATCACTGCTGGAACCTAGTGCATTTACTTTGAAGGCAGGATGTGGGAAGACTGTGCACCTATCTGCAGGACAGATGCTCAGGAAATGAAGACTGGGTTTTTGTGTTTTTTTTAATCCATTGATTTAAGGCTTCAGCCTTGCACAGGAAGCTAGGGGTATACATGGGTTTCCTGATGGCCCTTGCATTGCTTTTTTTGCAAATCCAGGCTGCCCAGTCCAGCAGGAATCTGACCACCAGAGAATATTACCAGCGAGGGCACTGCCCTCACACTATGCGCCACATCCTAGACCTTGTTTACATGGTTGTCTTTTTATGTTTCTTTTCCAGTTATGGCTTCAGTTGAGTTTGTGTTCAAATTTGTCCTAAGATGGTTGGTTCTTTCTTTTTTTTTTTTTTTATTTAAATAAAAAAGTTTTGGCTGTGCCACACAGCATGTAGGCTCTTAGTTCCCTGACCAGAGAATGAACCTGTGCCCCCTGCACTGAAGGCCTGTTGTCTTAACTGTCAGGGAAGTCCCTGAGATGGCTCTAATCCAGAGTCCATGGCATCCCTTATCGTCTTATGCAGACGTTTGCATCAGTAGTCTCATGAAAACATCTCAGGGAAGGTATCCATCACTACCATTACATTGTTACAATGGTTATACCCTAAAAAGCCAAGAACCAACGCCCTAGAGTAGAGGCATCTAGTAGAACTTTCTGTGATGATGAATGCGTTCTGTGTCTGTGTTGTCTAATAGAACAGCCACCCCACACCCATGGCTTCTGGGTTGAAGTGTGACTAACGAGATGGAGGAATTGCATTTTTAAAGTTTCACCTGATTTTAACTAACTTGAATTGAAACTTAAATAACAACATGCGGCTAGTGGCTACTGTGCCCAAATATTCGATCCGTAAGTCAGGGGTCCTCTGTTTGGAAGACTCCAGGTACACATATTACCTGGAGACCCTGTCTCCCTCTCCCAACAGTCCAATGTCAAGGTCACTGTCATGGATGAGACCGTTAACGCTAGGCTGTGAGAGGCTTGGGGTGGGAAGATGGGAGAGAAAAATGTAAAAGTGATAAAATGTGGTTGGGGAGCTCCCTGGGGGGCTAACGGTTAGGATCCTGGGCTTTTACTGCTATGGCCTGGGTTCAAGCCCTGGTCAGGGAACTGAGATCCCACAAGCTGTGAGTAGTGCAGGGGAAGGGCAGGGAAAGAGATGGCTGGGCAGGAAGTGTGCTGGCCAACGCCCGTCATAAACAGAAGGAGCTGGGGAAAGTCTGGGGCTCTGATGACCCTTGCCACAGGGTCCAACACTGATTCTACGACTTCTTCAGAGAAAAAGTCTCTTTTTGTGTGTATGCCTATATGACAAGAATCCAGAGTAAAGCATCTAGAAAGGATTTCAACAACTTTCTCAATTGTTGATGTAAGATTTTTAGTCTTAGACCACCAGCCTATTATCATCCGAAATGGCTAAACGTCTTTGGGAGAGAAAGTGAAATGGAATTATTAAGAAACAAGTGATCTTGCTTCTTAAACAAGATCTCAGTGACATATATGCTAGGATCTTGAGAGAGTGTTAACCAGCAGAACAGAGAGTCCACCCTAGAACAGGAAATAATCCCCCAAATCACAGGGCCCCCGAGTAACAAGCGTTTTACTTACCAGCAAATGTGAAATTGATTGGATGACTGTATTTTGAACAGTTAGCAACTTGGACTTTGCATTTGTAGGGACCCAGATCATGGGCTTCTGAGACTGTTAGGTTAAAAGTTATGGGTTCACCTTTTCCATCCTGGGTTTGCAGGCATTTCTCACCCCGAAACAAAAAATAGGTGATATCTAGTGATATGTTCTGATGGAAACACGATAGAGATACATTCTGACCCCTCATGACTGTTTCCGTTTGTGAGTGCAAACTTGGAGAAGGGAATTCTGGAAAACAAAATAACACAAGACAAAGTCCTTTTTTACCGTCCAATAATAATAACCTTATGGTTGTCAAGCCACATTTTGTGGGTCGAGGTGGTGGAGACCTTCTTTTCCTGGCAAACTTCACGGAGGTGGGGGGCATTTCTTGCCTGCGCATCCAGGCTGGACAGTGTGTGAGGAAGTCTCAGCACCTCCAGAGGCCTCTCCCAGTGAGAGATGGGTGACCTCACCAAGCTCTTTTGTTCTGGCTTGGAACTTACTGGTCACTGGTACCAGACAAGGCCACTCTATGACCATATTAGATCGAGACAAAAAGACCAGATGACTCCTGTCTAAACACAGATGAGGACGTGAACATTGTCCAAAACACAAAAATGGCCAAATATCCCTCTAAACTGGCTAGTTCGGTTGACAGCTGCTTCTTTATCAGTCACGGTTTTTGCCTTGCACTGCTTATCTTTCAGATAAGAATTATTTATTTTTTAAATTAATTAATTAATTTTACTTGGAGGATAATTACAATATGGTTTTTGCCATGTATCAACATGAATTGGCCAGAGCTTATACATGAGTCCCCCTATCCTGAATCCCCTCCCCACCTCCTTCCCCTCCCTGTCCTTCTAGCTTATACATGAGTCTCCCTATCCTGAACCCCCCCCTCCTTCCCCTCCCTGTCCTTCTAGCTTATACATGAGTCCCCCTATCCTGAACACCCCCCTTCCCCTCCCTGTCCTTCTAGCTTATACATGAGTCCTCCTATCCTGAACCCTCCCTTCCCCTCCCTATCCTTTTAGCTTATACATGAGTCCCTCTATCCTGAACCCCCCCCTCCTTCCCCTCCCTGTCCTTCTAGGTTGTCCCAGGGGCCTGGCTCTGGGGGCTCTGCTTCATGCATCAGTCTCACACTGGTCATCAGATAAGAGTTGCTAAGATGCCCAGCCGTATTGTTGTTTCCATTTCCTAAAAGAATCCAATTCAGGGACTTCCTGGTGGTCCAATGGCTAAGACTCCATGCTCCCAATGCAGGGGGCTGGGTTTGATACCTGGTCAGGAAACTAGATAAATTTAAAAAAAAAAAAAGGAGAGAGAGAGAGAATCCAATTCAGAGTAAGTCCTGCTGCCTCAAATCTTCCTCCACGTTACCTAACACAAATCTTATTCTAGGACGCCTTCTTGCTCATTCCATGGTACACATTTTCCCTCAGAACCCAACTCTGTTCAACTACCCATGTGTCCCCAGTGATCTTTAGCTGGAGGACATTCATATGAATAGTTTTTATCTCTAAAAAGTAAGGACTCTCGTAAAAATAACAATACTATTATCCCACCTGAAAATTAACAATATTTTTAAAATATTACCAGATATCTAGTTACTGTTCAAATTCCCCCAACTGTCTGATTTTTCTTTTAGGACCCATGATGGTCTGTTGTAGTTAGTTGAAATGTAAGAAACATCTTTTTAATCGATAAATCTTTCTGTCTCTTTTATTCTCCCTGTACTTTATCTGTTGAAGATAGCAAGTTGTTTGTTCTGAAGTGTTTTCCATGGTCTGGATTTCTTTAATTACATTCCCATGGTGCTCCTTTATCATGTTCTTCTATCTCCTGTCCAGAGACTTGATGAAATTCAGATTAGCTTTTATTTAGCAAGAATGCAACTTAGAGGGTAGATGTACTTCCATTAGGAGGCACATAATGTCTGATTATCTCTCTTTTTGTTTGTTAGCAGGTTTTGATGATGGTTACCCAGAAACATTATTTCACTGAGCTTCGTAGGTGGCACAGAGGTAAAGAATCCATCTGCTTAGGGAAGAGGTGCAGATTCCATCTCTGGGTGAAGAAGATGCCCCTAGAGGAGGGTGTGGCAACTCACTCCAGTATTATTGCCTGGGAAATTCCATGGACAGAGGAGCCTGGTGGGCTACAGTCCATGGGGTCGCAAGGAGTCAGACACATGTGCACACTGATAATTTCATTAGAGGTTGCAAAATGGGGATATACCAATTCTTTTTCATTTATAATCCATAATTATATGAAGAGAAATGCCCTTGTCAACTCTTTGGTTACACTGTGGTTCGGTTTGTCTAGAAAAGGGAGGATAAATACTAGATTCTCTTCTGTTATTGACTGATTTTAAAAAATAATGAGTTGGTTTCCTAGTATCTTATAACAGTGAGATGTTTCTCCTTTATTATCGTTATTTTTGTTTAAGAATCATTGTGAACTCATAGATGTAAACATATTTGATGTGTCTCAACCTATTACACTATTTATACTTATAACCTCTCTAAATGGCTTTCTGACTCTTTTTGCCACAATCCTAGTAATCTCTGATAGCTTGTGTGTTTTTATTTATTATTTTAAAATGCCAAGGGAAGAAATAACCCTCATCAGAAAATCTAATGTTAAAATTTAAGATTATAAACATTCAGAAAACGAAGATCATGGCATCTGGTCCCATCACTTCATGGGAAATAGATGGGGAAACAGTGGAAACAGTGTCAGACTTTATTTTGGGGGCTCCAAAATCACTGCAGATAGTGATTGCAGCCATGAAATTAAAAGATGCTTACTCCTTGGAAGAAAAGTTATGACCAACCTAGATAGTATATTCAAAAGCAGAGACATTACTTTGCCGACTAAGGTCCTTCTAGTCAAGGCTATGGTTTTTCCAGTGGTCATGTATGGATGTGAGAGTTGGACTGTGAAGAAGGCTGAGCACCGAAGAATTGATGCTTTTGAACTGTGGTGTTGGAGAAGACTCTTGAGAGTGCCTTGGACTGCAAGGAGATCCAACCAGTCCATTCTGAAGGAGATCAACCCTGGGATTTCTTTGGAAGGAATGATGCTAAAGCTTAAACTCCAGTACTTTGGCCACCTCATGGGAAGAGTTGACTCATTGGAAAAGACTGATGCTGAGAGGGACTGAGGGCAGGAGTAGAAGGGGATGACAGAGGATGAGATGGCTGGATGGCATCACTGACTCGATGGACATGAGTCTGAGTGAACTCCGGGAGTTGGTGATGGACAGGTAGGCCTGGCGTGCTGCGATTTTGGGGTTGCAAAGAGTCGGACACGACTGAGCGACTGAACTGAACTGAACTGAAGAGAAATACACAGAAACGTTTTTATATCATCTGTTGGAAAAGGTCTTCCAAGTAAGACCCACAAAACAGGAACCTTAAAGAAAAGACTGAAAGAAATAACTATTCTAAAACTTTAAAGTCCTCCATGGCAAAATTAAGACAAGTGGAAGCCTAGAAGAAAGTACTTAAAACGTAAATAAGCATAGGATTTTTTTAATATATGTAAGATAAACGTGTTAGTCATTCAGCCATGTCTGACTCTTTGGGACTCCATGGACTGTAGCCTGCTCAGGCTCCTCTTGTCCATGGGATTCTCCAGGCAAGAATACTGGAGTGGGTTGCCATTTCTTTATCCAGGGGATCTTCCCAACCCAGGGATGGAACCCAGGTCTCCTGCATTGCAGGCAGATTCTTTACTGTCTGAGCTACCAAGGAAGCCCTAATATACACAAACCAATAGCAAATTAATAAGGAAAAGACAATCAAATAAATGGTCAAATAATATGAATAGGTAATTCCCAGAAGAAGAAATAGTGTTCCAGGGATGGCTTGGGTGGAGGAGGGGTTTAGACCCTCAAAAACTCCAGCAATCTACACTTTGATCTGGACAATTTATATTTTCTCAGTCTTATGTAAGCTCAGATTCAAGATAAGACCTCACCTCTCTTTCCAGCCAGATTGCCATCCCTAAATGTCCTTTATACGGGCATGCTAGAGCTTTCATAGTCAACAAACATGAGAAAGAAGCACAGCTTTATGAGTGATGAGGCAACCATGAACTAAAACAACACTGAGATATTATTTTTGTGCTCATCAGATTGACACAAATTTTAAAAATTGATTGCATCCATTATCAGAGAGAGGGTGAGAAACTCACACTCAACCCACGTCCATGGTCAGCGTTGGTGAACATGCACCAGTTCAGTGTGTTAGGAGGGCAACTTAGCATTAGCTGTAACAATTCAAATGGACAAGGCCTTGGACCCAGCCACTTCACTTCTAGGATTTTATCTTACGTGAACCCTCACACGCTCATGTGTCCACAAAGGACGTTTACTGCAGTATTGTTTCTATAAGGAATAAAGTGGGACAACCAATACGGGGATGATGGTTTGATGAATTATGGCTAAGTCCTATTGTGAAATGCCATGCAACTGTTGAAAAGAAGGGAGCTAAATCTACAACTTCCTCTTAGAAAGATGTCTGGGACGTGTTAATTTTAAAAAGAACAGGCCACAGAAGAGTTTGTTTGCTTTGCTATTGGAGCGAAAAGGACTGTTAATAGTGTTTGCTCTTGGACACAGAGATGGGAGAGGCACTGAGGGAATCTATTTATAGCAGAACGTTCACCTTTTACAGCATAATAACAACAACGACCTGGGCTAGCATTTACTGATGGCTCCCCATGCATTCGGCTCTGTGCTGAGGGACAGGGCTTGTCTCAGTCTTCAGAACAGCACTCCCAGGGAGGTGCCTTTATTTCCTCCGCTTCACAGAGAGAAATTAAGCTTAAAGTGGTTTTCATCATGTGCCCAGCTGGGAAAGGGTAGAAACAAGGTTAGGACCACAACAGGCTGGCGCTATGATGATAAACTGCCTCCCAGGATATGTTTTTAGTGTGGCCTGAATTATTTTACAATGATTGTGTGTTGATTTTCTAATTAAAAAACAACAGAGAAAGAACCGTTCCATTGTTTTTTTAAAAAATCTCAACATTTTGTTTCTTAGTTTCAGGAAAGATACTCTGACTCCCTCCCTAAAATCACTTCATTTTAAACAGTACAAACTGGAAAAACTCTCCTCTTTGGCTGCTCAACAAAAAGCACAGAAAAACCTGCTCACGATGGCACATGACTAAAGCCGACTGTCACTGTCTCACCGTTTCGGTGAAAGCGGCTTTAATACAACAGAGAAGTAAATGAAACTTACCGTTTGTTTTTCTCAGTCTTTCACAATCCAGTGCAGCCTTTTGAACTGAAAGAGAGAAAAGGAACACGAGAAAAAACTCTTTTTCCACATGACGTTTTGGTTTGGAGATTCAAGCTTCGAAATGGTAAGTGAGCCTCAGATGTGACAGAAAGAAAAATGCCCCAAAGAACGGCTTGTTTAAATAGCCCCACATTCTCTTGAATGAAATCGGGGCGGAGGGCAAAGGAGTCTTGATAACCTCCCTGCCTCCCACCAGCGAATCACAGAGAGAACTTCCTCTTTTTCGACAAATTTAAAGAAACTGGAGTTGCGTGGACTAGCCCGATGTGAGATGACTGGTTGGTGTGACCCTGTGGTCCTCTGTGAGCACTTGTAGGCAGAGAGGGATATGGCAGGTTGCTTCTAATTCAGGCTGGCAGGGAAGCGGACTGTGAGAAAAAGAAAAATGTTGCTGCTACTGGCTTCCCTGGTGGCTCAGCAGTGGAGAACCCACCTGCCAATGCAGGAGACCCGGGTTCCATCTCTGGGTGGGAAAGATCGCCTGCAACCCACTACAGTATTCTTGCCTGGAAAATCCAGGGACAGAGTAGCCTGGCGGGCTACATAGTCCATGGGGTCACAAAAGGATCGGACATTACTTAGCAACTAAACAACAACAACAGTCTTTATGCAAACCCGTGTGATCATCTGTTTTTGGAGTCAGCCTTGGTCAGAAGGAAATTAGTGGAAAGTTTGTTTTAGTCTTGGGGAGCAACATTGGCTGTCTAGAGAGAGACAGAGAGAAACGTGGCAGCAGAAATGCCTGACTGTGTTAAACGCTGGCTTGTAGGCCCTGCTCCAGGCTTCCTGGGGATGAAACCTGGGACTCTGGATTTTCTCCAGGGCCCCAGCAGCCTCAGCGTGTCTAAATTACAGCCCTGAAGTGGCTTGTGATTCACTTGCACCCAATCCAGAATTCTCCTGACTCTGCCAAGTGGACGCATATTCTGCTGTCATCAGCATGAAGTGGGGAGTGGGAAGGGGGTGAGGGGTTCCTGAGTGGCGGGGGGCTGTGATTGGGCTGGGCCCCTTGGGTTACTGGTTCTTTTTTCTTTTCTTTTTTGTGGGTTTTTTTTTTGGCTAAGCTGCGCAACTTGTGGGATCTTCGTTCCCTGGCCAGAGAGGGACCCTGTATCCTCTGCAGTGCACGTGCAGAGTCCTAACCACTGGACCGCCAGGGAATTCCCAAGTTACTGGCTCTTGTTGCCTGAAGGGTTGACCCTGAAGGTCTCTTCGTTCTCGTGGATAGGTGCCTTCTCCATGGGAAAGACACATCCCTGCCTGGGTGCAGGTTCTTTCAAAACATTACCCAATCTCCAGTATTAACTCACTCCAGGGGCTCCTTGCTTGGGCTCCCCATGTTCCCAGCCTGTTGTGGTCAGTCATGCCCAGCCCCACACCACTGGGGGTCTGCACAGAGCCCAGGGCTTGCTGCCGTCACCCCCACTTCCTCCCTGTTTGCTGCCACTGTCTGGAAGCAGATCATCTTAGTCCTTAGTTTGTAAAAGAAAAATGCAAAGTTAGCCTTCCATTTGTAAGAGGCCTTTATTTCCTTCCAACAGTAAAAGTTACTTCTCAGGCACCCACCCTTCCAACAAAGACAGCACTCAGTGACTATATGGCAATTCTGGTGGCAGTTTCTCTCACTAAAGGAGAGGGAGGGGAAGCACCCCACCAGTTTAATCTCTGGTGGCATAACTCTCAACGCTAGAATTTCTGCTAAAGGGAATCCGAGGTTTTGGTTTTGACATTTCCCACCAGTGTCTTATCCATCCTGGCCCGAGAACTGTCATGCCCAGAAGGATGCGGGCCCTTTCAGAAAAGCTGACGTGTCTGGGGCATTTCTGCATGTGGAGCTTTCAGCTCAGGCAGGAAGCCTGCAGACCGCAGCAAAGACAGCAAAGGAAACTGGAGGAAGTTCTTCTTAGGGCTGTTAGTAAACGTTACTAGGAGTACCTTATCAAGCCCCACCCCCACCCCACCCCCCCGCAAAGGGATCATAGTTTATCAAAGATTACACAACAAATGATATAAAGTCTCAAGTAGAAAAAGTTCATCCGTGGACCTGACACGTTGCATAGGACCCAATCATGACGAAGCTGTACGATCATGGTCCACCAAAATTCATCATATCAATAAACTTGATAAAAATAAATATAACCCAGGCACTTCCCTGGTGTTCCAGTGGTTAAGAATCTGCCTTGCAGTGCAGGGGACAAGATTTCCATCTCTGACCTGGGAACTGAGATCCCACATCCTACGGGACTTCTAGGCCGATGGAGTGCCGCGGCCAGAGAGCCTGAGCACTAAGACCCGACACAGCCAAATAGATAAGACTGTACTCATTAAAAAAAAATAAATATAGTCAAACAAACAGTAAAGTTAGGCTTCTCTGTTGTCTGAGAGCTTTACTCTGATCATCTCATTTAATCCTTAAGAAACCTCTATGAAGTATGCCGAGGTATTATTAAAAATATGCCACAACCAGTAGGATAATATAAATATATGACTCAAAGCATGGATCAAATATTTTAAAATATATTCCACTATCCCTAGTTTATCTCTAAATAAACAAAGTTATGCTATAAAACTACTCGAGTGATATAAATTTTTGAGCAAATCTTTAATAAAATTATTCTGATAATTTCCAAAATTTTGTTGATGTTTAGAAATGGTTGGCATGGAATCCTTCAAGACAGGGCTCACGTTCTGGGATGATTTGAAAATGGAGAACTGCCTTGAACTTTTCCAGTGAATTCCCTCAAACTGGTGGTCAGTGGATGTGTAATCTCAACAAGTTGACAATTTCTCTTCACATCAATTGTTTCTGGTGTTAAATCTTCCACTCTTGATGAACAATAACAATGATAAAGTTTTAAGTATTCCAGCCCTCATCATGCTGTTTGAAATTTTTTCTGTATCCAATATTTTTTAAAAAGTTATTTACTTGTGGCTGTGCTGGTCATTTTTGCGAGAGCTTTTCTCTAGTTGCGTAGAGTGGGGGCTACTTTCTAGTTGCAGTGCACAGGCTTCTCATTGCCATGGCCGCTCTTGAGGCAGTGCCCAGGCTTGCGGCACTCAGGCCCCAGTAGCTGAGGCATGTGGGCTCAGAAGTCGTGGCTCCCCGGCTCTCGAGCACGGGCGCAATGGTTGTGGCGTGCGGCCTTGGTTGCTCTGAGGCATGTGGGATCCTCCTGAATCAGGAATCAAACCTGCATCTCCTGCGTTGAGAGGCAGATTCTTTACTACTGAACCACCTGGGAAGCCCTATACCCAATGTTTCGATTATCTTTTATTTCTAAATCACAAAAAAATCATTTAATTCATTGGTTTAATTTCATTTATGCTCCCATGAAAGTGAAAATTGCTCAGTCATGTCCAACTCTTTGCAACCACATGGACGACAGTGCATGGAAGTCTCCAGGCCAGAATATGGGAGTGGGTAGCCTTTCCCTTCTCCAGGGGATCTTCCCAAGCAAGGGGTCGAACCCAGGTCTGCCGTATTGCAGGCGGGGTGAAAGAAGGTAAATTAAAACTTTGTCAGAAAAATGCTTTAAGATTGACATGATTCACATCTTTATTTTTTAATTTATTTATTTGGCTGCGCCCGGGTCTCAGTTGTGGCACTCAGGATCTTCCATCTTTACTGGGGCATGTAGAATCTTTAGCTGCAGCCTGTGGGGTCTAATTTCCTTAATTGTAATTGAAACTGGACCTCCTGCCTTGGAGAGAGTCTTAGCTACCGGACCACTAGGGAAGTCCCTCACATCTTTAACTACATCACCCATCGGTGACTATGGAGGGTTTGACCCCATCTGTCTGAGAACAGGTTCCTGAGCAATAGAGCCTGAGACAGGCTTCTTGAGTATGTGGTTTATTGAGGGAGTGCTCGAAGGAGAAGGGACGGGGATGGGCACATAGAACAGGATGTGAGAAGAAACTAAGCAAAGAGAGGGTCCTTCTGAACTTGACCCATTGTCTGCTCCCTTGGGGTGATGTGGGGTGTGAGTTGTGCCGTGGAGTTTGGTCCATCTGGTGGCAAGACACCTGCACCTTCCCTCCATTGTTCAGTCATGATCATGGGCCGGGGGGATGCGCCTGGAGCCACCCAGGCATCTCTGGATAAACCATGAGGATGTGGAGGACCTCATAAACCATGACTGCGTGGAGGAAGGGAGCTGGGCTACTAGCCTACCACCAAACTAAATGGTCTAGAAACAGTTTCTAAAATCTTGGCTGACACTCCAGATTTCCCAGACTTCTTCCTTACCCTGCTCTAGTACTCCCACTATGCATAAAACCCAGTAAGATTTTCATGAAACATCAAGGAAACCATATTTCTCAAGCACTGACAGTAAAGTTTGGATATAGTATTTTACATGTTCCTTCCCCTTTAAGAGATGAGCAAAAATAAGCAACTTGAATATTACATTTTAATTTAAAAATACATGTTAGGGAAGTAGTTGAAACTGGGGGAAATGATGCAGATTTTATTGCCTTAATTTATAAATTTTCAAAATGTGTTTCATTTCAATAATGACATTTTATAACAAGTGGAGCCATTAATTTAGGTCACAATGATACACGCATGCTTTTTTATTCTTTTTGGAAATTCTATTCATTTCATGTCAAAAAATAATTATTTAAAACTGTACATTAGATTGTGTTAAAAGTCTGAGAGCAGTTTCTGAATATTGTCACTTATTTCATAGATATAATTTTGATGTTTTAACTTCCAGAATTTTTATTATTTCAAATACAGATTTAAGATTTTTTTCATTATTTTGCTCACTAGAACTGTAGAATTTATTAGAGCAATGAGCTTTGTCAGACCAAGATTACCATTCTGATGAAATATATTTAGTATTTTCAATTTTTTGCATCATAACTTCTGAGCCCCATTTATTCACAGCACAACTTCTGTTTTCTGTTTGAATAATCAAATTGGTTTTCATTCCAAAAATAGAAATCATTTGCTTTATTTTGTACTGCTTCTTGTACAGTGTAAAAAGACATTCTGGGATGTTCTGATCTGAGCAGAAGATGTTCTGGGCTGCAGCTCACTATTTCTGAATTGTTCCTATAGATTCTGTACTTGACTGAATGGTGCCCCCTAGACTTCAAACCTGCCCAGCACCTTAGAATGTGAGCTTATCTGAAAATCAGATATTTGCAGATTTAATCGGTCAAGATGGTCATGCATGTGCGCATGCCAAGTCGCCTCAGTCATATCCTACTCTTTGGGACCCCATGGACTGTAGCCCACCAGGCTCCTCTGTCCATGGAATTCTCCAGGCAAGAATACTGAAGTGGGTTGCCATGCCCTCCTCCAGGGGAATCTCCCCTACCCAGAGATCAAACCCGTGTCTCCTGCGGCTCCTGCATTGAAGGTGGATTCTTTAGGGCTGAGCCCCTGGGCAAGCCAGGATGAAGTCATACCAGGGTCCTTATAAGAAGGCAGCTTTGTGATTCTTCGAAGGGGTTGGAGCTGACAGAGGCTTCGATAATTTCCTTTTCTTCTCCAGTTCTCCTGTATCTTCTCCTGTACCAGCAGCTGGGCTGCTGCTGAGAGGGTTGTCTGCTCCTGGACCCTGGAGTGATGTCAAGTGACCGCCCCTTTCCCCTCTCAGGGAAAGGGGTGCTAAGGATTCTGGGAATCCAGTCAGTTCACAAGGCAGTTCTCAGTCTCACCCTCCTTGTCACTATTCTTCCTGGGACTTGCTCCACCTGCCCACAGCTGGGAATAGTCAACTTTGGTGCTCATGCAGGGCACCAGCCAGCTGTGGGGGTCACCACTCAGGAACAACACAATGTGAATGGATTCACCGGGGTCCTTTCTACTTCCTGGGGTTTGCTGTGCTCTCCTCTAGAGTGTTTCAAAGACTGACGGGAACATCTAGCCAAGGGTCAGCCCGTCAGATGTGGGCCAGTTCACCCCATCCTTGTAGTAACCCGTGAGCTGTTCTGTTTCACAGATGGAAAAACTGTTCAGGAACAGAGCGAGGTCTCCAACTGACAGAGGCAGATCTGGGATATTAACCAAGGTGTCTAGGCACACCGAGCCATGCAGGTTTTTGTTGGAAGACTAAACACATTGCCCTTCTCCCTTGCAGGGTTGGGCTTCTCTTGTGGCTCAGCTGGTAAAGAATCCGCCTGCAATACGGGAGACCTGAGTTTGATTCCTGGGTTGGGAAGATCCCCTGGAGAAGGGAAAGGCTACCCACTCCAGTATTCTGGCCTGGAGAATTCCATGGACTATACAAAGAGTTGGACACAACTGAGCGACTTTCACTTCACCTGCATGATCAGCGAGGGAAACACAGACCCACCCTCAACAGAAAATTAACTTTAGTTGTATGTTCTAACCTTTATATTCTTGGAAGAAATTTGAAGTGGTTTCTACAATTCCGGCTAACACCGGAATTCCTGCATTCACATCCAGACCTATATGTGCAGTCCTAGAGGCTTACCTGAAGCTACAAGTGTCCAGGGGGCATCCATGCAGTTTTGCTTGTAATCATGAAAAACTGCAAACACCTAAATGCCTATTAATTGGGAACAGGTTATTTAAATTATAGGGTTTTTTTTGACATTCTATTATTTTGTTAAACAGCTTTTTTTTTTGGTGATGTAATTCACATACCATAAAATTTAAAGTTGTTCAGTGTTTTTTTTTTTAGTATAGTCACAAAGAGTTGCAAACATCACCACATTCTATTAGAACATTTTTATTAATTGGAGGCTAATTACTTTACAGTGTTGTGGTGGTTTTTGCCATACATTGACATGAATCAGCCATGGGTGTACATGTGTTCCCCATCCTGAACCTCCCTCCCACCTCCCTACCCATTCCATCCTACAGGGTCATCCCACTGCACCAGCCCTGAGCACCCTGCCACATGCATTGAACCCAGACTGGCGATCTATTTCACACATGATAATGTACATGTTTCAACGCTATTTTCTCAAATCATCCCACCCTCGCCTCCTCCCACAGAGTCCAACAGTCTGTTCTTTACATCTGTGTCTCTTTTGCTGTCTCGCATATAGGGTCATTTTTACCATCTTTCTAAATCCCATGCTGCTGCTGCTAAGTCGCTTCAGTCGTGTCCGACTTTGTGCGACCCCAGAGACGGCAGCCCACCAGGCTCCCCTGTCCCTGGGATTCTCCAGGCAAGAACACTGGAGTGGGTTGCCATTTCCTTCTCCAGTGCATGAAAGTGAAAAGTGAAAGTGAAGTCTCTCAGTCATGTCTGACTCTTCGCGACCCCATGGACTGCAGCCCACCAGGCTCCTCCATCCATGGGATTTTCCAGGCAAGAGTACTGGAGTGGGGGTGCCATCGCCTTCTCTGCTAAATCCCATATATATGCGTTAATATATATGTGTATATATATACATATATATATGTGTTGGTGTTTTTCTGACTTATTTTGCTCTGTATAATAGGCTCCAACTTCATCCACCTCATTAGAACTGATTCAAATGCATTCTTTTTAATAGCTGAGTAATATTCCATTGTGTTTGTGTACCACAGCTTTCTTACCCATTTGTCTGCCAATGGACATCTAGGTTCCTTCCATGTCCTGGCTATTGTAAACAGTGCTGCGATGAACATTGGGGTACACGTGTCTCTTTCAATTCTGGCTTCCTTGGTGCGTATGCCCAGTGGTGGGATTATTGCATCGTATGGCAGTTCTATTTCCAGTTTTTAAGGAATCTCCACACTGTTCTCCATAGTGGCTGTACTAGTTTGCATTCCCACAACAGTGTAAGAGTGTTCCTTTTTCTCCACACCCTCTCCAGCATTTATTGTTTATAGACTTTTTGATAGCAGCCATTCTGACCAGCGTGAGATGGTAGCTCATTGTGGTTTTGATTTGCATTTCTATTAGAGCATTTTTATTACCCTGAAAGGGAATCTAGTACAAGATATTTTGGAGCCATTAAAAAAAAAAAAACAAGTTCTATTTAAGTGAAAATATATTTTTAATGGGCAAAAGGTTCAAAAAGCATGTTGCAGAAATTAAATGATATTCCATCTATTTATAATATCTATATCTACACATGTTTATATGGTTGTTCCCTCATTCATTTATTTATATATGCATACAGTCCTCTGGAGAAAGAAATGGAGAAGTTTTATTTTCCATCACTTTTAAGTACCATTTTTATGCTATGTATTTTATATAATATTTTTACATCAATGTTCTGTTTCCACTGGAAATATTATAATAACCATAGGGCAATAACCCAAGGGCAAAATAAGCAACGGAGGTGTCCCAAGCTGATAAAGAAGTGTTAGAAGTGGTTGGTACAAATGTAAAGGTAAAAAACATGATTTTTGTGTGTCTAATCTGATATTCCATTGTGTGTTAGCTGCTCAGTCATGTCTGACTCTTCGCAGTCCCATGGACTGTAGCTCACCAGGCTCCTCTGTCCATGGAATTCTCCAGGCAAGAATACTGGAGTGGGTTGCCATTCCCTTCTCCAGGGGATCTTCCCAATCCGGGATCAAACCCAGGTTTCCCGCATTGCAGGCAGATTCTTTACCATCTGAGCCCCGGGGAAGCCCCTTCCATTAGATGGCGCCATTGTAAAAGTTTTATATTAGATATTCCTTTAGATAAAATTTTACATTAGATTTTGTAAAAATTTTACATTAGATATTCCATTAGATGGCGCCATTGCAAAATTTTCTGTAACTTCAAATCAGTCATGGAAGGAACAGACACACCCATTAACTATTTGTCTGTGAAGATTTATTATTATTTTTGCTTGCTTTTCTTTTAAGTCATTTGAGAAAGAAAAGTTTAAAGCACTCTTCAATAATACCTTATTATTTCAAGTCAATGGGAGTAAATGAAATGAGATACTTTTAAAGAAATTTAGTCATGAGATGAAAACTACTGTCAAATGCATTTAAAACGGGCACTTAGGGACAAGTTGTATTCTCTCAGTCCTGAAAAAGTTCACCACTGATATTCTGATTACCAGAAATGCAAAATGCTATCTGTTACTTTGAAATTTCCAGACTTCTGAGCAGGCTGAGATTCCTACCTTTTCTCCACCACCAACTCCTCTATTATTTCTTAACTAAATCTCATTATTGGAAAGATTTTACCCATACGGTAATAGCATTTACTAAATAGCTAAAGGTTTTTTTTTTCTGTTTCTGTATGTATGTATTTGATCAGTTGAAGTTCTTGACAGACAAAGGGACAAGCTTGCTGAGTTGATACAATTCCAGCCAGAAGCTGGAGGACCTCGAACTGGGCGGTAAGAGCAAGGACCCTGGCTGGGTCTGGCCCCAACCAGCCTGGCACTGTGGACAAGTTATGGTGGGACTGGGTCACACACATGTAAATCACATGTCACCCTGCAATAAACACCAGTTACTATCATCAACATCTTATTCAGCGTGTGCGGCCGTATCTTCAGGCAGATACTGATCACGCCAGTTGAGCCCTGTTGGTCTGGGTTCACCGCTGGGCTGATGAATAGATTTGAGGAAGGCTGGCGTATGGGTGGGGAGTTGTTTTTGTGGTTTTGTTTTGCTCCAAAAAGGTTTATTGTTTCCATTTGGTCCAGGGCTTGCTATAAAGTTCCAGGGCAATTAAAAGCTGGCTGCAGAAAGGCTTCAGCTGTTCTAGGATTTAGTTTAAACTCTTCTTTTGAAGAAGGAAATGGCAGCCCACTCCGGTATTCTTGCCTGGAAAATCCAATGGACAGAAGGGCCTGGCGCCCTACAGTCCATGGGGTCACAAGTGTCGGATACGTCTTAGCGACTAAACCACTTAAGTATTTGCGTGAAGAGTTTGGTTTCATTTTTTTCTGGATGTGAAACCACGGAGAGGACTGGCCACCCCATACACGGTTTGGATTACATTGTCCCACCACACACCTCCCAGTCACGGTGTGGTGACTTCGGTGGACCCAGAAAGCAGGCCTCTGGGGTGCAGTTACGTGGATTATTTCAGTCTCTTTCGGTGTTTGCAGACTGCCAGGGCAGCCCGGCTTTGGTGAAGGCCGAGAGCCGCCTGGCCTGGCCCTGAGAAGGGAGCCTTTCCCGGCCCAACCAGGGCGGGCAGGCAAGGAGGATGGGAGGGGTTTTCAGGCGATCTGAAGGGCCGATCAAGGACCCCACAGGCCTCACAGGGTGAATGCTGATGCCTGGCTTCCTGGCCCAATCTTGGAGTGGCTCCACTAAGTGAGATAGTGTGTGTCAAGCTCATACACTCACACTGTGCCTGGTGTGGACATGGCAACGGAAAGCAGGCTTCCATGAATTCAGAGTTCTGACACATACTGCTGAACACCCCACTGAGGGCTACAGCCACTCCATCTGAGGGTTGGCAACAGAAAAGGTCCCCGCCTTAAGACAGCTGATCCTTTAGCAGCCTGTGTTTACTGAGCGCTGTATGCCAGCGTTTTCTAAGTGCTCTTTATGTGTTAACGTCTAATCCTCACCAGTGCTAGATGGCAGATACAGTAAGTCCCTGCCGTTCGAACCTTTAACTTGAGAACTTTCAAACACTCGAACGTGTGTTTGCACATCCAATCACATAACTTAGTTCACGTGTCTGGCATACACTGTCATGTGCATGCATCCTCTACGAGTAGTTGTGCTTTGGGGTACTTTACGGTACTGTACAGATTATAGTAGTACAGTATCTTTACTTTAAGCCTAGGATGTCCAGAAGCAAGCATAAAAGCAGTGGTGATGTGGCTGGTACTACTGTATTTTTCAAGGTACTGTACTATAAGATTAGAAATGTTTCCTTTATTTTTTGTGTTTTTTAATATGTATTATTTGTGTGAAAAGTATTATACACCTATGACAGTACAGTGCTATATAGCCAATTGTGTTATTTAGGTACCTAGGCTAACTTCATTGGATTTACGAACAATCCGACTAAAGGCATCCACTCTCAGAACAGAACTCGTTTGTATGCAGGGGACTTGCTGTACTGTTGTTTTCTCCATCCTGCCTGTGAGGAAGTGGAGGCTCAGAGAGATCCAGTCCCCTGAGATCACACAGCTCGTCTGGCCCTAGAAGAGCATTTTCTTACTACCACTCTGTGTTGACTCACATAGTGTTGGGGTAAATTCTGTGGGAGCCCAAAAAGTGAGGTGTCTGAACCATGGGGAAACCTTCCCAGGCATCTTGCATGAGGGGTTAGCTGACCAGAGAGGGAGGGAACAGCATTCCAAGCAGAGGGAATGGCATATGCGAAGGTCAGAGGCAAGAGAATAAACAAGGCTCAAAGGAGAGTAATCAGCAAGGCTCGGGACAAACATTTCAGAGTGTTTCCAAAAAACTGGAATTTTCCTTGGGAAATGTAGTCTAATTTAAGCAAGGGAAAGAGTCGCAGGTGAGAGCCCTGAAGACTTTCAGGAGTAACTTGCAGCAAGTGTCTTAACTTGGTGAGTTGTCTCTGGCCCATCTCCCTCCCTCACCAGGCCTGTTCCTCTGTTGCAAAAGGCCAGTACTACCCGTATGTGTGCGGCTCACATAATAGAACCCAGGATCACGCAGGGCTTAATGTAAGACAGGGGCTCGTGCTAAGTTGTGTCTGACTCTTTGTGACCCCACGGACTGTAGCCCACCAGGCTTCTCTGTCCATGGGATTTCCCAGGCAAGAATACTAGAGTGGGTTGCCGTTTCCTTCTCCAGGGGATCTTCCCGACCCAGGGATCAAACCTGCATCTCCTGCTTTGGCAGGCAGATCCTTTACCACTCAAGCCACCTGGGAAACCTGTGAACTAGAATAATGTGGGTGGCATACATGGAGGAGCTTAACAGTTGGCACGTGGCCACTCAGGTGTAACGTCCTGCTGGGCCTGATGTTCACCTTTAAGAGGAGCCCAAGCCCCTTCCCTTCAGCTCTCAACAGTGGAGGGTTTTCCATGTAGATTTCCATCTAGCTGTGACCTCTCCCTCTTCCTCTACCTGTGGTTCTGGAGTCTCAGCCTGGAGAGGCGCCAGGCTGCTGCCAGACTCTGGAGCTGGGACAGTGTTTGCAGGGGAACCAGAGGAAAGGAAAAATCCTGTGGCTGACTCTCCCCCTCTGGCTTCCCAGTGATTTATCGCTATGGACACTGAGCTCTTTTCCTCTTTGCTGCTGGCTAGCTGGGGGGGCACACATTGTTGGTGCCCTGGCTACGCAGATCAACAGTTCCTTCCTCTTTCCTGTTGCAGAAACGCCGCAGTCACCACCGTTGTCCAGGAACAGCAGCTCACACCTGAAGAGCTCGGTCTTGGGGAAAAACAATCCCATTTGATTCCCCAGGGGTTGTGGGGGGAAACAACGCTGGTGTGAGAACAATGCAGCCTCCAGGGCTGAACTGGGGCCCTGTCTTTCCCCTTCCTTCAGCTTTCCTCGCTGCACTTAAAAAATGGATTTACAGGCAGATGCAGGTAGTCCGCATTGTGTTAGGCGGCAGTAAATGTAAAACGCCTTTGTGGGGGCTGAGCCTTCTTTGAGGGGCACATGGAAGGCAGATGTGGATATAGGGAGATGCAGATGCAGGCCAGAGGGTATTCAGAGGAGACTTCAACCTGTGTGACCATCTATCACTTCCACTTTCCCAGGAGTTTCAGGAGCTGTCAGCTGGAGGCCTGGTGAGAGCTGGCTTTGCTGGGGTCAGTCCAGGACTCAGGACATTCCTTAAAGGCTGGTGCCTGGGGGATTTCGCTGGTAGTCCAGTGGTTAAGATTCTGCTCTTCCACTGCAGGAAGCAAAGGTTTGACCCCTGGTTGGGGAAATAAGATCCCACATGCTACATAGTGTGGCCGCTAAAAAAAAAAAAAGGTTGGTACCCTGAGTCTGACATCACACATACTGGGCTACGTCCTGGTATAAGGACACAGGGCATGTGGTGAACAGGGACCCCAGGGACCATGAAGGAAGCTCCCTGGCCAGGAAGTCCTGAGACAGTGCCTGGTCCACTTGGGCTGCATGGGTGGGTTGTGGCCAGCCTCAGGGACCTTGTTTGTAAGTTCCCCTAAGGGATGTCTCTCTTGGCCTCAACCTATGGGGGAAGAGGAGTCTAAGGACACCTCACATTTACCCATTTCACTGTTCAAGAGGTCCATCAGGAATAACCATCTACATGAAACTGGTCTTGAAATTATCTAGGAAGGAAACACTTCCTTTAGGAGAAGCTCGTGCATTTCACCTAGAACAATGTTCAAAACCCCTTTGCCTCCTCGAACATCTACATCTTTCCTAGGTCTCAAAATATTCCTGTTTTCTTTCCACCTAGAATGTTCTTTTATTGGGGAGAGGATTTCCAAGTTTCTTCCAGATTCTAAGTAGCAACCTGAACATTCATGTTTTATTTTTGTCAGAGGAGCTGCCTGAACCCCCAGACCCCAGGGGAGCCCAGCCTTTAGGGAAAAGCAGACGGTGACAGAGGTAGCCCTGCCAAATACCTTCAGAGCCACTCAGCTCACCTCTTCCTCTTGGTGTAAGAGAACCAGCGTCTGTAAGGAGGACATTCTACTTCTCTCTGATTCTCCCTGTACGTTTGTGGACTGGCAGAAACAGAGGACCCTCGTGCAATGCTCAGCTACCTCCTCACTGCCCTGGAAGGGTCTCACTCCTCACAAGACCTCAGGAGAACTGGAGGGGCCGCCCCATGCAGTGAACTCCCCAACAACACCTTCGTCAGGGGGCATACAACCAGCACTGGAATCCTTCCGGGACAGGAAACCAGTCCATTTTTTAAAAATAGCAATTAAAAAAATTTATTTTGGGCTGCGCTGGGTCCTTCTTGCTGCATGTGGGCTTTCTCTAGTTGCAGCTGGCAGGGGCTTCTCCCTAGTTGCAGTGGGCGGGCTTCTCACTGCAGTGGCTTCTCTTATTGCGGGGCCTGGGCTCCAGGCACATGGGCTCAGGAGCTGCGGTGCAAGGGCTTAGTTGCCCTGCAGCATGTGGAGTCTTCTCAGATCTGGGACCGAACCCGTGTTCCCCACGCTGGCAGGCAGCCTTTTTTTTTTTTTTTTAAATGTTGTTTTGGGCTGTGCTGGGTCTTCGTTGCCACACAGGTTATTCTCTAGTTGCAGTGCACGGCTTCTCATCTCCGTGGCTTCTCTTGTCGTGGAGCCCGGTCTCTAGAGCACGTGGGCTTCAGAAGTTGCAGCTTGAGGTCTCAGGAGTTGCCGTGCACGGGCTCTGGGGCACATGCTCAATAGTTGTGAGGCATGGGCTTATTTGCTTTGCTGCATGTGGGACCTTCCCGGACCAGGAATTGAACCTGTGTCTCCTGCAGTGGCAGGCAGGTTCTTAACCACTGGGCTGCCAAGGAAGTCCTTTAATAGTGATTTTTATTGAGCTAACATTAGATTCTTGTGCATTTGTAATACATAATTCAGAGAGCCCGTAAAATATATTTTAAGCAGGTTTCCGCAGTGGTAACATCTTAATGTTGCAGTACAATGTTACAGGACGCTGACACTGATACCCACCTACAGCATGTAATCTCCCAGTTTTACTGTTCGTCATTGTGTTTCAGTGTGTGTAAAGTTCTTAACAGCTTTATCACCAGGCAGGTTCAGGTATCTATCCATCGCTGCAGGCAGTACACAGTTCGCAAGCCACAAGCATCCTCCTGTTGCCCTTCTTTAGGCACACCCATTCCCTCCCCTGTCCCCACCCCATCCTCTGGAAACTGCCCATTTGGCCTCCATCCCTAAACTTCTATTATTTCAAAATGTTATGCAAATAGGATCATATTTAGGGGACTGGCTCTTTTTCACTCAGCCTGTTTATTGTCCTGGAGATTCATCCAAATTGTTGCCTGTATCAATAGTTTGTTCCTTTTCATTGCTGAGGAATATTCCGTGGTGTGCATGTAACCAACATTTATTCACTGAAGGATATCTGGACGGACCCCAGTTTTTCCAGAAAGCTGAAATGACAAATAGAGCTGCTGTGAACATTCACACACAAAAAAACTGTGTGTGTGTGTGTGTGTATGTGTGTGTGTGATCCTACATTTAAATTTTCTCTGGGCAGCTTTTTCATTTTTAAAAATACACAGCTCTAATTGAAGAAGATCCTTGAGATCCGTGAGAGATCTATTTGAGACCCATGTGTGTTCTCACATTCTCAGAGTTGGAAATGTTTATACAGGCTGCTGGCTCGGTCTTAAATCACATGAGCCTCATGTCTGTCCGGGAGCACAGTTTCCTGTCCATAATCTCATCCTCCAACTTGGCTGCCTTTTTTATTGGGATGTATCTGTTTTAATTTTGTTTAATCTGGTAATGAAGCTGTAAAGAAACAGGAAGCATTAAGACAGTTGTATAAAACACGTTGAAGGATGGCATCCTAAAATAACCTGGGTGAATAAATACCTCATATTCCATGCATTTCAACTTTTGTAGGCTTTGACCCCTTCGGTCTTTGTTCTAAGCCCAGGATTTCCCTATGGTGGTGCATTTCAAGAAGCCCTGAAATGTTTTTCTTCCAGAGGCATCAGGTGCGGAGTTCAGGGCTTAGGTCTGGAGTCAGGCAGCCGGCGTTCCAGTGGACTTAAACCACCCCGTGGGATTGTGAGCAAGTGTACTAACCTCTTCAAGACTCTTATTTCTCTCCTGTGCAGTGAGGATAATTCTAGTGTCTAATCCACAGGATTAAATGAGACAGTCCATGAGGAGTACTGAGTGCTCAGTACATTTTAGTAGAACCCCCCTCCCGATCTCTTGAGAACAATGCTTCAAAAGCCTTCACTGAAGTTTGTCTGAAGGGGGCTGTGAGGGAAAATTACGTCTCACTGCCCCGAGAAAAACTTCTTGCCAGTCTCCTGTACCTAGATTCTCCTTCAAAGCCAAGGCACCACCGCCCCCACTGAGTCAGCCAGTTGGCCTCCCTCTGTCACCCTCACCCCCACATGGGACCCCTTCTTCCTCAGGTAGCTGTTGAGTTTTCTCTGCATTTTCTCGGCGACTCTGGTCATTCTGCCACCTCAGCGGGCACCCCAGCCCCCTGAGATGAAGACTGAGCGCTTGGGCTGCTTTCTACGTTCCTTCTTGTCTTTCCTGTCTCTTCCTGTCACGTCTGCTGTTTGGTTGGTCAGATGGACCTGCTTGGGTTTCCACAGCAGGGACCCAGATGACTTCTCACAGCATCTGCCAGGTGATGCCTGAGCTCCGTGAACAACTTCATGAGTCTTCTCAGAATCCAACCAGAGTGGTGATCCCAGCCCCACTTCTAAGCAACGGAGGCCACTTAGTGACCTTCGGGATGAGGACAACTGTCTTCTTTCCTTTGTCTTCAGCCCTGGCAATCAGCAGGAACACTGCTCCGACTCTGCTCTGATGCATGGCATTGGCTTTGACAAATATTTGGCTCTGAAGATGAAGATGAAGATGAAGAAATGCACAGTAGCCGGTTTTCCCCAGACAGAACAGGTCTGCCCACGTGGCTGCTGGAGCTGGATGCAGAGGAGACTCCGCAGCCCTCTGGAAATATCTCTTCCCTTCTCGGCTAACTTTCCCTCACCCGCTGTGTCACAGACATCTAACTAAAATAGATCTCCCTATAATTTCTACTGAAAGGTTAAAAATAAAAGTCCCATTCCTCTTTTGCGTACAACCAGTGCAATTGAGAAATGCAAATCAAAACTACCATGAGTCACCTCACACCTGTTAGAATGACCATCAGCAAAAAAATCCACAAACAATAAATCCTGGAGAAGGTGTGGAGAAAGGGGAACCCTCCTACACTGTTGGTGAGAATGTAAATTGATGCAACCACCTTGGAGAACAGTATGGAGGTGCCTTAAAAAACTAAAAGAGTTACTGTATGATCTAGCAATCCCACTCTGAAGCATATATCAAAGAAAAACATGGTTCAGAGGGATACATTCATCCCAACGTTCATCACAGCAGTTTACAATGGCCAAGACATGGAAGCCACCTAACTGTCCATCAGCAGAGGAATGGATAAAGAAGATGTGATACACACACACACACACACACACACACGCACACACACATATATACAATGGAATATTACTTGGCCATTAAAAAGAATGAAATAATGCTATTAGCAGCAACTTGGATGGACTTGGAGATTATCATACTAAGTGAAGTTACCCAGACAGAGAAGGACAAATATCATATGATGACACTTCTATGTGAATTCTAAAAAATGATACAAATGAACTTACTTCCAAAATAGAAACAGACTCATAGACTTAAGAGAATTGAACTTATGGTTATGGCAGGGGAAGAGTGAGGGGAAGGATAGATTAGGAGTTTGGTGTGACATGTGAACTCTGGTATATTTAAAATAAATGATCAACAAGGACCTACTATAAAAAACAAATACAAATTTAAAATGAATAAATAATTCAATATTTAAAGATAATCATCAGATCTTCCCAAATCTTCCTTCTTGGTCTTAACATTTCCACTTCCTTCAAATGCTCCTCTTATGATGTGGTTTTTGAAGGTCTCTTGCCTGTGGCATTTTTACCACCCCTCCATATGCTTTGGGGCGTCATCCCCTGAACTGGGCGTGTGTGACAAAATACAGTGGGGCAGTCTTCTCCCCTCTCTGAACCCTTGACTTTCATTAATGCCGTCAACCAGGACGGCAGCCACGCTGCTTTCACACTCATCAGTCTTTCCGCTATGTGTCCTGCTGTTGCGCCACATGCCTGTCGTCATCATCCTGTGTTTGCAAGGCCAGCTTTGAGGAACTTTAGCTTTCTGTTGCGCAGCATCATTTGGCCCACTGCACTCTCCTAGTGACGACTTTTTATCACTAATCCTGTCGTTTGGCCTCTTACGTCTCTCTCTCTCTCAGGGCTGTGTCACTCCGGGATCCAGTCAGCATGTTCTTAGAGCCATGTGGCATGCCACTATGGCGCATCTTTATTTATTTATTTTTTATGTCATCTTGGATCCGTGATGCACCACTTCTGTGAACCTTTACTTGGTTAGTTACTTATTTATTTTTATTTTTTGGCCATGCCATGTGGGATCCTAGTTCCCTGACCAGGGATGGAACCCTGCACCCTCTGCATTGGAAGCACAGAGTCTTAACCACTGGACGGCCAGGGAGGTTTCCACAGATATCTTTTGAGCTGACCTTGATCAAAGCTCTTTGGATCTAATTGTCCCACACATGATAGATGCCACACTCTTCTCCTTGAGGACCCCAGGACACACCTGGTCAGACATCTTGCTGAAACCCACAAGTCCTACACCTGCAGGATTTACTCATTCAACAATCTAGTAACTCTAACAACAGAAGAAATCAGGTTAATGTGTCCTGACCTACTTTTAAAAGATATTTGCTGATTTTTGGTCATTTCTACTTCCTGCCTAGTAACTGAAACTGCTCTCTGCCTACCTGTAAGAGTTCTGCTCTGATCTGTACTATCTACTGGGTGCTCGAACCCCATTTCAGTCACTTCACTGAGCACCTCTCCTCCTGTACCCTCCTCCTTCATGACTCTGGCCTCATCTAGCCTCATCTAACATGACCTAACTCCTCCTGGGTTGGGTCTGGCCTAGACTCCCTATTCTCCACCCTTCCCTAAATTTATTCCAGCCACAGAGGTCTGGGCCCTCTCCGTATATGTGTGCGTGTGTGTGAGCATCTTTCTTTGATGAAGGCTTTATTGATGTTCTGCACACAGTGAGAGCCATAACTCATTAGGAAAGATTTTAGGAAATGCTTAGATACAGCATAAAGTTTTTACGTCCCTAATAAATAACCTGCTGAACTGACTGATTTATGACTGCACTGGGTCTTCATTGCTGCATGCGGGCTTTTCTCTGGCTGTGGTCTATGGGCTTCTCACTGTGATGGCTTCTCTTGTTTCTGAGCATGGGCTATAGATTTCAGGCTTCAGTAGTTGTGGTACATGGGCTCAGTTGCCCCATGGCATGTGGCATCTTCCCGGATCAGGAATCAAATCCATGTCCCCTGCAACAGGAGGCAGATTCTTAACCACTGGACCACCAGGGAAGTCCCAGCTGGAGTTTTGTACAGGCCCCTGTGATCTCTGGGTTTAGGATTCCTTACCTCCACCCTACCTTCTTTATTAAAACTCAGTACATTTTCTGGGTTTTAGGCTAAATATGAGAGGGGGACAAGTTTAGCCCCCACCCCCCCCCCCCCACGCCCTCCATCAGCTGGAGGTCCAGCCCAGGAATAGCACCAACCTGCTTGGCTCAAAAGGCTGGGGAGGTGAAGCCTCTTAGGCAAGAACCATTGTTTCCTTTCAAAGCAGGGGATGGAGGGGCCTGCTGAGAACCAAGATGAGAGGGCCCTCACAACTCCTGATCACAACTTCCTCTGCGGCTGCCCTAGCCAGATTTCCTGTTAAAATCGAGCTGACACATAGATGATTATGATAAGAAATGGAAATGCACTTCTGCTGACCCCATGAAAGCCAGTTGGGCTGGCTGCCCACACACAGGCTAGACTGAGAACCACTCCAGTAGGCAGTGTTTTAAGTACTTTAAAGTGTTTTTCTTTCTTAAACTCCTAGAGTCTATGTGCAGAAGTGAGCAAGTCATAGAGAGATGATATGAACAGCAGCCATCAGCCAACATTCCTGTCTCCTGCCCTCAGTGTTTCTGCTACTTCTCCTCAATCCCTAATATTAATATTAAAATGTTAGGAGAAGGGTGGGGACTTTCCTCATGGTCCAGTGGTTAAGAATCCGCCTTCCATTGCTGGGGGTGAGGGTTTCATTCCTGGTTGGGGAACTAAGAACCCACAAGGCGTGGACCCATGCACTGCAACTAGAGAGCCCATGTGATGCAAGAAAAAAGCCCGTGTACTGCAACCAAAGACCCAGCACAGCCAAAAAAATAAGATAAATAAAATGTTAGGAGAAGGATGGATTTCTAAAGCCCAGAGCTTTAAGAGAACAGGTTGGAAAAATGGTGGCCACTTTGCTCTTGACCAGGGCTTTCTTGGTCTCAGATGGTAAAGAATCTGCCTGCCATGCAGGAGACCTGGGTTTGATCCCGGGTCAGAAAGATCCCCTGGAAAAGGGAATGGCAACCCACTCCAGTGTTCTTGACTGGAGGACTGCATGGACAGAGGAGCCTGGGGGTTACCGTCCATTAGATCATAAAGTCCGACACAACTGAACTGAAGTGACTTAGTATGCACACAACTATCCAGTCTAAGGAAGTCACTCCCCATCCACCACCCCCTCTGACTTTCCTCCATCACTGTGCCAGTTTCTGTTTCTTTATAACAATCAACACAGTTTGTGGCTATGAGTTCACTTTCTTGGGTACTTGAGTTTCATGCCTCTCCAATTAGACTATAAACTCCACCAAGGCAGGAACTAAAGTATATCCAGGGATAGGGCAGCCTCCTCTCCAAACCCCTGGCATGCAGGGCCAGGCCTTTGTCTCTCCTGGAGCTTGGCCTGGTGCCTGCTCAGACTGACAGACACCATCCTTTCTTCTAGGGCATCATTGATACGTCATCCTGATGGGGCCTGGCCTCGAGCAGAGCGTTCCTGACACTCCCTCTGGTCTGCAGCTGACTTAGTGCCTTATTTCCTGCTCTGTGTCCCTCTGTGCTCGTGATCATTTGTGTCCAACCCTTTGAAATCCTTTGGACTGTCGCCCACCCAGCTCCTCTGTCCATGGGACTCTTCCCAGGCAAGAATACTGCAGTGGGTTGCCATTTCCTTCTCCAGGGGATCTTTCCGGCCCAGGGATCAAACCTTTGTCTCCTGCATTGCAGGCATATTCCTTACCCGTTGAGCCATCAAGGAAGCCCTTGTTTCCCTCTGATGTCCATTCAAATATCCAAAATAGCAAAAATTGGGAATGGATGGCGTTAGTCCCTGGAAGTTCTGGCTTTTCTACTCGTGACTCCAGGTTAGCAGAAGCATTCCTGACATGGACCGCTCCCCAGAAGAGGTCCTGAGTGAGGGCTGTCAGTTAGCATACAGGATGCCCAGTTTCATATGAGTTTCTAATCAACAGCGAATAATCATTGGGAATGTACCATGCAACATGTGAGACGTGCCAAAAAATGACCTGTTGCTTCTGTGAAATTAAAATGTAACTGGAGGGACTTCCCTGCTGGTCCAGTGGCTAAGACTCCTCACTCCCAATGCAAGAGGTCTGGGTTCAATCCCTGGTCAGGAAACTAGATCCCACATCCTACAACTGAGAGTCAGTTTAGTTCAGTTGCTTAGTTGTTTGACTCTTTGTAACCTCATGGACTGCAGCACACCAGGCTTCCCTATCCATCACCAACTCCCAGAGCATGCTCAAACTCACGTCCATCGAGTCGGTGATGCCATCCAACCATCTCATCCTCTGTGGTCCCCTTCTCCTCCTGCCTTCAATCTTTCCCAGCATCAGGGTCTTTTCCAATGAGTCAGTTCTTTGCATCAGGTGGCTAAAGTATTTGAGTTTCAGCTTCAATATCAGTCCATCCAATGAATATTCAGGACTGATTTCCTTTAGGATGGACTGATTTCCTTTAGGATCTAAAATTTCCTTTAGATCCTTTTGGATCTCCTTGCAGTTCAAGGAACTCTCAAGAGTCTTCTCCAGCACCACAGTTCAAAAGCATCAATTCTTTGCTGCTTAGCTTTCCTTATAGTCCAACTCTCACATCCACACATGACTACTGGAAAAACCATAGCTTTGACTAAATGGGCCTTTGTTAGCAAAGTAATGTCTCTGTTTTTCAATATGCTATCTAGGTCAGTCATAACTTAATTTTCTTCTAAGGAGCAAACGTCTTTTAATTTCATGGCTGCAGTCATCATCTACAGTGATTTTGGAGCCCCCAAAATAAAGTCAGCCACTGTTTCCCCGTCTATTTCCCATGAAGTGATGGGACCAGAGGCCATGATCTTAGTTTTCTGAATGTTGAGTTTTAAGCCAACTTTTTCACTCTCCTCTTTCACTTTCATCAAGAGGCTCTTTAGTTCTTCTTCGCTTTCTGCCATAAGGCTGAAAGTGTCATCTGCATATCTGAAGTTATTGGTATTTTTCCCGGCAATCTTGAGTGCATTACTTGATTCCAGCTTGTGCTTTATCCAGCCCAGCATTTCTCATGAGGTACTCTGTATATAAGTTAAATAAGCAGGGTGACAATATATAGCCTTGATGTACTCCTTTCCCTATTTGGAACCAGTCTGTTGTTCCATATCCGGTTCTAACTGTTGCTTCCTGACCTGCATACAGATTTCTCAAGAGGCAGGTCAGGTGGTCTGTTATTCCCATCTCTTGAAGAATTTTCCACAGTTTGTTGTGATCCACACAGTCAAAGGCTTTGGCATAGTCAACAAAGCAGAAATAGTTGTTTTTCTGAAACTTTCTTGCTTTTTCAATGATCCAACAGATGTTGGCAATTTGATCTCTGGTTCCTCTGCCTTTTCTAAATCCAGCTTGAACATCTGGAAGTTCATGGTTCTTGTACTGTTGGAACCTGGCTTGGAGAATTTTGAGCATTACTTTACTAGCATGTGAGAGGAGTGCAATTGTGTGGTAGTTTGAACACTCTTTGGCATTGCCTTTCTTTGGGATTGGAATGAAAACTGACCTTTTCCAGTCCTGTGGCCACTGCTGAGTTTTCCAAATTTGTTGGCATATTGAGTGCAGCACTTTCACAGCATCATCTTTTAGGATTTGAAATAGCTCAACTGGAATTCCATCACCTCCACTAGCTTTGTTTGTAGTGATGTTTCCTAAGGCCCACTTGACTTCACATTCCAGGATGTCTGGCTCTAGGTGAGTGATCACACGATCATGGTTATGTGGGTCATAAAGATCTTTTTTGTATAGTTCTGTGTATTCTTGCCACCTCTTCTTAATATCTTCTGCTTCTGTTAGCTCCAGACCATTTCTGTCCTTTATTGAGCCCATCTTTGCATGAAATGTTCCCTTGGTATCTCTAATAGAGATCTCTTGAAGAGATCTCTAGTCTTTCCTGTTTTAGTGTTTTCCTCTATTTCTTTGCATTGATCTCTGAGGAAGGCTTTCTTCTCTCTCCTTGCTATTCTTTGGAACTCTGCATTCAAATGGGTATATCTTTCCTTTTCCCCTTTCACTTCTCTTCTATTCACAGCTATTTGTAAGGCCTCCTCAGACAGCCATTTTGGTTTTTTGCATTTCTGTTTCTTGGGGATGTTCTTGATCTCCGTCTCCTGTACAGTGTCATGAACCTCCATCTCCTGTACAATGTCTGTAGTTCTTCGGACACTGTGTCTATCAGATCTAATCCCTTGAATCTATTTCTCACTTCCACTGTATAATCATAAGGGATTTGATTTAGGTCATACCTGAATGGTCTAGTGGTTTTCCCTACTTTCTTCAATTGAAGTCTAAATTTGGCAATAAGGAGTTCACGATCTGAGACACAGTCAGCTCCTGGTCTTGTTTTTGCTGACTGTATAAAGCTTCTCCATTTTTGGCTACAAAGAATATAATCAATCTGATTTTGGTATTGACCATCTGGTGATGTCCACGTGTAGAGTCATCTCTTGTCTTGTTGGAAGAGGGTGTTTGCTATGATGAGTGCGTTTTCTTGGCAAAACTCTATTAGCCTTTTGCCCTGCTTCATTCTGTACTCCAAGGCCAAATTTGCCTGTTACTCCAGGTGTTTCTTGGCTTCCTACTTTTGCATTCCAGTCCCCTATAATGAAAAGAACATCTTTTTTGGATGTTAGTTCTAAAAGGTCTTGTAGGTCTTCATAGAACCGTTCAACTTCAGCTTGTTCAGCATTACTGGTTGGGACATAGACTTGGATTACTGTGACATTGATTTGTTTGCCTTGGAAACAAACAGAGATCATTCTGTCGCTTTTGAGTTTGCATCCAAGTGCTGCATTTCAAACTCTTTTATTGTCTGTGTGTCTCCAGTGTGAGTGGGCATACTGTTTCCATTTTATAGGAGCAGAAAGTGAGCCTCAAAACACTAACCCTACTGAGCTGCAGAGAAAGGACTGGAAACCCAGGCTTCTGATCTGTATATCAGTACATGTCCGTGAGGTGACTTTCAGATCTGGCCAACGAGGGATTAGGCCCACTCGTTAACTGGCCAAGGTTAATCAGACCTCCGGTCACAGGCCAGTCACAGGTCACGGCTGGGGGAAATGACTGATATCTTACTTCCTATCACTGTAGTCATGAAACAGATTGGAGGAGGTTCTGCTGGGTGCCCATGGCCCTCTGACATCCTTGTTGCATGTCTCTTCCTCCCACACCCACCTCAGCTTCTCAGAAAAACCACTTCCTGAAGTTTATCCCGCCAGGCAGCTTTTTCAGGTGGCTAGTGAATTGCAGTGATTTGGATTTGTGGCATCCCTGGTGTCTGAAGGCAGAAGCACAGCATGTAGACAGCACCCCGTCCTCCTGAGAAGAGGGAGAAGAGAGCAGTGCTGCAGCAACAGGTTGCCGGGGGAGCTCTTCCTGCTTGGTGGGCACTCCTGGGGTCTCCATCCTTGGCAACGTGGGAGTCAGGTTCTTGATTATTTACCAAGGAGTTAAGATAGTTATGTGAAATCTTTTTTTTTTTTTTATGATTAAGGGATCCACTAAGAGCCAGAGGAAGGAACGGGGAGGATATATGGGGGCCACACACATATAGAAAGTCAGCTGATTGCCTATTTTTAAAAAGATGAAGTAGAGAAAAATTCCTTTACACCTTTTGCTTAATTAATTAGACTGCATTGGGTTTTAGTTGCTGCATTCAGGATCTTTGTTTTGGTGCACGGATTCTCTAGTTGCGGCGCGCAGGCTTCAGTAGTTGCGGCGCGCAGGCTTCAGTAGTTGTGGCACGCAGGCTCAGCTGCTCTGTAGCATGTCATATCTTATTTCCCTGACCAGGGATGGAACCCTTGTCCTCTGAATTGCAAGGCGGATTCTTGAGCTCTGGACCACCAGGGAAGTCCCTCCTTTTATACATTTTTAACTTTGATTAAGACATTTAAACTTTACAAATGAAAACTAAGGGGCATGATTATCTTTTCAAGGAAAAAAATAAATGATAGAGAATATATGCTTCAGTTCTTATCTCACAGCCAAGGCACAAGAGAAAAGGAAGAGATTTCCATGAAAACTAGAAGGAGTGGTTCCCCTGGAAGGAGAGTGAGAGGGAGACAGACAGACAAACCCATGGAGAATGGTGAGGGAGGCTCTCCCAAGAGGACTCTCAAGTCCTGTGAAGAACCAGCCCCATGTCGTCTCGACTCTGGGCCTTAGCCCAGGTCACCCTGCTGTGCTGCCTGGGTCAGGGGAGGGGATGGGTACAGGAATTGTTTTATTTTGTTATTTCTGTTTTTAAAATATTTATTTACTTGATTGTACCAGGTCTTAGTTGCAGCACGTGAGAGCTTAGATTTTAGTTGCAGCATGCAGAATCTTTAGTTGTGGGCAAACAGGCTGTTAATTGCCTCATGTGGGATCTAGTTCCCTGACCAGGGAACAAACCTGGGCCACCTGCAATGGAAGCATGAACTCTTAGCCACTGGACTGCTAGGGAAGTCCCTACAACAGCCATTTCAAATGATTTCCAACACCCTGATACACTCACATGATTTAAAAACTAAAAGGGACACAGTTTATAATGAAACATATACTGAAAACTATAAAACTGCTGAGAGAAAGTAAAGAAGACAAATAAATGGAGAGATATGCCATGTACATGGGTCAGATACTCAGTACTGTTAGGTCATCAGTTCTCCCCAAACTGATTTCCATGAGTTTTAATTAAATCTCAATAAAATTTTTGGAAGGCTTCTTTTTGGGTTGAAATTGAGAAGTCTATTTTAAAACTATATGGAAGGATGAAGTGTTTAGAATAGTCCAAGTAACCTTGAAAAGGAAGAGAAATGTTTGAGGAGTAACATTACCTGACTTCAGGATGTATTTTAAAGCTACAGAAATCAAAACTGGATAGTACTGCATAAAGGTAAACACATAGATCAGTGGAATAGAATACAGACTCCAGAATATATGTGCTCACATACAGACAACTGATTTTCAGCAGAAGTTCAAGGAGAATTAACTGGACAAAAGACAGTCTTTTCAACAAACAATGCCAGAATAATTGGACATCCATATGCAAAAAAAAAAAAAAAAGGACTTTGATCCACGTCTTGTATCATGTACAAAAGTTAACTCAAAATAGATAATAGATTGAAATTTAAAAACATAGGGGAAACATTTTGAGACTTTGGTAGGCAAAGATATTTTAAACGTGACACCAAAAGGAAATCATCCATTTAGATGTCGTGCACTAGATGTGATCCATAAAAGGAAAAAAATAGATAAATTTGGCTTCAGTCTTAAAAATTTAAAGCTTCTGCTTATCAAAAGATACCATTAAGAAGATAAAAGACAGGATGAAATGGTTAAATGGCATCTCCAACTCAATGGATATGAGTTTAAGCAAGCTCTGGGAGTTGGTGATGGATAGGGAAGCCTGGCATGCTGCAGTCCATGGGATCAGACACAACTTAGCGACTGAACTGAATAAGATAAAAAAACATGCCACAAGCTAGGAGAAAATATTTGCAAATCACATAATTGATAAAAAACTTGTATCCAGAATATATAAAGAATTCTAAAAGCACAACACTAAGAAAACAAACAACCTAACTAATAATAGAGCAAAAGATTTTAATAGACCCATTAAATAACAAATAAGCACATAAAAATATGCTCAATGTCATTAGTCATTAGGAAAATGCAAGTTAAAACCATGATAAGAAAGCACTATGCTCCCCAGGTGGCTCAGTGAAGAATCTGCCTGCCAGTGCAGGAGACTTGGGTTTAATCCTTGGGTCAGGAAGATTCCCTGGAAGAGGAAATGTCAACCCACTCCAGTATTCTTCCCTGGAATATTCCATGGACAGAGGAACCTGGCGGGCGATAGTCCATGGGTTCACAAAGAGTTGGACGTGACTGAGCATACATGTACACATGCTCCCTATTAGAATGGCTAAATTTGGAAAAATTGACCTGCCACTGTTAGTGAGGATGTGTAGCAAGTAGGACTCTCATACGCTCCTGATGGGAATGTAAAATGGTGTAATCAGCATGGTAAACAGTTTGGCAGTGTCTACCATAAAGCCCAGGCATTCTACTTCTAGGTATTTACTCAAGTGAAATGAAAGGATGTGTCCAGACAAAGGCTTGTTTATAGCAGCTCTATCTGTATTAGGTCAAAATTGGAAACAACCCACATGTCCATAAGTGGGTGAATAAACAAACTGGTATTTTCATGCAATGAAATGTTACTCAGCAATTAAAAAAAAAAAAGGTGAAGTATTGATTATGCTGATTGAAAGAAGATAGACCCCTCCAAAAAAATAAAAAATAAAAAGTACATACTATATGAGTCTATTTATATACATATTAGAGTTAGCTTTTTGTCTATGATGGGAGTTGCAAATGTTTTTTCCCAGTATGTAGTTTTTCTCTTGACTGAACTCTTTTGAGGGAATGGTGGGCAAAGCGGAACTTTAATTCATGGAGTATAATTTGCCAACATTTCATATTATGACTTTTAAGCCATAGTTAAACCAGTCTTTGCCCAAGGCATGAGGAAATCTTTTATGTTTTCTTCTAGAATTTTTATGTTTTATTTGTACCTCCAGATTGGTCTATTTGGAATTTATTCTGGTGCATAGTGTACATTGTAGGATATAGTTTTTCTACTTTTTAAAAAAAGACTAACACATTTTTGAAATAAAGCTTTATTTTCTCTTGGTGTGTTCTAAAAGTACTAGCATTGTATATCAAACAATGACTAATTTTTGGACGTTTACTTTGGAACTTAGGGCCATGGGGTGGGACATTTACCACTCTTGCTTGAATGTCACTTTGAGAAGCAGAAGTTGCTTACTCTACAGTAGGTAAAAGTCACCTTTGACACCAACATTTATTTTATTATTCATGACGTTTCCTTTCTTTTCCTGCCAAATTAAAGTTTGGTAGATGGGTGGGGGTAATTTCAATAGGTTGCCAAAGAAGACAGTTTATAGCGGGGACTGGAAAATACAAAACAACAACAACCACCAAGAAAAAAAAATCCTTTCTGCATGCATTGTCCTGTGACAGCTCTTATCAAAACTTGCAGATTTACATGTGACAGTATTCAAGAGTACCTTTTCAGAAAGTAGCACCGTGACCCCGAAGGCACTCTCTTTCCGACCATACAGTTAACTTGTCCTCTTTGAGTCAATCATCCATTTCACTAGTGTTTTTTGATCATTTGCTAGGCTCCAGGCACTGTGCCTGCCACCCTGGAGCCAGCAATCTGCTTGGGGAGGAGGAGCACACGGTAGAAAGTGTCTGAGAAAGGAAGGTGAGGGGGGTCCAGAGGAAGGGCAGCTGTGTGGGGAAGACAGGGGGAATGCTGAAGGATTGATGCCTTGACTGAGTTAAGATAAATGGGTAGGAATTCGTCAGAAGAGGAGAGGGGGAAAGGGTACCAGAGCACTGGCAAAGTCACAGACATGTGATGTGTTCTGGGAACTATAAATTGCAGCAACCAGAGGTCAGAGCAAGGAAGGAAGAAGTGAGAGGCCAGGCTGGAGAGGTGAGCAAGGGCTGCGCGGTGAAGGATGGGGACGGACAGGGGGAGGGCGTCCCAGGGCCTCCCTGACAGACCTGCAATTCTCTAAAAAGAGTCAGTCCTCTGCGCTCCATGCCCGTGTCAGGAAAGGCGGAAGGTCCAGACTTGGGCTGTGGTGGAGAAGAGACCCCTCGGAGGGGCCAGAGGACAAGCAGAGAGAGAAGCTGGGTGTGCGGGGAGAGGCGCCTTCGGGGGAAGGCTGGAGAAAGGGAGGGAGGAACCTCTCAGGCTGCCGCGAGAAGGGGGCCCCCAGACCCAGTGGAGACACAAAGAGGGTCAGGGGCGCGGAGGCAAATGTCACTCATGCCTCCCGCGACCCCAGACAAGCCGAACAAAGCAGCTGCGCTCAGTGGCCCCTCAGGAAGGCCAGTCATTTCCTGAGGAGATATGAGGCCGCCCAGGCATTGTTCCCGGCTTCCAGCATGGCCGCCATTACCTGACCAGCCCTCAGCCAGCGTGTCCGCAGCGCCTGGAGAGGCTCCCGGCCGTGGGCTCTGCTTTTCACAGGGCGGGTGTCTCGACTGCGACTCCAGAGAAGTGTCTTCTGCCCCCCGGGGCATGGCCCCCCACGCAGGACTAGCCGCCGCCGCCGCCGCCGCCGCCCCTCTCAGGACGCAGCTGAGGTGGACCCAGCGGGGCACGATGTGGCTCGGAGCCCTGCTGACGCTTCTGCTCTGTGAGTCCCCACTCTTGCTCAACATCACGTAAGCTTCTTGAGAAGGGAAGCTCGTGAAACCAACGTATTTCTCCTGTCTTTTCCAGGTTCAAGCCTCAAAGGTCAAGAAAACTGTAAGTCGTGAGACTCCCATCTAGCTTCATTACCTCTTTCTGTGACTCTTCCTGCTTGTTAGGACTGGTGGGTCAAGAGAGGGCTGATTAGAAAGTGAGTGGTTCCACAATTTGTTTTTTTCTGTTGTTGTTCTACCATAAATTTCTTATTTCTAAGATTTGTTTATTTGTTTTAGTTTTTGGCTGTGGTGGGTCCTATCGCTGCACTTGGGGTTTTTAGCTGGGACGAGCAGAGATTACTGTCTAGTTGTGGTGCGTGGTGGGCTTCTCATCGTGGTGGCGTCTCTTGTTGTAGCCCACAGGCTCAGTTATTCCTCAGCACGTGGGATCTTTCGAGATCAGGAATCGCACTGCTGTCCCTTGCATTGCACGGTGGATTCTTAACCACTGGACCACCAGGGACGCCCTCTACCATAGCATATCTATTTTTCATATCCCCAATTGTTTTTATTAAAAAATGAGCTACAATCAACTTGTTAGATCCATTAACTCAGAACAGAGTTTAAATGTCGTTATGACTTCTCTCCTAAATGATCTAAAGCAGATTAGATATCATCTCCCATCTATCCATGAGGCTATGATATCTAAATACCTGCAAATTATCTGCAAAATACCTGTAATATTTTGTTCTGGGGCACGGCAAGCGGGTTTTTGCCTGACTTTGAAATTTGGCCCATCATCCAGTTTAGAGCTGATTTTGAATCATTAAGATAAGCAGGTTTTGTTGTGCTTCATCTGGGACCAAGTGAAGTAAGGGACTGGGTGGGGTCTGGGGACTGAATAGAGAGGGAGAGCTCACAGAATGAGATGCCCTGGTCAGAGGTCACTTTAGTCGGCAGAAGCAGGGCAACTGGGTTGCTGCTTGGAGATGCCGTATGTGCGTGGTGCTGTTTGTTGAGCCCCAGCTTGGAGAGGGCTCATGAGGCTCTTGAGGCCGATCTGGCAGGTCTCCTGTGATAGCCCAGGTGCTTCGGAGGATGTCTGATCCCCATGGCAACCCACAGAATCAGGATGTCCATTAGCTTCATAATCGGACTAATTGACCGACGAAATCTCTGTCCCTCAGAGGAACTTGTCCAAAAAGAGCTGGTTAGAACATCGGCAATAGAACCTCCCCTTCTCAAAACCCGATTGTCTGGAGTCTGGAGCCACAGGCTTGACTCCAAATCTTTAAAGCTGCTGTTCCTCTGTCTGTTGGAGCCTTTTATTTATTTATTTATTTATTTTTGAGGCACCTCTGTACTGTTATTTGTTTTAAAATTTTGCTTATTTTTGGCTGTGCTGAGTCTTCGTTGCTGTTTGGGGGCTTTGTCTAGGTGCAGTGAACAGGGGTCACTCTCCAGTTGCCGTGCCTGGACTTCTCATTGTGGTGGCTTCTTTGTTGCACGAGCACGGTCTTTAGGAATCGTGGCGTTCTGGAGTGAGCAGGCTGTGGTAGTTGCGGTCATGGGCGTAGTTGCCACAGTCCTCCCAGACCAGGGATCAAACCCATGTCCCCTGCATTGATAGGTGGACTCTCAACCACTAGACCACCAGGGAAGTCCCTCTTGGAGCCTTTTTCTCAGTCTGTAAAATGAATGTGATGAGTCAGTATGAGATGAGATTAAAGAGGTGACTCACCTGCCCAATGTGTGGTGGTTAATAAAATAATGATTTATCATGGTTCTAGCTCAGGGCTTCCCCAGTGGCTCATCAGTAAAGAATCCGCCTGCAATGCAGGAGATTTGGGTTCTACCTGTGGGTCAGAAAGATCCCCTGGAGAAGGAAATGACAGCCCACTCAAGTATTCTTGCCTGGAAAATCCCATGGACAGAGGAGCCTGGTGGGTTCTTGGGGTCTCGATGACTCAGTAACAACACTGATCCTAGTTCACCGTCACCCTCAGAGCTCCTCCTCTCTCCATCCTCTGCTGCCTGGTGCCTCGGCTTTGGTCCAGACCACGCCCTGCCTCTGTGACTTCTTCAGCTCTCCGTTCTTCATCCCTGTGGAACCCCGTGTCTTCTGCCCCCCGTGGCATGTACCAAGGTCACAGGATAAAAATCTCTGGAATGACCAAGCCCCATACCAAAATGTCATGTGCATTTTGAAAAAGAATTTCCAGACACGAGGCAGAATGAGATGAGAAGCAGGTTTCTTAGAGTGGGAGAGGCTATTAGAACAGCAGGCTGTCTCAAGGGAGAGACATTTCTGACAACCATTTCTCAGGCTAGTAGCCTGTTTTATAGCCCCAGGACAGACAGTTCCTACTGGAATGATGGTATTGAGGTGATTGGTTAGGGTGCTGTGTGTGCGTGTTAGTAGCTCAGTCGAGTCTGACTCTTTGTGATCCTATGGATTGCGGCACGCCAGGCCTCCCTGTCCATTACCAACTCCTGGAGTTTACACAAATCATGTCCATTGAGTCAGTGATGCCATCCAACCATCTCATCCTCTGTGGTCCCCTTCTCCTCCTGCCTTTAATCTTTCCCAGCATCAGGGTCTTTTCAAATGAGTCAGCTCTTCGCATTAGATAGGGTGGGTATCTTACCCGATATTGGGTCAGGGAACTGGCCGGTTTAGATCTAGAAGGTCATGGCAACAGTTGCAGTGGAGCTTGGTCAGTCCCAGAGACTTTTATCCTGTCTCCCACAGTCCCTACCTCAGGGGGATGTCAGTCACTCCTCCTTTCCCAGGTTTCCCGGAGAAAGGTCTTTGTAACTTTGGGGAAGACCTCAGGCTCTCCAATTGCCTCCTCAGGCCTCCATCCTATTTTACATAAGGTGCCTGTGCAGGGTCACTGCTGGGTGATGGCAGAACCAGGTGGAGGGCCTGGGACTCAGGTCTACCATTCCTTAGACCACCCAGGACCATGTGCGTGACCTGCGAGCCTGCTCCAGGACTGAGGTGCTTGGTCAGCCCTGGCCCTTCCTCTTTTTTCACCTCAGGTCCCCACCCAACCCTAGCTGGCCAGTCTCAGGAGATGACCTCAGCTCCCTCTTCACCTAGAACACAAGGCTGTCTGGAGGGAACTCCCTCCACTTCCCGCCCCTGCCCCGGCTTCAGGCTTATCTGCCTCCCCACCCGTCCTCCCAGCTTCCCTCCTGGCTTCAGAGGCCATGTCTACCCTGCAGCTGGGTAGGGCCAAGCTGGTCCACCTGGGCTCTGAGCCCATCCTTGGCATCACCCCCTCCCCCAGAATCTCACGCTGTCGCTGACTGATCCTCCTACCCCACTTTTAGTAGCTACCCCTGCCTTTGTGGCTCTTTCAGTCTACACATGTGATTAGTAACACTTTATTTTAGGAAAAAGAAAAACACAAACAATCCCCCCCATTTATCTTCTGTCCCCTATCTTTCTATTCCCTTCCTCAGTCAAACTTCTCTGAAGGCTTGTTTCTTTAATTTAATTATTTATTTCTTTATTTTGGGGCTGCTTGGTATTCGGAATCTTAGTTCCCTGACCGGGCATTGAACCCATGCCCTCTGCAGTGGAAACACAGAGTGTTAACCACTGGACCATCAGGGAAATCCTCTGAAGCCTGGTTTCTAATCACTTCTCTGCTTCCTCACCTCTCAGTCGACCCTACCAGGCAGGTCTGGCTTTGGCCCCTACACCTCCCGAATCCTCGCTAAGAGGAGATGCCAAATACCATGAACACATCCAGACCTTAGCCTTCAGGACCCCAGTGTTTGCACAAAGCCTCTTTCTTTGGCCTGTAAACCCTCTTCCCTGGTGTTCTCCCACCTTTCTGATGCGGAGACTTGGACTTCCCCCAGGGAGACTTGGACTTTCTCAGAGTCTGATCCTCGCTGAAGCTCATCTCCTCCTCCCTCCCCCAACACACACCTCCACATGCCCACCCTCCAGTTCCACCCCAGCTCTGGCTGCTCCACGGATGGCCAGGCTTTCCCCGGGGCCATGGCTGACATTTCCTCCTCGTCATCCCCCAGGGTCCCTCAAAACAGCTGCAGCACCAGGACTTTGTCCCGCCCTTATCTTTGTCTGGCCTTGTCTCCTTTAGTCCGCTGCACCTCTATCCTCCCCGCCAGGTACCTAATCCAGGAACCTTATCTTCCACCCTTTACCTCAGTCCTCATGGCCAATCAAACAGGTCAAATACATATAACAAATATTATTGCTGTTTTATACTTTTTGTGCACCGCATGGCGTGTAGGATCTTAGTTCCCTCACCAGGGATGGAACCCATGCCCTTGCAGTACGTTCATAATGTTGTACAAACATCACCACTGTCTAGCTCCAAAACATTTTCTTCACCCTCAAAAAAGCAAAGTCCTTCTGCATCCAGTAAACATTTCTTAAGCCCATCCCTGCCCCTCAGCCCACTGCGTCTGCCCGAGCTCAGGCCACATCAGCTTTCACCTGAACCTTCATGCACGTAGCTACAGCCTCCCCTTCCAGCCCACAGTGATCTTTCTAAAGTTCCTGTCATCCTGTTTCCCTCCACCCCTCCCAAGACCCTGAGGACAGGGCCCAGCAGGTCAGCATGGTGGACAAGGCCCTCTGTTCTGGCCCCTCTTACCTGTCCCCACACTCCGGTTCCTATAACCACCTGTGCCCGGAATTCACTGATTTCTCCTGCCCCTGTGCTCTGGTACATGCTGTTCTCCTGCCCCGAGTCCCCCACCCATCCCTTCTGTCCTGGTCCAAGGCTCAGTTCCGGGGTCAGTTCCTTCAGACTTGCCTTGGCCTCTCCTGGGCACCCCTTCCTCCTGGCCTTACATCACTTAGTCCAGCTGTCTGGGTCCCCACCAGCCTGTATGTCTAGGACAACAGGGCTGCTTCTCATTCACCTTGTGATCCTAGCACCTGGCACCAGGTGCTCAGGAAATGTTTTCCTGAAAGAGACTCGAACTGAACTTGGAGGTGCCTGAGATTCAGGGGAGCTGGGTCAGCACGCTCCATGCTGAGCATCACGGGTCACCAGGGCCTCCGTGCTTCATGGCTCCCTGTATTTTCCTGATAGTGGTGGACGGTCCCTCCTTCTCTCCCACCCGCCCCCAGCCACCCACTTCTTTCTGAGTCATTTCCAGGTGGAGGGCTGAGGAGCTGATGAGTCGCGATGCCTCATCTTCCCCAGAGCATCAGTATCCGCTGACCACTGGCCTGGGGTGGCAGGAAGCAGGGCCCTTTGTTTTAGGGTGTGGGGCCTTGGCACTGGGGTCTCCTGGTGTCTCATCTGAGCTATGGTGATTTTCTTGCTTTGGATCTTCTCCGTCTGCCTTCATCTCTCCAGGTTAAAAGAATCTGTCCTCTTTGAGCTTCCCTGGTGGCTCAGATGATAAAGAATCTGCCTGCAGTGCCGGAAACCCTGGTCAATCCTGGGGTTAGGAAGATCCCCTGGAGAAGGAAGTGGCAACCCATTCGAGTATTCTTGCCTGGGAAATCCCATGGACAGAGCAGCCTGGAGGGCTACAGTCCATGGGGTTGCAAAGAGTTGGACACGACTGAGCAACTAACACTTCACTTCTCGACCGTGTCCTTTCACTACAGTTCTGAACCTTTGGTGTCCTCTCCCAGAAAGACACACACTTGCTTATAATTGGAGGTGGTTCATGGGTCCCCTAACACCTCTCTGTGAGCCTCACAGAGGCCTGGGTTGTAACAATCACTCTGTTGTATAAATAACGAGCCCTACACACAGTAATCTAGTTTGGCTGCTCCTGGAAAGTTTATTCACAAAGAGGATATTATTTTCCATATTATCTTAATGATCGCATCCCTGGGGGCTCAGCTGTAAAGAATCCGCCTGCAGATGCAGGAGATGCAGGAGATGCGGGTTCGCTCCCTGGGTCAGGAAGATTCCCTGGAGAGGCAAACGGCAACCCACTCCAGTATTCTTGCCGGGAAATACCACAGACAGGGAGACTGGTGGGCTACCGTCCAAAGAGTTGCAAAGATTTGGACAGGACTGAGAGACTGAGCACACACGTGTCTGAAGAATCAGGTAGAGATTTTTAAAGGTTGTGTGGGGTATTTATTATCTATTACTCCTTAACAAATCATCTCCAAACTCAGTGGTTTAAGATAATTTATCATCTCACACAGTTTCTGAGGGGCAGGAGTCTGGGAATGGCTTAGTTGGGTAGTGCTGACTCTGGGTTTGTCTGGAAGTTGCAGGTAAAATATTGGTCAGGGTTATGGTTTACCTGAGGGCTTGTCGGATGCTGTGGATTCTGCCTTTAAGCCCACTCATGAGGCCATTCCTCACCATGTGGGTCTCTGCAGAGGGAGGCTCATGACATGGCAGCTGGCTTTGCACAGAGTGAGTGATCCCAGAAGAGGAGGGGGTACCCAAGAGGAAAAATGCAATTACAAACTAATCTCAAAAGTGACCTACTCGCCCTTCTGCAATGTCGTTGTTCCTGAGACCAACCCTGGTCGGATGTGGGAGGAGACCACTGGCTGGTGTGACAGTAGAAGGCAGGGCTCACTGGGCGGCCCTCTTGAAGACTGGAAACCTGAAGGGTGTTGGTGGAGGTGGTGGTCATGGTGATAAAACCAAGGCTGCTGGTCTGTTGCATCAAGTCAATGAGCTGGGATTCGTATCTTGATACATTTTATAAACGCTTCCCCTTCTTCTGTCCTGCGTTCCCTTCTGCTTCCTTGTCTGCTCCTGCTGGCTGGCTGTGGAAGTGTGAGATCCCCTACCAGCGACTCAGCTGAGTTAATTTATTAAGCAGATGTGTGTTAGGTTTACTTAGAAAAAACAAGGTGGCGGAAGCGCCTTATGTTAGTGAACATCCTCCTCTCGAAAAACCAACTACCCGATGCTTTAGCTGAGGTTGCTGTTAACTGGTTAGACAGTGGTAGAGTGCCCTAGGGCTGGTCAGTAGGAGACTCTGGCATGGCTGGCACTGAGGCTGGAAGACCTGGAGTGGGAAAGAGTGGTGAAGTGTAGACCGTGAGCCCCAGGTGGGCAGAAACTGCCAGCCCCACCCTTCTCTGAGCCCCCAGCATTGGGTGCAGTGCCTGGCACAGAGACGGCCCCTCCAGTATCTGCTGAATGAGTGATGCTAAAGGAAGTGGGAAGGAGAAGTCAATCAGGGGCTAGGCATCGGGCAAAGCAGGCCTGCCCCTTCAGTGCTCTCAGCCACCTTGGTTTGGTCATTATTGTTTGAGATTAAAATACCAGGGAAGGCAAGTATTAGTGTTCTTTCTTTATAGGAGGAGAGGTGGTATCCTGGAAGGGTTAGATAACTCCCAGCGACACCCAGCTAATGGCTGTGGGACCAGGGGTTGGGACCAGGTGTGTCCGACTCTACTGTCTTCCTGGTTCCAGTTCTGTGTCCCAGTGTATCAGGCGTGGGTGTGCGTTTCATTCAGATGATGACAGTAAAGTAGCCCAAACCAGAGGGGTAACTAACACCAGGAGTCTGGAGAAGTTGTTGCAAGTCACCTTAGAAATTAAAAAATATATTTAAAAAAATTATTTATTTGGCTATGCTGGGTCTTATTGCTGCGAGGGGTTTTCTCTAGTTGTGGTGAATGGGGGCTACTCTCTAGTTGCGGTAGCTTCTCTCGTTGAAACACACGGGCTCTAGGGCGTGCAGGCTCGGTAGTTGCAGCTCCTGGGCTCTAAAGCTCAGGCTTGGTAGTTGTGGCCCGTGGGTTTAGTTGCTTCATCACATGTGGGATCTTCCCAGATCCAGATCGGGTATTGAACCTATGTTTCCTGCTTTGTCAGGGGGACTCTTTACCACTGAGCCACGAGGGAAACCCTGGTTTGTTTTTCCCCTGGAAAAAAATTGCTAGAAATATGACTTCAAGAAAGAGCTTTAGAGAGCGCAAGACTCAACAGCTGGTTTTATACCTGTGACTGACAGAATCTAGTTGACATTTCGAAAGCACTTTGTGCCAGGAACTGTGCTCCAAGGACTTAAACTCAGTTTCTCATTTACACTTACTATTATTATGTCCATTGTGACTTCCCTGGTGGCTCAGTGGCAAAGAATACGCCTGCCAAGTAGGAGACTCAGGCTCAATCCCTGGGTCAGAAAGAGCCCCTGGAGAAGGAAACAGCAACCCACTCCAGTATTCTTGTCTGGGAAATCCTATGGACATAAGAACCTGTTGGGCTACAGTCCATGGGATTGCCAAGAGTCGGATATGATTTTAGCCACTAAACAACAATGTCCATTGTATGGATAAGCAAACTGAGGCTCAGAGAAGCTCAGTAACTTACCTAAAGACACACAGGTTGTGTGCAGAGATGGGATTTGGTCCAGGAAGTCTGACTCTGCACTCATCCCCTGCTCTCTACTATCTTCTGATAGAATCACTGTACTAAACATCATCACTTAAAATGAAGGAGAAGGTACTGAAGGAGTAGGGAGACTTATCTGTCCTTACCTGGGAAGGGAATGTATTAATTGATGGGAAAATAACATGGTTAAAAGAAACTTCTGTTCTGAGAGCTCACCCAAGAAGCTCCTCAGACCAGGACCTGCAAGATGAAAAAGGGAGTTCTGAAGATTAATGGTGTAAGAAATGCATCTAAACAATCACCTTGTTTCATCTCATGACTAATCAGACGCCATTTTTTGTTAAGATTCTCAGAAATAAAGGCACAAGGATGGACTGTTCTATTCAGTTAAAACCTGGGACTTGAAGTTAAATTTTAAGTTGTTCAAAAAGATTTGATGTTACAAAAGAGAGAGAAAGACACTCACAAAAGAGAGAGAAAGAAAGACACTCTATTTTGTTTTGTTTTTGTTTTGCCAGTATCTCTGGCTAGCTATCTGGCTATACCTTTTGCTGTCTGTAAAATGATTTGGGACCACTTACAAAAATCATATATATTACTGTCCAATAGGATAAAATAAGGAAATCAGAGTGAGAAGAAAATTAAGGCAGTCAAATAAAACTATGACTCTTTCAGCACAGAAAAATGCATCCCAAAGGTTGCTAGAGGTAAAATTTGGGGCTTGTACTTCTTAGCAGTCACAGTGAAAGAGGGAAGCAAGATCCGTGAGAAAATGTGGTTTCAAGTTCTCACTTATCTGGTAAGGCTTCTGACTTCATCAGCTAGAAAACATCAGCTGAGACTGTGCTAATTTGGTCAGGCTAGGGTCGGGGGATGGAGGAGATGGAAGGTTGCGGGTGGGGACGGGGTGGCGGGGGTGTGGAGGGGTTGGGGTGTGGAGGGGTTGGGGGAGGGTGGCGGAGCATTTCCTGCGCGTTGCCATGTGATTTCAGAACAGTGGTAGCCATCACTTATCCCACAATTACTGTGTGCCAGGCACTGCACTGGGTGCTTTCTACTCTTCTATTTTACAACAACCTATTATGTACATACTGTAACCTCATTTTAGAGATGAGGAAGTTGAATTCAGAGAGGTTAATCAGCCGAGGTCACACAGTAAGTGATGACCCGAGATGTGAACGTTCCTCTGCCCCAGTCCTAGGCTCTCTCCAGGGCCACAATGTGGCGGCTCACTGGCTGCACACATCTCCTGGACGTGTTTTAGTCGTCACGCTCTGAAGCCTGCCGCCTTGTTATGGTGGGAATATGAGCCACTTAGTACCAACTGCCCTGGGCTTGACACACCGCGCATAGTCATCACACGCTTGGGACCCCTGGATGCTCTATTGTGCAGGGAGGTGATGATACCCATCTGATGATGATGGTGATGTTGTTCCTGAGATAACAGATGGGTGGTTCTGCTCTCCTTCCCCTCGGCCTTTAGCCTTCACCATCAACAGCATCCACATGCAGATCCTGCCGCAAAACACGGTGCAAAACGGGGAGAACTTGACCCTGCAGTGCCTTGTGGATGTCAGCACCACCTCACCGGTCCAGCCTCTGCACCAGGTGCTGTTCTACAAGGACGATGTGCTGCTTCACAACGTCTCCTCCAGGACAAACAGAGAGAGTTATTTGGTTCCCCACGTCCGGGTCTGTGACTCAGGGAGATACAAATGTACCGTGATCCTGAACAACAAGGAGAAAACAACGCCAGAGTATGAAGTGTGGGTAAAAGGTGAGAGCCTGCAAAAGAACATGGTTTGGGAGGGTGAATCATGAATACGTGCTGTAGCTAAAAGACAGACTGAATGAGTCACGACACACTGGACCTCCCTGCCGATCCACCACCCTTCTCACTGATGTGCTTGATGTTTTCCCAACCTGGACATGCGGGCAGTAGACACGCTCCTGATACACCAGGCTTTTCCTAACCTCCTTGCCTATGCATGGGCTTCTCCTGTGGCTCAGCTGGTAAAGAATCTGCCTGCAATGCAAGAGACCTGGGTTCAGTCCCTGGGTTGGGAAGATCCACTGGAGAAGGGAACGGCTACCCACTCCAGTATCCTGGCCTAGAGAATTCCATGGGCTGTATAGTCCATGGGGTCACAAAGAGTGAGTGACTTTCACTTCACTTCACTTGCCTTTTCACATGCTATCTGCTCTCCCTAGAACTCCCTCTTTATCTCCTCTCCTCATGAACTATCTCTCCTTGATCATTCAACTCAGTGACGCTTCTCTGACACTTTTCCCACACAAAATTGATCTTCCCCAGGGTCCTGGTCCTTATAGCTCTTGTCTCTCTCTGCATTCAATGGTATTTGTATAAAGGTCAGGGCGCTGGGTGTTGACAATGGATTCTTCAGTTGCTCTGCTTAGTTTCGGTCTGGACAAGTCCCTTACCTTCTCTACACTTTAAAATTCTCATCAGTGAAATGAAGATAATAATACAACCTCAGGGAGTTACTGAGAGGATTGAAAGATTCTGTGTTGGTAAAGATAGTGCAATTTCCAGCACATAATGAGTCTCCAGTAAGCTATAATTACTATTTCACTCAATAATGCAACTTTCTCACACATCTGGTTTCTCTCCAGACTCTGAGATTCTGAGGAAAGAGGTGGTGTTTAGTCTTTTTTTTTTTTTAATATATCTCAAAAAAATCTGGCTCATAGTAGACACTCAATAAATGACTGTGGAATAAACCTAGTTGAAAAGAGCAAGTAGAAATAGAGATGGAGAAACAAGAAAAATGTATCATTGTGGGGAATTTGGGTCACACAGTTCCATCCATTCATTTTTTCATTGGTTTATTCTCTCAAGAAGCATGTCCCAAGGTTGCAGATCAGGAAAAAAAAAAGGTGCTAGACATGAAAATGCATCAGGCAAATCCTAGCTATGGATGCAATTACAGTCCTGGAAGGAAGAGATACATTTAACAAATCACTACAGTCCAACAATCATTTGATCTGACTGCCTTGGGAGCACAGCAGTGAGAAGAAACAATTCAGCCTACAGGAGTTAGGGATGGCCTCCCGGAAAATGGACACTGGGTTCAGATACAAAAGATCACATAGGAATTATCTTGATGGCCAAATGGAGCCAAGGACAGAGAAAAGGGATATAGCATAAGAGTGAAAGTGCAGAGGCTGAGAAAGAAGTTGCTCTCCCAGCAGAGTGCCCCTGGGTCAACTTCCCTAACCTCTGTAGGCAAGTTTTCGTTTCCTGTCTTTAAAGTTGAGATCACTGGGTATCTCTGCATACCCTTGAATGTTGTTTGTTTTGAGGATTAAATGGGGAGCAGAGGAAGTGATCCACTGTTGGATGAATGAATGGCCCACCATGTACTAGGTGCTTGGCCAGACCATCCTTAGAAAGAAATAGTCTTTTCAGCAAACAGGAAACAGGAGGAACCAGGTGGGCAAGTGTTTGGGGGCATTTTCCTCTCAGAAGTATACGACCTCTGACCACCTTCCCGTCAGGCTTTGAGGCTCACATGGGAGGACATGACTATGTCACCCTCCAGGCCTGTTCGTCCTCTGGACGTCCTGGGCGTCCCATGGACCATTGTGGCATGGCTGGCCAGACATCCCTCTGTATCATCACGGGCCACAGCCACAGGGAAGCAGAGCAGCACTTCGGCATCTCCACTGGGGACAGGGGAGGAGCCAACAGGTCCCCGTGCTCACAGTAGCAGGGGAGGAGCCAACAGGTCCCCGTGCTCACAGTAGTGATGCAGAAAGAGTGGCAGGCCAAGACTTTGGGAAATAGATGTTGAAAAGAAATGTGCCAGAAACTTGGGATGATTTAATGGACACAGTTTGTGAATTCAGCCCCATTCTTCCTGGACAGCTGCTGCCATAGCTGTCATTTCTACATCTTTGAGCTCACTCCTGTGATCAGAAGAGTCATTCATACCATTGTTACTTCCAGTAAGAACTACCAGCTATTCAGGCCCTCACAGGACAAGATAAACGGTTCTGAGCATGTCACATGCATTTCATTTTACTCCTGCAGTGGCACTGAGAGATCAGCCTGGTTCCTCCTGTGTACAAATGTTGATGTTGGAGCTCAGAGAGGTTGGGTGGTCTGGTCACATCAAACACAGAGCCAGAGTCAGAACCTAGATCTATCTGACTCCGCAGTTGGCCTCTCTAACTCTTTTTTATGATAGGAGGTCTTTGAGGCAGAGAAAAGACAATCCATTCATTCATTAACCGTTTATCAAGTGCCCATTCTGATGAAGACCCAACAATGAGTACAACATGATCCCACCCTTGATCCCTTCTCCTGGGGATCTCGTGTGGGGGTAGGGGAGCACCTTCACCAGAAGTGACAGCAGAGGTGGAGCACATGCAGATCTCCTCCCCAGCAGGACAGCTCTCCATCTCTTCTTAAAAAAAATTTTTTTAATTAATTTTTAAAAATACCAAAAGCATTTTGTATTTGAGGTATAGCCAATTGACAAGGTTGTGATAGTTTTAGGTGAACAGCAAAGGGATTCAGACATACACATACATGTATCCATTGTCTATCTCTGACCTGGGCAGGTCAAGGAAAAGATTCACGAGTGACGGGGCAGGTGACACATTCAGGAAGAGGCAGGTTAGGATAGGAGCAAGTCTGTCTGACTCCAAGATGGAGTTCATGGCCCTTGGACCCCAGGGCCTGGACAGGACAGCTCATCTCAGCCAGACTCTCTCAGCTCCCTCTAATCCGACCCCGGCTCACCACCTGCTATATTTTCCCCTCCAGCCCTTCCTCTGCTCTAGACAGCCCTCCTGAAAAGCCATTCACATCCCTTGGCGCAAGCAGATCCCAAGACCCTGAAATGCCTGTCCTTGGCCCCTGTCTGACTTTATCTGTCCAAGTAACCTCCTTCCTCCAAGAATCCTCTCAGGTCCTATTCCTTTCTAGGGTCTTCTTGACTCCTCCAGGCAAAAGGGACTCCTCCTTTCCCGACTGCTCCCTCGGTTACTGTCTCTGTGAGCCACTCTCAGTTCAGTTCAGTTCAGTCGCTCAGTCGTGTCCGGCTCTCTGCGACCCCATGAATCGCAGCACGCCAGGACTCCCTGTTCATCACCATCTCTCGGAGTTCACTCAGACTCACATCCATCGAGTCTGTGATGCCATCAAGCCATCTCATCCTCGGTCGTCCCCTTCTCCTCCTGCCCCCAATCCCTCCCAGCATCAGAGTCTTTTCCAATGAGTCAACTCTTCACATGAGGTGGCCAAAGTACTGGAGTGTCAGCTTTAGCATCATTCCTTCCAAAGAAATCCCAGGGCTGATCTCCTTCAGAATGGACTGGTTGGATCTCCTTGCAATCCAAGGGACTCTCAAGAGTCTTCTCCAACACCACAGTTCAAAAGCATCAGTTCTTCGGCGCTCAGCCTTCTTCACAGTCCAACTCTCACATCCATACATGACCACAGGAAAAACCATAGCCTTGACTAGACGGACCTTAGTCAGCAAAGTAATGTCTCTGCTTTTGAATACGCTTTCTAGGTTGGTCATAACTTTTCTTCCAAGGACTAAGCGTCTTTTAATTTCATGGCTGCAGTCACCATCTGCAGTGATTTTGGAGCCCCCAAAATAAAGTGTGACACTGTTTCCACTGTTTCCCCATCTATTTCCCATGAAGTGATGGGACCACATGCCATGATCTTTATTTTCTGAATGTTGAGCTTTAAGCCAACTTTTTCACTCTCCTCTTTAACTTTCATCAAGAGGCCCTTTAGCTCCTCTTCACTTTCTGCCATAAGGATGGTATCATCTGCATATCTGAAGTTATTGATATTTCTCCCAGAAATCTTGATTCCAGCTTGTGTTTCTTCCAGCCCAGCGTTTCTCATGATGTACTCTGCATATAAGTTAATTAAGCAGGGTGACAATATACAGCCTTGACGTACTCCTTTTCCTATTTGGAACCAGTCTGTTGTTCCATGTCCAGTTCTAACTGTTGCTTCCTGACCTGCATACAGATTTCTCAAGAGGCAGGTCAGGTGGTCTGGTATTGCCATCTCTTTCAGAATTTTCCACAGTTTTTGTGATCCACACAGTCAACGGCTTTGGCATCGTCAGTAAAGCAGAAATAGCTGTTTTCCTGGAACTCTCTTGCTTTTTCGATGATCCAGTGGATGTTGGCAATTTGATCTCTGGTTCCTCTGCCTTTTCTAAAACCAGCTTGAACATCAGGAAGTTCACGGTTCACATATTGCTGAAGCCTGGCTTGGAGAATTTTGAGCATTACTTTACTAGCGTGTGAGATGAGTGCAGTTATGTGGTAGTTTGAACATTGTTTGGCATTGCTTTTCTTTGAGATTGGAATGAAAACTGATCTTTTCCAGTCCTGTGGCCACTGCTGAGTTTTTCAAATTTGTTGGCATATTGAGTGCAGCACTTTCACAGCATCATCTTTCAGGATTTGAAATAGCTCAACTGGAATTCCATGACCTCCACTAGCCTTGTTCATAGTGATGCTTTCTAAGGCCCACTTGACTTCACATTTCAGGATGTTTGGCTCTAGATGAGTGATCACTCCATTGTGATTATCTTGGTCATGAAGATCTTTTTGTATAGTTCTGTGTATTCTTGCCACCTCTTCTTAATAACTTCTGCTTCTGTTAGGTCCATACCATTTCTGTCCTTTATTGAGCCCATCTTTGCATGAAATGTTCCCTTGGTATCTCTAATTTTCTTAAAGAGATCTCTAGTCTTTCCCATTCTGTTGTTTTCCTCTTTCTTTGCATCGATCGCTGAGGAAGGCTTTCTTATCTCTTCTTGCTATTCTTTGGAACTCTGCATTCAGATGCTTATATCTTTCCTTTTCTCCTTTGCTTTTGGCCTCTCTTCTTTTCACAGCTATTTGTAAGGCCTCTCCAGACGTGGGCTTGATCCCTGTCTCCTGTACAGTGTCACAAACCTCAATGTCATGAACCTCATAGTTCATCAGGCACTCTATCTATCAGATCTAGGCCCTTAAATCTGTGTCTCACTTCCACTGTATAATCATAAGGGATTTGACTTAGGTCATACCTGAATGGTCTAGCGGTTTTCCCTACTTCAATTTCAGTCTGAATTTGGTAATAAGGAGTTCATGATCTGAGCCACAGTCAGCTCCTGGTCTTGTTTTTGTTGACTGTATAGATCTTCTCCATCTTTGGCTGCATAGAATATAATCAATCTGATTTCGGTATTGACCATCTGGTGATGTCCATGTGTAGAGTCTTCTCTTGTGTTGTTGGAAGAGGGTGTTTGCTATGACCACTGCATTTTCTTGGCAAAACTCTATTAGTCTTTGCCCTGCTTCATTCCGCATTCCATGGCCAAATTTGCCTGTTTCTCCAGGTGTTTCTTGACTTCCTACTTTAGCATCCCAGTCCCCTATAATGAAAAGGACATCCTTTTTGGGGTGTTAGTTCTAAAAGGTCTTGTTAAATTCACCCATTCAAGTCCATTTTCGTTCGCTGATTCCTAGAATGTCGACATTCACTCTTAACCATCTCTTGCTTGACCACTTTCAATTTGCCTTGATTCATGGACCTGACATTCCAGGTTCCTATGCAACATTGCTCTTTACAGCATTGGACCTTGCTTCTATCACCAGTCACATGCACAACTGGGTACTGTTTTTGCTTTGGCTCCATCTCTTCATTCTTTCTGGAGTTATTTCTCCACTGATCTCCAGTAGCATATTGGGCACCTACTGACTTGGGGAGTTCCTCTTTCAGTATCCTATCATTTTGCCTTTTCATACTCTTCATGGGGTTCTCAGGCAAGAATATTGAAGTGGTTTGCCATTCCCTTCTCCAGTGGACCACATTCTGTCAGACCTCTCCACCATGACCCACCCATCTTGGGTGGCCCCACGGGCATACCTTAGTTTTATTGAGTTAGACAAGGCTGTGGTCCTAGTGTGATTAGATTGACTGTTTTCTGTGATTATGGTTTCAGTGTGTCTGCCCTCTGATGCCCTCTTGCTTCCTACTGTCTTACTTGGGTTGCTTTTACCTTGGACGTGGGGTATCTCTTCATGGCTGCTCCAGCAAAGCACAGCCACTGCTCCTTACCTTGGACGAGGGGTATCTCCTCACTGCCACCCCTCCTGACCTTGAATGTTGAATAGCTCCTCTAGGCCCTCCTGCACCGGCACAGCCACCGCTCCTTGGACTATCTTAGACATAGTCTATATATTTTTCCAAAGTACCTGGTATGGTGCTCAGCACATATATACTCAGTAATTACTTGGTAATTACCTGAGGTTCTGGGAACAAAAGAACCATCAGATGGGTCAACCCCAGTGACTGGGCTGACGGGTGGCTTATACTAATGAACTTTCTCTTCCCCCAAAGGAGTGTCTGATCCCAGGGTGACACTGGACAAGAAGGAGGTGATAGAAGGTGGAGTCGTGGTAGTCAACTGTTCTGTCCCAGAGGAAAAGGCTCCTGTACATTTCACAATTGAAAAATTTGAACTAAATATAAAGGGCGCCAAGAAAAAAAGAGAAAAGACCTCTCAGAACCAGAATTTTGTGACGCTGGAATTTACAGTTGAGGAGCAAGACCGTGCCATATATTTCCAATGTGAAGCGAAGATCTTTTCCGGGTCCAACGTGGAGTCTTCCAGATCCATGAGGAGTGAACTGGTCACTGTCCGGGGTCAGAGTCCTACTCTCTATCATTCTTCCTGGTTTGCTGATTTGGTCTGGGGAGAAAGCCCAGAATTGGAAAGGGGCTCAGGCTTTTGCTGCTCAAGACTGTTCTTTATTATTATTATTTTGTATGGAGCATAGCTGATTAACAAGTGTTGTGATAGTTTCAGGGGAACAGCAAAGGGACTCAGCTATACGTATAAACGTATCCATTCTCCCCCAAATTCCCTTCTGGGCCACAGAAAACTGAGCAGAGTTCCATGTGCTATATGGTAGGTCCTTGTTGGTTATCCATTTTAAATATAGCAATGTGTACATGTCCATCCCAAACTCTCTAAGGATCCCTTCCCCTCATCCTTCCCCACCCTCCTGCAACATTCTCTAAGTCTGTGAGTCTGTTCCTGTTTTGTTAAGTAAGTTCATTTGTGTTTCTTTTTAGAATCCACATACAGGAGTCATCATACATTTTCTCCTTCTCTGTCAAGACTGTTCTTAATCACTTTATATTTTTCAAACTTGTTGTCTGTGGCACAATTTAACTATATACACTTACATATTTCCAAAAAATTCTTAACCTTCATACATGATGTCTTTTGTTATTCTTCTTTCTATTTTATTTCCATTTCTTAAAGCACTGGCTGAGACTCACTGAAATGATCTTGTGTGACTTGCAGCTTGGGAACCATGACTTTAAACCATGAGGATCAGACATCAGGAAGTGGAGTCTGGAGGGGATCTAGAGGAAAGGAGGGGCAGATCCTCAGCTTTTGCCTCCTGCATTTGACAAGGGATTTCCCCCTTCTACCCATCCTTCCATCACTGAGACCGTTGGACAAATAGGAAACAGATGATGTGTCCTGAGAAGTGCTCTCAGGACAGAAAGGCTACAGCAGAGGGGAGCCAGGGTCTGAGGGTCTGGGACAGAGAGCTCAGAGCTCCAGGTCAGGCACCAGCAGCTCCCAGTGACCTGAGAGGGGAGCATGCGTGAAGCAGGAAGAAGGCAGGGGAAGGAACAGTTTACCGCAGAAAGGCTCAAGCGTATTCAGGATTGGAGCCCTACATCTTGTTAAGTGACCCTCAGGGGACTTCCCTGGTGGTCCAGTGTTGGGAATCTGCTCGTCCAATGCAGGGCACACGTGTTCGATCCCTGGTCAGGGAACTAAGATCCTGCATGCCGTGTGGTGTGGCCAAAAAAATAATAGAACAACAATTAAGAAAAAAAAATGAACCTCTGCTTTTGGCACCTTCACTTTGCCCATTGTGTGTACATAATGCTATATTGTATGTATATATATTTCCTGTATAGTATTATGTGTGTATATGTGTATATATATATATAGTATTATGTATATACAAAAAATTTTTATTGTAGTTCATGGTGTGGGTTAAATTTTCAGAAAATGCGGTACTATATAAAGTGACAATTCTTCACAATAAGTATCAACACTTAGAGAAAGTCCCTTGTATGGTCATCTAGACTTATTCTGCTCATTCATCATGTACACACACAGTTTTGACTTGTTTATCTTTGTTTTTACCAAAAAAAAAAAAAAAGAGAGAGAGAGATACCTGTCAAACATTCTCTCTTGTAACTTTTTCTCAACAAATACAGTATAGATGTATTTTTGTCCATATCAAGAAATACATATCTTTATCATTTTAGTGACAACTCAGAATCCTGTTGTAAAGATATGCTCATTTCATTTTAGTTTTTTAAAATTAATTTATCTTCTGAAAGTGAAAGAAGGTTTTATTCAAGGAGGGAACACACTCCATAGACAGAGTGTGGGCCATCTCAGAAGGTTACAGTCACTGGCCTCATTTTACGTTGATGGACATTTAGCCATTTTTTTCCCACTTGTTTGCTCTTAAGACAATGTTGCAGCGAACATTCTCGTAACTTCTATAGTTTCATGAGTATCTTATCATTTTTTATGTGTCAAATTCCTTTTTCTTGAATTATTTATTTCTTTATGTTTGGCTGTGCTGGGTCTTTGTTTCTCTAGTTTCAGGGTGGAGGGACTACTCTAGTGGTGGCTTCTCTTGGTGAAGAGCATGAGCTCTAGGGCACACAGGCTTCAGTAATTGTGGCACACGGGCTTTGTTGCTCTGTGGCGTGTGGAATCTTCCTGGACCAGGGATCGAACCCATGTCCCCTGCTTTGGCAGGCAGATTCTTAACCACTGGACCACCAGGGAAGTCCCTGTGTCAAATTCTTGATTCAAATGTTTTGTGCATTTTCGGTGTTAAAAAATATCACCAATGCACTCCTCCAAAAGGATAAACATTTCCATCAAAAGTGTTCATTTTCCCACATCCTCATCAACACAGTATATTATTGATATTTTCTCTTGAATTGACTGCCTTGTGAGCAGCTTACAGGATCTCAATCCTCAGTCAGGGACTGAACCTGGGCCACAGTAGTGAAAGCACCAAATGTTAACCACTAGACTGCCAAGGGAGCTCCCAATATTTTTGTTATTTTTGACAGTCTATTATAATTGAAGCACAATGGCATATCACTACTGTGATTTGCATTTCTTTGGTCTTTAGTGAGGTTGAGTATGCTTTTTACATTTGTAAATGTATGCTTTATATCCCTTCATGCTTGCCTATATTCACATACACTTTGCCCATATTTGCCTACTGCTTCTGATTGATTTGTTTGAGCCCTTTATAGATTAAAGGAATGAGCTCTTTGTCAGGTGCTATGCAAAAATTTACCCAGTTTGTCACTTGCTTTATTTTTTACTTCCATGAAAAAGCTTTCAATCTTTAGTTGAAGTTACGCATCTTTTTTCCTTATGGTATCAATTTATGCATCTTTTTTTTTTACGGTATCCAGTTTTGTGATTCACACCTAAAGTTCCTCCACGCTCCAAGATTATTAAAGCACAAAATGCACCTCTGTTTTCTTTTACTGTTTCTGTGGGTTTAATTTTTTTCCTCTTGTGCATTTAGATCTCTGATACATTGAGTTTGGGTGTCAGGAAAAAAATCTTTAGTTATTATCAAGCTACCCCAGAGGGCATTATTGAATGTCCTAAAAGATGCCATCTCTTTTTTTGATTCTTACCCAGGAAAACAAATTCCTTTTTTGTGTGTGATAGTTTCTTTTATTGTGAATTTAAATGAATTTACAGTAAAAAAAAAAAAAAAAAAGCTAACGAATATTAAAGTAGTAGGCCACTTTAAATTTACTTTTGGCATTTTTTAATGCCCTTATCTGTATTTTACGTGGCTGTAATGGGTGTATACACTCCCTTACGCTCTGCTGGTGTTTTGGTGGAAGCAAAGGCCTGGCTCTACTTCCCTCACCTTGTCCGAACCCTAATGTCCGACCCATATTTTATTAAAACAGTGTTTTCCAAACTGCTTGAGTCATGAAATCAATTTAGTTAGTCACAACCAGCATTTTTAAAAAGAAATAGAACAGACTAGAAAACACTTTGCAGGGGGATATGGCATTATTTAAAAATTCATTTCCATGAAGCTGAACTTTGGAAAGCAAGGGGATATCTAAGCTGAAATGCCAGAGGTCCATGAAATGGTATGAGAGTTACCTAGAAAATCCTTGGTGGGCAGGAGTCTGATTCTCACTGCTGTGATTATTTCTGAAGTCATTTGAAAAATGTTCTTCAGATGAGATGTAGATTTGACCTTTGGGAAGCTCAAAGTTAGAGAAATGAAATTAAGAAGAAGGCTGAAGATGCAAGAGTGAGCGAGAGGGAGGGAGCACCAGAGCAGCCTAGGTGAAGGTTTTTGAGAGGAAAGGTTGAATCTTTTTTAATTAATAAGGAAAAACTGGTTGGTATCCAAAAGCACAGAAAAGGGGAGGGAAGTTCCTTTTCTCCTCACCCAGATTTGAACCTGAGTCCAACCAGCCTGTCCTCTTCTCGTAGAATCCTTCTCTAATCCCAAGTTCCACATCATCCCCGAGGGAAAGATCACAGAAGGAGATGACCTCCAGGTCAAGTGCACCGTTCAGGTGACGCACCAGGCCCAGTCATTCCCGGAAATCATCATCCAGAAGGACAGGGAGATTGTCGCACACAACAGCCTCAGCAGTGAGGCTGTGTACTCCGTGATGGCCACAACAGAGCACAACGGCAACTACACGTGCAAAGTGGAAGCCAGTCGCATATCCAAAGTCAGCAGCGTCGTGGTCAACATCACAGGTAGGGTTGCTGGAGGGCGTCGGCATGTGGCGGACTCATGACGTGTCTGTGCTGGAATCCGGACTGGGCAGTGAGAGCTGGTTCTTCTGCTCCCGCCAGTCTGAATGGATGTGCTCAGGCAGGGCCGTGGTGCTCATGGAAAGAAAGTCAGTGCAGAGCGAGTCAGCAGTCTGCTGTGGTGCTTGAGGGTGCAGGTTGGGCCATCAGATCCCAGCCGGGCCACTCAGTACATCTGTGACCTTGAGTGGGTGACTGACCATCTCTTTGCCACAGTTCTGGCATTGGACTGAGGATAGCACTGCAGGACTGTGATAAGGACTAAATGCCATCGCCTTTCCTACACAGCCGCGTACAGAGTGAGCACTCAGCAAATGTTAGCTGATGTTTCTGTTACTCTGTCACATATTTCTTCCCTTTGTGCCAAGTACTGTGCTAGATCTCTACATCCCTGTGGAGGTCCTAAGACAGGGTCAGGAACAAGAAAGCATTCAGTTCAGTTCAGTTCAGTTCAGTCACTCAGTCGTGTTGGACTCTTCGCGACCCCATGAATCGCAGCACGCCAGGCCTCCCTGTCCATCACCATCTCCCAGAGTTCACTCAAACTCACGTCCATTGAGTTGGTGATGCCATCCAGCCATCTCATCCTCTGTTGTCCCCTTTTCGTCCTGCCCCTAATCCCTCCCAGCATCAGAGTCTTTCCCAATGAGTCAGTTCTTTGCATGAGGTGGCCAAAGTACTGGAGTTTCAGCTTTAGCATCATTCCTTCCAAAGAACACCCAGGGGTAGACTCAAAAATAATAGTCACAGTTCCTCTTTGTTGAATACTGTTTGCCTGGTTTACATACATTTTCATTTCAAGCTCATAATTATGCCATAAGGTAGGTATTATGATGCAGTCTACTGGAGCTGAGAAGTCAGGTCACTCACCTAATGATTATTACCAAGATTTCTGAGTGGCAGAGCAAGAGTTATCCCCGGCCTGTTAGATTTCCAAATCCATGTACTTAGAAAGTTCCCCTGGATGCCTTCCTTCTTTACCTGGCTTTACTTTTCATTTATTTATTTAGTTTAATTTGGGGGCTGTACTAAGTCTTCATCAGAGAAGGAAACGGCAACCTACTCCAGTATTCTGGCCTGGAGAGTCGCATGGACAGAGGAGCCTGGTGGGCTACAGTCCATGGGGTTGCAAGGAGTTGGACACGACAGAGCACGCACAGACACAAGTCTTCGCTGCTGCGCTCTGGCTTCTTGCCAGAGCTTAGTTGCCCTCCTGCGGGTGAGATCCCTGACCCAGGGTTCAGATCCACGCCCCTTGCAGCAGAAGCGCAGGGTTTAGTTGTTGTTGTTTTTATTTCATTTATTTTAATTGGAGGCTGATTACTTTACAATATTGTGGTGTTTTTTTGGCCATACATTGACATGAATCAGCCATGGGTGTACATCATGTGTTCCCCATCCTGAACCTCCCTCCCACCCCTTCCCCATCCCATTCCTCAGGGTCATCCCAGTGCCAGCCCTGAGCACCATGTCTCATGCATCGAACCTGGGCTGGTGATCTGTTTCACATATGATAATAGACATTCTATTCAGATCATCCGACCCTCGCCTTTTCCCACAGAGTCCAGAAGACTGTTCTATACCTCTGTGTCTCTTTTGCTGTCTCTTTTGCATATAGGTTTATCATTACCATCTTTCTAAATTCCATATATATGTGTTAATATACTGTTCTGGTGTTTTTCTTTCTGACTTACTTCACTCTGTATAATCGGTTCCAGTTTCATCCACCACATTAGAACTGATTCAGATGTATTCTTTTAATGGCTGAGTGATATTCCATTATGTAAATGTACCACAGTTTTCTTATCCATTCATCTGCTGATGGACATCTAGGTTGATTCCATGTCCTGGCTATTATAAACAGTGCTGCGAGAAGTGCAGGGTCTTAACCACTGGATGGCCAGGGAAGTCCCTACCTGACTTTACTTTTCAAAACAGCTTTTACCAGAAAAAAAAAAAAGAAGTACTCTACCTCTCCCTGTGTATTGAATATCTTTAAGCACTAGAATGTTAAGGTGGTGAGGGTATTATCTATTTTATCCGGTGCTATATCACTAAGAGCTGAACAGTACCTGCCACACAGTAGGCTTTCAATACGTATTTGTTGGATGAACAGATGAGCATCGGGTGACAGTTTTCTAGAGGCAGAGTCAGCACTTTTTGGTTCCCAAGTGAAAGTGTTCATTCATTCATCATTCATTTGCTCATTTACTGAAAGCCGCCTCTGTGTCAACAGAGACTATACTGTCACAGCAACAGTCCCCAGTATCATAGGTAGTCTGCCGACTACCCAGGTAGGTGACTGGCAGGTGTTGGATCCTGCTGGTCTATACGAGGTTGGCTCCTACTACCTATTTAGTTTATTATCGATAATGGCAAATATTTTGATGGCATATATTTTTTTAGATAAAATATAATTATCTTTTAGAAAACAGTACTCAGTTCAACATATACTGAGCACCTTCTGTGTGTTGGGCAACTTTGGGGACCTAGGGAGCTGCCCTCTGCAGCTTTGAAGAATTTCACAGACATAAATAGATGATGAGAACGTGATCCTATGATCAACTCTGTTAAAGAGATGGTCATATGGTCACGGGAGCAGCAGGGACTACGTGGCAAACACAAGGGCAATTTCAGGGCTTACAGCAGCACTCCAAGCCCTTAGACCAGGCTACTTTAGGGAAACATGAGGCATCTTTGGACCACAAGATACTATTGTTGTAGCTGATCCCACATCAGAAGTTTGAGTCACGCTGAGTATGCAAGTCAATCAGAAGGTGAGGCTCCCTGGCCCAAGAAAGCACAGGGTTAGGCTGGGCCGGCCCTTCCCACCCCATCAGTCTGATGCTCTGTGGTCCTGTTCCATGTAGAGCTGCCAGAGCCGTGCCAGGGCTGGCAAGCAACTCCCCCACCTCCAAGTGCTGCCAGCCCTTGGACCTGGCTCCAGGCCCACTTCTGCAGCCTGTTCTGCTCTCCCCTGTTGCTATCAAGCCTCACTATGAGTGGTTCTATAGAGTGATGCTGGAGGCTCACAATAATTTTGTGGACATCAAGATCACTGAATTACTAATTTGTCTTTGGCTTGAAAGTGGGTTTCCATCACCTCTCACTGTTCACATTTTTCAGACCCAGGTGCTACCAGGACTCCTGACTCTGTCCTGTCATCTCATCTCGACAATCACACATTCATTCTGACCTCTCACAGCAGGATGTCATAGGGGTTCCCCAAGCGTCTCTGCTCCAATTCATCCTTCAACTAACCTGTAGGAGAAGCACCTATTTGACCTCATTATTCCTGGGCTTTATGGGCTTCCTTGGTGGCTCAGTTGGTCAAAAACAAAAACAAAAACATCCTGCCTGCCAGTGCAGGAGATGAAAGAGACCTGGGTTTCATCCCTGGGTCAGGAAGAACCCCCCGAGAAGGGCATGGCAACCCACTCCAGTATTCTTGCCTAGAAAATTCCATGGACAGAGGAGCCTGGCAGGCTACAGTCTATGGGCTCGCAAAGAGTTGGACATGACTGAGCACCCACGCATGCACTCACACACGCACACACATGCTTGCACACATGCACACATGCTTGCGCACACACACACACACACACACACACACACACCCCTTCACCTTGAATGCAGCCCCTTCCAAACATCTCACCCGACTCTGCCTGGAATATTCTTTCTGCTTGGTCGCTGGAAGACCTCTATTGTCCTTAAAGACCAAGCCCCAAATCTCCTCTCTAGGAACCTCGCAGGAAGAGTCCCATGGTTACACTTCAGTTCCCGTCACACTCTTCTCCTGTCAACAGGTCAGCAGTCACTATAAAGATCTAGCACCTGTCTCCATCATCCTGGGTGAGCTCTGGAAGGTCTGTGGCTCAATGTATCTGACAACACTGATACTTAGCACAGAGCCTGGCACATTATAGGAACTCAGTAAATATTTGCTCAGTGAGTGAACAAAAGACTTATCCTTATTAACCCGAGTGATGGTCCAGCAGTTCTGTTTACGTCACTCCTTTACAAACAGATTATTCCCTAACAACATCGCATTCTTAATTCTAAACCATTGTCCATCTACCCCAGCAAGATGTTTTGTATTTTTTGCATTTTTGTTTACTTATTTTTTAGTGTGGAATCATTTCTGTGGGATTCTTTCTGAGGTTTTTGTTTGTTTGTTTGTTTTAACTTTTTGGTATTTGTCCAGTGAGATTGTAAGGCCCTTAAGGAGGTCAATTTCTTTCTTTCTTTCTTTTTTTTCCTACTCCTAACCTAGAGCTTTGTTTTATTTCATTTTATTTCATTTGGCTGTGCCTGGTCTTAGTTGTGGCATGCTGGATTTTAGTTGCCCCTCTTCGTTGCGGCATGTGGGATCTAGTTCCCTGACCAGGGATCAAACCCAGGCCCCATGTACTGGGAGCATAGAGTCTTAGCCACTGGATCACCAGAGAAGTCCCCTAACCTCAAGCTTTTGATGGTGATCTGAAAAGAGGTAAGTCAATGTTCATTATATGGAAGGAAGGAGGGGGTGGAATGTGCCTCAATGAATTAATTATTAGGAGATCACCTGACTTACAGTGTTATTTTATTCCCTATCAAGGAAACTAAGAAGACACCACATACTGATTATAGTTATGATGGAAATGACTTCCATTTCCATCCACGGAATACCAGTGATGACCACGACAGTGTTGGTTTTTACTTCCAAACCTGTATGGCAGATCAAATCCTAAATTTAGAGCCAAAGGTAGAATTTGACCCCTGAGTCCTGATTGCATTCTCAAACCCCTAAGGAGGTTTTCTAAGGGAAATTTCACATCTCGGTCTCTTTCTCAATATGAAGATAGTCTCAGGTGCCACCGGCTCCTTCTTCTGCTTCAAGGGTCATAACCATGGAGTCAGTGCACATTTGCTTGCATGAAGGAGCCAAGTCCGCAAAGGTTAAGTAGCTAATTAGTAATTCCTCTGTGGCTGAAAACAAACATTTACCATTATTATAAATACTGGTATTATTCAGGGAATATTTGTATTAGGAGATGGATGAAACTTCTTGAAAGTCAACCACAGTCTTTAGTACTCTCGACATCTAACCTACTTTATGATGCTAATAACTCCTTCCAGTAGCATAGAATGTTGAAACTTACCAAGTACTTGGCCTTGAGAGGCTTCAGGTGGCATCTTCATGCTCCTCCATGGGAAGTGCTGGAGGAATGGTGGGCGAGCTGCTGCTTCTCCTCAACTCTGCAGCATCACTCTGCTTCCAGCCCAGACTACATTCCCTCCTGCTTCCAGTCTCGGCCCCTCCAACTCCATCCATTCTCCTCCCAGAGCTCTCCCTACAAAACACATCTGAAGCTATCCCCGTGACCCAGACTGCCCATGGCTCCCGCTGTCCTGAGGGTATAATCCACACTTTTAAAAATGTGATTCTCAAGTTCCTTGAAGATCTGCAAGCCTTTTCTTCTCCCACAGCGTCCCAGGCTGCCTGGACTTTCAGGTGCTTGAACCTCTTGCCAGAGCTTCCATATGTTATTTTCTCTTCCTGTGATACTTTCCATCTTTGCCTGGATAACTTACCCCAGGTGTTTTCTCCTGATTCTTCAACCCTAAGTTCCATGTCCCCTCTATAGGCTCTACTGCAAAACACTCTGAAGAGTCTCCCATGAGACTTAAGCACTTTATAGAGTCAAGGACTGTTTCTTTTTACTGCTGCCTCTCCTCTGCCAAGCACAGAGATGGCCTGAGATAAATACTAGTGGGATGAAATGAATGAGTGGGTGAATAAACGGGTGAATGCTTGAGTCATTACTTGCCACATTACAGATTGCCAAAGTTCTCTAATCCGTGTCTGTAAGATAAATTGGGTTAACGAGGGAGGCAAACCTGCCATTGGAATCCCAGGAGAAGAATGAACCCCGGCTCGTGAATTGTATGATCATCAGGTTCATGAGAAGCAAAGGGAAACTTAGGGCAGGAAGTGGGGAACTGGTTCTCCCAGAAGCACCTGGGCCACAGTCCTCTCCATACAGGGGACTGGGGAGCTGGTACCCACGAACATCTCACCCCATTCCCACTCACTGTTCTTTTCAGAGCTGTTTTCCAAGCCTAAGCTGGAGTCTTCAGCCACACATCTGGACCAGGGTGATGATCTGAACCTGTGGTGCTCCATCCCAGGAGCACCTCCGGCCAACTTCTCCATCCAGAAGGGAGGCATGACTGTGTCGCAGACTCAAAATTTCAGCAAGAGAGTGGCAGAGGGGGACAGCGGGTTATACACCTGTGTCGCGGGCGTCGGCAGGGTGGTCAAGAGAAGCAACACAGTCCAGATAACCGTGTGTGGTGAGTGCGTCCTCACTGGCCCTGAGAGCCTCTGGACTGAGTGGGAGAAAGGGAATTCATCTCCAGCCACCACCTTCTCTGGCCTGAAGATGGTCCGGACTGAGGCAGGATAAAAACCCAGGGGATGGGGGATGGGGATTTGAGGAGAGAGGAGTGAAAACAAGAGGCTGAATAGCAGCAAGTGGGTATTTCTGCTCAGGGTACAGGTGGGATGCGTCAAGATCAATGTTGTTGGCAAAAGCACATTTGTGGCTTTGTTGTGCCTGCATGCTGATGAAGTGGCCTCCGAATCCACAGGATTCTGCTGCTTGAACAGGTGCTAATCCAAAGGGTCAGGGAGGAAACACTGCTTAGTCAACGCTAAGCTTTAAGATTTTAGGGTTTTTTTGCCATACCGCTTGGTAAATGGGATCTTAGTTCCCTAACCAGAGATTGAGCCTTCACCCTCTGCAGTGGAAGCTTGGAGTCTTAACCACTGAACTGGTAGGGAAGTCCCTAAGTTCCAGTTTTTGATTCTTCTCTTGGCTTAACCAAAGGGCTGGTACCCCCTGCTGGGTAGAAGTAGATATCTGGACCACTTAGACCCTGGCTTCTCAGACTTGAATGTGCATAAAACACCTGGTCACAGCGCAGGTTAGATTGGGGTCAGGTTTTGTGTCTTTAACCAGCATCTTGGAGATGCTGGTGCTGCTGGGCCCCGGACCACACTTTGAGAAGCGGGATGTCAAGCTGTCACTGTCACTGTTCTTATTCAATAGTCATGGTCCTTCAGTTGAGCCTTCAGTGTAAATCCAGCCAAGATTTTAGTCTCAACCAAAGCAGGATTTTAGCAGTCATCTACCGGATAAGGAAATAATATACAAGACAAATGTGGGTCATTCCATTGTAATTCTTTGTGTTATTGTAGTTCTTGTGAGGAGGTCATTTCATCATATTAGCTTTGTAAATAAGCTAATTTCTAAATAATGGCCTAGTATAATTCTTGTTTCTGAGGCATGAAACTTACTATCAGGAGAGGCTGAGGCACTGAGAATTTGTTTTAAAATATGTTGTTGGATACCTGTTACATATTTTTTAAAATATTTTTCTTCTATCTTTCTCAATACAAAGAAAGAGATATGAATGTGTGTGTATGTGTGCATAAGATATGTGAAAATATAAGCATATATTTAGGGGTTATAATGTTTTTCCTGAATTTGTGTCATCCTTTTTGTTTATATTATTCTCTTTCCCTCTCCCTCCTCAAGAATCTTAAAGGAGTCCCCTAAAGATAGATATGGCAGCAAGCATTTTATTTTATTATTTTTAAAATTAATTTTTATTGGAATATAGTTGATTTGCAATGTTGCATTAGTTTCAGCTATACAGCAAAGTGAATCAGCAACACATAATAGATAGCCACTCTTTTTATATTCTGTTCCCATATAGGCCATTACAGAGTACTGAATAGAGTTCCTTGTACTATACCATAGGTCCTTATTAGTTACCTCTTTTATATATGGGCTGGAGTAGGAAATGGCAACCCACTCCAGTACTCTTGCTTGGAGAATCCCATGGAGGGAGGATATGGTTCAGTTCAGTGGCTCAGTCGTGTCCGACTCTTTTCGACCCCATGAATTGCAGCAAGCCAGGCCTCCCTGTCCATCACCAACTCCCGGAGTTCACTCAGTCTCACGTTCATTGGGTCCGTGATGCCATCCAGCCATCTCATCCTCTGTCGTCCCCTTCTCCTCCTGCCCCCAATCCTTCCCAGCATCAGAGTCTTTTCCAATGAGTCAACTCTTCGCATTAGGTGGCCAAAGTACTGGAGTCTCAGCTTTAGCATCATTCCTTCCAAAGAAATCCCAGGGCTGATCTCCTTTATAATGGACTGGTTGGATCTCCTTGCAGTCCAAGGGACTCTCAAGAGTCTTCTCCAACACCACAGTTCAAAAGCATCAATTTTTGGCGCTATATGGTAGTGTGTATATATCAATCCAAGTCTCCCAATTTATCCCTCCCACTTCCCACCCCCTTCCCCCTGTGGTAACCATAAGTTTGTTTTCTACATCTGTGAATCTTTTTCTGTTTTATAAATAGGTTCATTGGTACCATTTTATATATGGGCTGGAGAAGGAAATGGCAACCTAGTCCAGTACTCTTGCCTGGAGAATCCCATGGAGGGAGGAGCCTGGTAGGCTACTAGTCCATGAGGTCGCAAAGAGTCGGACACGACTGAGCGACTTCACTTAAAAAATATTAAATGTCTTAAATATCTTTAAAAATATTATATGATATTTGTCCTTCTCTACCTGACGTACTTCACTAAGTGTGGCAATCTCTGGGTCCAGACAGGCATTTTAAATTAGAGCAATGATAGAGAAAGCCAAGCCCAGAGTTTGCAGAAGGAACACCTTGGGCTCGATGTTTTGTCTCAGATTTGTTTTTTTTTCTCTCTCTCTGTCATTCTAGAAATGCTTTCCAAGCCCAGTATTTTTCATGACTCCAGGTCTGAGGTGATAAAAGGACAGACCATTGAAGTCAGTTGTCAGTCCATAAACGGAACTGCACCCATTTTTTATCAGCTTTCAAAGACAAGTAAGCCTGTGGCGAATCAGAGCGTGGGCTCAAATGAGCCTGCAATATTCCGAGATAAACCCACGAAAGATGTGGAATACTGGTGCAGTGCAGATAACTGCCATTCCCACAGCAAGATGTTCAGCGAAGTTCTGCGAGTCAAGGTGATAGGTAAGTCTCTGAGCTGTGAGAAGAATCCTTGGGGGACTGTGGTTCTAGTTCACATTTTCAAAGGTTTGGGAGTGGACAAGAGAAGTGGATGGTACTTGTGCAAAGTCCATAAACATGACACGTGCCAAGCAGGACCAAAGCCCAAGTAACTGGGGCTGGAAAATATCTGGTGGTTACCTGTGTGGCTGGCATCATCTATTTTCAGAAACTTTCAAGTGAACTGTTGAAATATAAGTAAAGTGTCCCAACTTGAGGAAGCACAAAAGTTGTGCTTTGGGGTTCCCTTAGCATTTGCTCCTTTTCATTTATTTATTTGGCTGTGCTGGGTCTTACGTGCAGCATGTAGAATCTTTAGTTGTGGCATATGGGATCTAGTTCTCCAAACAGGGATCCAACCCGGGCCACCTGCATTGGGAGCACAGATTATCTACATGTGCCATGTGGACATCTTGAGTTGGATAGTGATACCTCTTATAATTTTTTTTTTGAGGGGGCATACTAGTCGGCTGGCAGGATCTCAGTTCCCCGACCAGGATTTAACCCATGTCCCCTGCAGTGAAAACCCAGAATCCTAATCTCTAAGCCATCAGGGGACTCCCTGATTCCTCCTACTATTAATGTATAGCCTAAGAGTAACAACGTGGGAGGCCTAGGTTTGATCCCTGGGTTGGGAAGATCCTCTGGAGAAGGGAAAGACTACCCACTCCAGTATTCAGGCCTAGAGAATTCCATGGACTGTATGGTCCATGGAGTCACCAAGAGTCAGACACAACTGAGTGCCTTTCACTTCACCTCACTGAGTAACTATACGTCTCAAATTAGCATTGGTAGCTAACAAGCACCTCATGCCATAGGTCATAACAACAAAAAAAGAAGATATATTCTTTGTATCTCCTGATTAAATAGTGAAGATACATTTTAATGTATTTGAATAATAAAGCAAATAAATATTTAAAAAATGTTACCAGGCAACACATTATTAACTCTCCTGCAAACTCTCCTTACAGTGATGATAATAGGAATTAAGGGCATGAAAATATCATCTAGCTTGAGTAGGAAGAGCTGGGCCAGGAACTAAGGCTCGGTGATGGATAGGCAGAGAAGGCTCAAGATGGTCTCTAGCCTAGTCAAATAGGTGATCAAAAGGCTCTGTGGGGCAGCTCAAAAGGCTGGGGATGGATGACTGGAAAGTAAGTTTGGGAATGGAGAGTCATTGGATATAAACTTGTAGAGTAATTGAGCCTAACTGTTAGGGCATCAGTTGCCAGTCAGAGGAGCTGGGGCTTTCTCCTGTGTGCAGTGAAGAGCTAGAAGAAGGAAGGAGGGCATGCTGAGAATTGGCTCTTGGGAAGATTCGCCTGCTGGTCCCATCAGTTAGAAGGTGTGGGGACTTTAAACCTTACAGTGCTTTAAGAAGCTAATGTAGAGGCCCATGTGAAACTCTTGGTTTTCAGCAGGTCAGTGTTGGACTTCCCTTGTGGTCTAGTGGTTAAAAATCCACCTGCCAGTGCAGGTTGGATCCCTGGTCTGGGAAGATTCCACATGCCACGGGGCAGCTTAGGCCGTGGGCCACAGCTATTGAAGCCCGCGTGTTCTAGAGTCCATACTCCAAGAGAAGCTACCTCAGTGAGAAGCCCTTGCCCCACAACTAGAGAAAGTCTGCACACAGCAACAAAAACCCAGTGCTACCAAAAATTAATGAATTACAAAAATAAACTGGGTCAATATTAGTGGCTAATGTTTATGAGCACCGATCATATGTCCAACCCTGTGTGAACTATGTTAGTAAATTAGTCCCATTCACACTTACAATAGCCATGTAAGCACCATATTCATATCATCCTTATTTTACAACGAGGCAACTAGGGCTTAAGATAAACAGCTGGTAGCCAGTAATGCTGGAATTGTGGCCAGGCAGTCTGGCTCCTAAGCCTGGCTTGTCACCACCTCCTTGTGCTTCACAAGAAGAGAGGCTGTCAGGTCAGGCTGCACCATTCAGGAGCCTTCCTTGTGATCGACTCCCGCCATCCCACACCAGGCCAGGTGCTCCCTTTTGTTGGATCAGCAGCTCCATGGTCTGGCCACCCCCTGCACTCACAAGAGGGTGGTTCATAAATCAGATCTTGGTCTGCTGATCAGTTCATTCTCCCACTAATAGTAATGTACTTGGGAAGACAGTTTAGGCTCAGAATTTTGGTGGCTAAACATGGGATAAAAGGAGCTATAGGAGGAAGGTGAGTTATGCTCAGATCTGCTGGGAGTGAGAGGCTGGCAGGGCTTCCTGGTGGAAATGCACAGGTTGAAATCAAGACACGGAATTCAGGAGAGTAACCTGGACTAGAACTATGTATCTAAAGCTTTAGATGCTGTGTGTTTATGCATTAAATGTGCAAATAGAAGCTATCATGTAGGTGAAATCACCAAAGATGAGAAGGGAGATGGCAAATTGAGGACTGAATTTTGCAGAAAGTCCTAATTTAGGGAGCAAACATTGATGAATAAAGAGGAAGTGGCAGGCAAGGAGGTAAGAGAATCAGAGTGAGGCTTCACAGGAGCCCAGGGGAAGCTGAATTCCAAAGGAAGGGCTGGGTGACAGGTGAGAGCTGTAGGGAGGCCAAGGACGGACAGACAGGAAGAACGTCCAACATGATTTGACCTGCAGGAAACTTGGGGATGAGTTAGTTGGGAATCAGGTGACCTTGGAGTTTCTTCAAAACCAAAAATGCAGTGCAGTTTCAGAAGCAGAGGGACAGAATTCAGGTTCCCAAGCTCACAAGGAGTTGGGAAATAAGGACATGAAAGCAATTGGTTTAGATCATTCAGAGGAGGAGAAAGATAGGACAAGAGCTAGAGAAGGCAGTATGTCAAGGTTATTTGCTCGTAAGATCTGGAAATGCCCTGCATCTGGGTTAAGCAGAGGGAGAGAAATCACACACACACACACACACACACACACACATTCACATATACAAACTCACCCAGAGTAGACCCCACAGAACACATAAGCTGATTGTATAGTTAAGCTGAGTGGTCAGTAATACTGGATTGGCCAAAAGGTTTGTTCGAGTGTTTCCATAACATCTATGTCCAACCCAGTACTTGAGGTGGGGGGTGGTATCCCTAGCCTCTTGTGTCTAATCAGTGTGTGCTGCCCTTCTGTGCTCATTGGAGGAGGAACTATCAAGAATGTGGGGTTGATGTATGGCAAAACTAACACAAGAGACTTGAGTAAAGGGCAAAGTCCAAGTCCGAGTCATGATTACAGAAGGCTGGGCGTGACCAGCGGCCGTGTCATGTTCCTCCCCTTGTCCACTTCTCTGCTCAGCACTAATTCTTTTCCTGCCTTCCAGCCCCAGTGGATGAAGCTCAGCTCTCTATCCTCTTGAAGGAGGAGGGTGGAGTCTGGGAAGCCCATTGTGCTTCGCTGCTCCGTGAATGAAGGATCCAGTCCTATCACTTATAAGTTTTACAAAGGAAAGGAGAGCAAACCCTTCTACCAAAATACCTTAAATGCCACCCAGGCCATTTGGCACAAGGACAAGGCCAGCAAGGAGCACGAGGGACAGTATTACTGCACAGCCTCCAACAGAGCCAACCTTTCCAAACACGTGATCCAAAGCAACACACTGACTGTCAGAGGTAAGAGGTCTCAACAGCAGAATGCAAGCTGAAGGCCAGAAAGCACATCTAAGAGGACATAGCTGGGAACTTAGTGCATCTTGCTGTGGGCCAAGGGACCAACACCCACCAGGCTCTTTGGTGGCAGGTAACAAAAGTCCAAGGGCTGATCTCCTTCAGAATGGACTGGTCGGATCTCCTTGCAGCCCAAGGGACTCTCAAGAGTCTTCTCCAACACCACAGTACTTTGGCCACCTCATGCGAAGAGTTGACTCACTGGAAAAGACTCTGATGCTGGGAGGGGTTAGGGGGCAGGAGGAGAAGGGGATGACAGAGGATGAGATGGCTGGATGGCGTCACTGACTCGATGGACGTGAGTCTGAGTGAACTCCGAGAGTTGGTGATGGACAGGGAGGCCTGGTGTGCTGCGATTCATGGGGTCACAAAGAGTCGGACACGACTGAGCGACTGAACTGAACAAAAGTCCACTCAAGTTAAATATGAAAGAGGACGTGATTATTATAAGGAATTAGAAGGATTTCAGACAGTCCTCATTACAAACTTCTTGGTGCAGATACACCAACTTGGATCAAGCGTCCACCCATGGACCGCCTATGGTTGAGGGGGAGTGGGTGATGCAGAACAGACACAGTTAGAGGGGCCCACCTGTGCGGGTCGAGGATGATGCATAGAGAGGGAAGAGGGGTGAACCGACAGCTTAGAAAGCATCTTCTTCCGTCCTACGTTCCCCTCAGGTCACCACTGATTCTATAGCAGAAACAAACATTTCTGCGCCTATTACAGAGTCCCTCAGAGGTAGATGCTCAGTGAAAGACACGAGTGACAAGGATATAGAAGTCAGTCTTATTTGTTGCTTAAGTGAAGTGAAGTGAAAGTCGCTTGGTTGTGTCCGACTCTTTGCAATCCTATGGACTGTATATTCCATGGAATTCTCCCGGCCAGAATACTGGAGTGGTTAGCCATTCCCTTCTCCAGGGATCTTCCCAACCTAGGGATCAAACGCAGGTCTACCACATTGCACGTGGATTCTTTACCATCTGAGCCACCAGGGAAGCCCATTTGTTGCTTAAGGCTGTACTATTTCTTGTTGGCAGAGGGATAAGCATATATATTTTAAAATGTTTTTCTCTTTTTTTTCATTTCCAGTCTATCTTGCCCCCTGGAAGAAAGGACTCATCGCAGTGGTGGTCATTGGAGTGATCATTGCCGCCTTGGTACTTGGAGCCAGATGCTACTTTCTGAAGAAAGCCAAGGGTGAGCATAGTCCTTTCACTCCATCCTGCCAGCCCTGCCAGGGGACCTGCCATGGAGGTGACGGGCTTCAGCCTCATGGGAGGCTTGTGCCCTGGTCCAGTGGGAGCCGAGGGCATGTGGCTGATGACACTAGCTTTCCTCCTGGGGTGTCACCTTCCTAACCAGAGATGCTGCCTTTGGTGGGTATGAGCTTTCACTCCCCTTTGGAATTAGCCAGGCATGAGTGAAAGCCTTTGCTTTCTGAGTTGGGCTCCCAGGAAAAGATGAATTTGGGGGAATGTTGCATCTACGTGTGATCAGAAGTAGCTCTTCGTGTGGGGCTTTGGCTACACCTAGGCTGCCGTTTGTGGGGCCGCACAGAGTCGGACATGACTGAAACGACTTAGCAGCAGCAGCAGCAGCAGCAGTCCTACAGTTGGTAGAGTTGGGCATGAGTGGAGACACCCTCCCCACCCCACCCCCACACGCTGAATTCCTTCTGGTCAGTCTTTTGGTTGTGCTATGATTTCTACCCTGTACTTGGGGTTATCCATACATAGAAGGGAAGCCAGGATTATCCACTGACTGATAGTCAACTAAGCAGGACTCAAGCAAAGGGCACAGCATCAGTAAAGTCTGCACGGAAAAAAATAATTTTTTTCCAATTTTGTTTATTTTGCTGTGCTGGGTGTTCGTTGCTGCACAGGCTTTCTCTAGTTGCAGGGAGAGGGGGCTACCCTTTGTTGCAGTGCACGGGCTTCTCACTATGGTGGTTTCTCCTGTTGCGGAGCAGGGGTTCTAGAGTGGGCGGCGGTAGTAGTTGCGGCTCGTGGGCTCTAGAGCACAGGCTTAGTAGTTGTGGCGCACGGGCTTTGTTGCCCCTGAGACATGTGAAATCTTCTGGGACCAGGGATCGAACCCACGTCCTCTGCATAGGGAAGCCCTGCAACATTTTTTTTTTAGGTAAGGGAGGTTCTGTTGGAGACCCCTGGGGCTGCTGCTGGGGACAGGAGGGACTAGATGAGATTGGGGGGGGTCGGGTTCAAAGCAGGAAGGGGGCAGCCCCTCTGGGAAAATGGTCTTTAGGACAAACCGCTTCCTCAGGGTCAGTCTGGCCTTTGTCTCAGGCCAGTTTGGGATTTAAAGCATGGGGACTGATTTAACCTTTACTCTGGGGAAGGTCTTGGAGCAAAGAGATAGTCGCTCATTTATCTGGCTCATCTGTTTCCTGTGCTATGATCTTCCTCTCTGCCACATTTCACGAAGGGAAGTTGCTCCTGGTTGAAATAGTCGAAATGTCCAGTTTCATGGGAAATGATGTGAACTCTCTTGGTGTAAGACGAAGAGAAGACCTGCTTTGTTTATTTGTCTGTTTTCCTTCTTAAAAAACTGTGACTATATTTAGCTTTCTGTTCTCTCTTCTTATGGGTATTCAGTTTTCAAAAAAAAAAAAAGTCCAATGTGTTTGAAATGAGTGCTCCCATCTGATGTGGATGTGGGTTCTTTATTCTGACTTCGGTTCTTCTCTTTGTCTTTTAAAGCCAAGCAGATGCCGGTGGAGATGTCCAGGTCAGTGTCTTTTGGAAGAGGGGAGTCTGATCTGCGGGTGTGGATAGACTCGTCTGGCAAGGATTTCTGTCATTAGGAAGTCTTCAGTGGTTCTTAGCAAACTCAAAAAATTTAGGACCTTGAGTGTGAGCTATGGAGGGATATGTGTATGTGTGTGTGTGGGGGGGTGGGGGGGGTGGGTGTGTAAGACTACCAACTGTCCTTCAGGAGAAGTAACGGCTTTATTCTGAGATCATGTCCTTTCTACACTTTTCCTTATGAAATTATCATGGTGGTAGATGGAATTAAAAAATTTTAAACTTAATTGGCAAAATAGAGTTTCCTTAAACAATGGTTGCACTATTCTTACTGTTCTTGAGATCTAAACTCCCCAAATATGGAAATTATCTCTCTGTTCTCGAGAGAAAACATTAACACAGGATAAGGAATCCCCTCCCGACAAGAGATTCACCCAATAAAGGATTCCTCGTGTTTATGCATCCTTTGGTCCGGACACTGATTTCAATGGCAAAAGGGTTTTGTCCAATAATCATAGAACTGAAGAAAGCATGAGTTCCCAATAAGAGAGTAAAATTTTCCTCATTGCAGAAAACTCCTCCTGGTTTTTCTCATGCTATTTCTTTGACTATGTTGTTAGTTTGGAGTTAGAGCCAAGAAAAATGTTATTTCTTTTTCCTTTTTACATTTCAATTTAAGGCCAGCCGTACCACTTCTGAACTCCAACAATGAGAAGACATTGTCAGATGCCAGTACTGAAGCCGACAGACATTATGGTACTGTCATGGTTTTGTGCAGTTGTTAAGAATTTTTTGTAAAGTAATTAACCTCCAATTAAAATACATAAATTTATATTTTTTTTTTTTTAAAAGAATTTTTCCCAGCTTGCTCCCCGTCTCTTATCCTTCTAAGAAGCAGAGTCCGTGGGCGGTAGGGTGAGGTTGAACGGGAAACTCTGGCTTCAGGCAGGGGCATCTAATCTAATCAGTCATTGGGTGGTGGGCTAGGAAGCAAAACAAAAAGTCAGAAGAAAGGCAGAACATAGTGTTCTAATTTCACCACCTTTTTAAATATCCCAAGGAACGAAAGGTGGGGAGTAATTACAATCTGTGGACAACCACGTGAGTTCTTCTCAAACACGGGACACTGCCCGTGTGTAATCATTTTCCGTTTGTAAGATAGAAACCAGCTATGAAATGAAGGCACTGGTAAAACGTCTCAGATGAAATTATTTCTTGCAAGCACAAGGCAATTTCAAACCTGCCACAATGGGAAGCAAGAATAAAGATCTCACTGTTAGTAGATGTACTGAAAATAAAGAAGTGGTACAATCAAAGAATACTCAGTTGTGAGGTTTATTGCAAGCTTGAGAGTCAGCTCAACCGGAAGCCAGTCCTGGGAGTTCTTTTCTTGATTTTTTTTTTTAATTGTTACTGGCTGCACTGGGTCTTTATCACTGCATGCAAGCTTTCTTTCGTTATGGAGAGTGGGGGCTACTGTCTAGTTGTGATGTGCAGGCTTTTCATTGGGAGGTGTCTCTTGTTGTGGAGCGTGGGCTATAGAGTGTGCAGGCTTCAGTAGCTGCTCAACATGGGCTCAGAGCTGTGGTGTGTGGGCTTAGCTGCCCCACAGCATGTGGGAGCATCTCCCAGACCAGAGATGGAACTGGTGTCGCCTGCACTGCAAGGTGGATTCTTAACCACCTGACCACCAGGGAAGCCCCATGTTCTTAATCCCATTAGATTTTGGAGAAAATTATTCAAGCCCTTAGCAGGGGTGCTGGCTCTTTCCCAGAGAGGGGCATGATTACATCACACGAAGAGTTCTGTCCCAGATAGGTTTGGGAGTTGAACACTGATGTTCTTTTTAATTTTGTAACAGTGTCCCACAAAATAAGAAATTTTTAGAATACCCTCTTTACAGGGAAGTCTTGAGAAATCTTTTGAGAAAGGAGCAATTCCTATTGTACAGAACCACAGACTTTTAAAAAGTAAGATAAAATATTTGTCATAATAGAAGTAATGTGCCAATAAAGAGAAGAGAGCAAATATGTCATTTGAGAAACTCTGTTCAGAAAAATTTGGTGGATATTTAGGTAAGAGTAATCCAATACTATAGAGAAAATACCTCTTTCTGGTGTAAAGTGGGTTCTGTTGGTAATATGTATCATGTATACATAAGTATGGGCTTCCCGGTAGCTCAGAGGGTAAGGGATCTGCCTGCAGTGCAGGTTCGATCCCTGGGTTGGGAAGATCCCCTGGAGAAGGGAGTGGCTACCTACTCCAGTATTCTTGCCCAGAGAATTCCATGGACAGAGGAGCCTGGCAGGCTACAGTCTGTCGGGTGGCAAAGAGGTGGACACGACTAAGCGATTAACATCCATAAGTACAAATATATGATACTTTAAATACTGATACTTATATTAAAGTAGAATTTCCTCTCAAATTTCCAAAATGCAGGAAATACTACAATTCTTATTATCTTTTTCTCTGCGTGGATTATTTTAGCTCATAAATATATGTTAGTAATCACAACGTGTGTACGTGCTCAGTCACTCAGTTGTGTCCTACTCTTTGCAACCCTATGGGATTTGGCCCACCAGGTTCCTCTGTCCATGGAAATTTCCAGGTAGGAGTACTGGAGTAGGTTGCCATGACCAACTCCAGGGGATCTTCCTGACCAAGGGATCAAACCCACATCTCTTGCGTCCCCTGCATTGGCAGGCGGATTCTTCACCACTGCATCACCTGGGAAGCCCAGTAATCATGATGGTAATCAGTAAATACGTAATGACATGGAGTGGAAAACCATGTGCTCTTCAGGGACAGTATTTATAGCATTCATAAGAATTCTTTCTAATAAAGAACAACTTGGTTAAAAAAATAAGTAAATTCAAAGAATTTTCCCCATGCCCAGGTGGCAGCCTGAAGTATTGCAGTATCTTTAAACCATGTTCTCATGGACCCAGTTCTCTAGATAGAAAGGGTTAGTTCACCGGTATCCTTCATGCTTCTTGTCACTGGCTCATCCCTTCGAGAATTTAGCTTAATTTCCTTTGAAACTGCTCCTAGTGAACAATTCTGAATTTTGAACCATTCATAAATAGATGTGAACATCACACTAGTTTTAGAAAGACACCACACTGTGGGTTGGATGGGGCCCAGGGGCACTGGGAGGGTATTCAGCACCCAGATACACTGTGGTTGCCAACTAAACTAAAGAATTTGGCCTGGACTTCTCTTATTAGTGGCACTGAGTCATTTATAATTTATGTAGAAAATGAGGAACTCCATGGTCTCTCACAATGATTGCTGTTTTTCAACTAGGTTTCAATGAAGATGTTGGAAACCATGCAATGAAGCCATTAAATGAAAATAAAGGTAATTATCTAATTTTTTAAAAATTAGAAATCTTTGGTTTTGTGTCAAAGATGCCTAGGAAAAGAACTAAAACGGTTAAGACTCCATGGCTGTTTCCTCACCTCTCTTAAATAGAGATGGTTCTTGGTTTTTCCAAAGACACTATCTAGTGTTGTTACTTGTCTTAAAAGTAAGCAGCAGTGCTATTTTATTTTTCATTTGTATTTTTCATTTTCATTAGACATTTAGTAGATACAAAATACTGTTTATAACATGTATAAAATTTAAACAATAGCAGTTCAATAAATACCTACCCATTATCCTTAAAGAAAAAAAGAACATTTCTACTATGTGTATTTCTCCCCACCCCAGCCTCTTAGCACTGTTATTTTTTTGCCAGCTTTACTGAGATACACTTGTCATATAACATTGTAGAAATTAAAGTGTAGAGTGTGATGATTTGCAGTAACTCTATATTGGAAAAAACACCCTATGCCTCTGCTATTCAAGAGAAGGGAGAGCTTCCTGACTTGTTTAGTAGTCCATTCTGAAATCAGGAAGTTCCATTTTGGGTGTAACTGGATTTCCTATGCGTATACCTCACACTCTTCAAGCACTTTGAGGCTGGGGATCCCGTTCCTCTTTTCCTGAGATCCTCACTGTCTTGGAGAAAGCGTTCTGTGCCTGTGGTCAAGGAGAGGGCTTCCAGAGATAACTGCTGTGACCCATGCTGGCTGGATTCTGTAGCTACTCTGCATGTCTACCCACTGTGGTAACAATGGGACCTGACCCGGAGGGTCCTTCCACATCCTGGGAGTGCAGGCTTCCTCACTACCTCACTCAGACTGAGTTTTTTCATCTACTTCAGTTCAGTTCAGTCGCTCAGTTGTGTCCAACTCTTTGCAATCCCATGAATCGCAGCACGCCAGGCCTCCCCTGTCCATCACCAGCTCCCAGAGTTCACTCAAACACATTTGTTAAGTCGGTGATGCCATCCAGCCATCTCATCCTCTGTTGTCCCCTTCTCCTCCTGCCCCCAATCCCTCCCAGCATCAGGGTCTTTTCCAGTGAGTCAGCTCTTCGAATCAGGAGGCCAAAGTATTGGACTTTTAGCCTCAGCATCAGTCCTTCCACAGTACACCCAGGACTGATCTCCTTTAGGACGGACTGGTTGGATCTCCTTGCAGTCCAAGGGACTCTCAAGAGTGTTCTCACCCACTTAGAGTGGCATTAACCCTGTGTCTGGTTTCCCTGTTAAAAAATACCGATTAATTTGATCATATGAGTAGAAATCTCTAATATGGCCTGAGTCCCTGCCCCACCGCCCCCGACCCAAGGAGACCCTGTCTGACCATAGGCTGCTGTGATTCTTTCGAGCAGAGCCTCTGACCTTGGACGTGGAGTACACAGAAGTGGAAGTGACCTCCCCTGAGCCTCACCGAGGTACCGCCAGCCTGTGAGGGACCCCCACATCACGCTCTCTGGTTGTAGACGCCAGACTGGACTGTGCTGCAGCCCCAGGACAAGAGTCCAGTCACCCTCGTCACTCAGGAGGGAGGTGGCCAGCAGACAGGCGGGCTGAACATGCGTGAGGCAGGAGCAGTGACCCCCATCCAGGCTTGGAGATGTACAATTGCATTATTATTTCAGTTCAGTTCAGTTCAGTCGCTCAGTCGTGTCTGACTCTTTGCAACCGCATGAATCACAGCACACCAGGCCTCCCTGTCCATCACCAAGTCCCGGAGTTTACTCAAACTCACATCATTCAAGTCAGTATGCCATCCAGCCATCTCATCCTCTGTTGTCCCCTTCTCCTCCTGCCCCCAATCCCTCCCAGCATCAGAGTCTTTTCCAATGAGTCAACTCTTCGCATGAGGTGGCCAGAGTACTGGAGTTTCAGCTTTAGCATTATTATTTACTATACTACTAAAGATGGGTGTGTTTTATTGAGCAGTTACTGTGTGCTAAGAAATGGGTGTGTCGAGAGACTGTAGGCTGCCTCACCCCTGGGTGTTTGGGTGTTCTTCCAGAGGGAGCCCCCTTGCCCCAGTCCAGCACCTTCCTTAAAAAAAAAAATTGCTTACGGACTGAGCTTGTGTAAATGAAATGCATCTTTGAAGGAGTAAGCAAGGGCTTGGCTATTTAAGGGACAAAGGCCTTTGAAAGCAGAGACTCTCTCCATGGAAACAATGGCACCAGCATTGTGTGTGTGTGTGTGCCTGCTCAGTCGTGTCCGACTCTTTGCAGCCTTATGGACTGTAGCCCGCCAGGCTGCTCTGTCCACGGGGTTCTCCAGGCAAGAATACTAGAGTGGGCTGCCATTTCCTTCTCAAGTGGATCTTCCCAACCCAAGGATTGAACCTGCGTGTCCTGGGTCTCCTGCACTGGCAGGTGGATTCTTTTACCACTGAACCACCTGGACTTCGGGTTTTGTTTTTCTGTGTGTGGTTCTCCTGGGCAGGCTGGTTTGGGGCACCAGCCGCTGGCTCTGGTCTGCACTGGGGAGACTGACTCAGGTGAGTTAAGTCCGCAGCAAGTGCTAGAACATCAATCTCAGTTGCTTCTGGCACCACAAGAAAGACTTGTACATCCACCTAAGCCTCCTCAGCTCCCCCAGAGGCTGCCACACCAAGGAAGGAGCCATCCAGCCTTCCTGTCCTGCTGGGAAGCTCGTTAGGACTGTTGCCAAGCACTCTGCTTCCTGCTGAGGCTGAGGCCAAACCGTGTTCACTCAGCCTGGCACACCCGGGGCTGCCTTGCAGACCACGCCTCTGTCGCCTCAGCCAGAGCCACACGGTGAGGGCATTCTCCGGCTCCATCATCTGGAAGGAGTCTGGGGGTCCTTCCTTCCTCTTCTGCTTAGCTCAGTTCTGGGTACCATGTCTGCAGATGTGGGTGTGGAACCTTCCAGGCAGGGCCGTCCCCTGGGGCTGGGTGCTGCCCCACAGAGCCACAGTGCCCGTAAGTCTCAGTAAGCCTGGCCCCTGGAGTTGATACTGCCCATCTGCTGGCCCACACAGGGCGTCTCAGTTCTGTATCTCGGCTGGATGGGGGCAGAGGTGGGGGCCACGGCCGGCCTGAAGGTCTCTCGCTCTTATTGTTTCATGGTAAAGTGATTTGCTTTTTGGGTTAACAACTTAAGGGCCTGCGATGGAGCTGCCCCAGCACAAGCGGTGAGGTTGGCACGTGCGGTCCCCCTCTCGTGGAGGCGTAGCCTCTGAGGAAGTCAGGGAAACAAGGAACCAATGAGCAGATGGTATCAGGTTAGAGTCAGAGCTTGCGGGAAGAGTGGGGAGAGAGGAGAAGGCCTGCAAGGTGGTGCCTCTTCTGGCTGGTCTCAGAAGGCCAGTCAGAGGGGGTGGCCTTTGAGCTGGGGCCTGAAGGGCACAGGGAAGGTGGCCCCACCAAGAGGAAGGAGGGCTAGGAGGGCTAGGGAATGTGCAGGGCAGTGGGAGGTGGCCTTGAGCTCGGCTCATTTAAAGATCCGAAGAAGACCTTACAGGATCCTTAAGCGACACTTTCGGATCCTTAAATGTCCACAGAGCCAGCGAGAAGGAGCCAAGGCAGGTGCAGCTGGAAGGACCGAGCGGGGCCACCAAAGTTCTCTTTCTATTCTAGTCCACCGAGACCAGATTGGGGGCCTGTGGAAGCCTTTAAGCAGCCAACTTCCTCCTTTAAAAGTGATCCTGTGATCCTCAGGGCTGGTATGGAGGGCGGATTAAAGGGAACAAAAACTGAAGCCAGGCGAGAGGAGATGGGAATGGAGCCAAAGTGCTGGCAACGGATAGATTTTGGATATATGTTAGCCCTGGATGAGACATTCATGGCAAGGATGAGGGAGACAGAATTTCTACAAGTTTCCTGACTGAACAACCACATGGATGTTCAGGATGCCTGCCTTTGGGAGCACAGGCTCAGGGGGAGCCTGGTTCAATCGGGTTAAAAGTGAGAGCCTGAGAGGGTATGGTGCAGGGCTCTGCGGCTCAGAACCGAGTCTGGGTGGGACTTTAAGGAGGCTCCTTGCCAGCCTTCCCTGGTCTGGCCTGAGGTCCTCCATCCCTGTGCCTCATGGGCTCCATCCCATGAGTAACAGCTCACTTCCTCCTAATGGGGCTTCAGGCTTGGAAGAAAAAGGGAGCCACAAGAGGTCAGGGCTGCATGTGCATGGGAAAAAGCCCCCTGTCCTCCATGCCTCACCAAGCGCTCAAGCAGACAGTGATTGCCCTGGGCACTGGCCTTGAAGATCTCTCTCTCTCTCTCTTTTTTTTTAAAAATATTTATTTATTTATCTGGCTGCGCCAGGTCCTAGTTGCAGCCTGCAGGAGCATGCAGGATCTCTAGTTGTGGCATGCAAACTCTTAGTTGTGGCATGTGGAATCTAGTTCCCCGACCAGGGCCCCTGCAATGGGAGCTGGGAGTCTTAGCCGCTGGACCACCAGGGAAGCCCCTGGCCCCTCAAGGTTCTCACAGTGGTCCCAGAGGGTCAGGTCCCACACTTACCCTGTGCTGGCTGGGCCAAAGCGAGGTGGAGTGGTAAGGCCTCTCTACGAGGCCTCGAAGGCTCTGGGTTGAAGGAAACTGAAGCAGGAAGAAGGAAACAGGGCTTTGTCCTCGGAAAAGCATCTGTTTTCCATTCCTTGGGGAGGCTTTCCACATTGGCAGCATCTGGTTTTCTTGCTTGCAGGTAGGGAGGGAGGGGTTGAAGGGACAAGAGGATCCCCAGGACTGGATGAAGCAAGGGTGCTTTCGTGCCCAGTCATGCAGCTACGGGGTCGGAATACCCAGGGGACTTTCCCCAGTTTGCACAAAGGTGCTGAGTGGGCTGCGGGGGCCTCGGCAGTCCGGGGGTGAAAATGGGAAGTCTCTAAAAGACTCCAGTTGTCTTCTGGACCCAGCCTCCTTGACAGCTGAGGGACAGTGGGGGAGTCTGGCCCAGGATGGTGTTTGCCTGCTCTCTCCTGCAGGTGGGGAGTGGGCCATTACTAGGCAGGGAGAAGACTGGGTTCAAGGCCACTGGTAGACTTGACCTGGTCTTGGCCAACCCAGTTCCCTATTGTCCAGGCCTCCCTCCTCTACAGACGGGATGGAGGAAGGAAAGGGGACCAGTCCAGCTCCAACCGTGGCTGGCAGCTGCCCAAGTGGTCACTCGCAGGTGGAGGAGGGGTGGGAAGGAACTCGTTAAATCCCGGTTTGCTGCCTGTTTGCTCTGAGACCAATTGCTGGGAAAACCCCGTGACGTTGAAGCCATCTCTTTCTCTGTTGAACAGAGAAAAACAGAAGCCCAAACAAAGCCCCTCCGGAAACATCCCTGACAGCAGAGACAAACAGCCTGTTGGCCTGGTTTAGTCATTAGCGGGCAGCTGCTGCCACGGAGCAGCGGGAGGAGGCGGGGGAGCCCACAGTGAGCTGCAGACTTCGTCCACATGCCCAGGGGAGCCAGGAGGGTGGGGAGGTTCCACTGGGACAGCTGCAACTCTGACAGCTCAACCAAGTGAAACCCCGCTGTGCCCTGGCTGATGCACAGAGTGATGGGATGAAAGGGAGCCAAGTGCAGCTCCTTGGATCCAGAGGGTATCAGAGCATCCCCAAGGTGTCCAGAGGTTCCTTGGGAGCCCCTTATGTGCCTGGGATGGTGGAGTCCCCTAGAGTGTGCAGGCCCCCAGGTTTGGCTGCGCAGCCCCTTCCCTCCCTCTGCTGGTACACCGTGCAGTGTGCAGTGTTCCAGAGCCTCTATCCCAGCACTCTTTGCACACCGCCGGCCCTGGAGCCTGGAGTTCCAAAAGCTGGAACCAGGTCCCCATTCCCTTTTTTTCTTCCACGGTGCCTGGCACACAGGAGGTGTTAGGACCGTGTTGAGTGAGTGACGTGTCCAGGCATGACATTGAGTGGAGAGTTACTCAGGGATGAGGTAGACACCCCCCCATGCCCTGGCAGACATGGGAATCACTGCAGCTCCCCTCTACACCCCCAGCTCTGGTGCCACGGAGAGAGAGAGTGGTGTGGGCATCTCTGCTCTCCTCTTGGAGGAAGATAGGTGTCCCGGTTGGGGGTGCCTTGTAGCTCAGCCACTCTGCTGTTGGTGCCCTGGGGAGTCACTATGATGCCTTCTGCAAGGTCCTGACACCTCGAGTGCCCCAAGTTCAGCAGCCGAACTGAACTGCCTCCCAAGCTTTCTCCTGGCATTCAGGTCATGACCTAGGAACCGCCACCATTTGGTGTATAGTGAATGATGGTGATTTTCATCCTAAGACCCTAAATCTTCAACGATCAGGCTGATCATGTAAAACCTTCCAGAAGGTCTGAGACAGAGATCCCTGCAGGGAGACTGACTGTAGTCTTCACTATCCCATCAAACTTTATAGATGCCTCCAGGTAGATGTACAGGGTCTGGAATCTGGAGGAGCACAAGACCCAAGGCGCTGCCCTAGAGGAGTGAGGGGTCCCCCAGGGAGACGGCTGCGGAGACAAGCCGTGTCAGTGCCATGGGCGAGTGTCCCCAAAGTGCTGCAGGAGCCCATGTGACTGCCCCAGGCCTGGGGAAGAGGGGCGCATGTAGGGAGGTTGTGGGTGTGTGAGGGGTGTGCGCGCCCAAGGATAGGAGCAAAGCCTGTCCTGGGGCTTGGAAGGCGAGGGGGAATGGGCCAAAACAGAAGGTCCTTGCAGTTAGTGCAGGAGTGCAGGGCCAGGCCACGGGAGAGGGGTCTGGTGAGTTGAGGGTATCTTGGTGTACTTAGAATCAGTGTATATGCCCTGGCCATCTGCCACTGAGGAGGGCGAAGTCCAGGTGGCACTGCCCATGGTGGTAGGAAGCATCACCCAGTCTGGGGTTCCGTTTCCTGATCTGTAGTGGGGGAATCCTGGCCACAGAGCACCAGGCGTTTTTCTACAATAAGGCCTCCTGGTCCTTCGCGCAAATGAGAGGGAAGCGGCAGGTTCCATCCTGAGGGTGTGAGTGTGTGTACAATGTGTGTAGATACACTGTGAGTGTGTGCACATGTGTGTGTACACAACCTGTGCATGTACATCAATTTAAACAGATGGCCGTACTGGGCGTTCTTTGTTTCCCAAACCCTTGAGTCTCCTCTGTGTGTAATCTATACCTTAAGTTGGTTATCTTGTCTGCTGTTCAGAAAGAGTTCAGACCAGAGGATCTCAACCCTATCTGCATATTAGAACCCCCTAGGAAGCTCTTCCCTGGAGGAGGGCACGGCAACCCACTCCAGTATTCTTGTCTGGAGAATCCAGTGGACAGAGGAGCCTGGTAGACTACAGTCCACGGGGTTGCAAAGAGTCAGACATGACTGAAGCAACTGAGCACGCACAGGAAGCTCTTAAAGACCAATGCCAGGGCCCACCCTGGACCAGCTCAATCAGAATCTGCCTTGAGGCCAAGATTTTCGGCATTTGAAATCAACCAGCCCAGCTGTCTAGTGCTGTGAGCTGATCTCTAGTGTTGTGAGCGGGTCTCCGCTGATCCTTAGAGTCTCAGTGATGCTCAGGCGCTAACCCAGGCTTTCCCAAGGGTGACTCGAAGACCCTATCCCAGCCTCCTGGGAAAGGGCTGGCAGAGCAACTGGACACAGGGTCACAATGACAGAGAAGGAGTTGGAGGGGGCCGCAGAGCTGAAGACTCCAGGTCTGCATGGGGGGGCACCTCTACCCACACCCCCAGGGTCCAGGGTCCCACAGTGGCCTGTCGGTCTCGTACTTCTAGGCTGAGAGACCAGGATCTTCCAGGAAGTGGGCCGGGCTCAGTGGTGACAAGGACGCCAGGGGCCCCTGCAGACAGCACTCATGGGGGCGGGCCAGGGGGTGGACCGTGGGGCACCGTCTTTCTTGGGGGCACCCCAACATTCTCCTGCTTCAGCAGTGGCTAACCTGGCTGCTGACCTGTGCTTGGCCCCTTTCCAGGTCTGGGCACAAAGGGCACGGAGACGGTATACAGTGAAATCCGGAAAGCTGATCCTGGTGAGTGAGAGTCCCCCACACTCCCAGCCTGAGTCGGAGGGGGCGGGGTGTGGGGAGGGCACTTCCTATAATTTCATCCACGGGATCTCGGGTGTGGACCAGGGAAAGAAGGTACAAAGGCGGCCAAAGAGAGTGCAGCACTGGACTGGAGTTGTCGACGGTCTCTCCCCACCACCCTGAAAAGTGGGCATGTGCACTATTTATGTAGCGGGCTGCATGCCAGGCAGACAGAGCCTCACTCGTTCACACCCAGCTAAGGGCCAGGCAGACTGGAGCGTGTCCTGGAGCCACTGTGTGCTCACGAGGTGCCCAGCAGCATTCCGGGCACTCCTGACCTGGACAGAAGCAGCAGCCCTGCCTGCCTCTTCTCAGGGGCCTCGCCCGCTCTTCACACAGGCCCTGGTGCACCAGGCTCCTGGAGGCCTCAGGCAAAGTCAGACCTTTGCTTGAAGGATATTCAGTAGCTACATCCTTTCCGTGAGCACGCTGACTCTGGGCGAGGGAGAGGGGTAGGGATTCACTTCCTCTTCCTGTGATTTCTGCCCAGACCTCACCTCATTCCTTGCCTTCACTGCTTCCTCTCAGAGAGCCTTCCCCAGGGCTGGGCAGACAAGGAACTCGGCCATGGCCTAACAATCTCATTTTTGTGTAATGATTCTAGTTCATTCTCATGAAATGAAATCCACAAAGAACCACTTTTATTTATTTAATTAAAAAAATTATTTTTATTGGAGTAGAGTTGATATACAGTGTTGTGTTAGCTTCAGGAGTACAGCAAAGTGAATCAGTGATACACATCCATCCATCCACTCATTTGAGATGCTTTTCCTATATTGGCTATTAACGTCTAGAATAGAATTCTCTGTGCTATACAGTAGGTTCTTATTGTTGCTCAGTTGCTCAGTTTTGTCCAGCTCTTTGCAACCCCATGGACTTTGACACACCAGCCTTCCCTGTCCTTCACTATCTCCCAGAGTTTGCTCAAACTCACATCCATTGAGTTGGTGATGCCATCCAACCTATCTCATCCTCTATTATCCCCTTCTCCTCCTGTTTCTTATTAGTTATCTATTTTTAAAAAAATTTTATTCAAGTATGATTGACTTATAATGTGTTAGTTTCGGGTGTACAGCAAACTAGAATCACTCCCAGTAATCTCTTTTTTGGTGTAATTATTCTATTTCATTCTCATGAAATGAAATCTACCAAGAACCACTTTTATTTATTTTTATTTCTTCGTTGAAATCTAGCTGATGGACAGTATTACGCTACATTCAGATTTACTATATAAAGGTTTGGCATTTTATTATTAAATGATCACCAGCTAGTAACCATCCGCTCCCATACAGAGTTATTACAATATTCTTGGCCACCTTCCTTATGTGATATATTACATTGAAAATAAGTCACAACCCCAAAAGCACAAACATTCCCAGGGAAAATAGTCACTATGCAGATATCTTTCTCTGTACAATAGACCTCTATTTAAGCGGATTCTTTGAAAAGGAATTATTCAAAGAGGCTAGGAAACGTCAGTAAAACCTGGCTACACCAAGGGAGGTCCACAGACAGGTAGCAACAGTGGTCTCAGGCCCAACCCAGACCCACAGAATCAGAATCTTTTCTCCCAACAAGGTCTCACATATTTCTGATGCTGCCAACATTTGAAAAGCACTGTCTTACCTCAAGAGTCTACTTGTCATCTCAACTAAGAATCACCCCTTAATCAATCTTTTAAAAGGTGGTATTTTCATGAATAGATCAGGAACTCAGCCCCATGGGGAACCTGACACTGACTGAATAATTTTTGAAAACCATTTCCTGGGGGATTTTTAGCTTCAGCATCTCATTTTGCATTCTTAGTATTATTCAGAGCTAGCAAACACAAATTCAGAAACAGGCTTCCTCTGTTCTTCCAGGTTAACAGAAAGCTGAAATTCAGAGAGGGTTCAAGGTTGGTCCTGTCAGGTACTTGTATAAAAATGCCCTTTGCTTTCCTCATGGTCCCTGAGATGGTTTGCTTTCAGTTGCTTTGATTATGCAAAAACTCAACATTTATTAAGCGCTTTCTGTTGGTGCTAGGTGATCTATATGACATTACCTCTTTTAATCCTCCACAATAAATCCCATTTTTCAGATGAGGATACGAGACTTACGGAGCTTAAAACAGTTCCCCAAGGTTAGTGCTAGTTCCCCGATAGCTCAGTTGGTAAGGAGACTCCAATTCGATTCCTGGCTCGGGAAGATCCCCTGGAGAAGGGAAAGGCTACTCCAGTATTCTGACCTGGAGAATTCCATGGACTATACAGTCCATGAGGTCACAAAGAGTTGGACACAACTGAGCAACTTTTACTTTCACTGAGAACTGGCCCACCCCAGAGCTGGATTCCATACTCCTGATCACTAAATGAGTTCCTTTGGTTTTGAGGAAGGGCAGCTGGTGAAGGGTAGAGACTGCAAGAAACCCAGGCCACAGGAGGCCTGGGCTCTCGGGTCACCTGAGGCCACCCGGGAGGCTCCAGGCTGCTGGTGAAGGTCACACCCCGTGTGGATTCCCAAGGGCTAGTATCTAGGGACCCTGCAGATTAGCCTGACAAAAGGCAGATAATTAACAAGAAAAAGACGAGGGAAGCTCCTGGAAGGCTTGCCTCTGTTGATTCTTATTTGCCTCCAGCTCAAAATGACCCTTATGCCAAAGCGGCTTATTTTAGGGTGACACATTCTGATTTTCTACTCTGCTTTAGGGCAACTGTTCTAGTGTGTTTTTTCAGGGTCCCCAGACTGGTTCTAGATGCCTGAGTTTTCAGTCCCCAGCTGCTGGAACCCGAGTGCTCCCCGCTAGCAGGAACAGACCATAAGCAGGACCATAGCACCCAACCCAGTAGGGATTTGAGGTGGTACAGGGTCCTGTTTTGCTGGCAGACATTTGAGCCCCTGCCCTGGTACTACCACATCGCCAGCTGTGCAACTCTGACCAAGATGCCTCACCTCTCTGAGACTCAGTTCCTTCAACTATTAAACAGAGAAGATATTAAATAAGAGAAGGGGATGAGACAGCAGTCCAACTCTTTGCGACCCCATGGCCTGTAGCCTGCCAGGCTCCTCTGTCCATGGAATTCTCCAGGCAAGAATACTGGAGTGGGTAGCTATTCCCTTCTCCAGAGAATCTTCCCAATCTAGGGATCAAACCCGAGTCTCCTACATTAAAGACAGACTCTTTACCATCTGAGCCACCAAGGGAAACCCATTCTTACCACAGTGAGCAGTCAATCCATTTTAGCTAAAAAACGCAGAAGGAAAACTCGAGCCATAGAGTTCAGTGCCTGGCCCAGCGCAAGATGAGAGCCAGCTCCGGACTCCCAGTCTAAGGCACCGTGGCACCCTCTGGACCATCAGGGGTCAACTGGGGCTTGGGTCTCTCTACAGACTGGTCTCTAACCTGGCAGCCAGCTCCTGTCAGATGGGTAGAGGGAGCCCTGGGCCTTGTAGCCAAAACCACATTGTTGCTGCAAAAGCCAGCGTCTTGGAAGCCAAGGGAGTTCCTCTTTTGAGCATTTCCCACTTGTCTGCTGCCCAAAGGAGGAGGCTGTGAGCCGTGATTAATTCCTCTTTCCTTTTCTTTCTTTCTTTTCCTTTATCAGCTGCTCAGACCCATCACAGGGTTGATGGAGGCTCTGTTGTTATTCCTGCTCTACAGATGGGGAGACGGGCCCAGAGGTGACATAGCTTATTATGGTTCGTGGCAGAGCAGGGATGGGGCGCAGGGAGCCTGGCTGCAGCACGATGCCCTTCACAAGCTTCATGTTCCCTCTCTGTGTTGCCAAACCAATTGGTTTCCACTGTCATCAGCTTGATTAGAGCATTCAGCTCTGTTGCTCTTTACAAGTTAAGAGTAACAGCCTGGTGTGGTCTGGGTGACCCCAGGTGAGTCAGGGAGCCTCTCGGGACCTCGGTCACCTTCTCTGTGGAATGAGGGGCATGTGCTCGAATCTCAATGAGGGCTTCTGCAGGTGGGTTAAAATACAGGTAGTTTGGCACCATCCTTAATTCAGTAGGTTGGGGAGAACTTGCATTTCTAACAAATTCCCACATGCTGCTGCTGTCAGGCTGGGGATACACTTTTAGAACCATTTTCTAGATGTTCTGAGTTCTGCTCTGGTTCTCATTCAAGGGGTAGAGTCTTTCTTACTCCCCAGCAACCCTGGAGTGATTGTTCTGGACTGGCTGGTAGAGATAACCCAGAAACTGTGTGTGTGTACTTTAAGGGGAGGGTGTGACCCACAATAAAAATAAAAGGCCCCAGTGGAAGTAGGTCTCAGTGAGCAAGCTGAGTACAGGGCGGGGTCTTGTCTGACCTTTCCTTCTTAATGTTTCTTTCTTCCCCACCTTAGCTTCTCAGTTTCCCATCCTTTTTCAACACGCATCACTTCAGGGCTGGCTATTTTGGGAAATGGCTCACAGGACATAGTTCTGGCACTTAGACTCCCTTTTTCCCCTGAGTGATACAAAGGAAAACTGCTTGTCTAGATAAGCCAAAGGGCATCGGGCAGGCCTGGCCCCAAGGAGCAGCTCTAGGGTGGGTCTCTGGGTAGGACCAGGGCCCTGGAGAGGGTGTTGGAGGCTGTAGGCTGAGGAGTGTCTGGGGAGCTGATGGGCTATCGGAGGCACCAGGTCTTTGTGATCTTGGCTTCAGGCTCTAAGCTCAGTTTTGTGTGTATTGTGTAAAAATACATAGCACTTGCCATGGTAATCATTTTTAACTGCATTTCAGTAACACTGAGTACAATCACATTGTTATACAACCATCACCACTACCCATCTCTAGGACTTTTTCATCTTTCCTAACTGATACTCCTTACCCACGAAACGATAACTTCCCAGACCCTGCCCCCCAACCCCTGGCAATGACCATTCTACTTTCTGTCTCTGTGAATTTGACCATGTTCAATTGTTTTATTCTGTCAAATCAGGGGATTGAATGAATGATCTTAAGTGGCCTTACAATCATACCAATCAGAGTCTCCGTGTCCTATGTTTGGAAGCAGTGGTCATTTGTCTATGCCTTGGTCACTCCCGACCCATGCCCTGGAACTTGTTGATGAGGGGTGGGGACCCCGTCTCTTCTAAGAGTCACTCCCGGGTCCCTTGGAGTCCACCCTAATCCTTTACCCATCCTTGGCTCCAAGTTTGCCCTTCAAATCTGAATTAAGTCCTGGGTCTCAGGAGCCATTGTACTGTGTTGCTGCTGCTTTTGTGCTGGTCCAAGGCCAGCCTGGATGCTTCTCCGTGCTGCGGCCTAATGGAAAACATGCTCGGTAGGAGCTCTGGGGTTTGATCTCAGCTCCACCTTCATCAGGTTATAGAAATTTGCCCCACCCCTGCTTCTTGTCACCAATTAGTTTCCTTGTTGTTGCTGAGTTGCTAAGCCCTGTTCAACTCTTTGCAGCCTCATGGACTGTAGCCCACCAGGCTCTTCTGTCCATGGGATTTCCTAGGTAATACTGGAGTGGGTTGCCATTTCCTTTTCCAGGGATCTCCAACCCAGGGATCAAACCTGAGTCTCCTGCGTTGGCAGGCAGATTCTTTACCACTGAGCCACCAGGAAAGCCCAGTTTCCTCATTAATTCTCAATAAAATGCCCTTGGCCTCAGTGGAGTTGCTGCAAAGTGAACACCTCAGTGTGTCTCAGGAATGCACATGGCCGTTGAGTGGATAAGGGCTGTGGTGGGCAGGTGAGTTCTATAAAATGAGGAGGAAGGAGGCAACTCTTCCAACTCATTACCTCCCACTGAGTCTTGCCCACAGTCTTGCACATCTGCCGTTCTATTGTTTTTCTGATAGTTGAAAATGTATTGAAAAATTCAAATTAATTATTAATATATTGTCAACAGTGACTCAAGCACAAATGGCTTTGTGTTTCTTCATACTCTTAACTATTCCAACACCTGAAATATTCATTTTTAGGAGATAGTGAAGGACAGAGAAGCCTGGCATGCTGCAGTCTGTGGGGTTGCAAAGAGTCAGACACCAACCACTTGGCAAACTAAACAACAAAATACTAATTATAGTAGCATAACTAGAAAATTTTGATATTAAAGCTAATTTTCCCATTGGAGTTACTTTGGTTTTTATTTTTTTAACACATATACACGTATCTATTCTTTTTCAAATTCGTTTCCCACTTAGGTTGTTACATAATATTGAGCAGAGTTCCCTGTGTTCCTCTATTGGGTTGGCCAAAAAGTTTGTTTGGGTTTGCCATACCAGCATCTAGACTAACTCGAACGAACTTTTGGCCAGCTTGCTGACACACGGCTGAGCTAGCATCTTCCTGTCCCAGCAATGAACTCTTCGTCCAAGGCAAGGAAATCTCTCCATCTTTGAGCTGCTTCACTTTCCAGCCATTAGACCATTCTCTGCAACATGTTCCCTGCCTACTAGAAAGGGAAGGAGAGGGTTTCTCAGAACTAAAAAGACTTTATCAGAAAGAGACCAAGTTGAAGTCAGCCTCAGGAGAAAGAGAGAACCAGCCCCGAGGACATAGCCGGAATTAATGGGTGGAGAAGGAGATCTCGCCTCTCAGGAAACTTCAGCTTTCTCGGGAGTGGAGAAAATGCTGATAAATGCCTCATAATTTAGATCTGCAAGCTTAGCACTTTAGGTCTTTCAAGTTCTTATTTCCTTTCCACTTATTTTGCCCGAGATTAGGATTTGGCAGCAATGCATGCTAATTCCCTTCAGTTGTGTGACCCCATGGCCCGTAGCCCACCAGGCTCCTCTGTCCATGGGATTCTCCAGACAAGAATATTGGAGTGCGTTGCCATGGCTTGGTCATCAGCTCCACTCAGCCTGGTTGAGCCTTGTGTGAACTGGAGTTCCTGGCTAGCCCAGGAAGTTTGTACCTTCACTCTGATTCAGCACTTGATGGTTTCAAAGGGCTCCAGCTTATCCTGAAAGTACTTTATAAAATGGTTTGCAGTTCATCCAAAGCATAACTTATTAATATATATTTACCCCAGTTTTAATGACCAGAGCATAACATGGTTTCTCATAATTAATTAACAATGCAGTCAGTTCTTCCCTATGAGAGAACTCAGGCCTAGGATAAGATTTGCAGTTTAGAGCAGTGGTTCTCAATGCAATAGACCTTCGGCAGTGTCTGGAGACATTTTTGGTTGTCATAATTTGGCAAGGGGTGGGGAAAGGTGTCGCTCCTGCATCTAATGGGCGGAGGCCAGGGATACTGGTAAACATCTTATAACACACAGGACAAGCCCCATGACAAAGAATTATCCAGCCTAGGATATCAGTCAGTAGTGCCAGCATTAAGAAATTCTAGTTTAAAGAAATTAATTTCCTGTGATTCCCCCAAGACAGGAGCTGGTTTTCCTCCCTAGAAGTTGTGTGTCCCCCTTGGAGGTGTCCTGGGCACCTCCCACCTGACGACTTGTGGTTCTAGGAAGAGATGCCAAGTCCTGCTCCAGACACTAACCTCTGTCTTCTTGGCCTGGCAAGGCCCGCCTCCTTCACTCAGCCTCCCTCTTCTACTTTCTCTTTGCCTGGAATTCAGACTTCCAGGCTTCTTCTTAAGGGAGCAGAACTCCAGTAGACTAGGGAGGGGCTGATCATAGAGAGTCATGATCAGAGGAGGGCCCTGTGCCATGCCCTCTCTGGGAGGGAGGAAAGAGCACTTGAGTGCCTGTGCCCCCTCGCCACACCCATCTTGAGAGGCCCAAAGCAAACTAGGCCCTTGGGCACTGCTAGCCCACCCCCGGGTGGCCTCTGCTACTTCAAGGAGATAAAACTTACTTCATTAAAAAAAAAAAAAAAAAGAAGAGGAGGACACTACCCACCAGATTCTAGTACCCAAAACAAGTGTGTGTAGCTTGGTGCTCCATCAGTATTATCAGTATAACTAGTGTTATTATAAGTGAGTAAGTAAGTGAAGTCACTCAGTCATGTCCGACTCTTTGTGACCCCATGGACTGTAGCCCACCAGGCTTCTCTGTCCATGAGATTCTCCAGGCAAGAACCCACTCCTGGAGTGGGTTGCCATTTCCTTCTCCAGGGGATCTTCCTGACCCAGGGATCGAACCTAGGTCTCCCGTATTGCAGGCAGACACTTTAACCTCTGAGCCACCAGGGGGAAGATATTATAATAATACATTATCAATGTGTTATTATAATACATTATCAAATATATTACATTCGAATGTTGGTATTCCGAGCCTGTATTGCATTAGGAAATGCAGCCTGAGGCTCTCGCCCTTGTGGGTCTGATTCCAGAAGCCTTGGGGCTCTGAAGGAGCGGGAAGCATGGGGTCCTTTGGGTCCTCCAGGTCAGGTTTGGTCTGGGGGTGGGGTGCTGCCCATGGCCTCACTCAATGTGTGGAAGTTTACACAATGGCTTGACTTGTTGGTCGGGCTGAATCATCCGTTTGGCCCTTGATGCTTGCCTCTGGCCTAGCCAGGACAGAAGGGGGCCCCTTAGGAACTCCTGGCCCTGTTCCCTCTAGAAGAGACGCACAATGGAGCTGTGATAAGACAGGGTTTGAGGGGGAAGTGGACTGGTGGAAACAGGATATTTTTAAATTCAAGAGAGAAACAGAAGGTTGTGACTCCTGTTGTGACAGTTGGGCCCTGGGACAGCCAAGATTCAGAAGGGGCTTGAACTTGGGGGGCAGCAGAGGGGACTAGGTAGAAACCGAGGTCCCCAGGATTGCCTCTCAAGGAAGAACGAGGATTTGGGGGTGAGGAGGAGGGTATGGCCCTCCACCACCTTCAAGAATAGCAACCACCCCCAAAACTCTCATTTCCTCTTGGGCCTTCCCCAGGATTCCGTGTCTTCAGAGCTAGGGCCATAGTGGGCTATTTGGGGTATCGGCCACAACAGGTAGGCCACCCTCCACCCCCCTCATTCAGAAACTCTGCTGTTCGTGGAGTCTGGTCCTGTTCAAGGGCTAATCACAGCCCTCTCTCGCCTCTTGTAGTGAAAACCATCTCTAAGTAATGCAGGTGGTCACTCACCTTCGGTGCAACGTCTCCTGTTCCGTTGGGCCTTTCTCACCCTCCTTCTCATCTTCTGGACAAGTCACGGCATGCCCAGCGAGAAGACCTCTCCACATGGTTGGGAGATGCTCCCTTCCAGGGCAAGGGGATGTGGCGCCCTGCCCTTCAGACAGCACTTGAACTCTATATGCCAAGGGCGTTGGCCTTGTTTATGCTTTCTGCTCCATGGATCCCACTCCTGGGAATAGACCAACTAGTATGAACCATGGAAATAGCTTTATTCCCAAAGAGGATACTGGCGGCATCATATAAAATAGCAAACACTTGGAAAGAACCTAAATTTTTAAAAGCAAGGAACTGGTTTAGTAAACAACTGCATACTTGTGGAATAATGACCAAATAGCTGCTAACAATTATGTTTCTAAAATCACACCATGTGTAAAAGAGAGGCTCTAAAATGGCATAGACTAGATAATTATAACTTCCCCACCCCACCCCCCACACCCACACAAAAAAAAAAAACACCGAAAAAACTACTCTTATTGGAAAATGACTTGAAGACATTTCAGTCAACCATGGAACCAGAGAGAAATTTTACCCGCTTCCTACTTTTCAGGTTTCTTTTTCCCCTCTAAAATAGGATGTGCTATTAAGTTAAAAAAAAAAAAAAAAAAAACACCTGTTCAAAATGTCAAATGGGCTGCCAGGGCCTTTATATGCTTGTCACATGGAGCCACAGGGTCCTGGGAAAGCTACCTGGGCAAAGGAGCCATAAACCTGGGCACCCAGGAGGTGTGAGGGCTGGGGTCTCCTGCATGGCCACCCCGCCCCTCCCCGATGTCTCTTTCCTTTGGCTGCTCAGCCTCTGAGATGTTGCCGTGGGGAGCCTAACTGCTCCTCGTGCTCTTCATACTGCTCACCTTTGCCTTATCCTTTGTTTTGCAGATTTCGTGGAAAACAGATATTCTGTAAGTACACATTTCATATGCATTATTTTTTAAAAAATAGTCCATTCAACAGTGAAATATTTCCAGGCTCACTCAGCTTTCTGCAGCCCCAGCAAAGACAGCCCTGGACTAGCCTTGTCTGTTTTACACCAGAACCCTGGGCTCTTCTGACCAGCCTGGTGCTCAGGCTATCAGGTTTTCTAGACTTGTGGTTTTGAAATTCTCTCCCACCATTTCCATCATCCCTTTGCAGCCCGCTTAGGACATGAAAGCCCAGAAATTGCCTGCAGGGTTGGAAATCTAGGACGCTCGGTTCTAGATGAGCAGATTCCATATTCCCTCTGAGTCCAGGTCCTTTGGGTGGAGGGGGTGGCGAGGGAGGCGGGGGATGGACAGTGCAGATTCGGGGGTGTACTTACCCTCACATACCAGACCTTCTGCTGTGGGGGACACGGAAGGTCTTTGACCCAGTGAGGAAATCAGGGGGATTATCTCAGCTGAGAAAGCAAAGCAATTTGCTGCTCCAGAGACCACAGAAACAGAAGCGAGGCGCTTCATGCTGCCTGGTTAGCAGACTCTTCCTCAAGGAAAGGGTCATGCGGATAGGCCATGAGGAATGAGCGCATTACAGCAGCGTCTAGGTAGAAAGATCTTCAGGGGCTGAGGGCTGAGGGCTGGGGAGATGGCAGAAGCTCTGGCAGCAGAATGGGAGCAGATGAGGGTGCCCATGAGGAGTGATGGGGGAAAGGTAAGGTAGCGTTGGCTTAGAAAAGACTCCAGTACCTCATCATGAGGTTTCATCCTGTAGCTAGTAGAAAATTTAGGAAGCTGCCACTTGGTAGATACGAATGCTTAAAAGAAATGCAGAAGGGGATTTCCCTAGTGGTCCAGTGGTTGGGACTCCACACTCCCAGTGCTGGGGACATAGGGTCAGTCCTTGGTTGGAAACCTAAGATTGTGCATTGTGTAGTTAAAAAAAAAAAAAAAAAGGCACAGAGGTCCAAGTTCAAGTTTTGCAAAGACCCATCTCCCCTATCTTCCTACTCTCCACCTCTTTATGAGCTGCCCAGCAGCATAGAAGTTAACTGGGCAGCTAGCATCTTAAGGAATAAGGCATTTGCCTCTCAAATTGCTTCTTTAAGGTCTGGGAAGAACTTTCAGCAAGATTGCTGGTAGCCCCTTCCAATGGGCCCCCAGCTTCCTTTGTTTTGCCCGAGTCTGAATTCTTGTAAAACAGAGAACTCATTTTGCCTTTGACAGACAGGAAGCTGTTGACATTCTTGTGATGGAGGAAGGCTATCAATTTAAGGAAAAGAGGAATGAAATGAATGTCTTTTTCTAGTCTAAGCCCACTCAGATTTCTGAAATCAGAGACGATTGCATTGGAAGGACACTGCGGGGTTGGGAGAGGACAATTCAGAGCAGAATAGCTTGCCCAGGGTGACCCAGCTTGTTAACTGCAGAGCCAGGGCTAGAAAACCTAGGTCTCCAAGGTCCCCAGCCAGTCCCCACCACAAGACTCCCTCCAAGAGTGATGTCACTGTCCCAGCCATCACAGCTCTGAGAGCGTGGCAAGTGAGAACTTTGCTCCATGGACCTTGTGGGACCCAAATAAAAAGATATTCTCCTGATGCACTAATCATGGTGTGTCCACCCAAGGCAGGTCTGCTGGACCTTGAGACCGACTTATTTACTTTGTCTTCAATCCAAATGATCTCTCTGGACAGAGGCTCCGAGCTTTAGGACAGACAGAACTTTCCCTTTGCCCAGAAGCTGACCTATAGGCCCAAGAGACTGCTCCTGAGAGCTCACCCATGGCAGGTCCTGCCCCCAAAATAATTAAGTCTTCTGGCGGGAGCATAGGGATTCCCAGCCGTTGGGAAAGGCATTTGGAATCTTGACGCGAAAGCATCTTGTTTATAAACGATGCAGGTATAGTTTCCCTAATAATCAGCTGGCAAGGGTCAGGAGAAAATTAATTGAAATGCCCAGAAGGAAATGGGAGGGGATTTCCTTCCTGAAATCAAACCTGGCGATCATTCCTAGTTGTTTAATAGCCATTGCTTCTGAAAACATATTGGAGGAAATATCTTAACAATGAGATAGCCGCTTAGCCAAATACTAATTTAGTATTGTTTGACTTGCTTCAATGGCACATTCTGACTTCATTTTTCCTCTGCCATTTTTGCCTTGTTTATAAATCGTGTTTGTGGCCCAGGCAGACAGATAACGTGAAAGAGAACAGCCTGTACTGAAAGGGATGAATCTGAATCTGTGTGGCTCTCAGGATTTTGGAAATAACTTGCCTTCTTACTGAAAAGAAAAAAAAAAGGCAATTCTTAGTTACAACTCACCTCCTTCCTTCCCGGGAGCCAGCAGACAGCTGGAATACGATGGGAATGGCCCAGGATTTGAGATCAAAAGACTGGGGTCTGGGTTCCAGCTCCCTAGTCAAGCCTAAAGCGTCCCCATCTATAAAATGGAGATGGTGCTGACAACAGCAAAAACAGTAACATCTATCTCTTATGGAGCTTCTTAGGGCTTCCCCCATGGCTCAGTGGTAAAGAATCTGCCTGCCAGTGCAGGAGCAGGGGTTCGATCCCTGGGCTGGGTAGATCCCCTGGAGAAGGAAATGGCAACCCACTCCAGTATTCTTGCTGGGGAAATCCCATGGACAGAGGAGCCTAGCAGGCTATACAATCCATGGAGCCGAAAAGAATCAGACATGGCTTAGTGACTGAAACAACAAAAACCGCAAGACGCTTCTTAAGAATGAGAAACACTTCTTAAATGAGAACTACTTGTGCAAAGTACTTGCAGACTGAAAACTATCATAGAAAACCTAGATATTTATTTTAAAGTTATTTTCATCAGACACTCTGGCAGCATAGGGTATGGATGGGGAATTTACTTTGCTTGGCCCTAAAAGCCCCTGTCACATGAGGAGAATGTAGCAGTTGCTTACCCAAGACCCAGGATTCAACTCAAGCCAACCTTTGACTTAGGAAGCAGAGCCCCACATTAAAACTTGACCCTTCCCTGATAGCTCCTTATAAGACATGTCACTTTGGGCAGATGTCCTAACCTCTTGGGACCTTAGTTGCCTCAACTGGAGGAAACAGAACCCTCTTACTTGGTTGTTGCAAGGATTAAGCAGGCACCCAGCACAGATCTGGTTCATTGGAAGTGCACAGAAGGGGCACATTCGAGAAGCAGGAAGTAGAAATCCCAGGAGTGTTAGAAGCAAAATGACCCTTGAGACTGTCCACACCATGTTCTGGCCAAAAGTGGGCTGATTTCTTGGCTGTTCTCAGGTGCCTGACAGCTGGGCTCTGATTTAAAAGCAGGCAAGCACAGCCTTGGATGGGGTGTGTCAGCCTTTAGTTCAAAACCCCCAAGGTCTGGACAGCTGTGGCCCTGCCCTTCCATCTCTGGAGCTGTTGCTGCAGCAGCTATCTGAGCTCACTTCCCCTGGAGAGGGCAGCGGAGGTGTCTGGTGGAGGACTTGGTCCAGGGCCTGCAGAAAGGCTGGACACCAGGGTCACTCCTCCGGGCCAAGTGGAGGAAACGGAGGAAGGGTAGCTGCCAGGGCTGGCGGTCCTCCAGCCGCCGGGGCCAACACAGCTCTCTTGGCCTGCTTGCGTGGGTCTTTCTTGGCTAAGGAGGAGACAGAGGCTTGGCTCTCCAGCTGGAGCCCCACAGACCTGCATCCTTCCGAGAGGTTCCTCAGACCTGGCAGAACCAGGACAAAACATCTCAGCCAACCCTCAGGGAGACAGACAGAACCCCATCCTGGTGCTCCCAAGCCCCAGGCCAATCCCCACAACTTCTCCTGCCTCCCTGGATTCCACCTCCTGCAGAGTACCCTGTGCTCACAGAGGGCCCAGTGTCACACCCTCAGGTGCTGCCTGCTCTTCCAGGCTCACTGTTGCCCGGGGGCCCTCTACTTGGGAATTTCCCAGCATGCTCCCCTCTTGCCCCTTTGCTCCATCCATTCATCAAAATCCACCCCCTCTCATAGCCTTTCAACTCCTTCTGCAGGTCATTAGGACCTCTTCTACTTTCTACCTCGTAGTAGTGTTGTTGGTGAGTAATTGATAGGATATAAAATTCTTGGGAGCAGTTTCTTGCATTCTCAGCAGGAAAACAGTGCCTGGGTCAGATGGAGGTCCATTCATGGAGCAGTGTGTAGGTAACACAAATACCACGTGGAACAGTTAGAGAACACTCACTGTAAGGTGGCATATGGAATTAAAAAAAAATTTTGTTTTCACTTTTATTGTGGCAAAATACACACAACATGAAGTTTACCATCTTTCAATGTACAGTTAATTCAGGGTCATTAAGTACAACTTCATTGTTGTCTGACCATTGCCAAATCCACAGAACTTTTCATCATCCCAAACCCAAAGTCTGCACTCTGTTCCTCCTGCCTCCCAGAATGGCAGCCAGCATCCTACTTCATGTCTCTAGGAACTTGGTTCTTCTGGATACCCCGATTTAAGTGGAATCATACAGTATTTGTTCCTTTTGTGTCTATCTTATTTCACTTAGCATATTGTTTTTAGGGTCTATCCATGTTGAAATGAATCAGAATTTCATTCTTTTTAAAGGCAGAATCATATAATTTAAAACTCTTTTAAAAGTTTAATCCTTTGAGTTTGGTCTTTCATTTTTAAAATTTAAAAACAGGCCTCTGGGCTTCTCTGGCAGTCCAGTGGTTAAGACTCAGGGCTTTCATTGCAGGGGGACACAGGTTCAATCCCTGGTCAGGGAACTAAGATCCTGCAAGCCAAGAGGCATGACCAAAAACAAACAAACAGGCAAACAACAATAACAAAAAAACAGACCCAGAGAAGGTTAACTTAGAGGTAGAGTTGGAGTAAGACACGAGGTGTTTCTTGGTCTTCCTGTGTGAGTGCTTGATGAAATTGGTTGCGAGTCTGCTGTGTGGCGTGTATGTGGGGAACAGAAGCTGCAGACCCCACAGAGCAGACATGGAGAGAAAAAGAATGAATCTGGGCAGGAGCTGCCCCCACAGGGTGCAGGCTGCCCACGGATGTTGGTTCTGCTGTACAGGCTTAGAGAAGCACTAGGTGCAGTTTGGTGTATCTTTCCACCAGGCTAGTCTTCAGTCTTGAAGGATGTGACCATAGCGTGTCCTGTCTCTTGTTACTGCAGAGAACGGAAGGCTCCCTTGACGGATCTTAGGACTCCGTGAGCACACGCGCCTCCCTGGGAGGATGCCCACATTCCGAGAAGAACAGATGATTCCTGTATCGCAAGAGTTTTGTGCACTTATTTATGGACCTGCCGCGCTCCCACTGAACGTAGCAATTCATCAGGCCAAGCCACCAGTTATTAAATCCATCTTAACTACTTTTATGTTGGGTATAAAGAGCTAATAGACGGGCTGGTTTGTTTCCCGCACAGCCCGCCTCCCAGCAAGTTGAAGCATCCTCAGGAGTGGAGAGTGGCAGCCAGAGGTTCAGGGTAAACTGGCCATTGGGATATTTTGAAACTTGAATATTTTGTCTTGTGTAGAAATAGAGAACTTGTCCAAGTATTCCCATGCACAGACGCCGGTTTCTGTGTGTAGTCAGCTCCCCCTAGAGAGTGGCCTAGCTTAGGGGCTAGTTTTTCTCTTTGCCTTTGGTCCTTTGAGTGTCTGTAGTTCTAGGCAGTCCTTGTCCCTTGGAAGTGCACCGCATGGACTGGACAGCTGCACCCTGCCCTCTCCACGGCCTCTCCTGACCCAACTGGGAGAACAAAGCTGCTTGGGAGCGACTTTTTGAGATGCTACCTTGAAGACGAGGTTCATTTCTGGGCAACGCACCAAACAGAAAATGAAGTCGGACAAAGCACAGATGCTCTTAGGCTGGTTTTCTATCCCCTTTCTTTCTTTTCCTCTACCACGCTGAAGGCCAAAGGACGGGAAGATGGCTGCCTCCAGCAAAAAAATTTTTAATAGAAAAATGAAATGCATATTTTTCTTACTAATTTCTTGTTATTTATTCCTTGCTAAAAGGAATGGTCTCCCGAGGTCCTCAGGTGTTTCTGATGGTGTTCTGAGCGTGGGTGATGGACTGTGGCCCTTCCGTGGTGGGATTGCACTAGTTGAGCATGCCCCACCAAAGCCACCTTCCTCGCCCTCCTCAGTTACGCAGTGCAGGGGCCCTGTGGGGTGTTGTATTAAATAAATCTGATCTTCACTCTTCACAGACCCGTGAGATGTCATCTTCTGAGAGGCTGTACACACACAGAATATCTGTCATGCTGAGGACTCCTCCATCAAAGCCTAGGAGGCCGCAGAGAGAACCACGCAGGTTCTGTCGGCAGGCCAGGGCCTCTGTGGCCTTCACTGAAGCCAGAGGTAGTCTGAGTCGGGCACACTGAATCATTAATATCCATCAGGGGCTGCTTCAGTGTTGGCTTCGCAGCTGAAGCTTGCTTGCTGGGCTGTTATCAGATTGAGCAAAAATAGTAACAGCCCCCACCCCACCCCTACCCTCACACACCGCCACTACCCAAAACAAGGATGCCTGGTTGCATTTGAATTCCAGATAAACAACAAATAATTTTTGAGTATAAGTATGTCCCATGTAGGGCTTCCCTTGTAGCTCAGTTGGTAAAGAATATGCCTGCAGTGCAGGAGACCAGTGTTCGATTCCAGGGTTGGGAAGATCCCCTGGAGAAGGAAATGGCAACTCACTCCAGTATTCTTGTCTGGAGAATCCCGTAGACAGAGGAATCTGGAAGGCTACAGTCCATGGGGTTGCAAGAGTTGGACACGACTTAGCGACTAAACCGCCAGCTGCTACATGTCCCATGTAACATTTGGAACACACTGACTCTATAAAAGTATTCATTTATCTGAAATTCAAATTTAACTGGGCATCTTACATCCGGCAACCCTACTGGCAAAGCGCCCTCCCACCCCTCAAAACCTCCAGGCCCACCCTCCCCTGTGGCCTCAGACCAGACCTCCCCACCCACAGGCCAGGGTCCATCACAGCTGCACCACCACCGCACCCCCCCAACTCCCTACCCCCCCAACCCCCTCTTCTGGGCCTGAAGGTGGAGGAGATCTGAGAACGTGTCTGTCAGCCTGCAGCTGCAGAATCTTGAAGGAACCTCTTAGATTCTTCATCTCTAAGATAAGATGGTTAGACTAACATTTGGAGGGTTTAGGTTCTTTTCAAAATATGATGGAAGCTGTGGACACACACATACACGTACAATGTTGTATCACAAAGATGCAGTTTCCCAGTGTTCAGGGCCATGGACTGAGGGCAGGGACTGAGGATTAGACCAGGGGTCCCCAGCCTCTGGGCCGTGGAACGTTACCTCCTGTCCGATCAGCAGCGGCATAGGATCAGAAAGCGCACAATGAATGTAATGCGTTTGGATCATCCAGAAACCAACCCCCACCCCTGGTCTGTGGAAGAATTGTCTTCCATGAAATTGGTCCCTGGTGCCAAGAAGATTGGGGGCCACTGGATTAGACGGGTCTCTAACAGCCTTCAAGCCTGATAGTCAATGTGTCAGTGATTTGGGAAGCGCCCGAGCCCCCTTGTCAACCCCTCGATCCCTTGTTGCCACCAGAGCACGGCCATTGCTATGGAAACTGGGGAAACCTTGTTCATACTGCTTATGATTTATTTATGGAACATAATTGGGTCTTTACTTTTCCCCTCAGTCTACACGTCTGAGGAAGAGAACACACACACACACTCAGGGATCTTTCTTTCAGGATATTTAATGGCTAAAATCTCTCTAAATCCAGCTTCCCGGTTCCACTGTCCTAACCGGATACCAAGCCTCTAAGCCTGAGCTCGTCACTTAAAGGGAGGGCCCAGTCACCATTTCCAGGAAAGAAAGGACATTTTTCTCGGCTCGCAAAGTCATTAATTAGAGCTCCCTCTTGTGTCCTCATGTTGTCATAGATCATTAGAGAAGAAACCACTTAGAAAAGACAGGAGAATTTTTCCCTCTTTCGAGAACCCACAGGAGGTCAGACACCCAATTCATAAGCACGTACTGAGCCCTCCACCAGCAGGAACTGACTGACCAAACTCTCGCACCCCAACGTAGACTCAAGATGGGCAAAGTGACCCCAAGGTCAGCATACATTCATTCATGCACGCAGTGGTTTTCTACGAGGGTGATTTTATCTCCCGGGGTCACTGGGCAGTCTCTGGACACTTTCAGTTGTCACAGTTGGGTGGGGGTGCGACTGGGCAAGGATGCCATTAAATTCCCTGCAATGCACAGCACACCCCCTGTGACAGAGGAAGGTCAAGTCCAGATGCCGAAAGCGCCAGGGCTGAGCAGCCCTGCAGTTAGTCGTGTGCTCACTCAGCAAGCTTGTATCCACCCATCTGTTTTCCTGACCCTGGTGAGAACAGGAAGATTCTAAGAATCACATGGCATCTGGTCTTCTGTACAATCTAGTAGAGAGAGGTGAAGAGAGAGCTAGTTACAACAGTGAGACAAAGGTGGTGATGGAGAAATTCAAAGAAAACGGGGACACGGGGCAGGGAGCTCCTAACAAAGATTTTGGGGGATCAGAGAAAGTGTCAAAGATGAAGTGTCTAACTGAGGGTAGGCAGAGGGTAGCAGGTGGAAAAGGTGGAGTGAGGAGCAAGGAGCAGGACCAAAAATGGGGGGACACGTGCTCAGGCCTCAAGACAAGGAGAAGAAGGTGTTCCCAAGGCATATCAGGGAAACAGCCTGTCAGCCCTGTGACCTAATCAGTCCTCTTCAAAAACACACCATGTCCCCTGAGAATTTCTGCCAGGCATCCCATCAGACTGACCCAATCTTTGAGAGTCTTAAGGAGAAGGTCCCCCAAAGTTGCTCAGCTAGAACTCAGTTTCTGAGCACAGTTGTTTTTCAGAGTCGTCATCAGTGGCTCAGATGGTAAAGAACCTGCCTGCAATGCAGAAGATGTCGGTTTGATCCCTGGGTCGGGAAGACCCCCTGGAGAAGGGAATGACAACTCACTCCAGTATTCTTGCCTGGTGAATCCCACAGACAGAGGAGCCTGGTGGGCTACAGTCCATGGGGTTGCAAAGAGTCAGACACAACTGAGCAAGTAGCGCGCGCACACACACCAGTGTCGTTAGCGTGTTGGAGAGAAAGCCTCTGCCATAGGTCAGATTTGACCCTTGCTCACTTACCACCATGAGCCTCAAGTTGAGAAGGTGAACTGGAGGGAGGTGGCTGCCCAGCTGGACAGTCTCCATAGCTGGGGTCCACAGGGAAATGGGGCAGGGCATGTTGTCTGTGAGCCCCCAGGAGTGAGGGAAAAGAGTCCTAAGAGTATATAGAACTCTGGCACAGAGAGTACACAGCTTTTATCAGTTTCTCAGAAACAAAATCCAAGAAAGGGTTAACTATGACACAATTAAAAAAACTCATGCATTCTCCATATGTTTTAATCTCAGTTGAAAACCCAGAAAGTGGGACTTCTCTGGCTGTCCAGTGGTTAAGGCTTTGACGTCCAACGCAGGGGGTCCAGGTTCCTTCCCTGTTCTGGGAGTTAAGATCCCATGTGCCTCAGGGCCAAAAACCAAAACATGAAACAGAGGCAATGTTTAACAAATTCAATGAAGAATATTTAAAAATGGTTCACATCAAAAATCAGGGCTTCCCCCATAGCTCAGTTGGTAAAGAATCCGCCTGCCATGCAGGAGACTTCGGTTTTATTCCTGGGTTGGAAAGATCCCCTGGAGAATGAAAAGGCTACCCACTCCAGTATTCTGGCCTGGAGAATTTCATGGACTGTATAGTCCATGTGTTCCTACAAAGAGTCAGACACGACTGAGTGACTTTCATTTCACATCAAAGAATACTTTGAAAAGAAAACCCAGAAAGAGGTCAATCCACTTCTTATCAAGGGGTCTGCTTCATGGACAGTTTTAAATCTAATGTCTTAAGAGGGTCTTGGCTTGCCTTGAAAACACAGCTCAGAATAAAGAAATAAATAGTGATTTCAATGTTCAAAAGAGACAGCCTCGTCTCTCAAAAGTAACAACCTATTAGACTGCACTGGAATACCAAAGGAATAGGCAATAAATAATCTGAAAAGCTTCTGAGTCCAAGGTGTTTCTAAAGCCTGAATTATCCCTTCATACATGTCCTAATTCAACGGGAAAAGAATATTTCAATGTGAACTTTAACAATGAAGAGAGAAATTATTCCCATGTTCAGAGAGGCTGAAAGATGCTGGAAATAAATAAAATTCTTTAAGAAAAGTAAAAGACAAGTTGGAGTGGGAGACTGGCTACCAGTTGACTCCACAACCTTGGCGATGTCACACATCCTGAAGTTCTTCTCCTGAAAAAGAAGGCATATTAGGGATTCCCTGTTGGTCCAGCAGCTCAGACTGCATGCTCCTAAGGGAGGGGGCCCAGGTTTGATCCCTGGTCAGGGAGCTAGATCCCACGTGCTGCACCTGAGCGTTCACATGCTCCAGTTAAATACCCTGCATACTGCAACAAAGGTCAAAGATCCCACACCACTAAGACCTAAGTGGAAAGAAGAGGGGGAGAAGAAAGGGGCGGGAGAAGAGAGAAGAGAAGAAGGCATGCCCATCTAGCCCTCGGAACCTGGTCCCACAGAAATTTCCTGCCATATCTGATTCTCTGCCACTCCCTGTCCAGCAGCTATACCTTCTGGGTGGGAGCGCCACTAAGACCCAGTGCAGCCAAAAGGAAAAGAAAGAAAGAATACGGTGTATTGGACTTTCCTGGTGGCTCAGTGGTAAATAATCTGCCTGTCAGTGCAGGAAACATGGGTTCAATCCCTGGTCCAGGAAGATCCCAAATGCCTCGGAGTGACTAAGCTCATGTACTACAACTGCTGAGTCCTTGTGCCCCAGAACCTGTGCTCTGCACCAGGAGAAGTCCCTGCAACGAGAAGCCCACTTGCTGCAACTAGAGAGTAACCCTGCAACTGGAGAAAGGCTTCGTGCAGCAGCAAAGACCCAGTGCAGTCAAAAATAAATAAATGAATGAATGAATTTTAAAAAGTTTTTTAAAGAAGAAAATGGTGTATTAGTTTCTTAGAGTTGTCATAGCAGATCCCCATAAACTGCGACTCAAAACAACAGAAATTTATCCTCCCAAGATTCTGGAGGCGAGAAGTCCAAAATCAAAGTGTCAGCCGTTCCAGGAGCCCCACCAGAGTCTCCGAGGAGGCCTGCTTCCTGGCTTCCTCTAGCTTCTGGTGGTCGCTGGTGATCCTTGGGCCCCGTGGCTGCTGCTCCACCCTAACCCCACCTCTGTCATCCCGTGACCTCCTTCCATATGCCTGAGTGTCTGTGTCTTCATGTGAGCATCTCCTAAACTCACCAGTCCTCAGGTTTAGGGCCCACCCTAGTCCACTCTAACCTCATCTTAACTAATTACCTCTGCACAGATCCTGTTTCTAAAGGAGCTCACAATCTGAGGGTCCAGGTAGACATGAATTTTGGTGGAAGAGGGGGACACCAACGCAACCCAGAAGGAACTGGACAAGATGACCTCGCGTCCTCGTAGCTCTGACTTTCCATGTGTTTCAAATGCTCACATAAAAAGAAAAGCATGACAACAAGGATTTACCTTCAGATGACTTTTTTTCCTAAATATTTTTTTGATGTGGACAATTTTAAAAATTGGTGTACAGTTACTTTACAGCATTGCGCTGATTTCTGCTGAACAACAGCCTGACTCAGCTCTGAGTGTACACACACCCCCTCCCTCTGAGCCTCCCTCTCCCGCACAGCCCATCCCTCTAGGTCATCACAGAGCCCCGAGCTGAGCTCTCTGTTCTATACAGCCTCTTGACAGGACCATTTTTATTGGATTTGCTACAATACTTCTGTTTTTGTGATTTTGGGGGCGGGGGGCTTTTTTTTTCTCCTGGTCACTAGGCATGTGGGATCTTGGCTCCCTGACCAGGGATGGAGCCCACACTCTCCACATTGGAAGGTTGAAGTCTTAACCACTGGACCACCAGAACAGTCCCCCAAATAACATTGCTTTAAATTAAGGTAGACATCGGTGTATAACGTTTCATGTGTACAAACATTATATTTTGACTTCTGTATACATTACCGCGTGCTCACCACCAAAAATTCAGTTTCCATCCATCGCCATGCAGCTGCCTTCCTTTACCCACTTTGCTCTGCCCCACACCCCGTCCCCTCTGGTAGCTCTACTCTGTTCTTTGTAACATAATCTTCTGTGCTTTCTCCATCTGGTGTTCTTTCACCGTGCCCTGTTCTCTTGTGCTTCATGTCTCTGCCTCTGAAAATATTATTTAGTTTCTTTCTCTAATCTTCCTCCAAGTTCTCCCTCCCACCTCTTATCCTTTCTCTGATTCCAGAACCAAAGTTTATATATTTTTACATAAATAGATGAGTTTCATATTCCTAGTTATTTATTTTGAGCCAATGCATGGAATTTTTCTCTCTCTTTAGGGGAAAAAAGAATGCCTCCTAAAGCCTGCAATGTTGTTTTCTATCTATATCTGACCTTTGGTGGATTATTTTTCCAAGAAATTTATTGGATTCATTAGGAAAAACTCCCCAGTCACTGCCTTGCTTCCTCCCAGTCCTGGGATGTGCTGGTTTTCCTGGAACCTCTTGGCACAAGAGGGTCTGGTTTCATGCCAGAAACTATTCCACTAGTTTTCTGGTACAACCAACACTCCCCTCCTCGAGCGAGGATACCTCCCGCTGTTGCGACTTTGAAGTAGCCCGGGACAGGGTCCTAAGAAAAAGGAAAAAGAATGGATTTTGGTGCCTCCAAAGTGAAGGCAAACCCCAAGCCAGGATCTGACACCATCTGGAGGAGCTCTGTCACACCACCAGCCACTCAGTGAAAGATGTGTCCCTGAGCTAGGATGGGTTCAGATTCCCAGGTTACTTCTCTGGCAAGTTAGTTTCAGAAAAACAAGAAGGCAGAAGAAGCTCTTTGGGGTCTGAATTATTTAGAAACAAACTGGGGCTTCCCCGGTGGTCCAGTGGTTGAGAATCCGCCTGCCAATGTAGGGGACGTGGGTTCGATCCCTGATCCGGGAAGATCCCACATACTGAGGAGCATCTAAGCTCTTGTGCCACCGCCACCGAGCCTGTGCTCTAGAGCCCAGGACTCGCAACCTCTGAGCCCACGTGCTTTAGCCACTGAGGCCGCAGTGCTCTGGAGCCTGTGCTCTGCAACAAGAGAAGTCACTGCGGTGAGAAGCCCACACGCCGCAACGAAGAGAAGCTCCTGCTCGCTGCAACTAAAGAGCCCTCAGGCAGCAAAGAAGACCCAGCACAGCCCAAAATTAATTAATTTAGAAAGAAAGAGCCCAGAAGGGTTAGACATGAGGCAGGCATGTGGTTCTTCTGATGGGCCCCCGTGGCAGGGCCAGTCACCGAGGTGCAATCTGTCTTTAGTCCCCTCTGGGATCCTTCGGCCCCTGCCACCAGACACAGCTCTAGGAGGTCCAGCTGAGTCCCTGTGTGTGCCCCTCGTTTCAAGGAAGGTGGCAGTTGGGAGGAACAGAGCGGGAGCAGCGGGCAAAGGAGAGTCCCCCAAACTGGGGGAGGGTGCTCTATCCCTGTGAAGGAGTCTGGTCCGTCAGGGAAGTGTCTGATGGCACAAGGTGTCCAGGGAGGCTGGACGCTAGGCCTGGGGCTTGCAGCCTCAGCCAAAATCCCCCTTACACCTCGTGTAACAGGGAGCATGGGGAGTCACCAGTCTTCTCAGGACCCTGGGAGCCCAAATCACAAAGAGCTTGAGCAGGGACCACAGCCAGAATCCCTTCCCTTCCCATTTTCCAGGAACCACACGATCCTTCCATATTCTTGTGTAACTCCAGGCAGAGAAGGGTTTGCCGATTGAGGCCAATGTTAAATTTCCCAACAGGCTGGCAGAATGGAGGCCCAGGAACAGACTTTATTTCATTTCACAATAATAAAGTAATGTGATGTTTGTTGCAAAGCCAAGTTTGAGGATGATAAGTCAGGCCTTCTACACAGAACTTTTAAAAAACATATTTATTTATATATTTAGCTGACTAGGTCTTAGTTTCGGCACTCTGAATCTTCGATTTTTTGTCATGGCTTGCGGGCTCTAGTTCCCTGACTAGGGATTGAACCCAGGCCCCTGCACTGGGAGCATGGACTGTTAGTCACTGGAGCACCAGGGAAGTCCCTTACGTAGAACTTGGAATCATGCTCTTTGAGGGTGGTGTGCAGGACCATAGAGCATAGCTGGTGAGTGAGCCTAACCAGCCATTCCATCCTCACCTTTCTGGATGTTTTAGTAAGAAGTATTTTCTCAGTATCTGTTAGGGTGCAGATCCTGTGTGAGGTTAGAGGATGCATCAGAGAACCTATATACGTGGCCTCTGGGGCTTGTGGTACTTTGCCCACGCTTTTGGTCATGTTTGTTTAGGGGGAAAGTTGCTAGAATGTTAGGGGTTCACAGGAGGTATTCCTTTCTGGTGTTAAAGGTCTATTTGAGAAGTGAATCCCCAGATCTGGAGAGACTGGGAATCATTGCAAAAGGTTTTCAAATGCATAGGGATATTTTTTAAATCAATTTGCAAATGCAGAAAAGACAAGTTCATATGAGAGTCTGCAATTTGTTTATGTTAGTTAAAGAAGGATCCTTAAACTTGAACAGGTTGAGACCTGTTGATCTAACTGTATTCAACTCTGAATTTGTCCAAGTTCCACTTGCTGCCTTTCAGGGACACAGCTGTCCAACCCTTGGTCTATGGGCAAACATAAGTAGACAGGGGCATCCCTGGTGGTCCAGTGGCTAAGACTCCACGCTCCCAATGCAGGGGGCCCGGGTTTGATACCTGGTCAGGTGACTAGTTCCCACATCCCACAACTGAAAGATCCCGAATGCTGCAACTAAGACTCAGTGCAGATTTTAAAAAAACCTACATAAGTCGACGTGTGTGAACACCCACAGGAGCCTGGGATCACACATATGCACACATACACATGAGCAGAGCAATAGAGAACAGAGATGGCCCCTCCCTGCCCTTGAACAGATCGTGTGCCAAGACCAACACAGGTGCTTCTCTCTGTTTTGTGGGAGGTGTTGGCATATGGGGATGTGATATTGAAAGCAAAAAGTGAAAATCTAGGCAATGTGACTCCAAACAGTCCAATATATCACCTTTGCTCATCAGGGCTTATTCAACAGGCAGTGAGCACCTGGCTTGTGCAAGGCTTTGCACATTCCACAGCTGTGCAGAAGATGCCAAGATAAGCAGACACCTTGAAGAAGCAGGAGCTCACAAATACCCAACACAGACTACAAACCAGTTACAAGCCGACCCAGCCCTCAAAGATGGCGCCTTCCCCTCCACTCCCCCCCACCCCCACTCCCTCCTGCCGTTTGCACACAGCTGGCTGTTTGCCAAACCCAAGCTGGTCTCTTCTTTCAAGACGGATGCAGCTAATCCGTGTAGTGGAAGCAGAGGATTCCAGGCCATTCAGGCAAAAGCCCAGAGTTGGTTTGGAGTAGAATCCAGCCCCAGGTGGGCCCACCACTTGATATATCGCAGCCCAGGGTTGTGTGGCAGAACCAAGGCCAGGAGGAGAAAGAACATTCCATGTGTGTGTGACACAGCTGTGTTTGGGCAGAAGCAGAGATGGTAGGGGCTCAGTTGGAGATGATTTCTTTTTTTAATTGAATTAATTGTTTTATTTCTGGCTGCACTGAGTCTCTGTTGTTGCTCAGACTTTCTCTAATTGCAGAGAGTGGGGGCTACTCTCTTGTTGCCGAGCGTAGACTCTAGGGGGAGTGGGGCACCAGCTCTGCTGCCCATGGCATATGGAAGCTTCCTGGACCAGGAATCAAACCTGTTTCCTCTGTGCTGGCAGGCGGATTCTTAACCACTGGGCCATGGGAAGTCCCGTGATTTCTATTTAAAAGTTTACCAGATGCTTCCCTGGTAATCCAGTGGCTAAGACTCTGCACTCCCAGGGGGCCTGGGTTTGATCCCTGATCAAGAAACTAGATCCCACATGCCACAACCAAGAGTTTACATGCTCCAACTAAAGATCCCACGTGCTGCACCTAAGACCTAGCACAGCTCTTTATTTGACAAATAGATAAATATTTTTAAAAAAATAAAAAGACTGATCCCAGTGGAACAATCCATAATATAATGATGTACAAATATAAAAAGAGGAAGTACGTTGTTGTTAAAGGAAATGGTCCAGCCCCTCTTACCCATGTACTGATGAGTATGGCACTCATCACATTTCTTGTGGTTATTTGTTAGGGTGTGCTTATTCCTGTCATTAGACTGTGAATTACTTTAAAGGGGAAATCTTTAAATAATTTTTTTGAGACAAGGAATCTATAAGAAAAAAATGTATTATCATTTATTAAAATACAGGATATTCAGCAGCTTTGTAAAAGAACTGGGTTTTGAAAAAGCATCAACAGAACACAGAGAGCAACTGTCTTTACTTGATGGTGGAGGACAGCTTCCTGGTGGCCCAAGAGGTGTTTGCTGGATACTTCTTTTGGATACAAAATACACCCTAGCAAATACTTTCTGCAACTTAAATAAACAGAAGTGACTTTCTCTCTTGTCCTCTCTGTCCTTGAGCTGGCTGGGTCTAGGGGAGTACCCTCTGAGAAAAAAAGAGGATTCTATTTATAGTGATTGGTATATTCTCATGCTTCTGTCTCATTTGCTCAGTTGAGTCTGAGACTTTGTGACCCCATGGACTGTGGCCTGCCAGACTCATCTGTCCATGGAATTTTCCAGGCAAGAATACTGGAGTGGGTTGCCATTTCCCACTCCAGGGGATCTTCCCAACCCAGGGATCAAACCCTCGTCTCCTGCATTGATTTTTAACACTGTGCCATCCAGTAGAAAATAAATATCTCCCTGCCACTGAACATATGAAAATTCAGTCCATGAATTGCCTCTGGTTCAATGTTTGTCAAACATGTGAGACAGCAAATATTTGTAAAAGGTATTCCTAGATATGTTTACTGGGGCTTCCCCAGGTGGCTCAGCAGTGAAGAAACTGCCAGCAATGCAGGAGCCACAGGAGGAATGAGTTTGATCCCTGGGTGGGGAAGATCCCCTGGAGGAGGACATGGAAACCCACTCCAGTATCCTTGCCTGGAGAATCCCATGGACAGAGGAAACTGGGGGGCTCCAGTCCATAGAGTTGAAAAGTGTCAGACACGACTAAAGTGACTGAGCACATAGACATGTTTATCTATGTTTTCTTCTAGATTCTTTGGTTTTCATCTTTATTTTCAGGTAGAGCATCAGAAAAGAACTCACAGCAACCATAAACGTTATCATCATGTGGTTTAACGTCACGCTCTTAGTGTTCCCGGATAAAAGGATCGCATTCTTCAATGAGGATTTTGGGGGTTTTCGTAAACAGGAGCCCACTTGGGGCCACTGGATGTCACACAGAGTTCTCTGGGCTTGTACTGAATTCCTCCTGGAAGTGCGTCCCTGCTGAGTGTTCAGACATTCTTAGCACAGACAAGGAGTACTCTGCAGCCCCACGTGCTTCCCGTTTGACTCGGCTGCCAAAGAATTCAGAGCCAAATTCTATACCCCATTAGGGCAATTAACTACCATCAAGGGCTTGTTAAAGTCAACTCCCTCTTCCTTTAGATGCTATCGCTTCCAACTTGATTCCTAACTGTTCTGTTTTATATGACATTTCATCTCTTCGGTGGCTTCAGATCCTTTTGGGAAAAGGCCGAACACAAATAATAACAATTAAGATGGCAGCTTAAAATTTAACTGATAGGAAAAAAAGCCAACAACAAACAGAAAAAGAAAAAAGGAAAAATTGATACAAACAAGTCCTGCTTTTAAATTATATTCATTTAGACAAGCTGGACAATCTCCCTACAGTCCCTACAATCTCCCTGTGACCCTTTCGCACGTCTTTATCATGCTCCAAGATCTGGAGCTCATTTCTTCATCAACTGAATGAGGGGATTGGGAGCTGCCACCATGATGCTCTCGTTAAGGAGCACAAATATTTTCTTATGAACCTACTACGTGCCAGACACTGTTCTAGGTACCAGGGATATATCAGTGAAGAAAACAGAGAATCTGCCCTCATGGAACTTAGTACAGAGAGAGAAATAAGCAATTAATATAATAAGCATATTACATGATACATGAAAAGATGGCAAGAGCTATAGGAAAATAACTGAGCAGACTGAAGTGAAGTGAAATGAAGTCGCTCAGTCGTGTCCGACTCTTTGCGACCCTGTGGACTGTAGCCCACCAGGCTCCTCCGTCCATGGGATTCTCCAGGCAAGAATACTGGAGTGGGGTGCCATTTCCTTCTCCAATGTGACCTTTAAAACAAAGATAACACTGCGGTGTGGGGAGCAGGCTGTGTGGCTTGGGCAGCCTGCCAAGAGACCGCTCCTCTATGGCACAGGTATGGGACGGCCCCTCCTCCAGGAGCGAGGCAGCCTGTGTCCCAACAGAATCAGGCCAAATACACACACACACACTCACACACACACACACTCACATAATTAAAACATCTTGGAGACAGGAGTCTGATAACTGTCTGCAGGTCTATTAGAAGAACTCAGAAGGCGAGTGCTTTTGGGAGAGGTAAGGATTCATGGGGCTGCAAAGAGTCGGACACCACTGAACAACTGAACTGAAATGAACTGAAGGCTTCTACGAACCTTTATTACTTTATAGTGGTTGAGTTGTTAGATTTTAAGCCAATTGTGACATTACACACACGAAAGAGCTGTATACATTAGAAATATGTCAGTTCATATTGCAGTTGTGTTTGATCAGTGATGGTGTATTCAAAAGCATTGCCTGTTAACAATTCTTCCTACCAAACACTGTTTAAATGTATTTTTCTTATGAGATAATATCTGATTTCCTTTAATAAAATATGAAAGGGATTGACCCTGAATTAATACAGTCTGATAATTATTCCTTCAGTTCAGTTCAGTCGCTCAGTCGTGTCCAATTCTTTGCGACCCCATGGACTGCAGCAGGCCAGGAATGACAAGAATAACAAATTATTCCTTGTTTATATAAAGTGCCCCCCTTTTAAGCCAGGAAAATTTTTATATTATTTTAATCTTAAGTGCTGGTTTTTCAGGGGTGAAAAACACAGACTTTTCCCTATGTAGCAGTATTAAAACAAGACAAATATGTTGTCAAGCAGCACCTGGACAATCTCAACAGTGATGAGATTTCCCCTTTTCTCTCTGATTTAAGATTATAATGTTTAACTTAATATTTAAGCATTTCATTCCAAGGTCCCAACCCAATTTACAGAACTGAAGCAGAGAACTGAATGCGTGGAAATGTGGGAGTATTTTATGCTTCTCTGTTAGGTCTTCAGCAAGATTGAAAACTACACTCATCAATTTTTAAAACTGATTTCCTTCAGATCAGCGTGAGGTTTGGGACATTTTATAGATCTTTTCAGGTTGGAAAGGAAAAACAGACAGTACAAAGTAAAATGGCACTGCTTTAAGTATTAATTTCATGCATCTATATATGCAAAAGAGGCTTCCCAGTCGGCTTAGTTCAGTTCATTCTCTCAGTCGTGTCCTACTCTTTGATTCCCTGGTGGCTCATCGGTAAAGAATCCGTCTGCAATGCAGGAGACTCCAGTTCGATCTCTGGGTGGGGGAAGATCCCCTGGGAAAGGAAATGGCAACTCACTCCAGTATTCTTGCCTGGGAAATCCCATGGACAGAGGAGCCTGGCGGGCCACAGTCCAGGGGTCCCCAAAAGAGTGGCACACGACTTAGCAACTAAACAACATACTGGAATAAAGAGTTCAAGGAAATATACAAGTGTGTCCATCATACTGCAAAATTAACCCCTACTGACCTCATTTTGAAAGGGCAAATGCAACTCCTTAATATAAGGTAGGAAAACAAAAACACCTCCTGGACTGAATTGTGCGACCTAAGTCGCCCAGGGACAGGGGAGCCTGGTGGGCTGCCGTCTATGGGGTCGCACAGAGTCGGACACGACTGAAGCGACTTAGCAGCAGCAGCAGCAAGCTGGCTTTGAACCCACAGACTACAGCAGACTGAAGGAGAGAGGAAATCCCTGGGCGCAGGGGGCAACGTTCAATAGGGTAGTCTGGGCAAACCTCGATAAGAAGTGAGATTTGGCTAAAATATGGCACAACTGAACCTACTTATGAAAGAGAAACAGACTCAGAGACAGAAAATAGACTTGTGGTTGCCAAGGGGGAGAGGGGGAGGGGAAGGGAAGGACTGGCAGTGTGAGATTAGCAGATGTCAGCTATTATATATAGAATGGAAGAACAACAGAGTCCTACTGTATAGCTCAGAGAACTATATTCAATATCCTGTGATAAACCATAATGGAAAATAACATGAAAAAAAATGTCTATATGTGTATAACTGAATCACTTTGCTGTAGAGCAAAGATTGGCGCAACACTGTAAACCAACTATCTGTGTGTGTTAGTCACGCAGTCGTGTCTGACTCTTTGTGACTCCGTAGACTATAGCCTGCAAGGCTCCTCTGTCCACGGAATTCTCAAGGCAAGATTGCAGAGTGGGTTGCCCTTCCCTTCTCCAAGGGATCTTCCTGACCCAAGGATAAAACCCAGGTCTCTTGAATTGCAGACAAATTTTTTTTTTTTACCATCTGAGCCACCAGGGAAGACTTCAGTAAAATACATATATATATATTAAACAAAGAAGAAGAAGAACTGAGATCTGGAGAAAGACTTGAGGAAGCTGATGGAGTTGGCCAGATAGCAGCATACCTGGGGAAGAGCGTGCAGGCAGAGAGAACAGCTAGAACAAAGGCGCTGTGGCCGAGAAGCACCAAGGTCAAAGGGCCGGTGGCGGAGGGTGGGGGTGGGGGGCGGAGGGAGGGAAGGAGGGAGGGAAAAAGCAGGAGACAGGACCAGGTTCATTGCTAGGTCTGACAAAAAAAAATAAAAGTTGCCTCACTGATGGCTTAGATGGTAAAGAATCCACCTGTAAAACAGGAGATGCCAGAGACACAGGTTTAATCCCCGGGTTGGGAAGATCCCCTGGAGGAGGGAACAGCCACCCACTCCAGTATTCTTGTCTGGAGAATCCCGTGGACAGAGGAGCCTGGAGGGCCCCAGTCCATGGGGTCATAAAGAGTCATGGACACGACTGAGTGACTAACGCTTTCACTTTCACATTTCAAGTGTAATATGATTCTTCATATGCTTGCCCTAACCCTGCTCCTCCAGGTGTGATCCCCAATCACGGTCACTCTGAAATTTGTTAGAAAGGCATAATCTTAGGACCTACACCAGCCCCACTGAATCAGCATCCTGATGAACAATATCCAGTGTTGCTGGGAGGACATTCTTGAAAGGATGTTGTTGTTCAGTCGCTAAATCACATCCAGCTCTTTGCAACCCCATGGACTGTAGCTTGGCAGGCTTCCCTGCCCTCTACTATCTCCCGGAGTTTGCTCAGGTTCACGTCCATTGAGTCAGTGATGCCACCAACCATCTCATCCTCTGTCGCTCCCTTCTCCTGCCTTCAATCTTTTCCAGTGAGTTGGCTCTTTGAATCTTGTGGCCAAAATATGGAAGCTTCAGCTTCAGCCTCAGTCCTTCCAGAGAATAGTCAGGGGAGAATTCCTTTAGGACTGACTGCTTTGATCTCCTTGCAGTCCAAGGGACAAGAATCTTCTCCAGCACCACAATCCAAAAGCATCAAGGTATCTTGAAAAGATATCACATTTATAAATATACAGGCATTTTCTTTTCTTTTAATTGTTGTTAAAATACAGTTGATTGGGACTTCCCTGGTAGTCAAGTGATTAAGATTTCACCTTCCAGTGCAGAGGGTGTGGGTTTGGTCCCTGGCTGGGCACCTAAGATCCCTCATGCCTTGTGGCCCAAAAACGAAAACATTAAACAGAAGCAATATTGTAAAAGTTCAATAAAGACTTTAAAAAATGGTCCACATTAAAAAAAAAATCTTAAAAAAGAAAAATACAGTTGAGGTATAATATGTGCTTCAGGTATATGGCAAAATGATTCAGTTTTATATGTGTGCTTTTTGTTTTGTTTTCAGATTCTTTTCCATTATCGGGTATTGCAAGATACTGAGTATACGTCCCTGTGCTATACAGTAGGTCTTTGTTGATTATCTATTACATATACAGTAGTGTGTATCTTTTAACTCCAAACTCCTAAATTATCCCTCCTCCCAATATACAGTCATCATAAACATGCTTTACCTAGTAAGCGCCTTATTTGGTTGAGACAATTAATCCTTAAAACAAGGATCTTTTCATAAGGGTTGTTGAAGGGCAAGAGCTGCTAAGAGCGTCACCTAGTGGTAGCATACAAAAATTCACATCTCTTGTAAAATTCAGTATTGCATTTAAAGTAGTGGTAGTTTTAACACGGTTGGCTTGGACTTCTAAGTACCTCCATATCAGAAAAGACCAAAATGGGCTGAGGAACTTCTGGAGATTAAAGGATACTTAAAAAGACTGGACAACTAAATGCAACCCGTGATCTTGGACTGGATCTCAAATCTTTTTTTTTTTTAGGAGTTACTCAAGGACAATATAGGGCCAATTGGGAATATTTGAATATGAAATGTATGCAAGATAATAGCAAAGTGTTAATGTTCAGTTTCCCATGTGTGATAATACACCATGGTTATGCAAGATATTTTCTTAGTATTAGGAATAAAAAGTCATGAAATCTATACCTAAATTTCAAACAATTCCGAAAGATTACAATTAATACATAAAAGAGAATGAAATAAAGCAAACGTGCAAAATGTTAACTAGTGAATCCAGGTGAAGAATATACAAGTGTTCATTGTATTACTTCTTGTGACTTTTCTGAAGGCTGGAAAGTTTCCGAAATTAAAAATAAAAGGAATCACTATCATACATGGACACATTTAAGTCACAAGGAACTCCTCCAGGAGACCTGGGACCAGTGGACCAAGTGGTAACAGCTGGGGTAAACTTGAGCCCTACCCTACAATGTTTATCTCTGTTTCTCTGGCTGATTTCTCTGGAGAGATTGAAGACCAAACCTTTGGGTGGATGGAGAGCAAAGTGATGGAGTCCCAAGGAGCAGAGGTGAGAAATTAGCTCAGGCCTGGGTCCCCAGCCTGGCGGAATCATGAGCTCTGTTTCCCCGCTAGTTCGTGTCTTCGTTCTATATTATTTTAAATTACAAACATGGTGCATATTTATTGTGGAAAAAATCCAAACAATATAGAAGGATAGAGAGTAAAATATGAAAACTCTTCTTAAAACCGTTTCCCTGCTCCGGTGCACTCTGCCTCGAAATAACCAGGGTGAACAGGTCCTTCCAGGCTCCTTTCTGTTTAGTGATAAACCCTGGTTATGCACATCCATGTAGGCAAGTTTTGTGTGGATTTACCTATTTATTCACAGTGTCTGGCATATGAGTGAGTGAGTGTTAATTGCTCCGTCATGTCTGAGCCTTTGCAACCCCATGGACTGACTGTAGCCTGTCAGGCTCCTCTGTCCATAGGATTTTCCTGGCAAGAACATTGGAGTGGGTTGCCATTCCCTTCTCTGGGGAATCTTCCCAACCCAGGGATTGAACCCTGGTCTCCTGCATTGCAGGCAAATTCTTTACCCTCTGAGCCATAATAGGTCCTTATTAAATGCTGTTTGAATAAATGATTTCCTTTCACAGAAATGACATCATTCTGGACATTTTTTTTCTCCTGCTGTTTTCATTTAACAGTCGATATCCTCTCACCGTCTATATAGGTTTGGTCATTTTTGCGTCATTGTTTTTTTTTTAAGATCTCTTTATTTATTTTATTTTTTGACTGTGGTGTGTCTCCAATTGCTGCGCTCGGGCTTTCTCGAGTCACAGTGAGCGGGGGCTACCGTTCATTGCGGTGTTCGGGCTTCTCATTCCAGGGGTTTCTCTGGTTGCAGAGCATGGGTTCTAGGGCACACAGGCCTCTGTAGCTGTGGATTGAGGGCTCTGGAGTGCTGGCTCAGTAGTTGTGGCCCACGGGCTTAGTTGCTTTGGGGCATGTGAGATCTTCCTGGACCTGGGATTGAACTCATGTCCCCTGCTTTGTCAGGCGGAGTCTTACACACTGCACCACCAGGGAATGCTGCTTAACGCCACCATTCTTAGTGGTGGGCAGTCAGCAGCCCCCTGCCCATCAGGTAGGTGCAAGCATCTAGGGTAAGGGAACCTGCCCGTTACCTGAGACTCCAGAAAAGAAGAAAATAAACCAAATGTCTATATACCTCAGCAAAAGAAAGAGAGACAGGGACACAAAGACAGAGAGAGTGTGCGAGAGACGGAAGCTCTTCTAGGAAAACGGAAAGCAGCATAAGCCCTGGAAAGCAGATGAAATGATGGGTGCTCACAGCGTTCGTTGGCAAAATTCCTAAGCATGCACAAAAAGAAACTAATGACTGTGCGTTCCCAGGCTTGATTAAACAGTAATTATTCTTCAAAAGCTTGCTAAATGTCCCTCTTTAAAAAACCACCCAGCTAGGCAATTTTTCTTTCACATTTAATAGCAACTATTCCTGTATTCTTTCTTGTCCAAAATGGCCATAATAATGGGGGCGTGGTGGGACAAGCATCTCAACAAGCTGCCGGCGGGAGAGGGAGCAGCACCATCTTCCCAGAGAATAACTCCTCCAAGAGCCTGAGAAACCTTCCTGCTTTGGCGCCATCATTCCATTTCCAGGAATCTTTCCTAAGGCAATCAGTAGACCCACAGACGAAGATTTACATACAAGATTGTTCATCACTGTCTCGTTCCTAGTTCAAAAACATGGGAAATCACCTAAGCAGTGATGCTTGATGAGGGATTCATTTTTTTTTTTTTTGACTGCACAATGTGGCTTTTGAGACCCACCAGGATTGAACCCTGGCCCTGGCCATGAAAAGTGCAGAATCCTAATCAGTGGATTTGCCAGGGAATTCCTAGTGCATTTTATTTTCTTTATTTTTAATTTGGCTTCACCACCTGGTGGGGGCTTTCCTGGTGGCTCAGACACTAAAGAATCTGCCTGCAATGCAGGAGACTCTGGTTCAGTCCCTTGGGTCAGGAAGATCCCCTGGAGAAAGGACTGGCAACCCATTCCAGTATTCTTGCCTGGAAAATCCCATCAACAGAGGAGCAGTCCAGGGGGTCGTAAAGAGTCTGACACCCATGCACATGCCATGTGGGATCTTAGTTCCCCGACAATCGATAGAACTCTCAGCCCCCTCCACTGGAAGTGCGGCATCTTAACCACTGGATCGCCAAGGAATTCCCAGGGGATGTCTTTTAGAATCAACTGCAAGTTTATTAAATACATGTGTGTGCACACAAACACACATTGGGACAGAAGCTGGATGGTCCAGCTGCAGTTTAAGCATTTCTACTTTTAACAAGCTCATACAGGTCCTTCTTATGCTGTTTTGATGTAAATTTGAGAATCATTCACCCTGATCCCTCTAGGAGTATGGGTTAGTTCAATCAGTTCAGTCACTCAGTTGTGTCTGACTCTTTGCGACCCCATGGACTGCAGCATGCCAGGCCTCCCTGTCCATCACCAACTCCTGGAGTTTACTCAGACTCATGTCTATTGAGTCAGTGATGCCATCCAACCATCTCATTCTGTCGTCCCCTTCTCCTCCCACCCTCAGTCATTCCCAGCATCAGGGGTTTTCCAATAAGTCAGTTTTTCGCATCAGGTGGCCAAAATATTGTAGTTTCAGCTTCAGCATCGGTGCTTCCAATGAACATTCAGGACTGATTTCCTTTAGGATGGACTGGTTGGATCTTCTTGCAGTCCAAGGGACTCTCCAGAGTCTTCTCCAGCACCACAGTTCAAAAGCATCAATTCTTTGATGCTTAGCTTTCCTTATAGTCCAACTCTAACATCCATACATGACTATTGGAAAAACCATAATTTTGACTAGACAGACCTTTGTTGGCAAAGTAATGTCTCTGCTTTTTAGTATGCTGTCTAGATTGGTCATAACTTTTCCTCCAAGGAGCAAGTGTCTTTTAATTTCATGGCTGCAATCACCATCTGCAGTGATTTTGGAGCCCCCAAAATAAAGTCTGCCACTGTTTCCACTGTTTCTCCATCTATTTGCCATCAAATGATGGGATCGGATGTGTGATCTTAGTTTTCTGAATGTTGAGTTTTAAGCCAACTTTTTCACTCTCCTCTTTGACTTTCATCAAGAGGCTCTTTAGTTCTTCTTCGCTTTCTGCCATAAGGGTGGTGTCATCTGCATATCTGAGGTTATTGGTATTTCTCCCGGCAATCTTGATTCTAGCTTGTGCTTCATCCAGCCCAGCGTTTCTCATGATGTATTCTGCATATACATTAAATAAGCAGGGTGACAATATATAGCCTTGATGTACTCCTTTCCCCATGTGGAACCAGTCTGTTGTTCCATGTCCAGTTCTAACTGTTGCTTCCTGACCTGCATACAGATTTCTCAAGAGGCAGGTCAGGTGGTCTGGTATTCCCATCTCTTTCAGAATTTTCCACAGTTTGTGGTGATCCACACACCCAAAGGCTCTGGCATAGTCAATAAAGCAGAAGTAGATGTTTTTCTGGAACTCTCTTGCTTTTTTGATGATCCAACAGATGTTGGCAATTTGATCTCTGGTTCCTCTGCCTTTTCTAAATCTAGCTTGAACATCCGGAAGTTCATGGTTCATGTAATGTTGAAGCCTGGCTTAGAGAATTTTGAGCATTACTTTGTGAGATAAGTGCAAATGTGTGGTAGTTTGAGCATTCTTTGGTGTTGCCTTTCTTTGGGATTGGAATGAAAATTGACCTTTTCCAGTCCTGTGGCCACTGCTGAGTTTTCCAAATTTGCTGACATATTGAGTGCAGCACTTTAGTAACATCATCTTTTAGGATTTGAAATAGCTCAACTGGAATTCCATCACCTCCACTAGCTTTGTTTGTAGTGATCCTTCCTAAGGCCCACTTCACTTTGTATTCCAGGTTGTCTGGTTCTAGGTGAGTGATCATACCATTGTGATTATCTGGGTCATGAAGATCTTTTTGTACAGTTCTTCTGTGCATTCTTACCACCTCTTCTTAATATCTTCTGCTTCTGTTAGGTCCATACCATTTCTGTCCTTTATCAAGCCCATCTTTGCATGAAATGTTCCCTTGGTAGCTCTAATTTTCTTGAAGAGATCTCTAGTCTTTCCTATTCTATTGTTTTCCTCTTTTTTCTTTGCATTGATCACTAAAGAAGGCTTTCTTATCTCTTCTTGCTATTCTTTGGAACTCTGCATTCAAGTGAGTATATCTTTCCTTTTCTCCCTTCTCCTTTTCTCCTTTGCCTTTCGCTTCTCTTCTTTTCACAGCTATTTGTAAGGCCTCCCCCAGACAACCATTTTGCCTTTTTGCGTTTCTTTTTCTTGGGGATGGTCTTGATCCCTGCCTCCTGTACAATGTTATGAAAGTCCATCCGTAGTTCTTCAGGCACTCTATCAGATCTAATCCCTTGAATCTGTTTCTTACTTCCACTGTATAATCATAAGTGATTTGACTCCCACCCATCAACAGAAAATTGGATTAAAGATTTACTGAGCATGGCCCCGCCCATCAGAACAAGACCCAGTTTCCCCCTCAGTCAGTCTCTCCCATCAAGATTACGGATATTCTTTAAATATATATCATCACATACATGTGTATTTTTTCAGATCTCACAGTGGGCTTGAGTGACATGTATAATCAGAGAGCTGTATTAAGAAAATAGACTAGAAGGCAGCTAAGGAGGTTCGGCTGGCAAACAACTGATGTGTACCAGGCCTTGTGCACGGTGTTGCTTCTGAAATAAAGCAAGCACGGTCTGCCCTTCTAGAAGCTCACAGACCACCACAGGAAACAGCTTTGGGGAGACAAATGTTTTTTGGAGAAATGTGTTGTACTAGAGGTAAGTTTGAGGTACAAGGAGTGATTAGCTCTGGTTAGAAGGCCAGGAAATCAGTTCCAGAAGAGGAGACATTTCAGCCAGACCGCCTTGAAGAGGGGAGGAGGAAAGGGCATTGCAGACTCAGGGCGGGAACAGCTCGTGTAAAGGGGCACAGGCAGGAACGCCCTGGCATGTTAGAGGAAACCTGAGCATTGAGGAGGGGCTGGAGCAAAAGGCCTTAGAGGAGGTGAAACTGGAGAGGCAGCGGGGCCCAGCCCCAAGGCTTGTGGGGCCTGAGCTGGAAGGCAGGTGGTTCCCAGACTGTGTACAGAGGAATACCTGTCCTCCTTCAGGCTGTGATGGATGCTCAGAGCAAAGGGGTTCCATGGCAAAATAACTTTGGAAAACTCTAGGTTAAAGTGTGTTTTTTTTTTTTTCCCAAATAATTGTAGGACACACAAAAGCCTTTAATATATGCCAGGGATTCTCTGAGACTGGGCAGCCTAGGGAGCGTGCCTCAAGTTTATTTAAGGCAGACTGGTCACTTCTCCCCTCCACATACATTTTACTGGTGGTGTTGTTTTAAAGAAAATTTATTCTATCTTATACAGTGATGTCCCCAGGGCGTGGTTTGGGAAACTTGGCTGCGGTCAGTAGGAAGCCCAGGAGAGAAAGCAGTGACATGGGAAAAGCTCAATGACAGACTCAGGAGTCACCAGACCTGGGCTCAAGTCCCAGTTTCACTGTTTACCAGGTCAGTGATCTTGGGCAAGTTACAGAAGCAAATTGCTTCATTAGTGAAGTAGGACTAATAATGGGACTCCCCTCCTAGCTCAGTCAGTCGGTAAAGAATCTGCCTGCAGTGCAGGAGACCCGGGTTCGATCCTGGGTCGGGAAGATCCCCTGGAGAAGGAAATGGCAAACCACTCCAGTGTGCTTGCCTGGAGAATCCCATGGACGGAGGAGCCTGGCAGGCTACACAGTCCATGAGGCTGAAAGAGTCAGATACGACTTAGCGACTAAAGAGAGAGAGACTTTGGGAGGTTAGTGAAAGAATACCAGCTATGCGGTAGATGCCCCATAATTGACAGTCATCCTGATAATCTTCTTATCTGTGTTTCAGGACAATCCCTTGGTGGCTGGCTTGGAGGGTTGCCAGCCAAGTTCAAGCCTGGAGGCAGGGGACTAATGAAAATGCCCTGTGGCTGCAAGAGGCAGAAAATCAAGGGACTGAGTGGCTAGATGGAGTTAAAGGGAATATTGACAGCATCCTGGGGTTTGGGAACAGTGGGTCTGAGGGTTTGTGGGGCTTTGGGCTGGGATGGAAAGTCCAGGGGAGCAGCATTTTAGAGAGAAAAATAATGAATTTTTTTCCCTAACTCTGACTCTTCTGCATGATTTAAAACTGCCTCTAAAAGCTACTCCTTGATTTACTTGTTTTTTAGAATTGTAGACACAATGATTACTCCCGGTTTCAAATTGCATTTCACTGTTGTTTTTCTTTGCCAGACTCAGAGGGTTTTTATTATGTCTTTTCTCCAGCCTGTAATAACAAAAGAAGAAAGAATAAATTTTAGGTGGGAAAATTAGTTGCTCAGCTCTGGCCTGAAAATTACCACGTATGAGTGTGTCTAGGTGCTGTCATGGAAGAAAGATTCTGTGGTTCCACAGGCGTGGGGTGTGGGGCGGGAGTGGAAATGCTGCCTTTTGAATGGATGCCAGTGGCACATAGATATTTCCACAGTGGGAGACAGCAGTGTACCCACTATGAACCTGTGTGCTCACCACGAAGCCGCCACTGATTACAGAGAACAAATGGTAATAAGAGGACCATGCCAGACATTTTGCTTAGGGTAGATCTGATCCTTGTGACCTCCCAGGAAGACAGGTCAAAACAGCACCATTTTGAGAACTTCCCTGGAGGTCCAGTGGTTAAGACTCTGCGCTTCCCATGGAGGGGCACGGGTTCAACCCCTGGTCAAGGAACTAAGATCCCACGTGCCATAAGGCATGGTCAAATTATTAAAAAAAAAAAAAAAGCACTATTTGTCTGTGAGGATACTGAGGCTTAGGAGGTGCAGTTGCTGCCTGAGATCACATAACTAAATAGGGCACAGCTGAGATTCCAGGTTAGGTCTTTCTGCTTCCAAAGTGCAAAAACAATAATAATAAAAACACCAAAGTGCAAACTCCACTATCCCATTTCTATGTGAATCTGGAGGATGCAAATAAAATGCTTGGCACAGCACCTGGCACATAGTAGGCATGCAATCAAGATGTTCCTATTATAATTGTTATTCCTAAAATTCTACTGGTGGCAGAATCTGAGGGCTACCATGAGGTCACCCCACCCGCAGCCCCAGAGGTAACAGTAGCCTGTGTTTATACTCGGTGTTCTCACCAGCATTTCCCTTAAACCTAATAGCATTTGCAGCAGGAGGGAACCTTTCTCTTCTGTGTCACTGTGGGAGCTTAACAGGCAAAGGAACGAAAGATTAGGATTGCCTCGAATCCCCCAGTAAGGAGAGTGAGACTTGAACTCGGATCTCCTGACTCCCAAGGCCTCCCTCATTTGTGGAGCATTCACTCCAGGGATGATGTCTTCAAGTCTCTATTCTGTCTTCCTGACACCTTCTTCTCTGCAGGTCAAATCTCCCTCTGCTTCTATCGTATAAAGACACTTCTGTCGCATTGAGAGTCCACTCAGATAAATGAGGATAGCCTCTCCATCTCAAGGACCTTAACTTCTTCACATCTGCAAGGATATTTTTTTGCATAGAAGGAGCATCCACAGGTCCAGGGATTCAAATGTGTATGTATTCTGGAGCATCATTTCTGAGCATACCCCAATGGCTGAATAAATTCATGTATCTGTTAACGATCCTCCAAGGATCTGGAGACTGAGAGTTGGGAGGGGAGTGTCCTGGCAGAGAAAGAAGGTGAAGAAAGAGGAGGATGGGGTTGAAGTCTTGAGTAGGCTCAGGCAGCCCCTCTGAGTTTTAGGGGTGATGAATGAGCAGTCAGGACACTCACTGGATGCCCTCGGGGAGGGGTGGGCAAAGCATTGAGCACTCATGTCAGCTGACCCATCATGGGTAGAGTCAAAATAATGGTGTGGTCCATGGATCTTAATGACCAATTTAGGTCCCTGGACCACTGGAAACTTCTTGAGTGTCTGTAGCGGGGCTCACTTTGGAAACCCTATTCTGTATCATCACATACTGGCCACAGTCTTTAAGACATGACCTCTGTTACCACAATTGGCCTGGCCTTTTCCTAAAACCCCGCAACCCCCTCTGCACATCTTTCCCAGGGACCATCACTTTTGCAGATGGTGCAGCTTATCTTTGTCCTGGGTGTTCACCTAGATTCACTCTGGGAGGGGATAGAGGACTAGTTTGAACCCAGAGTTTAAACTACAGCTCATATGTTCTTTTTCACGGTTTAAGGGTTGTATCTTTTATATTTTAAATTAATTTTTATTGGAGAAGAGTTGCTTCAAAAAGTGAACTAGCTATACATATACATATATCTGAAGAAGGGCATGGCAACCCACTCCAGTATTCTTGCCTGGAGAGTTCCATGTACAGAGGAGCCTGGCAGCCACTGTCCATGGGGTCGCAAAGAGTCGGACACGACTGCCTAACACACACGCACATACATATGCCCCCTCTTTTTGGATTTCCTTCCCATTTAGGTTACCACGGAGCACTGAGTGGAGATCCTTGAGCTATATAGTAGGTTCTCGTTAGTTATCTATTTTTTGCTGCTGCTGCTGCTGCTAAGTCGCTTCAGTCGTGTCCAACTCTGTGTGACCCCATAGACGGCAGCCCACCAGGCTCCCCCATCCCTGGGATTCTCCAGGCAAGAGCACTGGAGTGGGTTGCCATTTCCTTCTCCAATGCATGAAAGTGAAAAGTGAAAGTGAAGTCACTCAGTTGTGTCCGACTCTTCGCGACCCCATGGACTGCAACCCACCAGGCTCCTCTGTCCCTGGGATTTTCCAGGCAAGAGTACTGGAGTGGGGTGCCATTGCCTTCTCCTATCTGTTTTCTACATAGCCTCAATAGTATATATACATCAATCCCAATCTCCCAATTCATCCCATACTCCCCCAGGGGTTGTACCTTTTAAAAAGTATTATTATCTAAAGATACCCATCTATAACAACAACAAAAAGAGAAACCGGCTCACAGACACAGAGAACGAAGTAGTGGTTATCAGTGAGGAGAGGAAGAAGCAAGGGCAAGACAGGATAGGGGACTAAGAAATACAAACTAGTAGGTGTAAAATAAACTACAAAGATATATTGTACAACACAGGGAATATAGCCAATATTTTACAATAACTATTAATGGAGTATAAACTTTAAAAATTCTGAAAAAAGATACTCATCTCTATGGATCAGTAACAATAATAATAGTTAAAATAATCACTGCTAATAATAGCCTTTGTGTGTTACACACTGTTTTAAGAGCTTTGGGCTTTGCATATATAAAATAATTATGTGTGTGTGTGTGTGTGTACTACTCAGTCATGTCCGACTCTTTGCAACCCCACGGACTGTAGCCTGCCAGACTCCTCTGTCCATGGAATTCTCCAGGCAAGAATATTGGAATGTATAGCCATTCCCTTCTCCAGGGGAATCTTACTAACCCAGGAAATGAACCCAGGTTTCCCACACTGTGGGCAGATTCTTTACCATCTAAGCCATTTACTGGTAGCTAAAATAATTATAATTAAATGGAAATATAATGAAACAATTATAATAAATAATTTAATCTGTACAACAACCCTGTAAAGTAGATACTAATATTATCTTCTTCATCTCACAGGGGAAGAAACTGAAGCTTAGCAAGGTGAAAGGGCAGATGCAGGAGGAAGTCCACCTCCAGAGTCCTGCTCTTATCCATGAGGACATATGTGTCCCTTTTGGATGTCCTTGAAGCAATGCCACAGTCAGGAGGAAGTTTTCCAGACTCCACAGGAAGAAGACAGAGACCGGCAATTCCGAAGGGAAGAGCATCTGAAGAGTCCCAGGTCCCCACACCTGCTGAGCTTTCGTCAGTTACAGATTCCCAGCCCTTCATCCCCCCACAGACTGCCTGTATCAGAATTTCTGGGTAGAAGCATCAAAATCCATTATGTCAACACCTCCCCCCGCAAGTGGTTCTGATGCTGTTGATCCAGGTGGCCGGAACCCAGAACCTCGGGTCTGCTCCTCCCACTTACAGGAAGGGAAACGGGTTTGGTGGAGCTGGATGACTTTAACGAGGTCCTGCAGCTGGTTTCGCCCCTTACAAAACAGGGTTGACCCGGGGAGGATCTGAAGTGGGTGGAGCTATGACAAACTCAGGTGTGGCTCTTGGGTTCTCTCTCTGCTGATCTTCTGGTGGGCAGATGCTGGCTAGGTTTCTTCTGCACAGGCAGGAAGCCCTAGGGCAGGGGGTCTCCTCTCTGAAGGTTGGACACAGTGGAGACGAGTTTTCAGAATGGTTCATACGATAGTTCTGAGATGGGTGAGCTAGATTCACGGGGCGAGTATAATGGGTTCGTGAGTCATATGAAATCCTTGATCCAGGTTTCTCACCTGAGGACAATCACACGATGTCCCAAGCTACCCCTGGCCCCATGATTCAGACAGAGCTTGGGTTGAAAGTCCCATGGCACAAGACCCAGCGTGACATTTCCGCTCCCTGTGGGCGATACAATCATCCATTAATGCTTCATCGGATTTTTGTCTAAGAGTAGTTGCTTTGTTTGACCACAAGGGAGTGCTAACGGCCTTGGTGGCCACTGGTTGGGGCGTGGAAAACATTGAGGGCTTTAAAAGAAATCTCAAGATCGCTCCCTCCCTAATCCATCAAAACTTAATTTTTTTTTCTATTCTGCACTTAAACAATTTTCCTGCAATGAACTTACTTTGCCTCTACCAAGTAAGAATGATGGGAGATGAGAATCACCACTCTGATAAACTTGTTGTTTTGGTATACTAACTTTGTATACTTCTTTAACATGGTTGTGGTTATACGGTGGTAATATTGCTTACCAGCTTTTAAATTTGATACTGTAATAGTTTTCTGTTACTACAAGTTCTTCAAAAACACGTTTATTGCTGCATATTATACAGCGATCATGTATTGAAGGCTCACTTGGTACCAGGAAAACACTTTACTGAGTGTTTTATGTGTATTTTTACTTAGTCCTCATTCCATGAGGTAGATACTGTGATTACTCATATTTTACCTTTGAGCAAAGAGGATGCTTCTAATCACAATGCTTATTGGGTATTACCCACACTCACTCAATCATTCACCTAGGGTGTCCATTTCACTTATTCCAACTTTCATTATTATAAATAAAGCTGCAGAAAACATCTTTTATGTATAAAGCTTTTTCTGGATTTAGGAAATTTTCTAGAAGTGAAGTTACCAAGTCTAAACATTTTAAGGCTCTTGACAAGTACACAGCACCAAATATTTTTGTTTGTTTTAAATTTCATTTGGGGCAGGGCATCCTGGGTCGGCGTAGCCACGGCGGCTCGTGTCCTTTGCGCCGGTGTCCGCCGACTTCCCACGGCCTTCGCGCCGCTGCCCAGGCTCCCCCACGCTAGCCGCGGCCCGGCCGCTCAGCACGACCCTCTTCTCCGGGGAGACCCGGACGAGGCCTGGGGCTCCGCTGCCGGCCGTGGTGCTCGCGCAGGTTCCAGGCAGAGTTACACAGCTGTGCCGCCAGTATAGCGACGCACCGCCTTTGACATTGGAGGGAATCAAGGACCGTGTTCTTTACGTCTTGAAACTCTATAAGACTGACCCAGAAAAGCTTTCAGTAAATTCCCATTTTATGGAAGACCTGGGCTTAGACAGTTTGGACCAAGTGGAGATTATCATGGAGGACGAATTTGGGTTTGAGATTCCTGATATAGATGCGGAGAAGTTAATGTGCCCACAAGAAATTGTAGATTACATTGCAGATAAGAAGGATGTATATGAATAAAATATCAGACCCCTTTTCCTCACTGAGAGAAGGCTCAGAAGATGCTGGCGAGTGTCTGGCAGTGAGAACACATTTCTGCATCATTGCTGACTTTGAGAGTAATTCTGTTTAGACTTGTATTTAAATTGTCTTAAGTGTTTTTGCCCTTTGAAAATAAATCTGTAAAAAAAAAAAAAATTTCATTTGTTTCTTTTGGCTGTGCTGGTCTTTGTCGCCGCACGTGGGTTTTCTCTAGCTGTGGCGAGAAGGGGCCACTCTCCAGCTGTGGAGTGAGGGCTTCTCGTCGCAGTGGCTTCTCGCTGCAGAGCACGGGTTCCAGGGCACTCGGGCTTCAGTACTCGTGGTGCATGGCTCAGTAGTTGTAGCCTGTGGGCTCCGGAGCCCTGGCTTCGGTAGTTGTGGTGCATGGGCTCAGTTGCCCCAAGGCATGTGGGATCCTCCCAGATTAGGGGTCAAACCCATGTCCCCTGCATTACAAGGCAGATCCTTAACCACTGGACCACGAGGAAGGCCCCAAATATAAATTTTTTTAATTTCAGGAAAACTTGAACTCTGACCAGATATTTTATTTTTTTAACTTTAAATTTTATATTGGCATGTAGCTGGTTAACAATGTGACAGTTTCAGGTGGCCAGCAAAGGGGCTTAGCTGTATATCCGCATGAATTCATCCTCTCCCAAACTCCCCTCCCAATAGGCTGCTAGCTGGATATTTATTTTATGGCACTAAGGAACTGTTGTTGCTATTTCTAGATGTGCTAATGGTACTGTGGTTATGTACTTTTAAAGAGCCTTTCCTGGTGATAGGTAGTAAAGCATTTACAAATGAAACAATATTGTATAGAATGTAGTTTAAAATAAGTAAGGGAGGAGTGGGGATTGATTAAAAAAAAGATTAGGTGTGTGTTGATGATTGATAAAGCTGGGTTATGAGTACACAGGTGTCAATGATTCTATTCTCTCTACTTTGTATGTGTTTGAAAATTCCTATGACAAAGAGTTTAAAACATAGCAATAAAAATATCTTGGAATCGACAAGAGAAGACAGCCTTTTATCTCCTGTTGTACCCAGTTAGTGAGAAAGGCAGAAAAAGGTGGCTTTCTACCAACAGAATAATTTTGCTCATATTCCTCTCTCCATCAAACAGAAGTTAAGTTCTCCCTAAAACCAAAACATATCAACTGATTTTGTTTTGCTAAGATTTTATTTTTAACAGGATTATAGAGCTGGAAGGAGTCTTAGAGATCTGGTCTTCATTTTTTTTAAACTTCTGAGAATCGTCTTCTGAATTATAATCAATCCTCTTATGACAATTTCACGCACACACTTCTTAGCCATCATTTGGTGCAGCATTTGTTAAGTTTCTGGAATTGGCCAGCATTCCCTTTCACGAGGGGAAATTCACTCATTATTTTATTATTTTTGGCCACACTGTGTGGCATGACGGATCTCAGTTCCCCAATCAGGGGGGGAAGCCGTGCCCCCTTGCAGTGGAAGTACAGAGTCTTAACCAGTGGACCACCAGGGAAGTCCCTCGCCCATTATTTTAAGTCTAAAAGCCATATATTTTGTTTTATGGACACAGGTGTTTTTGGAGACTGTCTTCTGGGGGAGGTCATGGCATCAAAAGGAAACAGTTATACTGCTTGGCTCTTGGCACTCACACCCCACTGTGGGTTTATCCAAATCCCCTCCAACCTCCCACCCTCCCTGCTCTTCCTCCTGTGGGTTGGCACCTTCTATCCACCCTCCTGTGTTCTTTCCACAAGACACACAGGCCTCACCCAGACAGTTCTGCCAGCAGTTAGGTCTGGGCTTGTCAACACAGCACTTACTCTGGGCAGCTGGTCCCCAGGGAGGTAAACTCAGAAGAGGATGTTGATGAAAGCCTCGGAACAGCATGGTGTCAAGACCGGAGGTCTTCGTTTTTCAGTCTTCAAGAGTCCTTAATATATGGAATCAAAAACAAACAAACAAACATCAAAATCAAACTCAAGAGGATACAGAGGAACTGGGGACTTCTCTGGTAGTCTAGTGGTTAAGTATCCACCTTCCAATGCTGGGGACATGGTTCAATCCCTGCTTGGAGAACTAAGATCCCTCATGCAGAGAGGCAACTAAGCCCATGTGAAGACACAAGTCTTCATATGTGTCTCAGTGAAGACTCAGCACAGGCAAAATAAATAAGAGATACAGAAAGCACACTTTTGTTGGTAAGTCATCTCTGACTCTTTGTGAACCTAAGAATTGTAGCATACCAGGCTCCTCTGTTTTCCATTATCTCCCCAAGTCTGCTCAAATTCATTTCCATTGTGTCAGTGATGCTATCTAACTGTCTCATCCCCTGCAGCCCTTTTCTCCTTCTGCCTTCAAACTTTCCCAGCATCAGGGTCTTTTCCAAAGAATAAGCTCTTTGCATCAGGTGGCCAAAGTATTCAGCTTTGGCATCTGTCCTTCAATGAATATTCAGAGTTGATTTCCTTTAGGACTAACTGGTTTGAGCTCCTTGCAGTCCAAGGGACTCTCAAGAGACTTCTCCAGCACCACAGTTTGAACAGACTGGTGGTTGCCAAAGGCAAAGTTGAGGGTGGGTGAAAGGGGTCAAAAGGTAGAAACGTTCAGTTATAAAATACATAAGTCCTTAGGATATAATGTACAGCCTTATGGTACTATACTGTGCTGGAGTTCATAATCCTGTAACGTACATTTGAAAGTAACTAAGAGAATGGATCTTAAAAGTTCTCATCACAAGAAGAAAAAATTTTGTAATGATGTGTGGTGATGAATGTTAACTAGACTTGTGGGACTGTTTTACAATATATGCAAAACAGAAATATAGAATATAGAATCATTATGTTGTATATCTAAAACTAATATGCTATATGTCAATTATATCTCAACTTTAAATTAGGCAAGGAAGGATGAAACAGGTGCTTAGTAAATTTCAGGTGTCTTCAGCTTTTACTATATGAGTAAATAGAAATGTAAATTTTATTATAAACCCTGGATATTCTTTCTTTAAGCCTTTAAGAAAAAGCAATTTAGCAAAATTTAGCATGCCCTCTCCTGCTCTGTCCCTCCCATTTAACCATAGAAATGGGAATTTCTAGCTATTCTTATATATTGCATGTGATTTAGGAAATAAAGTATTTTAAGGCAGAGTCCACTCCCTTAAATACCACAACTGCAGAGTTTTATTAAGTTCAGTGGACGTTAGATGTAGCCACTGGAGCCACCACCCTGCCCCACCATGTATAGGAAGGATTTTTGTACTTTCCCCCAGGCTTTGGAAACTCCATCCTAAGGATCAGACTAGAGGGTTTCTAATTTTTTTTTTTCCCCTGGTGCTGTGCTATTATTTCTTCTCCTTCTCTAATTCTTTCTCTTTCTCTCTTTTTTCACTGTTGGCAAGGGGCTCTTAGTTCCCCAACCAGGGATTGAATCTGCACTCTTTGCAATGGAAGCACAGAGTCTTAACCACCAGGAAGCCCCTGCTCTCTTCTCACCCCTTTTTAAAATTTATTTGGCTGCGCCAGGTATAGTTGTGGCATGTGGGCTAATTACGACATTCAGGGTCACGTTCCCAGACCGGGGATTGAACTTGTGTGCCACAACTGAGACCCAGCACAGTCAAATAAATAAAATATTTTTTTAAAAAGATATCCCAACTCAGCAGGCAGGAACTTTCTTTCCTTCCGGCAGACCAGGCTGGAGGCAGTCAGGGACCTGTTCAAACTCTAGCTGGAAGCATCTGTCTGTAAGAGCCAAGTGGAGAGGAGAGCTGAGACGTGCTTCCCCAGTCCAGGGAGGGCCCTTCGCTGGCTCTTGCTGGGCATCACTCCTTCAGCAACGAGTGTTACTGAGGGCCTGTGATGCGCCTGGTCTTGCAGAAGGAGGGAGAGACAGATCTCATCCCAGCCCTCCTGGAACTCATCATCCAGGGGCAAAGATGCTAATAATTCTTGAATCACTCTTTGGATAAATGTCACAAAGGAAACAGTCAGGACTAGAAAGATCTAGGCCAAGCCGATTTATAACCCAAGGCCAAAGGAAATGGGTTGCCAGGGTGACAGGGCTCAATTTATTGGTTAGAGAAGGAAGAGTCTGAGGAATTCCCTGGCAGTCCAGTGGTTAGGGTTCCACACTTTCACTGTCAAGGACGCTGGTTAATCCCTGGTCACGGAACTAAGATCCTGCAAGCTGAGCTGTGTGGTCAAAAAAAAAAAAAAAGAAAGAAAGAAAGAAAGAAAAAGAAAAGCAAGAGTCTGACTGAAGAGGTTTGAAAAGAAGGCAGTAATGTTGATGAAAAAAGCTGCAATTTGATGTGGATTAATCTCCAGAAAGGGAAAAAAGGCAAGGAAATTTCCAGGTTGTTCCCTGGGTGCTCTGTCAGCATAAACATGAACCAGAATTAAAGCAGACATATGAAGGCTACAGCCAAGCTCTTGAAAGGTCACTGAGATACCATCACAGCTGCAAGGGAGGTTTGAGCAGTGCCAGCCAGACCCCCGGCTGTCACTATATGGATTGCTGCCCACCGTTGGCACCTCCCCCAGAACTCCATCCATGTATGAGAGCCAAATCTTCTTATCAGGCATTTTATTTTTGGGTACCCAACTTTCCTCTATTGCGCAAACACCATTGTAACAGCAGTAATGGAAAGTGAGATAGGGGAAAAAAAACACACAGCAAGGCTGTCACTTCCCTCTGCCAACAGGTTAAGCTTTCCATTTCCAGCTCTGTGAAAGAGACAAAGAGAACAGGCTCGTGGGGATGTTGTGAGGACATCCCAGGGCCTGCCCTGACCAGCCTGGCCCCTGAGAACAGTTTGAGGTCCTGCCTGAAGTCTGATCTGTTGCACAAGCAACAGACCACTGGAAATGGCATGGAGGGAGTATGAGAGATGGACTAAGGGAATGAGGACTGGATGCGTAGGGAGGTGGTCAGTAGATGTTGTGAAAGGATTAAGTAAGGGTCAGATAGATCAGAGGAGTGACTCCTGGCTTGGCAGAGTGGAGGTCATCAATGATGTGACAAGAACAGTTTCTGGGGAGCAGCGGAGGTGGAAGCCGCTGGAGGAGCAGCTTTAAGAGGATGATGGGAAGGAAGAGGGGAATTCTTTTGAGAAGTTGTGCTATAAAGGACAGCAGGAGAGGAGTCTTGGACAAAAGGGAGGAGATTTTTCAGAAGAGAGATGCTAGAGCAAGTTTGTATATTGATGGAATGGAATGGATGGAATCTCAGGTAACTCATTTTTTTTTTTTTCAAAGCAGGCTTCCCTGGTGGCTTGGTGGTAAAGAATCTGCGTGCCAATGCAGGAGACTTGGGTTTGATCCTGGAGTCAGGAAGATCCCCTGGAGAAGAAAATGGCAACCCACTTCAGTATTCTGGCCTGAAATCCCATGGACAGAGGAGACTAACAGACTACAGTCCATGGGGTCACAAACGAGTCCGGCATGGCTTAGCAAACAACATAGCTGATTAACAGATGCTAACAGATTAGCATCAGCTGTGCAGCAAAGTGAATCAGTTATATACATCCACTCTTTTTAGATTCCTTTCCCCTATAGGTCAGGACAGAGTATTGAGTAGAGGTTCCCTGAACCATAAACAGTACTATCACGTAGAGTAGTGTGTATAGGTCAATCCCAATCTCCCAGTTTATCCCTCCCCTCTGCCAACTCACTATTCTTGATGTTCTTGACTCCAGCAAGTTAGTGGGTGGGCAGTGGGGCTATTGACTAAGATGGGGGTGGGCAGGGACCAAGGATTCCTTTGGAGGACTTTTAACATGAGATGATTATCAGACATCCAGGCAGTGAGGTAAGGCTGGAGCATAGAGACTGTTTTCTCTTCTGCGCTGAAAAGCTTGAAAACTATAGCATGAACTGGGCCTGGGATGAATGAAGATCATCATGGTTTCTCCCAGCCTCTGGAAACTGGGTGACCTTCTAAGGCTTGGGACAGATGCCTTCACAACTTAATGAGAGAAGTCTCACTAATTATAACAATGATGATGATGACTAGGGGATGACTTTAGCCAGGAGAGACCAATTGCTCTTCTGAATAATCATTTAAGTGGGTCACACCATGATTGCTCAGAGGGCCACTAGAGACCAAGGTAGGTGTAGGCGGGTAGGAAGGGTGATTAGCAAATGCACGCCTGTGTGCTCAGTTGCTCGGTCATGTCTGACTCTGTGACCCTTTGGACTGTAGCCTGCCAGGCTCATTTGTCCATGGAATTTTCCAGGCAAGAGTACTGGGGTGGATTGCCATTACCCCCTCTAGAGGATCTTCCTGAGCCAGGATTCAAACCTGCATTTCCTGAGTCTCTTGCATTGGCAGGCAGGTTCTTTACCACTGCACCACCTGGGAAGCCTGATGGGAAAATGGCAGGGAGGTAATTCTGATTGCACCAGTAAGTGGGGTTTGCTTTGAGCCTCAGGCTAACTGCTCGATTTTTCCTTCCTTTTAATTTGTCTTTGGGTTTTTATGGCTGTGATAGAGATCTATCACCCCAAATGGTTGTAGGTACCACTAATAAAATTATAGAGCCTCTAGAAAAATCAAGAGAATTCCAGAAAAACATCTATGTCTGCTTTATTGACTACGCCAAAGCCTTTGACTGTGTGGATCACAATTAACTGTGGAAAATTCTGAAAGAGATGGCAATACCAGACCACCTGACCTGCCTCTTGAGATATCTGTATGCAGGTCAGGAAGCAACAGTTAGAACTGGACATGGAACAACAGACTGGTTCCAAATCGGAAAAGGAGTATGTCAAGGCTGTATATTGTCACCCTGCTTATTTAACTTATATTCAGAGTACATCATGAGAAACGCTGGGCTGGATGAAGCACAAGCTAGAATCAAGATTTCCGGGAGAAATATCAATAACCTCAGATATGCAGATGACACCACCCTTATGGCAGAAAGTGAAGAGTAGCTAAAAAGCCTCTTGATGAAAGTGAAAGAGGAGAGTGAAAAAGTTGGCTTAAAGCTCAACATTCAGAAAACGAAGATCATGGCATGGGACATAGATGAGGAAACAGTGGAAACAGTGTCAGACTTTATTTTGGGGGGCTCCAAAATCACTGCAGATGGTGACTGCAGCCATGAAATTAAAAGATGCTTACTCCTTGGAAGAAAAGTTATGGCCAACCTAGGGAGCATATTGAAAAGAAGAGACATTACTTTGCCAATAAAGGTCCATCTAGTCAAGGTTATGGTTTTCCAGTGGTCACGTATGGCTGTGTGAGTTGGACTGTGAAGAAAGCTGAGCGCCGAAGAATTGATGCTTTTGAACTGTGGTGTTGGAGAAGACTCTTGCGAGTCCCTTGGACTGCAAGGAGATCCAACCAGTCCATTCTGAAGGACACTGGCCCTGGGATTTCTTTGGAAGGAATGATGCTAAGGCTGAAACTCCAGTACTTTGGCCACCTCATGTGAAGAGTTGACTCATTGGAAAAGACTCTGATGCTGGGAGGGATTGGGGGCAGGAGAAGAAGGGGACAACAGAGGATGAGATGGCTGGATGGCATCACTGATGCAATGAACGTGAGTCTGAGTGAAATCCGGGAGTTGGTGATGGACAGGGAGGCCTGGTGTGCTGCGATTCATGGGGTCACAAAGAGTCCGATAGGACTGAGCGACTGAACTGAACTGAACTGATGGCTATCAAAGGCACCTAGTAAACCAGAGGCTGAGTGCTAGTTCTCAGAAGCAGAGACTCGGGTGTCCTCTCCAGGAGACTTAGCGGGGCCCTGGATTCTGTGAAAGAGGCCAATCATTTTCTAGCCCAAAGATAACAATAGGGCTTAGCTTTGAGGACAAGTGAGTAGGCAGTTCTGTCTGCATTTGCTCCGTTCTTTGCCTGTGCGCCCCAGCGACCTGATAAGAGTGTTTCCAGTTTCCTCTGGCTGAACTGAGCAGGCGCTCTCCGTAAGGGTGAAGGGTCTTTGCTAATCTCTTCTTGGCAGCTTACACATCCTCATGACTGAGATCACCAGGAGAGCATCGTAAGGGCCTGGGGCGTATTTGTGCACCACAGACGGGAAGAAGAAGGAGCGGGTGTGATGAGAGAGAGAGACTGAGGACACTGGAGTCTTCCTACAAGAGTAAGAGGAGGGCTTGCAGGCGGCTCTGTGCTGTGCTTAGTCGTTCAGTCGTGTCCAACTCTTTGCGGCCCCATGGACTGTAGCCCTCCAGGCTTCTCTGTCCAGGGGGATTCTCTAGGCAAGAATATTGGAGTGGGGTTGCCATGTCCTCCTCCACGGGATCTTCCCAACCTAGGGATTGAACCCAAGTGTCCCAAATTGCAGGCAGATTCTTTACCGTCTGAGCCACCAGGAAACCCAGGTGGCTTAGTGGTAAAGAATTCACCTGCCAGTGCAAGAGACACGGGTTCAATCCCTGATATGAGCAGATCCCCCAAAGAAATAGATAAATAAACATTCTAAAAAAGAAAAAGAAGAGCTGTATTTCCCACACTCCAGGGATTGGTAGAGCAAAAGAAAGTGGAGGACTGATGAGCCCCTTCCTAGTGGGATGTACACATAATGCTATTTTCTGATCCAAGGTCAAGGTGCCCGCCCCTCAAACAGGCATTTTTGTACTGGGGCAACACAAGAGAATAACTGATGCTTTCAAACTGTGGTGTTGGAGAAGACTTGAGAATCCCTTGGACAGCAAGGAGATCAAACCAGTCAGTCCTAAAGGAAATCAACCTTGAATATTCACTGGAAGGACTGATGCTGAAGCTCCAATACTTTGGCTATCTGATGTGAAGAGCTGACTTATTGGAAAAGACCCTGATGCTGGGAAAGATTGAGGGCAGGAGGACAGATGGTTGGATAGCATCATCAACTCAACAGACGTGAGTTTGCACAAACTCTGGGAGATGGTAAAGGACAGGGAAACCTGGCACGCTGCAGTCCATGGGGTCGCACAGAGTTGGACACAACTGAACATCAACACAAGAGAACATTTGAAATTGAGCTTTCTTGGAAACTCCAAGATATTTAGCCACTGTAGATAAAAGCTGTTTTGGTTGTTTCATAGTATTAGACATTTTTTTCGTTGCCTGCAACCATGTGATATCTTCTTTCACTTCTATTTTTGAGGCTTAGGCATATCACCCCATTGTCTTCCTGTACATGATAAATTCCATGGCTGGGAATTTGCCCTACAGTGAAAAGCAACAGCTTCCATTAATTGGGCACTTATTATGAAAAGATGCTACACTAAGGATTTATGCATACTCTCAATCTTTAAAACAACATATGGTGTGGATATCTCCAATTTATATATGAGGAAACAATTCAAGGAAGTTAAAGTACGTTCAATATCTTTTCCGAAGTCACATGGCTCAGAAATGACAGATGCAAAACCTGAAACCAGTCCAAATGACCCCAAAGCCACCAGCCTAACGCTGCTTCCCTAAAGAGCACATTATAATGACATTAAAAGACATTTGAAATCTTGTGTCCCTCCAGCCTAACTTCAGTTGACAAGTTTTTTTGGGGGACAGTGGGATGTTCTTCTCTTAAAAAAAAAAAGTTAGTTTTGGCTGTGCGGGGTCTTCATGGCTATGCAGGCTTTTTTCTCTAGTTTTGGCGATCAGGGGCTACTCTCTAGTTGCAGTGTGCAGGCTTCTCACGGAGGCAGTGTGTCTTGTTGCGGAGCACAGACTCTGGATCACACAGGTCCAACAGGTGCCGCATGGCATCTGGGATCTTCCTGGACTAGGAATGGAACCTGTGTCTCTTCTACTGGAAGGGGGATTATTTATCACTGAGCCACAAGGGAAATCCTGTTTAAAAACTGGGCTTTGGACTGGAAACCTCTTATGTACCACTGGAGATCTTCAGCCACCACTCCAGTGGCCATTTCTGTGTCTTCTCCTACCAGATTCCAGCAGGTACAATCTGACAGTGTTTTGTCTCTGGATCACACTCGATGCCAGGCCAGCACTCCCTGGAAGCAGGGCTCAGATCCCTGTGCATACGTCTTTGCCAATGGGGACATAAACCACTGGATAAATGCCTCCCCCGTCCCCCTATCCTAGAAGGTGCATCCTAACATGCTTCTCTCGGGCCTTCTTGGTATCTCCTAATCGAGCAGCCCGGACAGTGGCTGCCCCAGTAATGCATGATCGAACGCCTCTGCCCCCATCCTTGCTTGGGTTCCTGAGCCCTGGGTATCATCCCTGGGTTCATGCTCCTGAGCAATGTACTCACATGTGAGCTTTGTCTCAAGTTCTGCTTTTGGGGGAACCTTGTCTAAAACAGACTGAAACACTTTCTTTGCCTAAGCTCTTACCCATTCTTGTCTTCTGAATCACACAGATGCTGAGCAGAGCAGCCACATGGACATGGCAGAGGCTAGCAGTTCTACCACTTCTCATTTTGTTGAACCTGATTGGGAGTGGATATTTCTGACCTTCTAGCTACTCTATATCAGGGTATGTAAATCACGTTTTCAAAATGAAAACAACCTTCCCCTATGTGTGGGTGGATGTGTATGTCATTAAGGGCTTCCCAGGTGGCACTAGTGTAGGAACCCACCTTCAGTGCAGGAGACATAAGAGACACCAGTTCAATCCCTGCATCGGGAAAAGCCCCCTGGAGGAGGGCATGGCAACCCACTCCAGTATTCTTGCCTGGAGAATCTGCATAGAGGAGCCTGGCGGGCTACAGTCCATAGGGTCGCAAAGAGTTGGACACGACGGAAGCGACTTAACACACACGCACATGTGTCATTAAAAGGCCAGCTGGGGGGTGTTCACTAGGGGTCTAGTGGTTGGATTCTTGGCTTTCACTGCCATGGCCTGGGTCAGGGAACCGAGATCCCACAAAGTACAAGCTGAGCACCCCCCACCCCACAAAAGCCAGCTGAGTCCTCTCACTTCTGCTACTTAAGGGGAAAAGAGATACAGAAGTGGAGGCCAGCACCTGTTGGCTGCAGGGCTGACCCTTCATTCTGAGAGTTAAAATTGTGCACCAGGGTGCTTCTGTACAAGCTAGAGACTGAATTTCCTGTGAGGGAGTGGAGTAGAAGACCAGTCGTTGGAAGTCTTCGAAGACAGTGGGTTAGAGGGAAAGGGAAGGAGTAAACGCTGTGCAGTGGATTTGTTCTCTGCGTGGAGCAGAGGGTGGGCAGAGAGTCAGCAGGGAAATGGAGGGACGGGTCAGGATTTCTCCCTAGAAGTCCACTCTAGCTCCGTTCCACAGCAATTAGAAGCCACCATTCCCCTACTGGTCCTCCCTTAGAATGACAGAGCTTTGACACATTTATATTTAATAACCTTGTGTTTCACATGCTAATTAGCAAATATATAATCGACATCAGCTGGCTGTTTGCCACTCCCTGATGACTGGGAATTATTCACAAGTACATCAACCCACCAGGTGAGGCACCTCTAAAGCCCCGGAAGACTTCCCACCGGCATCCCTTCCTGCAAATGTTCCTGTCTCCATGACGATGGTGGGAGTCCTTCTGTTCTTTAACAGGTTTTTATTTTAGAAGGAAAACCAGATGAGAGAGAAGGATGCTCTCCCACCTCCATCATCTCAGCGAGTGGCGCAGAGTGAACAGAAAGCACCAGAGGCCACACAGCCACAGATCATTCTCTAAAAGGAACCAGGCACAATCCAGGAGTCAAATGTGTTCCAGAAACTCCAACTCCGTGGCCGGACCTGACCTTGTCATCACTCAGAATTGCTCTTCTCCGAACATCTCACCGAACCCATCCCACTCCAAACTGACACCATGTCTGGTTCTTCCCATCTCTCCTGCCCCACATGTTTCTTCCAGTCCAGTGGCAGCCCCTCGACCTCCACTGCCACAGATTTTCTTCTATCTCCATCCAACTTAGAACCCACGATCCATTACTTTGACCATCTGTTGTCTATACCTTGCACTGTTTGGGGATTTTCCTGCTCCTGACCCTGTAAATTTTTTTACTCTGGATTCTCCACACGGGACCCAGCTGCTGAGCCCCACATAACCATCCATCTAACCCTTCATGGTGAAAGTCACTCAGTCGTGTCTGACTCTTTGCGACCCCATGGACTCTACAGTCCATGGCATTCTCCAGGCCAGAACACTGGGTGGGTAGCCTTTCCCTTCTCCAGGGGATCTTCCCAACCCAGGGATCAAACCTAAGTCTCCCCGCATCGCAGGCGGATTCTTTACCAGCTGAGCCACAAGGGGAATGCCTCAAATGCATGGGCCCTGGGCTGCCAGGAATTTCCCCTCTCGATCTGGCAGCTCCCTCTTTCATTCCTCTCGGTGGCTTTTCCAGTTCTTCACTGTTTTCCTCAAGGCCCGGTTACCACCTCCCACCCACTCTCAAGAGAAGACTTCGTTTCTCACTTTGGAGTGAAAATAATAGAAACCAGCAGGCAGGAATTTCCTCCACTTCCTGCCCTCCATCTATGAATGAATCTGCACCCACACCCATTCTTATCCACATCCAGCTTAAGTGGAAGAGCAGACCCTCTTCCTCCCCAAGGGCTTCTTCCCTGTCCCTGTGGGCTTCCTGGGACCCTGTCCCATCGGTCCCTGTCCCGCTTGGCCTCTTCATTCTCTCTTCTTGGCTCTTCTTCTCAGTCTAGCTCTAGCGAGAGTCTGCCTCTCTAGCCCCACCCATACGGCTTTTGTCAGTGGCCTCAGTAACCTTCTGAAGCAGTACTTCCTGGGCTTGGGATGGTGGCACTTGTGGTAAAGAACCCACCTGCCAATGCAGGAGAAGCAGTTTCGATCCCTGGGTTGGGAAGATCCCCTAGAGGAGGAAATGGGAACCCACTCCAGTATTCTCGCCTGGAGAATCCCACGGACAGAGGAGCCTGGAGGGCTACAGTTCATGGGGTCACAAACAGACGTGGCTGAGCATCTGAGTACGGTCAGTAACCTTCTGATTTCCAAATCCCAAGGTATAATTTCAGATCTCTCCCCCTGCAGACAACATTCTTCTTTAGGCTTTCATTACCTTTCTGGTTTCTCAATAGCCGTCATCTGGTCACCCTTAAAACGTTATCAAGGACTTCCCTGGTGGCCCACTGGTTAAGACTCTGCACTCTGAATGAAGGGGGTGCCGGTTCAATATCTGGTTGGGAAGCAGATTCCATGTGTCCTGCAGCATGGCCACAAAAATAAATATACAAGCTAGCAACAATAGAAGTTTTTAAAAAATGAAACATTATTGGGGTTCCCCAGGGGTTATAAATATCTATTCTACCTCCCATAGCTCTTGGGCTTAACTCTGTGGAGGCCAATAATGGTCTATCAATATATCAGTCTTTCTCTGCTAGGTCTAGTGCCAAAAGTCCACCATTTTTGTACTTAAAACAAAAAACACTGTCTTCATCCCCAGTGCTGAGCACACCAGTTGGTACTTATGGAGCTCTCAGTAACTGTTCATTAATGGTGCAGCTTGTGGCACAATGGGTCCCTAACCTTTTTTTCCATGTATAAGTGGATCAACTTTTTTGTTTTTGTGTACTTCCTGCCAAGACAGAAGTGCAGTGTCAAAAATTGCAGTAAAAATCTTAGAGCATTTTTTTTAAGTTTCATAAGAAAATAAGGATTGTCTTGAAATGTGACCATTGGGAATGATTCAAGTATACTGGAATCTGTAGGCTTAAACTGAAGCCTGGGTTGTAAGAGAGACTTGGGTGATGGTTGGGAGGCAGGGGTGAAGGGAGGCAGATGCCAGAGGGATAACTTAGATTTTAATTTCTGTGACTTCTCTCTCTTCTGTAGGTAGAAAAAAATTAGTTCACTTTGTACTAAACTGTTCCTATAGATACTTGGGGGACAAAGTAAGGAATCTTGTTTGATACTTGAATTTAGCATCACAATCCCTGGCCTTTGTCATTGGTCACTTTACTGAGTCACAGATACCAAGGTCTAACATCACTCTTTTCATTTGTAAGCTCAAAGTACAAGTACATTCATATATATTCTTTACTGATTTGGTTTTCTTGCCAGTCCAAGGAGGCAGAATTTGTTATCATCATCCCCTTTATAGATGAGCAGTCAGAGGCTCACAGGGATTTAATGATATGTCTTGTTCAAGGTCAAACAGATGGTACCTTAGCGCAATGGAACTTAAACTCCAAGGCAGTGCTGCTGTATTCAATACACTGTCTTTTGGAGAAGTGCAGTGATGTTTGCTTCTTTTGTCTTTTGAAGTTAGCTGTCCTGTTTCTGGCAAGAAGGAAGGGCACTTTGGCAGGCACTGGAGCACGCAGTTAGGAGGTCATGAAGGCTGGCTCTTTCTTAAGCTAGTCTTGTGACCTTGGACACATTACCAGTCTTCTGTGTGCTTCTTTTTCTGCATCTGTAAAATGGAGGGTTCTTATAAGGTTTCAAATGAATTAATGAGTACAAAGATCTTGACATAGTGTTGGCCCAGAGTAATCTTTTAAAGGTAGGAGGAAGTGTTAATATTATTATACATTTGTTTATTTTTCAAAGCATCCAAATTCCTCACTTTTCAAAAGGAAGGGCTCCTTTTAGTGTTCATGCTGGATCTTATGGGCCTCCAGCTTGAGGTCAGGTTGACACTATATTAATTAACCTAATATTTATGTAGGCTTTTGCCTGGGCAAGGAAGGTGGAGGCAGGCACTCAGAGATACACAATGCCAGCTTCCCCAGGACCCTTGCAGTGGTACAGTTCCAGGCCCCTCACCTTCACTGCCCACTCTACCCCCACCAAATGGTGGAGGTTTTAAGGTGTGGCCAAGATGAACTTTGGGCTGTTTCTCTAGTGCTAACTGCCTTTGTTGCACATTTCCAGATACCCAAGGCTGGAACCCTCTGTATTTAAAACAAGAATTCCTTTTCCTTTGTGAGGGCCAGGGGAAGCAAGTAGTGTTCTCAGGCAGTGATGTCTGCAACCCAGAGACTTAATCTCAATGAGGCTGATGAATGTGTGTGTCGAGCTATTCCTGGCAAACACAACACCCACAGAAATCACAGCAAAAACCAAAACAAACAACCAACCAGCCAAAACACCATGACCACCACCACCAGCAGCAGCTATAGGGTTGTTCGTTGGAGGCAGTTTGCTTCTCTTAGGAGGGGTCTAGGCAGAAGAGGCTCACTTTCAGGCAGGGGCTTCTGGGTCAGATGGATGTCCGGGACACCGGGAGGAGGAGAGGCATGTGTTTCGGAGAATGGGCAGGGCTGGATGGCGTTGGAACCCAGGCACCTTCCTGGGGTTATGACTGGGCCTGGTAATGGCAACAAGGAAGGGTGTGTTTTGCCATTTAAGTATTTAAGCATTGTCTAGAGAGTTAGAGAACAAGACTGTCTTGTTGCTTCAGCCCAGCCCGGTGCCCTTCAGACTCAGTTCTTGGCATGACCCACTCAGGGAACTGTCCTGAGTTTCTCAGTAGGCGACCTCCTGCCAAACTAGCAAATCTCCCAACCACATTACTGTTTTTGAGGATAAAGAATAGCTTATCTTTATTTACGGCAGTTGCACTTGAACTTCATTGTCACGAGGGGCTTGAAATAATACGTGACTGCCTGTATGTGGCTCTTGTACCAACACTACCTACGTCAGAATCACCTCGGGGGACGGGCGCTGAAAAATGCATATTTTCCCCAGTCGCATTTCAGACACACGGAATGTGTGTTAAATGTTTTACAAAATTCTCCAGGGTGAAGCTGGATAATCTCTACACCAATTTCTGGGACTGGACGGGAACACTTGTGTCGGACGGCCCTATGAAACTCAAATTCCAGTCACTGACAAGCGAGGAGACCCCCGGGACCTCAGTTTCTCTTTCAGACAGAGGCAGGTTCTGTCCCTCACTTGTTGCTAGACTTCAGGAAGCGGAAATTAATAAATGCAAAGTGCTGGGAAGAACGAAGCTGCCGGACTAGGGAGAGAACAGAAGGTCTCATCCCCTCCAACCCAGGCTCTCCTAGGTAACCCGGCCGCCGCCCCTCTCCCCAGCCCTGTGGGCGGCGGCTTCTTTAACAGACCCGACCAATCGCACACCCATTTCCGCGGCCGCTCCCGGCGCTCTGGTAGGAGCTGGATTGGCCGGGCCTGGCGCGAGGCCGGCTCCGCCCCCGCCGCCCTCTGGTTGGCGGCGGCGGCCGCGGGCGCGGGGCGGGTCCGCCGGCGGGGCGGGGTGGCCGGTGCCCCGGGGGCGGGCGGCAGGACGGCGGCCCGAGCCCGAAACGGAGTGGGGTCTGCGGCGGCCGTGAAGCACGGGCGCCGGCGCAGTACAATGAGGCAGCCAGTGGATCCGGGGTGAGCGCTCCCGGGGCCGGGCGGAGCGGTGGAGGGAGAGCCCACCGTGAAGGCCGGGGCTGGGGGCAGCTCCGGCTCCTCAGGGGCCGGGGGCCGGCGGCCGTTGGCATGGCTGGGCGCGGGCGTCCGGTCCGCCAGGACCCTGCCCCGCTGTCACGGTCCCGGTTAAGTTGACATGGACGCCTACCAGCGAGGCCCCCGGGCGCACCCTTCTTTCCTCTGGGGGCGGTGTGGGGCGGTCTGGGCTTGACCCCGCCAGAGGTGCCCGCCGGCCAGCCCCCAGCCTGCCGTCCACGGGCTCCGGGCTCGGCCCCGGTTGGGGAGCACCGTCCACACTCAAACTGAAGGAAAACAGCTTGTGACTTTATGAATGGGGCCCCGGGTTCTGGTCTCCCCAGCGCTCACGTCGCGAAACGCCTGGAAGTCGAGAACCGCAGTTACTTTTAAGCGGATCTTTCAGAGGCTCTCAGCTCCTCGGGTTGTTTTTCGCCAGCTCTTGGAAATCGCGGGTGGCAGTGGGTGGTTCGCGTGCCTTAGACTTGAGACGACGGCGTTCCGAAAGCCGGGGGTTTTGGAAGGTTAACAAGTGACATTGGGCTGAGGCCTAACGCCAGGTGCCCTGCCCGGAGCGCGGGGTGTGACGGCGGAGGCTGTGCTGCTGGTGAGCGCAGGAACGAATCGGTGGGATCAGAGATGGGCTGAACAGCTCCCCAGAACGCTCGGCTGACGCGGGAGTCGGTGCCAAGGGAGTTTTCCCCCTCTTGAAAATGCCTTTTGGAAAACTTAGCCCCTCGGTGGGTTGATGGTTACTGAAACCATCGGTTGTTATGGTTACAGGGCATCTAATGTAAGGGCAAAGCCTGTCTCCACCCTCGCTCTTCCTCCAAAGCCGTGAAGTACTTTGTCACTACCGTCTTTAAGAGACGCTGCCCATGGAGGGCATACTTTTTATTTGGAGGAAAAGCGTGGGCTCCATGAAGGCAGGAGTGCTGCCATATTCATGTTTGAAGTTCTAGGTTGTGACACCTCGACTGCTCTGCACAGACGTTGAGAAGAACCAGCCTTTCGCATTTTGATGGTTTTCATCAAAGGCTTTAAAGGAGTCCTTTCGGGAGCCTGATGTAAGCTGGAAGGAAAACAATAAGTAACTTTTATATGGAAGCCAATAAGGGAAAACGGAGGCGCAAATGGTCCTTGAACTCTGGAATGGAGAGTGTTTGCAGAGTTTAGATTTTTTTTTTTTTTTGGATCACTCAGCTAATGAGATCTTAGTTCTGGGACCAGGGATCAAATCAGGGCCCTAGGCAGTGAGTGCACATTTACCACTGGACTGCCAGGGAATTTCTGAAAGTCTGGGTTTGTGGATTTAGAACTGGGTGACACCATGCAGCTTGTCTCTAGGGAGGTATTGAAAAAGCAAAAGTGCCGTTTTTGTCAGCTCTGGTTGTTGTTGTTTAGTTGCTAAGTCAGGTTCTACTCTTTGTGGCCCCATGGACTGTAGCCTGCCAGGCTTCTCTGTCCATGTGGTTTCCCAGGCAAGAATACTGGAGTGGGTTGTTATTTCCTTCTCCAGGTGATCTTCCTGACTCAGGGATCAAACTGCCAGAGTCTCCTGAATTGGCAGGCAGATGCTTTACCATTGAGCCCCTAGGGAAGCCCTATTAGCTACCCTTAAATCATTACAGCATTCTTTCAGATTCTTCTAAAAGTTGGTGATTGAGCTAAACTTTATGTAAAACAGCCTCCTGAGATGATGAGGGTAGAGTGGGATTTTTGCCATATGGTTTCTTTTTCTCCACATGGGCCTCAGGGTTGGGGGTGGTGGAGAGCTGTGGGTGAACTGGACTTGCCTGCTTTTATCTCCAGGAAAGGTGCTATGCCTGAGAGGAAGGAGATTAACAAACCGATTCAGATAATGGTGGAAATTGAGGCAACTGCCGGTGGCCCAAGGGCTGGACAGAGGAAGGGGAAGAAAGAGGGCAGGGGTTTTGGTGGGACTAAGGGGACCAGGCCTTGTTGGAGGTTTGAAGAGCAAGTAGAAAGTCATCACATGAGAGGATTGGAGAAACAGCATTGCCGAGTGTATCATTTGCATATTAGAGATTATGGTTTGGGGATGCGTCTGGAAAAGAAGCAGGAAAGACTGTTGTTAGTCTTTTAGGTCGGATAAATGTATAGGATGTTTGGGAGTTCTGGTCCAAGTGAAATGACATGTAGTCAAAAAATATTCACTCAACTAATTTTTGTTGAGAGTTGGCCATATGCCAGAAACTTTGAGGCATTCTGGGTATGATGGAGAAAAAGGCAGGTCAGGAGTTTGTTTCTGCATCCATTTGACTCACCTTCCCTCCCAAAGCTCATAACTTATGAGGATTTTCTGAAGCTCTTGAAGAAAGAAAAAGGTGAAATGCACAGAATATTACTTATCGTCAGAACAAATCAGGACAGTGGGAAATCCCGCTGTAGGTCACTTTTGGTATCAAACTGGATCTTCCAAGACTGCTTTCTGTGTCAGATTTGGTATCTATTCATCCTCATATCTGTTGACCAGTGTCTTGTGATGGTGTTGCTGCTGCTGCTGCTGCTAAGTTGATTCAGTCGTATCCGACTGTGCGACCCCATAGACGGTAGCCCACCAGGCTCCCCGTCCCTGGGATTCTCCAGGCAAGAACACTGGAGTAGGGTGCCATTTCCTTCTCCAGTGCATGAAAGTGAAAAGTGAAAGTGAAGTCACTCAGTCGTGTCCAACCCTTGTGACCTCATGGACCGAAGCCTACCAGGCTTCTCCGTCCCTGGGATTTTCCAGGCAAGAGTACTGGAGTGGGGGTGCCATTGCCTTCTCCATTTGATGGTGTTAAGCTCTTTTTAACCTTTCCCTCTGTCAGTGAGTTTACTCAGAAGTTTGGAAGTCAGGCAGCTGTCCCTGCCCTGCAGGTGCTTCCAGTTCGTTTTCTTTGCCTGAGTGGCCCTCAGGGTCAGCTTTCTTCTGTCTGATCCTTATTCTCACCAGAGTGTCCCCCTGGGGAATTGCTGAGGTCACAGGAAATTGTTCTTTAATTCTGTCCCAAAGCAAAGGTGGTCGGTATAGAAAGAGCATTTGTTGAATTCCACCTCTGCCATTGCTGCTTTCTCTGTGTATTGGGTTGGCCATAAAGTTCATTCGGGTTTCCCCATAACATCTTATGGAGAAACTTGAACGCACATTTTGGCCAATCCAATATATCCTCTTTGTCCTTAAGTAGCCCTCTAAGGAGACAGATGCTGGTAGCCTCAGTGTTGGACTTCCCAGGTGGTGCAGTGGTAAAGAATCCACCTGCCAATGCCAGAGACTCGAGAGATGCAGGTTCGACCCCTGGGTTGGGAAGATCCCCTGGAGTAGAGCATGGTAACCCGCTCTAGTATAACCTAGAAGATTCCATGGACAGAGGAGCGTGGCAGGACAGTACGTGGGGTCGCAAAGAGGTAGGACTGAGTGACTGAGCGGGCAGGCGCACGCAGGCACACACACACAGTCTCAGTTCACAGGAGAGGAAAGGGAGAGCAGCTCAGTAGCTTGCCCAGGGCATAAGCTGCTTAGTTGGTGGAACAAGATCTTAGTTCTCTGACCAAGGATTGAACCTAGGCCCTTGGCAGTGAAAGCAGAGTCCTAACCACTGGGCCACCAGGGAATTCCCTGAACAAGAACTTCAGTCTAGGACTTTCTGATTCCAGATGCACGCTTTCCATAGTATACTGGTTGCTCTCGCAGAAGAAGAAAGGCAGGTTATCCTCGTCTAGCACAGTGCCTTCTTGGACATGTGAAAGGTCAGGTTCAGAGAATTGCCACAGCTGATGTGCTCATGGCGGGGCAGGTCTTAGTGCCCTGTGCCCTGCCTCTTTGTCAGGTGTGTTTTTGGGTAATTCACACAACTCTTGGGAAATTTGAGTTTACTGCCATGAAAAGGTAACCAGACTTACCAGGTCTGTATCCCAGTGCTTCTATTTACCAGCTCTGTGAGCTGGGGCAAACTGTTTTCTCTGTGTACCTCAGTTTCTTTATCTGTAAAGTGGAACAGTGTTCACATTTCCACAAACGTAAGACAATACACTTTGTCTCATCTTAACATTTCTGAAAAGAAAAGAAAGTGAAAGTGAGGTTGCTCAGTTGTGTCTGACTCTTTGTGACCTCATGGACTGTAGCCTACCAGGCTCCTCCGTCCATGGGATTTTCCAGGCAAGAGTACTGGAGTGGGGTGCCATTTCTTTCTCCAGGGGATCTTCTGACCCAGGGATCGAACCCGGGTCTCCCGCATTGTAGGCAGATGCTTTCACAGTCTGAGCCACCAGGGAAGCCAAAGTATCTTTTAAATCTATGAGGTCTGACAGTTGCAGTTGGCAGGACTTCCTTTTTCGTACATAAAATAATGGTGTCCTAGTGGGTTCCTAGGTCCCATGAACCACGCTAGTACATTCTCTGTCGGTAGTTGTGAGGATTACACGAAGTCATTCGTGTGCCTGGCACAGCGTGAGCCAGGAACATGGGCACGTGATGCTGTCGAATGACAGAACGTAAGGTTAACTGGTAGGTGGCTCTGGAGGAAAGCTGGGGAGCGTCTTGTTCGATTTGCCACTCGGAGCCCAGGCAGTAATCCACAGTCTGTGGGCTGCAGGAACTTTTTCCAGTTTGTGTGGAGCTCTGTCCTTTGGCTGACTCTTGTCCCCGTGAGAAGCATTAACTTCAGGAGCTAACCAGCCATGGACAGACAGCTCCCTGCCTGTTCATTAAGTTCTTTGTCAACTTCAAATCCCAAGTTAAAAATAACTATCCTTATGAGAAGTTTGGAAACCTGGGCTGACGTGAATACTCTTCTGTGTGAATTTTAAAGCACCTCAGGGTTTTGTGCAAGATTCCGTGTTGCCTCTGGCCAAGCTCCTTGTGATGCTTAATTGCATCGTGTGAAGTGTCTGTGCAGCCCCATTCATCAGAGGGGTGCTCGGAGTCGAGCACGGAAACCCTGAATTTCTGAGTGAGGTGCATAGAGCACTGCAGTTGGTACTAAGAGACCCGTTGGCCATCCTGGGGGTTCTCCAGTTATTAGGTGTGTCTTGGGCACTTCATTTCCCCTCTCTGGACCTTGAAGTTCTCTTCAAAGTGAGGACTTGATTTCTTAGTCTCCTCCTCCCGCTCCTTCCAATACAGTGTCATTGATTATGTGAGTTTATGAATTTAAGGATTTGTTTGAAGGGAAAGGACTCCTGAAGTCTCAGGTGGATGTTTTGTGCTAGTGCTTTTGTAATGAGAAACATGGGTAGATGATATAACAATAAGAGTAACTGTCATTTATGGGGAACTGCTGTGTGCCAGGCACTGTCCCCACTCTTCAACCTCACATCATCCTGTGAATGCTTATGCTCAGTCGTGTCTGATTCTTTGTGACCCTATGGACTGTGGCCCCCAGGCTCCTCTTGTCCGTGGAATTTCCTAGGCAAGAATACTGGAATGAGTTGCCATTTCCTACTGCAGGGGGTCTTCCTGACCTAGGGATCAAACCCCAGTCTCATTCGTCTCCATTGGCAGGCGGATTCTTTACTGTTGCGCCATCTGGGAACCCCTTACGAATAGTAGACCCTAGTATCAGTCTTTTTCTAAGATGAGAAAGCCAAAGTTCAGAGTTAAGTAACGTGTTCAAGATCATGCAGCGAGGACAAGGGCTTGTGGCTAGGACTAGAACTCAGGCTTATGTTGCTCCCCATTGAGTTCTGTGGTTGTATCAGGTGGACTCTGCCTCATTTTGAAATCTTCTGAGCCATGTGCCCTGGAAGTTTTCTCGGTTCAAAAAGGGAGATTTCCCTTTGCTTTGGCGTCATATATTCCCAGCCTCTTACTGTGTACTGACCCCAGTTTAAATTCTGAGTTCTCCTTTAGAACATCTGCTGTGTGTTGGGAGAACTTTGTTAGAATTTGAGGACGAACCTTATGGGAGTTGCAGAAGACTTAAGTCCTCTTTGGTTTTTCTTTGGTGAACAAAAGCCACAGGCCAGGCCCTGTGAGCATAGATAGGACTGTTGAGAGAAGAATCTGGCCTTTCTGTGAAGCTGCTGGAGTGGCTGATGGGTGGACTTTGAAACAACCTAGGGACCTTTGTTGGGTTTGCCCAGAAGATTGGTTCTAAGGGCTTCCCCCAAAGAGATGATTGGACACACTGAGCCCCTCCCGGGCTTATCCTAACAGTTGAGACCAGGACAGGGCAAGAGGAGCCCTCTTCAACTTGTTTAGGTTTTGAGATTTAAAACCACCCCCACCCCAATCCTTGCAGGATCATTCCTGCAAATAACCTTTGAGAATCCCAATATGCATTTCATAAATTTCATTTCACGTTTGTTACTTAAAGCTGACATAAGCTGGCCTGTTCTCTTTCTCAATTTTAAGTCCTTTCTTACACTTAATGCTGTCTTTTAAGCAGTGTTCCTCAAGATGTATGTATCATTTGGGGCTGGAAATACAAAATTAAAAAATCTTAACCACTGAAAGGACTGACTGAACAGCGATCATCATTCATTAAACAAGTATCTCTCTGAGTGTCTGCTGGAGCCAAGCATTGTGCTTAGCATTGGAAAGAAATCCAATGGGGAGGCGAAACAGATGTGTTCCCTGCTGGCACACAGCGCATTATGTAGTCTAGACAGTAAACAAGTCAACTGACGTGTGTGTCGTATACATTAAATTGTGAGAAGTTGGAAGTCTCCTTCCTCTGAGGGGGAAAAAAAATACAGGCCCTGAGAAAGAATAGAGAGGGAGCCAGTGTTGGGAAGGCGCCTCAAGGGAGGGAGTGGCTTGTTGCCCGTGTGGCTGCGGTGAGGAGGGGCCAAGAACATCTCTTGCAAGCCCCTTATAGACTTGCTTAGGAAAAGTATGCACAAAATTAGATGGCCAGATGATCTGTGTATTTACTGAGAATATCAACTCTATTGAGCAATATATAAGATATATATGAAAAAAAGCTTCCCAGGCGGTGCAGTGGTAAAGAATCTGCCTGCCAGTGCAGGAGACACAAGAGACACAGGTTCAATCCCTGGGTCAGGAAGATCCTCTGAAGAAGGAATTTGCAACCCATTCCAGTATTCTTGTCTGGAAAATTCCATGGACAAATGAGCCTGGGCAGGTTACAGCCCATGGGGGTAGCAAAGAGTTGGACACAACTGAGCGTGTGTGCACGCGCGCGCACACACACACACACACACACACACACAGAGGCACACATGAAAAGAATAAGACAGTCTTCACAGTGGCTTGTGAAATCCTGGTTGCTTTCTTCCTCACAAGGAATCATATGGGTATTTTCAACATCCCTGGCAAATAAAATATACACAAACCCCAAACTATGAGACTAACTAAAAAGCACTATTTTTTGGTGTATATTAAGTCCAGATTATAGCTGCTGCTGCTGCAAACTCGCTTCAGTTGTGTCCAACTCTGTGCAACCCCACAGACAGCAGCCCACCAGGCTCCCCCGTCCCTGGGATTCTCCAGGCAAGAACACTGGAGTGGGTTGCCATTTCCTTCTCCAATGCATGAGAATGGAAAGGGAAAGTGAAGTCGCTCAGTCGTGTCCGACTCTTAGCGACCTCATGAACCGCAGCCTACCAGGCTCCCCCGTCCCTGGGATTTTCCAAGCAAGAGTACTGGAGTGGGGTGCCATTGCCTTCTCCAGGTTACAGCATTCACTTATAAAATCAAGGAGGACACAGCTATATATTGAAAGTCTCTGTCTGTTAAACTTTTGTGTGTGTTTTAAGGAGAGTTCAAGCCCGCAGAGAGCCTTGTAGCAGCGCCTCTGTGGAGCTCTTTCCGACAGACCCTTCTGTAGTGTTGAGAATGTGTTCCTTTTGATACGGTGGCCTCTAGCTGCCTTGACTATCAAACACTTCCAAGGTGGCTAGTGCAACTGAGGAACTGATGTTTTCACCTTGATTTTCAGTTGAATAGCTCCATGTGGCCACGTTGATGGTGTCGTAGACCCTGGAGCTCCACTGTCCAATCTCTTCGATAGGAAAAATCCTGCAGAAACTAATTTGGACAACAAATGAGAGAGTACAGTTCTTGTGTAGGTCCTGAACTCAGTATATTTTAGAGAAAAGGAGTTTGATTATGTAGAAGGAAGAATTGCCTCTTGGGGCTCATGGTCTTCCTCTGAGAGTGCGATTCGGGCAGCTCAGTAACCTGAGAGGTTAGATTTGATGCCGGATGTCTTCCAGGGCTCAGATCTTATGAAAGAAGGAGTGACTCTCCAATGCAAAGCGCTTGTGCTGCTCTTGCATCACAGAAGCTTTCTAAGAGGTAGATGGGGATCTATTGAGTGGCTCATAGGAAGGTTTCAGGTGGTTGGGTGACCTTACTCTTGGTAGCTGCATTCACTACAGGGGGTTTAGAGGTTCAGAGGAGACATACCAAGGGCCTGGGCTGTCTTAGTCATCTTTTTCCTCCCCAGCACATAGTACATGCTCAATAAATGTGCTTCAAAAACGGATGACAGTTTTTAAGAATGGATTTAAGAGCACGTAAGGAGAAGAACTTTAAATTTGTCTAGAAATTCTGAAAAATAGGTGCCAAAGAAAGTAAGTGTAATACTAGTGAGCTGCAGAGTGTATACAGCCAATATTTGCTGCCGGAGGTAATTGACATTTCTCCTCACTGCAAAATGCAAACTGGCTCTTATCTCGTCCATTACCAGGTGCTGTTATTTTCATCTCTTAAATATTTCTTGAACGGTTCTCTTTCTCTTCAGCTTCACTGCCACCACTCTAGTCCAAACAACTCTCTTGGTTTTGAAGGCAGCGGCAGCCATTCCCCTGTTTTTCCAGCAGCCACCCCCCTGCTCTTCCCACAGCCACTTTCCCTCCGCTCTAATCTCTTCATCCCTCGGCAGCCGGAGTGGTCTCTTTCTCTTAAAAATTCTTAATATGATCACACCACGTTCTTGTTCCCAATCCTAGGAAGGCTTCTTGTTGCTCCCAGGATAAGAGCCACATTCTGAACCTGGTCTGCAAAGGCCTGTGTGATTCAGCGCCCTCTGCCCGCCTCTGCTGCGGCCTGGCCCCGGGCCTCCCCTCTCAGTTAATTACAGTCCATGACCCTTCTGTTCCCAGCTGGAAGGGAGCTCAGCCTTTCAGGAACTGAACCACCGGGCATCTCCCTCTTCAGGAAGCAGCTCCGCCTCCTCACCTCGGTCCCTGTTCTCTCTTGTTCTTTACACCACGTCTCGCTGTTGTTGTGACGTATTCTTCAGGAGACATCTGCTTTCCCACTTCTTCTGGGAGGGCAGGGACCTCATCCATTGTGCTCGCGATTATGTACCAGTGCCTCGCTCAGGATCTGACTCACTGCATGAGCTTCTTAAATGTTTGCTGGGTGAGTGAATGAATGAGTGAAGGAATGTAAGCACATTAGGAACATGGGGGAATGCTCTCTAACACTTGGATTTATTGGAAGGATTGAATAGTTTTTAGAGCAGGATAACCTGAGAAGGGAAATGGCCAGGCTGGGGGCTGAGAGTGGAGGGATAGTCTATGGGAATCTGTGGTTGGAGCTTTCTGGTGAGTTTAGTGCTGCCTTATAGGAGAAACATGCCTTGACCCATACTTGAAAAGCATTTACCTGCAAAGTTAAGGGTGCCCCCCTATCTGACTTTCTATCCCTGCCCTCAGGAAGCATCACTCTCACTGAGTATATGCTTAGTTGCACTGGGCTCCGATTTAAGAACTCCTGGTTGGAGTCTTCCTTATACAACCCACAGACAGGGATGTAGTAGTCTTCTTGTCTTTCTAGAGTCGGGATTCTGCCCTGTTCATGTCTGTATCTCTTTCCTCGCTTTCCACCATGGCCCTTATTCCCATTGGCACCCCTGGGCTGTGCCCCACAGGTGGTGGTGCTGCTCCAAAATCATGCCAGGTGGGCCCTCAAAAGAGTTCTTGGCAGTGTTGTCCTCAGTCACCTCTGACTCTGCGACCCCATGGATTGTACGTAGCCCACCGGGCTCCTCTGTGAGATTTTTCAGGCAAGGATACTGGAGTGGGTTGGATGGGTTGCCATTTCCTCTTCCAAAGGGTCTTCCCGACCTGGGGATCGAACCCTTGTCTCCTGCATTGGCAGGTAGATTCTTTATTGCTGAGCCACCTGGGAAGCACTCTTGGCAGCAGTGGGAGGGGATTCTAGATGTGCCTTGTCAGGGAAGAGACTTCCAGCCACTGGGAAGAACAGAGGCAGCTGTGTTCAGTCCTGACCCTGCTGGTGAGGAGACGCCCTCTTCCTGGGCCACTTCTAGCTGAGGGGAGGAGCCTGTGGGTGCTCATCAGATGCTCTTGTCATGTGGGAGAGACTCATAGGGAAACCTGGATCTTCACCAGAAACTATGAATTTCTAGCTAGGAAATGGAAGGACTTGGCAGAGATGGTGGTTACATTTCTTCTATAACTTTTGTGATTCTGAAAGACAAACTGGGATGTTTTCTCAGTTTGATGGGATGTCACTAGCTGGTTTCCTAGGTAATATGTGTTTTTGTTTTTATTTTTGGAAGGAAGGAACTGGCTCCCTGAACCAGAGCCTCCAATAACCAGAGAAGAGGTATTTCATGAAGACTAGAGTGATATGTCTTCCGAGAGTCTTGCAAGTCTGGTTAAGAAGGCTTTAAGCTGAATATTAAGGGGACAGAAAAGTGTCCAGGAAAATGGCAGAACCAGAGACTATAGAGACCTTTGTGACTTAGCAGCAGTGTGGGTACAGAAGTGGTGCCCAGGAACTCCACAAGTGGGAACTGGCATCAGCTGGTTGAGAACGCCACTGGTGGAGGGTGAGCAGGTGATATACCTCCATGCCCTGGAAGCCTGAACAGCTCAGCCAGGTAACTATGATCTGGTGGGAGGGAGGATTAGAATAGAGCCAGCTAGTGTGGGTACACCTGGCTCTAAAAGAAAACCCTCTGGGAGCTTCACTGTGTGCCCTGATCATGGAAGGCTGGCGGGGAGCGTTTCAATGATAATAGAGCAGAGGCCAGGTTATGTCACTGTGGGACTCTGCCTGTCAGACTCAGGAGGCAATGATTTTTTTTTTTTTTCATAGACAGATTTTAAAACATGCCTCCTGGCAGGTGTAGTGGACCAAGCAGATGTTTGTATAAGGTGAATTCCATTTAGAGTGGACCATGTGGTAGATTCTAACCCTACCTTGCTGATCATTTTACCTCTGAGAGCAGGTAAAGGGAAGTGTGTGTGTGTGTGTGTGTGTGTGTGTGTGTGTGTGGTCCTGCTGGGACCTAACGGTGACAAATGAGGAAAAGCCGGTTGGCAGTGAGGACAGGGGGAAGCCATGCAGACAGCAGGGGACCTGTGGCTGCGGCCAGCAGTAGGCAGGGGGCTCGGGGTAGGGAGGCCGACTCCCGGTGCCTGCTCTCCACCCTGCAGTCACTGGGCTGAGCCTCTCCTACCTCATTTTGTTGCTTCCTTTGATCAAATTGGGGGACCTGCTCCTCACCTGAGCTGGAAGGGAGCCCATCCGTGTGTCCTCAGCATCCAGAGGGCCGTTAGAAGCAACCTCTGGAACATTAGCCCAGGGCAGTGACTAGTCTGTGTGGCCTCTGATGGTTTCCCATCCCCCCACCCAGGTTCAGGATAGAAATAGTGGGGTCTCCTAGTACTTGTGCTGCTGCTGCTGCTGCTGCATCACTTCAGTCTGACTCTGTGCAACCCCATAGACGGCAGCCCACCAGACTCCCTGTCCCTGGGATTCTCCAGGCAAGAGTACTGGAGTGGGTTGCCATTTCCTTCTCCAGTGCGTAAAAGTGAAGTCGCTCAGTCATGTCCGACTCTTAGCGACTCCATGGACTGCAGCCCACCAGGCCCCTCTGTCCAGGGGACTCTCCAGGCAAGAGTACTGGAGTGGGGGTGCCACTGCCTTCTCTGAGTACCCGTGCTAGGAAGTCTGAAGGGAGCTGTCCTCAGGGAAGGTGGAGCTGCCGGCTTTGGCTAAGTTCACAGGCAAGATCGAAGTGGAAAATAAGTCAAGAGTAGTGGAAAGCCCAGGGGAAAAGGGTTGCTTTTGTTTTAATTTCCCAGGGTAGGCTAATGTCTATGGGGAGGTGATGAGTGGTATTCGATCCTGATGGGGTAGGTGATAGTAAAGCAGGAACATTAATTTTTTTTTTTAAGGCTAAAACTCCCAACAGAAATGACTATTGATCATGCTCTGAGCCTCAAACCAAACTCATTTGGTCATTTGAGCTTTTGTCTTCAGGCTTGACTGTGATCGAGAGGGGTGTTGGCAGAGGCTTAATAGCCTGCAGTGAAATTTTATTTCATGAGGTCTGATTTGTGGTACGAAAATTTCATAGATGGTAAAAAGCACAATTTGAGTTTCTGAATTAGGTGATAAGAGTCATTTTTGACAGCACAGGGACCAAGTACAGGGCCCAGGGTTTTCTGGGGCAGATGGTCAAGAGGTTCTTCCAACTATGTAAATTTATAATGCCAGTGTGTTAATCTCACAAATTAAAATGTAAGACATGTTTAAAGTATATATATATTTTTGACCCACAGCTAAGAAGAAATCTTCCAGAAATTGCCGACTTAACTGTTTTCTAAAACCTCCCTCTACTGGGGCTTGATGAGAATTTTAATCTTTCTGTGTTATCTGTCAGGGTTGTTGACCAGTTAACTTCAATTTCCCTTCCCAGAAACGCTGTCCTGCCTCCCCTGGGCTCCTCCCAGTGCTGCAGGGGGGTCTCCTGGCCTCTCACCCACCTCTGCGCTGAGTGAGCACAGAGCAGGTGAGCTCTGGTAATGGGCTGGTGTTGAGTGAGAGGAGTGCTCAAGCTCAGGAAGAAAGGAGTATTTTTTTGGCCACATTTTCCTGTTTGAGGAGTTCTTTTCTACAGGTAAGCAAATTGGTACTTGAAGGATGAATGAGAGGTTTTGGTTTCTTGCTTTGGCAGCAGTGCGACAGGGGCAGGTGTGTGGTTCAGCCCTGCTGGCCCCTTTTCCTGCCTGTGGTTGTGGCGCCACATCAGTATCTCTCAGTGGTGTGATGCTGTTGCTAAGGGGGTGGGCCAGCCAGACAAGTGGAAAGCCCGGAGACTGGCTTTAGAACCCCTCCTCCAACCACCGGGATGATTTCAGGCCAGATTCTCTGAGGCTTGAGAAAGGGCTTGTCAAATAGGTTATCCCCATACTGAGTTAGTGTGGGCTAACTCCAAGGATCCCTTGAGCATTCAGCAGATGACACTGCTCAGAAGACAGAGGCTGTGCTTGAGGACTGTCGCTGGGAGTCCTGGACTCTCTCAATGAGTGTCAGTCTTCTGTGAATCTCCTAAAGGAAGTCCTTGCCCACTTTGCCATTCTTTTTTAAAGACGGCATTTCTAAAATCTTAAAGCCGGCATTTCTAAAATCTTAAAGCCGGTATTTGAATAGCAGTTAAACCTGATAAATTCTTAATTATAAAGTGGTTGAAAATGAAAGTCACTCAGTCCTGCCTGACTCTTTGTGACCCCATGGACTATACAGTCCATGGAATTCTCCAGGCCAGAATACTGGAGTGGATAGCCTTTCCATTCTCCAGGGGATCCTCCCAACCCAGGGATTGAACCCAGGTCTCCCACATTGCAGGTGGATTCTTTACCAGCTGAGCCACTGGTCAGTTAGATTCTTTTTCCCAGGTTAATAGTTTATAAGCCAACGTGCCAGTTTTCTTTTTTCCTCCTTTTAACTAACATATGTTTTGGAATTTTCATTTGTTTTTCCATTTGGGGGCTATTTGTGGAGTGTCTGGAAAGTAACCAGCTATTTTCCCAGTAAGGCCTTGGCTCCAGAAGTAAAAAGTCCTAGTGACGCTTTGGGAGGTGCTAGACCAGTGTTGTCTTCCTAGAGCAGACCCTCACCCTTCTCGGACGGCCTCCAGAGCATGCACCCACCAACCAGAGGGGTGTGGAGCAAGACACTGCCACCCCCCTTACTAGAAACAGTGTACTGAGTTCTTTCAGCCAGGGTGTTTAACTTTGGGCTGGGGAAGGGAGAAGTCTTCGTCTTCTCACAGGTTGAATGTGAAACCTTGCGGGCACTTGTGCGTGTGCGTTTGGCTGCAGTGACAGCGATGGTGGCGGTAGGCCGGGGTGCTGCTGTTTATCAGGTTAAGGGCGAACTCCAGCTCTAAATTTCTTTATGTTTCGTCTAAAAAGCTCTGAAGCCAGGTTTTTAGAAAGGAGGGACCAATTCAGAGTAGAGGGAGAACCTGGAACAAAGGCTCCAGGGTCCCAGCGGGTGGGAGTCTGTACGTGCAAGCCTGGCTTCTCCTCACCACTCATGCCAGGCTAGCCTGGACCCCTGAGATTCTCTTTCCTCACTTCTGTCCTCTCTGCCCTCCTCAAAACCTTAAGATGTCCTTTGTGGGAGAGCACTGGATAAATTTGTCCTCTGAACCAGGTGTCTTATACCAAGATAGCTTCTCCTTGGTTTCCTTAGTCATATTTCTTTTAATCAGTGCCCCAGTCTCTCCCCTCAACCCCCTAAATTCTCACAGGGCTTCTCTTTTCTTGGGTTTATCTCTTTTATACCACCTTTTCTTCCTTCTGTTTTTACCCTAATGCCTTCTAAGTTAATCTTTTCCCTCTCGTGGGCTTTTCTGTTGGGTCTGGTGATTCTTGGTCTGCAGCCAGAAAGGGGGCCCTGCAGTAGAAAGAGAACTGGGAGTCTGAGCCTTGCAGCCTTGTTAGACTCTGCCCCTTGGGTCTCAGCTTACCACTCCTAGCCTGAAGTCCAGCAGTCTCCTCTTGCAGCCTCTAATTGGTCAGGAACCCACACCTGCCCTCACTGTCACCGGCTCCCTTCTTTCCTTGTGGACCTCATGTGTGTCCTAGGATATGAGCTCTGCTTATGAAAGTATGATTCTGTTTTATATTCCTTATTCTAGTTTTGCTAGAGGCAGAAAAGATAGAAGAAATTGCTTTCAGAAGGGCCGTTCTTGGGACTTCCTTGGCGGTCTAGCAGTTGAGACTCTGCTTCCACTGCCAGGGGCTTGGCTTGTGTTCGATCCTGGTTGGGGAACTAAGATTCCCCCATGCCATGTTGTGCAGCCAAAAAAAAAAAGAAAAGACCGTTCTTGCAGGGGTGGACCAGTATATGTCAGCACTGGTGGCATGAGTGTTGGTACAGCAGCACCCTGTTACGTTTACAGTCAGAGAGGACCATCAGCCACCTGTGGTAGTTTGAGTTTCTTCCCCTCTCTGAATTTCTCCCCCAGAGTTCTGGGGGTCAGGGATCTGGTCCTGAAAGGAGTCTTGGAGGAAGGTCTTCTTCTCTTGATACTTCTGAGGATTCGGTAGCTCCCCGGCAGCACACACCTTCATGTGAAGGTGGGCATGTGATCCAGGAGGCTCTGCTTAGGAAACCGGATCTCTTAATTGATGGAGCCAGCTCCTGTGCTAGTAATGCAAGCTGTTGGTAATTACAAACAACCTACCGTGAAACTCATCTAAAATTAACGAAGAGTCAGCACTGTGGATTGTAAATACAGAGGAAGTTATGGCCCTGGCTCTGTTTCCTGAAAGTGAATTATTTCTCATTTCTCGCCAGCCCCTAAGTTTTCCTTCTCCCCACTGTACCTGGGACCCCAGTCAGTTTACCTCCCTCCTCCTCTGTCTCATTTTAATGGAAAGCTATCCAAAAAATGCAGTGCATTCCCAAGTCAGCTGTTTGGGATTCTCCATTCCACCTTTCTGTGAATGCAGAGAAGTGAAAGGTCTATTTACTGTTTAAAGAAAACAGTAAAACATGTGGGAAACAAAAACTTGGGAGTGGAAACCAGCCTGATGAACAGAACGTGTCTGCTTTTCCTGACTTCGATTTTTAAAAAGGAGGACTGTTCAATACTTCATTTCATGTGTATGTCAGCATGTGAAGCTCTCTAGACCACCGCTTACATATGCCATGATAGATGGCTGAGGCATTTTGAGGTTAAAATCTCTACTCCTTTGCCAACATGTACTTTACAGGCATACCATCCCTCCCCCCCACCCCCAACCTTGATTTAATAGGCAGGATCTCTGGTCTATGTGACCTGAAAAGAAACTGACTAGTCCATTTAAACATTTCAATTAGGATAATGGCTTTGAGACATCTCACAATGGTACATTTTCTAGACTATTTAAGATATAACTGTCAAATTATAGCAAATAGAATTAGAAATTATTTTATAATTTTCTCAGCAGATTGTAATTTCCCCTTTGGTGTATCTAAGTCATTCTGGAAATAATAGCATAAAGGTACCTTTTTCTAAAAACTTGATTATTTTCCAAATACAGTGGTACCTTTTGGTTTAGAAGAAATGCTAGAGGGAGATGGTAGTCCAGGAGAACAAGCAGAAAACAGTAATTTTCAGCCTTTCATTGTACCTTTGGTCACGTTTTTGGAAGAAAGACCAAAAGTTGCCATTTGTGTGAAAGAACATTGGTAACTGGGTACACGTGGAATGACAGATTTTAGAGTAACAAAGTCACTTTCTTCCATGGCTTGTAGAAACAAAGGGTGTGTGATCAGCAGGTCCAGCATCTGGGATTGACAGAAGTGGAGAGTTTATGTAATCTGTAGTGTATTTAAATTTCCATGTTAGAAAAACCTCACAGAGAGCAAGTTTATTATAACAAAAATAAAACATTTTTTTTAATGGGAGGGCAAATGTACAAGTTTTAATTCTTACAGAATGCTGAAAATTCTTTAATATCTAGGACACAGTATGTTGAGAGGGTCAGAGACCAGTGGAAACAATGACTTTAGGGTTACATTTTGATGTAGAAATGCTCAGTCGAAGAAAAAATTGCCTGGGAGGAAAGTTTTTGTGGAGATATGTCCTGTATCTTGAGTGATGTACTGAAGCATTGAAGACTCAACATTAATTTTGATATTGCTTAGGAAGGTGGATAAAATAATGTGTTTCTGAGTTAAAAAAACAAACAAACAAAAACCAAGTAAGTTATTATGACGTGTTACTGGCTTGCAGTGGAAAATGTCAACATCCGGGAGTCCAAAGCAAACTCAGGAATCAGCATCCTAAGTGCAGACCTTGCTGACTCACCATCTTGATTTCAGGGGCTGTCATAGCTGTGAGGTCTGGCGGCCTGTCATTGGGCATCCCCAGGAATGTGGGGGATCTGCACCACAAAAGAAGTATGGTAGCTAGCAGATTCCTAGTATACTTCCTGGGAAAAAGTGTGACTCCAGGCAGGTCCTAACTTGTTAGAAACTGGCGGCAGCTCTGAGAAGCTTTGCATGCTTACTTAATTGTGTCTGACTCCTTGCAACCTCATGGACTGTAACCCACCAGGCTTCTCTGTCCATGGGATTTCCCAGGCAAGAATACTGGAGTGGGTTGCCATTTCCTTCTCCAGGGGATCTTCCCAACCCAGGGATCGAACCTGCATCTCTTGAGTCTCCTGCACTGCAGGTAGATTCTTTACTGCTGAGCATTCAGGGAAACTCGTTTCCCAAAATAACCCAAAGGAAAAAGTTCTGCTGCCCTTTAAGTGGTACTTTAACTGCTTTTAGGCCATGCACTTTTGAGTCTTTGAACCCTATGAGATCTCTCTAGAAAACCACACATGTACACACAGATCAATTTTGCATGTAGACATAAAAACCCTTGATTTACAGTAAGAGGCAAGTTTTTGGAGAGAGTTTTATTTTATTTTATTTTTTTTGGGGGAGAGAATTTTAGAAGGGAGTTTGCTGCTATTACACCATTTTTCATTGGAGAGTTCAGGATGTGGCTTGAAAATGTACCTTGTGGGTTGTTGGACTAAGTTTGAATAGGGCTGGAAGCTGCATCCAGGCCTCATTCTGAGAAAGTCATGTGACCTGAGAGTAGTGCTTCTGGAAGGTGTAGCTCCCTTCCTTGCAGAGCTGGGTCCAGTATTTCCCATTATGGACTTTGGAGAGAAGGTTCTTTTTGTCTAAGGGTAAATCATGTAGAAAAGCAGTACCAACTCTGCGTTTATCTATGTTTGTTTTCCCTTAGAGTAGAAAGACAGATACAGCCTTTGACCCAGTGGGTTTTTAATTTGCTAGATAAATCGCTTGTTATATTAGTTTTAAAGGAGGCATTGCCTGCTTTATTATGGCATAGCATGACTTCAGAGTTCTCCCATTTGAGAATATATGTGTTTAAGAAAGTACCTTGAGGAAACTGCATTCGTTGGATTTGTGTCCTGGCTTCAGGTCATCTGTTGTGCATTCCACCAGCCTTCCTGTATGAGGCAAGCTGTGGGTCAGGTGCTTCTGACCCAAGGGCAGACCTGGGAGCCGCAGGTCTGGAGTCCTGTTGTTAGCAGCACTTCTTTAATTTCCACTTCTGACCCCTTCCTGCCACCTCAGTGGATGGTGACTTGCAGAGGAGCCTTTATTTATGCCATTGAGGTCTAAGAACTCAGCACCACTCAAGAATATTCCCCCTTGTCCTGAAGGATCCTCATCTTTGACACAGCATCCAGGCCTGTATAGTCAACAGTATGGTTTTTCCAGTAGTTATGTACACATGTGAGAGTTGGATCACAAAGAAGGCTGAGTGCCAAAGAATTGATGCTTTCAAACTGTGGTGCTGGAGAAGACTCTTGAGAGTCCCTTGGACGGCAAGGAGATCAAACCAGTCAATCCCAAAGGAAATCAGCCTTGAATATACATTGGAAGGACTGATGCTGAAGCTCCAATACTTTGGCTACCTGATGCGAAGAGCTGAGTCATTGGAAAAGACCCTGACGATGGGAAGGATTGAGGACAGGAGAAGGGGGCAGCAGAGGATGAGGTGGTTAGATAGTATCATCGACTCAATGGACATGAATTTGAGCAAACTCCAGGAGGTAGTGAGGGACAGAGTAGATTGGCGTGCTGCAGTTCATGGGGTCGGAAAGAGTTGGATCCAACTTAGTGGCTGAACAACAACCAGGTTTCCTAAAAGAAATGCATTTTCTGAGCAGAAACAATGTGCAGAGTGGGCCTGTGAGAGGAGAGGGACCATGCCCACAGTCCTTAGCTAGGAAGGCTTGTGTTCCTGGGAAGGATATTACTGAGTAAAGAGGATCTGGGTTTTAGATTAGATTTCACTTGTTCATAACAACAGTTATAATATGTTACATTCAGGAGCTAAAACCTGATGCCCAGTTTCTAAAAATATACTCAACTGTAAATGACAGGTTTATCTTCTCTACAGTATGGAATTTTCTGAAAAGGACATGTTACTTGGGTATTATATATAGTGTTCATGCGTTCATTCAACCAGTAAATATTTTAAGTGTCTGCTCTGTACAAAACTGGGGTCACAGTAGCAAATAAACTATGTTTCTGCCTATATAGAGATGTATTCTGTGAGGAGAAGTAAGCAGCCATATAACATAGTGTTCTGAAAAATACAGAGAATGAAGGGATGGGGAGACGTTCTTGGAGAGGGTGGTCAAGAAGGTCTTTCTGAGGAGGAAGCATTTGAGAGGAGTCCTGCCATTATTTTTACTGCCACGAATTTGGGGGAGTAACAGTTGTCTTTGAGGCCGTGGAATTCAGTGAGGCTTCTCTGTAGAGACTGTGATTACTTTGAAGGACCTTTTGAAGAGTCAGAACTTTGGCGTCAGTGGCCTTTTGAGGGAGTGATCTGGCCTTATCTGGTTTGGTGCCCTCTTTTCCTTACTGTCAGTTTTCTTGTGGCAAGAACAGGAGGAGAGATGAAGTTGCTGCTGACTTCTTGGCCGAGGTTCAAAGCAGACTGAGCATCTCCCTGCTTGCTGTCCAGTTGGCTTTGAGCTCTGCCACTGTACCTGGCTTTCTGATGTTATCTGTGCCCAGCAGTCTTTAAAATATGTGAACCCGTTTGTTAAGTTTTGCTTTTGTTGCCTTTGCCTAAGGAGACAAATCTAAAAGAATAATATCAAAGAGTGTGTTGCCTGTGTTTTCTTCTAGAAGTTTCATGATTTTAGGTCTTACATTAAAGTCTTTAATCCACTTGAAGCTTATTTTTATATTTGGTATAAGAAAATGGTCCAGTTTCATTTTCCTGCATGTAGCTGGCCAGATTTCCTAAGATCATTTGTTGAAGAGGCTATCTTTTTTCCCCATTGTATATTCTTGCCTCCTTTGTTGTTCATTAATTGACCGTATAAGTGTTAGTTTCTCTCTGAGCTCTTTGTTCAGTTCCATTGATTCGTGTGTGTGTGTTTGTGTCGGTGCCATACCATTTTGATTGTCACAGTTTTGTAGCACAGTTTGAAATCGGGATGCGGCACATCCAGCTTTGTTCTGCTTTCTCAAGATTGCTTTGGGTATTTGCGGATCTTTTGTGTTTCCATATGAATTTTAGGATTTTGTTCTAGTTCTGTGAAAAAATGTCATTGGTATTTTGACAGGGATTGCATGAAATCTATAGATTTTGCACAGTAAAGGAAACCATCAACAAAATGAAAAGGCAGCCTACTGAATGGGAGGAGATATTTGTAATGGATACACACAGGAATATTACTCAACCATAAAAAGACGTGAAATCTTGACATTTGCAACAGCATAAATGGATCTAGAGTGCTTTATGCTGAGTGAGATGAGTCAGAGATAGACGAATACTGTATGATCTCACCTTTATGTGGAATCTAACAAGTCAAACAAAACAAAACAGAAATAGATACAGAGAATAAACTAACTGTTGGTTGCCAGAGGGGAAAGGAGTACCTGCTGGGCAAAATAGAAGAGAATTAAATGGTACAGACTTTCAGTTAAAAAATAAATTAAGTCATGGGGATGTAATATACAACATAAGGAATATAGTCAATAATATCGTAATTATTTTTTATGATGATAAAAGGTTACTAGACTTATCATGGCTGTCATCTCATAAAGTGCTTAAATGTCTAATTATTGCTATATACCTGAAACTAACATAGTATTGTGTGTCAGCTATACTAAAAAAAAGAAAAATTAGGAAATTTTAAAAAATAAAATGTATGAACTGACTTCTTCACCTGTCACTTCAGGAAGTCTAACCACCTGATTGCTTTATTTAGGATGTCTGCCACACCATATGACCTGAGCTGGCCCTTAGTCCCAGACACAGGGGGCCTAGTTATAGGGTGAAATATGGCAGCTGTTGGCCTAAGGCTGTTTTTTTGTGACATCATTTTTAAGCATTGAATCATAAAATTATGAAACAATTTTTTAGGAAGCAGTGAACTATGGACGGAGGTTTATGACATTGTACAGGAGACAGGGATCAAGACCATCCCCATGGAAAAGAAATGCAAAAAAGCAAAATGGCTGTCTGGGGAGGCCTTACAAATAGCTGTGAAAAGAAGAGAAGCGAAAAGCAAAGGAGAAAAGGAAAGATATAAGCATCTGAATGCAGAGTTCCAAAGAATAGCAAGAAGAGATAAGAAAGCCTTCCTTAGCGAAGCCTTCCTATGCAAAGAAATAGAGGAAAACAACAGAATGGGAAACACTGGAGATCTCTTCAAGAAAATTAGAGATACCAAGGGAATATTTCATGCAAAGATGGGCTCGATAAAGGACAGAACTGGTATGGACCTAACAGAAGCAGAAGATATTAAGAAGAGGTGGCAGGAATACACAGAAGAACTATAAAAAAAAGATCTTCATGACCAAGATAATCACGATGGTGTAATCACTCACCTAGAACCAGACATCCTGGAATGTGAAGTCAAGTGGGCCTTAGGAAGCATCACTACAAACAAAGCTAGTGGAGGTGATGGAATTCCAGTTGAGCTGTTTCAAATCCTGAAAGATGATGCTGTGAAAGTGTTGCACTCAATATGCTAGCAAATTTGGAAAACTCAGCAGTGGCCACAGGACTGGAAAAGGTCAGTTTTCATTCCAATCCCAAAGAAAGGCAATGCCAAAGAATGCTCAAACTACCACACAATTGCACTCCTCTCACGTGCTAGTAAAGTAATGCTCAAAATTCTTCAGCAGTTCGTGAACCATGAACTTACAGATGTTCAAGCTGGTTTTAGAAAAGGCAGAGGAACCAGAGATCAAATTGCCAACATCTGCTGGATCATGGGAAAAGGAAGAGAGTTCCAGAAAAACATCTATTTCTGCTGTATTGACTATGCCAAAGCCTTTGACTGTGTGGATCACAATAAACTATGGAAAATTATGAAAGAGATGGGAATACCAGACCACCTGACCTGCCTCTTAAGAAACCTGTATGTAGGTCAGGAAGCAACAGTTAGAACTGGACATGGAACAACAGACTGGTTCCAAATCGGAAAAGGAGTATGTCAAGGCTGTATATTGTCACCCTGCTTATTTAACTTATATTCAGAGTACATCATGAGAAATGCTGGGCTGGAAGAAGCACAAGTTGGAATCAAGATTGCCAGGAGAAATATCAATAACCTCAGATATGCAGATGACACCACCCTTATGGCAGAAAGTGAAGAGGAACTAAAAGCCTCTTGATGAAAGTGAAAGAGGAGAGTGAAAAAGTTGGCTTAAAGCTCAACATTCAGAAAATGGAGATCATGGCATCTGGTTCCATCACTTCATGCGACATAGATGAGGAAACAGTGGAAACAGTGTCAGACTTATTTTTGGGTGCTCCAAAATCACTGCAGATGGTGATTGTAGCCATGAAATTAAAAGACGCTTGCTCCTTGGAAGAAAAGTTATGACCAACTTGGATAGTATATTCAAAAGCAGAGACATTCCTTTGCCAACAAAGGTCCGTCTAGTCAAGTTTATGGTTTTTCCTGGTCATGTATGGCTGTGAGAGTTGGACTGTGAAGGCGGCTGAGCGCTGAAGAATTGATGCTTTTGAACTGTGGTGTTGGAGAAGACTCTTGCGAGTCCCTTGGACTGCAAGGAGATCCAACCAGTCCATCCTAAAGGGGATCAATCCTGGGTTTTCTTTGGAACGACTGATGCTAAAGCTGAAACTCCAGTACTTTGGCCACCTCATGCGAAGAGTTGACTCATTGGAAAAGACTCTGATGCTGGGAGGGATTGGGGGCAGGAGGAGAAGGGGACTGTAGAGGATGAGATGGCTGGATGACATCACCTACTCGATGGACATGAGTTTGAGTGAACTCCGGAAGTTGGTGATGGACAGGGACACCTGGTGTGCTGCGATTCATGGGGTTGCAAAGTGTCGGACACGACTGAGCGACTGAACTGAACTGAATTGAACTGATACTTGCACCAGGGCTTCCCAGGTGGCTCAGTGGTAAAAGAATCTGCCTGCCAATGCAGGAGACATGGGTTCAGTCCCTGGGTCAGGAGGATCACCTGGAGGAGGAAATGCCACCCCCTCCAGTGTGCTTGTCTGGAAGATCCCATGGACAGAGGAGCCTGGCAGACTACATACAGTCCATGGCGTCGAGAAAGAGTCGAACGTGACTTAGCAGGTAAACAGCAGCAGCGCTTCTGCCAGTGATGCTGTGTAAGATGCTTCAGTTGTGTCGGACTCTTTGTGACTGCATGGACTGTAGCCCGCCAGGGTCGTCTGTCTGTGAGGTTTTCCAGGGAAGAATAGTGGAGAGGGTTGCCATTTCCTACTCCTGGGGACCTTCCCGACCCAGAGGTCGAACCTGTGTCTCTTATGTCTCCAGTATTGACAGGTGGGTTCTTTACCACTAGCACCATCTGGGAAGGGCCCCCAGTGATGCTGCCACCATTTGATACATTTTGTCTTATGTGACATGTTAATGGAGCCCACAGTTGTTCCCGTTACCCGCATACCCAGGGTACATTGACAGCCAGTGTTTGTTTAGGGCCACCATGGACAGATCCATTGCCAAAAGCTTTCCATTAGTCCTCAGACATCCTATTGTTACTGTCATCCCTTGGCAGACAAAGAAACTGACTTTGGTCAGGGAAGGAAGGGGTCTGGCCATGTGACGAGAAGCCTGTACAGGAGCTCATGCAGAACGCTTTTCTTCCCCACACAGATGCTTTGAGGTTGACTTTATTTTTCCCATTTCATAGATGAAAATCTGAAGCTCAGAAAGATCATGTAACCTGGCTGAGGTCATGTAGCTGGTGAGGGGCCGAGCTAGGGTTTGCACACAGTCTGAATTGGAAACTCAGGTTCTTCCCACCCTACCCGGTGCCTGCCTCCCCTGCCAGAGGCCACCTGCCCCTTGCTCCTTCTTCCCTTTGTAACTCCGCCACCACTTTCCTCTTCTTCAGTATTGGCTCTGTCACTTTGCCCAGCATCTGAGCCAGTGGCCCAGCTGAGTCTGTGCTGGGCTGGGAGTTGTGAGCTGGCCTGGGAGTGTCGCATTGAGAAGAGCTGCTGTTTCAGGTACCTGGAGGGTTAATAGACTTTAAAATATTTGTGACAAACTTTAAACACACAGTTACAAACCCACATCTATGTACATATATAATGTGTATGTATATGTGTGTGTCTGTGTGTATCTGTATTTTATCTCCATAGAAGAAAGTTAAACTCTATATCACTCTAGCATTTCAAACATAATGTTTTTAAGCATTGCTTTTTCAGTGTAGGGCTTCCCTGGTGGCTCCAGCAGTAGTCTGCCTACAATGCAGGAGATCTGAGTTTGATCCCTGGGTAGGAAAGATCCCTTGGAGAAGGGAATGGCAACCCACTCCAGTATTCTTGCCTGAGAAACCCAATGGACAGAAGAGGCTGGTGGGCTACAGTCCCTGGGGTTACAAAGAGTCGGACATAACTGAGACGACTGACACACACACAGTGTCATTACTAGTTTGCATCGCCCCCTCATTTACCAGGATTCTATTTGCATATCACTGCATTTCTCTATAATCCTTACATGCTTGCCATTTATAAGGACTGTGTTCCTGTTAGCACGCATAGAAGGCTTGGTTGCCCATGTGCGTTAAGTTCTTGTGGCCTGCTTCGTTGTTTTCTGCTGTAAAGAGGTTTGTTATGCCATAGGAAAGTCTCTCCACCCTGGAGCATATGTCCTTAATGAGTTAATTGTCATCCCAGACAGGCTTTGAGGAACCTAGAACAGTAGAATATTTTATAGCCCATTCTGTGCATTATTGCAGTGTTTTGTTTTTAAGCACTTTTCAGCGCTTTCCTGAGTTATCTTTGGACACAGCCTGGGATGGATACTCCCTGGACAGATAGGGTGCTGCTCTTGAGCTTGGTCTAGAGCCAGCACTCAGTGAATATGGACTGGATGGAACTCTTTCTTGAAGCTCAAAAGCTGCTATTGACCCGGGATCAACTGGTCTCTGCAAAAAGCAGAGTGAGGCAGTATGGTACAGTGGTGAAGAACATGGCCTTGGAGTCCTAGCTCTGCTAATAAGTAGCTTTGTTATCTTGGAAACCACTTCTGGTCTTTTCCTTCACCTGTAAATCGTCAAAATAGTACCTACCTCAGTGGGTCGTCAGACGTAAATGAGGTATTGTTGTTATGGTAGTTAGAGCCATGTAAAAGGGAACTGTTGTTACTGACTCAGGTCCGTGCCTCTCTTGGATCTCTGTGGCTCATGGCCCTCTTTTCCTCCCAGAAATAACTCTCCTGCTTTTTAGTTGCCTGGGGCAAATACTGTTCTATACATAAATGATGCTCTTTATTATGGAAATGTAAATGACTGTCACAAAGTTTTTGGAGGGCAAAACCCCCTGAATTTTCTCGAGAGAAGAATCACCATGATACATCTTTAAGTAGAATAATCAGCCAAACAGGTTATTTTGAGAACAAGTGGTGATATTACCTTGGTATGCTTTACTCCGTTGTACCCAGGGGAGAGTGCAGTGTAGTTAATTAATTAATGTGCCCGAAGTTTGCAGTTTATGAAGGGCTAGCCTATTTATTCTTTCTCCCAACAATCTGAGGGGGATGATTTCTCCATCATGACCCTCATTTAATGGATCAGAAAACCCCGACCCAGCGAGGTTTCTCCTGAGTGGAGGTTCTTTCCAGGGAGCCTCAGCTGGCCCAGGCGGCGCACTTTTAGGTGTTGGGTTATCTGAGTGGGGTTTGATGGGATCCTAATCGCTCGAGGATGGCCAGAAAGTTCTGCTCCTGTTTTGGCATTTCGCTTTGGCTGAGAGGGCTATCTGAGGACCCACATAAGCTAGAAGGAAAAACCCAACAACGAACTCAGCACTCATCATCTGGGAAAGGGCTGGACACTGCTGTTAGGCAATTATTGGACCTGTGAAGAGGAAAATGTCAAGATCACAACTTTACAGCGTTCAATTCTGTGAAACGTCAAATGGAGCCCCAGTACGGCCGTCAGGTTTAAAGTGCTCCAGAATTAGATTAGACAGTGTGATTCCGTGCTGTGTACTCATGTTTCTGGTTGTGAAATGCTTCTTGCACTTATTTTCCTTGATTGGCTGAGAAACAACCTTGTTTCTCCTGTTACTTGGTGCATCCAAGTTTCTTTTCATTCTGCTTGTCTTTTGTCTTCTGTCCTGTTTCAGGCCTTTAGACAGCAGTGAAACAGGTATTCAGGAATGCACAGCTCTGGACATCCTGACTGTGGGGCCTGGGGTAGGGGTAGGGATGGGGGTTGGGGAGGGTGGGACCGGCCCCAGGAGATGTGGCCACAACTCACGGGGCAGGCAGTGAAGGCAGATGAGTTAAAGATCAGGAGCAGAACTCGGTCTGATTGTGTCCCATGCCTGCGGAAGCAGTAGGCCCACCTCTGAGTCCTCATTGAAAATATCTGAAGTAATCTTGGTGGAGCTTGGCCTTTTTTTTTTTCTCATGTTGACACACAGCAGTAATCTCTTACAAAGCAACCTGCCCCTAGGGTGACGCGTTCTGTGTAGACTGGGTTAACAAGTTCCTGGTGCCCAGGAATAGCTGATACTGTGTCTCTCTCCAGCTTAGTGTCTGGTGAACCCATCACCTTTTTCTGTGCATGTGTATGTACGTGTGTGTGTATTTAAGTATGTGTAATGCATTCCTGATATTCTGAGTTGATTTAGACCGGTGAGTCTCAATTCCATGGTAGATACTGGGGTTGGGGTGGGGGCGCATGCATACTTAGGGTTTTTTTTTTTTTCAAATTAAATGTCTTCCATTCCCTCCTCCATTGCGTTAGACCCCAAGATGGGGAGGAATGGCTGAGTCATCTGCGTGCTCACGTTTCCTAGGATTATTTGGCACAGCTCCCCTCTGCCCCACCCCCAAGGTGCATCTGCCCTTTGAGAGCTGGGATTAAGAAGGTGCTTAGGGCTGGCTGGTTGGTTGTCCCACCACAGGCTGCTGCTCGGAGCTGCACTGACTGAGGCTGATGATTCCAACCAGGATCTGCAAAGGAACCACAGGAGCCAGGGCACCATGTTCAGCATTTCAAAAGGCTTCACAGAATCTACACTTTTACCCAGGAAAAGGACACACAAACTACCCAAAACATCAAGTTTCCTTGCTTTTGTTGGGAATTGCAAGTCTGTATGGATTCATGCCAGTGCCATGTTCTGATTGGCTGTGAATGACATAATAGGAATTTCTGAGACAGGATTGGTCTGACTTTAGACATTGTTAGTAGAGCTGGCATCAGGCATCATTCCCCAAACTGATCATGCTCAATACCTTTAGAATGAGATTGACCTTGAATACGAGTGCCCTTACTATCCAAATTAAGCAACCGATTGTTTCTTGTTTACTTAGCTGTGCTTAGCATTATCTCACCTGTAGCAATGATTTGATTTCATAATATTATTATGAACCCTTTGTAAATGTGGATTGTTGGGTAAAATTTGGATCTGTATTGAAATGGAACAATAGTACATGGAATCGATCAATTACTGTTAAACATCATCTGTTAGAATCTTGTGGCCAGCCTGGGGAAGAGACAGAAAAAAAGGTTAGTAAAACAGCAGTCTCATTTAGTGCCCTCATTTAAAAAATGATCCTTTTAACCAGCTTTGCACTAAAAGCTAAGATAATTTACAATGAAGCACTATTAATACTTAGTCTCCGTAGCCTCCTGGGATCCTGTTGGTTGTATGTACTTTTTGCATAGATATGTTTGATGTATACACATCATGCCAAATTCTGCTTTTTCATTTTGTATTATAATGTATAGACCTTCCCAGTTTTCTGCTTTGCTCCTATGTTTGTCATTCTTAATGGTCACAGCTGCCTGAAATAAACCTGAGGTCAGACCAGACAGTCTAGCTCAAGTGATTGAGAAGTCTGTCTGTTTGATCTTTGGTACCATGGCTGGTGGAGTCAACTCCGGCCAAGTCTGTGTGGGTGAAAAAGATGTGTTCATGCTTGCTGGGATGTTGAGAATAATAACTTACATATGCTGAATGTTCTTTTCTTTTTGTGTGTGTTTGTTTTTTAATTTTTAGTGGCACCTCATAAGGGATCTTAGTTCCCTGACCTGAAATCGAACCTACTCTGTGCATTGGAAGCACACAGTCTTAACCACTGAATCACCGAGGAAGTCCCTTGAATGTTATTTCTTAATTTTCCCAGCAGCTCCTGTGAGGTTGGCACTATTACCACCATTTTATTTACATATGAGAAAAAAGAGGCTTTTTGCAGTGACTTGTCCACAGTCACATGCCGGTAAGAAGCAGTGGGCCAGAAATCTGAAGCCGGGTCTCTTCATGCCAGAGTTCTCAACCAGGTTTTTCTGTGCTCCATGGGGCTCATCCAGTTCTCGGCCTACTTCAGAAAACTAACCACCTTCCACCTTAATCCTCACAAGAAATACTTCTGTTAATGTGTACTCGAGTCACAGAGGCTTAATATTAAAACAATACGAAGTAAATGCTGCAGGCAAGCAGGAGCCCCGAAGATGCTCCCATCCATGTTGGGCATTTGCTTTCAGGGTGATTTTGGCTATAAATAGCTTTTTTTCCCCTGACCTTAAAACCTAGTCCCCCAGAGAGTGGCCACCAGGTTCCTACACATGCTAAAATTAGGCATTATCTGTGTGCCCTGCTCCATTCTCCAGACGTGATAACAAGTTTCCCACATTCTCCCCTCTGCTGTTTCCTGTGGCAGTGCTTGGAAGGCCTTGCAGCAGTCTCTCCTGCCCGCAGCGGTCCCGGGAGGAGGCGTTCCTCTGTCACCTGGACTCCTGTGTGTCAGGGGCCCGCAGATCCAGTTCCTCTGTACTTTTCCAGGAGCTTGCTTCTGTCGAATGAGAAAACTTCACACATGAATTAAAGCACTCATGTCCTTGGGCAAGATTGGAAACTGGAGTTCAGACTCTAGAAGACTTCATCGGGCAGAGGGGTGAAAAGTGTCTGGATTTACCCTCTGGGCCTTTGGCTTCCTAGTCTCTAAAACTGCCTTTTTCTGGAGTGTGGCCCTCATTCTAGGGTCCTGACATTATCTGAGCTCAGGATGTGTTTTTCTTTTGTTCAGTTGCTAAGTCATATCTGACGTTTTGTGACCTTGTGAACTGCAGCACGCCAGGCTCCTCTGTCCTCCACTATCTCCCAGAGTTTGCTCAAACTCATGTCCATTGAGTTGGTGATGCTATCTAACCATCTCATTCTCTGCCACTCCCCTTCTCCTTTTGCCTTCAGTCTTTTGAGTGAATTATAAATAGTGGTTCTGCACAGTTTGGAAAACTTGTACCATAGAGGTTATATTGTGGACTGCATAAGTTTTGTGGGCCTATGAACCTGTTTCCCATTTTTTTTCCTTCAGGATAAATGGATTTGGAATTTTAGACATTTGATTTACTGATGAACTTTTGGAACTCAGTCTCCTTTTGGTTGAGGATTTACTTTTTTGGTTATTTGGGTGGTGTAAATGTTGTAGGAGGTCACCTGAGGGACTAGAGCTGTCCAGAAGGAAGTAGGGGGTTCAGTTCAGGCGTCACTTCCTTCGTGGAGTATGGTAGGATTTGACAAGTCAGAGGAGAGAGGGGAAGGCGTGTCCAGTAAGGGGTGCTTCAGAAATGGAGGTAGAAGGAGGATGGTTTGCATGTGAGCCAGTGCCTCCTACACCCAACCAGAGTATTGGGAATACTTTACAGTAATTGGAGATAAGGTTGAGTAGACAGAGGGGTGGAGAAGGCAATGGCACCCCACTCCAGCACTCTTGCCTGGCAAATCCCATGGATGGAGGAGCCTGGTAGGCTGCAGTCCATGGGGTCACTGAGGGTTGGACACGACTGAGCGACTTCACTTTCACTTTTCACTTTCAATGCACTTTCATGCATTTCCAGACAGAAATGGCAACCCACTCCAGTGTTCTTGCCTGGAGAATCTCAGGGACGGGGAGCCTGGTGGGCTGCTGTCTATGGGGTCACACAGAGTTGGACACGACTGAAGTGTTGTAGCAGCAGCAGTAGCAGCAGACAGAGGGGCTGGGGCATATTGGGTCCTGAAGGCCAAGGAGATTAGATGAGGCACAGAAACATGATAGGATTTTGAGCAAAATGGTGACATGATGAGAGAGGTATTTTAAAGACCAGTCTGGTAGCTGAATGCCATGTAGGCTGGAGACTGGGGCAAGGGGTGAAGTCAGAAAGAAATGCTGAGGTGTGAGGTGGGAGTCTACAGGACTTGGAGAACTGAAGAGAAGAGATTTTTGGAGGGTAAAGAAGAGAAGACCCTCTTGACTGGGGCCTCGGTTGGAAGAGCAGTGGTTCCTTGGTGGATGGGAGTGACTTAGTGGGCAAGGGTAGGGTGGGCAGGAATGAGGTGGGTCCCTTGGGTTTAGAATTAGACTTCTTTGGTCCCAGATAGAGTCTGTGTGTGGGTGGAGAAGAGAGAAGAATGGGTAGAAGAAGACTCTCTCTCCGGGGAATGGGAATAGTGATTGGTGTGGATAGATGGATATGGGAGACAAGATAGCAACTCATACCGCCTTCCTGGTGAGCTGGGGGCAAGGCCATGTGCTCAGACAGAGAAAGGAGGGAAACAAAATTGGAGGCCTGGGTGGGAGACAAGGAACCACACCAGTGTGGGGAGTCTGACTAGGAAATCAGTGCTCTCATTCAGGAATTTCCTGGAAACAGCAAGGACACAGGGCAGGTCTGCATGCCACAGCCACCTCCTGCCTGGGGTCTGCAGCAGCCATGTTCGCGCTGCCCCCAACCCTCCCAGCTCCATACCCTCCCTGGCTGGGGTCGAGATCCCTGGCAGCAGGAGCGCCTCGGGCCCTGGTGTGGATGTCTCACAGGCAGAGAGAGCAGTGCTGATGACTTAAAGAGGGTGATGCAGATGGTGGTTTGGTCTTGAAAATGAGGCCAGCCCTTCTCTTACTTTGGTCTCCTCTCCATTGAGGAAAAAAAGCCAGGCAGAATAGAAGGTGGATGGTGTTTTGTGAGAGAGGCAGGGAGTTGTGTCCCTGGGGGTCTCTGCAGGGCACTGTAGAAGTGAGAACGTGGAGCTGGTGTGGGATGAATCCACAGGAAGGAGGAGTGAAGAGGTTGCGCTTGACATCTGTGCCAAGCAAGAACAGAGGAAGTGGTGGGGTAGAGAGCCTGATGGGAGTTGTCCTTAGCACAGCTGGCGCAGAGGCATTCCTTTTGTGCAATGTGGCATTGGGGATGCGGGGGTGGAGGAGGGGACGGATAAGGGATGCCTGAGGAAGCCAGACTGACACATGTCCTCTGTTGCCACAGCACACCCAGGTGCTGCTAATCTGCATCACATTCTTAGCGGACTCAGCCCACTCTCCACCTGTAACCAGAGATAAGGGGGTGTTTCTACAGCTGGGCTAAGCAAGACAAGTCCGGAAGGTCTAGAAGTGTTTGTTAATGTGAGATGAACTGTTGCGATATTATTAGAAAAGTATTTGGACTTAATTGCCTTAGGCACATTAGTCCAAGTGTACTTAGCTTGTGCACTGGCCAAGAATTTCTCTGGTGCAAAATGAAAAGTAGGACTCTAAGGAGGTTCTTTTCCATGGAAATTGAATTATAGACTCATAGACTGATAAAATTTAGAGCTTTCTGGAAAATTCCCTTAAACACACTGGAGGACCCTCTCTCCCCTTGCCCTGGTTCACAGCGAAAGAACCCAAGGTCCGAGGAGGTGAAGGGCGCGAGCCCCGTCACTGTCGTTTGAGGGTCTTGGTCCTCCTCAGGGCTCCTAGCCTTGCTGCCTCAAGGCTTCCCTTGGTCTGCGTTTTCAGTGACTGATTCCACTACCAACTGAGCAGTTGTCAAAATCTCACACTGGGGGTGGACTTCAGGGCCAGCTCATATCACAGGGCTGCTCTCAGTTAAAGTCCTTCCTGGTCACAGCCCTCAGTGGTGGTGGAATGAGATGGGGGAAACCCGGGGCCTGTGGGCAAGTGCTTTGCTCCAGAGGGAACCACAGTGTGGACAGATGGCCGTCCAGGACTTCTGCCAGGAACCCGGAACCTCCAGGCCTTCTTGCAGGTGTTGAATGTGGCCTTGGGTGTCTTGCCTCCTTCCCTTTACCCTCACTCCATCCTTCACTTGGAACGTACTCTCCACCTGGGTCTCCACAGTCAGCTTGTCCAGTCTCCCAGGGACAGCACACACCCTGCGTCTGCAAAGCCCTCCTTCCTGCCGCCTTCTCCCTCCACTTCCTTCCCCTACCACTGCTCTCCCCTACACACACTCACACAGGCTTCTTTAACCTGATTTTTAAAACATTGTCTTCTTCAGGCCTCAGATTCTTTACCTGTAAATAAAATTCTGACGTAAGTATACACTTAAGCAGATTTTACTGCCCTGTATCAAGATTAAGTCTGTTGATACATGTATTGAAAGTATTGTTTCTCACTGAAAAAGAAAGGCTAATTTCTTTAAGTTCTCAGAGACTGTTTTCAACTTATGAAGAATTAATCAAAAATACTTTTTGCATGTGAAACTAAACAGTCAATAGACATGAGTGGATTCAGATATGTAAACTAGGTTTTCTGGTTGACTAGCATGATTTGGAGAGGAAAAATTCAAGTACTTTATTGCTTATTATAGCTGGAAAATATGATTGTCCATATGGGTCAGTTTTTCCCAAAGTCAAAACTTAATTCTTGTATAGGGAACAGAGAACGTTATATGTGTTATATATGTTATTGTCAGTGTTTTCAAAAATAATTTCAGAGAGTAATACTTTTATGCTGATGGAATGAGGAAGGCTTCTTCAGGAAGTAAAAACTAAGATGCTTATAAAGAAAAAGATTGAGAAGTTCAACACTAAAAATATAAAACTTTGTATGTTTTTTTAAAAGAACCATAATGATTAAAAGTCAGAGATGGGGAAAAATATTTCTCACACATACAGTAGGCAAAGTGTTAATTATCCATGATATATAAAGTGATTAAGTGTTAATTACCATGATATATAAAGTGATTAAGAAAAATCTTTGGGCAAGAAACATGAATGGCTGGTTAAGAGAAGAGAGGCAGCTGGGAAAAAACATGAACTGATTCTCAAAGCACTGAGGTGACTTTTCCCCATCCATCAGATGGGGAATAATTGAAAATAGTGTTCAGTCATGACAAGGGTTCAAGGTAGAAACTTTATGATAGACTTGCTCTGTGCATAAGATGTATATAGGAAGCTTTTCAAAGCAGCATTGTTTTTAGTATAAAAACTGGAAAAAACTTTAATTTCTGTCAATAAAGGAATGATTTAATGAATGATGGTATATCCATACCATGTAGCAAAAGTGTGTGCCTGTAGATTTGTGTGTATTGGCATTCGAAAGGGGTCCAGGAAATATGTGAAGAACAAAGTGCGAAACAGTATGTATGGTGTGACTAAAGACTACAAACAAAAACGGCTTTGTGTGTTTGTGTATATATATAGATACATATAGGACAGGGTGCATGGGTGATTTTTGGGGAGAGCAGGAGTACTCTTGCCTGGAAAATCCCATGGACGGAGGAGCCTGGTGGGCTGCATGCAGTTCATGGGGTCACTGAGAGTTGTACACGACTCAGTGACTTCCCTTTCACTTTTCACTTTCATGCATTGGAGAAGGAAATGGCAACCTACTCCAGTGTTCTTGCCTGGAGAATCCCAGGGACGGGGGCAGCCTGGTGGGCTGCCTTCTATGGGGTCGCACAGAGTCGGACACGACTGAAGCGACTTAGCAGCAGCAGCAGCAGGAGAACTTTTCACTTTTCCTCTCCATACATCTGTTTTTTGAAAATTTTTTTACAATGAACTTGAAATTGTATGTTGTTTTTTTTTAAGTTGCAGTGAAAATTTATATATGCTATTTGGCCCTATAATTCCACGTCTAAAAATACTTACTAAGTGGATAATCGGGCTTCCCAGGGAAGTGGTAAAGAACCCACCTGCCAACACAGGAGATGCAGGTTTGATCCCTCGGTAAGGAAGATTCCCTGGAGAAGGAAATGGCAACCCGCTCCAGTATTTTTGCCTGGAAAATTCCATGAGCAGAGGAGCCTGGCAGGCTACAGTCCATAGTGTAACAAAGAGTTGGGCGTGTCTGAGCAAACACACACACACAGGGAAATAATTGGAGAAGCTGTCAAAGATATGTATAGCAGCATAATGTATTACAGCATTGTGTGTAATAGCAAAAAAAAAAAAAAAAAATTGTAGCCCGTATTGAAATGGTTCCATTATATTCATTTCATAAAACTTAAGTGGTGTGTGAAAGAATCTGTTGCCTTGAGGAAATACTTACATCAAACAGTTAACATTTTAGAAATGCTTGCTCTACCAGGAACCATGTTCAGTACTTTATATAACTTGTTCTGTTTAATCTTCTGAATTGTCTTTTGTCATTCCCGTTTTGCAAATGGAGAAATGGAGGCTTGGTTAGAGTAAATAAATTTGCTTGAGGGTCAGATTCCTACCAAGTTAGGAGAACTGAACACAAAGGTCTTGCTGATTCCCAGATTCTGGATTACTTTCCAGATGCTAGGTTACTTCTTGAGTATAAAAACAGATTACATACATACATATGATGTGACTCATTTTATAAAAATGAATCTTTCTGTGTCTTAGTTTTCTCATGGGTAAGGTGTAGGAGATGAGTGGCTAGTATTAATACAATTAGATATTCTGAAATTAATGTTTTATTATAAAAATTTACATACACTTATTACATGTAATCCTCCCGAGATTATGAAAGTATTTGGAATTACCTAATTAATAGGATTTGGAAATACCTAAAAAGTAGAAAATAAAAATTACTGATAAGCCTGTTATATGGAGAAAACTAGCATTAATTCCCCCTCCAGGCCTTTTTTTTTTGCCTGGTGTGTGTAGTGTGAACATTATTGAGGTACTTAATGGTCACTGCAGAATTGGTTTCAGAGAAGTTTTTGCTGATTATGTGCCAGTATAATAGAGGGTTTGTCTCAACATGCCCTTGACATCATCCCATGTTATATTTTAATGATGAAATTTGGTGACCAAAATTGTTTCCTTGATTTGTTTCTTGGTCCTTTGTTGTATGTAGTCAGTTGAGCTTTGTTGTTGTCGGCCTTTTGAACTTTCGGGTGAATTGGCTGTTCCTGTGCTTGGGAAGTATCTACTGATGATGTCTTGTAAAGCTGACCTTTGAAGACCTTAAGCAAGACTATTAGAAAGTCCTTATAAGCAGAAGTTTCACTCTGGCCTTTGGAGTACGTTTTTCTTACAGGGATGCATTCGTGGTCTGTGGTTAAAACGACTTCCTGACCATTTGGAATTTGCCTTTAAGGTTTGACCTGGTGGTCCAGTGGTTAAGACTCTGCGCTTCCACTGCAGGGGGTGCAGGTTTGGTCCCTAGTGAGGAACCCAAGAGCTTGCATGCCTCACGGCATGATCAAAAATCACTTAAAAAAGTTTGATTTTAAAATATAAGGAATGATTGGTGAAATGTATACAGGACTTCTCTTATGCAACTTCCTGAGAGTCTATAATTATTTCAAAATAAAATTTTAAAATTTCACAGAGTATTAAAACTTGGGCTCCCTCCTATAACTGAGCTTGATAACTCTTATAGGAAGGGCCCACGGGCAGAGGGAAGGAGCGATATATGACAACAGACCCGAAGCCAAACAGTAGTTAGGAAACTGCTTTTGTTGTTGTCTTTCATTTGGAAATAATCTCAGACTTTAAATGGTTGTGAGAGTTCCCTGGCAGTCCAGTGGTTAGAACTCTAGAACTTCCACTGCCGAGGGCCTGAATTCAATCCCTGGTCAGGGAACTAAGATCCCACAAGCCACACAGTGTGGCCATAAATAAGTCAGTTCAGTTCAGTTCAGTCACTCAGTCGTGTCCGACTCTTTGCGACCCCATGAACCCCGCAGCACTCCAGGCCTCCCTGTCCACCACCAACTCCCGGGGTCCATCCAAACCCATGTCCATTGAGTCGGTGATGCCATCCAACCATCTCATCCTCTGTCGTCCCCTTTTTCTCCTGCCCTCAATCTTTCCCAGCATCAGGGTCTTTTGAGGTAAGTCAGCTCTTTGCATCAGGTGGCCAGAGTATTGGAGTTTCAGCTTCAGCATCAGTCCCTCCAGTGAACACCCAGGACGGATCTCCTTTAGGAGGGACTGGGTGGGTCTCCTGGTTGCACAGATGAAAACTGAATGAGGAACTCCATTTACTCTTCGTCAGATTCACCCCCTTAATAACCTTTGACCCGATGCTCTTGAAAAATGTGCTCTTCTGTGACCACAGTCACTACCCTCTGCTCATCCTCCTGGATTTTTAGCACCACAGTCTCCCAGGTTCCAGGCACTCACCTGAACAAAACTATTTACATCCAGGTTGCAGACTTCCCAAGAACCTACAGTGGTTCTGTTTCCTAAGATTTAAATATAAATCCAAGCACTTAGGCTTCAGAGGCGTTGAACAATTAATTCCCTGCCTCTGAAATCAAATATTACCTTCCTGCCATGCCTCCAGAACAGCCCTTCAGCTGTAGCCGACCCAGTCGTTTAGCAACTGTCTTGTTCTATCTTGATTGACTTGTTTTCATCTCAGTGCCTTTCCATATGCTGCTGTTTCACATCCGGCAGATTATTTTGTTCACATCTCTTCCTCCTAAGTCACATAACATGGTTTTTCTGCTGAAAAAAAAAAAAAAAAATCCTTTATTCTATTAGCACCATCTGATTTGGGCATATCTATCGTGAGTTTTCATTACTTCAGGGTTGTTTTGTTTTGAACTTTCATATAGATGTCATCATATGACATCTGTTGTCTCCTTGAGATCTTCCCCCTGTCTCCCCCCCCCCCCATGGATAGCATCGGGATTATCTTTTATAAACCTCCACAGGCCTCGTGTGGTTGTGCCAAAGTTGTGACCTGGTTTTGAAAGAGTTACTGCCTTTGGATTTCATTACTAGAACCATCCAGCAACCTATAAAGCAAAATTCTCATCACACTGATGCTTCTAAAACCCTTTTTCCTTCAGGGATGTGGCCCTCTTCCCAGGTGGGCCTTCCTCATAGTAGGTGTAAAAGTCTGTGCAGTGGCTGCAGAGGATGAAGCTGTTGTGTGTTAATCATATCAACCTTGGGTTGTCTTGCTCTACTAGGTTGGAAGAGACTTTGAGTCAGTCTGAGAACCTAATAACTGATGGCATAGGAGTTCCAGGTTTCTCACAGTCAAGGTCTAAGTGCCTTGTGAGAATGCCTGTGCTGGTAGTAGAGTACCATCTTTTCTCTTTCTTCTCTCTTTTTAAATGAAGCTGAGGCTAGCACTGGTTCATTATCTACAATGTCAATATTGATTTTTGTTTGTAAGGTGGAGTATTAACAGATTAGAATCTGTTGGCTGCTGGCAGTTCTCAGCTGCTTCATTGAATTTAAATGAATCAAGGGATGGCTATTAAGATGTACTTGAGATTTTTAGGCTAAATCAGACCTGCCTATACTAGTTGTTCTTGACCAGATTCACCACTTCCTCTGCAGCATCAAGGTGGAAAAAAATGAGTCCTGAGGCCCTTCTCTACTTTTCATAAAACCAAATCCTATTAAAAGCTTGCACAGATAAGAGATGTTAGGACATCCTCTGCAGTACAATGCAGCTTGACTCTTTTCCTCTGCCAAGAGATGCTTTGGAATTAAGACTATTGACTGACACAACCCATGCTAGCAGATGGTGCCCATACATCATATGTCCAAGTGCAAGCTTGTCCAGAGACAGCAAATATCTTAATGGGCCAAATTTTACAAAGATGAAGAATTTTCGCAGTGATCTTGAAGGATTAGAGATGCTCCTGGGAAACAAGGCATGTCCCAAACCAGGCTTGCCTCTTAAGATGCTGTGTAACTGTGCTCTCTACATCTGGAGACAAGTTTAATTTTCCATCACAGTTGCTCATTTCCCTCCTCCTTTTCCTTCCTGCAGCACTTCCTCTAACCTAGTATATGACTGAGAATAATAATAATGTTGATGTTGATAATAATAATGGCTACATCAGTGTTTGGCTGTTATAATGTGAGAGGACGGAGGAGATGAGTTGCTGATGAGTGGGTGGCCTGGAAGGAACTCTTCTCTTTTCATGGCTCTGTAAGATCCCGACATTGAATTGTTTCAAATACAGCTAGAGGCAGAAAGGGCAGTTATTAATAGCAAACTAGTCCAGAAAACTCACAGAAAACAAACCTATCAGATTCAGAGAGGTTATTATATCCAAGTTAATAAATGCCAACAGTGAGCCTTGAAAGAGTTCTTCATTTTTCATTGTACAATCTGATTTATTGTTGATTGGCTTTTCGTGGACTAATTAATGATGATAAACTTTTGAGTGACTAGAAATAATATAAATTTCATGGATGTTTGCTATTCTAACTGACTTCACTGAGGTTGATATCATGGAGTTCGTGATATCCATGGGAGGGCATGTTTGGAGGGCAGTTGGCTACCAGCTTCTTGTTGAGGCCTTTGTTTTTCTGAATTCAGGTTAGATGGGAGCCACTGATTTGTTCCTTATTTTTAGACTGAATAGACTATGATCCTGCATCAATGCTGGGGCGAGAAACCCTTATTAGAGGCTTTCTCAGTCTTAGAGCTATGAACATCTTTACAAGGCATAATAACTTTACTGGAGACTTACAGTGAAGACTTTAATCAAGACCCATCCCCAGAATGGTTCAAGGTAACTCTGCTTCCTTGAAGCAGAGCTGACTAAGGTTCAGAGAGCATTTGGCTCTAAATAACTTCCCCACTCGCTAAAAGCATGAGAGTGTAAATGAATGTATCTGCATTTATTATCTTAGAAGATAACCACATGGCAGTATAAACACTAAAGAACAATGTGAGCTTTTTGAATTTTTTTAGTCAGTCTAAGTGGTTCAGAGTATTATATTATTTCACTCTAAAGTTGCGACCAGTGAAATTAAAGTTACTTTTAATTATTGTTGTTCAGTTGCTCAGTCAAGTCTGACTCTTTGTGACCCCATGGACTGAAGCATGCCAGGCTTCCCTGTTCTTCACCATCTCCTGGAGCTTGCTCAAACTCATGTCTGTTGAGTCAATGATGCCATCCAACCATCTCATCCTCTGTTATCCTCGTCTCTTCCTGCCTTCAACCTTTCCCAGTATCAGGGTCTTTTCTAATTAGTCAGCTCTTTGTATTAGGTGGCCAAAATATTGGAGCTTCAACTTGAGTGTCAGTCCTTCCAACAAATATTCAGGATTGATTTCCTTTAGGATTGACTGGTTTGATCTCCTTGTAGTCCGAGGGACTCAAGTGTCTTATGGTAAAAAATAACTTAAAATTTACCATCCTGTTTTTAAGTGTACAACTCACTAGCAAAAGTATATTCACATTGTTATGCAACCGATCTATAGACTTCTTTCATTATACAAAGCTCTATATCCATTACGAAACAACTTCCTGCTTCCTACTCCCCAGCCCGGGTAACTGCCATCCTACTTTCTGTTTATTTGAATTTGAGTACTTTAGATAGCTCACAAAATGGAATCACATAGTATTCATCTTTCTGTGATTGGCTTCCTTCACTTAGCTTAATGGCCTCGAAGCTCTCAGATCTTAGTGAGGGCCATTTGCCTCTGGTTCATCTACTCCCAGGTAGATGTAGCCCTTTGATGTCCCAGCTCATTGGGGAACACTCTCCAGTTAGGGCTTCACCTCAGCCAGCTCCGAACTGTGGTTTCTGCTGAGAAGATCAATAAAAGGAAGGTTCCAGTTTGGCGGAATCATCCATTGTTTTGAGGGCAACAGCAGCTTCTGCAGGGCTCATCTCTCTGAGGTTCTTTCTTCCTTCTGGCCTCGTGATTCTTTACACTCAGTTGTTGAAGCTTCAGTGCTTTTCAATTTTTTAAAAAATATTGATTTCACTGTTAGTTGTTTTCAGCAGAATGGTGGACCTGAAAAATAGAACCTGTTTTCCCAGACACCAGAGCTCTGGCCTCTGTTGTTTATCAACATCACCTAGGTCTTGCACCCCGATCCATTCTGGGGCTGGATGGAGTTCATATTTAGCATACTTTGCTCATGACCAAATCAGACTTTTGTTTAAACATACCTCTGGCAAGAAATCATCCTAAGTGACAGTGGAAGCCTTAGGCTCCCTCACAAGACTCAAAATCAGTGTTAAAACCCAAGGTCTTGTGCTGGTGGCTTTGGAAAAAGGAGACCTGGTGAGAGAGATGACCTTTATTGACATTTCAGTTCCTGAGAGCTTGAGAAAGGGTTGTCCTCGTTTATTTATTTTGAATCTGGTTATAATTGAGTTGAGATAGTAGAGGGCAGGAAGCTACTTTTTTATGATGCTAGATTATCAGATGGATAACAAATTCTTATTTCCCAATCCTGCTGGTCACATGCTAGCTGTTGAGAACCACGCTCTCAGCTCCTGAGAGAGCAGTTCATGCCGGTGCATGGAGGGCCATACCAAGGCCAGGACAAGCAGGAATAACAAGCGTGCATGACATGCTTGAGGAGGCAGATCACTGTGGTGGCGAATCAGGACATGAGTGTCAAAAGCCCATGTCTGATCGGCTCCCCACCCCTCCTCATTCAGTGCTGAGTCCTTGGCGCAGTCATGTCAAGTTCCAGACAGCAGTCAGGTGCTTTTTCCCTTGACCTTGGCTGTAGGAAGGTCAGTTTCACTGGCCCCAGCCGCCCACCCATGAAGGATGGAGGGGGGGTCGGGGGAGGGGCTTGGAGGACTCCCTAGGAGGAAGAGGGAGCAGCCACGTGGTGATCAAGTTTGTCTAGAACCCAATCCATGGACTCTGGTTCCAGGACACAGAGTTATCCAGCAGTTTGGGTCTTGAAGCAGTCTTTGTTTATCTGACCTAGCCCCTCATTTGCAGATGAGCAAAAAGGGCTATAAGATTTTCTTATTTTTAAAAAGCTGTAGTGCTGCTTTAGCCTCATGTGGCTTGTTTTAGTAAAACCTAATTTGGGAGAGTTTATTCCGAACCTCTGAAGCCACTGCTTGAGCCCTTAGCAGTGGTGAGCCACACTAGCACCTAGCTCTCGAGGAGGCCCAGCTCAGGCCCCGCTGGCTGACACCAGCCACTCAAGATGGCTGTTCTCTTGCTCTCTGTACATCCCCTGCTCTACCAGTGCCTGCTTCACCTACACCTACTCACAGGACTGACCCACCTGCATATTTGCCCCAGGCCCCAGCTAGTGACTGTTCTTAACAAAGTGGGCGGTGAGGGCCGTGCCCCGCTGCTAGTTTCCCTGGTTAGCAATGAGCAAGCCTGATATCAGTTCCCCCTGTAACTAGCAATCTCCCTTCCCTTTGGCAGCAAAGACTGCTGCCATGTCTGCTCACCACCCACTGCACATGGTGGATATCGCTCCAGAACCTTGCTTCAGACATGTAAACTCCCCATCCAGTCAACCATTGATGTCTCCGTCACTGAGTCTGGGCTGTTTTTCCTTCGGTCTGGAAGCTGAGCGAGTACAGCATTGTAGGCCTGCAGGGTACAGCCCAACAAGATTTTAAGACAGTCTAGTCAGAGATCAGCTGAGGTTCCTGTAAAGTCAGGAGGCCCGACTATGAGTTGGAGGGTTGGGCAGATGGGCCCCTAATGGCCCTGTCTGGTTGCTGAGACCACAGGCTTCTGGAAGCACTATTGTTGGCCCTTCTGGACTGGGCCTGACTTTGCCTGTAGATTCCCAAACCATCCTACCTCAACTCCAGAAGAGCCTCTCCACTCTTGCTCCCCAGATGACTTCCCCTACCCTGTTCAGCCCCCAGTCATGCTCTCTGTATTTGCACCTGTGCCCACTGTCACTTTCACTACTAGCCTTAGAGTAGCAGAGCCTTTCAGATCGTCCTTTATGTTATTAAAGCAATTGAAATAGCTTATTTTTCAGCCTGTTGAGAATTATCAAAAACCAAACTTTCTTTTTAAATTACCTCTATAATTTCATTTTAAAATTACCCTTGTAAAAGTGAAAGTGGCTCAGTCATGTCTTTGCCACCCCATGGACGCAGTCCATGGAATTCTCCAGGCCAGAATATTGGAGTGAGGTAACCTTTCCCTTCTCCAAGAGATCTTCCCAACCCAGGGGTCAAACCCAGGTCTTCTGCATTGCGGGCATATTCTTTACCAGCTGAACTACAAAGGAAGCCCAAGGATACTGGAGTGAGGGAGCCTATCCCTTCTCCAGCAGATCTTCCCAACCCAGGAATCGGACTGGGGTCTCCTGCATTGCAGGCGGATTCTTTACCAACTGAGCTATCAGGGAAGCCCCTATAAAAGTAGGTGACCATTAAAATGAAAAATGTGTTTTATACTTGGTATTTTTCTTCTTCCTAAGCCAACAAACATGCTGGCTTTGAGATAACAGGGAAGGATTGTCCTGGACCCGTGGCTGTGTCTTTCTAACTTACTGCCAGCTCCTGGATTTGAGTGTTTTGTCTGATCAATAGAAATCATTCTTCTTTCTCGGCCCCAGTGGAGACAGGAGAACCTGAGGATCATGAAGGAGCCTGGACAAAACTCTGTTGAAAAGTTTTTATGAAAGTTCTCAATCGGTAGTTTGAGATGTATTTTTGTTGTGACTGGGCTCTTGAACTGTAGTTCTTGTCATCACTGGATTATTTCCTGTTTCTAGGAAATAGTTTTTCCTGCCCTCCCTCTCCTCCCCACCCTGATTTTTTTCCCCATCACCTCCAAACAAACACAAGTTTACTTTTTCTCTTGTTTTGATAGTCTTAGTTACTAGCATTTTGAACCTGAATGTTTGGTAGAAGACTTAAATATAGGAGTTCTTCAAATTAAAGGAGCAGGCAGCATAATGTTGACTCCATGGCAGATTACCAGGGTAAGTATCAGATTGGGTTGTGTACTATCACCTGTAAACATAAACATAAGAGCTTGAGATTTAGAAAGTCTCAAAGTCATTGGTCCCTCATTTGACAGATGAAGATTCCGAGACCCAGAGAGGTCTTGGCTTGTTCAAGGTCCCACCAAGTCAGCTGGAGAAGGATCAAGTGCAGAAGCCTTGTTTCCTGGCCCCAAGGCTGCCGTTTCCTCTCTTCCATGATGCCTCGCTCATGCCGGCCCTCACCCCCAACACCCACCCTCCGTCCTGGACGTGGAGAATAGACCCATGTGTCAGGACACACCATGCCCATGCTCATCTTCATGCCTTTGTCCCTTCTTTCTAATCAGGCCTATCCTGCCACAGCCTGCCATCAGTTTAAAGGAGCAGGCAGGTGTCCTGCCTCCCACGCTGCTCACCCTCCTCAGAAGGCCTGTAGGTCACTCCTCAAGTGCATTTTAGCTACTCTGATAGTCGTGCTTTCCAGATAGTGGTGTTCATTTCCTTCTGGTAGGACCTGTCATGATGCCTGATTTCCTATAAATGGGCATTAAGTGAATGGAGAGTGGGGACGGTGTCATGCAGGGTATCACAGGTAGGCTTGGCTTCTTCTGCTTTGCTGCCCAGCTTTTTGGGTGTCTCTTATCTCTACAGCGACTAGGCAACATCGCCTCTGTGTCTCTCACCCCAGCTCTTAGCAGAGTTCTCAGCTGGTGGTAGGTTTCAGCATTGAGATTTCATTTCCTACCCTTGGATTCAGCTGAAAATATAACTTTGCTTTATCTTGAAGTCTTAGAAATGGCCATGTCTTCATGGCTGCCTAAATACTCTGGCCTCAGGATACCCACCATTTGGGAAATAAGCCAGCCGGTCACAGCTTAGTTTGCAGATGTCCCTTGCCACCCTTGGTTACTCTGCTACTTATTTGCAGTGGCAGGCTATATGAGCATTGGTGGGAGAAAAAGCCAAATAATTGTTAGGCTTGCTGTGAAAATTGCAGTGAAAGCCATAACCCTCCAGGATTCACTTTTTATAGCCGGAAAGCCACTGGTGAAATTTTTGTTCCGAGATCCTCAAAATCGCCAGGATGCTGCATTTTATCCTGTGGGAGTTCTGAACTAATGGTAACAACTGTCGTGCAGGTCTTTTAAGCCTTGCAGTATAGAGTTACTGATAGAAATGGGCCAGTTAACAGGGAGGAAACAATTACTTAGATGTTGTGAAGGAAGACAGGTTGTATGGCATTTATAACACGGGTGGGTAGTTTGCTTATAAAAGAGAATGCCTCGCTGGAATTTATCTGATGAAAATTAAACCATTAAACCTGCTCAAGTGAGAAAGGGTGGCCATCTGCCAGGTAAAAGCATAATCACCATTTAGAAGTGAGCTTTAGCCACGCTCTGGTCCACACAGGACAGCGTCTCCCGTGGAGAAACCACTTCCTGACTTGGTGTTTTTCTCGTGTTTTCACAGAGCCTGAGCCCTTGTGAAGCCGGCAATGACAAGTCTGAATGGTCGCCATGCCGAGAAAACCCTTGACATGCCAAAACCATCAGCCCCCAGAGTGCACGTGCAGAGGTCCGAGTCCCGAGACACTATCGCCATCCACTTCTCGGTGTCCGGGGAGGAAGAGGAGGAAGAGGAGGAGGAGTTCCGGGAGCTCCTGGAGGAGGGGCTGGACGACCAGAGCGTTGTAACGGGCCTCGAAGCCAAGGAGGACCTCTACCTGGAACCCGGGGGTGGCCATGACCGCGCCGGCCCCGGCGCCCAGCTCATCCTGGCGGATGGCCTGTCCGTGTCCCCCGCCGTGGTACCCGTCTCCGAGAACACTGTAAAGCTGCTGGAGCCCCCTGCTCCGGCCGCACAAGTATTCGGTACAGTGCCACTGGCTCTGTCCCCGGGCTCGTCCTCGTCGGGGCCCTTAGCTAGCTCCCCAGCGTGTCCTCCCTGTCCGAGCAGAAAACCAGTTCTTCCTCCCCGCTGTCCTCGCCTTCCCGGTCGCCCATCCTCTCATCCAGCGCCTCGTCCTCCACCCTTTCCAGCGCCAAACCGTTCCTGAGCCTCGTGAAGTCGCTGTCGACCGAGGTGGAGCCAAAAGAGTCCCCCCACCCGCCCCGGCACAGGCACTTGATGAAGACGTTAGTCAAGTCTCTGTCCACCGACACCTCCCCGGCAGGAGTCCGACGCCGTGTCCTACAGGCCCCCTGACTCCAAGCTGAATCTACACCTGTTCAAGCAGTTCACGCAGCCGCGGAACACAGGGGGATTCCAAAACTGCACCCTCTTCCCCTCTGACGTCGCCTTCCGACACGCGCTCCTTTTTTAAAGTGCCCGAAATGGAGGCCAAGATCGAAGACACTAAGCGCCGCCTCTCGGAAGTCATCTATGACCCTTTTCAGCTTTTCAGTAAAATTATAGGGAAGAAAGTGGCAGCCACAGGCCCAAAGCCTTATCTTCAAGTGCTTCCGAGCTCTCCAATCTGTCCAGCCTGAACGGCCACTTGGAAAGTAATAACTACAGCATCAAGGAGGAGGAGTGTGACTCCGAGGGGGAGGGCGTGGGGGGAGCGACCCCGGCGTCCCCAGGAGCGACCACCCACAGTCCTCCGAGGAGCCCGCGAGGGAGGCGGAGCCGAGGAGCGCCCAGGGGAGCGGGCTGAAGGAGGCAGGCCCGAAGACCGGCTCCCTGGTTCTGGAGAAATGCTCTCTGTCTGCCTTAGCGAGCAAAGAAGACGAAGAGTTCTGCGAACTGTACACCGAGGACTTTGACCTGGAACCGGGAGGAGGAGAGTAAAGCTGAGAAGCTCCCAGAAGGCCCTCTCAAGCCAGAGGAGCTGGCGGACGATGGCCCAGCTCTGGACAGTGACCACGAGGTGGACTCGGCCGCGCAGCAGCTGGGCTTACCCGTCAAGACGCTGGGCTGCTTTGTCCTGTGCGTCTATGCGTACCTCATCCTCCCCCTCCCGCATTACGTGAGCGGACTCTTTCTGGGCATTGGCCTTGGATTCATGACTGCAGTCTGCCTGATTTGGTTTTTACACCACCAAGTGCTCATGAACATCACAGATTACATAAACATCTACAACACTGGAACCCAAGGTCTCTGGATATCAAAGAACCTGAGATCCTGAAGGTAAGCCTCTCCACAGCTGCTGGCTGGCAACCAGCCTCATTGTAGATCTTACTGTATCCTTTCAGTTCACTGTCTCCACAGGTGTTTGCTCAAGCAGTGTTTCTAAGACTTTGGAATCTCCAGGCACCCTAAAGACTTGTTTGGTGAACTCCATTCTAGCTCCTGCTTTGCCAGTTCACCAGGTAGCTTTGCAAGGATCGCCATGGGTCTGGAGCATTTCCAGTAGCGTTTCCATTCGTTTCCATTTCGATCTCTCTCTGAATTTGCCAGGCATTTGCTGCCTACTGAGGATTCATGGTAGCTGAGTCTGTTAGGATTATTCTTGAGGGTGGCGCTTCCCTGGTGGTCCAGTGGTTAAGACTCTATGCTCCCAATGCAGGGTGCTTGGGTTCGATTCCTGGTTGGGGAATTACATCTTGTATATTACAGTGAAGACTTGGCACAGCCAGATAAGTAAATAATTAAAAAAAATTTTTTTTGAGACCCTAGAGCAGGGTTAAAGACTCCTGGAATGCAAGAGAAGGGAAGGAGGAAGAGAAGACAGATTGTGATGTCAGAGTTGGGCTGCTGCACGCTTCTCTGTGCACAGTGGGGCCTGGGCTTAAGAAGGAGGCATTACCTTTCTGTGCCTGTCAGATTTTAGGATTTGGACCCCCCCCCGGAGGGGTGCCTGAGGCAATTCATTGGAAAGAAAATATTAGAACTTCCGTTTGTATTTATTTCCATGTATTTTAAAAGTTTCTGGTGCTTCTATATGTTTCATAATATACACAATTGAAAGCATAGCTGTAGCTTATATAGGTCATAAGTTAAGCACATATACATATTTTTGGATATATATTTTTTAATTTTAGTAAAATACATCTCACAAAACCTACCATCTTAACCATTTTTAAGTGTACAGGTCAGCAGTATGTTTAATATTTATTCACATTGTTGTACAACCATCATCACTATGCACGTCCATATCCTTTTCACCTTTTAAAACGGAACTCTAAACCCATTAAACAATAACCTCCTATTTTTCATGGCTGTTGCCTTGGTGGTAGCTCCTGGTAACCACCATTCTACTTCCTTGGTTGTTTTTGTTTTTTAATACTCTAAATATGTTATATTAGTGGAATCACACAGTATTTGTCTTTTTGTGACTGGCTTGTTTAACTTAAAATAATGTCTACAAGATTCTTCCATGTTGTAGCATATTGCAAAATTTTATTCTTTTTTAAGGCTGCTATTATATGTATATGCTAACCACATTTTGCTTATTTCTTCATCTGTTGATGGACACTTAGGTTGTTTCTACATTTTTGCTCTTGTGAGCAATGCTGCTATGAACGTAGGTGTGTACAAAGAGATGTTTGAGACCCTACTTTCAGTTCCTTGGTGTATGTACCCAAAAGTGAAATGGCTGTATCGTATGGTAATTCTAGTTTTAATCTTTTGAGGAACTGCCATACTATTTTCTACAGTGGCTGTACCATTTTACATTTTCACCAGTAGTGCAAGAGGGTTCCAGTTTCTCCACATCCTTGCTGACACTTGTTATTTTCTGATTTTTTGATAATTCAAAGCTTGTTTGGTTTCTCTGTTAACAGGTTTTTCTTCCTCTCTGTTTAAATGGGTGCTCCAAAAAGGGCACCTTGCTCTCTATTTACTGCAACACAAAAACCCCACAAAACAAGAGGAAGAACTCTGAGAGTGCAAATACTGTTTGTTCTGCTTTATTTTTTAATTTAGTAACCTATTCCCTTATTTTAAAAATGCATGATCAATGTTTAAAGAAACATAGAAAACCCTAATGAAAAAATTATTCTTTATCACAGTAGTGGGAGGGAATTATAGTTAATACAATATATAATGTATGCATATATACATATTTGATATATATCCTTGTTTTTCGTACATTTCTGCAAATATGAGTACATATATCACACACGAAGTCTTTTTGTTTTGATTCAATGGGGTCATATACAGACATCTCAGAGATATTATGGGTTCAGTTCTAGACCACCACAATAAAACAAAATATTGCAATAAAGGAGTCAGACGAATTTTCGGTTTCCCAGTGCATGTAAAAGTTCTGTTTACACTATACTGTCATCTGTAAAGTGTGCAATAGCATTCTGTCTAAAAAACAATGTACGCACCTTAATTTAAAAATACTTCAGGAGGCTTCCCTGGTGGTCCAGTGGCAAAGACTCCCATGTTCCCAGTGCAGGAGGCCCAGGTTTGATCCCTGGTCAGGGAACTAGATCCTTCATGCTGCAACTAAGAGTTGGCACAACAACAAAAAAGATATGCGGTGCCGGAACTAAAGATCCCCGTGGTGCCATGAAGATTGAAGATCCCACATGACTAAGACCCTGCGTGGCCGAATACATAAAAATACTGCCTTGCTCCCCACCTTTGTAAATCTACTGTACTTACATAAAATATATATATTTTACAAAAAGTTATTACTGAAAAAATGTCAGCCATCAGCTGACAGTGCATGGCTGTCCCAAACCATCAATCTGTAAAACACAGCACCATGAAGCTCAGTTAAAGCAAAGACGGTAAAATGAGGTACGCCTGTGTTCTGCAGTTCAACCTTTTTCCCCCTTTCACATGGCAATATGTTATGAGAGTGTTTCTTTTTTAAGAGAAGCTGGTGCTCAGTCTTGAGGCTGTGACACACTTAAGTGTAGCATTCATATAAGAAGTGGAGCAAAAGTGATCACTATGCATGGTGGCTAAGCTTTTTCCATAAGGGTGGTGCCGCGTCTACCTGAATTACATGCCCTGTAAGTAAGTTAGTGCTAACTTTAGCAAAGAAAAATGCTGCTTAGGTTGCTTCCAGTGCCTAATGACTGATTGCAGTATTCCGTTTAAACTGATTTGAGCTCTTAATTGTCTTGGGAAGATTTTAATTTTAATCTGTCGATCTTTAGTGCTGAGACTACAATTTACTAAGTTTTCTACTAATTAGTCAAGAATTTACTAACTACACAGAAGATGCCAAAGTTATGGCACAGTGTGGTTGCTTTGATCTGATTATGAAACAGTAAAGGCAGCGTTATGAAGCTGAGCACCAACAGGGGGCCTGGGTGAATGTTGGGTATAGCATCTCATTTAATCCTCACCACAGCCCTCTTCAGTTAGGTAACGTGCTCATGAGGATGTGGATGCACAGAGAGGGTAAGTTACTCACCCCAAGTCACACAGCAGGGCCAGGCAGGACTGAATTTTTTTTTTTTTTTTTTAAGGAAGGTGTTTTACCCTTGGTCCCTGTGATAAATATATTTGTTCCTTGCAGAGAACAAATACTTTGGTGCTATCATGGATTGACACCTGTAATTCAAGAAAATTGTACATTGTAGCTTGAGGTCTTTTGTTTGGTGCACAGGGCTGTTTTTAGACACCTGGCTAAATACATTCTCTATTTTTAAAGGGGCCACTACCAAGAACTGGAAGGGTAAGATGTGTGTTGCAAGCTGAAGATTTCAAATGCAACTGCGCTTTGGGCTTGATTAGTTTTACTGATCAAATCACACTCTGGGAAGCATTTTATAAAGATGACTTAGGGACATCCTTGGTGGTCCAGTGGTTAAGAATCCACCTTGCAAGGCAGAGGACAAGGGTTCAGTCCCTGGTCTGAGAACTAAGGTCCCACATGCCAAGGAGGAACTAAACCCGCTTGCCACAATGAAAGATCCTGCATGAAGGAATTTCCTGTGTGTCACAACTAAGACCTGTCGCAGCCAAATAGGAAGAAAAAAAGACACTGTAAAACATTTAGCCGTGTTGACATGAAATTTAGGACACAATGTTGTGATAAGAAAGGATAGTATAATAGAGCCTAACTTCGAGCATCTATCTTCTGTTCCGTTTTTTCATTGGACATTGTGCTTTCTGTATGAGGTAGGATAACATTCCCTGTTGTAACAAATTAGAAGTCTGTTCCTTGCCTTCTTAACAGTCCAGTATGGGTGTTCCTCACGGTGGATGGGGGCCCATGTTGGTGAGGAGCCCAAGTTCCTTCCATCCTGTGGCTCGGCAAACTTCTTAAAGAGCTAAATAGTAGATATTTACCCCAACCGCAGGTGGCGCAGTGGTTAAGAATCCACCTGCCAATCAAGTAGAGATCCTTGGGTCGGGAAGATCCCCTGGAGGATGAAATGGCAACCCACTCCAATATTCTTGCCTGGAAAATCCCATTGACAGAGGACCCTGGGAGGCTACAGTCCATGGGGTTGCAAAGAGTTGGACATGCCTGAGCACGCACGCACGCACGCACATACACACACACACACACACAGTAAATATTTTAGACTTTTGGCTCTGTTTCTGTTGCAACCCACTTAGCTCCTCATTGTAGCAGAAAAGGAGCTGTAGGCCATATGTAAATGAATGTGTGTGGCTGTGTTCCAATAAAACTTCACAGAAACAGGCCTTGGGCCCAGGTTGCTGACCCCTGCCTTAAGTTATTAGAGTTCCTTGCATCCAGCTGGCAGAAGGGGAGAGAGAAAGCAGAGAGAAGGTGTACCTCCTTAAATGCCTGGACCCAGACATGACACACATCACTTCCATTCACGTTCCACTGGGGTGAACTAGTCCCACAGGCCCTCCACAACGCTAGAGGCCCTGGGAAATCTAGGACTCGGCGGGACAGCTTCTTCTCTGCAGTGGCTCTACACTATGGAAAGGGTGAAAGTGTTAGTCGCTGAGTCGTGTCCAGCTTATTGTGACCCCGTGGACTACATGGACTGTAGCCTACCAGGCTTCTCTGTTAATGGAATTCCCCAGGCAAGAGTACTGGAGTTGGTTGCCATTTCTTTCTTCAAGGGACCTTCTCAACCCAGGAATGGAACCTGGGTCTCTTGTAGTACAGATTCTTTACATTCTGAGCCAGCAGAGAAGCCCCTTCCCACTATGGAAAGAGATGCCTAAATTTTGAAGTCACGGCTAGCCTTCTCTGCCTCACTTTCGAGGAACTTATCAGAGCTATAGTTGTCTATTTACTGTCTGTCTTCCCCAGGACACCATAAGCTTCATGAACGCACAGGCTGTGGCCATCTTGTTCATCATTGTGTCCTCAGCCCCTGACATGTACGAGGCACGTGTTAAGTAATTGTTGGGTGGATGGACGGATGGAAGGATGGATGGATGAATGAATGAGGTTTTAATCTGAAAATGTGGGCAGTAAGTTAATATTGACCCTGTCATCTCCCTAGGAATTTGCTTTTTAAAAAAATCCCTGACACTTGCATTTTTGGGGAAAAACGTTTAGTCAAGCTTTGAGGGGGCTGATTCATGTTGATATATGGCAGAAACCAGCACAATATTGTAAAGCAATTATCCTCCAATTAAAAACAAATTAAAAAGATTTGAGGGACTTAACCTGATGATCCAGTGGCTAAGACTCCATGCTCCCTGTGCAGGGGACCCAGGTTCGATCCCTGGTCAGGGAGCTAGATCCTACATGCCCACATGTGGCAACTAAGACCCGGCACAGCCAAATAAATATTTTTTAAAGAGATTTGATAAGAGTGATCTTTCAAGAAGATAAAAAGTAATTACAATAAAAAGTACAGCTTACGGAGAGTTTTCTCTCTTCCACAGCAGTGGAAAAGCCAGGATGGTCCATCTTTGACAGGATTTGAAACTTAACGTTTGCTGCTTAGAAATCACTTGGCAGCAAGTCTGCTCTCCTCTTACCAGTGCTCATACAGCGAATGCAGGGGGAGTAAGGAATGAGGGATGCATGCCAAGTAGAGCGTTGGAGAGATGGGGATGGTGGCGTGCTCTCCATTTCCACTCCGCCTCCAGATTTATGGCTTTTAAAGTGGTGCAGAAGACGGGCCTTGGTTTCTTTATAAAGCAGTTCTGTGAACCTGTTTCTAGTGGGAGTTGAGTCACTTTTTGAAAAATGGCTTGTTTAGGGGATTCATTTCCTGTGTATCTGATGCTATTTAGTTAGTTTTTATAAAGGACATGATGCAGTTCTTGAGGGCAGGTATGGAACATTTTTAAGCATTCGGTAAGACAGGAGACTATAAAACGTCATTCTATGATAGAATGTGCTAGTACGGAGGCCCAGCCCCTTGATCTGCAGACTGCCTGCCCTTCATCTGGAAGCCCCCCAAACCCATCAGGCAGGAAGCTTGGTGCTTGGGACTGTTTTAGGAGCCAGTGTGGTTTTAAACCTCTCAACCATAGACGTACTCTCATCGATGGGCCCAGGAAGTCCTTGCAGCCTGGACTGAGAGCCCGGTTTCTTTACTGGCTTCATAAACAATTCAAGGAACACTGCAGTTTTTCTTTGATGTGCCTTCACATGATAAGGAAAGGGAGAAGAAAAGTAATTCTGTACTTTATCCAGGTGGTTTTATTATTTGAGCCACACTGCAGGCATTTGTATTTAAAAACGACACTGCAGCAGTGATGAGTGTGTGGGATGGTGAGCCAAGAAGACGACTTTGCAACCAAGCTGTAGCTGTTCTCAGAGACTGTTGTGGGGTTAGACCTCATGCTACTCTGCCACCACCCACCCTAAGCCCCGCCAGTCAGCAGCTTTGCTGTCTGGAACAGAAGCAGTGGCGAAAGAGCTGTCACAGTGTACACAGGATAATTCTCAGAACCTTCTCCAAGGGCTGCTTGTTCTTAATGATGGGAATTCATAGCTGATACGAAGCAGAACATAGGAGGAAAAATTTGCTACCTGCATTCACAATAAAGTGACATGTGGGGGACCTCCCTGTTGGTCCAGTGGCTAGGAGTCCTCGCTCCCAATGCAGGGGGCTTGGGTTCAATTCCTGGTCAGGTAACTAGGTTCCACATACCGCAACTAAGAGTTCACATTGCTGCAGCTAAAAGATCTTACATGCCGCAGCTGAAGATGTCACCTGCAACTAAGACCCGGCATAGCCAAATAAAACAAAGTGACATGTGAAAACATGAAAGCCAGGGGAAGACCCAAATGTTAGGAGTAGCTAATGGGACTTACAAGCATGGCGGTCTGGGTAAATTAGCTCCAGGTGGGGCCTTGTGCGTGCCACTGAGTCCAAGGGCGTCATTGTGGGCGACACCCCTAGGCAGTAACCTTCCAGGAGTTTTACTTTGTGTGACTAGCTAGATACGCTAGATACCCTGAACCAGGGGCCCTGGGAAAGAACGAGAGAATGAGGCATCTCGTATTTACACTTGGGATGTTTGCCTCGCTGAGTGTTCTTAAGCACATTGGATGCTCTTTCTTCTCCAAGATTGTATTTGTCTCATGACCAGGAGTGTAGAGTCAGACTCCATAGCCTCAGGTTCCCCATCTGCATAATCTACCAACTGTGGATCAAAACTATCTGGATACAATTCCAGAAGGTTTCAAAAGCAAAGCTTGAATTTGCTGAATGTGGCAACCCACATGCCAGCAACTATTTACATTGTATTTCCAACTATTGACATAGCGTTAGCACTATTTTAGGTAATATGATCCAGTGGCTAAGACTCCATACTGCCAAGGCAGGGGGCCTGGGTTTGATCCCTGATCAGGGATCTAAATTCCACATACTGCAACTAAAAAAAAGATCCTGCATGCTGCAACTAAGACCCAGCTCAGCTAAATTAATTAAGTTTTTAAAAAGTTTATGAGGAGGATGTGCATAGGTTACATGCAAATACCACACCATTTATATAAGGGGACTTGAGCATCTCCACATTTTGTTGTCTGCGGGGGTCTTAGAACCCTCGGTTGCTTAGGCACGATTATATTCAGTGACATTCTTGCACACAGAGTTTCTGCATGTCCATAATGAGATGCTTCCTAAAGATTTTGAAAGCCTCTGGGTTTATGTCTGAGTGTATGACTCATGTAATTGTAAATTATATTCATGAGTAAAGTCTTTACCTCAGACTTACAAACCACCTGCAGAACCCAGCAGTAGGGTGTTGGTTTCCAGTGATGACCTGTTTTAGAAAGATACGGCCTATAGGTTGACTAATACTACATTTACACCATTGCCAAATTCACACATTAATTTTGGAGAACCTTTTTCCTTGGGTCATGTCACATTTATATATTTAATAAGAGGTATGTTGCTGTTCAGTCACTAAGTTGTGTCTGACTCTTTGCGACTCTGTGGATTGCATACACCAGGCATCCCTGTCTTTCCCTGTCTCCCAGAGTCTGCTCAAACACATGTCCGTTGAGTCAGTGATGCCATCCAACCATCTCATCCTCTGTTGTCCCCTTCTCCTTTTGCCTTCAATCTTTCCTAGCATCAGGGTCTTTTCCAATGAGTTGGTTCTTCTCATCAGGTGGCTGAAGTGTTGGAGCTTCAGCTTCAGCATCAGTCCTTCCAGTGACTATTTAGGATTGATTTCTTTTGGGATTGACTGGTTTGATCTCCTTGCAGTCCAGGGGACTCTCTGCAGTCTTCTCCAACACCAGAGTTCAAAAGCATCATTTCTAATAAGAGGGATAGGTTTTTTTAATTGCCTTCTCTAAATACAGGCTGCGATTTTGACATATAAAAGAATACTTTTGTAGGGAGAACATGACCAATTTTGAGAAGAAATTCTAACTTGTAACTTTAATCTCAATTTCATGCAATTCTTTCTTTTAAGAAATTAGAGTGAGCAAATCTTATGGCAAAAACAACCTCATTACATTCAGCTGAAAGAGACTCGTTGTATACAGCCAGAAAAGATTGCTCTTGGTTGGTCTCTTAGAATTCTCAGTACAATGAGTACAAGAAATTAAAAAAATTTTTTTCCACATTGTACCTAACTGAAAATACCCTGCCCCTGAAATATGTCACTTACATTTTTCTGTCTGGCTTTTATAATCACGGCTATTTCCCAGTGCCCTTGTTGCTAGGAGAGTTGGTCAGGTGAGGTGTCTCAGTGCAGACTGTCTCACTTACCCAGTGTTTTGAGTTGGTTGGAGAAGCTGTGCGGAAAATGCGTCTTGATTGCATAGGAACAGTGGCAAGGATATCAGGCTATCCTGGAATGATTTTGTTTTTTCATCTTCTTATGTCTTATTGTAGGAAATTTCAAGTATACTCAGAAGTAGAGGGGAAAAGTATAATGTATCCCCCTGAACCCAACACTCAGCTTCAGTAATTATCAACATTCTGCCAGTTTTCCTTTTCACCTATTAACTTATGGCATGGCTAAACCATGATTCTGGTCCACTACATGTAACTACAGTTTGTAGCATTACTTCCTTGGGAAAATGCATGCTGAACTCCTGCTCGATACTGGAGGACCATCCTTTATGGTTTTGTTCCAGGTGTCATCTAGAAATGAGGAGAGAGGCGTGGGCATTATGAGTCTGAGGTTTCTCAAATCATGTTTTTTTTTTTTTTTTTTTTTTTTAAGAGTAAGGTTGCAATGGCACCCCACTCCAGCACTCTTGCCTGGAGAATCCCATGGACAGAGGAGCCTGGTGGGCTACAGTCCATGAGTCGCTAAGAGTCGGACACGACTGAGCGACTTCACTTTCACTTTTCACTTTCATGCATTGGAGAAGGAAATGGCAACCCACTCCAGTGTTCTTGCCTGGAGAATCCCAGGGACGGGGAGCCTGTTGGGCTGCCGTCTCTGGGGTCGCACAGAGTCGGACATGACTGACACGACTTAGCAGCAGCAAAGATGTTAACCATGAAGAAATATCAATGCTAGACATGTTTTCACGTCCAAATTTTATGTGTCATGTAAAGGAAGATACAAAACCCATCGAAGATTGTTCTTACTGTGCAATAATTAGCCTTTAAGAATTAGCTTTTTGCCATTCCCCCAAAACAAGAGATTATAGACAAGATAGCCCCAGTGTATGAGCATGCTGGCTTCTTGGTGCCCCAGTGGCTCTTGTGAACTCTGTTTCATTCTGTCTCTCCATTCAGTAGTCTCCGGAATAGGTTGCTGAAGACACAATCCAAGAAGAAAATATTACAGTTTCTATTTGCTTATGTATTTTTATTCTTTAGCTGTAAGAAAGTAAATAAGCTTTCCTAATATTTAACGTGCAGATGACCATTTATTGACCTTTGGTCAATATCCTTGGAAATTACCAAGAAGACTGTTTGAAATATAGATTTACATCCATTATCATTAACAATGAGCCTCACCCTAAAGTATATATATTGAGCCTTGATGTGTCAGCTGAAGATAGTACAAAGCTGTTAGAAAGTAATAATAACTAAGTTAGTGAAAAGGCTAATTATTAAATATTACATTTTTTGCTCTTTATTATTTTTAATTTTTATAAAAACTGTATTAGAACATGCATGTATTGATAGTTTACAAGTAAATGTATATATTGAGTATTCTCAAAAAAATTTAACTGATAGGATGTGTGAGCTAAAGCTGATTTACTAATTTACTTGCTTGTTAATCTGTTTTATAATTTCAACACTTGTTAATATGATTTAATGTTTATTGTGTATTGACATAAATCAAACCTAGATTATTTCATTGGTTCATCTGATATTCAGTGTTATTTTTCTAATGTACATGATTGTTATCTCCTACCTGTATCACTGTCTGCCAGTGCAGATACCTGAATTTGCAAGCTGCCCCAAAAGATAGGAGAAACTAGGATGACAGCCATTCTCCCAGGCTGAGACTGTGGCTTTAACCCTGACTCCAGTGCGTCTGGTGACACTGCCTTGAAGGTGACCTTGAAGCCAGCAATCAGAGGATGTGGATAGTATTGATACTGGTGCTTTCCTCCCTTAATGGACTTCTAATTTTTTTTAAGTTAGTGTCTTCAAACAGCATTTAGTTTGAATGTTTTTTTGCTTGAGCCTGTCATTCATAGTGTGAGTTCTGTATCCGTAGTAGGTCTGTCTGTCTTTTGTGGGTAAAATCAGATTAGCATCTAAAGTTTAGCTTACTGTTCCTGCCATATTCTCTAAATCCATGATCTATGATATTACGTTTTAACTGATGACTCTGGTTCTAAACCATTAATACATCAAAAAGGGTTGGAGCCTGGCAAAGTAAAAATCCTGCTTATGTTTTAGTCTGGGGGACAAAAGAAAAATAACCACTTCAGAGATGATTTCAGCGGCAGGGACCTCCGGTTCTGGCTCTGTTCTTATGTTTAGGGTTTGCTCCTTCTCTGAAAGACAAGATGGAGGAATTGCGCAGGGGCAGGCAGCCTGGCGGCCAGCACAGCTGTGTGACAGCGGGATGTCGGCCCAGGCACTCCACACACTGAAGACAGAAACCCCCATTGCTTCTTCAGGCCAAAGCACTGGTACATTTCTCTGGTCAGCTCAACATCAAGCTGATGAAGAGAGCACTGGCCTTGACCTCCTGACTGGCCCTGTAACTGAAAGTGAGCACAGTAGTAGTTCTTCCAGAGTTTATTATTTTGCAAAAGGTTAATTGTAGCTTTTAATCTTCTCAAGTATTAAATGAGCCCTTTTGTAGATTGTGGTTTGTACTTTCAGCCAGTCACAGCTTATAAATCCAGCAGAGTTGAAGAGAAACCCCTGACCTTTACAGCTGGGATCACAGGACTAGTCTGTGGGCCAGACAGCTGCAGACCAGCTGACTGTAGTCATTGTCCCCCGAGTGGCCCGCCCTGTGTCTCCATGCTGACAGTGCCAGCGTCAGAAAGAAACAAGGCTTGTCTAAGACTCTCTAGTGTGGGTTAGGAGTGTCTCTGAGTTCTTTGCATGCGTGCATGCTAAGTCGCTTCAGTCATGTCCGACTCTGTGTGACCCTACAGACAGCAGCCCACCAGACTCCGCTGTCCACAGGATTCTCTAGGCAAGCATACTGGAGTGGGTTGCATTTCCTTCTCCACTGAGTAGTTCTTTAGTTGAGCTGTTGAAATGGAATGAGTTACTAACTATATCCGTTTCCCTTTATTCCCACCTCTGTGTCCCATAACAAAACAAAGTTGGAGAAAGATCTTACTTGGTAAGCAGTTCAGGGTTCAGAACTTCAGAAGAGCTGAGCAGCAGACAGTTGGTCACTGTATGGGGAACATGATGAAGGCCCTGGAATTGCTGTGCTGCTCACAAGATTGGATATTTGGCAGCTTCAGTCTGGAAAGTCTATGTATAGCTTCATCCAGGGATTAGGTCAGGCCCCAGGAAAAAGTTAGCTGATTGCTGGTATCAGAAGGCAGTCATGGGACTTCTGGTGGTGCAGTGGTTAAGACTCCATATTTCCATTACAGGGGGTGCAGGTTCGATCCCTGGTCAGGGAACTAAGATCCCGCATGCCACACGGTGAGGCCAAAAAAATAAAAATTTTAAAAATCTCATATTTTGGGACTTCTCTGGTGGTCCAGTGGTTAAGACTCTGAGCTTCCACTATAAGGGGGTGTAGGTTTAATCTCTGGTCAGGAAACTAAGATCCTACATGGCATGTGTGGTGTAGCCACACACACAAAAGAAGCAATCGGAGTCTGTACTGGGTAATTGCTTTCTGCATGGGCAGCCTGGATTCAGGTTAGTAGGAGTGCGTTCAGGGGCAGAACAGAACAGGAGAGCGGTAGTGCCTGGCCGCCTGTTGACCCGGGCCTCCCAGTGGCCAGTCTGCATCCTGGATGCCTGACAGTGTGGATCAAGTAGCAGCTCCTCTCATGTGATTCTCTCGGGGTTTCTTATCAAAGCTCATGGTGTTCCAGAGAGCCCTCCATGGCAGTGGGGACATCTGGGCTCCAGTCATAGCACTGCTTTCTCTGATAAGTATTAGAAAGTGTTGTTGCTCAGTCGTGTCCGACTCTTTGCAGCCCCATGGACTGTAGCCCTCCAGGCTCCTCTGTCCATGGAATTCTCCACGTAAGAATACTGCAGTGGATTGCCATTCCATTCTCCGGGGATCTTCCTGACCCAGGGATCAAACCCGGGTCCCCTGCGTTGCAGGCAGAATCTTTACCATCTGAGCCACCAGGGAAGTGGCTAATTCAGTTTCCAGTCTGGAAAGCATTAACAGTGTTCACTCTCTGGTGTCTTTCTGAGTTGCTTCTTCTCTTATTCTGTGCTCTTTGATGCAATTATGGTTTGATTTTCCTCTTTGGGAACAGTGACCAAGTCTTCTACTTCAAAGTAAACCCTGCAGCCCCTGCACTTAGTAGGATCTCAGCTCATTCCTTTGCTTCTCTCCACCTGAGCAGCCACAACTGTGCCTACAGGCTATGACGGGCACACCAACCTGTCCTGCTTACTTGGGCTTTACAGATTTTATTCAGTACTCGTAGCCACCCTCTGAATTAGGCTGCATTCATGTGGTCAGTCGACAAACGTTTGTTAACAACTGTGGTTGTCTTGTGGAGTCTTTAGTTAAGTAAACCAGGCAGTTAGTGAATGAAAGATAAAGGTAACAAAGAACAGAGTTTAGGGAATCCAGGAAGCTCCCTGGGAAAAGTGATATCTTTTCCATGACCCAGGAGTTGGGCAGATGTTAGCCAGGCTGAAGGTGGGGTTGTGCCATGGAGATGGGGTAGAAGCCCAGACCTCAAAGGCAGACAGACTTGGTTTAAGTCCCAGATTTGCCGCTCCACAGACCACTTTAAAAAAAAAAAAACCCCACTGTCTAAGCAAATCACTTAACCTGCCTCACCACTTTCTTACCTGCAAATTCTTAGGGAATTGGCAGAAGGAGATAATTCATGGGAAGGCCAGGATCATAATGTGAACTGAAATGCCAGCTTTTATAATGAATACTAATATTAGCCTTTTAAACATCATATGTATATGATTTGTTCCTTTTCTACATGCAGACTGTACCTCAGTAAAGTACTGTTGGGACTTGGCTGGTGATCCATTGGCTCAGACTCCAAGCTCCTAGTGCAGGGGGCCTGAGTTCAATTCCTGGTCGGGGAACTAGATCCCACATGCCCCAACTCTAGATCTTGAATGCCACGACTAAGACCTGGCACAGCTAAATAAATATTTAAAAAATAAATATATATTTTTTAAAAAATTAAGTACTGTTAGTGTGGAGAAAGTCATTCTGGCATGAGCCTAGTGGGAGGTGGGGACAAGGGAGGCATGAAGCCAGGAAGACATGCCAGACCCTTTTACAGGTGTGAAGCGAGGGTCTGAGGCTAAGCATCCTCTAGCCAGGCGGTCAGTGATCAAGTCAAGATCAGAACCTAACTGTGTCACACTCTTAGTGGTTCTGCTGATGGATGTGAGTTGGTTTCCATGCCTCTGTTTGGACCAGCAGCTTTCATGCCATCAAGTAAAATCAAGGACCCAGACTCACTGAAGCTAACAAAGGATTGTTCACAGCAGACATGCAGTTCAAATCCTGATTTGTGGGTTGTATGTATTCGGTTTTGGCAGCTGTGGACCTTAACCTCCGATATATTTTTAACACAAAGAAGAGAATGGTAGTGCCGGAAGGAGGAAATATGAAGATAAAAGAGAAGGAGAAACCACAGGTGCCTTTGTACTCGGAGCACAGCCTCGAGTGATTGTGAAAGACGGGGGTTGGGAGAAGGAGGGTCAAGCCTGCCCCAGTCCTAACTGGAAGAGGGAGTTGGCAGCCCCTCCGCTTTGGGTAAGCGTCTCCTGGACTCTCTCCCTGGGCCTCTCCCTGACATCCCTTCTAGTGGGGCAGAGAGGGTCCTGTGGCTTTGGGGACTTGAAACTGCCCCGCATTCCTCAGAATCAGGCTGTTCCAGTGCTCCTGCAGCTTGGCGGGTGGCGGAGGTTGCCGTCAGCGAAGGACATCCACATCTCCCCTCAGAGCTGTGGCCACATGGGCGGACGCAGGGTGTGGCCCGGGGATCTCTGTAGAGGTTCAAGCGGCTGCCTGGTGAGCCTGGCTTTGTGGCCAAAACCAGTCCCCGAAGCACCTGGAAACACGGTTGCTCTCCTTAACCAAATAGAAGAGCAAGGAGCAGAGACTGAGCAGCTGTTTGTTAGGGTAGTGCAGAGTGGCGGCTCTTCGCCTGAGCAAGCCTGTGAGCATGCCTGTGTCTTATCTTTTCTACTAAAAGTCAAAGGAATAAGCTAAAAATGTTATGTAAGTTTGTTCACAAGTTGAGTATCTTTTAATGGTCTTATAGAACTTCATGAGCTTTTAAACACTTTAGCCTGTTAGCTAGATTACTTTTGTTCTTATTCCTGAGTTTTTAGTATTTGATGTTAGCTTTCTAAAGGGGTTTTGAATTTCTAAAATAGCATGGTTCCTCTGGAGATGACTTAGAGTATCTTCTCATTTAATAATGTAAAGCACCTACTAACACACAGCATAAACCTGCATGTATGGAAGGAAGAGGAAAGAGGAGGGTTTTGACCATTCTAGTTGAGCCCAGCCCCTAGGTTTAAAAAGCTGGAACCCCAGAATAGGGCCTAGGCTGTCTAATAGAGTAGCCACCAGCCATGTGTGGCCACTGAGCACTGAACTATAGCTCTTCGGAACTGAGATGGTCTCGAAGTGTCAAATACACACTGGATTTTGAAGACTTAATACAAAACAAAGAATGTTTAGTACAGCATTTACTACAGGGTTCTCTTAGGACAAACAAAAGCCTTTAAAATAATTGTTAATGTTTATTACATGTTGAAACGATCATTTGGGGGCTTCCCTGATGATCCAGTGGCTAAGACTCCACACTCCCAATCCCAGGAGCCCCAGTTCGATCCCTGGTCAGGGATCCCACATGATGCAAGGAAGATACCATGTGAAGAAACTGAGACCAAATAAATAAATATTTTAAAAAGAAACGATAATTGGTTGTGTTGGGTTAATGAAATTGTTAAAATTAATCTTGCCTGCTCTTTTCTCTTGTAGTGTGCCTACTAGCCACTTTAAGATTCCATGTTTCCATGATGCACATTTATGGCTCACATTGTATTTCCATTAGATAGTGAGTGCTTCCCTGGAGAATTCCACATTTTCTGACTTAGGAAAGAAGAAATGAAAGCAATTGGAGAGAAAGTGGAATTCACTCAGTCGTGTCTGACCCTTTACAACACCATGGACTCTATAGTCCATGGAATTCTCAGGCCAGAATATTGGAGTGGGTAGCCTTTCCCTTCTCCAGGGGATCTTCCCAACCCAGGGATCAAACCCAGGTCTCCTGCGTTGCAGGCAGATTCTTTATCAGCTGAGCCATCAGGGAAGCCCAGATGGAGAAAAACAATCAAATCTTTTATTCTTAAATTTCTCTTACTCATAAATAACCTGTCTAGACTTAGGAGTTTCAAAAAGGGAAAATTCTTTACACTCTTTCTCAGAGACTGTCCTATATTTGAGATAACTTCACAATATAATGCTTGTCTTTTTTCCTTTCATACTTTTGGTCTGGTAACTAACTGGATTGTAACGATAAGGCTGGGAATTTTATTAAAAATTTCAGAACCATGTTCATGCTGTTGGCTTTTTTATATGTCTAGTATAATCTTATATAACTGGAAACTAATAAAAAGGTCTTTATATGGAGATATGTGTGTTAGTCACTCAGTTGTGTCTGAGTCTTTGTGACCCTATGGACTCTTCTGTCCATAGGATTCTCAAGGCAAGAATACTGGAGTGGATTGCCATTTCCTTCTCTGTTTGTATGGAGATATTATTGCAAAAATGTTTGTTATATCAAAGTATGACGATCAGGGACTTCCCTGGCAGTCCAGTGGTTAAGACTCGCCTTCCAGTGCAGGGGGTTGCGGGTTTGATCCCTGGTCCAGGAGCTTAGATTCCTCATGCCTCATGGACAAAAAACCCAAAAGTTAAAACAGATGTAATATTGTAATGAATTCAGCACTTAAGAAAAAGCAATCCCAGGTGAGGACCATGTGGCCAAATGGCTTATAAATGACACTGATAGCAAGTTGCCATTTTAGCTTCATAGTCCTTCCTTGACCATTAGACCTTCTTAAGCACCAGCCCATCCTTCCCTCCTTCCATGGATTCTTCTTGGTTCTAGTAACATTGCAAATAAACATAACCTGGCCTTGAGCATGGCTCTGAAGCAGCCCAGAAAAATCAGATCGGCTTCAACTTTTCTATTAATCTAGTTGCCTTTAGGAATTTAAGCGTAGTAAACCTGTTATACATAAGAAAGTATTTTCTGCAACCAAGTTGGATAAAAAGAAAACTATGGATCATATGTTAGGATATCTTTAGTGAAGAAGGTTTGTGTTTAAAAAGACAAATCAATACAGTTATAGAAAACTCTACCCAACAATAGCAGAAAGCATACTTTTTATAGTGTCCATGAACCAGTCCCCAGGTAGAAAATATTCTATCATAAAACGAACCTTAACAAGTTTAAAAGAACTGAAATTACACAAAGCACATTCTCTGATTCTAATGGAAAAAAACTAGCAATCAGTAACAGAAAAATGTCTGAAAAATTCCCAGATATTTGGAAATTAACAGCACATTTCTGATTAGCCACGGATCCAAAGATAGTCACAGGGGAAAGTAGAAAATATTTTTAATTGAATGAAATTTAAAATATAGCAAATCAAGAATTAGAGCTGACAGTGCTTAGAGAGAAATTAATAGTATTAAATGATTATATTAAAAAGGAAGAAATATTATCTGTATCAGGACTGAAGGAGAGAGCATCACTTCAGACGCTATAGTAATTAAAAGAATAACAGAGAAATACTACAAACAACATTATGCCCAGAAGCTGGATAACTTAATGAGATAGACAAATTTCCTTATAAAGTATCAAAGCTCACTCAAAAAGAAATAGATAACCTGCATAGTCCAATAGTAACTAAAGAAATTGAATTTATATTTAAAACCTTTCTATAAAGAAAACTTAAGACCTACATGGCTTCCATAGCAAATTTACCAAACCTTTAAGGAAGAAATGTTATTTCTATACAAACTCTTCCAGAAAATAGAAGGAACGCTTCTCAACTCATTTTATGAGGCTAGATAATACCAAAAGATATTGCAAAAAAAAAAAAACCCTTCCCTCGTGCACTGGGACAAATGGACAAAGCACCAGCAAACTGAATTCAACAATGTATAAATAGCATAGGAGTTGTGTTGTGCTGGTAAACTGGCTCCCCAGTTGGTGGGGGAAACCCTCTTTGTACGGATTTCCATGGTGTAAATCTCCCACCATGACTAACTGGCAAGTTACCAGCAAAAGGTCCCTAAACGTGGAGGTGGGAAAAGATGTATGGAATCAGCTCTCGTGAGCTGGTATAATCCAACTTCAGCACATCATGATCCATACATAATTTTTCCAAGAATGCAAGCTGTTCAACATTCAAAAATCAGTGAATGGACTTCACCATAATAATAGACTGGAGAAAAGGCAAACTGTGAACCAAAAATTGCATTAAGTTCTGTCCTAAGCACAGTAAGCCCACCCAAGCTGATGCTCTGAGAGTCCACCGCGCTTCAGACCTTCCAGTGCTGCTGTTTCGCTTGTCCCCTTTTTTCCATCATTGCTTTGATCATTGCCCTTTCTTTTCAAATACCTAGATTACACCCTCTTCCCATGGCCACTGCTTGCTTGCTCATCCAACATTTTTTAAATAGATGCAATGACTCATTAGGAGGATGGAGAAATATTCTTAGCTCATGTGAAAGATCTGAAGGGTATAAATCTATATAATTGGCTCTTAAATTTCATACACACACCCAATGACAAAGAAATATATCTGTCTGTTTTTATTTCCAGTACATGCTCAGGATACTCTTTGTGAGGACTCTTTTTAATGGTTACTGTAGTGGGGTCATGGAATGGTGAAATGAGGACTGATTCTTCTCTCCCTGTTTTGGGAGTACCTTTGGGTCGAGAATCTTGTTCTTTTAAAAATCTGTGTATCAACTCCTGACACACTACTTGGCATGTAGATTCAGTGACTGTTTTGATGAGTGGATGAAAGAATGAAACAGAATTTTGAGAGTCCCTCACTTGCCAAGGATCTCAATTCAAGATTTTAGTGTGAGACTCAAATACTCACCATGGAAATGGCTATTCCTTGAATGACAACCCCAACTCCAGTGTAGTGATCTTCAGCATTTTTCTGTTTATTTCAAAGACATTTATGAAATGAGAGTGGGAACATAGTAATTAAAATTCCCTAAAGAACTTCATTTAAAGAGATCTGGGGCACCCATATCATCTGAAAAAGTACTGTGGGCCTGGCCGTGTTAAATGATGAATACTGACTACAGCTAAAACCAGCTTTAGCAGAATTTTATAACTGTGTAATGGTGTTGTGTATTGCCTGTACAGTTCAATATGTTTCCTCCTTTGGTCGTCCAGTGGTTAAGAATCTGCCTTCCATTGCAGGGGATGTGGGTTTGATCCCTGGTCAGGGAACTAAGATCCCACATGCCCGGGGCAGCTAAACCCTTGCTCTGTGACTACTGAGCCCATGCTGCGCAACACGAGAAGCCCAAGCACCACAGCCTATATATATGTACACACACACACACACACATGTGTGTGTATACATATGTTTGCTCTTTGTATTCATATATGGATTTTTAAACTTATATTAATGGGTAGGGAACCTGGAACACAACTTTAAAAGTTACTATATATCTTTAAATTTTGGTGTATTGTTGATCGTATCTGTGATTTATTTAATGCCTCTTTCTTTTTTGAAATAGCATATGTATAAGTGCAATTTATCTATTTTTACATTTCATTTATTTATTTTTGGTTGCACTGTGTCTTCATTGCTGCATGCAGGCTTTCTCTGACTGTGGCGAGGAGGGGGCTTCTCTAGAGCACAGACTCTAGAGTGAGAGCTTCAGTCGTTGTGGCGCACGGGCTTAATTCTGCTAGGCATGTGGAATCTCCCCAGACCAGGACTCGAACCTCGTCCCCTACATTGGCAGGCAGATTCTTATCCACTGCGCCACCAGGAAAGTTATATTTAATACCTAACTCTTGATCATCTGCTTTACTATGTGATTTCACTGAGATATAAATGGAGAATGGTACTGTATCATGAGTTAATATGGTCTGTGAAATCTCAAAGATTGTTTTCAGGCGGGCTGAGAAACGGATGTGTCGGGTTAATTAAGAAGAACAGATTGTGTGGGATCACTCGTCCCCAGAGGAGGTGAGGGTGAGACACTTATATTTACATCAAAACAACTTTTAAGTTTCCTGATTTGCTTATCAGCTTCAAAAAAAGAAACCTTTAATTATTTAGGAAAATGGACATTATCTTTTCCCACTTGAATCCAGGTTTTTAGTTATCAAAAACATATCAAATTACTCCTCAGCACTGATTAGTCTTCAAGCTAAGCAACTTGTCTCAACAGTCTCTTGCTAAATAAGTTATTACTCGCATCATTGTCAGGCTTGGCTTCAGCGTCCTGAATACCGAAATGGCCATCATTTTCATACTGAGTCAGATGTCTGTTTATTCTCATTTTATTAATGGAAAATTTTCTCCATCAGGGATGGATGAATGAGATTTACAACTATGATCCAGAAACTTACCATGCGACTTTGACACATTCAGTCTTTGTTCGACTTGAGGGTGGGACCTTGAGACTTTCAAAGCCCAATAAAAATATATCCAGAAGGGCAAGCTACAATGAAACAAAACCAGAGGTCACCTACATCAGCCAGAAAATCTCGACCTCTCGGACAGCAAGGTGAGCCCTGTCTCATTTTGGAAGCTTAGATGAATGAAAAGCATTTGGAATCTTGGATGCTTTACTGTCTTTTTTTCCTTAAAAAGGTTGTGTGTGTTTTTAAAGGATTAGTCTAATTTAGACCAGTACCTGTCAGACGTTAATATGCTTATGAATTACCCAAGTGTCTTTTAAATTGCAGAGTCTGATTCAGCAATTATGAGGGCCCCCCGCCCCCCCGAGAGTCTGCATTTTTGTGACTCCCAGGTCATATCTATGCTGCTAGTCCATGGACCACACTTTGAGAAGCAAAGGCATCATACACCCTTCTGACTTTGAGAGTTAATTTTTTGGTCAAACAAAAAGTCACACATTACAGTGCTGGCTAATAACTAATGGAGGCCCTATAAACTGGGAATTATGGATATATATGCAAAATAACCACATTTTGTTAAAAGTGTCACATACTTCTGTTCTTGAGAAATGTAAATTGTTATTCCAAAAAGCTGTAGGTTCTCTGTTCTTCTTAAAACTCTCGTGCATGATCTTTGAGTTTCCCCAAAATTGCAGAAGTTAAAAAAAATTTTTTTTTTGTTTATAAATTCATTCTTAACTTGAGGTTGATTAACTTGAGCTTCCTGTCGAGATCTAGTTTGAGAAATTCTTTTTTCCCCTCCTTAGCTAAAGTTTGGCCTAGGGTCATTAAATTCAGTTCATATACAGACTTAATTGATGATAATCCTCTAAATAGTTATTGTGCTACTGTTACCTGGAAATCATAGATATTTGTAACTGGCAGAAGTTCTTGAACATCTCCTTTCTGGACTTATTTTGAAGAAAAAGTCATTTCTATAAATTCTAGTTTCAAAGGTTCGCATGCCACAGCTAAAGAACCCATGTGCTGTAACTAAGACCTGGCCGTCAAATAAGTAATAAATAAATATTCTAAAAAATTATAGTTTCTCTAGTCGTGTTATGGACAGATGGTAGCTCTTTTATGTTCATCACTGTAGTCAAAAGTGACGGTGACGTCTGCATCTGTGCCCTGCTCAGTAGGTAGTGTTCATCATAGCCAATTCTTAATTTAGCATGTAAATCATTTCCCTCTCTCTGTAGGTTTATCTTGTGCCTAAAAGTCTGGCTCGAAAAAGAATCTGGAATAAAAAGTACCCCATTTGTATTGAGCTTGGTCAACAAGATGACTTTATGTCTAAGGCCCAGACTGACAAAGAAACCTGTGAAGAGAAGCCACCAGCTGAGCGGGAGCTGGGAGGCGAGGACCCTAAGAAGCCACCCCATCCTCAGGAGGGAACACGATCTGGCCATCGAGATCAGATACTCTATCTCTTTGGGAGAACTGGCCGAGAAAAAGAGGAGTGGTTTAGGAGATTTATTCTGGCATCTAAGCTGAAGTCAGAAACCAAGAAGCCACCTGGTGTCTCTGGAAGTAAAGCAGGTAATGGCACCTGTGCTAAGTGCTTGTGTATTTTTGAAGGGCCTGTGAGCGGATTGAGAGAGTCCCAGGTAGGAAGGCAGCCCACCCTGAACTGATGACTGTCTGCCGCCGAAGGTGTGTTCAGGGGTCATTTGCCTTCTAGGCTGCTCACTGTAGTACTCTGAACCGAATCGTTTAACCAGTGGAAACATTCATAGTTTTGTTTTTTCTCTTTGCTGGTTCCTTAAGGACTATATTTATTTTTACATATTGAGGTTCCTCTGAGGGAAGCAGCAGCAGGAGAACCCTAGTTATAATAAGAAGGCCGGTGAGAAGGCAGTTCATGCTCTCAAGCTCCCAGCCTTCAGCATGGCCTCCATGCCCAAGACCACCATCCAAGTGCCAGAATCCTTGGGCTCCTGACTCGCTGCGTTTGCACCAGGCCCCTGTGCTCATTTCCTGTCCCTCTGTCCCATGTACTTTGCTTGGAACATCACTGACTCTCTAACTGTCCTCCAGACAGTGCCTGGAGGACACTGCCTTTGCTTTCTGCGCCATCTTTCCTTTTGCATATGCAGTTCCCTCTACCTGGCATGCTCTTCCCCACCTGGGCTGGAAAAATTGCCAACTCTTTCTTCAAGGGGGCAGTCCAGAGGTCACTGCCTGTGGCGGTCAGTGCTAAAGGAAGCGCCTCTCGGCTCTCTCGGGCAGAGGCACTCTCCCTATGCTTCCCAGTCATGCTTCAGTTACAGTGCTTATTACAGAAAACTGTGGTTTATTTGCCTGGGTGCCTGAGTTCAAGGGCAGTTATTGTGTATGTCTTAATCTTTTTCTTAATGTGGAATTGGCCCAGAGAAGATACTTGATTTAAAAAATGTGTTGAATGAATGAATGAAAGATGGTGTATTTGTCCATCCACAGGCTTAAGGCAGTTCCAGTTAGCTTTCTGCCCCCTTTCCATGTGCCCCTGGAAGGTATATCAGTCCTTCATTTGACCCCAAGAGGTTTCCAGGAAGAAAGAAAGGTACCTACCAGATATGTATCACGGCTCCCATTACTCCAAATCATTTTGAAGAAAAATAAAAACTCTTCTATAAAAGTGATCTATCATTACAGTGAAAGGTGTCTTTCAGGGTGGGAAATAGTCTTATGTTTTTGAACAGTGATTGATAGCATTTTAGCTGCTTTTCAATTGAACCCAGTGGAATACGCTTTGTGTTCCGTTTTCCTTGCTGTTACGTTCTTCGTCTATGTTAACAGCCATCTCTTCTTTGTCCCAGGGGTTTGCCCTCACACAGCAGACACAGCAGCCCCTCGGGGCACCTGACCCACAGCCGCAGCAGCAGCAAAGGCAGCGTGGATGAGCTCGTGGCCCAGCCGAAGCAGAAGGAGCTGGTGGGCGGCGTGCGGCAAAAGATGCTTCTGGACTACAGTGTGTACATGGCCAGGTGTGTCCCCCAGGAAAACCGGAGCCCCCAGAGGAGCCCTGTGCAGAGCGCGGAGAGCAGCCCCACCGCGGGGAAGAAGGTAAAACTGGCTGCCCTGGCCTGTCTTTTCTACGTGTAAACTCAGGTCTTCGTACTTCGCCCTTTGAGCACCTCTTCTGTACCAGGCCCTGTTCCAGGCACTGGGGACACAGTGATGAACCAGATAGATGAGGGCCATGCTCTTGAACTCTCATCTGGGAGACAGTGAGCAATGAGCATCAGGTGCCGATAAGGATTACAATAAAGCCAAACAAGGGAGAATGGCTACTTTAGACTGATCACTGCAGTGCTCTCAAGAAGAGGGCCTCTTTGAAGATGCGACACTTGGGCAGAGCTTTGGCCAGAGTGAGGAAGCGAGCCCTGTGATCTGTGTGGGGGCAGTGTTCCAGGTGTGAGAACCAGAAGGTTCAGAGGCCCCAAAGCGGGGATGTGGCTGCAGTGTTCAGGGAACCGCCATGAGGTTGGCATGGGTGACAGTGAGCGAGGACAGAGGCAGGGCCTCTTCAGGTCAGCTCCTCGTCAGTCAGATCATGGGAGGCCCTGGGAGGGTTTTGAGCAGGACATAATGTTGATCTGATTTGAATTTGAAAAAGATACGTGACTCTCATAGAGAAGGGGAGGAGGAGGAAGAGGGTGGATGGGAGGTGATGGTGGCAGCCGAGAGTGGGGCTGAGATTGAAGGGTCACAGCAGGGGTGAGACGCAGCTGCCTTTGGGAGACTCTTGGAGGGGAGCTGGCTGGGTTTGAGGGTGAATTCCATGCATGATGGTGAGAACCAGAGCAGTCACAGGTTACCCCTAGCATTTGATCTGAGCAGCTGGGTGACCAGTAGGAAAATTCACAAAATCATTAGCAACAGAGGTCTAATTCCTCAATAACCATTGTATTCTCGACTTCTCAGACTCCTCAGCTGTGTCCAGGGCTTTTGAAGGTTTACTATCAGCATTATTTGCACAGTATTAGTATAACAAGCTGGACATTGACTCAAGAGCATTTGTGATTAATATAAGCTGCCATCTGCCAGATTCTGCTAGATCCTTTAATAGAATTACTCTGATCCCTTGAACAGTCTTGCAGACCAGCTAGTACTCTCTCCATTTTGTAGGTGGAGAGACCCAGCCTCACAGAAGTTAATTAGGTTAATTTCACAGTTGCTAAGTGATGGAGCACTCAAAACCTGGTTTGAGATTCCAAGGCCCTTTGGCTGCCAGGACTGCCATCTTGGGGGTCCTCTCAGACTGTGCTTTACCACAGGCCTCCAGCCACTCAGGTTCTAAAGCACAGCATCCGCCTGTGGAGTAAGACGAAGCCATGTTCAGTTGCTAAAGTGTTTGACCACTGATCAGGTGACTGTGTTTCTGCTAACTGGAAGCATCTGGGGCCTTCCTGTTTGTGCCCTCAGCCTTTATTTCTTCTGTTGACCCTCTTCACTATGGAAGAGGCCCCAGAACCTTCCCCCAGCCTACTCTGTCAGGGCCAAAAAAGACCATATGCCTTTGCTGGCCTCTGACCCACTGCCTGCACCTCTGACTTAATTTACCAGCTAGAGTGGGAAGAAGTAGGTTTCCTGCTAAGCTAGGGTGGGATCATATACAACTGTTCTAGAAACGTCCTGTTTACCACTGACTCCCACTCCCCAACCCCGGTTCCCTTTCTCCCTGGGCAGTCAGCTGTCTTGACCCTCATCAGACTCAGGAGGATCAGGAGGAGAACTGTGTGATGTAAGAAAATGATCTACTAAGTAAATGCTTGCTTTTTAAAAAGAGTTCTGTAAATTACCAATTTTAGAACTTCGTTTCCTCAGTATGTGCTTACATGTGCTTGGCTCACGTCTCTGGGGTCTGTGGGAGGCCCTGCTGGCACACAGCCCAGCCCCCCGGCCTAGCGCTGCTGTCGCTGACCTTTCTTCCAGCACTTTAGTGCTACCCCTTTAGGCACCAGGATCTTTTTCATCTTCTGCGCCTGATAAAAATCTCTAAAAACCACATGGCACTTCCTGGCCCCCTTAGGCAGAGCAGGCAGGGATGATTTCATCTTGCCTTGCTGATTTAAAGACTCAGTACAACACATGGAAATTCAGGCCTGTGGTCTGGCGAGGTCGCCGAGCTCAGGCCTCTCATCCCGTCTGAGCCATCCCAGACCACAGACGCTGCAGCACTTTCTGTCCGTTGTCCGTTGGCTGGTGCTGCTGTGTGTCCTTCTAATTGCCCTTCCTTGAGTGCTTATCCTCGTCTCCCTTCTCCTTAATTTACTGATTCTAATCTGCCCGAGCTAGGAAACCACAGAGAACCAGAACTGTGTGAACAGACAGCTGTCTTTGGAAGAGGGGCTTTTGAAGAAAGTGCAGGAGGCTTGGTGCTGGGTTTCCACATCTGCTTGGCCGGCCTGAAGCACATGTTGGCTACATCCTGGCTCTCGGGTGGTCTGAGAGTAGAGATGATTGTGAATAAGGTATAGGCGTGTGTGTGAGTTATCTATTGCCATGTAACAAACAGCCCCAAATGGGGTAGCTTAAAACAATAGCAACAATTTATTTTGCTCACAAATGTATAATTTCACCAGGCTGAGCAGTAAAGCTTTCTTCCTGCTCCACACAGTGTCAGATGGGGAGGCTGGACCCGAGGCTGGAGGACCTGCTTCCAAGATGGTGCTCACGCAGCTTGCATGTAGATGCTGGGTGGTATCTGGGAGTTCAGGCTGAGGACCTTGGTTCTTCTCCTTGTGGCCTGGGCTTCCCTTCACTGTGGCGGCTGGGTTCTAAGCACAAGTGTCCCTAGAGAAAAAGACAGGTAGACACTGTACTGCCTGCTATGACAGTAAAAGTATGACCAATCTCGGAAGCAAAATGATGTCACTTCCTTCCTGCACCATCAGTCAAAGTCGTCAGAGAGCCCAGAGGGGCATAGATTCCACCTTTTGCTGAGGGAGCAGCAAATTCTTAGAAGAGCATTGCACCACTTTGGGGACATAAGATCTGCGACAGTATTTATTCCTGTACTCCTTTTGTCACTTTTCTGGCTTTTCTGTTCAGTGGAGATAGTTCTTTACTAGTTTTATTTCTCTTTAATTTTGCCATTTGAGCAAATGAGGACCTTCCCCCAACCCCATCTTTGATTTTCCTTTCTATTCTTTGCCTGTGAAGCGTTAACATGGTTCCCCAAACCAAAGCTGTACAAAGCCATACTCAGAAAAGTGCCATCTCCCCCACCCTATTCATCCATGCCATCCTCCCCACCCCCACCCTCACCCCAGTAGTGAACCAGTGTCCCTGGGCCTCTGGCTCATCCTCTCCGTGTTCATTTCCCCTCCTTTCTTACCCAGAGGGTATCCATGCTAAGGATACTCTCCCACATGCTTTTTCACTTACCAGTACACTCTGGAAATCACTCCACATCAGTTCTTAGGTATCTTCCCTTCCTGTTGTTTTTTTCTTAAAACAGCCGTGAAGACTGACTTCACTGTGTTAATGTTCTATAGTATATTCAGTCTCTTATAGGCATATAGATGGTTTATGATATTTTGCAGTTACAAATAACACTTCAGTGAACAACTTTGTGGATGTGTATTTTTGTCTTATTGGGGATATAGCTTCACGGTGAAATCTTAGCAGAATGTCAAAATGTAAACTCACATGTGGTTTTGTTACATATTGCCAAATTCCCCCCATAAGGGTTGCACCAGTGTTCATTCCCACTGGCCACAAGAATGCCTGCTTCCTCACAGTTTCATCAAGTGTGGACCTTTCGGATGTGGTCGATTGTGCTCATCCTTCCTGCCCGAGATGGCCAGGGCATTTCTTTGGTTCATGTTGCCTCTGCTGTCACGAGTCCAGGAGGGATTGAAGGGCCTCTGAGACTCAAGGGGACCTTGGACATCTCTTCAGGTCACACTGTCCCTCTGTCAGTGTGGGTCACCATCTGCACGTTTGTCTCAGGTCGCATGTCCTTCTTCTGCTCAGGGAGCTTGGGACACAGCTCCAGCCTCTGCCCCGCCCCTGCCGCTTCCTCTGACAGGCCGTGTTCAAAGCCTTCCTCACCCAGAGGGCTCCCGGTCTAATGGCGGTATCCACACCCCTGGCCTCCTTTCTCACCCAGTGCTGAGCTGGGTCAGGAGGTGAGTGAGGCCGGAGGCACTCAGGAGCCAAACCCATGTTAACAACACCCAGTGATAATTAGTAAATATAGACTGCTGCTGCTAAGTCGCTTCAGTCGTGTCCGACTCTGTATAGACGGCAGCCCACCAGGCTCCCCTAGACTTGGATTAAACCGTACTAAGCACTTTTGTTTGTTATTCTCACTCAGTAAGTAAAAGCAAGTTTGGGGGTTTCTGAAGGCACTTTGGAGCTCAAAACTTGAATTATAAAATACCACTGTTTTTGGAGGAAGGGCCTTCCAGACGGTTAGCAGTTAGCCGGCAGTCGCTGAGCCCTGACTTGCCCTCGTGATTCCGTGTTATCTCACGAGCACAGGCTGTGCCAGCCTCTGAAGTCTCCAAAGCCCTGTGATCTTGGTGCTTTTCTCTCTTCTCAGGCAGCTGACCCTCTAGAACAGTGAGGCCACGAGGCTGGCTGAGGAGACCCAGAGCTTGATCATCTTGTGGAGGTGGTCTCCATGGTTTGAGGAGAAGATCTAAGTTAAGAAAATGAGAAAGCTCTTAAGAAATGTCTAAAGGTGGGATGGTATTACCTGGAGTGGGGGACCCCAGTGGCAGCCTGTGGATTTGCTGACGGGTGCAAGGCCAGGGATGCCGCTAGTTCTGTGGGCCCCAGAGCGGCCTGCCTGGGGAGGGGGGCATCGGTGAGGCCGTGCTCTGTGAGTCCTCCAAGCATGCAGCTCGGGTGTTCGATCACATCACGCACTGCCACACTGCTTTTGCTGGAAGGTGTTAAAGTCTGCCCCAGGTCTGGAGAGTCCTGTCTTCATTATTACTAGTTCCACTGTCTCCTTACCTAAAAATTGGATCATAAGGGACTACCTCCTGTTTGGTGTTATCAGGAGATAAGAACTCTACAAAGAAAACAGGAATCAAACAGAAACCAGGAAACCTTAACATGCAGAGTAGCTTCCCAAGGCTTCCTCTTTGCCTCCTCAGAGTCTGCTTTTTAAATTTTTAAAAGTGGAATTGTGAAGTGCTTATCATACAATAAGTAAAAATATAAAGCCATATATCCAATTTAAAAATAAATTTTAGAAAGCTTCCAGATAAAGAGTGTCATGACAACTCAGTGGGGGAAAGTGTAGTTTTTTCAGCAAATAGTGCTATAGCAACTGGACATCCACATGCCAAAGAATGAGGTCAGACTCCTCCCTCACACTGTATACAAAGGTTAACTCAAAATGGACCCTAGAAGAACAAAAACTATGAAACTCTTAAAAGAAAATATAGGAGTAAATCTCTGTGATTTGGAGGTAGGTAAAAACTTTTTAGATAAGATACCAAAAGTATGCACAACCAGAGGAAAAATAAGATAAATTGGACTTCATCAACATTAAAACATTTATGCTGCAAACATACCATCAAGAAAGGGAAAAACAACCCAGAGTTTGCAAATCACATGTCTAAGAGCCTTGTACCTAGAATATATAATGCAGGGGTCTGCAGCCTCCAGGATCTAATGCCTCATGATCTGAGGTGGAGTTGATGTAATAATAATAGAAATAAAGTGGGCAGTAGCGCTTGAACCATTCTGAAACCATCCCCCGCCACGAACCTGGTCCATGGAAAAATTGTCTTCTATGAAACCAGTCCCTGGTGCCAAAAAGATTTGGGATTACTGATATAAAGGACTCTTACAATTCAATAACAAAAACCTAATTAATAAATAGACAGAGGATCTGGACAGATATTTCTCCAAAGAAGATATACAAATGACCAATAAGCATACAGAAGATATTCAAAGTCATTAGTCATCAGTTCGGTTCAGTCGCTCAGTCATGTCTGACTCTTTGCGACCCCATGAATTGCAGCCTCCCTGTCCATCAGAGAAATGCAAATCAAAACCGTAATGCAATGCTACTTCTAAACCACTAGGATGACTAGAATGAAAAGATAGTAGCAGTTAGTGAGAATGTGGAGAAACTGGAACCCTTGTACGGTGGGAATGTAAAGTGACACAGCTGCTGCAGAAAGCAGTTTAATGGTTCCTCAGAATGTCTTCTATAGAGAGTACATCATGTGAAATGCTGGGCTGGATGAAGCACAAGCTGGAATCAAGATTGCCGGCAGAGATATCCATAACCTCAGATATGCAGATGACACCACCCTTATGGCAGAAAGCGAAGAGGAGGTTAAAGAGCCTCTTGATGAAGGTGGAAGAGGAGAGTGGAAATGTTGGCTTAAAATTCAACATTCAAAAAACTTAAGATCATGGCATATGGTCCCATCATTTCACGGCAAATAGATGGAGAAACAATGGAAACAGTGACAGACTTTATTTTCTTGGGCTTCAAAATCACTGCAGATGGTGACTGCAGCCACAAAATTAAGACACTTGCTCCTTGGAAGAAAAGCGATGACAAACCTAGATAGCATTTTTAAAAGCAGAGACATTACATTGCTGACATTACGTAAAGGTCCGTCTAGTCAAAGCTATGATTTTTCCAGTAGTCATGTATGTATGTGAGAGTTTGACCATAAAGAAGGGCCGAGTGGCAAAAAACTGATGCTTTTGAACTATGATGTTAGAGAAGACTCTTGAGAGTCCCTTGGACTGCAAGATCAAACCAGTCAATCCTAAAGGAAATCAATCTTGACTATTCATTGGAAGGACTGATGCTGAAGCTGAAGCTCCAACAGTTCGGCCACCTGATGCGAGGAGCTGACTCATTCGAAGGGACCCTGATACTGGGCAAGACTGAAGGCAGGAGAAGGGACAACAGAGGACGAGATGGTTGGATGACATCACCGACTCAATGGATAAGAGTTTGCGCAAGCTCTGGGAGATGGTTGAAGGACAGGGAAGTTTGACAAGCCGCAGTCCCTTGGGGTCACGAAGACTGAGCGACTGAACAACAAGAACAGAATGTTAAATAAACTTAAGAGTGATGGGGTCCAGTTCCACTCCTGTGTATATATCTAAGAGAAATGAAACTGTGTCCACACAAAAACTTGCGAACAACTGTTCACAGCAGTGTTATTCACGGTAGCAAGAAGTGGAAAGCAGCTGAAGTATCCACAATTGAAGAATGAATAAGTGTGATGTATGCACATAATAGAGTATTATTCCACAATATGAAGAAATGATGGATGTCCTGATACGTGCTACATCATGGATGATCTTGAAAACATTATGCTTAGTGCAAGAAGTAGTCACAAAAGAACACACATTGTATGATTCCATTTTTATGAAATGTCCAGAACAGGCAAATTCACTGCCATGGATTAGTGATTGGTTGCCCCAGGCTGGTGGGGATGGAGTTGGGGGAATGGGGATTGACTGCTAGTGGATACAGGGTTTCTTTGGGGGTAATGAAGATATCCTAAAGTTGACTGTGCTCATGGCTTCACGACTCTGACTATATCAAATAGCACTGATTATGTTCTTTATGGGTGAACTGTATGGTATGTGGATTGTGCTGTGTCCTTAGTCAGTTCAGTCGTGTCTGACTCTTTGCAACTCCATGGACTCTAGCCCGCCAGGCTCCTCTGTCCATGGGATTCTCCAGGCAAAAATACTGGAGAGGGTTGTCATACCCTTCTCCAGGGGATCTTCCCAACCCAGGGACTGAACCTGAGTCTCTTGAGTCTTCTGCATTGGCAGGTGAGTTCTTTACCAGTAGTGCCTCCTGGATTATATCTCCGTACATCTGTTTTTATAAAAGGATACAAAACCACGTTAGTTATATCTGTTTTTTTTTAAGCAACGTATTCTTAAAAGTATATATACATGGAAAACAGACCAAAAGAAGATATAGTTAAAATGTTTTAAATAATTAAATCTGGATAGTGGGATTATGGGTGTTTTCTTTGGTACTTACGCCTGGTTTTGTAATTGAGGAAACAGCCCCTGTGGGAGGGTCTTCCACTGTTCCTTCTCCTGGACCATGCAGCCCTTTGTGAAACCCTCATGTCACCAGGTTGTGTGTGACCAAACCTTAGCAGCAAAGCCACTAAGCTCTTTTTGTCCCTAAAAAGCTGGGCTCATCTGGCTATTTATAATAGGAGAGAAGTAAACCACACAAAGTAAATCTGTACTATTTTCTTTCTACGGGTTAGTTTTTAATAAAAAACCTCCCGAGAGCTAATCAGACAGTTCTAATGACCTTGCTTCAGCTCCCGGCCATTGAGCTCTCCAAACTTTATTTTGGGAGCCATTTTTAGAAACGTACCCTTTCTAAATATACATCTTTAGTTGAAATGGTGGCATGAATATGCTTCTCACATTCGTCTCTGCAGCCAAATAGCAGCCTGAGGAAATTTATGCACATTTATTGTTTAAGGTCTTACATGTTTATGACTTTCATTGAAAATGCATTCTTTCTAGCAGCCTGTTGAACCCAGATTTTGTTCAGAAAGCTGCTCTGATGCATTGTCAGTGTTCTGCCACTCCTGGATTTTTCTTTGTCCCCCTCAAGTCTGAGGCAAAACCCTGCATTAGAAAAAGGAACAGTTGAAAAGAAAAACACAACCTACTTGTCAGTAGTTTCGGAAATTTGTTTCGACATCATATTCCTTTGGCTTGGACAAAAGTTGTGAAATAGGCTTTGTTTCTTGCTGTTTTGTGTTAAACCCCATTTCCTGTGAATAACTCGGGTGTAAGGAGAGGTTAGTAAAGGGCCAGCCCTCCCGCAGGAGAGGAGAAAGAGTGGCCTCATCTCTGTACAGCCTGCAGATCTGAGCGTGACATGTGCTGTCCTGCGTGGGCAGCATCTGGGCTCTGCCTGGCTCCCTAGGGGGAGGAGGGTATTGTCCTTGGGTGAGCGCCCACTCAGAAGTCTGCGTGGATAATCTAATGTGACTCAGAGACAGTGAGTAACCTCGGAAAGGCTAGACCGGATCCCCCTCGGGTGGGGTGCATACGTTCGGGCACAGAAAAAAAGTGATTCCAAAAGCCACGTACAACTTGAGGCATGACAGTGCTTGCTGGGCACAGACTCCCGCTCATCCATCCAGGACCTGGTGGCTGAGGTGCCCTGTTTGCCCTCAGAAGCCTGTGCAGCAGGAGAAGGGCACAGAGAGGGTGCCCCACAGCTGCTCACACGAGGCTGCTAGAGCCGTGTCTTCTGAAATGCAGGGACCAACATGTGTTTATTTTTTAAACCAGAGTTTAATTTTTTTTTTTTTTTTTAATGAAACTCACCAACATTCATAAAGGAGAACTTTGAAAACATCCCAATTTGAAGGATTCCTCGAACATAGACTATCCCTGCTTATATGCAGTAACATTACATTGGGAAATGCAAGTGAACACCGAGTCCCCAAAGTGAGAGACGGCACAAGCTCTGATGAGGGGAGAGGACAGGTGGGCGCTGGGTGGTCTGCCGAGCTCCACACATGCTCAGTGACCAGTTCAGCTGGGTCAGACCCTAAGGGCTCTGGACTTCAGAAGAGTCACACATAGATACCTGCCATCGACCTTTAGGACACTCTCACGTCACCAGATCTCTTAAGTGTCAAATCCATGAGCACCAGGCTGCACATGCGTGTATTCTGCCACCAGTCTAGGGCACAGCTGTGTGGGGCTGCCCAGGACAGACGTGACTGGTGTGAGCCAGCACGCGTGGAGCACAGAGGCGTCTCTGTGTGTAACGGCTGCAGGCAGCCGTGAGGAATCCAAATGCATTTGTATCAGCCAGAGAGGGAAGAGGAAGGGTGAACAGCCCGCAGATCCTGCATTTCTAGTCCTTTTGGCCTTTGCTTTCCAAGGCTAATTGATTCTGTGAAGCTGTCATCTCATTAGAGCCCTCGGCACAGGACACGGCTGTCACACGAGGGGCCAGTCAGTCCCTCTTCCTCCCACAGGATAGAGCACTGGAGGACGGGGCGGGTGGGGCTGTGAGTCAGGCTGCGCTGATGAATTAGGGGCCTCAGGCAGGGCACTGATCGGTGCTGAGGCTGTTTTCTCCTCCTAAAATAGAAGTCAGAGTTCTGTCTTTCTGGGGTATTGTGAGAAGCCAGTGAGGGAGCCTGAGAAGGAGTCTTACCCTGGGGCCAGGCGTAGGGTCAGTGGGTGCCACCAGGCATCACTTGGACCATGACAGGGGCCTTGGGTGTCCTGGGCCACGTCTCCTCTTCTTGTCCTCCACCGTGGCCCTCTCCCACCAAGCATCTAGAGCTCAATACTCTGCCTTGGAAATTAGAGGCTGACAGGGTTTGCTCTTTTCCCACCTCTCACATTGGGCTTCCCTGGTGGTTCAATCAGTAAAGAATCCACCTGCAACGCAGGAGACCTGGGTTCAATCCCTGGGTCAGGAAGATCCCCTGGAGAAGGGAATGGCAACGCACTCCAGTTATTCTTACCTGAAAAATTCCATGGACAGAGGAGCCTGGAGGGTTACAGCCCATGGGGCCGCAGAGTCGGACACAACTTAGCAACTAAACCACCACCACCCCTCGCACATTGGCCATGACAGGTGTTTCGGATGGATCGTATCCAGTAGAGGGTAGGCCTGGGCTGAGATGGAAGAGGACAGCTGTAGGAGTTGCACAGAATTCCTCTCTCTAATCCAGCGCTGTGGGTCTCAACCTCACCTGCTCATTGCATCCATGAGAGAGCTTCTAGAAAATCCTCTTACCCACTTATATTAGCGTCTCCAGATATAGGACCCAGACACCAGTATTTCTAAGCAACCCTTGCCCTTCACCCAAGAGAATCGTGACCTCATAGGAGTCAGGCTAAATGTGAGAGTCCTGGGGCTGCCTGGGGAGACCAGCTCAACAATTAGATGTCTTGGGAATCTTAACTGGAAGAAAGGCAAGTGTTTGATCAGATGTGTCACTGAATCAGAACGTTGGTACCAAGCTGATTTGGGGGCAGGGGAGGGGGTGCGGTAGGGTAATATGGCTGAGCTAATTGTATGAAATATTAGCTGGTTCACAGGAAGACTGGTCACAAAAGAAAATAGACAAAGAGGAGTTTTCATCGGTGATGGTGGCTTTTGTTTCTCTTTTTCTTGTTCACTGACATAATGTGGGACTTGTAATTTTTAGGGAAGAAATACGACTCATGTGGTTCCCGTATCTCAAGAGGGAGGAACTTTCAGTGACTTCATAAAAATAAGCACCTGTCTTGTTCTCCAGTTGCTTTCTAGCTAATTTTGGGCCTTTCCTTTTGCCAGTTGCCAGAGGTGCCACCCTCCGAGGAGGAGGAACAGGAAGCCTGGGTGAATGCCTTGCTTGGAAGAATGTTTTGGGACTTCTTAGGAGAGAAGTACTGGTCTGACCTGGTGTCTAAGAAAATCCAAATGAAACTCAGCAAAATAAAGGTATGGTTTTCCACACAAGAACCTTCCAATTCATCACATGTTAATTTCTGGAAATCTTATACGTTACGTCCTAAGTGAAAAATAATGAAGCCGAAAACATAGAACAAATGGAGAGCAGTGAGTTCTTCCCAGATAACACATCTGGGCTGTGACCTTGACCCTCTGACTAACTGCATCTGGGGATTTAGTGACTGTTCCTGTTTACTTTTTTTCTTCCATGGCCCTCATTGTTATCCACGTTAGGATTATCACATCCAGGATTCGATTTGGGACCATGTGAGCTTTTGTAGCTGTTTCTCTGTGTAGAATTCTGTTATCTTTAAGTTAGTAATGAACTTGAATTGTATGGCGGGAAAGCTCACCGAGTCACACAGTCTTGACCACACAGCAAGTGCTGTGGGGAAAATGCCAGACTACATAAGGCCTCTTTCCCAACTCCTCTCAAGGCTGGGAAGGCCTCCGTTGCACTCTCAGTGTGTCTGCATTTGACCTTTACTTCTGGCCAGATGGTGTTTTTATTTTGGGCTCTCTGCTGAAGAAACAGTCCTGGTGCTGGTGTAGGCCCGCTTGGAAGTGAGTCTAAACTTGCCTAAGTGTTCCTCATTGTTGCCACTTAGTGACTCATTTAGTACCACTTTTGCCAACCAAGAGACCCGAGTTAGGTGGCTTAGACGTAAGGTTTTGATCCAGTGGCTACCCCACCAAGGAAGAGTTGCTTTGGTCACCAGATCCTCACAGAGAGCTTGCCCAGTCAGGAGCTGAGGTCAGTGGGTCTTTTTGGTCATAGCCACCTTGGAGAAGCAGAAAAGTATGGATCTTTTCCCTAGAAAAATGCACCGTGACACAGAATCCTGCCCATGATCTCAGAGAGTTCAGGGACTCCATGTTAGGAGACAGTGAATGAAGGTAAAATGGTGCTAGAAGAAACTGTGGACGTGGAGGGGCTTCGGTTTGGTTCCTTTAGATCATGAACAGAGCCCGTCCTGACCCAGGCAGGCTCTCCCTGCCACGCTGGTCACTGTCGTCCCTTCCCCAGGCCCTGAGGAGAAGGAAGAGGCACCACCTCAGCCCGAGGAGCGGGTCTCGAGACAGAGCTTAGGGCAGGGGTGTGGGAGGGCTCAGGGCAGAGCTCAGGGCAGGGGTGGGGGGGGCTCAGGGCAGGGGTGTGGGAGGGCTCAGGGCAGAGCTCAGGGCAGGGGTGTGGAGGGGCTCAGGGCAGAGCTCAGGGCAGGGATGTGGGGGGGCTCAGGGCAGAGCTCAGGGCAGGGGTGTGGGAGGGCTCAAGGCAGAGCTCAGGGCAGGGGTGTGGGGGGCTCAGGGCAGAGCTCAGGGCAGGGGTGGGGGGGCGCAGGGCATAGCTCAGGGCAGGGGTGTGGGGGGCTCAGGGCAGAGCTCAGGGCAGGGGGTGTGGGGGGCTCAGGGCAGAGCTCAGGGCAGGGGTGGGGGGGCGCAGGGCATAGCTCAGGGCAGGGGTGGGGGGTGCTCAGAGCAGAGCTCAGGGCAGGGGTGTGGTGGGGCTCAGGGCAGAGCTCAGGGCAGCGGTGTGGGAGGGCTCAGGGCAGAGCTCAAGGCAGGGGGTGGGGGTTGGGGGCTCAGGGCAGGGGTGTGGAGGGGCTCAGGGCAGAGCTCAGGGCAGGGGTTGGGGGGCCTCAGGGCAGAGCTCAGGGCAGGGGTGCGGGGGATGGGCTCAGGGCAGGGGTATGCGAGAGGTCTGTGGACAAGGCCAGCCTGTTTGTGTTCTCCGAGCGGGCTGAGGGCTGCCTGCTCCACTGGCCAGGTCCCCGGGGAAGCAGTCTGGAGAGGACAGGCCAGCAGCCACCCTGGAGCTCTCTCAGCCTCCTCTGCTTTCTGGGAAACCATGGAGGGCTTGAGTTCTGGGGGAGGTGCAGGGCGGGGCTGGTACCTCTCCTCTCCCAGAGACTGTCGTGGGTGCTTCCCTGAGCAGGCGGGCCACGGGTCATGATGATGCGAAACACTGCCCTCCCCTTACAGACGTTCCAGAACAGACCGGCACAGGGTACCAGAGTGCTGTGTGCTGGGAGTCCACCCCAGGTGGAGAACCGTGGGGCCCCTTAACCCAGAAGAGGTTGAGAAAAGTCTCTCATTTTCATCTTCTCCCTTTGTTGGCTGGCCATGTGGGCTATTTTGCAGGACACGAACTTAAACCTCCTCCTGTTTTTTGAGGCCAGAGTGCTGGGGAGGTTAGGGAGGAGAAAGTGGCCCCAGTCCAGCAGCACCAGAAGTTCAGAGGCAGGGGCTGTCCTCCCCATACTGCCAGCCTCAGCACCTCCTACCCTCCCTAACCCCTACCTGAAGGCAGCAGGGGTGTCACCCCACTTCTGAATCTGCCACCACCCCTGCCAAGAGAACTCCTACTATCAAATAGCCAAGTCTCCCTAGGCAGGGCCGTTACGTAAATCCAGTGGTGAGTGTTGGTGAATGACCAGTCAGGAGCCAGAATGGCTGGAGGGTCCTCAGCTGCCCCCGGGACAGAGATCTCCCTGTCTCCTGGTCTCCTCGAGGGCCTGACACATGGATAGCTCTTGGCTGGCTGCAGTCTCAGCTTGTCACCTTCACCCGTGATTATGACTCACATCATGAAAGAGCAGCCCTGTGTGTGTAGCTGGTGCCCAGTGATGGGTTTAAAACAAGCTGAGTTTCTGTCCCGACAGCAGGTACACCCTGGGCTTGGCCAGCTGCTCCGGCACCACCTTCGAGCCCCTCGGTAGTTATGACCTCTGTGCCCAGGTCCGCAGATGCTGCTCAGATATTCCAGTGGTTTCCAACTCACCCCCTAGCAACCTGGAGAGTGCCCGGTCCCCAGCTGGGTGTGCGCGAAGAGCACGCAGTGGGTTCCCTTGGGTGGGAAGAGGAGAGTCTCTGTTGGGGAGTGACCTTTCCTTGCCCCGCCCCGCCCCGCAGCACAGGAACGAAGCTGCTCTTGGGCCTGGTCCTGAGAGTTTGGATTCAGATCATAGATCTGAGCAAGGCAGGGGTGGGGGGTTGGTTAGAAATGTTGTAGAGTCTTGGAGTTGGGCACTCAGGCAAGTAGGTAGGAGAGATGCCTGGCTGATCTCCACACCCCCTCCTGCTTACTGGTAATCGGCACCCACCACACCAAGCCTTTCTCAGTCTCCTTCAGTTCCCGCTTTCGTCTCAGGCCCTTCCTCTGCCCTCTGGGGACTCCAGGAACCAGGATGAGGGTGGTTGGGAGGCTGGACGGGGCACAGGGAGGGACACCATGTTCTCTATCTGCAATTCACTCCCTGTCTCAGTGTCAACTCCTGTTCCCATAGAAACCTGACCTGGTCCAGAAACACTGGGTGTGAGGATGACAATAATAGACACAAAGGACTGGGGCAGGGGTGCCAGATTTTGGCTACATTCTTAGCTAAGTAGCATTTCTGTAGGCTGATTGGGAGGCCAAGAACCATATAACATTGATGCATTGGAAAAAGGGTTTTCCAGATAAAGCAACCACCAGTTCAGAAAACACATTTGAATACTGTCTCTCGTCACGTTTTGTCCATCTCAGACATCATAACCTATTTAACACTTCCATCCCCACAAAAATCAGAGATGACATTCTCTGGCTGGCGAATCCTGAAAATGTCTTGAGTTTCTCTGCAGAGAGACAGCTAAAGAGGTCCAGCCCAAACAGGCCCGAAATTCATGCTTGGCTCGATGCTTCTCATTTTATGGGAAATGTTTAGCATATGTTCAAATTTTTTTAAAACTCTTAATTATATTCTAAATTTTACAAAATTATTCTAATGTTTAACTGGAACAGTACTTATAAGACTAAGAAAATTCTGGGGAAAAGAGAAGAAAGGGACTTGCCAGATTTAAATATGTATTTTAAAGCTACAGTAATAAAAACACTTTGATACTGGTAGGAAACTGCTCAATACAGACTCCAGTGAGGTGGGAATCTCATATTGAAAGGTGGCTTTGCAGGTCAGTAGGGAAAGATTTAGAAATAGGTTAAGACACCTGAGTAGCCATTGGGGAAAAAATTAAGGTAGATTCCTAATTTATATCTTACACTAAAATTAGGAATGGACTACCTAAACAATATTGTTTAAAATATACATACACATATATAAATCCAGGTGGAGGAAGCATAGAATTAATTTTGGTACTCCTGAGGTGAAGTAGGAATTTCTAAGCATGATACCAGCACTCTTACGTTAGTTCATTTAGAGTAAATTCTTACTGACAGCTGTGTTAGTCAGGGTCCCAGTGGGAAACACATGACACCTTCAGATGGAACAAGCCGCGGGGGAGAGTTTAATAAAGGGAGGATTTAGGAAGGTGTGGACTGATGCAAAGAAACCAAAAGTCCTAGTGCGTACTCCCGGGCTGGCAGAGAGCGGTTACCCAAACTCAGGCAGGGTGGCTGTGCGAAGGTGCTGCCTGTCTGGCAGGAGCTGTGGCCTTGAGCAAAGGGAGGGGACAAGTGCCCGACAGGACTTCTCTCCCGATACCTTCCAGCCCCCCAGCCCACTCTGTGTCCCACCGGCCAACCTCAGCCAGAAGTCAGAAGGCAAGAGAGGTCACTGGTGCGGTTCCCGCAGACCGGCCTCCTGGGCTGTAGAGAGGAACTCAAATCCATGGGGGCAAAGGGAAAAAGTCTAGCACAGGGGTCAAAGGACGTGATTTTTATTCTTATTTTTTGAAGGATTTTAATATATGTTGTCAGTTGGCCTACAGGAAATGTTCTAGTGACTTCCTGTCTTCCCCACTAGTCCTCTCGGAGGTCCATTTTCCCAGACTTCAGCCAACCCTGGGCATTATTAACCTGACCATCATGACTGATTCCTTCTCTACAGTCTGGCCTCTGGCCACTCAGCACCCTCAGAGAAGCCTTCACTGACCGCATCCAAAATCCCCAGCCTCCCCTCCTCCCCATCGCCTACCTTGCTTTCTCTGTAGCCTAGTCAGTCTCTGAGTTAGGCTGTCTACTTTTCTGTTTCTGCCCCTTCAACCTTGCCTGACTCATCCACGGCTTTGTCTGTAACGTGATGCCTCGTATGTGGTGTGTGCTTAATAAATTCTGGCTAAATAAATGTGTTCCCCCCACCCCATCGTTCCCTCTGAGAGACTGTTGATTTCTAACATTGACCAGGCTACTGACGTGTCTCCTTCCTTGTCCCTTCTCTCCTCCAGCTCCCTTACTTCATGAATGAGCTAACTCTGACGGAACTTGACATGGGGGTAGCTGTGCCAAAGATCCTTCAGGCCTTCAAGCCTTACGTTGACCACCAAGGTAACTCTTAACTGGCTCTAGAGAGGAACTGAGCGATTATATGAATGTTAAAATATTCCCACCACTGCAGATTGAAAACCAAGGCTTTGTGTTTGGTGAGAGTTGGAGGCTTCCCTGTTTTTGTGTTTGGACTTCGCTGGTGCAGAATCTGCCTGCAATGGGTTTGATCCCTGGGTCAAGAAGATCCCCTGAAGAAGGGAATGGCCGCCAACTCCAGTATTCTTGCCTGGAGAGTTCCATGGATAGAGGAACCTGGCGGGTACAGTCCGTGGGGTCTCAAAGAGTCAGACACAACTGAGCGACTTTCACTTTAGGGGAGGCGTTTTTAACCATATTTCATGTTGTGTGTCTTCTGTTCTTAATGGTCACAGCCTTAATGATGGGGAGTATATCTGGACTTCCCTTCCCAGTCCTTCTAGTCTTCTGGATCCTTAAGGATCCTCCTCCATCCCAGAGATGCCCACATGCCAGTCACTGGGACCTGAGCTTTCGTGTGACCAGGCTGTGCATGGCCATTGCCCTTGGCAGGGTGCGAGGCGCTGGCTGCGCTTCAGGCCCGCTCCCCTCGCACTTTGCCAGCGTCTCTTATTGCGGAGTGCGGGCCCTAAGGCACGCAGGCCTCAGTAGTCGTGGCGCGCGCCAGCTGAGTTGCCCCCAGGCACATGGGATCTTCCTGGACCAGAGGCGGAACCTGCGTCCCCTGCATTGGCAGGTGGACTCTTAACCACTAGACCACCAGGGAAGCCCAGAGCCTCTTTCCACTTAGACTAGATTTACAGTGTTCCTCAAAAGCTCGGGAACAAAGTAAGAGAGAAAATAACTACAACTTCTCAAGAGAGTGATGTTTGTTTTGAAGTAAATGTTTTGTAAAATTTATAAACTCTAGCATCTACTTTTATCTCTGTAAGGCTCCATCAGATGGCTCCTGAACATATTTAGTGAAATCAAGTTCTGTGTTGTATACATTTGATGTAAATACAAAGAGTTTTTGTTTTTTTTCCAGCTCTACAGTTAGCAGCTCTAACAAGTATTTCATCTGACAGTGAAGCTCATATTTCCTAGTTCTTAGCATCTCATCCAGAGAAGGCAATGGCACCCCACTCCAGTACTCTTGCCTGGAAAATCCCATGGATGGAGGAGCCTGGTAGCCTGCAGTCCATGGGGTCACTAGGGTCAGACACGACTGAGCGACTTCACTTTCACTTTTCACTTTCATGCACTGGAGAAGGAAATGGCAACCCACTCCAGTGTTCTTTCCTGGAGAATCCCAGGGACAGGGGAGCCTGGTGGGCTGCCGTCTGTGGGGTCACACAGAGTCGGACATGACTGAAGTGACTTAGCAGCAGCAGCAGCATCTCATCGATTTCAGAGAAAGAGCAGAGTAATATTTGCAAATCCAGAGGTCCACATAATAGCATGTTGAGATCACCTGTGACCACTTAATCATGTCTACACTTTGATGAAGCTGAGTGTTCCTGCTGCTGCTGCTGCTGCTGCTGCTAAGTTGCTTTAGTCATGTCTGACTCTGTGTGACCCCATAGACGGCAGCCCACCAGGCTCCGCCATCCCTGGGATTCTCCAGGCAAGAACACTGGAGTGGGTTGCCATTTCCTTCTCCAATGCATGAAAGTGAGAAGTGAAAGTGAAGTCACTGAGTCGTGTCCGACTCTCATCGACCCCATGGACTACAGCCCACCAGGCTCCTCCGTCCATGGGATTTTCCAGACGAGTACTGAGTGTTCCCAGGTTTCGTTAATTTCTGATTCACCAAGAGTAAAGCTGGAAAGGATTGTTTCTTTACAAATGGCCTTACTAGAGTTCTGTCAACTGCAAGTGAAATTTTAAAAGCTGCATTATCTACATGTCAGGTGCAGAGCCCGGATCTTAGCCCCGTCAGCATTCCAGGGCGACCTGCCTTCCCTCTGGCTCTAGCAGGCTCTGGGTTGCCCTTTGCCTCATTAGGAATTGGCTGGTAATGAGCTGGTAAATGATCAGCTAACATAAACCTCCTGAGAGTTGGGCTTAAAGAAAGTAAATATAATAATACGTGTGCATGCTCTGTTTTCTAATGCATTTGCAGTCTCTTATCTCAGGACTGTCCTTTGTTGAATCAGTAGAAATTTCCAAAGAGAGGGGGCAGGGCCAGAGCCAGGCTTAGAAGCATTTAAGAAGTGTCCCGGTGGCTGTGAACTCTGCAGCCTCTCAGGGCAGCTTTGTAAGACTTTGAGTGAAATACACTAAAGTCTCTTTCCTGTTCCTCTGGAGCCAGAGCTGCAGCCAGACATTTTATTATACAGATCAAAGCTTTGCCAGTTTTTAATCCATCTGAGGCTTACTTAACTCCTTTCGGGGCAAATTGTAGAGATCTGCCTGCTTACGTAACAAGGAGGAAATGTTACTAAAGAAAGGAATGATAAAGACATAAAGCCTGTGGGTTTTAAAAGTTTGATCAAATTAGGTTTTTCCAATTCTGCAAAGGATGCATGTGATGGTAAAACAGAAATGAACATGAAGGGATGGTGTGGCTTGGGTTCCATTGCTCTAAGAGAAACCGTTGCTTTGGGGGAAATTAAAATCAGGAGTGACTTGTTAAAACTGACTCTAGGGACTTCCCTAGAGTCATCTGCCACCACTGACCTATCCTGGCTCCAGGACACACAGCCGGATCTCATGCAGCAAATAAAGGAAAAGGACCCTTACTTCCTGGGCCACTTTCACTTCCCACCAGTAGCGGGTGGCCAGAAGGTGGAGAGAGGCCGTCCCTTAGAAACTGGCTTTGCACCCTTCTCTGATCCCTGCCTGCCCCCCACACACCTCTTGTGGGGCAGGGACTGGTCTCTTTCCTTCCCCACAGGCCACACAACCTCCCCCCTCCCACCCCTCATCCCCACCGGCTGCTCTCCCCTGGGCCTGACCTTGGAGGGCCACCAGGCCAAGCTCTTTCTGGTTGTTTTATTAACTCTGTTAGGGTAATGTTTACACCTTCATTCATCCAATGAATACCCAAAGTGGGGAAAGCTTGAATATTTAGAAAAGGAAAAAGGAAAATATAACCCTTCATCCCACCACTCAAGAGATAACCGGGTGACTGTTTCTGCTACATTTGGTATATCCATTCTCTCCTGAGCTTTTTTTCTTATGGATAAAAATTAATTTAAAATGATGGATAACCATCAAGGACCTACTGTATAGCACAGGGAACTCTGCTCGATGTTATGTGGCAGCCTGGTTGGGAGGGGCGTTTGGAGCAGAATGGGTACCTGTTTATGTATGACTGAGTCCCTTCGCAGCTGTTCACCTGAAACTATCACAACATTGTTAATTGGCTGTACCCCAAAAGAAAGTAAAAGTTTAAAGAAATTCATGGAAAATGTATAGCTCCTTTTTCCAACCCTTAAAGAATTGGTTAGATTGACTGTTTAGACTTGAGAAGGCAATCGGAGGTTCCCTAGCAGGACCCTGCACTGCTTAGATGAACAAACCAAAGCTCAGAGATGGGGGTGACATGCCAGAGGCCACTCAGCAGCCTCGCCTTCATCCTGCTCCACAGCTTCCAGGCCAGAGGTTCAGGTGCATGCCGGTTCTGGGCCAGGCCACCTGCCTTCGGGCCCTGCTCCTTTGTGATCCCACAGCGAGGCCTCAGGAGGTTACTAGGCACCCAGCACCTCGGTTTCCCCATCCACAGAGTGCTGAGGGCAGGAGCGTCTCCTTTGTTGGTCATAGTGGAGATGAAACCCTTTGCATTACCCTCAGAGAGCCCAGGTGACACGCAGGGAAGCTGTTGGTGTTCACTGCTACAAGCCTGATCAGTAAAATCTTCCCGAAGGGGTGCAGTGGGGACCCTCGGCTGTCGGCCAGGCTTTTATCTTCCACACCTGGAACCAGAGGTCTCAGAGCAGTGCCTGTGGGGGCATCAACAGTGTCAGGATGAACCAGGGACATGGACTGTGACCCCTCTCAGGTTCAGATTAATTCATTTAGTCTTCAGGATGTTTGCAACATGGAATTAAGTCTGCAGATGGTCACTGAGTGGATGAAAAGAGCTGTGTGATACCGGTTTTCCCTGTTTCAAGATACCCAACCAGCAACCCAGGTTTCCACTAAAGAGCTCAGATTCTCTGGAGAGATGACTGTGTCCCACAGGAATGGGAAGCTGGTCTGTCTCCAGAGATGCCCATAGTCGTGACTGGTGGGTCCACCATCTACACTGTCTTCTGGACCTTGATTTATGGTGCCTGGTGCCTTTATTCAGTGCTGTGAGCTGAGTGCAACCAGAGTCGGTGTGTGAGCTTCCCGTGCCGTTGGCTATGCCCTCATCAAGAGAGCAGCTGCCCAGGGCTGACCAATGACAAGGCCAGACTGTGGGGCTCAGCACAAGAACGGCACATAGACTGGCCAGATGGTGTTGCAGGAAGAAAAACATACTTTCTGCGGAAAGGAGAAAAATGTACCCACTTGCAGGTCTTGGGTAAGGTGGGGAGGAGAGACTGATTTGGGACTGTGTCGACCTTGAAAGGTGGAGCCATTCCAAGAACAGTTACAGGTCAAAAGAACCAAAGATGACATCTGTCCTAAAGCACACACCCAAGTACGAGGAACAATACTAGTTTCCTGCGGTATCCCAGGGAGCAGCATGGCACCGGTCTGTTTGCCAGGAACAGAACAGTCACTGATGTGCTTGTCTAAGAGCTGAATAACGCAAACATCCGTTCTTGATAACATATGACTACATCTTCCATTTTGAGAGCTTTTGTTCTTTGGATGCCAGGTGTTGGCTTTCGGAGAGAAAATCAGCCGTCAGTTACAGATAGAGGGAAGTAGGGGAGCAGGTAACACGAGCTGGGCTCAGTGAGCAAGGCTTGTAGAGCCTCTTACCTCCTGAGCTGCCCCTGCCCCTTAACCTGTTCCAGTGAGACTGAGGCCACTTAGTTATTTTAATAGTAAACACAGCAGTGAATTGCTAAGTGAAAGTACTCGACTTTTACCAGCATGGTAAGACTGCTTCTTAGTCCTAATGCCTTTGTGCTCAGTCACTTCAGTGTGTCCGACTCTGCAACTCCATGGACTGTAGCCCGCCAGGTTCCTCTGTCCATGGGATTCTCCAGGCAAGAATATTGCAGTGGGTTGTCATGCGCTCCTCCAGAGGATCTTCTGACCCAGGGATTGAGCCCATCCCCTGCCCAACAGGCAGATTCTGTGCCACTGAGCCACCAGGGAAGCCCTAGTTCAGTTCAGTTGCTCAGGCGTGTCCGACTCTTGGCGACCCCGTTAAATCAACTACCAGGGAGAAGGCGGAAGAAGCTCTGTTCTGCTTGTCTCGGGTGACATGCACCGGGTACATGTTTTACCTGTGGTGGCATCTCAGTCTGCTCTGCTCCCCACAGCCCAGGCTGTTGTTATTCTTCAGGCATCAACTTCCTGAGGATAGGGGTTTAGCTCAAAGTCTTGAGGTCTGATAGCTTGTGTCAAGAACTCAATAAACAGGACTCTCCTGGTGGTCCAGTGATTAGGAATCCACCTTGCAATGCAGGGGACATGGGTTTGATCCCTGATCAGGGAACTAAGATCCTACATGCCGTGGAACAGCTAAGCCTGCGCCCCGCAACTGCTGAGCCCGAGTATCACAACTAGAGAGCCCGTGCACTGCAACAAGAAAGATCCCGCATGACGTGATGAAGATCCCACGTGCCGCAGCTAAGATCCACTGTGGCCAGGAGGGGGAAAAAAAAAAAGAAGCTATGTTAAAAGAAAAAAAAGAACTCAGTAAACATTTTGGGGTGGAGTTGCACTACTACTCACTTTGGCCGCAGTCTCCCTCTGGACAGCAGTGGTGGTGGAAGCTGATCCTTGCCTTACGAAGTTGAAGAGAAACAGAAAAACAGCCTTCTGAGCTCTTCAGGTCCTTGTGTGAAGCCTGACTGAAGCTTGTCACGTTCATTGTCAGCTGTGTTTTCCCTGTTGCCAGTGAAAGGCCGATAGGGACTTGTTGCAACCAGGTGCCACCCTTCACCACTGGACAGCCTCGCAGCATGAAGACCCCTCGTGTGGTGGAGACCTCATGGACTGAGTGTTTGGGTCCCTCCCAGATCCATCTGTTGAGGCCCTGCCTGCAATGCGATGGTAGAGACAGGGCCTTTGGAGTGATTTGGCTTAGACAACGTCACGATGGGATTAGTGCTCCCATGAGAAGACACCAAGAGAGCTAACTCACTGTGGGCCACAGGAGGACACGGGTGAAGGTGGCTGTCTGCAAGCCAGGAAGAGAGCCCTCACGAGGACTGGATCGGCCGGCACCTTGATCATGGGCTTCAGCCTCCAAAACGGTGCCAAATAAGTATCCGTTTTTCAGCCACGCAATTTGTGGTATTTTGTTGCACAACCTGAGAGACTAAGACAAGACGCTTTGCGTTCGCGCTCTTTCCAGAGAGCCTCTCAGGATGACTGCCCTGTGCTGTGCTCAGTCATGTCCGACTCTTTGCGACCCCACGGACTGTAGCCCGCCAGGCTCCTCTGTCCATGGGATTCTCCAGGCAAGAATACTGGAGTTGGTTGCCATGCCCCTCCTCCAGGGGATCTTCCCCACCCAGGGATCGAACCCACCTCTCCTGTGTCTTCTGCACTGCAGCTGGATTCTTTACTGCTGAGCCAAGGGGAAGCCCACCTTACTCCTGTTTAAAGACTTAAAAAATGGTCCTGCTCCTTAACTTCTGGTTTTTGTCCTTGAGCGCTACCAAGACCAGGTGGTTATAGGAAGCAGAATTTTAAAAATTATTTATTTATTGTTGTTATTTTATTTGCTTCTTTGGGCTGCGCTGGGTTTTCATTGCTGCACATGGGTTTTCTCTCTAGTTGCGGCAAACAGGGCCTACTCCAGTCTTGGTGTGCAGGCTTCTCTTGTTGGGGAGCACAGGCTCAGGGGAGTGTGGGCTCAGTACTTGCAGTTCCCCGGCTCTGAGGCACAGGCTGATTGCTCTGCGGCATATGGTCATCTCCCAGATCAGGGATCAAACCTGTGTCCCCTGCATTGGCAGGGGGATTCTTATCCATGGTTCCTCCGAGGGAGTCTGGAAGCCGCATTTTAAATGAAATGCCTCACAAGGAAGTCTTAATCTTTGTCAAGAGCCCAGAAGAAACCGTTCCCGCGCTCACCCAGGTGAGGAGTGTGCAGCCCGTTGGGGTCAGGGTGCCACTCGGGACAGCGTGTGTCCCCACTTCACAGTGTTGCTACATTTGTCTCTTTCTGGTAACTGTCGATTTCATCCTTCAGTTCTGCAGGGTGGGAGCTCCCAACTCACTATGTAACCAGGTGGTCTTGGCTCCAGGTGTATATGCTCCAAGGTTTTCAGGGCGATTTTTGCTGCTGGGTCATTGTCACAGAAACATGTTTTTTTCTTTGCATCTAATGTTCAAATAGTCATTTCATCCTCTTCTGAATGCAAGCACGCCATATTAGGATAATTTGAGTGTTTGTACTTTATATATGTGTTTAAAGATTCTCAAACCATTCTTGACTCTACATCTTCACTGAGAACGAGGACTGAGCAGGGCCCCGTGGGTGGGTCTCAAGGGACATACTTTGTTCAGTCGCTCAGTTGTGTCCAACTCTTTTGAGCCATGGACTACAGCACACCAGGCCTCCCTATCCCTCACTGTTTCCCGGAGTTTGCCCAAGTTCGTGTCCATTATTGAATTGTTGATACCATCCAACCATCATGGGACATAAATAGTGATACAAAAACAGGCTCTATCCCCTATGCAGAAGCTTGGTCAGATGTCCATGTCCCACCCCCCACTTCCCAGCCAGACAGGGCTATCTGGCTACCCGGTGCAGCCTCTTCCCTCTGGCCTCTTGGCCTCCTCTGGTCTGGTTCCCAAGAGCCACGGCAACAACAGCAAGCCAGGATGCAGCCCAGAGTCGTGGAAGGAAGTGAAAGGGAAGAGCCCTGCCAGGATGCACCAGGCGCTGGCTGTGTAAGCAGCATCATCTCCCTGGTATAGAGGAGGAGGCTGGTGCCCAGAGGTCGAGAAATTAACCCAAGCCCTGGTCCATGTGACTGGGCTCCACGTATTCTTCTCCCCTCTTTCCAGCTTCAGCTCAGATGGGCCAGACCACAGGTGACTGGGTGGAGTGTCCTGATGACCACGGTGTGCACCAGCTGTTTACCAAACCTTTATCCATATCCCCTTATTTAAAAAACAGACGAATGCTTCCACTTTATAACAAATAAAATTCTGGTTCTTTTTAATATGAAGCCTTAGCTGACTCATGTTTTGTACAGCAGAAACTAACACCATTGTTAAGCAGTTGTATTCCAGTTAAATAAATTGATTTTAAAAAAATAAAGAGGGAAGCTAGGGATAAGTACAAATGGAAAGTTATGTATGACTCTGGAATTTTAAAACTTGTTAGCACTAAAATAAAAAATGTGTGTGTATATATGTATATAAATATAACAACCTTCAAAAGGAATCCGAACTAGTAATATCTATTGGAAACCTGAGTAGGGTTTTCAAAGGAAATGATCGTGTATGAATACAGACAGCAAGCAGGTAGTTTGAGTCTATTGATTCTCAAGTTAAATAAAGCTGGAGATACACAAAAACAAATAACTTATTTTTTTAAGAAGTATCTTCTTTATTGATGTTCTATTTATATTGAGCTTAAAAATCTATTAATATCAAGCCTTTTACCCTAATCCCCTTTCTTTTGGACGTGATTAATGACTAAATATCTTTATTAGAGCAGGTGTGCCCTTATTTCCAGTAATAGTGCCTTTGGAAACCAAGCTAATTAATGATTTTTAAGTGTTTAACTTAAGAAATAGAGCAGTTTTGTGAGTTGCTGCAAAAACATTCACAGCTGATCTGCATATCAATTAGCCAGGTCATTCATGGAAAATAATTACCTTCAATTATGATAAAAAGGAGTTTGGTGAAAGCAAAATGGAAATTATTCTGCCTTAGTGAGGAGTTGTACCATTAATGCTTGGTGGCCAAACAGGGAATAGGTTATTTACTGTAATTACTTGAAAATGCAGCTGTGTGTGAACATGATTTTCAATTAATTTCCTGCTTCCTTTTAGATATTTATCATATAAGTTTATTAACATCTAAACACCCACATCTAAAGGACCACATTTTGACGGTAAAGGACCACATTTTGACAGTAAGTCCATGAGGTGCTGTGGCGCTTGGAGTGTCAAAATCACAGTGTGGTCTGTCCTGCCTGCTGAATTCTAGGACCTTGGGTAGAAGGTCATGAGATGACCTCTGTTTGCATTTTAGACATCTGGTCAGTGGCCACTTCTGATGGGCCTTCCCAGTGAAATTCCACAAAGCCAAAGGCCTCTAAGATAACGTTGTCATCAACATGAGTGATTTCTAAGGAACAGGTTTTAAAGCAAAGATATACAAAGTGGTTACCCAGCTTTATCTGGATAATCCTGGGTAATACTTTTGCTCCCATTACTACACAACTTCCAGAAAGAAAAGGGTTGTAAAAGGTCTTGTCACCATCCTTATAACACCAAGCTAAACCTGAACCATTTTCTGTGCCCCTCCCCAACCCCACTCCCCAAGAGGGGAGAATTTTAAGAAAGACAGTGGTTCTCACTTGTGTCTTGTAAGAGCACAACCTGCTGTGAAGTCTCTGCACCTCTCCTCTGCCTCTAACCCACTGAGAATCAGCAGACGTCATCCCGCCTTTGTCCTGAGACAAGCCGTCTCCTCCTGTGGGTTGTGTTTCTTACTAAGTGTAAGAAGACCCCAGAGGACTGGACTCTTCCACCTCTAACAATGTGTGCTGAGGTCACAGTGATCATTGTAATGGGTGTTGAAACGCTGGCAATTTTCCAGATGCTTGAACTATTTCTAGAAGCTTCTCATTTCACAGTCTCCTCTCACATGCCTTGGTAGTACAGGCAGTATATATAGACTTGCAATATGATACCTACTTAGATACTTTAAAATATAGCTTTTAATACTGTTATTCGTAGTCATGTTTTTCTAGGGGAAAGAATCCTTTTTTTTTTTTTTTTAAATCCTTTCTCCAGGACTCTGGATCGATTTGGAAATGTCCTACAATGGGTCCTTTCTGATGACTCTCGAGACCAAAATGAATTTGACCAAACTAGGTAAAGAGCCTCTTGTTGAAGCCCTGAAGGTTGGAGAAATTGGCAAAGAAGGGTAAGGGGCTATATGAATTTACTAACCCAACCCCAGGGAACCTCCTCCTCCCTCCAGCCCTTGAGAAGCAGCTTTGTTGTGTAGTAGGCCCAAGGTTGAGTGAGCTTCCATGAACGTATTTCCTGGCCACAGAGGATTTCAGGCAATGTTTCCTGGTTTCATCCCCTGCAGACCATGAATCCCCAACTTCTGCTCAGTGCCATTGGCCACCAGCCTTGGGGCTGATTCGGATCAGCAGGGCAGGCTGCACAATAAAATGCTCTGTGATAAGAATCACCATCCAGAAAGTTCTTTCTCCAACTTATAGCCACAAATAGCAATATGTGGGCCAGGCTGAGGTCTTTCGGAGGTCTATCTGCTTTAATCACAGTGTCAGAATTATTTATAATTAGATGATTGATTTTGCAGCCAAGAGGGTGCTTCTAAAGTGTTTTGAAATGTATTTTCCCTAAATAATACACCATTGATTTTCTTAGTAAATGCCTGTCTTTGTAGAAGATACTGCATCTGCTGCGGGGTTGTCTGATTTTGTAAATATTCCCAATTTTGAGCCAATTGATGAAGCTGATTTTTTTCCCTTAGATGCCTAGACTGAATAAGCTGGGACCTTTTACATTCCCACACACCTTAAAAATGACTGCTTCAGATGACAAATTTAAATTATATTGTTGTTATCCGACTGAAAAAATGCTGATTAGAGTCTGCATCTCACATCTTTAACCTGTTTGCATGGAATGAGTAGTAAAATGATAAGAAATGCCACCAGGAGCCACCCTCCCAGAACCTGAATATAGATATAAGACACAGACTCCTCTTAGGTGTTTGCTTTGTTATGATGCTGCCCTAATGCTTGTAATTCACACTTGTGGTAGACACACAATAGATGGGGGAGTTGGATCATACATTCCAGAACTTTCACTGAGATGATTCTGATGTGTCCAAGAGATTTAATGAAAATGTTTATATTTTAATTACTGGAGAATCTCACCTGCTGTATGCAATCTAACCTGTGTCTGTGCTGTTTTCCTTTCACCTTTCTACTGTTTGTTAAAATGTGTTTGGATTCGGCAATCTGTGGATTGTGTTTTCCGGTGAGTGCTATTGATCGGCCCTCCGTGTAGCATTTCATCCCCCCATCAGTGCTGAGTCTCATGTGGACCCATGTGACACCACAAGGAAGCTTGTCCTTTCATCACATCCCCTGACATAAAGGCCCCGTTTGTAGACCTGAGAGGATTGAGATCAGGAGCACTTAAGAGGCTTTCCTTGATTGGGATCGCCGGGGCTCTGATCCAGCCCTTGAGTCAAACCCAGCTTCTGTCCCCGGCTACCCTCCCCAGTGCCATGCCCTGCTGAGCGCCATCAGGCCAGCTTCAGCATAGCAGAACTGCAAAGACAGCTCCCAGCAAAACCAAGCACCGTAGGCAGCAGCGGTCTTGAAAGTGAGCTCTAGCTAACCAGGGGCGAGACAGAGCAGACTAAATCAGGAGCATTTGTGCGGGGAGCCCTTTCGGGAAACAGCCCCGTGCTGCCCAAAGCTGCTGGGGCTCCACTAGAAAGAAGGGGGTCTTGTGGGCAGGTGCAGCCCCATCATGGCCGGGTCCCTGAGATCCCTGCCGCTGAGGCGTCCCGCGTTCACTGTTACTCAAGTGGCTCTCCTGGAGCAATTTCAGGTTCATAAAACTCGGCTGATCAGAGGATGGACATGTTTCTGAGCAAGCAGTGCTTCTCTAAACTGCATGAAAAATATCCTCTGCTTTAAGAATATAATGATATTATATTTAATGTTTAATATATATCTAAAGTACCATTTTTTCCCCAGTAGAGTCTGGAATGTTTTGCCTTCCTGTGAGGGTATTAACTTTTATGTTGATGTGTAATTGGCTGTCATTTAATTTTAAAAGCAAAGACAAATATAATTCCAAAGCACTTGACCTTGGGAGAAAAAGGCCTGGAAAAATGAACCCTTAACCCGTCTTTTTTTCTGCAAAAAGGACCCAATTGGGAATCTGAGCATTCTGGATCCTTGCTCCAAAAGATGCCTACACACACACCACTTGGCTCACAATATCTGGGAGCTTCGAGAGCCTCTGGAAAGCTCATCTGTACCTAAGAGCCTAATCCCAGAAGTATCACTTCTCAGTCACAGAGCTGAGGAATCACCCTGAGGCTGAGTACCAGAGGAGAGGCGGAGTCCCTGCACCTGTGGCTGGTGCATGATCCTTGGTTTCCTTCAGGAAGCCCCTCCTAGAGCCGCGAGTGTGAGGAGTGGGCCAGCAGCAGCCCTTTCCTCCCTTTATCTTGTGGCCGCCAGTCCAAGGCCCACTTCCTGCCGGGGGCTTGTCCCCTGTCGTCCTGCTCTGGCAGGGCCTCTGCTTGGTCTCACTGCTTTTGTCCGACTCCCTTTAAGCATGCAAATGACTGTGCCCTGGGAAGTCCCCAAGGAAATGGCTGCTCAGCCCTCTGGAAGTCCTACTTTTCGTAGAAAGTCTGTTTCCGTCCTCACGTCATCACCCCAAGGCTGGTGGTGAGAAGTCTGTGTTTCTTCACTCTAGTGAAGGCCTGTCTCTTTGAAATGTGGGTTCACTTTGTACTTGCAGACTTTTTCCTTTAGTCTTTTCATTTGCCCAATAGTTATGGTAACTTTGGGCTGTAAGACGCTCAAAATGGAATTCAGGTGGTGAGCTGGGCTCTCGGAACTTTAGGAATTGCCTGAAGGGTACCTAAGTGAGTCAGGAAGGGGGAATGTTCTGCACGCTGGCTGTTCTTTAAATGCACACCAGGGCCAGCATTTCCTGTAAAGCACACGGCCTGTCTGTGCTCTACCACGGCAGCCTGGGCTGGTGTTTGAGTCCCATAGGGGGTCTCCCCGACCTCCATATTAGGCTGCTCAGTGTACCCGAGTCCACTACCCCGCACCGAGGCCCTGATGTCCTGGGAACCGCGTCCTTGTCATCCACACTGTGACTCAGTCTAACTGTGGGTGTACATGCACGTGTATCTGTAGCAGTATGGGCCTGATTTCTGTTAAAGAAAACGAACACTCTCAAGAGTGTGGTTCCCTGCAAGCAGTCGCCTCACTGGGCTGTTTAATTATGCACCCTTCACTTGAAGCATTCTTTGGAGCTCCTTTGTAGAGCTGCCTCTAGTGTCTGTGACCTTCTTTTAAGTACTCTGACAGCAAATCATCCTACTTTTTCTAGATGAATCAGATATTTGAGTAATTGCCAGGCATCACTCAGAGGTCCCAGTGATTATGGGGCTAAGAAATGTTTGGCTCAAGACAGACTATCAGTGATAAAATAATTTGCTTTTCCTATGTGTCTGACTCCAAGCACATTTCCAAAAAGATTTTTAGCAGAGGCAGTGAAACTGGAATCAGCCCTTTAAGGTGACTCTTAGAAAGGATATGACTCTCATCTGGAATCCCAAGGTGTGTTTTAAAAAATAGGCTTATCATGTTCTAGCACACCTTATATATAAGAATGTGCAGGGTGTCTTTCCTTTAAATTCATCCTAAGTCTGAGATCACAAAATGCATATTCAGTTATAAACTTGAATCAGCCAGACATTTAGCCCCACTTTTAATTAGTGTTGGTGCCGCATAACACAGCTCCCCGGGCAGAGAGGAGAGGTACCATTTAGCCACAATCAGAATTTCATGTCATCTGATCTATTTTAACTTATAAGGCATTGTCTAAATTATTAACTTCAAGCCACAAAATTTGTCCTGTTCTCTGTCCTGCGGAGGGTTAATTCAGGAACCCGAGAGCTCACTGCAGTGCTCAGCCTTTGGCATCTTCTGCCTCAGGTCAGGAGGCTGCCAGATGACAAATACCAGTGGGGACAGGAGGGGCCAGTGGCTCTGCAGGTTTCACTGCGGTCCAAGATACCGAGGCAGCCTTTGGTGCTGTGTAGATTCCTTACCTGGCAGCATGCGGTCTGAACCAGGGGGCACCGTCATGTTCCTAAGAAGTAAGCTAGGTTTCTGAGAAAGGTCATATTATCTTTGGGGATTTACTTCCTGACTTTCTTCATCCCAAGTCCCTGTGTAAACTTTTTAGGAATCCTGCTTTGCCTTTTATATAAAAGAAGAGCCCTGTGAGGGCTGCCCAACCCTTGAAAGGGCTGAGATGGTTTTTGTGGCAGGGACATTTCCTGGACCAGCCAGGCCTCTGATGGAAGGAGGAAGAGTCAGGTGCTGTCCCCGAGGCCGGGGACAAGAGGCCTTTGTGTCTGCAGAGGGAGTTTCTTCTCAACGCCACACTCAAGCCTGTTGGCTAGAGTGTGGGCTCTAATGTTTCAGAGCAGGGTTGAGGAGGATCCGGGTGTCCTGCCAGGGAGGTCCTCTTACAGCCGGGCTCCTGTTTCAGGGCGGAGATTTCAGAGCCCTCCTCCCCCATGCTGGGACCTCAGCTGGGCCTTCAAGGCCACACTGGCAGGTGTGCTCTGCCCTTGGGTGCCCTTGGCGGCCAAAAGATGAGCACCCGTATGGGCTTCTGGTGGCCACGGACAGCATCTGAGGAAAACCTCAGAGAGTTTCGAATGCAGGAGATGGGACCTAAGCTGGGACGCCTTCCCCTGTCCTGGTGACTTTGTCCTCAGAATTACAAGACCGACCCTCTGCTTAGTGACCACTGATAGCGTAACAATGTTCAGAGATAGTTCTGTCCCTTGTTCATTTTGTCCCCATCAAGTCTCTGAGCCTGAGATAGGACCTGCCTTCTCTCTCTGCCTCTCAGGAAGTAAAGCCTCCCTTCAAGGAGGAAGCTGCCTTTTGTGGGGCCAGAGCTCAGCTGGGAGCCCTCCAGTGCCCTCAGTGGGGAGCCTGGATCACTCGCCACTGCTGGTGACCCAGACCCTCCAGGCCTCTGGAAACTGAGAACCTACCCTGGAAAGATTCATGAGGAACATTGCTCTCTGGTGAAGCTTGTCATTACTTTATTTTTTAAAAGTTTTAAACTCGTACTTCTCCTGAAAGGCTCCTGGCTTCCCATGTCAGTTGCCTCCTGGAATCCCTTGAGATTTGTACCTCTGGTTGTTGGCTTTTTCTGTGACCTTCAGGAGCTGGGGCAGGAGAAGGAGTATGTAACTTCACAAGGAAGCAGTCTCCAGCCAAAACTAACTTGGAGATGACTAAGCCAGAAAGCACAATTTTTTTGAACTCAGCCAGTGTCAGAGGACTTGCCTGAACATCCCCGTCATCCATGAGGTCACGTCACTAACATGAGCTGCCCGTCACCCATGCAGTCTTCATTCGTTCCACTCACCTCCCATTGGCTGCTCTGCACTGTGGACGAGATCACTGCATTCTGTGTGGACCGCATCACACTCCTGACCGCCTGTCTTTCTGATGCATGCGCAGAATCCAACCCTCCCGGCGCAAGTCCTCGGCGGTTCTGCCCGGGACTGGGCGCTGAAGGGTCTCCCAGTGGACCAGGCCCACCCGAGGATTCCGGGATTAGGCCTCTTTCGTCTGGGTGAGGGGGCCGGGGAGTATGGTGGCGGTGGAGCGCGTGCTCTTCCAAGCAGAGCCTGCGCTGGGCGGGCAGCCTGGTGACTCTGCCCTGATCAGTTGCAGGCCCAGGGCCTTCTGTCTGGCCGACAGCGACGAGGAGTCCTCCAGTGCTGGCTCCTCCGACGAAGACGATGCCGCAGAGCCCAGCGCCGGAGACAAACCGCTCCTCCCAGGGGCTGAGGGGTGAGTGGACCCAGCTTCTGGGGTCTCCCGAGGGGGGGCCTGGGGGTCTCAGGGCCGTAAGTTGGGCATGAGCTTTGTATCGCCTTTTCCTTCTCTGATCTTCCTTCCTCCTTCACTTTGAGTGAATGGTTTTAGCATTAATAATTCAAAGCCAGTGGCTTAATTTTCGAGACCCCAAATCAAAAACACCCGAATAGTTTCCCCTTTTAAGAGTCCAGACCAAAATGGTTTTCTCAGGCCCTTGGAGTAAAGACTACCAGAATGGAAGGGAAGTGTAACACGGGACCATAAATTGCACAGCACCTCCCCCTGGTGTCGTTGGGGAGCATTACGTCCCTTCTTACGGGTCACGTGCCTCGATCTGTTAATAGCTCCTACAAAGTTGAGACATTTTAATGATTTCCTTGGTGGATTTTGGAAACGTGGATCACTTAGATGACCTTTTGGATCATGAGCTTCATTTGGAGGGTTCCTTTTGCCTGTTACTTGGACTGTGGAATGATCCAAGTGCTTAGGCTGCCTCTCTGTAAGGATCTTTTAATTATTTACAGTGAGCAAAGAAACTGAAATAACAGAAAGAAACCAAGTGATTCAGAAGCCTTTTTAAAAAAATCAACCTGTTAACTTTTGAAATCCTAGAGAAGATAAAAAGAGGCCAGATGTCTGAGGAGTTAGCAGTAGTGTTTGTGTGCAGTTTAACTCCCCACCTGACCTTCTTTAGAGTGATGGCTTTTTCCTACACACGTACCTACACTACTCCTGAACTCCAGATCTGCGGAGGATTTTAAGAAACAAATACCCTCTCTCCTCAGGGCAGTCATAGGTCGATGTGGCCTGATACAGAAGCTTACTTTCCTGGCCTGCCGGATCTTGATGTAGCTATTCTCTTGAGATGCTCCTAAAACTCTTTGACAAGTAATTGCTGCTCAAAGTTAGTGTGACACTATCTGAAAGGCAGCCGTTTTACTGTGCTCTATGGCCCTGTTAATGCAGCCTGATGTCTTATTTGCTATATAGAGACGATGAGATTTTTTTTTTCTAAGAGGGCACGAGATTTGTATTCAGTATTTGAAAGTTATTAAGGAGAGCAGGTGAGATGCATTCCCTGCCTGCACTGTGGGAACTTGGCCTGACTCTCAATCATCAAGACTAGGCTCCATCTGATGTCTACACCTTATCTGAACTAGTAGTTCTCACCTAGGGGTTATTTTGTTCTCCCTAGGGAACATTCAGAAAACGAAGATCATGGCATCTGGTGCCATCACTTCATGGGGCATAGATGGGGAAACAGTGGAAACAGTGTCAGACTTTATTTTGGGGGCTCCAAAATTACTGCAGATGGTGATTGCAGCCATGAAATTAATAGACACTTACTCCTTGGAAGGAAAGTTACGACCAACATAGATAGCATATTGAAAAGCAGGGACATTACTTTGCCAGCAAAGGTCCGTCTAGTCAAGGCTATGGTTTTTCCAGTGGTCATGTATGGATGTGAGAGTTGGACTGTGAAGAAAGCTGAGCGCCGAAGAATTGATGCTTTTGAACTGTGGTTTTGGAGAAGACTCTTGAGAGTCCCTTGGACTGCAAGGAGATCCAACCAGTCCATTCTAAAGGAGATCAGCCTTGGGTGTTCTTTGGAAGGAATGATGCTAAAGCTGAAACTCCAGTACTTTGGCCACCTCATGTGAAGGGTTGACTCATTGGAAAAGACTCTGATGCTGAGAGGGATTGGGGGCAGGAGTAGAAGGGGACGACAGAGGATGAGATGGCTAGATGACATCACGGACTCAGTGGACGTGAGTTTGAGTGAACTCCGGGAGTTGGTGATGGACAAGGAGGCCTGATGTGCTGCAATTCATGGGGTTGCAGAGTCAGACACGACTGAGCAACTGAACTCAACTGAGGGGACATTTATCAATATCCAGAGACACTTTATTGTCTTAATTGCTGGGAGATAATGTACTGTTGACATCAAGGCAGCCAAGGTCAAGGATGCTGCTAAACATTTCGTACAGAGGAGCGTCCACAGCAAAGAATTGCCCAGTCAACAGTGTCAGTGGTTCTGCTGTTGAGAAACTCTGGTCTAAAATCAGTGAACAGAGAGCCAAGTTTCTGTTTATGAAGGAACAAAGTCCACACTAACACTTGCCTGTCTCTCTCATTTAAAGGTATGTTGGAGGTCATCGAACAAGCAAGATCATGAGGTTTGTTGATAAAATTACCAAGTCAAAATATTTCCAAAAAGCAACAGAGACAGAATTCATTAAAAAGAAGATTGAAGAAGTCTCCAATACACCCCTACTGCTAACTGTAGAAGTACAAGAATGTAGAGGAACCTTGGCAGTCAACATTCCACCTCCTGCGACTGATCGAATATGGTGCGTATGTAGAAGGCCCCTCGGGGTCAGCCAGTAATTCCCTTTGAGCATGATCATAAAAGTCATAGTCTGCTGACCCTTGACATTATGGAAGGTACCTTCTTCCTGGGAAGAAGTACTTTCAAATGTTTTTCTTGGGACCTTAAAGTTAGTTGTAAATCTGATTCCATTTTTCTTCTGTGAGTGAGTGGTTAATTCAAATATAAAGATACACCTCAGGGCTTCCCAGGCGGTACAGTGTAAAGGATCTGCCTGCTACTGTAGGAGACACAGGAGATGGTGTTCGATCCCTGGGTTGGGAACATCCCTGGGGGAGGAAATGGCAACCCACTCCAGTATTCTTGCCTGGAGAATCCCATGGACAGAGGAGCCTGGAGGGCTACATCCATGGGCTCACAAAGAGTCAGACACGGCTGAGCAACTGAGGCACGCACGTGTGGAATTACGCCATGAAATGATGGTTCAGATTAATCTTCGAAATGTCCCTTGTGGTCCAGTAGTTAAGACTCGGGGCTCCCACTACAGGGGGCATGGATTCAGTCCCTGGTTGGAGAACTGAGATACCATAGGCTGCAAGTTGCAATCAAAAATTAAACAAGAAAATGCTCATCTTCACACTTGGGAAGAGTTAAGGTCAACCGGTGAAGTTTGTGGGATGAGCTGTTTCTAGGTCTTCCTCCTCTCTCAAGTCAACCCTTTCCACCAGGAAGAAGAGCTGTGATTTGTAGAACCCTTATTCTCTGCCGGGCCAGTCCTCACAGCTTCCTGTGGAGACACGGCTACCATTATGCCCTACTTTGCAGATGGGGATCACACATCCAGCAGAGTCCTTGGCGGTGAGGGAAGACTTCCCCAGGTCAGACCTGCACATTGAGGAGGCAGGATGTGTGCTTGGAAACTCTGGTAGATTGTGAAAGTCCCTCAGTCGTATCTGACTCTTTGTGACCCTGGAATTCTCTAGACCAGAATAGTGGAGTGGGTAGCCTTTCCTTTCTCCTGGGGATCTTCCCAACCCAGGGATCAAGCCCAGGTCTCCTGCATTGTGGGTGGATTCTTTACCAGCTGAGCCACCAGGGAAGCCCAAGAATACTGGAGTGAGTAGCCCATCCCTTCTCCAGCAGATCTTCCCGACCCAGAAATTGAACCATGGTCTCCTGCATTGTAGGTGGATTCTCTCCCAGCTGAGTTACTGAGAAGGATGACCCAAAGAGTTGTCATTTGAATGAACCAGTGGGTTTTAACTCTATCTGCATGTCGCAATCACCTGGGGACTTGTTAAAGCTGTGCCGAGCCCAGCCCCCATGATTCTGGGGTTGGGAGACTAAGCTAGGACTGAGAATCACTGAAAAAAAAATTATTCATGATCCCAGCAAAAGAAAATCACTATTTCTAAATCTCAATTTTAAGTTGGCAAGTAAGACCTATAAATGTGCGTAAGGGTATATAGTGATTACATAAAAAGACCTCATTGTACCATAAGCTACACTCATGAAAAAGATTGTTGTTGTTGTTTAGTTGTTAAGTCATGTCTGACTCTTTTGCAGGCCCATGGACTGCAGCCCACCAGACTTCTCTGTCCATGGGATTTCCCAGACAAAAATACTAGAGTGGATTGCTGTTTCCTTCTCCAGGGGATCTTCCCAGCCCAGGGATTGAACCTGAGTCTCCTGCATTGGCAAGCAAATTATTTAACCCTGAGCCACCAGGGCAGCCCCTATGAAAAAGATACATCTGTTCTCTCATCACATGAAACCAGAATGTTGCTGCACATCCTTGGTGTTCAGAAGGACTTGTAAAAATGACTACAAAAGGGTTGTTTAATTGGCTAATCATTTAATGATGATATTGGTGTTTTCCTAGTAAAAACTTCAAAATACTATTTAGGATTTTATTTTTAAAAAGTAGTATTTTCATTGGAAGAACATGAAAACCACAACAAAAACTAAGAACCTATAACTTTATCATCCAAAAATAACCAGATAATACCTTACTGTGCAGCTTAATAGAAAAAAAATTTTTTAACAGTAAGAGTTGACTTAGGAGTTACAAACACCACTGCTCAATGGTAATTAAAATTAGAGGCCTCTAACCTAATAGCTCTGGAGAAGGCAATGGCACCCCGCTCCAGTACTCTTGCCTAGAAAATCCCATGGACAGAGGAGCCTGGAAGGTTGCAGTCCATGGGGTCGCTGAGGGTCTGACACGACTGAGCAACTTCACTTCCACTTTTCACTTTCATGCATTGGAGAAGGAAATGGCAACCTACTCCAGTATTCTTGGCTGGAGAATCCCAGGGATGGGGGAGCCTGGTGGGCTGTCATCTACGGGGTCGCACAGAGTTGGACACGACTGAAGTGACTTAGCAGCAGTAGCCTAGTAACTCAGCAGTAAAGAATCTGCCTGCAATGCAGGAGATGTACAAGATGCCAGTTCGAGCCCTGGGTCATGAAGATTCCCTGTAGGAGGAAATGGCAACCCACTCCAGTATTCTTGCCTGGAAAATCCCATGGACACAGGAGCCTGGCGGGCGATAGCCCATGGGGTTGCAAAGACTGGACATGACTGAAGCTACTTAGCATGCACAGCCTAGTGCTCCTCAGTGCATGCTTGAGTGCTGAACAATTTGTTACTAATCCACAAAGATACCTATACGTATTCAGAGTGTTTAGAATACTTACAGCAACTTGCCATTTTTATCATATGGGCAGACCTTGTCTGACTATGCTTTGCTTTCTTGTTCTTGCCCATACTGCATTTTTACAGATTAAAAGTTTGTGGCAACCCTGTGTTGTCAGATGATAGTTATTTTTTTTTAAGCAATGTAGTATTTTTTGATTGATGTATATGCCTTGTTTTGCACACCTAGTAGACTACAACATAGTGTAAATATAATTTTTATATGCACTGGGAAACCAAAAATTCACGTGACTCTCTATTGCAATGTAAGCTTTGGTGCAGCAGTCTGGAACTGAGCCCACATATCTCCAAGGTGTACCCGGATGTTTTAAAACGTTGGTCTATAATGGATCAATGTTTTTAGTTTGAGAGTACAGTCTCTTGACTGGATACCTTACCAACAGTCCTGAGTGCCAGTTGGCTCCTCTGAGAAGCTGCAATGATCATAGTGTAGAGTATGGAGTGAAAAAGCAGGTTATAGAAGGTTCTCTGTTTATGTATGCATATTAGGAGTGTGGGGGAATGGATCGTGTTTCTCTCAGTGGTCCTATCTTGGTTATGAGATCCAGAGAGAGACAGTGTTATTTCCTGCTTTATACACATTTATCTTTGGGGTTTTGTAGCAGACGTATCGTACTCTCATAAAAATAGAAAAAAAAATATCCTCGCCATTTTAGGAAAAACAAAACCCAGAAACCATGCCCAGGTCATGGACTTCCCAGTGGTGTTTCCTGGTTGTCTTAGTTTGTCAGAACTGTTCCCCAGTCATCACAGCCCTGGGTCCAGGGACACGGAATTCACAATTCATACCTGCTGCAGTGGAGTATTTGTTTTTTAGAAGGGATTTTCAGAAGAAGAAAACATTTTCAAGTACTGATAAAGCCTTGTGTAAATAAGGAATGTTTACTCTGGGTACCATCCGCTTCTTTCCTTTGCTTCTAAATGTGGTTGTTTGTCTTCTTTTAAAAGGTATGGTTTCCGGAGGCCACCATATATTGAGCTGAAAGCTCGGCCAAAACTTGGAGAGAGAGAAGTGACTTTAGTTCATGTGACAGACTGGATAGAGAAGAAACTGGAACAAGAGTTTCAGGTACACCTGCTGTGTCATCTAGTATTTCATGCTGAGTCTAAAAGCTCCGGGTAGAACTGAACTTGACGTGGTTCAGGATCCTCCTTGGAAAATCTGATGAAAGCTATGAACCCTCATCTGGGGAAAGTACAGATGTGATCAAAGAGACATAAAATTTCACGTTTAGTTTTGGAAACCCTGAAACCCATCCACACCCTGTTACATAGTCTTCAGAGGAAACTCAAAATGTGGGGGTCAAAGAGCAAAATGACTGTCATGTCCCAGTAGGCCTGCCGAGGGTTAAGTTGTCCATCTGCTGGGACCATCTTTGGACTTTTTCTCTAGGTGGGGCCTGGAACTGGCCAGAGAATAGCACCTGGGCTGTGGTCAGGGAAGTCATTTCTGCCCTTGTATGGTACCCACCTTGCTCAGTTTGTGTGTTTCTACAAACATCCTATGTGGAGCCACCACCTGCCTTGGGAGTTCAAAGATGAATCAGGCCTGTCCCTACCCTGTGAATCTTCGAGGGTAGTCCTGGAGTTGTCTCAACCAGCGCTCATTCTCCAAGCCTGTCTCTGCATTCTTCCACCACAGGAAATCAGTGTAGCCAAGGCCTTGCAATGAGCTATTTCTATTAAATTTTTGTCAGGTTTTTGAGGCATAGTTGACTTTTAAGGTTTTATGGATTAACAGACTATTTTATAATGAATTTCACTTTCTGAAGAAGAACCATATTATGTTTGCAGTAGTACCTTTTGAGTCATTTCCTTAAAAATTATACTTTTTATTCTCTAAAAACTATATTATTTAAAAGCTCTAGCTGTAAATATAACAAACCAATTTATGGAAAACTTTATCTCCAAAAGAAAAAGCACTTTGAACCTAGTTAGGGGAAAAACAACCTCATGCCTTTAGTTCTTTTCCTCTTTCCTACATGAGGAATTTGAGTGGGTCATCTCTTTTAAGAGTGTCGGGGTAGAATGGTCACCTCTTCTACCAAAGTTGGTATTCCAACTTTGGTGCAAGTTGGAAAGTTGAAGGGTAACTGTTTGCATTCTCCCAAGGCCACATGTTTTTGTTTTTGCCTTTGGAAGCATTGTTGAAGTTGAATACATTGCCAGAATTCACTTACATAAAATTAGTTTATAAATAGGCAAAGCACCATTACTGTCAGTCACTGATTATCCTTTGGGTGTTCATGATAGTAGGATTTCTTTTCTATGCAGCTTTAACTGGTTCTGGTTTGGAGGAAAAAAAAGCTTACTTTTTTGTTGCTAGGATTTTAAGTGCTAGGATAAAATTTACTGAGAACATGTGTTCTGGATATAGTAATTTGGAATCCTGTGAGTAGCTTATGCCAGTTCTCTTAATGTTATTTATCAGCTCATGAGTAATTTTATTATATGTAAGTGAACTCAAAGGCTGCTTCTGCCTCACAGCCTATTGGGATCTCATGTTCACACACTGGTGTTGATCCCTCAAGGCTTTCTGAATATTATAGAGGAATTAGTTTGGAATGTATAAGAAAAGTTGTTTCATATGTATTTTAAAAACTTGTCTAAAGCCTAAAATTCTTATCAGAACACAATAGGGCAACTCCCAAGAACAGAGCCTTGTTCCATGTCTGCTCCTTCTTTCTGCAGAAAGTGTTTGTCATGCCAAACATGGATGATGTCTATATCCCCATCATGCACTCGGCCATGGATCCTCGCTCCACTTCCAACCTCCTGAAAGACCCACCTGTGGAGGCCGCTGATCAGCTGTGATGGGTGCAGTCCTGGTGTTCCCAGTAGTAGGAGATAAGCTCAGTGTGGGGTTCTCGGCTGCCATCTGGGCTGCAGCACTGGCCTTTCCTTGTGCCACCGCTCTGCCCTCTGCCTGCCGGCCCCGGTCCCACCCTGAGGTGTCCCGACACTGGGGTCCAGACTGCCTGCTGCAAAGCTTTGCCTCAGCAAAGGAAAACTGGAAAGATCATCCCCGTGGATCCAGAGATTACTGGTGACTCCACCCCCCAACCCCTCGGCTTTTCTAAGTCTACCAGGTTTAGTTGTAGCAAAAGAGCACAGTAAGAGCAAAGCTGCACAGCTGGAAGGCTTCCCTTTGCCTCCTTGATGCCTGTAAGGTTTTTGCTCAGCCAGTGCAATGGAACATTTTCTCACTTCTCCAGTTTGTGTGAGGCAGCCCCAGAGAACATCAGTGTAGTTCCATGTGTGGAGGGTGGGGAGTGGAATTTTGTGAACTGTGTCTTTGGTGATAAAGAGATATGCATAGCAACTTACTCTTATTGTTTTGGAAGCAACTAGCCATAGAACATGCAACTCTTAACACACTACCAGCTGGGGCGAGAATGGTGGGATTTATGTGTACATTAGGCAAAGCCATGAGATCAAACCATCCCATGCCTTCTACCAACAAGGTACAATCACCTGGTTTCTAACTGATCTCGTTTTCCTGAGACCTGAGCATATGTGAAAATGTCAAACACTGCACAAGACTGGATTGGAGTGCAGCCTGGAAGCCAGAGCCACCGTCCAGCCACCTGGCACTTCCTTTGTGCTCTGGGAAGCTTTAAATAGGCGTCTTAAATGCCTTGTTAACCTAATTGGCTAGGGATGTTTTTTGGGCAGTTTCCTTTTCTGATGGCCAAAACAGGACTGCTCTCTTATCATCTGGAGTCAAGACCAAAAGTTCGCTCAACATCAAACACTACAGATCTCAAAACTAACGTGACATTTAACATTGCCAACTTTATTTTGTGCACTTGTGTCAGAATATTTAGTTTACAAGTTTCAGGGCTCTCTCAACTGTATAATTTGCTTTGAGAAGTACACTCAAAATACAAATTTTTAATTGTTCAAAGCTGCATTCAACATCAGACTTACCTTGGGTGACTTTTGACAACTACATCTGTGGACAAAGCTAATAGTGTTTTTTTAAACAGCAGCAGCACCTTGCCTGAACATGACTTTAAAGAAATTAATATATTGAAAGAATATATTTGAACCCTTATTTGATTACTTTAACTGCACCATTAAAACATTTGACTTAAATTATTGGACCATTCCAGTTGGTGTACTGTTCTCATCGTGTAGGCCAATTTGCCCGTCAGTCCGCATGTCTTCTTCACTGGTCTTATAATTTTTGTGCAATAATTTAAGGCAAAGGACTAGATGCACTATTGTGTAAAGAGATTACACACGACTGTACCTTATTGCACTTAATCAAATAGTATGTGGGGATTTACAATCGCTTGCATTGTTTCACAAATAAATATCTCATGTCAAATACTAGATAAGCATCCAAGTTATTTCTACTTAATCCTGTTTAGGTAGAACAGAATAAACTGTGGCACAGAATCTGAGCCGTCAGCTGCCAATGGCAGCTTGTTTCTTGAGTGATAACTGTACTTGTTCTGTTGAGGATCCAACACAGACCACACCTTGGTACAGGCTATGTCCTTTGGTCGTGTCCGGCTCTGCAACCCTATGGACTGCAGCCTGCCAGGCTCCTGTCCATGGCATTCTCCAGGGTAGAATACTGGAGTGGGCTGCCATGCCTTCTTCCTCCAGGGGATCTTGCTGATCCAGGATTGAACCTGCATCTTAGATCTCCTTCACTGGCAGGTGGACTCTTCACTACCTGCAAAGCCCTCCTGAGTTCGCATCTGCTAAGTCGCTTCAGTCATGTCCGACTCTCTGCGACCCCAGAGACAGCAGCCCACCAGGCTCCCCCGTCCCTGGGATTCTCCAGGCAAGAACAGTGGAATGGGTTGCCATTTCCCTCTCCAATTGCCTACTAACTTGGAGCCACCTCCATTATTAAGCAACAAAGCCGTTAAGATAACGGCACTTGTGTGTTCTTGCCTTTCAACACCTGCCGCCTTATCCTCGGAACTGATGCACATTTCAGCTAAGTTCAGAGCCTGTTGTCATCGATGTCTTAACTACAAATTGGCATTTGCCATGATTAAATCCTGTGTTGCTGCAGCTGGTGACCTTCAACACCCACCCCCTACAAGTGGAGAGCAGTAATAAAACACTCTGTGCTCCAGGCAGGGACTGGCAGACAGATCTTCAGATACATTTTCAGGAGTTGAGTTCAGCTTTCTCCCTTCGTTATCCTCAAAAACTGAAAACCTCATGACAACTGTCCCTGTAACTAGCAAAAGCTTTACAAGACTAGCAGAGAACTAGAGAAACTAGTGCTCCATTGCATGCATTCCCTCACCAAAATCTCTCTTGTACTGACTTGCTTCTTTGGAGCAGTGTTCAGAGCTATGTTTCCTGGGCTGCAGCTCATTTTGCCCCAAATGCAACTTCAGTGGCTCAGTCATCTCTTTGCCACCCGTGGACTGCAGCACCAGGCTTTCCTGTCCATCACCAACTCCGAGCTTGCTCAAACTCATGTCCATCCAGTGGATGATAAAACTCAACTCTCCCTTTGTACACGTTTTTAAAACACCCAGAATGTGGATTACACTTGCAAGTAGGTGCCTATGTTGTGCGTGTGGCAAAATACCTTGGTACTGTGAGCTGTTCACACTGTCTGGGGCATACCCTACAAGTCAAAGAAAGTGTAGTCGCTCAGATGGGTCCGACTCCGCAACCCCCACGACCGGTCGCTACCAGGCTCCTTCCTTTATGGGATTTTCCAGGCAAGAGTACTGAGTAGGCTGCCATTTTCTTCTCCAAGGGAATCTTCCCAACCCAGGGATCAAACCTGTATTGCAGACAGACGCATTACCGTCTGAGCCACCAGGGAAGCCTATTTTAAGGTAGTCCGCGAATACCCCTTATTGAAAAGTTAATAACCTCAAGAAGCCCAAGACCTGGGGGGCAATTCCAGGGAATACACCACGGCCCTTGAACTGTTCAAGGCCACAGCCAATTTCTCATCTCCTCTCCCTGCAGATGGCCATCCACACGGCGGATAAACCTGGGCATCTCACAGGTCCCCATGTAAGTGACAGTCAGGGAAGTCACAAGAAATAAGCAGACTACAGGACCTCCGACGTCTTCCCCAGGCCCCTGTATGCCGGGCCCCAGCAGCCCAGGGCGACCGTGTCGCTCGCGGTTAAAAGGGCCGCCGCCGCGGGGGCAGACGACCCCAGTTATGCGCGAGCATATGCTCTGGCGCTGCAGCCTGACCCCCGGCGCCACGCGCAGGCGCGGCGGGGGTTCAAAGGCAGCGCGTCGCGACAAACAACATCGGACACCACCACTGGGATCTAGCCATTTTATTGAGGGGCTTCGGGGGAAAGATCGAAAAGCTGGGAGGGCAATGACATCCGACGTCCTTCTCCAGCCATCTGCAAGAACAAGAGCTGTGGGTGAGGAGTGCGATGTGCCCGCAAGCCCGTCTCTTTCCAGCCGCCGAGGCGGCCCGACTCAGACTCCAGTTCGCATCACCCGCGTCAGCAGTCTAACACGTGCTTTATTTGGGATGTCATCACCGCAGGCCGCCCGCCCTCCGCCCGACTCCCAGGCCCCCGAGACCTGGTACAGACCTGCCCCGGGACAAAGCAAACACCACCTCACCTGCCTAGCTCCTCAGCTGCTGAAAGGAAAGAAAACTGGCCTGGTTTCTACTTAAAGAAGCAGATCGGATGTAGTTGGGCGGGCCTTACCGCTATTGACCAATTGCAAGTTAAAACTTCCTGCCACGTGACTGTAAGGTAACTCACTGATTGGCTGGACTCGCTGAATCCTCTAGAGTATAGAGTGGTTACATGCCAACCATAGAGATGAGGGTTAAGTAAAGGCTGTGTCGTGCAGTGTCCTAAATTCTTCTGATTTCTTTCCTCACCTAGGTCACCGGCTTGTGAGTGATGTATCTCTCTATAGTACACAAAACGGAACCGAACAGACAGTAGGGTTCAAGAAATGCCTAACCTGTTAGATATTCAGTTCCACGAGCTAAGCTAGGAGCTGAGGTGACAATAGTCTTGTCCCTGAATTTAAAGTAACCTGTTCTGGCAGAAAAAGCTTGCATTTGAAAGCAGGTCGATGTGCTACCAAATCCTGACTTGGTGATATTCGCTTCTTGACCTTGATCACTTAGCCTTTCTGAGCCTCGATTTCTGAGAAACAGAGAAATCCAAAATAACAGTGGTGTACAAGGATTACATTAATGTCAATCAACTGACACAGTCTAAGTGGTAAACAAATACGTGTGTTTGAAGTACTGGTGTGATGCGGAAGGCTTATGTGATTATATTACTTTAATAAACGCTAAAATAGTAGTAGCTTACTTCGGAGGCCGAAAGGAGAGACAGTGTAACTTTGGGAAAGCTGAAAGTACTTCTAAGTACTGAGATCAAACTGTGAGGCAGGCACATTATTCACAAGTGGACAATAAGAGTATGTCCTTGCTATCTGGGTTTGATTTGGGCTTCCAAGGTAGCTCACAGGTAAAGAATAGGAATGTTGGTTACATCCCTGGATGGGGAAGATGCCCTGGAGGAGGAAATAGCAACCCACTCCAATATTCCTGCCTGGAGAATTCCATGGACAGGAGCCTGGCAGGCTACAGTCCATGGGGTTACAAAGAGCTGGACACAACAGAGCGCTCACACACTCTGGGTCTGATATTACTGGGAGAGGGAACAGAAAACACACAGACACAATCTGTTTATCATTACTTCCCTTATATGTTTTCCTTGGGAATTAATTTCCTTTTTCTCCCAACTTAATAAGGAAAGTTTGTTTTCTGTAATAATGAAAGCATTTCAGCCTGTGTTTGTAGTTTAATAGGACTCTTACTTTCCTTATTGTCTACGTACTCTTTAGTTAAATTTCTAAATGCTTCTTTGGTCCAAAACAATCATTGTTTTGGCAAGTGTATTGTAACCTGTAGATGATGTGGACTTTAAGAAAAACCCACAGTTTAAGACGTGTGAGCTGAGTTTATTCAGTGCCTTACTGGTGATTTTAGGCCAGGAGACAGAGAGCTATGAGAAACTGTTCCCAAGAAGCAAGGGAGGAGCCAAGAAATACATGAATTTTTTGCTGGAAAAAAAAAAAACAGAAAACAAATATAGTTGAACATCAAAGATTACTGCCATTCACAAAGAACAGCCATCTCAAGATAATGATTTTAGTGCTTTTCTATATATGGGAAAAGGCAAGAATCTGGCGGTTGTAGACATTTTTCCTCAGATGTGTGTCTTAACTATCTAGGGGCCAGTATCCAAAGCAAAGAATGCTTCCTGTTTTTCTCACTCCTGATTCCCCTTAGGTCCCCTGTCAGTGGTGGGCAACTGCAGCAGCTAATGGCTTGACCTTGTAGAACTGGAATGGCAGGCAACATTTTTTTTTCCTTACAATGATTATTTTCATTGCTGTTTAATAAACTTTTGTTTTTAATTTCAACATTTATTACTCTGTAGTACAGTTTCTACATTGAGAAATTAATTAGTTTTCTTTGTGACCTAAAACATGATCTATTTTTGTAAATATTCCACGGATTCTTGAAATGGAGATATTTTCACTATCATGTATGGACACTGACATGCAGCCTGCCAGGCTCCTCTGACCATGGGATTTCCCAGGCAAGAATACTGGAGTGGATTGCCATTCTCTTCTCCAGGGGATCTTCCAGACCTAGGGATAGAACCCGGGTCTCCTGCATTACAGGCAAATTCTTTACCGTTTGAGTCACCAGGGAAACTCTAATATGTTTTCCAATATGGTAAGTGTAAAAATGATATCTTTAATGTCAGTCATGGGCCAGATAAAGGCCCATGAAGTTAAATGGTTCTATGAAGCTAGAACTAATACCTGAAACAGAGGTCCTTTTCATTATAGGGGACTGGAATGCAAAAGTAGGAAGTCAAGAGATACCTGGAGTAACAGGCAAATTTGGCTTTGGAGTACAGAATGAAGCAGGGCAAAGGCTAACAGAGAACACACTGGTCATAGCCAAGAGAACACACTGGTCATAGCAAACACCCTTTTCCAACAACACAAGACTCTACTCGTGGACATCACCAGATGGTCAATACTGAAATCAGATTGATTATATTCTCTGCAGCAAAAAATGGAGAAGCTCTATAGAGTCAGAGAAAACAAGACTGGGAGCTGACTTTGGCTCAGATCATGAACTCTTTACTGCCAAATTCAGACTTAAGTTGAAGAAAGTAGTGAAAATCACTATACCATGCAGTTCAGTTCAGTTCAGTTGCTTAGTCATCTCCAACTATTTGCAACCCCATGGACTGCAGCACGCCAGGCCTCCCTGTCCATCACTAACTCTCGGAGTTTACTCAAACTCATGTCCATTGAGTCGGTGATGCCATCCAACCATCTCATCCTCTGTCGTCCCCTTCTCCTCAGGCCTTCAATCTTTTGCAGCATAAAAGTCTTTTCAAATGAGTCAGTTCTTCGCATCAGGTGGCCAAAGGATTGGAGTTTCAACTTCAACATCAGTCCTTCCAATGAATATTCAGGACTTATTTCCTTTAGAATGGACTGGTTGGATCTCCTTGCAGTCCAAGGGACTCTCAAGCGTCTTCTCCAACACCACAGTTCAAAACCATCAATTCTTCAGTGCTCAGCTTTCTTTATAGTCCAGCTCTTCATCCATACATGACTACTGGAAAAACCATAGCCTTAACTAGACAGGCTTGTTGGCAAAGTAATGTCTCTGCTTTTTAGTAAGCTGTCTAGGTTGGTCATAACTTTTCTTCCAAGGAGTAAGCGTCTTTTAATTTCATGGCTGCAGTCACTATGTGCAGTGATTTTGGAGCCCAGATAATATAAAGTCTGACATTGTTTCCACTGTTGCTCCATCTATTTGCCATAAAGTGATGGGACCGGATGCCATGATCTTTGTTTTCTGAACGTTGAGCTTTAAGCCAACTTTTTCACTCTCCTCTTTCACTTTCATTAAGAGGCTCTTCAGTTCTTCTTCACTTTCTGCCATAAGGGTGTTGTCATCTGCATATCTGAGGTTATTAATATTTCTCTCAGCAATCTTGATTCCAGCTTGTGCTTCATCCAGCCCAGCATTTCTCATGATGTACTCTGCATATAAGTTAAATAAGCAGGGTGACAATATACAGCCTTGATGTACTCCTTTTCCTATTTGGAACCAGTCTGTTATTCCATTTCCAGTTCTAACTGTTGCTTCCTGATCTGCATGCAGATTTCTCAAGAGGCAGGTCGGGTTGCCTGGTATTCCCATCTCTTTCAGAATTTTCCAGAGTTTATTGTGATCTACAGAGTCAAAAGCTTTGGCATAGTCAATAAAGCAGAAATAGGTATTTCTAGACCATGCAGATATGACCTAAATCAAATCCCTTATGATTACACAGTGAAAGTGACAAATAGATTTAAGGGATTAGATCTGATAGACAGAGTGCCTGAAGAACTATGGGCGAAGGTTCATGACATTGTACAGGAGACAGGGATCAAGACCATCCCCAAGAAAGAGAAATGTAGAAAGGCAAAATGGTTGTCTGAGGAGGACTTGCAAATAGCTGAAAAAGAAGAGAAGCTAAAGGCAGAGAAAAAAAGGAAAGATATACTCATTTGAATGCAGAGTTCCAAAGAATAGCAAGAAGAGATAAGATAGCCTTCCTCCATGATCAGTGCAAAGAAATAGAGGAAAACAATACAATGGGAAAGACTACAGATCTCTTCAAGGAAAGTAGAGATACCAAGGGAACATTTCATGCAAAGATGGGCTCAGTAAAGGACAGAGATGGTATGGACCTAACAGAAGCAGAAGATATTAAGAAGAGGTGGCAAGAATAGCCAGAAGAACTGTACAGAAAAGATCTTCATGACTCAGATAACTACAATGGTGTGATCACTCACCTAGAGCCAGACATCCTGGAATGCAAAGTCAAGTGGACCTTAGGAAGCATCACTACAAATAAAGCTAGTGGAGGTGATGGAATTCCAGTTGAGCTGTTTCAAATCCTAAAAGATGATGCTTTAAAGTGCTACACTCAATATGCCAGCAAATTTGGAAAACAGCAGTGGCCACAGGACTGGAAAAGGTCAGTTTTCATTCCAATCCCAAAGAAAGGCAATGCCAAAGAATGTTCAAACTACTGCACAATTGCAATTATCTCACAAGCTAGCAAAGTAATGCTCAAAATTCTCCAAGTCAGGCTTCAACAGTAAGTGAACAGTGAACATCCAGATGTTCAAGCTGGATTTAGAAAACGCAGGTGAATCAGAGATCAAATTGCCAACATTCACTGGATCATCGAAAAGCAAGAGAGCTCCAGAAAAACATCTGCTTTATTGACTATGCTAAAGCCTTTGACTGTGTGGATCACAATAAACTGTGGAAAATTCTGAAAGAGATGGGAATACCAGACCACCTGACCTGCCTCTTAAGAAACCTGTATGTAGGTCAGGAAGCAACAGGTAGAACTGGACATGGAACAACAGACTGGTTCCAAATAGGAAAAGGAGTACATCAAGGCTGTATATTGTCACCCTGCTTATTTAACTTATATGCAGAGTACATCATGAGAAATGCTGGGCTGGATGAAGCACAAGCCGGAATCAAGATTGCTGAGAGAAATATCTATAACATCAGATATGCAGATGACACTCTTATGGCAGAAAGTGAAGAAGAACTGAAGAGCCTCTTGATGAAAGTGAAAGAGGAGAGTGAGAAATTTGGCTTACAACTCAACATGCAGAAAACTAAGATCCGGTCCCATCAATTCATGGCAAATAGATGGAGAGAGAGTGGAAACAGTGTCAGACTTTATATTTTTGGGCTCCAAAATCACTGTACATAGTGACTGCAGCCATGAAATTAAAAGATGCTTACTTCTTGGAAGAAAAGCTATGACCAACCTAGACAGCTTACTAAAAAGCAAAGACATTCCTTTGCCAACAAAGGTCTGTCTAATCAGAGCTATGGTTTTTCCAGTAGTCATGTATGGATGTGAGAGTTGGACTATAAAGAAAGCTGAGCACCAAATAATTGATGCTTTTGAAGTGTGATGTTGGAGAAGATGAGAGTCCCTTGGACTGCAAGGTGATCCAACCAGGCCATCCTAAAGGAAATCAGTCTTGAATATTCATTGGAAGGACTGATGTTGAAGCTGAAACTCCAATCCTTTGGCCACCTGATGCGAAGAACTGACTCATTTGAAAAGACTCTGATGCTGGGAAAGACTGAAGATGGGAGAAAGGGACGACAGAAGTTGAGATGGTTGGATGGCATTACCAACTCGATGGAATTGAGCTTGAGTAAGCTCTGGGAATTGGTGATGGACAGGGAAGCCTGGCATGCTGCTTTCCTGGGGTCACAAAGAGTTGAACACGACTGAGTGACTGAACTGAACTGATGGGCCAGGTATGGTGTCATATATACGTTGATTTAGTCCTCTTAGAAATGCTGAGCTAGCATTTTAATCAGGGTTTAGTGGTTGTAAGTGATGGCAACCCAACTCAAACTAGCTGGTCTCCTGCATTGGCAGATGGATTCTTTACCACTGGTGCCACCTGGGAAAGCTCATAAATAGGGGAAAGTTTAGTTAAACAGGGGAAGACAAGCTGTGCAGGCTGATCTCAAGGCAACTAGAGGCAGAACTTAAGTCTGTCCAGGACTCTTTTACCACATCTGTGCTTTTGTCTGTCAGGTTTGTTTTTTTTTTTTCTTTTGAAATGGCTTTCATTACAGATGGAGGCAGCTCCTGGGCCTCACACTCCTGGCTTTGCCAGTAGAAAGGAAATGAGTCCTTTTTGTGGCTCTAGTTGGGGCCAGATCGGATACAAGCATACCCATGAGTCAAATAAAGGTGTCAGATGGGTAGCTGTTTTGCTCAACTATTACTGCATAACAAACAACTCCACAATTTAGTGGTATTACACAACAGTCCTTTTATTTTCTCTCGCAATTCTGTGTGTTATCTAGCCTTGTTAACTGAAAACAGTTTGCCTCTTTTATCTTTTGCCTCAAGCCCAAAGACATAGCCAAGCCAAAGATTGGGAGAAGGAAGGATTTATTACTTGCAGGAAGTAAGGAGAATGCCTTTTCATACTGTTCATGGGATTCTCAAGGCAAGAATACTGAAGTGGTTTACCATTCCCTTGTCCAGTGAGATGTGAGAGTTGGACTATAAAGAAAGCTGAGCACTGAAGAATTGATGGTTTTGAACTGTGGTGTTGGAGAAGACTCTTGAGAGTCCCTTGGACTGCAAGGAGATCAAAGCAGTCAATCCTAAAGGAAATCAGTCCAGAATATTCATTGGAAGGACTGATGCTGAAGCTGAGATTTTGATACTTTGGCTACCTGATTCGAAGAACTGACTCATTGGAAAAGACCCTGATGCTGGGAAAGATTGAAGGCAGGAGAAGGGGATGACAGAGGATGACAGGGGATGACAGAGGTTGTATGGCATCACTGACTCTGATGGACATGAGTTTGAGCAAGCTCTGGGAATTGGTGATGGACAGGAAAGCTTGGTGTGCTACAGTCCATGGGTTCTCAAAGAGTCGGACGCAAGTGAGCAACTGAACTGATCTGAACTGAAGGAGAATGCCAGGGATATTTCACCAAACAGTGTCTCCCCAAACAGCAAAATTAGGGAAGTTTTAAGCTAAGGGAATATTCATATTCATGAAGGGGCTAGGGCTGTGTGTATTCATGAAGGGATTTGAGTAAAGGAGAATTCAGCACAGAATTGGGGCAGTGTTTGACAGGGTCCAAACTTTAGTTGCTTGAAGTCACAGAGGTCAGAGAAATATCAACATCATTCTTTAGGTTCAGACCAGTCTGGGGTCTTAGCCACCCTCCACCTAGGAGGGGCTTAGTTCCTGTAGAACAACTCCAAGACCATACCAGTTTATTATGTATATCCCTTAAGGAGGAACTTGAACTCTTTTACTGCTGAACTATTAAATATATATATATATATATATATAATATATATATATTTATTGACGTATAGTTGACTTACAATGTTTCAGGTGCAGAGCAAGATGGTTCAGTTGTACAGATACACATATATTATTTTTGCAATAATTTTCCATTTTAGGTTATTACTCACTGAACTATTTTTTCTTGATGTTGTCCTTTCTTCCTGCATTCCCTCACTTGCCTTGTGTGTGTGTGCTTAGATGCTCAGTCGTGTCCAAGTCTTCACAACCCTGTGGACTGTAGCCCACGAGGGTCCATGGGATTCTCCAGGCAAGAATACTGGAGTGAGTTGCCATTTCCTCCTCCAGGGGATCTTTCCAATCCAAGGATCGAACCCAGGCCTCTTGCAGTGCAGGCAGACGCTTTACTATCTGAGTCACCAGGGAGGTGCCTTATTTGACATGCTTAAATAAGTGCTGTACTTTGCCTTCATCACAATCTAGTGTCAGTAAATCGGCTCTGCATTGAGGTGGGCGAGTGGACCTGAGTTCAGTTCGATAATACAGTCCCTTGAACATGGTAAACGTTTGATTATTGTTGTTGAATTCCTTGTTCTGCATCTTCTTGTTTGTGTAACTGCGTCAGTAAGATGCTTTCCATCCTGCTTCGGCGAGGTCTCTTGTGTGAGCCCTGGTCTCCCCCTTTTCTTGTTCTAGATAAAGACCCAAATAACCCTTGCTATGGACTTGATGGATCAGATGGTGAAGAATCTGCCTGCAATGCAGGAGCCTCGGGTTCGACCCCTGGTTTGGGAGGATCCCCAGGAGAAGGGAATAGCAACCCGCTCCAGTTTTCTTGCCTGGAGAATTCCAGGGACAGAGAAGCCTGGTGGGCTACAGTCCATGGGGTTGCAGAGTCGGACACAACTGAGCAATTAACATACACACACACAACCCTTGTTCACTGTCTTCTAATGTCTCTCAAATGCCTGTCTTTTGCTTTAACTCTCTTTCTGAAGCATCTCACTCTGCTGCCTGGTAAGAAAGCCCATCCTGCCTGCCCTGCTTACCTCCCACAGTTCCTCCAGGTAGGAGTCAGCACGAGCTCCTTGCTCAGTCAGCTGGGGCTTCCAGGAAGCCACACATGCTTTCCTTTCTCCAGGCTTTTGTTCAAATCCTCCTTTCCCCCAGCCTATCCTTCCCCTTGTCAAATCTGACAAATGGTCCAGCCTAGATACCCCTTCTTCCATGAAACCCTCCCTGTTCTATCTATCCCATTCCTTTCCTTCCACCAGACCCATCTTTCTCACGAACACCATCAGTTCAATTCAGTTCAGTTGCTCAGTCATGTCTGACTCTTTGTGACCCCATGAATCGCAGCACGCCAGGCTTCCCTGTCCATCACAACTCCCGGAGTTCACTCAAACTCACGTCCATCAAGTCGGTGATGCCATCCAGCCATCTCATCCTCTGTCGTCCCCTTCTCCTCCTGCCCCCAATCCCTCCCAGCATCAAGGTCTTTTCCAATGAGTCAGCCCTTCACATGAGGTGGCCAGAGTACTGGAGTTTCAGCTTTAGCATCAGTCCTTCCAAAGAACACCCAGGGCTGATCTCCTTTAGAACAGACTGGCTGGATCTCCTTGCAGTCCAAGGGACTCTCAAGAGTCTTCTCCAACACCACAGTTCAAAAGCATCAATTCTTCGGTGCTCAGCTTTCTTCACAGTCCAACTCTCACATCCATAGATGACCACTGGAAAAACCATAGCCTTGACTAGATGGACCTTTGTTGGTAAAATGTCTCTGCTTTTGAATATGCTGTCTAGCTTGGTCATAACTTTTCTTCCAAGGAGTAAGCGTCTTTTAATTTCATGGCTGCAGTCACCACCTGCAGTGATTTTGGAGCCCCGTAAAATAAAGTCTGACACTGTTTCCCCATCTATTTCCCATGAACACCATAGTTCTCTTTTAAAGTTTATTCCTGCCTGCTTGCAGTTTTCACAGTTGGCCTTATACTTTGATGCCCTCTGTGCACATCCTATCACCTTTGGTGTTGTATAGTCAGTAAGTTGTGCCCGACTCTTTTGTGACACCATGGACTGTAGCCCACCAAGCTCCTCTGTCCGTGGAATTTCCCAGGCAAGAATACTGGAGTGAGTTGCCATTTCCTTCCCCAGGGGATCTTTGCAACCCAGAGATTGAACCGTGGTCTCCTGCATAGCAGGCAGATTCTTTACTATCTGAGCCACGAGGGTATGCCCTCGATGGTATTTGTTAAAAGAATGCATCAATAAATGAGTGAATAAGTGGTGACCATGCAAGGTCAAAGATGACGTCACCTGCAAAATGAAGAGGATGAAATTATAGCTAAAGTTTGTTCTGCTCTAAAATTTGGTTCTATCTGAGAATGAGCTCTCTTACAAAGAAAGGAGAGAGAGAGAATAAAGAAAGGAGAGAGAGAGAATAGGTAAGGTTTATATCTTGAGCCTTAAGAAACACAGTCTGGAAGGAGGAAAAAGAGTAGATAGACAACAGGAAAACTAGAAAATAGTACTCTCCAAGGAGGAAAAGCTCAAGAAAAAAAGGACTGTTAACATACCTGGGGGAATTCCGTAGCGGCCTAGTGGTTAGTCTTACTGCTGAGGGCCTCTGGTTCAGTCCCTGGTCGGGGAACTAAGATCCCACAAGCCTCATGGCCTGGCCAAAGACAAACGAAAAATAAGAGAGGGCCATGGCAACCCACTCCAGTACTCTTGCCTGGAAAATCCCATGGATGGAGGAGCCTGGTAGGCTGCAGTCCACGGGGTCGCTAGGAGTCAGACATGACTAAGCGACTTCACTTTCACTTTTCACTTTCATGCATCGGAGAAGGAAATGGCAACCCACTCCAGTGTTCTTGCCTGGAGAATCCCAGGGATGGGGGAGCCTGGTGGGCTGCCGTCTATGGGGTCGCACAGAGTCGGACACAACTGAAGCGACTTAGCAGAGTGAAAAAGGTGAAGCAAGCCCGCTAGGATTATACCGGAGGAAGAATGTTTATGAGCTGCTTGAGAGTACTTTCCAGAGAGTTCTGTGAAAATCAGCCAGACTCCAGGGGATTAGGAGGCACTGGAGGCACTACGAGAGGAAGGCCGTTTCCATGTTGGCACTGAAGCAGCCCTTTGAGAATATTAATATACTCTTTGACCATCTGATGCGAAGAGCCAACTCATTGGAAAAGACCCTGATGCTGGGAAACATTAAAGGCAGGAGGAGAAGGGGACGACAGAGGGTGAGATGGTTGGATGGCATCCCCGACTCAGTGGACATGAGTTTGAGCAAGCTCCAGGAGATGGTGAAGGACAGGGAGGCCTGTTGTGCTGCAGTCAGTGTGCTCAAAGAGTCGGAGACGGCTGAGCGACTGAACTACCACACCGGTTCCACTGCGGATGCCTCACCATGACGGCATATAGACTCAGCACAAATGGTGTTTCATATAATGCAACCTCTCAGAGGCAAGTGAACAAATCATCAGTCAGGACTGCACTGAGCTCCCTCCCAGGGCAGAAACCCCACGGGAAAGTCCACTTCTCTCGTGGCTGCTCGGTAACCTCTGTGGGTCGTGCTTTTGCACAACCAACCCCCAGTTGAGAGACTTACCTGTTATTGGAAGCAATGCCCTTTAACATCACATATTTGTACAAACTTCTGGTTGTTAATAGTATTCCAGGGACGTGGCAGCCTGGGCTCCTGCTTAACCACCTTTACGGGCCACACAATGGGGACTTTGTCACAACACTGGGGGACGGGCAAGAATGACAGTCAGGGAAGGTGGAACACTGCAGCATCTATGGTTTCTTTGAAGTTATGTTGATAGCTGAGTTCTTTTCTTTCTTCCTCTTTTAAAAAATAATATTCCTTTTTGTTGTTGGTGTGCTGGGACTTGCCTGGGGGCCCAGTGGCTAAGAATCTGTCTGCCAATATAGAAAACTTGGGTTTGATCCTTGGTTGGAAACTAAGATCTCACATGCCTTACAGCGCAGCCAAGAAAAAAAAAATCTGAGTTGTGCCTCTTACTAGCTGTGTGTTACCCACCTGGCTGTTAATCATTTAAAATTCCAATGCATCATCTGTAAAATGGGGCCCCAAACACTACCTCGTAGAACTGCTGATAACATGAGCTGGTCCTATAATGCATGTGTTTTTGCACATTTTTTAATAATAGCCAACAGTCAACAAATATTGACTGTGGATAAGAAAGAATTATTTTTGCGGTGCAAGAAAAGTGCACGGTAGGTTGGACTCTGTGGTAAAGAGAAGTTCTTTTAGAGTGAGTGTCACAGTCATTTCAAATCCCAGAACAGGAAGAACCAAAGTTAGTTCTATTTACCTTACTACCAAACTGCTCAGTGACAGCAGCTTTGAAAAAATTCCCATTTAGCTTGCTACCAGAGAGTCTTGCTTCATCATTTTATTTATCTCTTAACTACCCTCCAACATCTGCTGTAAGTGGAAGTATGTTTGGGAGCAGTAGCAGCATGAAAATCACTTAAAAAAAAAAAGTGAGTTTATTCTGATAAAGACACTGTTCCTTTGATATGGTACTGGAGCTTTCAACCATGACCTCCCTTTCTGGTTTTACCAGATTTGCCTTTCAAGTCTCCTTCAAAAGGAACTAATCTCTCACTCAAGAGCTGTCTGCAAACTAACCTCACAATCATTTTTAACAGTCGTGTCCGACTCTTTGCAACCCCGTGGACTGTAACTTATGAGGCTCATCCATCCATGGGATTTTCTAGGCAATAGTACTGCAGTGGATTGCCATTTCCTTCTCCAGCCGGATCTTCCCAACCCAGGGATCAAACCCAGGTCTCCCGCATTGTAGACAGACCCTTTACCGTCTGAACCACCAGGAAGTCCAAATGAAATTTTGGAGAATTTCAAATAGAATTGAGACAGGCACAAGCAGGCTGGATCGTAATTTCTTCCACTAGAGGGCGAAATTTGCTAAAATAAATAAAAGGAATTACTGGCCGGAGGGATTAACACCGGACATTAGGAGGGAGCTGGATTCCAGGATCTTGGCTGCCCTTCTCAACTGCAGAAACTGGAAAACACACACTCTCCACCCTACAGGGCTCCACCCCAGAAGATTCTGAATCAGTGCAGGGAAGAAGGCATAAAAAGGTGTTGGAAATCTATTTTGGAAAACCTCTCCAAGTTTGGGAACCACTGATTTAGAGAGAAGTGAAGATTTTAACTCGGTTTCTCCCACCACCTAGCTCTCCCCTTCTGATATATTCAGGTCCTGCTTGCTCCAATTTTTGTTGAAAATATATTTATAATTTATTTGGCTGCAAAAGGCCTTCACTGTGGCATGTAGGATCTTCAGTGCATCATGAGCCTTGCAGCATGTGGACTGTCTAGCTGTGGCACACCGGCTTAGTTGCTCTGCAACATGTGGGATCTTAGTTCCCCGATCAGGGAACCCACGTTCCCTGTACTGCAAGGCGGCTTCTTTAACCACTGGACCACCAGGAAGTCACACGTTAAACATATATTTTAACCTTGGTGGAAAAAGAGGGCATATCTTTACCCTAAAACCATGACCTTTGCTTTGGGTAGAGGATGCTATTTAATACAACTTCCAGAAAGGTCATTTACTGACCATTTTCTGGTCTTTTCTATGGTCAGGTCCACTTCAAAGGCACCCTATAGAAGTATTTCCATTTCTGTCTATTTATCAGCGATGCCAGCTTTTGCTTTATCACAAGCAAAAAAACTCTCTGAAACAATACTTGACTGTTGAACAAGACTGTGCGCAATGCTGCCATAAATAAAACCAGAACTTATCAGTATGAGCTGCCAATCAAGTGGAGACATACACAAGACAGATGGACTGATTAAGCATGAGAAAAATCAAACTGGTGCCTAAGAAATTCGGAATACCCAAAACAGTGCAATTATGGCCTGGAGATTTGGTTCAAACAAGTACAAGATAAATATACCTACCTGGACCCGTCTCCTTGGAATGGATTTTTTTCTTTATTAAATCTTTAAAATTGATTTATGAGTCAGATTGAGGTAAGCATTCCCCTTTGTGTTTTATCTGCTGTGCTTACAGGGTCACAGTGACATTTTGAATTGTCAAAGGGCTTCCAGAGTTCCAGCACAGAAAGTTCCCCTTGTGGATTTACTCTATTAGAGGAAAAAAGCACCACAGAAGGGATGTGAAAGCAGCATTATCCAGTCAAACTTCTCTTTTAACTCAACCCTGTGGTCTTACATTGGGAAGCCCAAGGTGGGAAGCCAGGTGTGGTCTTACACATTCTGTGGTCCTCTTGCAAGCTGGACAGATAATCATTAGAGCTCCTCCCACTGTCCATCGGTTCCTCCCACTTTCTGTGGGCTCCTCCCTGGCCACTTGGACACCCTGGCTCCAGGAATGATGGAGCTTCTGTTACTGCACATCTCTTCCCAATCCCATACCTCCCCCTCTGCATTTTGACATGCAGATAACACTTTTCAAACATGTGTCTACTCTGTGTTCTAGTGTGTCTAGTAACAGACACACTAAAATGTGTCTAGCTACCAAGACTGGTCCTCCCCTTAAACTGATGTGTTGGATTCTCCAGCGTGAGTAGAGTTTAGTCCCTTGACTGTGACAGGCATATGAGGTTGGGGATGGGGAATCAGCTCAGTTCAGTTCAGTTCAGTCACTCAGTCGTTTCCGACTATTTGCGAACCCATGAATCACAGCACGCCCTTATGGCAGAAAGTGAAGAGGAATGGGGAATATTGTTGGTGAATTTTGTTGATGGGATTTTAGTTTACTATGAACATTTCCTCCCCCCAATATTTATGTATTTGGCTGCGCCAGGTCTTGGTTGCAGATCTTTGATCTTTGTTGCAGCATGCAGGATCTTTAGTTGCTGCTGCTAAGTCACTTCAGTCATGTCTGACTCTGTGTGACCCCATAGATGGCAGCCCGCCAGGCTCCCCCATCCCTGGGATTCTCCAGGCCAAGAATACTGGAGTAGGTTGCCATTTCCTTATCCAACGCATGAAAGTGAAAAGTGAAAGTGAAGTTGCTCAGTCCTATCCAACTCTTAGCGACCCCGTGGACTGCAGCCTACCAGGCTCTTCCGTCCCTGGGATTTTCCAGGCAAGAGTACTGGAGTGGGGTGCCATTGCCTTCTCCCGGATCTTTAGCTGCTACATGCAAATTCTTAGTTGCAGAACATGGGGTCTGGTTCCCTGACTAGGGATCGAATCCAAGCCCCCTGCATCAGGAGCATGGAGTCTTAGCCCCTGGACCACCAAGGAAGTCCCACTATGAGCATTTCTGTCTGCTGTAATGAGACAAGATGGGCTCACATACATCCAGACCAGACATCTGGTCAGTTCTCCGCTACTTTTTTTTTAATTGAAGTACACTCTGGGAGATAGTGAAGAACAGGGAAGCCTGGTGTGCTGCAATCCATGGGTCACAAAGAGTTGGACATGACTGGGTGACTAAACAATAATTTAAGTACAGTTGATTTACAGTGTTGTGTTAGTTTTAGGTGTACAGCAAAGTGATTCATATGTGTGTGTGTATGTGTGTACTTCAGATTCTTTTCCATTATAGGTTATTACAAGATATTGAACACAATCCCGACTACTTCTTTGTTTTCCCTAGCATCCCTTACTTGTTTCCCTAAACCCTGAAAAATCTTGGACTGTCATATGAACAAGCCAAGAAAAATTAGAGAAGTTGCTATTCTTGTTTTCTTCTTCTCCTAGAATATAGAAATGTGCTTCCAACCTCTCTCTTGTTACAATGTCCTCTCTCTCAGTTTTCACCTATATAAGTGGAGAGCAGCATGGGACCCAGTGACCAAACAGCTTCCAGGCTCTTTAAATGAGGTTAAGAGCCCATAGCCTTCAAAAGGACCTGTACTAGTCCTCAACAAACCCACTAGATCCTCCAAGCTTGACACATGTCAAGCTTCACAAGGTCACATCTACAAATGCCACATAAACATACATGACACCAGCAGCCAAAAATGGTTTGTTTGTAATTTTTGGCCAAAGACTTGGCCATGGTTATACCAAAGGGAATTGGTGGCTGTTGGATATGATTTGAAGGGGAATTCTTGAGGGCAAAGAAAGGGAAGAAAGGGACCTTTGGGTTAACTGAGGCGCAAATGGAGGACACCAGGGATGCGAGCTCAGCGATAGCCACGCGCAGGGCAGAAACGCCGGGTTTGCAGGAATCCCCTGCCAGCTGCCTGCCTTCGCTCAAGAGATCCCACCACGGCGGGGGCTCTGACTCAAGGCACCGCCTGTCTCCTGGCCTTTCTTGATCCTGCCTGACGCAGAGGGTCCCTAGAAGGGGGTCAGTGGGACCGCCTGGGGCAAGGAATGCGCCCACGTGGCCAGGTTACCGCCCTCCACTTGCCTCAGACAAGTTCTTTGCCTCGATCACTCAGCTTCCCTAGATGCCCAACGCAGAGGCCTGGTCTCCCGCCGCCGCGGCCAAGGGACCCAAGGCCAGCTGGAGGCCTTTGGCACCGCCTATAACCCCGCCCCTCCCGCGACAACTCCGCCCAGACCAGCCCAATCCCCGCCCCGAGCCAGGGCCCCGCCCAATCCCAGGCCCGCCTCTAGGTCGGCCCCGCCTCCGGCCCCGCCCCGACCGGAAGAAGCGCCGGCGCCCGGCACTTATAGGGCCGGGAATGGGGTGCCGCCACCGCCTAGTCAGCGCTGCGTCCACTGAGTCCCGGCCGCCGCCGCTCTGTCGTCGCGACGCCCCCGCCCCGTCCTCTGCCCGCCTGCCCGCACCGCCCCCCTGGAGCCGGCCGGCCGGCCAGGAGCCAGGCCGAGTCCTCGCCATGCTTGTCCGATTGCTGCTGCTGCTGCTGCTGGCATTGCTGTTGCCCGGCCCCGGGGTGAGTGACCGGGAAGCTTGGGGTGGGGGACAGCGCGGCACGGGCTGGGGTCCGAGCTGGGAACGCGGCGGCGGCGGCCCCGGGCTCCGTGCGCCCGCCGGGGCGGAGGCGACGCTGGGCGGGGAGAGGCGGTCTCCTGACCGGCCCGAGTGGCGGCCACGGCCGGCCCCGCCGAGGCGTCCGCCACCCATGGGCCTCGCTGGCCGGCGCGGCTGTCACGAGCGGCGCCTCCCGGGCCGCGTGCTCTCCGACGCAACTTTGTGTCGCCCTGGCGGCACCTCAGGGTGTCCAGCAGGCCCGGGGCCCTCGGGAGGCCGTCCCACCTGTCGGACCCTTTCCACAGGTGGGAGCCGGCTTGGCCTGGCGGTGGCCGCGCAGGGAGGGCAGGAAGGGCCCTGTGACCAAGGGGAAGGGCATGTCTTGCGTTTATAATCCTCGCTTGAACTTTCCAAAATGAGAAAACTTTGGGAAACAAATGCCACTGAAAGTGGCTGAGCATTCTTTCCCCAAGGGTTTGATTCTGCTTACCTGCCTTACAGGTATCTTGGTATTGGAGGCGGCGGGCTTCCTTTGGGGGCAGCAAGACTTCCTTAAGCAGATTAAGCGGTGGGAATGGGACTCGTTTTTAAAAACCCCATATGGGACAGCGGGGAAGCTGCTCCTAAACTTTAAACGAAAGACTGTCTCCTCGTGGGAGAACACCGCGGGGCTGTCCGAAACGTCTTTTCATCTTTTTTTTTTTTTCCTCTCTGTAGAGAAGAGCCTGGTATACATTTATTTAACAATTGCAGGCCTTCTCTCAGGCGGTGGACTCGGACACCTTGGCTGGGAGGACATTTTGTAGACAAACTTGGCTTTTTTACCCCCCTTCTGGTTGGAAGAACCTAATTTAGGTGTGTGTGTGTGTGTGTTTTAATGTATTGTTCAGGATGTGGGCATGGCACACTGGAGCAGGCTCTATTTAATGACCTCCACTTTGTACTCTTTAATATGGTGTATCAGGTACTAGGTGTTCAGGTGAAGAACGAACGTGTGTGTCCCTGAGTGCCATAGCGTGAACTCTTTGGAGGTTATGCATTTTAGGTAAATACTAGTCTGTGCTCTTGGGGTAGGTAACAAGAATTTGGAAATAGCTGAAGAAGTAGGCCATTTTTTTTTTCAAATTCAAGTTCTTTTTTTTTTTTAAGGAAAATTTGTACACACTCCACAAAAGTCATGTAAGATAAGTTTTCCTTCCAGTTGAGGAAAAAAAAAATCCACTTTCTCAACAGGAGTCAGGTTTTGAACTTGAACATTTCATCTTGGATTGGTTAATTGGTGCCTGGCATCCGTTCACAAAAAAGAGTGTAAAGAGAATGACCAAAATGTATGACATGGAAACCAATCATTTTGTATCATCATTGTGTATCTGGTTTTCTTTGCCACCTCTTTTCATTAACTGTTCTGTCACTGGATTCTAGTGTTTCAGTTATTGAATAACTTTGGCTAAAGAACCAAAAATAACTGTAGCCTTTAACTGGTACTATAGTTTCAGTTCATGTAAATATTTCCAGCTTGTATTTAGAATCCAAAATTCCCAGAGTTCTTGGTAAAAGAGTTCAGACCCTTATCAAAAGGTTATGTTTGAGTGTAACAGCTCTTTAGGGAAAAGGTCAGAATTTCACTCCCAGAATCACCTACCAGTAAAAATTTCGATCCCCAAACATAGTGGGAATTGTTATTTTTAAAATCTTTTTTCCTTTAATTAACTTTTGCCTGTGCTGGGTCTTCGTTGCTGTGCTCGAGCTTCTCATTGCGGTGGCTTCTCTTGTTGCGGAGCACTGGCTGGGTAGTGGTAGCACACGGGCTTAGCTGCTCTGTGACGTGGGATCTTCCCAGACCAGGATCGAACCCGTGTTCCCTGCATCGGCAGGTGGACTCTTATCCACTGCACCAGCAGATAATCCAGGAATTATTATTTTGAAGTTCTAAATGCAGAGTTTACAGTTAAACTAGGCTGCAGTGATGTTCCATGCAGAATGTAGAGCTGTAAAATCAGACAAACCTGAGTGCTTTCCCATCCCTTGGTAGCTGTGTCCTCAGAGTCTTTGAGACTCTGTTTCCTGATCTGTGAAATGGGAACAGCTGACACACTCATATGTGTGAAGAGACCTGGCACATCACATTAGATAATAATATAAATTTTCCTTGCGACTCCATCCCCCAGAAGGTGTTTTTCACTCGTAAGTCATCATTTTTAAATGTTATACAATGCCTGGGCAGGGGATAGTTTTTTGATGCTGTTTCTTTTGATTGATGAAGTAACAAGTGCAGTGGAGGCAATATTGTGATTCTCCTTCAGTGTGTGTCTTTGCCAGACATCCACAAGCCGAGACTCTAGGCTACTGGACCTAAAATGCAGCTACATTGGTATTTCTAAGCACCCAAGCCTGTCTTAATCTAGAAGGTGCTTTATTCAGTGAGTTTCCTCCTCCTTCCTGGACCTGGATCTTGTGCCTAATGTTGGTTTGTGGTGGATCGTTGCTGTCACATCATTGCTGCCCTGTGGTCCTCATTGTGCCACGTTTGGTGTCACTTCTCTCAAGTACCAAAGAGATGTGTGAAATGCAAGGGAGGGTACTTTCTTCAGGGTACTTTAGGATATGCGATCTCTTTTATTGAGGTGATGTTTGGGTTTTGGAGGGGACTAAACAAGGTCCCTGAGAAATGTCCACAAAAACACACTGAGATGTTAAGTCTTACCTAGAAACGGCCTTTCTTCTCATTTATTCTGATACTTATTACCTGCATGAATTGTCCTCATAGGAGGTCTCAAGTATTTATACAATGGAGGAGAGTGTTTCCTGAAGCTCACGTTCAAGACTGCTAATCATGAAATTAGACTGTAGTGCACATTCATCTGTTTGTTTCTTTAACTTGCATGCTCGCGTGGCTCTCCACAGTGATACAACTTCTAAAATCACAAGAGAAAATGTATATGAGAGTGATTCTTGAGAAAGTTTGATGGTAAACCATATTCCTGTATATAAAAGCCAGTGAGCCACATAAAGGTTTCCTCCTGTCTGAGCCGAATAGAGGACCTGCATGGGCCTCTTGGGAATATAGTTTTTGCCTACCTTTGATGGCAACTCTGTTTTCCAAGTTGAATACTCATAGGATAACTATTTCATTTTCATTGGAAACCTCTTTGTTTTTGGGAATCCACAGTAATATTTAGGTTTAATACTGTGTGTGTTTTATCATGATCAAATGTTTTCCCTAAAGAGATGATATAGGGGAGAAAAGCCTAATGTATCATTTTGATGGATTCCGTTTTTATTATGCATGCATAACTCAGGGCCCGTAACCTAGCAATATGATTAGAGCGTGATGCTGGCTTAAAAAACAGGGACAGTGAATCATAGTCTGTGAATAATACACATGCTGGTTGGCTGTATTTCTCAGGGCCTGGGGATTTTTTTCCCCCACCTTATTTTATCTTTACCTATATTCCATGTTTGGTTTCAGAGTTTGCTGCCTCAGAGCCACAAGTGCTTAGAGATATTTAAATGAGTGACTGCACCAGAACACATGTGGACTGGGAAAAGTAGAACTTGAGACCCGCCCTCCCCTCAAACACCAAACAAAGTCCCAAGGTCCTTGCATACATGACTTAAAATTTTTTTCACTTTTACACAAGCTCTGCATCACTTCTGATTATCTTATGATCTTTGTTCACGTACAAACACACAGCAAGTCGAACAGTATAAAAGAGGGTTCTGTATTTTTGTTCAGTTTTTTTTTCCTACCAAACGTCTCCTGTGACCTGTTAGGAAGTATTCTGAGTGCACTACTGCGTCTGTCACTTTCAGTAGCACCTTAGTAAACCATCATCCACGCAAAAAGCATTTGAGCCTTCTGTGTCAGCCTCAGGATAGGGACTGGGGTCAAAACTGACCAGGGCTAATGTGGTAATGCTTTGCCTAGTGATCACCCTACTGGGGTCATATGGGTTGTTTCCAGTTATTCCACTATTGTAAGAAAGGTAGATTTCCTTTTCTTCAGATCTTTTCTATTTGGTGCTTTCTGTATAATAACATGGGAAGAGTTGGGAAAACCGCTCAAGTAATCATATTTATGGTAAAAAGAAGAGTTAGAAAATATAGATAGTCTAAATTTTAAAAATAAACACAATAAACCTATAATTATATTACACAAACATTACTTCTATTAACATTTTAACAGCTTTCAGTTCAGCTCAGTAGGGTCTGACTCTTTGTGACCCCATGGACTGCAGCATGCCAGGCTTCCCTATCCATTACCAACTCCTGGAGCTTGCTCAAAGTCAGGTGCATCCAGTCAGTGATGCCATCCAACCATCTCTGTCGTCCCTTTCAGCTGTAATTCAGATATCATAAAATTCACTTGTTTAAAGTATATAATTCTGATTTTTAGTGTACTCACAGAACTGTGCAGCCATCACCACAGTCAGTATTCTGTTATTTTCATCATTCCCAAAAGAAACTCCATGCCTGTTAACCCTATATCCCCCAAACCTCCCAGCCCCCAGTAACCACCGATCTCCCTTTGTCTCTATAGATTTGCCTATTCTGGACATTCCATATTAATAGAATCATTCCACATGTGGTCTTTCATGTCTGGCTTCTTTCACTTCACGTGACATTTTCAGGGTTCATCCATCTTATGGCCTGTATCAGTGCTTTTTTCCTTTTTATTGATGAATGATATTCCGTTAGGACTTGCCTAGTTGCTCAGAGGTAAGGAATCCACCTACAATGCCCAGATGTGTTTGATCCCTTGGTGGGGAAGATCCTCTGGAGAAGGAAATGGCAACTCACTCCAGCCGGGCTATAGTCCACGGGGTAGAAAAGAGTCAGACAGGACTTGGTGACTAAACAACAATATTTCATTACGTGGATATCCCCCATTTTGTACATCCATTCTTCATTTGATGGACATGGGTTGTTTCCCCTTTTGGCTATTATGAATAATGCTGCTGTGAATGTTTAGGTACAGATTTTTGAATGGCCGTGTATTTTTTTATTTTTCTTGGGTGTATACTGAAGAGTGGGATTTCTAGGTCATGTTGTAACTTTCTGTCTAACCTTTTGAGGAACTGGCAAACCATTTGCCAAAGCAACTGCACTATTTTACATTCCCATCTGCAGTTTAGGAGGGCTTCAGTTTCTCACCAACGCTTAATATCTGCCTTTTTTTTTTTTAATTACAGTTGTTCTAGTGGGCGTGAAGTCGTAACTCCTTATGGTTTTGGTTTGCATTTCTCTGATGACTAGTCTATTAATATCTTGATATATGTCCTTCTGGACATTTTTATGTGCTCACTTTGCATAAGTTATGCTTTTCTTCCCCAAACTGGAATATTTCATAGATCTTACTGGGTCAGTAAATTTAATTCTACAACATTATTCTCACTGGCTGCTTCCCTGTATACAGCTCACTGTAATACTTCTCTGAATGGGTATACCGTAATTTGACTACTCAACCATTTAGATATTCAGGCTGCTTTTAATTTTCATTACTATGAACAGTTGTGATAAACCTTACTGCTAAACTCCAGAGCCCATCTTAACTGCTTAATTATTACCTTGGGATAAATTCCTAGGGCTGGAATTTGCTGGTCATATGTATTCTTTAAGAGCTCCCTCCTCCAGCCCTCAAGCAATAGTAGATATTTTAAAAAGCACAAACCAGCCTTAAATTGATTTCATGATAGCCATTTTAAAGTAAGCTTTAAAGTGTTTCCTTTCAGCAGGGTGGATTTAAAGTCTGAAAACAGAATGTGTAGGTTTTATTTTGCTTATATTTCGAAGACCTGGATAATCACAGCAGCTCCTTCATGATGCCCTGTGTACCTACAAACCTATCGAGAAATGTTAATTAATATAGGTCCTTTGGTCTGCTGTGGTTTCAGATCAGCTTTTTAGCAGATGTGGCTTCAGAAATACCTTGGCATTATTCTTTGAGTTTGATTTTATGGGTAGCCCTCTCTACAGAAAAGATTTTGTGTGTGTGTGTATGTGTCCCACAAGGCTTGAGGATCTTAGTTCCCTGACCCAGGGATTAAACCCTGGCCGTAGCAGTGGAGGCACAGAGTCTTTCACTAGACTGCCAGGGAATTCCCACAATTCTTTTGATAGTTGATTATGAGGCCATTTAAAATTTCAACTCAAAATTGTTTATAAATCAAAAATTGATCCATTGTTTGTCTCTTTTGGAGGTCACAGTTCTTAAAACATTAGCTTGTCCATACAGCTGTTTTTCCTAGGAAAATTAATGTACCACTTGATAATAGAGTGAAATATTTGTTTTGTTTTTCCCACAAATGTACCTGAACTTTTTCATCCAAGAGAATGTTATGTCTTTCAAAATCATCACCCCTTCAGGGTCAATGTTCATGTCAAAATAAATCAGTCTTTTTTAAACATTTTTTAAGTGTCATTTAATAATTCAACTTTAAAATGAAAAAGGAGCCCTGAAAAATAAGTATTTATTTTTTTAATTCTTAAGCTGTTTATTCTTACACAACTTAAAACATTTCCCAGTTTTTTCCAGTCTCTGCTTGAATATAGCTTTGACATGGCCCACACTGAAGTTTTGATCAAAACTGTTATTACTTAGCTTGATTGCATGATTTATAAAGGGCACTTGGATTTTTGGTTGTTTCTAAAAACTAATGAGAGACTTTCTACCTCTTAGAGGATTCAAAAGTATATTCTTTGAAGAAAATTTCCAAAAAGTTCCAGATGTACTGTGTGCAGTGAGAACATGTATGGATAAATGCATAGCTTCCCATCAGAGTATGTTTGGCTTCCCAGGTGCCTCAGTGGTGAAATAATCCACCTGCAATGCAGAAGACATGGGTTCGATCCCTGGGTTGGGAAGATTCCTGGAGAAGGAACTGGCATGTCACTCCAGTGTTCTTGCCTAGAGAATGCCATGGACATAGGAACCTGGTGGGCTACAGTCCATGGGGTCCCAAAAGCTTGACACCACTTAGTGACTAAGCAGCAACAAGAAAGAGAGTATGTGAGACTCTTAGAGAAGAGCCTGCTGGTTTAGACCAATAAATCTTTAAAAAAGAATTGTTTATTTAGTTAGTTATTTGGCTAGGTCATGTCTTAGTTGCAGCATGTAGGATCTAGTTCCCTGACCAGGGATTGAACCTGGGCTCCCTACATTGGGAGTGTGGACCCTTAGCCACTGGACCACCAGGGAAGTCCCACTAAGTCTTAATATTTTCCCCACCCTGCCCCCACCTGAGGAGTGGGATGCATGACCGTCAGTGACGGTGGTGGGAGCAGGTTAGAACCTTCGAGGGTGGTATTTCGGGGCAGGTACTACCCTCCCCCAGGCACCACCACTGCCCTCCCAAGGTCAACAGTCACTGCTTTGCTGTGTTCCCATGGCAGACAGACGAGGAAGCTGAGGCCAGACAGAGCTGGTGACCTGTCTGTGGTCATGGGCCACTGAGGGATCCGAACCTTGAACCTGATCCTCCTGCGTCCCTTTGAAGAGCAGTCCCTGCAGTGCTTACGTTCTGGTACATTTGTCAGAACAAACCTGAGGACCGACCGAGCCATGTTGCAGTGAGATGGATCCAGAGAAGGAGTGGAAAGAGGCTTTGCTGTAGGCTTGGGGAGATGCTCCAATGGTCTGCATCCTCCCAGGACAGTCGCAGCCTCTCACCTTTCATTTCAACCTGAGAAAGCTGCAGCTTTTGGGTGAAAACGCTGCCTTCTGAGCATCTCCATCAGGAATGCTGACTGCATCCATCGATCGTGGGGACAGTGCAGGTGAAGAGGCTTACACCAAACCTGCCATTTAAGCTCGGTTCTTTGCTTGAGGTCTAATAATATCCAAGCAGGTGCATGTTTTTCTGTAAGGTCTTGACCCAAAATGTTTCTGAAATAGCAAAACCGAAAGTTCACGTCTTAGAAGCCTTTAACCAGAGTTGCTCCTCCCTACTGTAGTCAGAGCTTTGGGCAAGGGGGGTCCCGAAAAGACAACTCTCTAATGGTCAGGCTGGGTCTGGGGTGCGGGTTGACTTTGCAGAGGGCCCCACCTCCCCCAGGTTCTGGCACTAGGATGTGGGTGTTTGATGACATGAGAGGAGTAGGCTTGGCCCTTGGGCCACCTTGGAGGAAGCCTGGTTAGCTCAGGTGGGTCTCAGGAGAGGGTGGTGACAGAGAGAGGAGGGGGCAGGAAGGTCCCCCTGAATGGGGTGGCACACTTCTCCTGCCGGTTTGTCCTTGAGGGCAGAAACTGTCTTGCCCATCTTTGCACCCTCTATGGTGTTTAGCACGGTGAGTCAGCCATACCCTCGGTAGCAGGCACTCAGTGAATATTGATTAGATTTCTCTTGGAGACTCTTAAAGACAAATAAGACAAGGGGCTCTTTCATCATTGGGTGAATGGGCTATGGGTTTGGGGCAGGGAGTAAGGAAAATGTTGCTCTAGCTGTAATTTGCATTCTTTAATGGGATCTTATCAACAGTGTTTCCTTCCACACAATGAGAGGGGTTCCAAGATACTTGCTTGGGTGGACATGACTCCCAGTGTGTGGTGCTCTCTTGATCAGCCCCTCATATCAGTCATGAGATTAATTTTCCCACTGCCAAACCCCAGGAGATAAATGGCTTGTGATTATTCCGAGTCAGTTTCATTTTTCACTCAGCATGATGTTTCACTAATAAAAAAATGAACCTTGATCCAGGGTAGTCCTCTTATGTATGAAACATGACTTCCCTAGTTAATAGACTAATTTATAATTATAATTCAAAACCACCTCTTCCTTGAAGAGATTATCTTCCCCTCTGTATTTCAGAGTCGGGGGAATCATTGTCCTGGCTACAGGAGAGTTTGTCATGGAAACCGGATTTTTTTTTCCATACATTTTCTGAACAAACAGTGCCATTAGAAATCTTGAACCTGACATTGTCGTCGATCTCCAGTTGGGTCAGGGAGTTTGTTGACCAAAACTAACTCGGATCTCCTTCCTCTTGAAGCAAATGACCCGTGATTCCTGAGGAGCCTCTAGGAGTGAGAGAAACACTTGTTTCAGCTGCAGTGGGAAGGTGTTAACTTGAGTCAGTGCTTCCCCACCCCGCTGACTGAGTCACCTGGGACCTTTTAAAATAACCTTATGCCAAGGCCCCACTTCAGATGAATGAAATCAGAATTTCTAAGAGAGGAGGTTAGCATGCTTTCTTTAAAAAAAATTTTTTAAATAAACTCCAGGTGACTGTAATGTGCAGCCAGGTTGACACCATCAGGGAAGCCTTGCTCCTTAATCCTGGGCTCAGCCAGAGTGTCCATCTGTGCCCTGTGATGTCACAGAACCCTGGACCAGACCAGAGCTGCCGGCTTTCAGCGTGTGTTATATGGAAGTTAGGATTGATGCATCCTGCTAGTTAGTGGCAGAACTAGAAATAGATGGACTTACCTGGCCGTCCAGTGGTTAAGACTCTGCACCTCCAATTCAGGGAATGTGGGTTCCATCCCTGGTTTCGTGACTTAAGATCCCACATGCAGTGCAGCCAAGAAAAAAAAAAAAGGTAGAAATAGAGAACCTAGCATTATATGTTTTATTTATATATATATATAAATGAAATTTATGTATTTATTTATTTTTGGCTGTGCTGGGTCTTGTTGCTGTGCAGGCTTTTCTCTGCTTGTGGCTAGTGGGGCTGTTCTCTAGTTGCGGTGCGTGGGCTTTTCATTGTGGTGGTTTTTCTTGTTGCAGAGTGCAGGCTCAGTAGTTGTGACACACAGGTTTAGTTGCTCCTTGACATGTGGAATCTTCCTGAACCAGGGATCGAACCCTTGTCTCCTGCACTGGCAGGCGAATTCTTTACCACTAAGCCCACCTGGGAAACATATTATATGTTTTCTAGTACACTATATCCACCTTTTGCTGCTGCTAAGTCGCTTCAGTCGTGTCCAACTCTGTGTGACCCCATAGACGGCAGCCCACCAGGCTCCCCGTCCCTGGGATTCTCCAGGCAAGAATACTGGAGTGGGTTGCCATTTCCTTCTCCAATGCATGAAAGTGTAGATATCCACCTTTTAAAGCACAAGTAATTCCAGACAGATGGATATTTGTTGTTGTTGTTATTTGAGTACTAACTGCTGAATTTGCTTTTTAAAAATCAGCTTTAACCGATAACTGGCCTTACATTCAAATACATCTCATTATTGAATTATAAGATGTTTAGAATTGCAGTTCCACTTAAGCTGATGTATTATTTTTGCCTTCTTCATACATTAAGAGGCCTGAAGGAATCAAACAACACCGTTTTCCAGGTTCCTTCACATCCCCTGGTGGATAATAAAATCTTTCTTCAAGTTTGTAGCCAGAGTGAAGTAGCCAAGGCAAGTGGGTATGGGAGAAATTTGTGGGAGGAGTGAGTTGAACTGTTAGAGTACAAGAATAAAGCATACGAAGCCAAAAGGGACTTTCTTAGCAGGGTGAGAATGTGTGCGCTAGAAATGAGTTGCCAGAGGGCCCAGTTTGTGCTATTCTCCTTCCCCTTTCTGTGATCTGGAGTATTGTGAGCATCTGGATGATTATCACAGCCTGAAGGGTTTTTGCAGCAGGTGCACCTTTGAAAGGCCGCACCGCAGAAGGCCCCGCAGGAGGTGGCGAGTCCCTGTCTTAGCCACTGCCCCTCAGTTGTTACCCAGAGAATCCTAAGAGCTGATTTAGGAACAAGAGGAAGCTCACTTCTGAAACTCACATGGACTGGTCCAGACCACATCTAAACTCTGCTGGAATCATGCTGACAGAAGTCAGTAGAAGTGGGAGGTCACTCTGTAAAGTTGGCTTCTTTTTTTTTTGGCTGCCCTGTGTGGCTTGGAGGGGTCTTTGTTCCCTGACCAGGGTTTGAACCTGGGTCTCCTTCAGTGGAAGCACAGAGTCCTAACCACTGGACCACCAGGGAAGTCCCTGAAGACAGCCTCTGCACAGGGCTCGGCATCTAACCTAACACTTGGGTGAGCTCCAGGCTGAGAGCTGGATTTCCCGACCGAACTTAATCCTAGGCAAGTCCCAAGTGAATCTGTGTTCGTTAAGCAGGTAGACTACTGTAGTTGGTCATTTTAGCTGTTTTGAAATGTCGTTTAGAGGCATAGTCTTCTGTTTTCATGCATTGGGTTTTTTGGTTTGTTTTTGGCTGTGGGAGCCTAGTTCCTGTAGTGGAAGTGCAGAGTCCTAACTCAACTGGAGCCGCCAGGAAATCTCTTCATACACACCTTTGACCTCCATGATAAAAACGGCTTCTTTCTTTGAGAGGGACTTGGGAGATGAGGGGCTGGTGCGGGAGACTCCGGCAAATGAGTCATTTCCCCTGTATTTCCTTATCTGTAAAACAGGGCCATGGAACTAGAGACCTCTTCGTGGGCCTCTTTCTAAATGTCTTCCGATTAGGCACCACTTAGGTTAAAAGGACGAGTCCCCCCAGCGCTACTGTTCCACCTCCGCTCTTAGCTGGCTGGGGGAAGGTGGGGGCTTCTCTGCCTCGAGCTTCCAAGCCCCCAGCTCCTGAACGTAGTGGATCCCACCGGTTCATCTGCCAACTTTATTGTATATGCCAACGCTGTCTGAGGGGCTTGGGACATGTTAATGAACAACACAAAGTCTCCTGCCCTGGAGAAGCTTCCACCTACTTGGCGAAGACAGACAAGACACAGCAAGCAGCACGATCAGTACAAAATGCACAGGCTGTGCGAAGGTGATGAAATCCTGTGGAAAGAAAGGAAAGAAAGAGCAGAGCAAGGGAGACGGGGGGCCTGGAGCCTCCACAGGGCTGTGCTTTTGCCAGCCACGGCTCGGTGGCCCTGTGGGGTCTCGCGGAAGCCTGGCGCCTCCCCTGGCCACCGTGCCCTCCCCTGCACTCTAAGCAGCATGGCGCCACTTCGGGCTGCAGGCCCTGCACCGGTTCATCTCCCAGTTGATCTCTCATCTGATCTTCAGAAGGACTGGTGTGTCTCCCGTTGTTTCGTTCTGTGTAGCTTTTGGCCATCCTGCATGGTATATGGCCTCTTCGTTTTCTGACCAGGGCTTAAACTCATACCCGCTCCTTTGGCAGCACGGATTCTTAACCACTAGACCACCAGGGAAGTCCCCAGGAGGACCGGTATTGACCACTCACATATGTTTGCAAATCCTGAGAAAAAAATGAGGTATTGATTATAACTGTTGTCAATTTTTAACAGTAACATAAGAAGTTTAAAAATCTGTCAAGGAAACCTCAGATGCCTCTGTGACTCAGGGGACAGAGGCAGCGGTTCTTTGATTTTTGTGATGTTTCTTTTCTCAAATACACATGTGGTGTGTATATATATGTGTGAGTGTGTGTGTGTGTATTTACAAACAGAATTAAATAGTTTTACCTGTTGTGGATGTATTTATAAAATCTCCAGATAAACTCAAATACCACAAGAACAGTATAAAGCCAAGTTTAGGGACTCTGACGTCGAAGTCACCACCTCCTCTAAACAATCCAGTGACCTCATCCAGCCCTTCTGTTAGGGTTCATTTTCCACTTGCCAGGGTCTGGTTTTGCAAAGAAGAAAATGGTTTTCTTTACACAGAGAGATTAAGAACATGTTTATCTGTAGTTTGGGTACTGAACTGGGAAACCAAACCACAGTTGCTTCTGACACCAATCCTGCATCATCTTTATCTGACGGTTCAGTACTTGGAAGTCTCTGGGGCTTTTAGCACTGGGGTGAAGTTCAGTCACTTATCGGATTTGTGGTTTGGAGGAGAATAGAGATCTCCCTTTCAGATTAGGAGATGGTTGGTTCAAGAGTCTATGGCAAGGACGTGTACTTGAGAGTCACCTGTCTCCTCCCACATGAGTCCATTTTTGTGGTGTTTCTCTTCCCCACCCTGAACCTTAAAGTGAATCAGATTATTACTATTATAATTTTCAGTGTTGTAATAGTTCAAGATAAGTGGAGAGACTGGGGTGTTGAAAGACCAGGACTGTGTTCAAAGGCATCAAGACTTCTAAACACTCTCATTCTTACTTAGGTTTGGGTCATGTTTTGATTGACTGGGGACCAAAAGGATCCACAGTAAACCATGAGGAGAGGTGAGGGCCTGCTAACCCTGGATTGTCCTACTTCTGAGCTAAAGGGCACACCCAACCCAGTCTTCTTTAGAGAATCCGAAACTGACACACAGAGAAACTGAATGATTTGTTCAGAGCGCAAACCAGGACATACATCCCTGTGCCCCGGCTCATCTTTCAGCTTCATTTATCCAAATAACATCTGTTGAGCATATGACAGGCTCATGGAGACACCTTGGGGGTTTTTAACTTAGAGTTCCATGTATTTTTTATTTTTGACTGCACTGCACGACATGTGGGATCTTAGTTCCCTAACCAGGAATCAAACCCATTCCCCCTGCAGTGTAAGCACAGAGTCCTAAGCACTAGACCTCCAGGGAAGTCCCTTCACTTGGAGTTTTAAGGATTAACTGGCTTTGGAGTTGCACGAACACAGGATGGGCCAAAGAGTGAGCGGCAGGCCTGAGCAGGGACATGTGGGCTCAGAATCTTAGGGAGCTGTCCTGGGCAGGGCCCGGGCATGCTGCCAGCTTAGCTTCCAGAGGGCACAGCCGAGGGACCTGCCATCTTTTCCCCTGTATGGCACTGTTTCTCTGCAAGATGGTAAAACCCTTGAAGGCAGGAGTCCTACAGACCTTGAGGCTCCAGCGCCTCATGGAAAACAGGACCCTTCTTTCTGTGTTACCTATAGGAGAGAGGAGTCCAGCGTGGGGGTGGGGGGTTGAAATAAGCGAACCAGTAAGTAAGTTGGACATAGAGGAGTCAGCCAACAGGAAGAAGCGTGAACCAGGGAGTGCCTGGAAGAGATTGATAAATACTGCCTGCCCTTGCCAACCCTCCTGAGTAATATGAGCCTGTGATCCAGAACTCAGCCACGACCTGGAAGGTTAGCGCCCCCACCTCCCTGCCCTGGATTTCTGCCTCTTGCAGAGAAAATAGCCCTGGAAGTGGCCGCAGCTATTGCAGAGAGAGCCCCTCCCCACCCCAGCCCCCCGCACCAGAGAGGGCGCCCGTCACTCCTTGGCCTCCTGAGGGGAGCCTTGTGATCCAATGCCTGGGGTCTGGCTGGAGAAGTGCCTCAGATGATGGGTCTCAAAGGCAGGAGAACTTGCCGTGAGGTTGCTCTGTGGGCCGTATTTCACCACAAAAACTGTCTCATTTATGAAACTCTCCCGTGAGGTTTAGGTGTGTGATGCTCTTATTCAGCTGTAAACCAACTGAGCAACACCAGTCTGACGTTAGTCTAAATGACAACACCAGGAAGCCTCACCTGGGCTGTGAGCAGACTGTTAGGTGCATCTAACGCTTCCCCTTCGAGGAATGATTTTCCCCCCAGGTCTGCTTTGCACCTGGAGGAATAGCATGCCCTCCTGCTCATTCTGTGAGCTACGCAGGAAACCAAGAAAACGTGGATAAAAAAAAAAAAAGAAAGAAAACGTGGATTTTGTGGCCCACTCCATACAAGTACACACTCAGCCTGTTTGTTTGTTTGTTTGTTTGTTTTGCCACATCGTGAGGCTTGTGGGTTCTTACTTCCCTGCCGAGGGATCAAACCCATGTCCCCCTGCAGTGGAAGCTTGGAGTCCTAACCACTGTACCACCAGGGAAGTCCCCACACCCTTGGCCTTCTGTCTGCTTCCCCAGCCCCTCCTTGTCCCAGCAACCCCTCTGCTTTCTGTCTCCAGCAGCCCTGGCCTGATAGGTCCTCAAATCCAGCAAATTATTTTTAGTCTCCAGGCCTTTGCACAGGCTGTTTCCTCTGCCCAGGAGATTTTTCTCTTCTTTCTCCCAGTTCCAGCAGATCTTCATTCAGTTGTTAGGCCTTGTGAAAAACATTTGACACTGTGATCCATGACCCCTGCAACACCAGACCAGACTGGCTTCTGATACACTCTCGTGGTTCCTGGGATGTCCCTTTTATAGCACTCACTGCAATTTGCCATTCTGTTTGTGCAATATTTTTTTTTCCTCCTGTGGTCCCTTATTAGACTGTAAGCTCCACGAGGGCAGGGATCAGATCATTGTTGTGATTAGATCCTAGGGTCTTCAGTTCAGTTCAGTCGCTCAGTCAACCCCATGGACTGCAGCATGCCAGACTTCCCTGTCTATCACCAATTCCCAGAGCATGCTCAAACTCATGTCCATCAAGTCGGTGATGCCATCCAGCCATCTCATCCTCTGTCATCCCAAAAATTCCTAGCATCTTACACAGCCTGAATTAATCATCGTCCTAAGAGCTGACACTTAAGCTGGCTGTACACTAAGAGTTTTATACATTTTAACCCATTATATATTAACTCACCAATGCTTTGAAATCAGTGTTATTGTTGTCCCCCATTTTACAGGTGAGAAAACCAAGGCACAGAGAAGTCAGTGACTGCTCTTCTTGCAGACACATTATACCGTTCGGGCACAAAACATGAAACATAGCAAACATACGTTGAGCTGTTCAGCATCGTCAGAAAGTGAGGGCTATCGCATAAGTGAGTTTCCAGGTATTTCACATACAGCCCTAGAACTGTGGGGTGGACACCTTTTCAGCAGTTATATTATTCTCCCCTCTTAAATACCACAAACCAAGCATTTTAAGCTTTCCTTGATTATTCTAGAGTGTCAGTACCAGCTCTTACATTATTGCTGCCTTGTCACCACCAGCTCTTACATTGTATTATCTGCCCACAAGAGCAAAAGGTGGGGAGCACCTGAGGTTTGGGACAGAGTGGATAGTCAGGTTTTGAGTTTTGTTTACTCTCTGTTGGTATCTTTGGCCAGCACCAGTTTTCTTTAATAAAATGGTCTTCCCTAATATTTACGCAGCTCTTGTCTTTGACATCCTTCATATTTATTTTGCTGAGCATTCAATGGGATACTGCTATTGCTCAGTTTTCAAAAGAAAAACAGAGTAGGAAGCTTAGCCACCTTGCCCCACAGGTCACTTGCCCATGGAAGCCATTCTTTTGGCCCTGAGAAGTTGGCAGTGAGGTTGGATGGCCTCCAGAGAAAGCAGAAGCCTGACTGGGATGAAGCCTGTTGGCGGCAGAGCCTGTCCTAGTAGAAACCTGTGCCCTCTCCCCTCCCGGCCCTGGATGGCATTTTTCCTTTTCCCGGAGGGCGTTCAGTCCTCTTTTGTGTCTGGAACGGCTTCTTCCTCGAACCCAAAGGCACTGTGTCCTCTTGGGGTGATTCTTTCTTGCTCCTGTTTCCTGCCCACCCTAGATACGCCGGAGGAGGCAGCAGTCCTTCCCTCTTGTCTAGTTTCTCAGGCTGCAGTTTTCACACCACAACTCCGAAGGTTTGCCTGTGCCAACCGTCTTCCAAGCAGTTTCTGACACTTTCCTATCTCTGTCCAAACGTGTGGGAATTGCACTGGGACCTTTATATTTGCCTCTCAGAAGAGCCTAGAAAATAGAAACCTGTGCTGAGAGTATGGAAATCCTGTGCCATAAGATTTTATTTTTTTTTTATTTTAAAATTTGTTTTTGTTGAAGGATAGTCGATTTACAATGTTGTGTTAGTCTAATCAAACCAGCGGAGTGATTTGGTTATACATATATACACACACATTCTTTTTCATATTCTTTTCCAATATGGTTTATCACAGGATATTGAATGGGTCTTGTTGTTTATACAATTTTCTTTGCTGTGAAAAAGTCGATATTTTTGGAAGCATCTTATTCCTGCAAAGTGAAGCTGTCACGGCTTGCTACGTGAGGCTCATGGGCGTATGTGTGTCATTAAAGTGGTCCTCCATGTTCAAAAGGAGTTGTCCGGTGCTAATCAGTAATGTGTGTTTCCTTGGTGCTGGCATTAAAAGAATGACTCACTTCATCAAAGGAATGGGCAGTGGCCCCTGTATCATCACCATCATCATCAAAGAGCACTTTTTAAAGAACCATCAGAACGAGGCTGGATAAATGTAGTCCAGGAATTTTTTTATAGTGGCTAAGGCCATGATCTCTGACTTCCTGTGATGTTATCTGTGCCCACTTAGATCTACAGTGGGATCTCAGGAATTTTTATCCAGAACATTTATTTTTAACGCCCCACCCTGTATAATTTGCAGTGCCTTTTGGTCCTTTGGGTGGCTATGTACATATGTATTACAAATTTGGTGTCTCATCCGAAAGGTCCCAACCCCTTCCCCATCAGAACTGTGCTGATCTCCAGCAAGACTTGAAGGACTCCAGGCCTAAAGTAATTGAAGCCTGTGTTTCTCAGAAAACCATGGTTTAAAGCAGGGAAATTATAGTGTGGTACAGTGTGCAGAGGACCAGGAGGCGAGGCAGAGAGACCTTGGTTCCAGTCTGGTTAGCAGTCGGTGGTGCCTTGGGCTAGTCACTTTACCCTCTGGGCCTTGACTCCTCTCCTGTGATGAGAGGCTGCAGTAAGGTGACCTTCTCCAGTTCTTTTCGTTGCTGCAGTTACATATCCCAGAAGCCGTAAACAGCCCCTGCTTGTTTGATCTGTATTGTCTGGAACCATGTGGATTTCCGGGACCATCAGCTAACTGGAGAGGGGAAGGTGGCATGGTGGATGGGGCCAGCCGGGCAGTGGGTAATCCTCAGATGTGCTTCAGACAATGGGGACTCTTGTCTAGGGGAAAGTTGATCTGGCCAAGGAGCTCAACTTCAGGCAGATTTCATAGTGTTTGACTTCCATTATAAAGCTTGGCAACATCTGGCAGGCCTAGGTGGCAATTAAGTCATAAAATACATAAATACAGTTGTTTATGGATAATGTTTATTCAACTAGGGCATTTATCCACTTTCTACTCGACCCCTTCCGTCCTTCTCTGGCAGAAAGGAATCTCTTACCAAGTTTAAAGAGCAAAATCGATAGTTTCAGATTAATTGCTGTTAACTGCTGAAAAATTTGGTATCTAATTGAGTCTTTTTTTTTTTCCCTTGGGGTTTTCATAGGCAGACTTCCTAATAATAGGTTTAACTGCAGATGAATGTGCTACTCAACATAAAATCTGGCTTTTGTAAAGCTGGTAGTCCCCTTATGAATTTATGGTCTAATCAGACTTTTATTGGTTTTGTTTGTTTACGATGCTGCTCCATGAAGATAAGTGAGCCTAATAGGATTCTTAGTTTTTTACAAGGCCTGCATTGCTGCTGTTTCCCTTCAGTGAAGAAGACTGAATAATAATGGTGGTGATACATGCATTCTAAATCTCAACCACTAAATGATGGTGAAACCTTGGGTTCTAGTTTGTTTTAGTTTTAGTATTAATAAAACGCTTAACAACTTTCGAGATTCGATATCACCCTAAGAAGAGGGCTTGGTACCTTGACCACAGTATGGTAAAGGGTTTCCTTTAGCACCTTTCATGCCCAAATATATTTGCTCCTCCTCCTGGGGGCAATATAAGCTGATGACAAAGGGACCATGAAGACAAAATGGAACTGCCAGCTGCTGAACTTAGACACTTAGCCTGGGGCCCCAGAACCAGTTGGGGAAAGTGTCTTCACCTGTTGTGAAATGAGCACACCTTTACCGTCAGAAATCATGGGGCCTTAGAAGAAACCTTTTATCAGATCCATTAAAGGAGCAGCCTAGACCACCAAAAGAACTGGGTGGTGGTTAATTACACCACACGCAGGAATTGCTACAAATACTAGTTTAACTCTCTCAGTGGCTGAGTCTGGAAACTACACAGCACTGCTCAGTTAAACCTTGCCCTTTTCTGCATCCCAGTTAGACACCTGACTCCCATCCAAAGCAAATGTCATGGTTACTTTTATTGACCTGATGTCAAGAAACAGCAGCCGATGGGCTGATTAGCAGGAAATATATACAGTTGATGGATTATTGCTGAGCTAAGCACAGGTAAACAAAGTGTGTCAGAGTTTGGCATGATTTTTATCCTAGACTGAAACCATTAAAACGTAGACACAATTAAAAGTCTCTTTAATATCACTGGTGTTTTAATTCCGTTCTTCATCCTTAGTCTACTGGATTGGGATAAACCCAATGAGGTTTCTGTGTCACTGTGTACAGATGACTGTATAGACGTCTCCACATTTGAGCTAAGTGAGTGAAAGTCACCTAGTCGTGTCCGACTCTTTGTGACCCCACAGACTATGCAGTCCATGGAATTCTCCAGGTCAGAATACTGGAGTGGGTAGCCTTTCCCTTCTCCAGCAGATCTTCCTAACCCAGGGATCAAACCCAGGTCTCCTGCATTATGGGCAGATTCTTTACCAGCTGAGCCTCAAGAGAAACCCATACTGGGTACTTGACTCTTAATTCAGGTATGTCAGTGAGACAGGGGATGGGGAGCAGTTTGATTAGAATAGGGAATCAGAGCTTCTAATGATTAACCTTAGCAGTAACGCTTGGAGTTGAGAAGGGCATTGGGTGCTGGGGCATGTGCCAAGGCACCATAAAGAGGAGAGAAAATAAGACTTGCACGTATGCATGTGATGGAGGAGATGGTTCGTATGGATAAGAAAGCAGAGGATAACAGAAGATGCCAAACTCTGTTACACTTTGTTGGACCTGTCTCATCAGACCTTTACCTAGAAAGTGAAAGAAAGTGAAGTCGCTCAGTCATGTCTGACTCTTTGCGACCCCATGGACTGCAGCCTACCAGGCTCCTCCGTCCATGGGATTCTCCAGGCAAGAGTACTGGAGTGGGTTGCCTTTTCCTTCTCCAGGGGATCTTCCCGACCCAGGGATCGAACCCAGGTCTCCCACATTGCAGGCAGACGCTTTAACCTCTGAGCCACCAGGGAAGCCCCTCAAAGGAAGGGCTTTGTGAGCTTGCTCTTCTAGCCTGCTCCACTGATCGTGATGTGGGCTTCATTTTTCAGCAGGAGACTGTTATGTAGTGGGTGTGTGCCGGCGTTTACTGGGCACTGATTTCAGTTGCATGCTGCTTTGGAGAATTCTTGGTGGTTTTTTGCCATCGCTGGGCACAGTCTTCTACCATGTGGCCAAATATGACAGTACCCTACTTAGTAGTTTTGTGAGGCCACCAGAATTGCAAAGAGCCAGACTATGCTGGAGTCTGTAGCCAGAAGTATATAATATAACTGCAAATAGAATTGTAGACAAAGATGTCTTTTTTTTTTTTTTAATCGTTTAGGGCCTGCCAAGGGACTGTGTTACATAATACTGTTTTGAGGAACTTCCTGCTTAATTGCACAGGTTTCCCCTTTGTGGGAAGCCCTATAGGACTGGGATCTGGTATGATGAGCCAGAAAGTGTCTTACCCATAGCTCTCAAAATAATAAGCTCACCCATCCTGTGGCTTTCAGCTGGGTATAGCCCACAGGAGGATCCAGTCTACTTGAGATTTTTCCACACCTCTGCTTTCTTATCCATAGGAACCATCTCCCCCATCATACCCACACAGGCAGATGAGCAAGTCTTATTTTCTCTCTTTATGGTGCCTTGGCACTGGCACACCCCCTGGCACCCAATGCCCTTCTCACCTCCAAGCGTTATTGCTAAGGTTAATAATTAGAAGCCCTGATTCCCTAGCACATTCTAAGTCCATTTGCAATTTATTATTCTACATTGGGTGACATGCAATCTTAATTGTTCTTAAGATTTCCCCTGTCCTAAGTAGTAAGAGCAAAATAGCTTGGAAATCTTTCCTGTGGAATCTTTCCTTCACTTGCATGCCTGTCTTAAGTCTTAATAATACTGTAATGGATATTCATCAACCAACCAAAAGTCACTTTACCTTCCTTTTACCATTATGGCCTGCTGTGCAGTGGGTTGGAGCCCGGGCAGGGAGCCTTGCACTGCACAAGGCAGAATGGTTGATGGTGGCCAGTTGTAGGTTCCAGGAATTTAGGTGCAAAAGCACAAGCTGGAATAAAGATTGCTGGGAGAAATGTCAATAACCTCAGATATGCAGATGACACCACCCTTATGGCCGAAAGTGAGGAGCTAAAGAGCCTCTTGATGAAAGTAAAAGAGGAAAGTGAAAAGCTTGGCTTAAAGCTCAACATTCAGAAAACGAAGACCATTGGCATCTGGTCCCATCACTTCATGGGAAATAGATGGGGAAACAGTGGAAACAGTGTCAGACTTTATTTTGGGGGGCTCCAAAATCATTGCAGATGGTGACTGCAGCCATGAAATTAAAAGACGCTTACTCCTTGGAAGGAAAGTTGTGACCAACCTAGATAGTATATTGAAAAGCAGAGACATTACTTTGTCAACAAAGGTCCGTCTAGTCAAGGCTATGGTTTTTCCAGTGGTCATGTATGGATGTGAGAGTTGGACTGTGAAGAAGGCTGAGCACCGAAGAATTGATGCTTTTGAACTGTGGTGTTGGAGAAGACTCTTGAGAGCCCCTTGGACTGCAAGGAGATCCAACCAGTCCATTCTAAAAGAGATCAGTCCTGGGTGTTTATTGTAAGGACTGATGCTAAAGCTGAAACTCCAGTACGTTGGCCACGTCATGCGAAGAGCTGACTCATTGGAAAAGACTCTGATGCTGGAGGGATTGGGGGCAGGAGGAGAAGGGGACGACAGAGGATGAGATGGCTGGATGGCATCACTGACTAGATGGACATGAGTTTGAGGAAACTCCGGAAGTTGGTGATGGACAGGGAGGCCTGGCGTGCTGTGATTCATGGGGTCACAAAGAGTCGGACACAACTGAGCAACTGAACTGACGTTGTATAAGGATTTTCTGTTGGACACATGCCAATATCTTTGCTAGACTAATACAAGTGTTGTATTATCAGTTTGGTGGAAGGGTTTTCTTAACCTTGGTGGTGGTTTAGTCACTCAGTTGTGTCCAACTCTGCGATCCTACGTACTAGAGCCCACCACGCTCCTTTGTCCAGGGGGTTTCCCAGGCAAGAATACTGGAGTGGGTAGCCATTTCCTTTTCCAGGAGAATCTTTCCCAAGCAGGGATCAAACCTGTGTCTACTGCATTGCAAGCAGATTCTTTATACCAGGGAGAGTATGTATGTTCAAAGAGACAATCATTAAATTCTATATGGGGCTCGGGCTTGAAAACTAGTAAAAATATCCCGCAAGAATAACTTAGAACGTTTAGAATCACCCTTTAACCTCTGCTTATACCTCAATCATACTAAAGCGATATTTCCATGTCTTTATTTAAAAGTTTCATGGATTTATTGTCCCTTAAAATACACACTACCAAGGTAGTGAACTGTCACATTTTAAACTATTTTCCAAATTAAAATTGTGCTTTTTATGGACTTGGCCTTTGTGTCTTTCAGATAGAAATTAAGTGAGTAAAACTAAAAGTGAGGATTATGTAACAGTAATCCAATAACCAAGCAGGAAAAAATTAGTTAAAAAAAAAAAACACAGCAAGCAAAAACCCCACCTCTCAGCAAATCCTGAAATCAATGTGGTACTCCTGAAACAAAAATAATACCATTTTTTAATTAGCCAGATTATTGTATTCTAATTGTTATAAATGGTTTGGTTTGTTGGAGTGGAGGTAAGAATGGGGAAAGTTTCACAGGAAAGTGCCTGTAAATTGAGCTTTTGGAGATGGACGTTTGGGTTGGACCTGATCAGTTTGCACGCCACCTAAGAAGTGTGTGGCTCTCTTGTTCACAGTGTGCACATCCTCTCTTTTTTTGTGTGTGGTCTCCCTGGTGGCTCAACTGTAAAGAACCTGCCTGCATTACAGGAGACACAGCAGGAACCGTGGGCTCGATTCCTGGGTTCCTGAGAATCCCTTGGAGAAGGAAATGGCAACCCAGTCCAGTATTCTTGCCTGGAAAACACCATGGACAACCCATGGGTTCAGGAAAGAGTCTGACACGACTTAGCAACTAAACAAGGACGCACTAGTTTGGGGAAAGAACCAATACTAGAGTATCATGTATAGATCACTTTGGAAATCGGGGTGTCAGACACGTGTGTGCATGGCCCCACTTCTTCCCTCTGACTTCGAGATGAAAGGTCTGTGCCAACTTCATTGATCTGACCATTGTTATTAGGTAGTCTGTCAAACCGTGGCCTGATTCTTGAAATATGTGTCTGAAATTTAAGAACTGTGTTTCTTTGGAAAATGCAGCCTCTTGGAAAACCCTCATGGGGAAGCATGGTGCTGCCCTGTGTTCTGAATCTTAGAGCAGCATGCGGTGTGCTTCCTGCTTCATCCTCAGGGGCCAGAGGGTGGGTGCAGGGGAGCAGCCTTGTCAGTGGCAGCCTGGCAACTGCAACCAGACCCCAGATTTGTGGGCTCCTCCCCAGCCACTGGGGAGCTGCCTCTGGCCTGACACGTCCCAAGGTCTAGTTCAGAAACTGGTAGGTTTGGGACTTCCCGGTGTTCCACACTTTGCCTGCCAGTGCTGGGGGATGAGGGTTTGATCCTTGGTTGGGAAGCTAAGACCCCCACACGCCTAGTGATCAAAAAACCAAAACATAAAACAGAAGCAGTATTGTAACAAGTTCAGTAAAGAAGTTAAAAATGGTGCACATCAAAAAAATCTTAAAGGGACTTGCCTGGTGGTCCAGTGGCTAAGAATCCACATATCCAATGCAGGTGGCCAGGGTTCGAACCCTCCTCAGGTAGATCCTACATGTCGCGACTGCAATCAGACCCGATGCAGCCAAATAAATAAATAAATATTTTTAATCTTAAAAAAAAAAAAGGTGTGTTAGAGGCCATTTCATTTGTTTTTGTGCTACCTAAACACTTGATTTGCAAGTGTTTATACAGACAGTCCCTTTTGTCTGTACTAAACTACGTTATTCCAGAGCTTGTTTTAGGAAATACTTTTTTTTTTTCTTGCCTGAAATATAATCATTTGAGTTCATTAATGCAGGAGCAGCTGACAATTAGCTGAGTTTAGAATATTAGAAAATGAGATTGTTGGAGACTTAACTACCTTTTAATCATCTCTATGAGCAGTTGGTAGCTGCGTTCACGTCTTTGTGGGAAATGCAAAGCAAGTGGTGCATTTTAATCCTGCTTTATAATAAGAAAATTGAACATGAGGATCCAGCCTGGGAATTATGTTTTCACAAGAGGCAGCCCTGGCTCCACAGCAGTGAGGGCTGGATTTTAACAACGAAATCAACCTAAGTGAAATAAGCTGTTTTTACAGGCACACATTTCCCCAACGTCATCTGACCCAAATTGCCCAGCTCTCTGGTCCTCAGACGGGGCATTTCCCGAGTTGCTATGTCAGGGTCACCTTATGTGTGAGGGCCAGACTTCCAGGAGGACCAATTAGCTAATGGATGTCTCATTTTAGACTAGACTAGATTCCCCGCAACGGCCTCTACCGTGTCACTGCAATGACTTTTTAGAAGTCACCAATGAAGCCGGGAGTATATAACCCACTAGTTTGAAAAACAAGGCAGATCCCAGGCTGATTGGCAGGATCAGACCTTTTCTTCCTGCTCTCAGGCTCTCTGGAAACTAGTGTGTGTAGCTCTGGGGCCTGAAGCCCTTTTATCCATTGCAGGGAAAATGGAACACCAACAGAGTGAAGGTGATATGCAAGACTGTCATCATGAAGCGTTGTTTTTAAATGTTCCACATACACATCATTCTCAGCTGTGCTCAGTATCGCACACAGAATTTAGTTGCTTATTGCATTCACGTGAGTTATAGCAACTTATCACTTTGCCGACAAAAGTCCATGTGGTCAAAGCTATAGTTTTTCCAGTAGGCATGTATGGATGCGAGAGTTGGACCATAAAGAAAGCTGAGCACCAAAGAATTGATGCATTTGAACTGTGGTGCTGGAGAAGACTCTTGAGGAGTCCCTTGGACAGCGAGGAAATCAAACCAGTCAATCCTAAAGGAAATCAACCCTGAATATTCATTGGAAGGACTGATGCTGAAGTTGAAACTCCAGTACTTTGGCCACCCAATGCGAAGAGCCGACTCACTAGAAAAGACCTGGATGCTGGGAAAGATTGAGGGCAGGAAGAGAAGGTAGGGACAGAAGAGGAGATGGTTGGATGGCATCGCCGACTCAATGAACACGAATTTGCGGAAACTCTGGGAGACAGTGAGGTGCAGAGGTGCCTGGTGTGTTGCAGTCCATGGGGTCGCAGGGTCGACACGACTTAGTGACTGAACTACAACAACAAACAGCAGCTGTAGCTAAGGGCAAGCATTTTAATGCTTTAAAAACTGCCAGGAGAAGGAAAAGGCAGAGATTTTGTATATTAAGTTGCCTCATGAGAGACTAATGCTGCTCATAGTGTCTCTCTCTAATTTGAAACTGTCAAGAGCTTCAAAGAAGAGAAAAATCTGTCTGGTGTGATGGGATTTGTGACGTCACTGTGGACATTGTGATTAATTCAGCGTTCTCAGTTGCTAAATTCGACCTCTAGCCAGACCTGGTTTTTCTGAGATTTTTAGAAGACCATGTTAGTTATGTGATGAGTGTTTTATTTCGAGTCACCAACCAACCATGGACAATTGCTCTTCCTGTGGTTTTCAAGATGCTCAGGCAAAGCAGCTAGTTTTCGTTTCCATGCCAATAGTGGAGCAGCACGGATATGTTTTAGTAAATATTGGCCCCTTTAAGTATTAAGACTGTGATGAGATGTATTTGGGGGCATTTAGTTAATTATAGTTGTACTGTAGGCTTTAATTACAGTGAAACTCTTCTGTTCTCTGGATGTACACTCTCTGACCAGGAGACCTTTGTGTTTCTAAACTTCTGTCCCTTATTTGGTGGATTTCAGTGATCAAAGGTGATTGGGTTACCTAATAACCATGAGGTGGAAAGGGCTTCTGGAATTTAGGGGCTGCTGAAGGTCCTTTAAATCCCAGCTTCTCTTCCACCTGCTAACTTATCCATCTCCTTTTTATGATCATATTATAGAAAATTTAGAAAATAAAGGAGAAAAAACTAGGGTTGTAATTTTACATTTTTTTTCCTATAGATATATTGAAAATACTTGTGTGTGTGTGTGTGTGTGTGTGTGTGTGTGTGTGTGTGTATTTAGGACTGTTTCAGTTTCGAGGAACAGAAACTTAGCTTTAACAAGCTTAAGCAAACAGGGGAGTTGATTGCGCAGGCTGGGTGTCCCTGGGCCCAAGGACAGGGCTTGGCCAGGCCCGAGAAGTGTTGGAGGCCAGGGTCTTTCTCCCAGCTTTCCTGCCCTGTTTCTTCTCAACCTTCTTTCTATCTTTATCTTTCTCTCTCTCATCCAGCTTTTTCCACATGGAGAAAAACATATCCACGGAAACCTTCCGAGTTTAATTCCCTCTTCTCTTTTCTGAGTTTAATTTCTTAGTACTTCAGCCACCCAGATTGTTCAACCTGCTTCTGACATGATTCCCAAGACCTAAGAATGGTTATTCCCAGGGTAACTGTGTGACAGAGGGAGGGCATTTCCACCTGTTGGCCCCCAGATATGCATACATGTTCGCATTTCATTTGGTCGACCTTCACACTGCCCCCACCTAACTTAATCCCACCACCCCACATCAAGTCGCAGACCCGTTCATTCCCCTTTGTCAGTGGAGGTAGCCCCTCTCCCAGGGTCCCGAGTAGCTCCAGCCTCAGCGGTCACCACAGGGCTGCTGTTCTCCAGGCCAGGTGCTCCAGGTGATACGTGTTCAGGTGCGAGCAGGTCTAGGTGAGGCTAGTCACCATCCATACCCCATGGTCCAAAATAATTTTAGACAATTGGTGCATAAGACTTTGGATTCTGCCCAGGGCAGCCATCATGTTGGGGCTTCTGTTTTTCTAGCTAGGTTGTACTGAGACTGATCTCCTACTTGGAGAAGTGGAGTTAAAACAGGTTCTTCTTCTCAGCCTCAAGGCTTAACCTGTAGAGCAGATTCAGCAGGAACTGTAAGGCTTGCAGTTATTCCACTCATCCCAGGTAAGGGGCCCTTGCCCTGGGCAAAGTGGAGGGAGGGGCTTCTCCCCTGCAGGCCACACACAGCCCGGAGGTAGAGGTGGTGCTGGTGGCTGCTTGGCCCCCTTTGCCTGGGGGTCTTCACACTGGAAAAGGAATGCAGGCACTGGAGTGTTTATCCCACCAGCTCAGGCTGCCCTGGAGAAAGCCATCTGTTTTAGGAGGTTAATTATTGTCATCCTGGCTTTTTACCAAGAGTGACCAGGTATTTTGGGGGTCAGGCTCCCATGCAGTCTTTATGTTTCGTGCTAAAAGCCAGCCATACTGCTGTATTTTTAAAAAAGCATTTGTGCCAAAATTTAAACTGTCACAGTGTAAGCAAGTTGCATTGGCCTGTTTTTAATTCAGAACTTGCAGGAACCAGCTGATTGGTGTGACAGTACAGTGACAAAGAAGAGAAAATCTCATTACAGGTGGCATTGCTGAGTGGACCCAGACTTCAGAAGGGAGTTATCCTAGGAAACCATACCAGCTATTGCCTGCTTGCGCGTGTGCCTGTGCGCACACACGCACACTTTCGCTCCCATGGAAACCATGTGGATGAGTGTACAGTTCCTAGCAAACCTAGAGGACAGGCAAGCAAAAAAAAACCACACAACTGTCCAGTTAATTATAACCACAGCGTACATTAAATTTTGGATTCTATAGTTTTCATGTGACAACACAAGTTTTTCTCTATATTGTAGATTCTTCCAAGGGCCATTTTAATGATTACATGATATTCCATTGACTGTTTGTGTCCTGATTTGTTTCAGCCATTTAGAAGTATTCAGGTCTTTCCTGTTTTTTGTGTGTTTATAAATGGGTTTTGATGAGTATCATTGTGCAGCAAGCTTTTCCCATAGCTGGACTTAACTTCTTTAGGATGCAGAAGAGGAACTACAGAGTCAAAAGCATGAATACTTTTATGCTTTCCAGAAAGATTGCACTAACATAATTTTCATTGCCAATCAATAGTGGATGAGAAAGTGAATTTCACTACTTTTGGTTATTTTCTGTAGAATATTTAAAAAATTCATTAAAGATAAAAGGCACATTTTAATTTAAATTGTATTTTATTATGTAAGAATAATTTGGGTTATTATGGCAAATTTTTTTAAAATTTTATTTTTAATTGGAGGATAATTGCTTTACAATATTGTGTTGCTTTCTGCCATACATCAGCATGAATCAATCATAAGTATACATGCATCCCCTCCCTCTTGAACTTCCCTCCCACCTCCCACCCCATCTCATCCCTCTACGTTGTCACAGAGCACCAAGTTGAACTCCCGGAGTCATACATTTTCTTTTATGATATGTCTCTCTCAAAATCTTGGTGTTTACTATTATATAAACTCTTCCTATAGTGAGAGCTGTTTTTCCTATTGTGCTTTAAATATTTCCCCCAAATTCCTTGTTATTGTTTGTTGTTGAGTCGCTAAGTTGTGTCTAACTCTTTGCAACCCCATGAACTGTAGCCCACCAGGCTTTTGTGTCCATGGGATTTCCCAGGCACTGGAGTAGGTTGCCATTCCCTTCTCCAGGGATCTTCCCGACCCAGGGATCGAACCCAAGTCTCCCATGTTGCAGGTGGATTCTTTACCACTGAGCCAGATTCCTTGCCTTTTAAAATTTCATAAGTTGTGTGTCGGTGTGTTGGCATTCTACTTTAGCATGGAGTCTTGCAAGATAACCAGGTTTCAGAAAGTAAAATATAACCAAGAGAAGGAACTCAAAGCTGAGCATACATACTCTCCCCATCTGTTTCAGTGGAGGCTGGCCTTGGACTATTTCAGAGCCCCCGTCCCTGACATGTTAGGTCATTAGCCCTTGTGTGGGAAGGACTGCTGCTCAGATAGAACAAGGCAATCTGGTTCTGGTCCTAAACCAGCTGTTGTCCAGACGCATGCCCTTGATGGGAACTTCAGCTCGCCAGCCTCGGTTTCTTCGTCTGTGATGTGGTGGATCTTAGAAGGATAACTTGTCAGGTAAGGGAGGGGCTGGTCTGTGGTTGTGCACACCGAGAAGAAGGATCATATTGACCACGTCGATTCTTCCACCTCTCACTGCAGGTTTCTGGGAGTCCCAGCACTGTGACACTTCCTGAAACCTTGCTGTTTGTGTCAACACTGGATGGAAGTCTGCATGCCGTTAGCAAGAGGACAGGCTCCATCAAATGGACTTTAAAAGAAGGTAATCGGGATTTGGTCCTGGGGTGACATGGATGTTTGCTCATCTGCTTCTGAGGAAACATTCCAGAAAAAGAGAGAAACAGTTATACATGATTTTAATAAAGTAAAAAAAGATAACAGAGTCAAAGAGAAGAGATGAAGTGTACACAAAGGGTATGTTTACAACTCAAATTGTGATTATCCACTCAGGGCATCAGTTGAAACAAGCTTTATCTTTTTATTATTATTATTTTTTTTACAGTTATCTAGATTTCATGTATAAATGGCTTCAGGCTTTTCTATGAATAGTTCTGGCTGGTTGGTCTTTACGAAGACATGCTACATTAATTTTTTTTTAAGTTCTAATGATTAGAATCTTGTAATCATAATTACAAGAAGCTATCTTCTCTAACCTCAAATTACTCATTTTGTTTTTATAGAGGCTGGAATAACTGAGGGCTGTAAGATTTGACATTCATCCAAGTCAGTCACTTTTTATTAGCTCTGTACATTGAGGGAAGTGGAAGGCAGAGGCTGTTTCTTATTTACTCTACCAAGCTTCCATTTTATGATCTTGTGTTCCTGGTGATGGTGGGCAGCAGGGACTCCCTACAGCTGGGAAATCGTATTCGGTTCCCAAAGTAATCTTCTTGGATAAAAGCCAGGCAAATCCCAGGATTGGGGGCTTTCAGAGTCATCTCTTTTATTTCATCCTATCGTAATTCTCCTTTGGCCATCGATTCAGGTCTGACTGGTATGTTCTCTTTCATCTCTAAGCCATGACTCATTATTCTCTTGAACACAGCAAATGTTTTTCCTTCATTAATAAAATGTTCCAAAACAGTGTTTTTAATTGGAAAAATATTAGCATATATCAGAAGGTCACACATCATCTTGTCCATTCAGCAGCAAACCTGGTTACCATCCACAGATGCTGGCAGCTAGGTAACCACAGACTGCCCTGCCTCACCTGTCCGGGCAAGCTTGGGTCAGCAAGAACTTTAAGTGATGAAAGGGACCAGGTCCCTTAGGAGCGAGAGCCCACAACAAGATGGGAGAGCCCAGTTTTGGCAGTACCTTACAGGCTCTCCGAATATTATCTGCGCTCTCATGTTTAAGCAGAGTTCTTTTATATTTCAGAATGTCTGATTTTGTCCAGGGATGAAAATCAACAAGTCACAAAAGGATTGAGATAAACATTTTTGCTTTAAATATGAGGGCTGGTCCCTCAGTTCCAGTATTCCCAGGCACGACATTTTTGCCACCAAGCCACTTCATTATTCTGCTTTGCTTTTCTCCTGTGTGTATTGTTTTAGATCGATCTCCAAGTCTTAATTTCTGCAAGTAGCCTTGCCTATAGCCAGCAAAACTGTGTCCTGCCTTGTTTGTTACTTAGCCAAACATAAGAAACAGTCTGTTCTCCCCTGTAATTTAGAGCTGAAAGAACCTGCCTCCTTTTATTTGTTTTATTTTTTAAAGATACTTTAAAAATATTTGCTTAGCTGCATCGGGTCTTAGTTGTGGCACGTGGGATCTTTTATGGTGGTGCACGGGCTTAGTTGCCCCGTGGCACGTGCGAGCTTAGTTTCCAGGGAAGAACCTGTGTCCCCTGCGTTGGCAGGCGGATTCTCAACCTCTGGACCACCAGGGAAGTCCATTGTCTCCTTTTAAGTTTAACGCAAGTTTAGAGAACTCTAAACTCTATCTGTGAAAGATACTGTATGGGGCACAAAGAGGAAAAAGACAGCCCCTACCCTCAAGGAGCCCACAGTCGGGAGGGAGACATGACAAGCACACAGAAGTTCAACAGGGAAGCAGCCTTGTAACCACCGCAGAGAGTGCTAGGAAACTGTTCCAGCTGGACCAGGAAAGGCTCCATGTGCAGAGCTGAGTCTTGGAGGATGCATCACGCTGCAGTCGGGTGGAAGCCTGGCGAGGAACAAAGGCACCAGTCTGGGGTGTGGGGACAGGTCTGGTTTGGGAGGGGCTTAGCTATGGAGGTGGAGGGAGGGTGGAGGGGCTGTTGAGGCCTATGGCAGCTCTGAGGCATTTGTACTTGAGGGAACAGGAAGTTGGGAGCCATTCACACGCCTGAGCAGGTGAGTGACTCAACAGGTGCTACTGCTTCCAAATTAATCCAGCAGCAGTGTGTGTGACTAGAGATGGGAGGCAGACCTGAGGAAGGGGTGCAGGGAAAAGGGAAGAGGTGGGAAGGATGAGAGGTCTGCCAGAAATAGAATCGGGGAGCCCAGCAATTGGTTAGGTAGGCAAAGCAGGCAAGAGTTACGAGACGCTTGTGGGCAGAATTAGAGAAAGTTGATTAAGACCTAGGAATTTCAAGTAATGAAATTCAGTTCAATTTAATTCAGTGAAATTTCAGTATGTTCTAAGTCTCATCGTTTTTCTAAGAATAAATTGGCTGATTTTAGCTAAATTCAGTCCTGGCTAGTATCGGTAGGCTCCCCCTTTTTTTTTTTGGCTGTGTAGCTTGTGGGATCTTAGGTCCCCAATCAGGGAGTGAACCCATTCCCTCTGCAGAGGAAGCAGGGAGTCTTAACCACTGGACCACCAGAGAATTCCTTCTCTCTCTGTATATTTTTATACAAAGACTAAAGATGATAACATATACAGACCCTGAACTTTTAATTTAATTTTAATCTTGTAATTATAACTGAAGATTTCAAAACCATTAATATGTGTGAAAGGAGAATGAAAAAAAAAAAAACCCCTAAGATCATGACATCTGGTCCCATCTCTTCATGGCAAATAGAAGGGGAAAACATGGAAGTAGTGACAGATTTTCTTTTCTTGGGCTCTAAAATCACTGCGGATGGTGACTGCAGCCATGAAATTAAAAGGTGCTTGCTCCTTGGAAGGAAAGCTGTGACAAACCTAGACACTGAGTATTAAAAAGCAAGTGACATCACTTTGCTGACAAAATTCCATATAGTCAAAGCTATGGTTTTTCCAGTAGTCATGTATGGATGTGAGAGTTGGACCATAAAGAAGGCTGAGCACTGAAGAATTGATGCTTTCGAATTGTGGTGTTGGAGAAGACTCTTGAGAGTCCCTTGGACGGCAAGGAGATCAAGCCAGTCACTTCTAAAGGAGATCAACCCTGAATATTCACTGAAAGGACTGAAGCTGAAGCTCCAATACATTGGCCACCTGATGCTAAAAGCAACTCTTTGGTTTTCCAACCCTGATGCTGGGAAAGACGGAAGGCAAAAGGAGAAGGGAGCAGCAGAGGATGAGATGGTTAGATAGCTTTACTGCCTCAGTTCAGTTCAGTCGCTCAGTCGTGTCTGACTCTTTGCGACCCCATGAATCGCAGCACGCCAAGTCTCCTTGTCTATCACCAACTCCCGAATGGATGTGAATTTGAGCAAGCTCTGGGAGACAGTGGAAAACAACAGTAACAATACATAAGTAGATTTATAAATGTATCCAGCTACTCTTCTAGACCCTGAAAATACAGCAGAATCCTTGCCCTCATGGAGCTTTCATTCTATGTGGAGGCTACTGCGCTCCAGGCAGGGGAGGGTGCGGGTTTGGGCCTGAGTGGCCGTGGCGAGTCAGATTGAAATGGAAAAACTTGCTGATGCAGACAGACACCTCCAAGTCATCAAGCTGGGGTTCTGCAGAACACTGACCTATGATTGCATTTTGTGGTTTCCTAACTGTTTACTTTTTTTCAGGGACTGAGAAACTGGGAGTGGTTTTTTTTTTTTTTTTTTAATTTCTATCCACAGAATGGTTTTGGCAGGTGCTTTTGTTCCTCAACCAAACATGTGTTGCTGTTCCCAGAAATGGAGATTTCTCACATCACAGCAGCAAACTCCACTTAGTACAGAAAACAAGTTCTGTTTGTTTTCGGAAACAGATTTGAGTCCTGGCATTTTCCCATAGGTGTGATCCCAATAAGCTGTGATTTTGTAACTGCAGCAGCACCACTCTGTCTCTGAAATTTCACTACTGAACATGACTGAGTGTGTTTCATTTCTGCACTCCCAGCCCAGACATAAACTGAGAACGTCGCTGTCATGTTCTGGGTTAGATTCGCTTCACAAAGCTTGCCTTGGCCTGGTGGAATTAAAAGACTCTCTTTGTTATTGCCACAGCTGGTGAGTCTGACACTCAGATCTTCATCAAACTGCAGATGGTTCAATAGCAACCCCGACTCGGATTCCCTTCCATCTCCTTTCCTGTAATAAAAGGTCCAGAGGACTAGGTCTAATTTAGAACCATATCTTAAAAAAAAAAAACCCAAAACCATTTATTTATTTGGCTGCTTGGGGTCTTAGTTGTGGCACACAGCATCTTTTAGTTTCAGCATTAGAACTCTCAGTTCTGGCATGTGGGATCTAGTCCCCTGATCAGGGATTGAACCAGGCCCCCTACACTGGGAGTGTGGAGTCTTAGCCACAGGAACACCAGGGAAGTCCTTGGAACCATTCCTTACTAACTATAGAAATATGCTACCCTTGTAGCCAGAGAGGTCCAAACTCCTGAGATGCCCCCTAAATGGCTAATATTGGAGATTTCTTATGAGGGAAGGATTAAAAACAAAATTAGTTATTTGAAGCCTGAAGAACATCTTCTCCTGTGAATTTCCAACCCTGTTCCTCTGTTCATAGTTCCTACCTGTGCGGACAGTTATGGGCCACCCAGTCCCGCCACGTGGGCTCATGGAGGGTCTCCCAAACTGACCCCTCCTCCTGGTCCCCCTTGCCAGTGTCTTAGCCCAGCTCTCAGCGTGCACTTCCTGGATCCATGCGGCAGCTTCCTGACCACCATCCCCGCTGCTCGCCTCACACTCCCCATCACCCAGCTCACGGCCGGCGGGCACACCCTCTGAAACGACCGCCCAGACCACGCTGCAGCCCTGCTGAAGGGCGTTGCTCTAGGTGTTGTCCATCACGGTGCTACTCCGAGTGTGGTCTGCCCACCCATGTTCCTCGCCCATGAGGAGAGAAGTACAAAAGGGAGCAGAAGCCTCGTTCCTGGGGGTTGGACTTTCCAACAGCTGGCCCTTCCCCACAGTCAGCTGGAGAAGCATCGGGCCCAAGGGTGAGGTCCAGCTCCTGATCGCACCTGTCAGCCCCTTCACAGTCGGGCCGTCACCCACCTCTCCAGCCTCAGCTGCTCATTGCCGCCAGCTCTCGGAGACACGGGGCCTTTGCTTACGGCCTCTCCCCACCAGCAGCCTGCAGTGTTGCCCAGGCCCCCTTCCATCCATTAAGACCCCTTCCGAGCTCACCTCCTGGACTCCTGCTGCAGGGTGAGCCCCTCCCTCATCAGGCTCCAGAGGCAGCTCCTGCTTCCTGGGGACTTTTGGCTATGTTTGTCCTCTTAGTGGATTTCTAACTCCTTGAAGGAGGGCGTGTCAGTAAACTAAGACACCGGTGCGGCTCGGCCCCAGGGAGAAGCAGGCGAGGCGGGCTTTGCCTCCCTAGGATCCGTCATCATGGAAGGTTCCAGTTCCAGTTTCTGATCTTGAGCTGCACGTGGCTTTTCATGACTTTCTGCAGTTGGTTTTCTCTCCTGTTCTTCAGGCAGGGTTCGTGTTCCCCTGGAGTGTCAGCGAGCCACCCTCAGAGGCTTGAGAGAAAACTCTGTGTGACACTCAAGAGAAGGGAGGTTGGGAAAGGGGGCGACGTTTCCTTAGTAGTTGTAATCTATTTTCTCCTAAGGAATTTTCTAGGCTTAAGATACGCCATCACTGCCTTTCCCTAATTGCCAAAGCACAGAAAAATGTTTATTTGTTCTCCATTGTTTTGGAGGATAAAAAGTAAGTTTCTGAGAGGGGCTGTGAGAGAGGCCTTTCTGCTTTTGAGTCTCTTGAAAAAGTATTTTCTTTTTTGAGTGTTTTGCTTTTTATCAAGAGAGTCTAAACATATACAGACAAAGAGATGATGATCTAATGAACACTCTTGTACCCATCACGAAGCTTCAGTGAGCACCAGATAGTACACAGCCTCGTTATCTGTGCCTGCATTCACATCCCTCCCACATGCCTGGGGTTTGCCTCCAAGCAATATGTCTCATGTCATGGAAGGGCTCTTGGAAGTAGTGGTCATGGGACGTCCCTGGTGGTCCAGTGGTTAAGACTCAGTGTTTCCATTGCAGGGGACTCAGATTTAATCCTTGGTTGAGAAACTAAGATCCCACATGCTACGCAGCATGGCCAAAAAAAAAAAAAATTAGCGATCATCACACACAGTAGCATAGATTTCAGCTCCAGCAGGCATTCTCTGCAGCGTTGCTTGGTGTGTTTCCGAATACAGTTGTGAATATTGAAGCTCAGGATAAAAGGCCAGTTTTGGGTGTGACTTAGTTACCATCCTCTTACTTACCTTCTGGTGAACACTCTGATTGCTCCAGAAACTGAACTCTGTGAAGTTAATGACATCCTGAGAGGCACTGGGGCAGAGTCCCGAGCATTAAATTGTCTTGTCCTCCTTCACAATTTTTATAGCCTGAATTCCTTCATGGTTGGTTGCAGCATGCAGGGTGTGTTTTTCGGCCTGAGTTACTTCTGCCAAGGCAAGGATGGGTGAGACCTTAGCATTCGACAGCCTTTGGTACCATGGCTGGTTTTTCAGATTATGTTGGTATTTCTACAGGATTCTCTTTATCAAATATGACATTTGGTGACTTGCAGAGATTGTTGTTGTTTGGTTGCTAAGTCATATCTGACTCTTTTGTGACCCTGTGGACTGTAGCCCACCAGGCTCCTCTGTCCATGGGATTCTGCAGACAAGAATAAGGGGGAGGGCTGCCATTCCCTTCTCCAGGGGGTCTTCCTGACCCAGGGTTCAAACCCACGTCTCCTGCTCTGGCAGGTGGGTTCTTTACTGCTGAGCCACCAGGGGAACCCCTTGTAGAGATTACCCTGAAAGAAAGCTTATGGCATCCTCTCCCTAGTTCTGATAAAATTTGGAATTTCACTGTGGATTTTAAGAGCTTCTGAGCAGAGATCGATTTTAAAACGCTCTTGTCATGAAAGCTGAACTTTGAGGAAAGTTTGAGACTTGCTGCCCTACAACTTGGACCTGACAACTTTCATGGGAGTTTAGGGCACAGATTACCCAAGTTCCTTCCTCTGGAGGAAGGAAATGAGCTGCCGTTGGGGAGAAGGAGTCCCTAATTGGTTCACTTGAGTGCATGGACCATATTGAAGAGACTTAAGTTTTGAGTTAAGGTGGGGGAAGTGGTGAATGACCTTTTTTCTACCAATAATTTTTATTTTTTAAAAAAGGGTATTAGACCCTTAAGCATTTCTTGAGGAAATGGCAGCTTTTGCATGCCGACTAACCAAGCTAGCTTCACTGTCAGTTGGGGTTAAAATCTCCATGTCTTCTTAAACTCATTCCATTTCTTCACTTCATTTTTCTGATTGGGACTAAGTCCTGTTGATGTTTTTTTTCCCTCCTGTTTGGTTCTGACCACCCCTCTTTTTCCCCACCCCACCCCCACACTATCTCAGACTATCTTACTGGGGTAGGGCATTGCCTTCCTCACTACACGTTGGTTTTTTTCTTTTCTTTGTTTTCTTCTTGCTGTTGCTTTTTGGCTGCACCACGTGACACATGAAACCTTAGTTCCCCGATCAGGGACCGAAGCTTCTCACCTCTGCACTGGAAATGCAGAGCCCTAACTACTGGACCACCAGGGACGCCCCCTTGCTGCCCTCCCTTTGTGCTTCCTCCTTCTCTCTCACATCCTCTTTTGTCCCCTGGTGCCTGCCTGTCTTCACCTGCCTTCAGAGTCTTGTACCACGTTTCTCTTCTCAGAAGCCTCTGGCTGCTTCCTCCTTGGTGCCCACCGCACCACATCCCAAGGTTTTCACCCCTTTCTTCTCCACAGTCTCTCCGCCTCCTGTCCACCCTTTCTCGTTTTGCTCTTAGAAGGAAGGAGGCTCTCAAAGACTGGGTATATGGGGAGGCTTACAGGGAGCATAGAGCAGCTGGGACTTCATCTGTGGTCTTTCAGTCCTTAAATCCCTTTCAAGAGGGCCAACCCAGGACACTTTTGGTGACTGCTAGAGGTGCACTGAGAAGGGTCTGGTTTGCAGAGTTTCTAGCCAACAAGACGTCTTACTTGCACCTGAGAGGTCTTCCAGTCAGAGAGGAGGCTGGTTTGTGTCTTTTAATATTTATTTATTTGGCTGCATCAGGCCTTAGTTGCAGAATGAGGGATCTCTCTTGCATCAAATGTGGGATGTCTGCTGTTGTTGTCGTTGTTATAGTACACAGACTCTAGTTGCAGCATGCAGGCCCTCTAGTTGTGGCTCGAGGGCTTAGTTGCCTTGCAGCATGTGGGATCTTAGTTCCTTGACCAGGGATCAAGCCCACATCCATGGCATTATAAGGCGGACTCTTAACCAATGGACCACCAGGGAGGTCCTGAGGCTGTTTTTGTCTTTGATATTTATTCGGCTGCATCTGGTCTCAGTTGCTGCACGCAGGATCTCAGTTGGGTCACATGGGATCCTTCCTGTCAGTGCCTAGACACTCTAGCTGTGGCTCCAGAGCTTGTGGGCTCCTAGTTGCTCTGAGGTGTGCGGGAACCTTAGTCCCGACCTGGAACCAAACCCGAGTCCCCTGCATTGCAAGGCAGATTCTTAACCACTGGACCACCGGGACTGGTTTTAAATGCGGGCTGTGTCAGGGGCAGCGGGGAGGTAGTGCTTTGGGAAGACGGGTGAGCAGGAGCAGGGCAGTAAACCCTGCGCCCACCTACATTCCACCGGAGAAGCAACGTGTTCCAGAAATATCTGCGCTCATCTAGGGACGGGGAAGGATCCCACAGGGCTCCTTGAGCTCCAGTCAGATGGGCAGCCTGTTCTTGCAGCCTCTGTAATCAAAGCGATCTGATTTGTTCCCATGTGAGAGTGAGTCGGCCCAGAGTCACCTGCAGAGAGAGGCCATCTGCCCCAAACTCTGGTCTGAAGCAATTAACTCAAATGGTGACTGACTTCATCGGAGAGATTTTTCTGTGCTGAGGGAAGCCTGAAATGGTGCTGACAGGGTCCTTCATACTCCTCCCCTGGGCTTCTCTTCTCTCCTCCAGCCCTGGGACATTATAGGATCAGGCTGTCAAGATTCATGCTACAGCTGAGGGTGGGCAGGAAGAACAGGTCTTTCTTTGCAGACCCTCCCCGCCACATCCTACCCCATCCCCCTCACCCTTCCACCCCCCTACCAGAAAGGTATTCCTTAAATAGCTCTTTTTTAGCTTCTCTTCTTAATTTTTTTTTCATTTTAGAAAAACTTCAACATATGCAAAAGTAAAGAAAATAGTATGAAAGCCTCAGATATCCAGCTTCAGTGACGACTCACACATGACAGTCTGCTCCCCATCTCCATCATTTGGAAGCAAATGCCGTATCATTTTTTTCCTGTAAATTTAAATAATTTTTAAGTGTGAGTGAACAAACAGAGCTACACCTGGGCAGCTCTTTTTGCTTTTATCATGTAGGTTTCTGTGTGGAAAAGCCCTTCTCATTAAGATAAACTTATCTGAGTGACTGCAGTCCATGTGCAATATTGGATATCTTAAATTATTGACTTCCTTACATTCTACAGACAGCTTTACCTGCTGAGTAGGAGGCGAGCAAAGACCCAGGCAGCAGTTACACTGGAGTGCATGGTGTGATTATTCCTTAAACTGTCATAAGCCCCAGGCACTTTCCCACGTGTATTTCTCAAGAAACAAAATAGATGGTCCCTGCCCTACAAAGTGCTTAAAATTCAATCCAGCTCCCAGATCTTTGAGAACCAGAGAGGCCACATGCGATTAAGAACCTGTTCCCTGAGACATGTGCTAAGTGCCAAGTGCAGTGGGTGCTCCGTTTCTGATTTCTTGGAGAAAGGGGCATTTGAAGGCCGGGCAGAGGTAGACAGAGTTGGGGCAAGTGATGGTGACCTCAGAGACAGACAGGAAAGCAAAGGCTGAGTTCTGGAAAGAGTTGCGATGGAGAAGAATTAGGCCCAGGTTTTGCAGAGCCTTGAATGCTTAAGGCCTGTGGTTCCCCCATGTGCTGAGGGGCCCCGGGCACACAGTCAGCTCTCAGGGCATGGTAGCTAAAGTTTTGATTTAAGAGAAACACAGCACTCCTCCACAAGTGTTGAGCCCTAGTAGCTTCAGCGTTAGACTGCACTGCTTTCCTTTGCCCAGCTGAGTTGGGGGTGTTTGCTGTGATGCATTTCAATTGCCACTTGAGGGAATTCCCTGGCAGTCCAATGTTAGGACTCCGAGATTTCACTGCCAAGGGCATGGGTTCAGTTCCCTGATCTGGGAACTAAATCCCACAAGCTGTGTGGTATAGCGAAATAACACGGCCAAAAAGACTCAAATGGGCGCATTTAGAAAAGGTGCAAAGAAGATTTTGGCATGCTTACAGGCAGAGGAAGGAGTTATCCAGAAGGACTTGAAGACCCCTGGGAGACAGAATACTGGGGGTTCTAGATGTGTGAGTGTGAAGTATCTGTGAATGTGAAGGTGAAAGCGTGTCCTTTTATAGAAACATGCAGGGTAGCGTAGGGTTGGCAAACCTGGAGGACAAGGGGTAGGAAGTTCCTGAGTTCCCCCGTGCCACAGAGGGGAGTCCTGTGCAGAGAGGAAGAGGCCTGGAGGCAAGGCGTGGAAGTCTGAAACACCAGCTGTGAGGAACTGAACAGGAAGTAGATAAACATATCTCCGGTGACTCAGGGCCCAGCTGGCCAGGGTTACATTCTGCGATCTCCACAAGTGATTATGGGGTTCTCTTCAGCAGTGCTCAGAGGACTGAGGAGGAGGAGAGGGGGTTGCCCAGTGGATTCTGGGTGGAGGTTTGATGGAGCGTAGCTGCTGGATTGTAGAATGGTCAGTGATGGATATCCAGGCAGGGCAAGAGTAGAAGTAGGAAGGGAAATAGTATTTGTTGATTGTTTCAGTCAGTAAATACACTGAACACCTCTCATGTGCCAGGCACTATTTTTTGGGGGTGGGGGCTGTGCTGGGTGTTTGTTGTGGCTCATGGGCTCTTCACTGTGGCTCTTGGGCTTAGCTGCTCCATGGCATATGGGATCTTAGTTCCCCAATGCAGGGATCAAACCTGTGTACCAGTGGTTAAGATCAAACCACTATACCAGTGGTTAAGAGGTACCCAGGGAAGTACTTGGAAAGTACCCAGGATGTCGGGGGGTATGTTGTTGTTCGGTCGCCAAGTCGTGTCCCACTCTTTGCGGCCACATGGACTGCAGTGCGCCAGGCTTCCCTGTCCTTCACTATCTCCTGGAGTTTGCTCAAACTCATGTCCATTGAGTCAGTGATGCCATCCAACCATCTCATCCTCTGTCATCCCCTTCTCCTCTTGCCCCCAACCTTTCTGAGCATCAGAGTCTTTTCCAGTGAGTTGGCTCTTTGCATCAGGTAGCCAAAGTATTGGAGCTTCAGCATCAGTCTTTCCAGTGAGTATTCAGGGATGATTTCCTTTAGGATTGACTGGTCAGATCTCCTTGCTGTCCAAGCGGCTCTCAAGAGTCCTCTCCAGCACCACAGTTTGAAAATATCACTTCTTCAGTGCTCAACCTTCCTTATGGTCCAACTCTCACATCTGTACACGACTACAGGAAAACCATAGCTTTGACTATATGGACCTTTGTTGGCAAACTGCAGAAGATAAATCCCAGCCCCCACGGATCTTATAGTGACCAGAGTCAGACATTTAAGAAGTAAAGTACGTAGCACTTCAGAGGCGGTCAGTGTCATGGAGAAAAATCAAGCAGGGAAGAGAGTAGGGATCCTGGGGTGTGGGGTAGGAAGTGGTCATGGAAGGCCTCTCTGAGATGGTGACGTTTGATCAAAGACCTTGGCACAAGGAACACAAAGGCCCCAAGGCAGGTTTAGACTTGGCAGTAGTCCAGGAGTAGCCTGTATTCCAGCATGGCTGGAACAGAGTAAGGAAGAAATCATGGGAGACTGCCAGGGTGGGTGTGGGGTTGCGTGGATTCACAGATGTTCACTGGGTGAACATTGGCCTCTACTGGGCAACAAATACCCATCAGTGCATTATGAGGGGCAGAGAGGCATTATCTGATTTATGTCTTGAAGCATCACTCTTCTATGTCAAGGCACTGACTTACAATCTTAAGATATATTTAACCTTATTTAATTAAGAGAAGGCAATGGCAACCCACTCCAGTACTCTTGCCTGGAAAATCCCATGGATGGAGGAGCCTGGTGGGCTGCAGTCCATGGGGTCGCTAGGAGTTGGACACAACTGAGTGACTTCATTTTCACTTTTCACTTTTATGCATTGGAGAAGGAAATGGCAACCCACTCCAGTGTTCTTGCCTGGAGAATCCCAGGGACAGGGGGAGCCTGGTGAGCTGCCATCTATGGGGTCGCACAGAGTCGGACACGACTGAAGTGACTTAGCAGCAGCAATCAACATAAAGTTGCCCCTCGAGTTTGGTGTTATTATCTCTATCTCTTTATTTTTTTCTTTACTAACAAGGAAACTGAGGCTCAGAGAGGTTAAGTAACTTGCCGAGGTCACTCAGCTGGTTGGGAGTGGCAGAGCTTGGATTTAATCCTAGGTTTTTCTGATCCCAAAGGGCACACAGACGAGGAGAAAAGGGAGCTCTTGAAAGACAAGTTCCAGTGATGCTGAAAAGAGGCTGGAAGTAGGAAAAAGAGTGTGAAATAGACCAGGGAGCCTGACATCCAATGCAGGCTCTGCAGGGGAAATGAGCGTCAGCACTGTGGCCTGAGGACTGCCTGTCTCCTAGGAGAACAGGGTAGCCAAGCGAGCCTGGAGAGAATGATGGAGGGTGTGATTTGGGCAAGTGATGGTTGAGGTGCTGGCAGGAGATGATGGAAATATCCAGTGGGTCTAGAAAGAAGCGCTTGAGAGATGGGGACCTAGAATTTCCCCGTTGTGATTATGGTTGAAGCTACAGAGATGGGTGTGCTCTCAGAGAGAACTGAGAGGAGATCCAGGAAAAGTTCTTCCCTGTTGGAGTAAGAAGAGGGGAGGAGAGGGGAAAGGAGTAGACGGAAGAGATGGGGAAAGAGATGAGTGAAAATCTGGCAGTATTGCAGGGCGCAGAGACCAGGAAGTGGAGAGACGGGGGGGGGGGAGGACCGAACCCGGGGGGGGCAGCAACAGGCACCTGGGATCGCCCGCAGGGTGGTAAAGCAGCTGGGAGAGTAGAGCTGTGGGTGCTGATGGACGGAGACCTCGAGGCCCGGGGTCAAGAAGGGAACAGAGGCAGTGTGCAGTCAGGGCCCCGTGCAGAGGAGAAGGTAGGAGACTCAGAGAGGGTGGTGAAAAAGGTATTCTTGGAAAGACAAAAACTCACTTCGTTTGGAAATAAACATGTTTACGTCTGTCTTGGGTCATTTCTGCCTTGGGATGAAAAGGAGGATTCCACCAGCACAGAACAGGAGCCACGCGTGTCACCGCACCTTGCCAGGTTTCTCCCAGAGTAAATCAGGCCTGAAATGGACCTGCCGGGGGAGCCAAGTCCAGTGGCCGCTCCCAGGGGAGAAGTGGGCAGATCTGTTTCTGTCGATCTTGGAGACCAAACACTGATTTCAGCCCCGCCCCCTTCTTCTGATATCTTTACCTTTCTGTTGAATAACACCCATTTTTACACTGGTAAAGTAACTTTTTTTTCTCCCTGCCCTTTCTGAAAGTAAAACAGCTTGGTGCAATGGCTTTCGTCCTTATCGGTTTCCTTATAGATGGAGAGGCTTATTTTGTAGCAGCATTTGTTTATAGCCTTAGGGTTAGGCCACTGTTTCCTTTCACATGAAGGTGACTTTGTTTTTTTTTTAAGAGCAAGAATCTTGCCTAAGTCCAGTTCTCATTATTAAATCCAAAACAATTCCTTTTCATGTTGGGCTTCCATGGCACATTTTCAGCTGATGCTTTTTTCTTTTATTTTGCTGGCTTTTAAAATATTTTAATCCTTTAACCTTTTCTAATATGGAAAATTTCAAGCAGAGGTAGAGAGAACAGTAAAATGACAGGCCAGTGTTGTCAATTCTATCTTTAAACATTTATCAACAGGCTGCCATTTTTTTGTCTTATGTTTCCTCCTCTTGTGTTTTTTTTTTTTTAATATTAATTTATTTATTTGGCCATATCATGTGGCTTGTGTGATCTTAGTTCCCTGACCAGGGATCGAACCCGTGCCCCCTGGCATTGGGAATGCAGAGTCTTAACCACTGGACCGCCAGGGAAGTGGTTCAGGATGGAGGGGACACCTGTATACCATTGGCTGATTCATATTAATGTATGGCAAAAACCACAATACTGTAATTATCCTCCAGTTTCCTGTAGTATTTGAAAGGAAACCTTAGATTCAAATGATTCAAGAAGAAAAATACGCAGAACGGGTCATTGTTCCACATCTGCTTGCTGTGACACGCGTGCAGCTCTGCAGGTGTTTATTCCCTATTTTACTAGTGAATGAGGAGGCGCCCCTCTCGGAGGTCATGTCCCCTTAAGCCTAGGAGAAAGCGTGGCTCCTCAACCCTGCTGTAGGTGTCCACCCCCCTTTCCCTGGCTCTTGCCAGCGGCCTGTGTCTTAACTGGAACCTCTCTGGTGCGGGACACACTTTGGGACCTGAGGCCTCCGTGTCAGATAAGCTGAATAAGCTCTAGAGAACCAGGAAAACCCACAGTAGAGGAGGAGCCCCCAAGAGTGAGCAAACACTGACCAGCAAAGCTCAGCTCAGGAACAGGCATTGAAACCTCCTCCGTGTCCACATCTTGTTTTTGGTGAACAGCTAGGATTTGGTAGCGTCCTCTTCTTCTCTGCTGATCTGCGGCACCTTTAAGTGGAGCAAATCGAAAGGACGCCTTCCTCCTGCTGTGTTTTCTTGGAAACGTGCCTTCTCGCTCTCCCTGGCGCGCTCAGCTTCTGGGCTGTGTTGGAGGCGCTGGGTTATAATTGCTGCTGGTCTGTTTCAGGAGGGTGAGGGCTAGGCACCCTCATTTCCTGTCTCTTGCATCAGTCTGTTTGTGAGAGTGTACCGAGAGGTGATTAATGGGGACGATCACCATGTGCTTACCAACTGAAAGTTCCTCCTGTTTCCTGAAATGCTCTTGGTTTTAATGAATTGTTTGTTTGCTGCCCACAGACCACATGTGGTGTGTACGCCTCTGTTGTTGTGAACACCGGTCCGCCTTCATGTGGGAGCTGGGCCTGCAAAGCAAAGTCAACACACGATAAGGCTTGAAAGGGTTTCCTTCATCTGAGAATCCCGGCTGACCTGGGGAATTAGACAGCTGTCTGTCACCATAAGCAGGGCCTGTATCCAGAGGCACATCACAGCATTTGCCGTCCTCGACTCTAGCTTTGAAGTTTTGTGGGCAGCATGGCTGATAGCCTGTGGGGTCCCAGTGGCTGGAAACGCCTCATTGCTGTGTAGTCTCATGCCTGGGGTTTCAGCTCTGTTACAGTACTGCTGGGTCAGTGGCCTCCATCCACCCCGTGGACTCTGAATTGTCCTTGTGATCTGTGCCCAGGAGAAATTCTGTCACTCAGATGACAGCAAATATTGGCTTGGCCATATAGTTCGTTTGGGTTTTTCTGTACCATCAAGTGGACAAATCTGAACAATCTTTTCAGCTAACCCAATATTAAAACGACTTGAAGGAAAAACTGTGTTACCTATTTCAAAGGTAATGCCTACTTTTGTAGAAATTTGGGGAAATGTGGAAAAGGTGGGGAAGTCGTTTATGTTTTCAACAAAGGTAACTTACAATTTAACATTTTTTTTTACCTTTCTGTCTTGTTTTTTTTTTTGACACATCGTTTGTTTTTCTCAGCTGCATTAGTACTCTAGGTACAATGTTATTTTTTTTTCCTGAACATATATAGTTATAAAACTTTATAAGCCCTTTTAGAAGCTTTAAGAATCTCCCTGCAATTCAGGAAACCTGGGTTCAATTGCTGGATTGGGAAGATCCCCTGGAGAAGGGAATGGCTACCCTCTCCAGTGTTCTTGTCTGGAGAATTCTATGGACAGTGGAGCCTGGCGGGCTACAGTCCAAGAGATTGCAAAGAGGTGGACATGACTGAGCAACTTTAGAAGTCTTAATTTTCTGCCAAGTGGACATTCTATAATTTAACTACATCCCTGAACAGTTAGGTCATCTGTGATGCTACTGTGAAGACCTTTGTACAGAAAGCATTTTATATACTGTGTGCTGTTTTTAAACCAGACTTTATAGACATGGAATTAATGGATCAAAGGGGATCAAGAAGAATGAACACTCAAAGGCTCTAAAGTCTTCATACTGCTGCCCCAAAGGGATGTATCCATTTACCATCCAGTCAAATCCTCATCAACAGCAAAACTGCTTCTTAAGCCACAGTTTTGCTTTCCCAGTGGAAATATCCAGCACCATGCCAGGTGTCTGACCCAGAGATGGTTTGGGTTTAGAAGTCCTTAATGTGTTAGATAGTAACACTGTGATCCATTGTCCACTGTGGGTTGTCGGTGTGCTTCCTTATATGTCCAGCCTCCAAGTCACAGGCATGTTTCCTGAGAGCAGTTCCATCCTGCCCTCCGCCCCCTCTCCAATCTCAGCAATGGACCTAAGAGCTTGCATGAGTGAAGCATGAGTGATGCGTGTGTGCGTGCGCGTGTATTTAGTCATTAAGTCGTGTCCAAATCTTGTGTAACCCCAAGGACTATAGCTCACCAGGCTCCTCTGTCCATGAGATTATCCCAGTAATAATACTCAAGTGGGCAAGTGGATTGCCATGCTCTCCTCCAGGGAGTCTTCCCGACCCAGGAGTTGAGCCTGCATCTCCTGAATTGCAGGTGGATTCTTTACCGCTGAGCCACCAGGGAAGCCCCCGGCCCCACCCCTTCCCACCCAGCCCCGCTCCCAAGAGCCTACATTAGTGTTTTTGTATGAGTTTTCTAAAGTGCCTTCACCTATGTTCTCTCGTATAGATAAATTTATTGGTCCATCTTGTGAGCTGGTCCTAGGAACTCTAGAAATCTTGGCATTTTACAATCTGTCTGACAATGCCTTTGTTGTTCTTTTGCACAGATCCAGTCCTGCAGGTTCCAACACATGTGGAAGAGTAAGTGTTCTGATTTGCTGCACACTTCCCTTTGATTCGTTTTCTGTTTTACTCTGTTTATGAAGCTAGTTGCTGGGAGCACATGTATACATCGATATTAATATGAAGTAGAATGAGAACAAATGACTCATGGGTACTTTGAAAGAAGCCTGTGTTGGGAAAAGGGTGGTCAGTTCCTTGATGGGTGAGGTGGGGAAGCAGGGGTGTTAAAAAGCTTCTTTGAGATGTAATTTAAGGTAAGTTTTGAGCTTAAGCTTCCAGAGTTCTCAAAAGGGCCCAGGCGTCTTTGGATCTCTGCCCCATTCACTGTGCAAAACTGTGGAGAGGAGACAAGAAAATGACTTGTTATTAGAGTGTGTGTGTTGGAGTAAAAGTTTGGATGGCATCTCTAAGAGCCTCAAATGATACTCTAAACTGGAGAGAGAAAAGATTCAGCCAGGGGTTTCTGCGTGACTAGTCGTCATTCAGTGGTTAGCAGGTTAGTGTCACAAAAGAACACCTTGAACCTACTTCCTGAGAAGCAGCTGATGAGAACCTAACCCATCCCCTTGGCAGCTTCTTTCTCATGTCAAGCTTTTATTGCCTCCTAAAAATAAATATCTATGGAACACCAAAGACACATTTGTTCTCCCTGTTCAGGTGCCATGCCATGCTATTAAACATTGATTGTTGCGGTCCTGTATGCAGCTGACTTGGAAACTGAAAAGCAGGCTTGCTGGGTCCTTTTCCTCTATTGTACCAGCCAGCGTGCTTTGACCAATGATGTAAACCAATGATGATTTACTCTTCTGTGGTTGTGGACTAGTTTTCTACTGCAGGTTGTTTTTTTTTCCCACGCCAAGTATGGTATAGACCAAGGGTCCCCAGCCTCTGAGACCTAATGCATGATGATCTGAGATGGAGCTGATGTAATAATAATAGAAATAAAGTGCACGATAAATGGAATACACTTGAATCATCCTGAACCACACCCTCCCCCTACCCACTCCCCCACCATCCATGGAAAAATTGTCACCTGCAGAACTGGTCCCTGGTATGAAAAAAGTTGGCGACCTTTGGAGATTACCAGAAGGATATTTTATTATCTGTGGCTAAGATGAAAAAGACGGAGAAGGCAATGGCACCCCACTCCAGTACTCTTGCCTGGAAAATCCCATGGGTGGAGGAGCCTGGTAGGCTGCAGTCCATGGGGTCGCTAAGAGTCAGACACAACTGGGCGACTTCACTTTCTCTTTTCACCTTCATGCACTGGAGAAGGAAATGGCAACCCACTCCAGTGTTCTTGCCTGGAGAATCCCAGGGATGGGGAAGCCTAGTGGGCTGCTGCCTATGGGGTTGCACAGAGTTGGACCCAACTGAAGCGACTTAGCAGTAGCAGCAGCAAGATGAAGAAGTGGTGGATGGAATTGTTTTACACACACACACACACACACACACACACACACACACACCCCTCCCTACCAATCATGGCTTTGCCTGGCTTTGGTATTTCATTCTGTATCCTGGGCTGTAATCTGTCACTGATACTTACTGTTTGATATGCAGGCCTGCGTTCCTCCCAGATCCCAATGACGGCAGCCTGTACACGCTTGGGGGCAAGAACAATGAAGGCCTGACGGTGAGTGTGTTTAGCTTCTTGGTGCTCCGGAGGTTCTAGACCCCTGTCTTCAACTGCAGCTGTATATCAGGATCATCTGAGAACTTACAAAAGATTCTGGGATTCTGTATCAGGTGGTCCAGACTGGGGCCTGGGCAAAAGTGTCTTTTCACAGCTCCCTCGATGAGCTTTTAAATGTATAGCCCAGAGTTCAAAAACACTGATCTGTCTTAGCAGTTTCTCAGGGCTCAGCCAGCACACTGGAAGGATGTGAAATTCCTTCAGGAACAGGACTCACTTTATCTAGTGATTATTATTATTATCATTAAAAAAATTTTTTTTTTGGCCACCTGGCATGCAAGATCTTAGTTCTCTGACCAGGGATCGAACCCATGCCCGCTGCAGTGGAAGCGCAGTCTCAGCCTCTGGACCACCAGGAAGTCCCCAGCTTTAGTGATTCTTAATCTGGGGGAGGAGTGTAGTTTGCAAGACTGTACACTTCCTCAGTAGACATCCCCTTGGTGGGGGTGGGGGGGTTATATTCCATTGCTACCTCCATTTGAGAACAGACCTTAAAGTTCACAACCTTAGCTGCACATTATAATAACCTGGTGATCTCTAAAAATACTGTCTAGGTCCCAACCCCAAAGTCCCCATTTGATTGACCTAGGTCATCAGGATTTTTAAAAACGCTCCCAAGAAAGAGAATAGGCCCACACATATGGTCATCTCCATAGCAGGGGTGTGGAAACTCTGCCCAGAGAGGTGAAGGAATGTGCCCAAGGCCAAAGCACCAGGTGGAGGGGGTGCCCCATGAACCCCCCACCTTCCAGAGGCTGCTCCGCCCACCACCCGCAAACCGCTTGGTGTGGTTTAGCAGCTCCAAGAACGTGGTTTCCAGCCTGGGCCTCGAATCAGGAGGCCAAGGTGGCCACACTCAGCTAGACCCTGCAGACTGGAAAACAGTCCAGACTGAAAACTTTGCAACAACATCCTAATACTCAGAAACATCTGGAAGAAGCCCAGTTAGGACAGCCTCTCCAGGGCATGTTTTTCTGCTAACGCTTAGGTTAAACACTGGGATGGCAGGAAAATCTGCATTATTGGTTCCTGAAAATTCTGTTGACTTTACTTTCTTGCCAAGAAAGGTGACAGTTGTCACGAGGCAGGTATCCACGGGACGGTTTCAAGAACACAGAATGTTCCAAAAATAAAGTGTTCTGAAACAAACTTGAACCCAAAGAGCTTGTCAGATGTCAGCTGTCAACTCTGAAGGATCGGTTTTTATGATGAAATGCAGTTGAAACATGCGGACTGCTCTGAGTTTCTTTTCCTAGCACCTACCATAACTTCCTTTTAATACCAAAAGCCCGATCTTCTTCTGTTTTTCAGTAGGAGAATTCGTTGTTAGAGAAAACACCAAAGCTCCCCTTCCTCCCCCAAACTCTCCTGTGTTGCCCGCGGCAGCTGCTCCTCTCCCTCGAGGCCGCCCTTCAGGGTAGTCTCCTGGTTGACTCCCGCTCTGGGAGTGTTTTCTGGGATAATTTTCCAAAACAGGGCAACTCTCCCTCCTCCCCACCACCCCTCAAAGATTGTGTCGTTCTCTCCCATATTTGTGTGTCTTTTTAGAAAAGGTCAAAGAGCCAGAGACCTCCAGGGGGCGTGTCACATAAAAGCACCAGTGGAAGCCTAGGCTCCCTGCACACTTGCCCACAGTGTGCAGGGAGCCTAGGGTGCCCCTTCTCCTTGGTTTCCAGTTAGGAAAACCCCCACATACCACCTCTTTTTAGCAGAATTGGGTAACAGAAACAGACTGCAGTGAAATTGTAATCATTGCACAAGACCTTGTTAACTTTTTTTTTTGCTTTGCCTTTTTTTCCCCCCTTTGGTTTTTTAAAGAAACTTCCCTTTACGATCCCTGAGTTGGTGCAGGCATCTCCGTGCCGAAGTTCAGATGGCATTCTCTACATGGGTAAGAGTTCCTGTCGCTGATCCCTTTTGGAAGCGAATGCCACAATCTGGGAAGGTGGCGGGTCTGAGAGAGAGGAGATGTGTGTACAGCCACTCCTCTACCCACCCTTATGGGGAAGGCCTTTCTTGCCTCAGTTGGGTTGGTTCAGGCCAGGATTAGCTGACCAATTAAGAAAGGGTTCCCCCTGCCATCGCACTTGGGAGCAGACCTAACACCATTAATATGGTTGCTCATTTAATAAGCTTTTAGCTGCTGTGTTGACCTACCCCTGCGATTTACAGATTGCAACATACCCAGAAGCAACTGGATGAAATTTAAAGTGAATTACAATAGTCTGAGCCAAGAAAGGGAAGCCAGGCTCTGCCTATTAATTATAATCTTAGTATTTCCTGCTATCAGAATATTGGATAAAAACAGCACTTAACAGCTTGCTTAGATAAGCCTCCTTCATACCTACAGGGGTCATGTCTTTCAAAGCATCAGATCAGCTACTTTTCTTTGACCAGGTTGCTGCCAAAATGTCAATAAAAATGCATTTGTGACACAAAGGAGAGCTGTATTTATCTTGAAAGCATAGTAGTAATAATATCCTGTATTTATAAAGCAGCTTTCTTTCTGAGGAACTGAAAGTGCTTATGGCCTGTTCATGCCTTGGGAGCTTTTTATGTGTGTTTCTGGATCTCAAGCACAGGCCCTGGCTGGATTTTAAGTCTTTGTCTAAGGAAACTGGGGCTCTTCTTTCCACACCTTCAGAATGAGGAAGCCCCTGGCCAGGAATTCAGGGGAAGTGATCAACACAGGCTTTCTCTGTGCTCTGAGCTGTGCTTGGGCCCCTCTGAACGTCTTCTCACCATCTGTAGTCACTGTTGTCTGGCTGATCTTCCAGCTCTGACCAACCATTCGTCACTTAGGGTGCATCTAGGTTGTGGCAGTTGCCCCGACCCATCCATTAAAGTGGTAGCTGGGTCACGCAGACTGTCACGGTCCTTATAGTAACCAGAAGGGCGCCCGGGCCAGACAGAAAGGGATCCTGCCCTCAGCTGTCGGGTGATGTTTTGTCTCCATCTTCAGGTCTTTTCCATATTAAGATTTGCCACTGGGAGCAGGAAGTTGGGATCGCGGACGAGTTTCCGACACGCAGACTGGCACGTGTGCTCCCTCTTTGAGAACTGGGCGTAGCTTTAGCAGCTTCACGTGCCTTGTGAGCTTGCCGGCATCTTGGTACTTGGCTTCCAAAAGTCCCTTGAAATAGGAAACATGGCCAGTGAGGTAGGGAAGAGACGAGTGAGCAGAGAGAAGGCGTGTCTCTGGAAGACAGACCTTATAAACCAGAAACGTGCACATCACAGTGAAGGTGTTGACCTTCAGGCGGGAGCTGTGTTTATCTTGAGATCATAGTGGAAATGATGCCCTGTATGGGGCTTCCTGGTGGCTCAGTGGTAAAGAATCCGCCCACTAACGCAGGAGACACAGGTTCCATCCCTGATCCGGGAAGATCCCACCTGCCTCAGAGCAACTGATCTGGAGCACCACGACTGTTGAGCCTGTGCTCTAGTGCCTGGGAGCTGCAACTACTGAAGCCCGTGTGCACCAGAGCCCATGCTCTGCAGCAAGAGAAGCCACTGCAGTGAGAAGCCTGTGCATTGCAACTAGAGAAAGCCCACACGCAGCAATGAAGACCCAGCACAACCAAAAATAAATAAACAGATGATGAAATTATTAAAACAATATGGGGTATTTATAAAACAGCTTTCTTAGGAACTTGCCATTACCAGGATGCCCTGGTGTATGTCACCACAGGTTTGAGTTTTCCTAATTGTGTTGTTTAGCTACGCTATCCACCAGTTCATACCTTCTAATCAGCTGACCGAGAGGAGGGGTGACTCCCCCAGCTACCCCTCCTCATTAGCACTTGGCTGCCACCAACTCTAGTGCGCAGTCACTAATTAGATTATAAACCAGTGTCTGTAGGTCCTCTTTACATGAGGGCTCATGAGCAGGGATGGTGAGATGTGTAAATGATGGTTACCAGGGAGATGAGCCCTTGGGTGCACTTCTGGATTTATATAGATCCTAGGCTATGGGAAAAGGTTTGTCTTAACAGGCCAGATTTTTCCTATTTAAGGCTACTCATCAGAGCAATAAAATCTGTGAGTTGTTATGTTATTAGGTGTGGAGAAATTTTTATACCACGACTAGGTTATTAAGTTGTTATAGGACCCAGTGGCCCAAGAAGCTTTATTATCTGCACATTACCATTAACCTGGTCGCCCACAGAGCATCACAGAAGTGTCTTCAACATCGTGAGACTCTCAGGCCTGTTTCTCAGCTCAGGGAGCATCTTGGGCTGCTGGTTTGGTAGGGATATTTTTTTCCATGTTGGGTGAGTGTTAACCACCATGTGTCCTTGTGACCTTGCAGGTAAAAAGCAGGACATTTGGTACGTTATAGACCTCCTGACTGGGGAGAAGCAGCAGACCCTGTCGTCAACCTTTGCAGACAGCCTCTGCCCATCAACCTCTCTTCTGTATCTGGGGCGAACAGGTAAGAAGGAGCCATTGAGTGTGCACAGCCTGCCTGATTTCGAACAATGAGCTGAAATAGCCTTCCCTTGGGGTCTCTGCCTCCAGGCTTCATTCTCTAGAACACACCCAGAGCTGTCTGGTCCACACACAGGTTTCTGTGTTGTTGCCCTTTATGACACCCTCTGGGAGCTCCCCATTGCCCGGGATTATGAAGCTCTCGTGGTACAGCCTCCACCTCTGTGGCTGCCTGCTCTCAGCCTCAGCTCTTCACACAGCCCGTCGTGGCCCTTTCCAGGCCTCGGCAGCCTCCCCACCACACCATCTCCCACCTCCTCTCTCTTCAGCCGCCTCCTCCTCCTCAACTCTTGTCGCCAAGCGTTTCTAAATCGTATTTGACCCCCCCACCCACCCCAGCTAGACTCTTGGCTTCCTGAGGGCAGGGCTTGGTCTCGTCTGCTTGCCGAAACTCCACACCTGGTGTGAGGCTGACACGTGGCCGGGGCTCAGAGGCTGCAGCGAATGACTGGGTGGGCGGCCCTTTCCTCCAGGGACCCGCCTTCCAAATGTCACCGGTGCAGGCCTGGCCTCCACCACTGCTCTATCAGAGCTGTGGAATGGACAGCTCAGATGGAGCGGCAAGGGGAAGCAGGTCTGTGGAAGATGACCTTGAATCTTTCTGAGGCCTCAGAGGAGGGTCTCACAGCCTCATCTCTGATCTGACCTTGACCTTGAAGCTATTTTTTACCGGAAGCACCTGAACCTGATCTTCACCCTAAGGCCTTTTTCTTTTAATTAATCTATTTATTTTGGCTGTGCTGGATCTTTGCTGCAGTGTGTGGGCTTTGTCTAGCTGCAGCAGATGGGGGCCACCCTTCGTTACAGTGAGGGGCTTCTCATAGTGCTGGTTTCTGTTGTTGTGGGCACAGGCTCCAGGGTGCATCGGCTTCAGCAGTTGTGGCGCACCGGCTTAGCTGCCCTGCAGCATGTGTGATATTAGTTCCCAGACCAGGGATCGAACCCATGTCCCCTGCATTAGCAGGGAGATTCTTAACCACTGGACCACCTGCAAGGTCCCTCTCCAAGGCCATTTTTTTATGTTGAGAGTCTTTTCCAGCTGGAGCATCAGTCCTGGACCCTCTATATTTCCTCTACATTCAGCTTGAAAACGGAGTGGTTTCCTCTTTAGCTTATTGGCCTTGTGTCCTACCTCACACAGTTAAGAGAAACCATTTGGCGTGTTCTGCATTCTGCCTGGAAATCTCCTTAGTCAGGGCCACAAGTTCATTACTTGCTTAAATCTTTCTATTTTTCAAGTTATGGCAAGAAGTGGTCTTAACTAATAACTGTGTCACCACCAGCTAACCTGGGTCATCATTTTCAGCTTCCGTCAGCTGTTCCCTTAGTGCTCTTCCGGCTTCCATCTGCCTCCCAGTCCCAAAGTCAGTGCCACATGTTTTAGGGTTCTGTCCTGGCACCATCCCACACCTAGGTACCGATTTCTAGTGTCCGCTCTCTATTGCTGTGCAGTAAACCACCCGAAAACTTAAGTGGCTTAGAACAACACCAGGACATTGCTCATGATCCGGGAGCCTTGAGTTCAAGGACACAGCATGGGCGGCCTGTCTCTGCTGCACAGACTGTGGGCCGGGTTCACCCATGCATTTGGGACTCCAGTCTGTGGCCTCTCTCTCTCCACATGGATGGCCCCTCCAGTAACAGGCTGCTGTGTGCTCCCCTCTCAGAGTACACCATTACCATGTACGACACCAAGACCCGCGAGCTGCGCTGGAACGCCACCTACTTTGACTACGCGGCCGCTGCCTGAGGACGATGGAGACTACAGTAAGTAGCCCACCCCCGCCTCCCTGGCATGGCGAGGCCAGGCGGGCACTTAGGACCTGTGGGGGAAACCAGGGTTCCAGAAAACCGAATTTCCTTTTAAGACCTTCTTGGTCACCAGATTTTGGACTTTTCATGGACTTGTAGTAGATACTTAAACAGTCAATGGGGTTTTTGTTTGTTTTTGTTTTTCTTTTTCTTTTGGCTGTACCATGTGGCTTGCAGGATCTTAATTCCCTGCTGCTGCTGCTGCTAAGTCGCTTCAGTTGTGTCCGACTCTGTGCAGCCCATAGACAGCAGCCCACCAGGCTCTCCCATCCCTGGGATTCTCCAGGCAAGAACACTGGAGTGGGTTGCCATTTCCTTCTCCAGTGCATGAAAGTGAAAAGTGAAAGTGAAGTCGCTCAGTCGTGTACGACTCTTAGCAACCCCATGGACTGCAGCCTAGTTCCCTGACTAAGGATCAAACGCAGGCCCCCTGCAGTGAAAGTGTGGAATTCTAGCTACTGGACCGCCAGGGAACTCCCTTTTATTTATCTATTTTTTAACAGCCAGTGTTGAAAGGGGCCTGGGCGAGAAGTATGGAGGGAACCCAGGTAAAACAGTTTACCCCGAGAGGAGGTAGGACACACTTCGTGGAGTCCCTCTATGTTGCAGGAGTTGACTTTGACAAGCCCATGGAAAGTGAAGTCGCTCAGTCGTGTCCGACTCTTTGCGACCCCATGGACTGAAGCCCACCAGGCTCCTCCGTCCATGGAATTTTTTAGGCAAGAGTACTGGAGTGGGTTGCCCATGGGAAGCAGAATTAAATGTCAGTTTGATATGAACAACTGCCTCTGTAACTGTGGCTCATTCCCAAGTTATTTCTCTAGGAAACATCCCCCCAACTCAAATGGAAACTAAAAGCCAGTTTTGCCATCTTAACACCGGTACCTGAGAGTCTGACAGGTGTCCTCTGGGGCCTTGTGCAGGCAGTGTCAGCGGTCAGCCCTGACTCTCCAGCTTGATTGACAGGTTTGAAAGGATGGCTGTAAAATGCCAGGTTCACAGGATCTCCTCTGGTTCCCTTCTCTGCACTACTTACTCCCACTAATTGTGTCTGTGTTGTATCCGTCACTCAGTCGTGTGACCCTTGCAACCCCATGGACTGTCAGGCTCCTCTGTCCATGGAATTCTCCAGGCAAGAATACTGGAGTGGGTTGCCATTCCCTTCTCCAGAGGATTTCAGGTTGCCATTCCCTTCTCCAGGGGATTTTCCCCACCCAGGGATGGAACCTCCGTCTCCTGCACTGCAGAGAGATTCTTTACCATCTGAGCCACCAGCGAAACCCACTAATTGACTTGAATTACCAAGTGAAAAAGAACACCACCAAGTGAGAGGGTGACCCTGTCTCCAGTTTATAAACCAGGCAGCTCTCACTGTCGCAGAGCCTGAGCAGATTCATTGAAAGCCAGTAGAGTTGTTGGGAGGCATTCTGAGAACACTCCAGAAGGCCTCTTTCCTCTGGTCAGGTGACTGCAGCTTGGCAAGAGCACGGAGGATGTGGCTGCAAGCTGAGGTGAGACTTGACATGCCGTGTTTATCTGATCCGTACAGAGATGTCCCACTTTGTGTCCAATGGCGATGGGCTGGTGGTGACGGTGGACAGCGAGTCTGGGGACGTCCTGTGGATCCAAAACTACGCTTCCCCCGTGGTGGCCTTTTACATCTGGCAGCGCGAGGGTCTGCGGAAGGTGATGCACATCAATGTCGCCGTGGAGACCCTGCGCTACCTGACCTTCATGTCGGGGGAGGTGGGGCGCATTACCAAGTGGAAGTACCCGTTCCCCAAGGAGACGGAGGCCAAGAGCAAGCTGACGTGAGTCCAGGACTTGGGGTGGAAAGGCAGGGGCCGCATCCCCCGGCGTTCTGGGCCTGCAGCGGTGTGCTGTACCAGGCACTGGGCGCCAGGGCTTAGGGAAGACACCCCTGAAGCCACAAGAAATATAAACAGCTGACAACAGCTTGTTGAGAAACCTCAGAAGTGGGCACCAGATTCCTGAATATTAAGTAAATTGAAATTATGGGTGCTAGGGTGCTTAGTCAGTCAGTCCCATCCAACTCTTTGTGACCCCATGGCCTGTAGCCCACCAGCTTCCTCTGTCCATGGGATTTCCTGGGCAGGAATACTGGAGTGAGTTGCCATTTCCTTCTCCAGGGGGTCTTCCCAACCCAGGGATCGAGCCCACATCTCCTGTATCTCCTGCATTGCAAGCAGATTCTTTACCCGCTGAGCCACTGGGGAAGCCAAAATTATGGAAGGGTATAGGAAAGAGACTGCCAGTGTAACTGCAGTACAATTAAATCTATGTCTGGTGGTGGAAGACGGGAAAGGTTATTTATTTTTAGCTTTCTGTATTTTCCAAAAATTTTTTGTAAGTTGTATTTGCTTTAAAAATCAGGAAAAAAGTGTTACGGTATGTGTGTGTCTAAGACTCAGGCCTATTTCTCCACCCCTGCCTGTGAACAGCCTGTAACCCCATCACTTAGCCTTGCTGAGCCTCAGTTTCCCATGTTGCCGAGCTATGGAGATGATCAAGTGAGCGTGAAATGTTGTCTGAGTTCATAGCACTGTTCAGATAAGATGTTTGTTGAGAGAGGTTTAGAGAATTTAGTGGGTGACACACCCCCAAGACTGGCTGTTGATAGTAACCCGAGTTAGCAGGGTCTGGACATGCAGCCTCGTGTATTCACACTCATGACGACCACAGACAAAAGCCAGGTCCCTCGCCTCTTCAGTGCCCCCCGACAGGGACAGGCCACCCACCAAAAGTCTCACCCAGTTGGAATTTCCTGTGCCCCCACTTTGCTTCAGGCGTTTAGATAAGACTTTTCTCCAGGCTTCTGTAGAACCTCTAGAATCTTTCGGCGTCCGCAAGCCATTATGGTAGGGACTCTGGTGGCCTGTTAGTCATCAAAGCATGCTGGCTGGGCTGACTTAGAGGCTGTGGGGTGGCTGCATGCGTTCCAGCCTCAGTCTCTCCCGGGTGATCATTGCTCTGGGTCCCTTCTGAGGGCAGAAGCGGGGATGGGCCGGTACAGACCCGCCACCTGCAAATGAGGAAATCCGGGCTGCAGGCAGGTGGCCCCGCAAAGGCACCAGTGACATCAGGGCTCATGGTTCTGCTCCCCTCGGGCCCAGGGCAGTCCCCTTGCCTCCCACCCTCTCCACGCTCAGAGCTTGGGGATTCGTGTGCTTCTTCCTGGGGGTGGTAGTCGGGGCTGTGACTCTCTCCCTGAAAGCCCCCTTTGGTTGATCCAGAGATTAAATGACAGTGGACCACATGTGTCTGTTTGTCTCCTAGGCCCACCCTGTATGTGGGGAAATACTCCACCAGCCTCTACGCTTCCCCCTCGATGGTACACGAGGGCGTCGCCGTTGTGGTAAGTCCACTCTGCGGGCTGGGGGTGGGGCTCACGGAGGCAATCTTGAAGCACTCCTGTTCCATTCCAGCAAAGAACAGCTGAATGATATACCAACATCCTGTTAAGGCCACAAGACACGCATCCTAAATCCTCAGAGATAATTTGTGCACGTGCCGTGTTCTTTCTGCCTCATGAGCAGAGTCTTGTGACTAAGGCAGCCTCCTGGGCCTGGGAAGGCCCGGTTGCTCCCCTTGGCTTTTGGATTCCAGTCTAGACTCCCCAGCTGGGGTTCAGGCCCCCACAGGCCAGCCCTGCGGCGCCCGTCCACAGCTGGTGTCACTGTGAGGCTGCACTGTCCCTCTCCTCCCTGAGTTCCAAGAGTTTCCTGTCCATCTTTCTCAGCCCTTGTTCGGGCTGCGCCTCACACTTGGATTGTACTCCTGTCTTCCGTTTTCCTCCTCAAATCCTGGGCATCCTTCGGTGACTGGTCCAGCTTCCTCCAGCCTTGCCAGGTCACCTCAAGCGCCGCGTCTCTGAGTCTGAGGCATCGCCGTCCAGGCTGCCGTTTTGGTCCTTACGGTGTCTGAGCTGTTTGGTTGGCATCTCCTGTCTTCCCAGTGAGTCTGTCAGCTGCTCAGGGCAGGGTCTGCCAGGGTCCGGTGGTGCCCGAGCCAGCACTGGGCTCACAGCTGGAACATTCGCACCCCGGTCACTTGTACCATGTGTGAGTTCCATCACTTATATCTGTTTCTCACAGTAGCCTCATGGAATTCCACACACACCCTTCCTGTTTCCCTGTTCCCAGATTTAAAGAGATGTCCACATTTCAAAAGACGTCCAAGGAACTTCCCTGGCGTCCCCAGTGGTTAAGACTCCACACTTTCCCTGCAGGGGAACAGGTTCGATCCCTGGCCCAGAAACTAAGATCCCACATGCTGCACAGTGTGGCTTAAATAAGTAAATAAAAAGACAGCCAAATGTTGAAAGACAGCCGGGCAGCGTTGTCACATCCTGGGCCAGGGCTGCCCCTGCCCATCTTGGGGCCTTTGAGTCCCGCTCTGCCTTCCCCGAGGTGGTGATGGACAGGGAAGCCTGGTGTGCTGCAGCCAGCCCATGGGGTCACAGAGAGTCGGATACGACTGAGCGGCTGAACTGAACTGCCTTCCCAACCAGCCTCGCGCAGGAATACTGCTGTCCTTCCAGCCACCCCTAGCCCCACTCCGGTCTGTCTTCACAGCCCAGGGGCAGCACCCTTCCTTTGCTGGAAGGCCCCCAGACCGACGGTGTCACCATCGGGGACAAAGGGGAGTGTGTGATCACGCCCAGCACGGACCTGAAGTTTGACCCTGGGCTCAAAGGAAAGAGCAAGCTCAACTACCTGCGGAACTACTGGCTGCTCATTGGTAAGTCAGCTCCTCGGGCGCCGGCGACGGCCTGCTGCCTCCTTGTGGCCAAGAGACGACGTTACCAGTCACAGCCCTCAGCTCTGTGCTCCGAGCCTGTCCACATTGGTTTTTCAGACCGTGGACAATTTTACCCCCAAGGAAAACAAAACAGGCTAGATATATTACCAAGTCAGTTCTCAGAAATCATTTGACTAATGTTCCAAAATTCCAGTACTAAATATTGCAAGCTCAGTGCAGTGATCTGACACGTGTTGGATGTCTGTGCCAGGCACTCTTGAATATTTCCTTATTTCCCACAAATGACCCCTTTGCAAGGTCGGCACCCTTGTTATATCCAGTTAAGAGTTAAGGAAGCAGGCATCCTCTGTGGAAGAATTCACTTGGGAGTTGGTGTGGGCGAGCAGGGTGGGGTTGAAGAGGAAAGAGTTGAAGACCCAGGAGGGACTGAGGGTGGAAGAGAGTCGGAGGCTGGACTGAGGTCCAGGAGCCACAGCAGGCAGAAGTCCCAGGGGTGTGGGATGATCCCTTTCCCCTTCTCTTCCATTTCTGCTGCCATCCTTGCTGGCCCCCAGGCTGGAGGCCCCTGTGAGTCAGTGTGACCGAGGACGGCAGAGGTGACAGGCGCTGTTGGGGAGCATCCCAAGCAATTAGAGCAAGACGGAGTTTTCTTAATCAGGTTTGCCCTTCCCGTGTGGCGTCTACTCCCCGATTCTGCCATCTCCAAGCCCCAGAGGGGGTGCAGTACAGGGGCTGATGAACTTTCTCCCCACCGTTCTCTCCCAGCACTCATGCGGGCTGGGGCCAGGGCAGAGAAAGGTCAGACCTGGGGCGCCAGGAAAGGGAGGTGGAGCTGCCTAGGAGCCTGCAGACCTGGGAGGCAACCAGGCAGTGGCATCTGGATGGGGGATTACTCTAGTTACTTGGGATGCTTGCCAGAGACACAGCTCCTGTCACCTCTGCCTTCATCAGTCACACTCACTGCCTTCGGGTGTCACCTCTCCGTTTACACACCAAGGGGCCCGTAACTGGGCATCACAGAGAAGAAGCTAGATGTCCTGGAGCCCCCATGGGTCCCTTTGCCGTCGTCCAGGCCTTGTTGTTCTTTGTTCATCCTGACTCCTTGTTCCATTCTTCTTCTGGTTATTTTTACCGACGTAGGAGATAACAAAGTACTTCTACCCTTTTTCTGAACAGATGTAGTTTGGAAAGCATGTTGTGAATGAGCCCAAAGCAGAGGAAAAAAGAACTGATGGGCAGAGGCCGTTAAAATCACAGGGCCGCTTGGTTTTATGTAGCAGTTACAGGTTGCATTAACTGTCTACCAGTGGTTAAGAATGAAAAAATTATTGGAAACTGGGCTTCCCTGTGGGTCCAATGGTTGAGAATCTGCCTGCTAATGCAGGGTATGTGGGTTCGACCCCTGCCCCAGAAAGACCCCATGTATGTTGGGGCCACTAAACCCGTGCACCACAACTGCTAGGGCCGTACGCTTAGGGCCTGTGCTCTGCAACAGCAGAGCCCGTCCCAGAGAGGAGCCCACGCACTGCCGGGCCGTGTACTTAGGGCCTGCGCTCCGCAGCAGCAGGGCCCGTCCCGGAGAGGAGCCCACGCACTGCCGGCTGTGCGTTTAGGGCCCTGCGTTCTGCAACAGCAGGGCCCGTCCCAGAGAGGAGCCCACACTCTGCCGGGCCGTGCGCTCAGGGCCTGTGCTCTGCAATAGCAGAGCCCATCTCAGAGAGGAGCCCACGCACTGCCTCTGCTCCCCACAACCAGAGAGAGCCCAAGCGTAGCAGCAAAGACCCAGCCCAGCCAAAGGTAAAAAAAAAAAAAAAAAGTTACTGGAAACTGAGGAAATATGTATGTGAGACCGTGAAAGATCCAGAAAAAAAGTCTTCATGGCTCTTTTGGAAAAACAGAAGACCAGGTCTTGTTTGCACAGAAATGTTTCAGGATCTCACAGTCACTTTTGTAGCACAGCGGGTTCAGAGTGCCGTCCGTGATGCTGCTAGAGGCTCCGCTAGGGGAAGGCTTGTTTATAAGGACTGTGGGCGAAAGAGGGGATTCGGGCTCACCACAGTATGTTGAGAGGTGCCTGGCCAAGGGGCAGGGCTTGGAACCAGGAGAGCAGCAGGCAGAGCGCCACGACACAGGGTGGCATGTGGAGGGGCAGCCTCCCTCCTCTTAGCTTGAGGGTCTCCTGTTCCCGAGCCTCAGAGGTACCTGGAGACACTCCCGGGTTAGATCCCTGGGCCCCACACTGGCAAGTGTGAGTCAGAGATCTGAAGCGGGCAACCAGTTCAGGAAATCCTGCATCTCAGTGTTCCTTGAAAGATGAGGGGAACTTGATGGCTCAAAACAAACCTAGGCTTCCCTTAAAGAGCAGTGTTGACGGTGTAGATAGAGAACTGACCTGGAGGGAGATTTCCAGGGGATTTCTCCAGATGAGAAGTATACATAGCTCAAACTAGTCCTTGGGGGTTTCCTGGGGGCTCAGACGGTAAAGAATCCACCTGCAATGCAGGAGACCTGAGTTCGATCTGTGGGTCAGGAAGATGCCCTGGAGAAGGGAATGGCAATCCAAGAATCCAGGTATTCTTGCCTGGAGAATGCCATGGACAGAGGAACCTGGCGGGCTGTAGCCCATGGGATTATAAAGAGTTGGACACAGCTGAGCACACACTCACGCACGCGTGCACACACTTGTGCCTTGCTCTGAATGTGTCCTGGACATCCCAGTCCTTCTCATGACAGGGCCACGTCTTTGCTCCTTATTGTGAGATTCAGAATACTGCATTCATGGCCTTCGGAGGTAAAAGCTCTGTCTTGGTGGAGTTCCTCCAGTCCCTAGCTCTCACTTTCTCTCCCTTTACACACATGAGCACTTGCATCGCGGGCCCCTCTCTGGGTGCCGACTGATGTCTCAGTTGAGCATCGAGTGTGACCACCGCGTGGGGAAACCACTCTCATTAGAGGCCATGCTTCCTCTCGCAGGACACCACGAAACCCCACTGTCCGCATCCACCAAAATGCTGGAGCGCTTCCCCAACAACCTGCCCAAACACCGGGAGAACGTGATTCCCGCCGACTCGGAGAAGAAGAGCTTTGAGGAGGTGAGTGGGGACATGGACAGTCAGGCACCAGGCCCCGAGTCAGAGGCTGGGCGATAAGGCATCTGTCCTGCCTTTAGGGCCTGCAGTCCACTCAAGAGGGGTGGGGGTGCAGGAGACCCCACAGCAGACAAAGCGCTGAGGGCCGACGGCGGGAGGGGCCCTGTGGGAGAGGCGGTGGGCGCTGGAGGGACGCAGGCGGAGGTGCAGGCCCAGAGCAGGAGCCCTGTGCGTCCAGCTCTGGGGCTGAGGAGGCAGCCCCATGGGATTGCAGGGTGCCCGTGGGGAGCCGTGGGAGACGCGGCCAGGTGACTGCACAGGAGCCGTGCTCCAGGCCGGGCAGTGAGGGGCGAGCTGGCCGCGAGAGCAGGTGGAAGACTGAGGTGCTCTCCAGCCAGGCCTGGCCTGCTCTGGCCGCTCCGTCTGGCGGGACCCAGGGCGCCTGCTGAGTGGGTGTGGACACTCGGGAAGCCCGCCCGATTCGGCCCAGGTCACCCTCCTGAGCCGGGGAAATGAAGCCTGCTCTCAGAGTCTCAGCCAGAAGCAGACGACCACCCAAACTAGGATGATTCAAGGGGAGTTTCCTTCACACCATGGGCAGTTCTGGGGTGCTCGGAACATACTTGAGCCTGAAGCCAGTGGGGAGAGAGTGGAGCCTGGAGCTCCAGCGAAGACACTGGGCAGCCCCACAGAACTCCAGCCCTGTCTCATCTGCTGGTGGAAGCCAGGGGGCAGGGAGACCGTTGCTCCGCGCATGAGCGCAGCCTCTGGGGCACAGAGCAGGTGTGGAGGCTGCAGGAGGGTGGGAGCTGGGGGTCGGGTCCAGAGGCCGTTTGGGCTTAGAGGATACTGCAGCCTGCCTATGGGGGTCCTGTGACTGAGAAGGGCCTGTGGGCAGGGCCAGAGAAAGAGGAGAGTACCTGGCTGATGTGGGGGAGGGCTGTGATCATATCAAATTCACGTTAGAGATTTAGATTTTTATCCAGAGGGAAGCAGAAAGAAAATCACATGGACATTTAAGATTCTGGGACGTGCTGAGTTGTCCCTCGTCTCTGGAGGCAGCCAGGTTGGAGGGCATCAGGGCCCTAAAATCTGGATCTGATTTTGATCTGAGTAAAGTCCAGTATATTTGTTATTAAACACCTAGAAAACAAAAGTTCAAAAAGAAAATTAAACAATACCCTTAATCTAATACCCAGAGATGGTCGTCATGGAGATTTTCCTATATAATCGTTCCATCTTGAGCAAAGAGTCCTTTGAAAGTCCATTAAAATACTCTGGCTTACATTTGTCTGGTATTAAGACTGAAAGAGATGGGAATCCCAGACCACCTGACCTGCCTCTTGAGAAACCTATATGCAGGTCAGGAAGCAACAGTTAGAACTGGACATGGAACAACAGACTGGTTCCAAATAGGAAAAGGAGTACGTCAAGGCTGAATATTGTCACCCTGCTTATTTAACTTATATGCAGAGTACATCATGAGAAACGCTGGACTGGAAGAAACACGAGCTGGAATCAAGATTGCTGGGAGAAATATCAATAACCTCAGATATGTAGATGACACCACCCTTACGGCAGAAAGTGAAGAGGAACTAAAAAGCCTCTTGATGAAAGTGAAAGAGGAGAGTGAAAAAGTTGTCTTAAAGCTCAACATTCAGAAAACAAAGATCATGGCATCCGGTCCCATCACTTCATGGGAAATAGATGGGGAAACAGTGGAAACAGTGTCAGACTTTATTTTTTGGGCTCCAAAACCACTGCAGATGGTGAGTGCAGCCATGAAATTGAAAGACGCTTACTACTTGGAAGAAAAGTTACGACCAACCTAGATACCATATTCAAAAGCAGAAATATTACTTTGCCAACAAAGGTCCGTCTAGTCAAGGCTATGGTTTTTCCTGTGGTCATGTATGGATGTGAGAGTTGGACTGTGAAGAAGGCTGAGTGCCGAAGAATTGATGCTTTTGAACTGTGGTGTTGGAGAAGACTCTTGAGAGTCCCTTGGACTGCAAGGAGATCCAACCAGTCCATTCTGAAGGAGATCAGCCCTGGGAATGATGCTAAAGCTGAAACTCTAATACTTTGGCCACTTCATTCGAAGAGTTGACTCATTGGGAAAAACTCTGATGCTGGGAGGGATTGGGGGCAGGAGGAGAAAGGGACGACCGAGGATGAGATGGCTGGATGGCATCACTGACTCGATGGATGTGAGTCTGAGTGAACTCCGGGAGTTGGTGATGGACAGGGAGGCCTGGTGTGCTGCGATTCATGGAGTCGCAAAGAGTCGGACACGACTGAGCAACTGAACTGAACTGAAGACTAACTTTTAAAACAAAAACACTTGGGCAAATATAACCAAATGAGTGGTGTATCTCTGGTCACATGGTCAGCAAACATTCCTCAGCCACCACCAGCCAGGCCACTCGCATACGGGCCCGAGGGAGGCGGAGGGAGGCGTGAGTGCATGGGAGTGCCAAGGAAGCTGTGTGTCCCTCTCATCCAGCAAATAATCGAAGCACACCCGGACAAGTAGATGTCCCAGAACAAATCAATGCATTTTTCTAGAAGTCCTAGAGTTTCTGAAGAGTTTGATCAAAACTCCACTTTATCTGAGTTAATTTGGGGCTTAACAAAGTACCCTAATCCTTTTAAAAACTTTGAAATATAGTGGACTGTTTGAATAAATGGTTTTGTGCTTGGAGTTGCACTGAAAGTTTACAAGCAACGTTGGAAAGCTGCTTTATTACTTCCTAGATCATGTGATTGTGTTTTCCTTTTTAATGTGAAATGCTGTTATCAAGTGGACCACCAGCTTTCTACCAGACTTGTTACCGATGATTTCAGAGTTTCCCCAGCAAATCTATTGTCCAAGGAGGGTTTGTCCAGCAAATCTATTGTCCAAGGAGGGTTTTGCCTTTAATAAGGATTTTTGAAAGAATATTGCATGTGAAGACACTTTGAAAAGTATTTCTCTAAAAACTGTTTTTTTGAGTAATGATTCCATCACTGCAATAGCACATGGCCTCTCAAGGCAGTTGCTTTGAAAAGGGCAACAGTTATCTGGCTTTGTGGTCTTGGGTGGGCCTTAAAAACAATTCAACATATTTCACAGCATAGTCATTCCTCATAAATAATCATGGCTTCTCTCTTTAAAAAAAAAAAAAACTTTTTATTTTGTATTGGAGTATAGCCGATTAACAATGTTGTGATAGTTTCAGGTGGACAGCAAAGGGACTCAGCCATACACATACATGTATCCATTCTCCCCCAAACCCCACTCCCATCTGAGCTGAGTCATGGCTTCTCCTGATTGTTTGGCTCTTTTATATCTGGCTGGAAATTGAGCAGTGATGTCGCCACTCTCTCCCACATAAGGTCATCAACCTGGTTGACCAGACTTCAGAAAACGCACCTACCACGGTTTCTCCGGACGTGGAAGAGAAGTTCGATCATGCCCCTGCCAAGCCCGAGGCCCCCGTGGACTCCATGCTCAAGGACATGGCCACCATCATTCTGAGCACCTTCCTGCTCATCGGCTGGGTAGCTTTCATCATCACCTACCCGCTGGTAAGGCTCTGATCCTCCCCCCCATCCCCGCCCCTGCCTTGCCTGAGGTCCAGACAAAGGCAACAAACAAACAAATACGCTTCTTTTCCCACTTAAGAGTCAATATTGGCTTACCTTCAAATACACTGTAATCAAAGAGGTGCTCACTTCTCAGGAAATTACACTTTTGTACTTAGAACTTACAGTTTGACCGTAAAAACTGATTTGGAAACCTTGCTTGCCGATCATTTTAAATACTTTACTGTGCTTTCTTTTTAAGACTACACGTAGGAATTCCCTGGCAGTCCAGTGGTTAAGCCTCTGCTCTCTTACTGCCCAGAGCCTGGGTTCCATCCCTGGTCAGGGAACTAAGATCCCACAAGCCAAGGGGCATGGTCTGTCCATGGGATTTCCCAGACAAGAATATTGGAGTGGGTTGCCATTTCCTTTCCCAGGGGATCTTCCAGCCCAGGGATCAAACATGTATCTATTGAGTCTTCTGCATTGGCAGGTGGATTCTTTACCACTAGCACCACCAGGGAAACCCTATTATCCCTAACCACAAAGAAAGAAACTACTCTGGGAAGTTCAGTAGCTCTCCCAAGGTAACCCAGCTACTAGATGGAATTTCCAGAATTTCAACCCAAGTTGAAAAAGAGAGAGTGAGTTATCCAGAAAACTCCCAGGAGAGTGTTGGCTACACACTCATCCTTACAGTCACCTTCCCACGCATGGTGACAATTAATAATCACAGTTGCTGCCACTTCAAACTAGAATGGAATGCGTTGTTCAGATTAAATGAGAGGAGTGTGGGCATGGGGAAGGCGGCGGGATGAACTGGGAGCCCGACCTCAGCCAGGCTCCCCACATCTTGGCCCCAGCGTCCTCACCTCAGCACTGCTGCCGATCTTTGCGTGAACCTCTGCCAAGTGCATGGCCGTGGTAGACAGCACGGCCAGGTCTTCCCCGTGCCTGCTGTGCTCTCAGACACCTGGTACCCATTCTTCCTGTTTGGTTTCACTCTTGCAACAATCCTCAGGCTTTCATGATTTTAATTTTTTTGGCTACACTCCCAGGTGGTAAAAACAAAAAACAAAAACCCACGTGCTCATGCAGGAGACATGAGAGACAAGACACAGGTTCACCCCTGGGCTGGGAAGACCCCCTGGAAGAGGGCACAGCAGCCCACTCCAGCATTCTTGCCCTGGGAATCCCGGGGACGGCAGGCTCCAGTCCACGGGGTCGCAGAGAGTCCGACATGACTGAGCAACTCAGCACGCACCCTAACCAGGGATTGGACCCACACCCTCGGCAGTGAAAGCTCAGAGTCCTAACCTCCAGCCTGCCAGAGAATTCCCTCAGACTTTCATAAAAGCCCCAGAACTGTAGAATTGAACGGAACCCCCTCCAGCTGGCTGAGTCCTCCACTTACATCAGAACCCCTCCTCGGCTGCCGCTGCCAGCCCCTCCAGTCAGGGGAATGGGCTGACAGGAAGCCTGACAGGCAGGAAGACCTCCATCCAGTCCTTGACCCGATCCTGCCTCCTGCTGCCTCCCTAACTGGTCGCGTCCCACCCCCCAGGGTCACATCCAGTGTCGCCCGCTCCTCTGCCGTAGGCAGCCCGTCCTCCCACGCCCGCCTGTCTGCCAGGGAGGCGGCTGCACTGGCCCGGGCACGTGCTTCTCTTCCCAGAGCATCCACCAGCAGCAGCAGCTCCAGCACCAGCAGTTCCGGAAGGAGCTGGAGAAGATCCAACTCCTGCAGCAGCAGCAGCCGCCCTTCCACCCGCCCGGGGATGCAGCGCAGGGTGCCGAGCTCCAGGACTCGTCTGGCCAGTACTCGGAGAGCTCGGCCACCAGCAGCCCCAACACGTCCCCCCCGCGCCTCCAACCACTCGCTCCATTCCACCGGCTCCACCTCCAAGGCTGTCACCAGCCCCTTCCCCGGAGCAGGACGACGAGGGTAAAGGGAGCTGCAATCTTCTCTTTCATGGAAACACAGCCTGAGGACCACAGAGCCCCCCATGCCTCCTGGGGTCTCCATGGGTTTATGATGTTCCCAAGGGTCTGCTGAGGTCTCACCCCCTCCCTACCCTCCCCCGGCTCGGGGGCTGGGCTTCTGCCCCATTGCTCAGCCTCTCCCCATCAAAGGGCTTCTTTCCCTGGGGACACCGTGGCACCCCTCCCTCTCTCTCGCTCTGCTGGGTCCAGGAATCGCTGCTGACCGAGCTGCCCTGGCGCCTGGGTTGAGAGCATTGCTCAGACTGGCCAGTTACCAGGCTGGCCAGTTACCACGCGTACATGTGCAGCTGTGGAGCCGCTTCACTTGGGGAGGTGGGCTCAGGCCGGCTGTTGGGGCTGATGTTCTGGGGGGATGGATGCAGGACTAGGGCAGGAGACCCCAGAGTCCTGGGTCTCAGGCTGGACACTCTGCTACTGGTCTCTCCACTTCACATGCCCCCCGGCCCCGTCATTCCCTGAGTGTTTCAGGTACAAACCTTTAGGCTGACCTGTAGAGAAGCCCTGTCTTCAGGCTCCCGTCCTCACAGTAATTAATGTAAAGCAGGAACAGAGGGTGGAGACCCAGGGAGGTGGCAGCCCTGGGCGAGCGTGGGGAGCGGACCCAGGGGCTCCTGCTCACCAGGGCCCCAGGGGTGTAAAACCTCTGAATTCTCATCCCTCGATCTGAGCTCACGCCACTCTGGCCTCAAGGTTCTTTAGGTCACGCCTGTTCTTTTCCCTGTTTTGACCCAGATGAGGAGACCAGCATGGTGATGGTTGGGAAAATCTCCTTCTGTCCAAAGGATGTCCTGGGCCACGGAGCTGAGGGCACGATCGTGTACCGGTGAGTGGCCTGGAGAGCCAGGGACCCCCATGGTCTCACGTGGGAGCTCCCATTGGCTCCCGGGGCACAGGGGGCTCATCACGGTGTCCCTCCTGGAGGGCAGTGATGGCCACGGGGCCTCTGGGTGGTGGGTCGGGACACCGTGGGCCGTGAGGCTGCAGAGGCAGCCGCTGCGTCGGTGGAAGGAGCCCCGCGGGCCAGTGCTCGCTGGCCATTTCTTCAGCCCGCCTTCCCCTCCTCGTCTGGCAGGGGCATGTTTGACAACCGCGACGTGGCAGTCAAGAGGATCCTCCCGAGTGCTTCAGTTTCGCGGACCGTGAGGTCCAGCTGCTGAGAGAGTCGGACGAGCACCCGAATGTGATCCGCTACTTCTGCACCGAGAGGGACCGCCAGTTCCAGTACATCGCCATCGAGCTGTGTGCGGCCACGCTGCAGGAGGCGAGCGCCCGTCCCTCCCCCACAGCGCCGGCGGGCTGTTAGGGACTACCTGCTTTTTTTTTTTTCATTTACTGTTATTAGCTTGATTAAGGTTACATTAACATATATTAGTTTTAAATGTACTGTTTGCTGCATGTGGACAAGGGTATGTACGCACTTAGCCACAAGCAGTGCAATATAGTGCATTTTCATCTCCCAGCTTTTTCAGTTTAGTTACTTGGCTGCACCAGTTCGTGGTTGCTGTACACATAAAACTTTAGTTGCGGCATGTGGGATCTAGTTCCCTGACCAGGGATCCAACCTGGGCCACCTGCACTAGGAGCTTGGAGTCTTAGCCACTGGACACCCAGGAAAGTCCCCACCCAAACTTTAATTGTGTGGTCCCCTCGGCTGCCTGGGAAAGTCTTTGGTTGCAGGTGACATCTTTCTCCCTCTTGGCTTCCAGGAAACATGGTTAGTCCTTCCTCTGGTCGCTGGTCAGGGCTGGTGTGGGCTAGGAGGATGCTCGTTGATGACTGGAGTCATTAAGATCATCCATCAAATCCCTTTTGCTCAGTTTCAAGGCTGTAAAACGTTTTAGTATCATTTGGCCTCATCATAGAGTTTACTGTAGGAGGCAATGAACTTGGGTTTCTTACCCTCTCATCATCTCATTATAAACTAGTAAACTGGAGCCTTGTTTAAGTTAGCCTATAACTTCAGGAGAAAGTCTGCTGGAAAAGATGGAAATAGAAAACATTGTCAGTAAAAATTCTCATTTCTTCCTTAAAATATGATAAAAGAAAACAAACTGACCCAATACCAGAGGTTAATTAAAGCAAAAGCCTTCAGGCAGAGTGTTTCTGAATAAAACTGAATCACTTTTAAAAAGAGAGTGCGAGAAGGGTGCTGAGGAGCTGAGCCCTGGGACCCTTGCCGTGACCCCCCCTTTGTGTCTCTTACAGTACGTGGAGCAGAAGGATTTTGCCCACCTCGGCCTGGAGCCCATCACTCTGCTGCAGCAGACAACCTCTGGCCTGGCCCACCTGCACTCCCTCAACATCGGTGAGAAGCCCCCCTTGCCGGGCGGGGGGATGACTTGCCCGGGTGGCCTCGCCTCTGCTGAAGCTCTTTGCTGCGTGGCCGGGGTCCCAGTTGTCTACATGCCCGAGGACTTTCACTTTGAAGACTGGAAGCTTTAGGGGCAGCGAGTCTCTCGGGAACCTGAGGAGGGCGCGTCCCGTGGTGGAAGAAGTGGATTAATCTGGGCTGTTCTGTTAGTTCACAGAGACCTGAAGCCCCACAACATCCTCCTCTCCATGCCCAACGCACACGGCAGGATCAAGGCCATGATCTCCGACTTCGGCCTCTGCAAGAAGCTGGCCGTGGGCAGGCACAGCTTCAGCCGCCGCTCGGGGTGCCAGGCACCGAAGGTTGGATCGCCCGGAGATGCTGAGCGAAGACTGCAAGGAGAACCCCGTGAGTAATGGGCGCGACTCTGTGGAAGGCGCGGAGCCAGCCTCTTGTGCCCTCGGGAGTCAGAAGCTCCAGGTGCCCGACGGGCTGCGGCGCTCACGGCTGGAGCGCGGTGTTTCTCCCGCAGAGGGCTGCTCTCCCAGCAGCGCGCGCTGCCACCTTAGCGTCGCCTCCTGGGCCGCGGTCTGTGCTTCTCCCCTCCTGCTCTTCCGGTCACTTTCCCCACCCCGTTTTGGGGGAACTGGGAAATCAGGGCTAGCATAAGGTGAGCGGACTTCCAGTTTTCATTTTAAAATGTTTGGTTTTCCAACTTTCTGTTTTGAGAACACAGAGAATTGAGAGCAGTGAGTGCCCCTGTACCTCTGCCTCAGTTCAGCATCTGTCAGTATTTTTCACTTTCTCTCTGTCCCTGAAACTACTTGCATAAGAGTGGCAGGCCTCCCAGCCCTTTACCCGTTAATGCTCTAGCACTTGTCTCCCAAAGACAAGTACATTCTCCCTCCTGACCACCCCGCCATGATCACGCCTCAACCATTGCTGCTGTTTCCGCGATGCCTGGTATTCAATCCATGTCCAAGTTTCCCTAGTTGTCCCCCAGAGGTCTGTTGTAGAGCTGGATTTTGTCAACCAGGACCCAACCAAGTGTTTGTTGCATGGCATTCGAACAGTTCCTCAACCAGGGGTCAGACCCAGGCCCCCCACGTTGGGAGTGTGGGGTCTTCACCACTGGACCGCCAGGGAAGTCCCTGATTCTCTCTCCTCTAATTAACACGGTTCTCTCACCTTCTCTGCCCCATGCCAGTGGCTCTCTGAGGAGTCCAGATGTCTCTCTGTAGAACGCCCCACTCGGGATTCACTCACCCGTTTCCTCTTGGTGATGTTGAATTTGCCCATCTATTCCTTATATTTCTTGTGAACTAGAAGTAGGTCTAAAGGTTCAGTTGGATTCAAATCAAGGGTTTTGGACAAGAACAGCCACACTCAGGTTGTACCATTACTATTACTGTACCCCTACTGGTGATGCCGAGTTGGCCCACCTGGCACAGGTGTTTAACAGTGGCATATCCCCTTTGCCAGGACTGTGTGGGGCAACACCCTGGCAGAATGTCAGTATCCTGATACCAACAGTCACTCAGATAATGATTTAGCATTCGTTGGCATCCCTTGCCTGAATCACTCCATTCAGTTGAAATTCTACATTTATTAGCTGACATTTTTCTATGCCCTTTCTATTTTTTTTTTTTTTTAAGTCACCATGGACTCATGGATTAAAAAAAAAAATAGTAATATAACCCGGTGTAGTCTTATTTGTTTTTGTTCCTCTTCCCCCCTCTTTTTTTTTTTACAACCTTATAATTTGTGCTTTAATAGCAATCAAGTTTTTAAAAAATGTACAGTTCAATTTATCCATACTATTTCTTTATACAAGGCATATTTCAGGTAAGCATCTAAATGCTTAATGTAGAGGCTAGTATTGTCTGGCAGTCCTTGGTTCCTGAAAACTGAGCTTCATCAAATGTTTCTTAAACATCTGTGAAAATAGCTCCCATTCCTTCTGATACTCAAATTGTTCCAGACTTGCCCAACCGGAGCCTCTTTGAGCTGGGTTCTTCGTTCTTTTACTGAGAGCCCAGTCGTGTCTGAGCACCTTGCCTTCTAGCTTACCAAGACCCTGGAGGATTATCCGACACTTCCTGAGCAAACTTGAATGGGATCAGCCATCCTAAAATAGATGAGATGCAGCAGAGCCATCTTATCTAATTCACGGGGGACCAGCAGTTGGTCTGTTAATCAAAAAAGTCAGTTACGATAGAGAATCATAAGCACATACATACACACTGTAAACATTTAATTTTAAATTTAAGTAACATGGCTCTCTAAGTAAGATAAATCTTTGCTGTAAAACAAGGTGTTTCTTTGACTTTGGGTCCAACCGAATGGAGTTGCTGATTTCCTCTCTTGCATAAAGCATGCTCACAATGCCTTCAGTGACTTCTGCACCGAGACTCAGACGTTCTAAACACCCCCTGAGTGAGTTGAGAGCGGAACCCTAGCCTCAAGCTACTTATGTCCCGTCTAGCTCACAGCTGAGTCTCCCACATCTAATCCCACAGCGGTTCTTGTAGCAACTTTCTCATATCAAGTCTTACCAAAGACTCAGCTTACCTCAGACTTGGCAGCATGTGTATTTTATCAGCTTGCGAAGGATTTAAACTGCAAGGACCAGAGGCAGAAATGAGTTTGAGAAATGAGCCTAGAGATGAGCTCTAGAGTTTGGAGGCAGAGGGGCAGCATCAGGGAGGGGATGCTGGGGACACCAGCGGCACAGGCTGCGGAGAACAGGGAGCATCGGCTGTTCCCGCGGAGGCGGGAAGCGGCTGTTAGGTGGGAACGTCGGCGCTGGTGGACTTGCTCCTCCTGTACTGAATCTGTCACCCACCTCAGGAACGCTCTGACAACAGAGTAATTTATTGGACTTGCAATAAGACCTGCGTCTTGCCCTGGCTCATCACTCGCCAGCAGTGACGCTGGGCTTGTCACCGAACCGCTCTGTGTCTTCGTCTGGGGATGGTGACGTTTGCTCCTCTCACCTCACGAGGCTCTTGTGAAGCGTGTGCTTTCTCCGGTGAGGAAGGTGACCAGCTCCTGACTTTCTCTCACCAGAGTCTAGTGGAAAATCCGAGTGGTGGGGCCTGGCGTGAGGAACCCACGCCGTGCTTGGGTTACACCCCAGCGTTACACCCCACGTAGACCCAGCCAGAAGTCACACACACACACTGTTTTCATCTCTAGACACGGAATGGTTTCATGGGATAAGTAAGACATGTTAATGGATAGCATCAAAGTAATCATGCTGGAAACTTGTCAAATAATCACTTTCTGGAGCTGTTTTGGAATGAAACACTCTTTTTTTTTTGCCTAACCACACAGCACACAGGATTCCTTGACCAGGAATCGAACTCATGCCCTTAGCAGTGAGACGCAGAGTCCTAATCTGGACTGCCATGAAATTCCCACCAAATGCTCTATTTCATTTATTAACAAAGGTTAAGACCTGTTGTGTGCACCTACCTGGGGTACCACACGGGTGCAAAGGCAGCCCGGCCCTCAAGGAGTGACGAGCTGGTTGGGTAAAGAATGACTAGCAGCAAGGACGCAGCTAGTCTTCATAGCAGCCCTGGGGGCTCATCCTCACTTCGTGGTCGTGAATGCTGAGGTGCAGAGTGGCCAGGGGCCTTCGGGGGCCGGTGGTGGAGCCAGCGTCCCACACCTTGGCTCCTGAGCCCAGTTCTCCACGCCCAGCCCTGCTCCGAGCAACTGCACCTCTGCTGCTAGGTGAGAATGAGAACTCCCCCCTCCCTCCAGCGCGTCTGATGCCCCACGTTCCTTTTCAGACCTACACGGTGGACATCTTCTCCGCAGGCTGCGTCTTCTACTACGTGATCTCTGAGGGCAGCCACCCCTTTGGCAAGTCCCTGCAACGCCAGGCCAACATCCTCCTAGGCGCCTACAGCCTTGACTGCCTGCACCCCGAGAAGCATGGTGAGAGGGGGCTGGGTGGAGGGGGCAGGGCTTGACTGCCTGCACCCTGAGAAGCATGGTGAGAGGGGGCTGGGCTTGGGGGCAGGGCTTGACTGCCTGTACCCTGAGAAGCATGGTGAGAGGGAGCTGGGCGGGGGGTGGGGCAGGGGCTTGACTGCCTGCACCCGAGAAACATGGTGAGAGGGGCTGGGCTGGGGGTGCAGAGCTTGACTGCCTGCACCTTGAGAAGCATGGTGAGAGGGGGCTGGGCAGGGGAGGGCAGGGCTTGACTGCCTGTACCCGAGAAGTACAGTGAGCAGGTAGCAGAGTCGGGGGCTCGGGACCAGCCCCTGCGGGGCGGAGGTGGTGCTGGCTCTGAGACCCCAGAGGGCCTTCTTTCAGCTGCTCGCCCAGTGGGCCTCAGTGAACCAAGGACTCGGCCCAGAGCTAGTGGAGGGCTGGGTGGGGTGTCCTGCAGCCAAGTAACTCCCAGGTTCCTGAGGCCACGTGACAACCTTTGTGACCTGGGCAAGGCCCCTTTGGGGACCTCTGTTTTCCAGTTTGTGACTCCTGAGGGTTAAACAATTCGCAGTACCTTCCTGTCCCAATGTTTGGGGAGACAGAAGGGCCATGCTCCATAAACTGGGCTCTTGTGTGTGGGCTGGCAGTCAGGGAGTCACCCTGGCCTAGGGACAGATGATCTGGGTACTCACTCTCCAGGCATGAGGACAAGCCTTTCTGCCTGACTGAAGGGCCTCCCACATTGTAGTCGGCCTGTGACACCTACTCCTGCCTTTTAAAAAGATTTAAACTGTCTTACAACTTTGCTCATGGATTAATTTTCCTTATTCCCTGGAGACAAAACAGATTAGCATAAAGGCTCATAGATCCATTACACAGTGATGAATGACTGCTATCAATACCTTTGTACACATTATTCTGATCATCTCTCTAGACACATGTTCATAGTATTTTGCAGCATGCTCTTCTCTTATTATTGATTTATTTTTGGCTGCACTGGGTGGTCTTTGGCTGCACATGGGCTTTCTCTATTTGTGATGTACAGACTTCTCATTGCAGTGGCTTCTCTTGTCGTGGAGCACAGACTCTAGGGCACAGTGATGCACAGATTTAGTTACTTTGTGGCATGTAGAGTCTTAGTTCCCAAACCAGGGATCAAACCCATGTCCCCTGCATTGGCAGGCGGATTCTCAACCACTGGACCACCAGGGAAAGCACGCTCGTTTTTAACCTGCATCTTGACTCTCCACCCATGTCCATCCACATTCAGCCAGTGTGTCATCCTGGTGGCCCACAGTCCAGTGTGTGGAAGCAAGATGGTGTCACCCAAGACTCTGATAGCGAGTATTTCAGATCACTCCTTTTCATTAACTGCGTGATGAGGTCTCTCCTTTTTAGCCGAAGTCTTACGTTACTGGAATGGATTTCTGTCAGTAGCCATCAGCCCTGATAGCTTGGTTGGTAAGAATCTGCCTGCAATGCAGGAGACCCCGATTTGATTCCTAGGTTGGGGAGATCTGCTGGAGAAGAGATCCTTGGGCATCCTTGGGCTTCCCTTGTGGCTCAGCTTGTAAAGAATCTACCTGCAATGTGGGAGACCTGGGTTCGATCCCTGGGTTAGGAAGATCCGCTGGAGAAGGGAAAGGCTACCCACTCCAGTATTCTGGCCTGGAGAATTCCACAGACTGTACAGTCTGTGGGGTTGCAAAGAGCTGGACACGACTGAGTAACTTTCAGTAGAACCTCGAGTCACAGGGATGCAGACTGTGAAGGTTTTGGGTATTTATTTGCTTGCAGCTTGAGGCTGGTCATAATGAGCTGTGTGTCTGTTTTCCTCCTCTGCAGAGGACGTCATTGCCCGGGAGTTAATAGAGAAGATGATCGCCATGGACCCCCAGAAGCGCCCATCAGCGAAGCATGTGCTGAAACATCCTTTCTTCTGGAGCCTGGAAAAGCAGCTCCAGTTCTTCCAGGTGGAGATGTTTGTTTTCTTCATCAAAGATATTCATTTAACCTTGCCTGTTTCTTTCCATAAACTATAGCAAAGAACGAAGAATGAAACAAATGACCCATAATCCCACAACCGAAAGAGAACCACAGTTGGCATCTCAATATATTTTTCTTCATACAGGCAGACCTAGGAGATACTGCAGGCTCTGCTCCAGACCCTGGTGATAAACCGAATATTGCAGTAGAGCGAGCACATATACCTTCTGGTTTCCCAGTGCACATAAGTGTTAATGTCTACGTCACACTGTAGTCTAAGAATGCAGCGACATTACATCTGAGGGCAGACGTCTTCAAGGGACCTCCAGATTAGCCAGGTCACTTGGCTGATGATAAGATGTAGAGCAGGAATAAAGCTCACGCAAAGGGAACTTCACCGCACCCCGGGTTGAGATGTAAGTTCTTAGTAGCTCCAGTCACATGTCTTGTGAACATGCAGGCTTCCATCCGTATCACAAGCTGTGCCAGCTCTGTGGTTCGGCTCCAAGTGCCCTCATGTACCCAAGTGCCTGCTTAGATGCTTTGGTCATGTCCGACTCCTTGCGACCCTGTGGACCTTAGCCCACCATGCTTCTCTCGCCATGGGATTCTTTATGCAAGAATGCCAGAGTGGGTTGCCATGCCCCCCTCCAGGGGATCTTCCCGACCCAGGGATCAAACCCCTGTTTCCTCGTCTCCTGCATTACAGTGGATTATTTACCACTGAGCCACCAGTGAGGCCCCCTTGTACCCACGTTGACCATCAGTTCCCCACAAGGCTTTCCTTTTGCAACTGCAAGTCAGACAGTCAGCCGGTCGGATTTTATCTTCATCAAAGATGAAGGCTGTGCTCCCCACAAGGGTGCTCACTGGACCTGTCTCCCTGATGGGGACTCCGAGAGGCCCGTGGTCAGGTCCAGCCCCTCAAACACAGAGCCAGATTTGGATCGATGGCTGAGGCCTTTGGACCCGATACTCTAGTCACTGGCTTTTCTCCTCCGAAAGAAGTTTCGGCTTCCTGTTTTTTTCTAATTGTTTGATTGAAGAATGATAAACCTCCCCCCATCAGTCATGGCTTTGTGTGTGTGTGGGCACAGAAGTCACAGCGTGTCAATCCAGGTGAACCTTTTTCTTAGTTCATCAATGAGTACAGGTTGCACGTGTGGCCCCATGTGGCACGTAGTGTGGGTGACAGGCAGGCGAGGTGCTGCGGGCCTGTGGACGGGGCGCGTGTCTGGGGGAGCCGAGAGGTCTCTCCTCAGTGAGCGGCAGGCGGGGGCTGCTCCCAGGGAGCAGGCAGGGACCCTCGCTGCCCGGCTCAGGCAGGGGTGGCCGGGCCGTCCTCGGCACTCGACGCCTCCACACTGACCGTCCCCCCGTTGCTCTGTCTCCTCCCAGGACGTGAGTGACCGGATAGAGAAGGAGGCCCTGGACGGCCCGATAGTGAAGCAGCTGGAGCGCGGGGGCGGGCCGTGGTGAAGATGGACTGGCGGGAGAACATCACCGTCCCCCTGCAGACAGGTGACTGCGAGGCGCCCGGGGCTGGTGGGCAGAAGCGGTTCCCGTGATCGCTTCTGAGAAGCAGGAATGGGAGTGACAACTCCAGGCCACATGGGGCTCCAAATGCCGCATCTGGGGCCGAGGCTTCCTGGGGTCTGGGTAGCCGGTCACCCCGCTGCTCTCGGGCGCGTCCTCCTTCATCTCTGGCCGCGGGCATGACTGGGAGGCAGAGTTCAGGCTAACGCAGCTGCCCTGCACCAGGTTCAGATTGGGAGAATCTGCGATGAGGATGGAGTTAGGTCATATTTCTGTCCTAAGACTGCTTCATCTCCAGGAGCCCCAGAAGCTGTTTTCTTTTAGAATCTGGTGGGTTTGTTACATTGCCTCCCTTCTTTTTTTTTTCCTAGATCTGCGGAAATTCAGAACCTATAAAGGCAGTTCGGTCCGAGATCTCCTCCGAGCCATGAGGAACAAGGTGAGGGCTGAGGGCACGTGGCGGGGCCAGGCAGGACCGCTGCACAGCCCCCTCCTCGTATCCCCAGGGCTCCGGCCACCCTGGAGTGAGGAGCTCACAGAAGCTGGGCGGCCGTGGCTGCACTGGACACATTAGCGGCTGTTCCTTCCCCTGGCTGAGCCTTCTCTTCAGGGATGCTGGGGCGGGGAGCCATGCCCCTGGGAAGCAGGCTCAGTTGCCATATGCTTCACTGGCTGGCACGGTGCCCTCTCCCTGCCTGGACAGCACTCAGACGAAATCCCTCTATGGGGGCCCTTTCTGCACCCTGACTGCCCCTCCCTGCTCTCCCTGCACCAGCCTCAAAGGCCTCCCCAAAGAAGGGGAAGAGACCAGGGAGTGGACGGGGTGGTCCCTTTAGCCAGCCTCACAGTCTGTTCCTCGAGCGGGTCTGGCCCGGGTCCCACGGGCTCCTCTCCGCCGACCATGTGTCTGTGTCCGCCCGTCTGCAGAAGCACCACTACCGGGAGCTGCCCGAGGAGGTGCAGGAGACGCTGGGCGCCCTCCCGACGACTTCGTGCGCTACTTCACCTCCCGCTTCCCCCACCTGCTCTCGCACACCTACCGCGCCATGGAGCTGTGCCGCCACGAGAGGCCCTTCCAGCCCTACTACCACGAGCCTCCCAAGCCCCAGCCCCCGTGACTGCAGACGCCCTCTGAGCCGGGCGGCCTCCACGCTGGTGGCCTTGCTGGGACTGAGGGCCTGGTCTCTACGAGCCACAGCCCGGTGCCTCCCGGCCGAGCAGGGAAACCAGGCCCTGAAGCCAAGTGCCTTGAGCTGCCCGCTCCGCAGCCAGCAGGGGAAGATGCCAACCCTGGGCAGGGGGAGAGGTGATTCCTCCCCACCCCTCCTCCAACCTGCGGAGGAGCTGGGAAGACACTGGTCATGAAAGCTGGACCATCGGGGGATGTTTGCAAAGGAGGACCAGTCCAGAGGCAGAGAGGAGCACCGTCCATCTTCTGGATATACTCCCTTCAGACTTGCATTTCTTTTAAAACTCCCTGTCTGATGCCAGCCTGTAGGCCTTTAAGGAAGAGAGACGAGGGACCCCTCCATGTTGCCCACGTGCTGGGTCCAGGAGCACCCTCTCTTGGACCAGCTATGCCGAGCTGTACCAAGTGTGGCCTCTGCTAGAGCAGGGCCCTGGAGGAGAGGGTCCCTGGGGAGGGGGAAGGCCTTCAGAGGGTGTCATCCCTGGGGATCAGAGACGCTGAGCACCCACAGGCTCCCAGGTCACTGTGACCTGCATTTCCTCTGAGGCAGCAAGAACCTTGAGCGTAGGGGGTGTGGTGAGGGGACAGGCCAGCCCGGCACTCTAAAAGGCGACAATACCGAGAGGATGCCGTGGCCCCGGGTACTGGTGGCCTGAACGGTGGCCCTTGGTGGGTCCGCACCTTGGGCACTCGGGGTTATTTAGGAGCATCTGGGGGCAAGAGGGGATAAGTCCCCTGGCCATGGGGGTAGAAGCTCAGACCCGGGCAGGGACAGGCCAGAGGGCCAGAGGGGACATTCAGGGCCCACCGGGGCATCCTGGCCAGCGGGCAGGCAGTGAGGCCACTCTGTCCTTGGGGCCAGCAGGACGGGCCGGGGGTTGTGAGCCGAGGCCAGGGTCACCGCACACTTTGTGGGCAGGCTTTTACGTCTCTCCTGGCAGATTTTAATGACTTTTATTTCAGTCATACCGTAGAATGCTACATTAGTGTGAGCTGAGCTGAGCTTGAAGCTTACTCGTGAAGAAGCAATGCAAGAAATAGAATAATACATCTTCTCTTTTGTGGGGCACAGAAAGCCCCATCCCCTGGTTCTCTAACGCTGAAGAGTGAAACAGCGTGGCAACAGTATGTACGTGCATGACACAACCTCACAATCCCACTCTCCAAGTCATGTCAATACCATGGGCTTTTTCCCCCAAAATTGATACAATGTTTAACCTTATTAGTCAAAAATTTCTCTGTCTGTTCTCTGCTGAAAGCCCTTAGAGGTTTACTGCAGTCAGGATACAGGTGAGGAAGCATTTTCTGAGTACCTTCTCTAGCTGGGTGGACGGATCACTGCAGTTCAGTCCTGGTGAACTCAGAGACTCCACTCGGGAGAAAGAATGTTACTATCAATTTTCTCTAACTGACAGAGAAATCGCTGTTTCTTCTCCTCGCAAGATGTTTTCTGGCAGTGGATTTGAACAAGAGCCAGTAACCAACACACTCATTCTGCCTTCAGTGAAGTCAACTCCCTTCCTTTTCGTTTGCCTAAAGTCATCTTCTCTCTCTCTCTCTTTTAAAATTATCCTGCATCTTTAAACCTCATCCGTTGCCTCACTTAGACCTGGGAACCCGGCGTCCTTGGTCGGCATCTTGTCTTGCACCATGCAGTCCGTTTTTTAGGAACACGGAAGACCAACGTCTTTGTTCTCCCAGCTCTGATGCTCCCAGGCCAGCCCCCTCCCCAGCTGTTCTCATACGGCTCTGCAGGTGGCTTTGCCGCCAGGGCAGATGATGAGACTGGTCGAGGTGGAGAAGGAGAAAGTGCCACGAGTGATTTAAAGGACTGTCTCTCTATTTTGGCCCCTCTTGCCTCCAGCACAGCTTTTTTTCTTTAACTGCCTTTTCTACTTGTGGTACTAGTTTTTAACCCTCCAACTGTCTCAAACTCGTTTATTCACTGTATTTTATGTGAGCACTTCTATGTGTGCTGGACAGGATATTGGGTGCCAGAGACACAGGTGAACAAAACAGGCCAAACCTCAGCTTTCACATGAGCCAGTGGTAGAGAGCAGACAGGGAGTAAACACCGGCACTGCAAAGAAAACGCGGAGGTGGGGGAAGGGCATGCGTCTGGGGTTGGCACCCGGCAGATCGCCTTCTGTTCATCTTCTCTCCATCACCCTTGGGAACCCAGGCACCCGTCAGTCCTCCCAAGTGGCCTGTAGAGGGCTTGTGTGGGTGCCCATCATGGTGACACCTCGGGCGCCATCTGGTTCATCTTGTCCTGGTCTCTAGAGTTCTGGTTTCCTGTTGTTTTGGGCAGGGTTCTGCAGTCAGCCACGTCCTGTCACAGCTGAGCCGTTGCTTTGATCTTTTGCATGATTCCTGGAAGGCTGAATTTTCACAAGTACACCATCTTTATCTTCTTTTTTTCTTTAATTTATTTTTGGCTGTGCTAGGTCTTCGCTGCTGCACACAGGCTTTGTCTACTTGTGGCAAGCAGGGGCTACTCTAGTTGAGGTCACCAGCTTCTCATCGAGGTGGCTTTTCTTCTTGCAGATCACGGGCTGTAGGGCACACAGGCTTCAGTAAGCACTTCAGTTAGTTGCCCCGAGGCATATGGAAACTTCCCCAGACTAGGAGTCGAGCCTGTGTCCCCTGCATTGGCAGACGGGTTCTTATCCACTGGACTGCCAGGGAAGTCCTGTCTCATCTTTAAGACAGAATTTAGTCACATCTGTTAGAAATCCCAAGGACACCATCGTCTCTTTAAATCTCATATTGAACCTTGTGTTGAATCTGTCCTTGGCACACCTGCCAGAATCCTCATGCTGCTTCTTGAGTCCTTTTAACTTCAGTTTTTAAAGAGCTCCACCTGCCACGGGCTCCAGAGCGTCTGCACGCTTGGCAATCACAGGTGTTAGGTGATGCCACTAAAGCACCTGATGTCTTATGCATGCCACCCTGGCACCAAGTTCCTCTCCCATCTCCCCCTTTCTCAGTGCAGTAGTCCTTGTCGGCTCTCCCCAAGGAGACATGATTCCCACCCCCTTACACATCTTTCAGTGGGAGATCCACCGGTTAGCAGGCCGGTGCTTCCTTCCTACCAACTTGGGAAGAAAGTTCCTTATCAGAGCTCACCCTGATCCTTTGAGTGAGGTTTTGTGTGAATGCCATTCATTTATCACCTCAGTGAAAGAGAAGAACTGGAGTCTGGTCTGACATCGAAGATGGGAGGGGGGCCTTTGGGTCGTAGAGTTTTCTCCTCTTGGACGCTCTCTTCTGCAAAGTTGAACCACGGCCAGGCTTGGCTTTCCCGGGACTGTTCTCATTGTGTATCTCTGTTCTTCAGATCCTCAGCCTTGAGGTCATCCGGGGGAGGTGGGCTGGTTCCGTTTTCACAGCCTTCTGTGGAAGGGCTGGGGGACAGAGCACAGCTCACCTAAAGGGAGCCTCTCTCTCTCCTCTTGAGCTTTCTCTCCGATCGTTCAGCTTCTGAAATCCCTCTTCTTCATATTTCCCAGTGTTTCTTTTCCTTGGCCACCCATCACCATCCTGGAGTAGTTTCTTCAGTTGACTGATCCTTTGGGTGAGGTTTTGTGTGAATGCCATTCATTTATCACCACAGTGAAGAAGATGAACTGATGGCTAGTCTGACATCAAAGATGAGAGGGGGGTCCTTTGGGTTGTAGGGCTTTCTCGGGCTTCCCGGGGCTGTTCTCATTTGTGCATCGCTGTGCACGTCAAGCTTGCCTGGAAGTAAGTCTCCAGGTGTCCCATACAGATGAGCCAGAATTCCACCTTCCAGGGTTGGACTGCCATCTTTCTTTGGGTTTTGTTTTCTGTTTGTTTGTTTAACCATTACCTTTTAAACCAAAGAGTCTACTCTTTGTATATTTGGTTTGCTCTGTGAATCAGTGATTTCCCATGAGTAACTGGTTCCAATTCTTGTATCGGGACTTAAATCCTCTCTGTATTCTTAGAAAACCGCAAAGATAGCATCTAAAATGAGCCTCTCCACTGGAGCAGCCTTAACCAACACTTCCAGCCAAAGTCCCCACCCCGCTCACCTCACCTCCTGTTCTCGAGTGTCCAGTATTCCTTTTCAGTGTCCCAGAAGCTGTGACGGGGGCATCCCCACTGACCTAGAAAGCATTACCAGTCGATTCTGCCACATTCTCAGATGCTAACTTTATGTAGTATTCTTTTTGCAACGACCTATTTATTGAACCTATTTATATTTATTTAATTTTTACTCTGAAGTATATCCAGTGACAGTTGCACTTGCTTAAAGCACATAAGATTTGCTTTGGATAAACACCCCTGACCATTTTAAAACTGGAAAAGTTATACTGTATCCTTCCATGGGACGGATGCCTTACAGTAGTTTTGTCTTTAAAGGGTGAATAATTTGGTCAGGGTAAAAATGTTAATTTTTAAGTGATTTTTTTTAAAATTCTGTGCCATTGTGTCTTCTCTATGGATGGTTAATTGTTTCATGGGTATGTGTTAATTGTGTGATACAATCCTCTTCGTGGAACCCAAAAATCCTCTTTTTAGCTTTATATTTTATAAACTGCCAGATTGTACTATTTTTATGTGTATTTTTAAAGGTCAATGATGTGAGGATAATTATCTACGTTAAACAGCCTATTTTTGTACCTCCTGTACAGTTTTATAACTCTGCTGATGAATGATGGCACCTTACGCTGAGCCAACCACAAATAAAGGCAGTTTTAGATTTGGAAGTCAGCTCCATTTTCTTCAAGCTTGACCACCGCTCTCAGACCAGGGGGTCGTTCTGAGCTATCTTCCTGGGTAGTTGTCTGGCTGGTGAGGGAGCAGCAGGCTCAGTGGGTGGGAAGACAGGCAGGAGGGGTGTGTTTACCTGATGGTGTTCATGGCAGGGTCCCAGGGCTGGAGAGTCCTCCTTAGTTTCTTTATATTTTCTAAAGATTTTTTTTTTTTTTAATATGGGCCATTTTTAAAGAAAGTCTTGTATTGAATTTGCTACAGTATCGCTTCTGTTTTATGTTTTGGTTTTTTGGCTGCAAGGCATGTGGGAATCCTAGGACTTCCCCATCCAGGGATCAAACCCACACCCCCTGCATTGGAAAGTCCTAACCACTGGGATTGGTCCTGGGTGTACTTTGGAAGGAACGATGCTAGAGCTGAAACTCCAGTCCTTTGGCCACCTCATGTGAAGAGCTGACTCATTGGAAAAGACCCTGATGCTAGGAGGGATTGGGGGCAGGAGGAGAAGGGGGACGACAGAGGATGAGATGGCTGGATGGCATCACTGATTCGATGGACCTGAGGTTGAGTGAACTCCGCGAATTGGTGATGGACAGGGAGGCCTGGCATGCTGCAATTCATGGGGTCACAAAATGTCAGACACGACTGAGCGACTGAACTGAACTGAACTGAAATGAACCACTGGGCCACCAGGGAAATCCCCTCCTTAGTTTCTGTGGGCAGAGCTTCCTTGAAACATTGCAGAAAATTTCCCCGAAAGTACTGGTTCAGGCTGAATTCCAGGAAGGTGGCCAGGTTAGGACCCACATGCCTCATGGTGAGGCAGGGGTTGGGGCAGGTATAAATAGGTTGATGGTCCAGGAAATCCACAGGGGAGAGACACCAGGGAGGTAACTCAGCCAACACAGCAGTGGGAAAGAAACGACCTGCATGTGTCTGAAGCACATAAGATGTCTGCGCACACGCCGAGGCATGAGCTCAGCGGCCAGCCTGGTTGGATTTTAGGATCCTGCTAACATGCTTTCACCCCTCAGGCCACATCCCCTCTGGTGACATCCGAGGATGCTCTGCTTTCTCTTGCACCACCAGGAAGGGGTTTTTCACCAGAGGACCCCAAGGGCCCGCCAGCCCCTGGACAGCTTAGCAAGGGCTCTGCCTGGAGACTGGCTCCTTCCACTCAGCCAACCAGCATCCCATCCTCCCACTTTTCACCCCACCCAGTGGACACAGGGGGCATCCCTGAGAGCCGTGGACATGCCCTCTCTCTGAAGCACAGGTCCTTGGAGGCAGCCAAGTCCAGGGGAGCAGGAGGAGCTGCAGGGCAGGGGAGGGGATGGGGATGACAGAGGATGAGATGTTTAGATGGCATCACTTGGCACCTGCTTGCTGCCTTCTGTCGATGCGGCTCTCAGATTCCCCATGAAGCTATTGAGCCCAGGCTGGGGTCATGTCTTGGACTGGTCCAGGCCAGGGAGGGAGGTGGCTGGTAGCATGCTCACCTGCCTCTGAGAACAGGGAGAGGCCAACAGGTGGTCAGGCCAGGGCCGTGGACTTTTTTCCCCAAAAGTTATTAGATGTATGTGCAGATATACCCAATTGTATTCCATCGGTGAACACACTTGTTTGTACCATCTTGTTGTATTTGGCCCATCTGTCCTGGGTGCTAGACACATGCCTTAGCTTCAGGTTTGGTTCAGTCGCTCAGTCGTGTCCAACTCTGTGACCCCAAAGACTGCAGCATGCCAGACTTTCCTGCCCATCATCAACTCCCAGAGCTTGCTCAAACTCATGTCTACTGAGTCGGTGATGCCAACCAACCATCTCATCCTCTGTCGTCCCCTTCTCCTCCTGCCCTCAATGTTTCCCAGCATCAGGGTCTTTTCCAGTGAGTCATCTCTTTGCATCAGGTGGTCAAAGTATTGGAGTTTCAGCTTCAGCATCAGCCCTTCCAATGAACAGGCAGGACTGATTTCTTTTAGGATGGACTTGTTGGATCTTCTTGCAGTCCAAGGGACTCTCAAGAGTCTTCTCCAACATCACAGTACAAATGCATCAGTTCTTCAGCGCTCAGCTTTCCTTATAGTCCAACTCTCACATCCATACATGACTACTGGAAAAACCATAGCTTTGACTAGGCAGACCTTTGTCGGCAAAGTAATGTCTCTCCTTTTTAATATGCTGTCTAGGTTGGTCATAGGAGTAAGCATCTTTTAATTTCATGGCTGCGGTCACCATCTGCAGTGATTTCGGAGCCCAAGAAAATAAAGTCTGTCACTGTTCTATAGCTTCGGGAGATGATAACAAAAAAACATCACAGTTAACCCTGCCTGCTTGTCTGTCTCCCGGGGCCAGACAGGCACTGGGCTGGGATATCTATGCCCTGGCTGCTTGTCTGTCTCCCGGGCCAGGCAGGCACTGAGCTGGGATATCTGTGCCCTGGTGGCTGGCTGGCCTCAGTCCTCTCCCCCTGCAGACCAGTATCTCCTCAAGATCAAGAGCACTTAACAGGATTTGCCTGGTGATCCAGCAAACAAGACTCTATGCTCCCAGCACAGGGAGCCCAGGTTGATCCCTGGTCAGGGGAATTAGATCCCACGTGCTGCACCAAAGCCCAAAGATACTGTATGCCACAATTCAGACCAGGAGCAGCCAAATAAATAAGTATTAAAAGAAAGAACACTTAACATCCTTTCCTTGAGAAACAAACCAGACCCTTTGCCAAGGCAGAAAATCACGTCATGAATGACCCTGTGTCTGGGCCAGTGAACCATGAGCAGGGCTGGGGAGAACATGGGAGCCCCTGGGAGACCGTACTGGGAAATGCCAGGGGTTCCTGGGGTCTGTTTCCAGACACAGGAAGCGCAAGGCCGGCAAGACAGCAACTGAGTATATAAACTTGGCCCCTGAGCGGGTTGGCAGGTAAGCCCAGTAAGTACCCTTCCCGCCCCCTCCTCCCTGAACCTCCAAATCCACCTTCCCCTCGCCAGCCCAGCCAGTGATTTGGATGAAGCCGTAGAAATACAGGCCCACAGGTCTGTCTGCCTCTGCTGTGCCAAGTCACTCCAGTCATGTCCAACTCTTTGCGACCCCAGGACTGCAGCCCACTGGGCTCCTCTGTCCATGGGATTCTCCAGGCAAGATTACTGGGGTGGGTTGCCATGCCCCTTCTCCAGGGGATTTTCCTGACCCAGGGGTCAAACTCAGGTCTCCACATGGCAGGAGGATTCTTTACCATCTGGGCCGCCAGGGACGTTTATCTACAGGCATTGCAGAGCTGAAAAGAGCAACCAGTCACCAAGGTGATTCATGACCCAGGCAAGAGTCCAGAAGTTACCAGAAACTGGAATGCTGAGCCCAAACAAAGATGATGACGTTAATGACAGGGCCAGAGGTGGAGGGCAGGGCCGCGAGGGGCTGGAAACCCACTGACATTTGAAGACACAGGGGTTTGGCCTGGAGAGACGTGGGAAGAGCTGGTGGGGACACAGATGCCTGTCACGTGATGAGGAATGAGGGTCTAAGCTGGAAGCGGGGCTGCAGGGTCCCCGACAGCAGATCCCAGCTCCGGGAGGGAGAAGGGCTGCTAACAGCTTGAACCGCCCAGCCGGGCCAGAGGAGGGTTGCGAGGGAGCCAGTGCGGTCTCGGGAGGAACCCATCTGAGGGGAAGGGCCTCACCCTGAGCAGACTAAGGGGAAGTCTCCTTTGGGTCAGAGGTTGGGCTCGGGTCCCTTCCAAATCAAGCCTGAGGGCCACCCCTTCCTGTGATGTTCCTAGAAAAAGAGGTGTGACACAGGAAGCAGGGTGGAGAGGCACCAGGAAGAAGGGTTCACGGGTTCACCGTGGGGTCGGGGTGGAGTGGCCATTCATTCTCCAGGATTCCCGAGCCACCTCTTGCCCCAGACGCCATGGACTGGCAGGCAGCTGGTACAGATCAGAGAACCAAGAGCCACAGGACTGTTTCCCAAAGTTCACACCTCAGAATATGAGTTCCAAGGGAGGTGAAACTCAGAAAAACAGGCTCAGTGTCCATATACGTTCAGAAAATGCTGACTCAAAGATTCCCCATTTAGTGCCATGCCATTTGGAGGCCTTTCATATACTCACGGGAGATTCTCCCAGCGAGGATGTGCCCTTATCTCCAACTATTGCCTTTCATTAACGGGAATAAAGAAGGAATGGTGTTTGTGGTGGTGGAGATGATGTTATCTTTTCATCAGATTTTGTTTCCCTCTTTCTGGAAACCCAGGAAGACTGCAGTCACATCCTCTCTTAAAGTTAGGTTAGGGTATGCCAGTGGCCCTTTTATCCACTGACAGATGAACTGAGGCGATTCTCTGTTGTTGTGACACATTTCTGATTGGGGCTGGGTGGCATCATTACAGCTACAAAGCTGGCACAGAAGTTGGAGAAAGGGCGGTCAGGGTGAAGCCCCAGAACTCACCTGACAAGGTCCCATCGCTGCCTCTGGGCCCAGACTCTGTAACTGTCACATCTGACCCTGGACACATACTCTAATAGTTAAAAAACCATAAACACCTGGCAGTATCTACTGACTTTTAAAAATTTGTCTAAAAGATTTAAGTATAGTTAATTTATATAATATTGTGTTAGTTTCAGGTGTACAGTACATTGAATTATGTGTATATACACACACACACACACACACACACACACACACACATAAAGAATGCACCTGCAGTGCAGGAGATCTGGGTTCATTTCAATTCCTGGGTTGGGAAGATCCCTGGAGTAGGAAGTGGCACCCCACCCCAGTATTCTTGCCTGGAAAACCCCATGGACGGAGAAGCCTGGCAGGCTACAGTTCATTGGCTTGCAGAATCAGACATGACTGAAGCGACTTAGCAAGTACACACGTGTCTCATAAAACCTAGCCATTAGCTTAAGTCTAATTAACATTTATCGAACCTACTCTTGGTGGTTCAAAGGGGAAGGCACAAGAAGCTTAGCAGAGAAGAGAAGGAAATAAACAGACCCCAAAAGCGATTTGCTCAGAAGTCACAAAATGGGTCGAGGAGGAGAGGGGGAGTGGAGGAGGGGAAAAGGTCAATGACACACGCATCCTGATTTGTGTTTAAAACTCTAAAATCCCGTGGGCCCCTTGAAGCCTTGGAACCTGATGACCCCACCCCAACATTTGACCAGCATTGTGAGAGGAAGGTTTCAAAAGAACTTCTATGAAGAAACTGAGGCACAAATGTGCTGGGAGAGATCACTTCAAAGCCAGCACAACTTCAGCAACTGTGGCCTCAACTGTCTTGCTCTCTTGCATGCACCCATGCATGCTCACTCGTGTCTGACTCTTTGCAACCCCATGGACTGTAGCCCGCCAGGTTCTTCTGTCCAGGGGGTTCTCCAGCCAAGAATACTGGAGTGGGTGGCCATTCTCTCCTCTGGGGGATCTCCCTGCCCCGTGATCGAACCCCAGCCTCCTGCATCTCCTGCTTTGGCAGGTGGACTCTTACCACTCAGCCGCCAGGAAAGCCATCTTGGTCCCAGACGCAGACTCATTTGTGTCTTTTCTAAGCCAGGACTTTCAGTGGCAGGCACTGAGGGGCAGGCCTGTGAGAGCCTCTGCTTGTGGGTGAGCCCAGCTGGCTGCCTAGCACCCAGCTCTGAAACTTTGTCTGTTGGTACAAGGCTACTCTGCCAGGGGAAGGTCTTTTAATTGCTAGGTGAAGTGGCGGATGTGAAAAGATCTCAGAACACAATCGTTCTTAGGTGTAAGTAGTTTTGAGTAGTGAAAGTGAAGTCGCTCAGTCGTGTCTGACTCTTTGCGACTCATGGACTGCAGCCCACCAAGCTCCTCCATCCATGGGATTCTCCAGGCAAGAGTACTGGAGTGGGCTGCCATTTCCTTCTCCAAGTTTTGAATAGTAGGGCGTGTCAAATATAGGGAAGACCCTGCTCCCTGATGTTGACAAGCCTCCTGCAGGGGTTCAGTGGGCAGCTCATCCAGGATCTGTCTCATTCATCTAAGGCCCCAGAAGCACAGAAAACACACATCAAAATAAATAGTGGAGAGGGAATTCCCTGATGGTCCAGTGGTTAATACTCAGCACTTCCATCGCCATGACCCCGGTTTAATTCCTGGTTGGGAAACTCATATTTCACAAGCCCCAAGGCATGGCCAAAATAAAACAAAGAAAGAAAACATGAAACTACCATAGGCCACAGCAATTCCACTTCTGGGCATTTGCCTCAAACAGTTGAAAGCAGGAACTTGGGGACTTGTCTGTACCCCCATGACCACAGAAGTGTTATTCACAAGAGCCACAGAAGGAATCATCCCAAGTGTCCACTGACCAAAGAGTAGATAAGCCTAATGGGGTGCATTCATCCAAGGGGATACTATTCAGCCTTCAAAAGCAAGGAAATTCTAACAAATGTGCTATGACGTGAATGAGCCTTGAGGACATCAAGCTAGGTGAAATAAGCCAGTCGCAAAGGACAAATGATGTCTGATTCCACTCACAGGAGGGCCCAGTCACAGGTCGTCAAACTCAGAAACCAAAAGAACAGTGGTTGCCAAGGGCTGCAGGGAAGGGGATAGAACGCCGGTGTTTCAAGGAGAGGGGTGGTGTTCACTTTGGGATGAGGATGAGGGATGGTGGTTCCAGAGAGGAATGGTAGTGGATGTTACACAAAATGTGAACGTGTTTAATGCCACAGAACCCTACACTAAAAACGGTTAGAGTGGTCAATTTTACAGAGTGTATATTTTGTTGTTGCTGTTGAGTCACTGAGTCATGTCCAACTCTTTTGCAACCCAAGGTACTGTAGCTTGCCAGACTCCTCTGTCCATGGGATTTCCCAGGCAAGAATACTGGAGTGGGGTGCCTTTTCCTTCTCCAGGGGATCTTCCCGACTTGGGGATTGATTCCCACATGGGCAGGTGGATTCTTCACCTATAAGCCACCTGGGAAGCCCTCCACCCTCTTTCCCCATCACGGCAGCACCCGTTAGCTGATACAGGTAAGGTGATGCTCCCTGCTTTCCTCTTGGCAGAGTGGAAAGGGCTTGAGATAGATTGTCAATCAACACTTGAGATCTTGTTGTTGCCCTTCCCCAGGCCTCACCCACCCCTTCCAGGCCCCCCATGAGCACAGGGGCTGATATGCAGCAGAATTTCCTTCAACTGGTCGGTCGTTGCCTGAGGAGCTCAGTCAGCCATCTCTCTGAGTCCAACAGCCTATTGCTTGGTGGTTATTTCCTGGTTTTGTCCTTTCTCTTCCTCTCCTGCTCTGTCCACCACACCACCCTCTTAGAAGCCTGGGGCTGCCTTCCCGGCATGGCCCATGTGGGTCCAGGTCATTTGGACTGAGCTCAGAGCTGATGCTTAGGGGACAAGTATAGTCCCCAGCCTCTTGGGGTCACACCCAAGGTTCCTGATGATTCCCATTCAATGAAATCCTACCTGGTTAGAAGGGACTTTCCTATCCTGTGGCTCATACTTCCAAGGAGCCTCTTCTTTCTAGATATGTAGGAATTTCTCTTTTCCCTTTGTATTCTTTGTAAAATTTAATATATGACACATACTGAACACATCTATGTAACATGCATGTGCATTGCACAGTGAGATAACCTAACGATCAGCCCTGAACCCAGCACTCAAGGATGAACTACCACCAAACTCTCCATCTACCTACTGTGCCACTCTCCTCCCACCCAGACATAAATAACCTCCCTCCCAAAGTGTGTTATTGTTCTCTTGATTCTTTTAATTTAATGCTTTATCACATCCATTTATTTTCATTTTATGAAATAGTTATATAACCTATTCTGTGTGCCAGCTTCTGTTTTGAATACTTTCAAATATTGTCATTTAATTAGTTTAGTCCACACACCATTCCCATAAGGAACGTGCTATGGTTAATCTGAGCCACCAGGTAAAGAAAGCATCTGTCTATCAATGTGGGAGACCGGGGTTCGATTCCTGGGTCGGTAAGATTCCCTGGAGAAGGAAATGGCAACCCACTCCAGTACTCTTGCCTAGAAAATCCTATGGATGGAGGAGCCTGGTGCAGGGTACTGTCCATGGGGTTGCAAAGAGTTGGACACGACTGAGCGATTTCACGTGGTTAGTCCCATTTTACAGAAGAGAAAACTGAGGCACACAGAGATTAAAGTGACTTGCTCAGGGTCACGCTAAAACCAGGTCTTCTGGTTCTTAGCACAAAAATTTCTCTAGTGCATATATCTAAGGGTGGAATTGTGGGTTATAGATATAACACTATTCAGCATTAGAAGATAATGCCTCATTATTTCTCAGAGAACCAAAATACACTCTCACCGGCAATATACGAGTTCCTATTGACCCATAGCCTCTCCAACAATTGGTCTTGTCGACTTTTTAACTTCTGCCAATCTAGTAGATATAAAGTGGTTCCTCATTGTGGTTTTAATTTCCCTGGCTCTTATTGAGTTAAAGCGTCTTTTCATTAGTTGAGACATTTTTTTTTCTTTGAAATGTTCATGATGTCTTTAATATATTAAAAATTATCAGTTATTTATTCTACCAGTGGTGATCTTGAAGTCTTGCTTTGGAAATCTTTCCTTGCCCCAAGGACATAAAAGAACTCTCCTATATTTTCTCATGGGCTCCCCCAGTGGCTCAGCAGTAAAGAATCTGCCTGTGATGCAAGAGTAGCTGCAAAAGCCCAGGGTTTGACCCCTTGATTAGAAAAGTCTCCTGAAGTAGGAAATGGCAACCCACTCCAGAATCCTTGCCTGGGAAATCCCATGGACAGAGGAGCCTGGTGGTCTACAGTCCATGGGGTCACAGAGTTGGACACAACTTAGCCACTAAACTGGAGAAGGCAATAGCACCCCACTCCAGTACTCTTGCCTGGAAAACCCCATGGACGGAGGAGCCTGGTAGGCTGCAGTCCATAGGGTCTCAAAGACTCGGACACGACTGAGCGACTTCACTTCACTTAGCAACTAAACATATTTTCTTATAAAAGTTTTTAAAGTGTTCTTTTACATATGAATCTTTAAATTAGATAGAATTGATTTCTTCATTCCATGTGAAGTAGGGACAAGTATAGTCCCCAGCCTGTTGGGATCACACCCAAGTTTCCTGATGAATCCCATTCAGTGAAGTCCTACCTGGTTAGAAAGGGTATTCAGTCAAAACCCATCTTTTTCTCCATATAGTTAACCACTTGATCTAGCATCATTCATTTATATCTCCTTCTTCCACCCCGTGATCTACAGTGCCAGTTTTGCAGAGTTTCATGCAAGTCTATTTCTAGGCACTTTATGCTGTTCCATTGGTTAATCTGTCTAATCTATACTAATATCATATTTTATAGGAAGTCTTAATACTAGTAGCAAATTCCCTCATTTTATTTTTCTTTAGGAGTGTCTCGGTCCTTTTGCTCTTTCCATAATAAGTTTTAGAATCATCTTTTGTGTACCATGAAACCCTTTATTAGGATCCATTGGAATTTCATTAAATCTATGGGAAGAGGATTGTCCTCATTATAGTATTGAATCTCTTTTCATGAACATTGGCTGGTTCTACATTTATTTAAATTGTACTTAATGGTTTTCAATAGTGTTTTATAACTTTCTTACTATAGGTCTTATGTACATTTTGCTATCTTTTTGCTTCTGTGTATATATATATGATATATATATATATATAATTTCTATCTTTTTGCTACTATACATGGTGTGCTTTTTAAATTACTCTTTTCCCCCGGATACTCCATGCAGCATGCAGAACTTCCTTGACCAAGGATCAGACCTGTGGCCCCTGCAATAGAAGTGCAGAGTCTTATCAGGAAAGTCCTAAATTACAGTTTTGTATATTACTGTTATACACAAAAGCAATTTCTTTTTGGATATTGGTCTCAAAGCTAACTGTCTTGCAAAAATCTCTTATTTTGAATCGTTCATCCAATTGATCATTCATTCGGATTTTCTACCTAGGCAACCATATCATATGAAAATACTGATGGTTTTACTCTTTTCCCATGCCTAGGCCTTTAATTTCTTTTTCTTGTCTTACTATATTGTCTAGGACCTGTGGGAAAATGTTACATAGAAGCAGAGATAGTTGTCATCCTTGTATGGTTCTGGATTTTGAAGGAAAGGTCCTAAAATTTCCTCATCAAAGAAAATAATACATATGTAAAATAAATAATAGTACATATGAAAACTTTCTATGATTTTCCTTTATCACATTAAGGACATTTCCATCTAGCTTGCTGAGAGCTTTTGTCATGAAAGAATGTTGAATGTCATCATTTTTTTCCCTAGATCTATTAAGATTTTTCTTAAAACCATAATGTAAGTTTTTAGTCTGGGCTCCTTCAAAAGTAGAGCTTGCAGCAAGGACTACAGTTCAGGTGGATTATTTAATTATTGAAGCCAGGAAGCGGGAAATAAGGAACAGGAAGACTGAGGCAGGGAAGGCGTGAAAGCCAACAGAAGATGCATAGCTGGTGCTGCAGGTGTGAGGAAAGGGAGCTCAAGCCTGCCAGGACCTCTGACAGGCCTGCAGGATGCTGGCCAGAATCGCTCTCCAAAAGAACGAGGCTGGAGTTGTGTCTGCCAGTTCTTGGCCTCTTGTTGGTGGAGGGTTTCATGTTAGGGAACTTGACACTCCTAGGCTTCTGGGAAACACTAGCAGGTAGCTAAGTGACTCCTAAAGCATTGAAGAAGATTGAGAAAGAAACATGGTATAAACCTGAAGTGGGACCCTGGAGCATAAAATGCGTCTAAGGTTGCAGGAAATTATCCACTGTAAATGCAGCTGATTTTAGAGAAGGGCATAAGCAAAGTGACATAGAGCACCAAAATTTACTATTACCAACAATAATAAATGACATTCATAGCTTTTTCTTCTATTGTTCGACCAACTTTTCATAGCTAAGCCTAACTTGGATATGATGTCTAATATTTTCAATACATTGCTAGGTATTTTTCTTATTTTTCATGTATATTCATGAGTGAATATAAAATATAATATAATCACAATATGTATACCATAAATATAATATATAAAATATATTCATAATATAAATATAAAATTATAATTTAATTAAAAATTTTCTGTCTCATCTAATTTGTCTCATTTTGGTATTAAGGTTACACTGGCCTCATAGAAAGAGAGCATGTTCCTGCTATTTCCATTCTCAGAAAGAGCATTTGTAAAATTAGAATTATCTCTACTTAAACCTCTGTAACACTATCTAGATTTTATGTTTTCTTTGTGGGAAGATTTCAAATTATGGAAGTAATTTTTTTAATAGTTGTAGAACTATTCAGGCTTTTTCTTTCTTCTTCAATCAAGTTAGGTAAGTTCTACTTTTTCTAAGATTTGGTCTACTTGGTTTCATATTTCTTGGCATAAATGATTTATAGTCTTTTAATTTTTAACTTCATTGAAGTATAATTGATTTACAACATTATATTAATTAAATGTTCGATTATAGTAAAATACACATAACATTTCACCACTTAACCATTTTTAAATGTATATTTGGTTGTCTTACATTCACATTGTTTCACAGTGGATCTTGAAACTTTTTAGCTTGTGAAACTGAAACTCTATTCCCATTAAACAAACAGCTCACCATTCCCTCCTGCCCCCAGGCCCTGGCATCCACTGTTCTGCTTTCTGTTTCTATGAATCTGTATGGCCTTCTTTGTGAACTACTAGATATATTATTTTAAATTTTTAGACTGGCCTATAATGTACAATATTATGTAAGCTTCAGATGTTCTACACAGTGGTTTGGTATTTGCATACATTTTGAAATTATCACCACAATAAGTCTAGTATCCACCTCTCTCCATACAGAGTTATCAAAATATTTGACCATATTCCTTATGCTGTTTTACATACCCGTGGTTTATTTTATAATTAGTGCTTTGTACCTTTTAAACCCGTTCATCTAGTTTGGAGCCCCTTAGTCTCCAGTAACCACCCATTCGTTTTCTGTATTTAGGAGCCTGGTTTTGGTTTTGTTTGTTTTTTCAGATTCCACATACAAGTGAGATCATATTTGGTAACTGTCTTTGTCTGATTCACTGCATTTAGCAATAACACCCTCTAGGTCCATCTGTGTTGTTGAAAACGGCAAGATTTCATTCTTTATGGCTGAATAATATTCTGTTGTGTAGATATACAGCCACATCTTTATCCGTGCATCCATTGATGAGCACGTAATTTGCTTCCACATGCTGGCTGTTGGAAATGATTCCACAGTGAACACTTATGTGCATATATGTCTTCGAATTAGTGCTTTTGTTTTCTTCAGAAGAATACCCAGAAGTGAAATTGCTGGATCATATGGCAGTTCTATTTTTAATTTTTGAGGCACCTCCATACTTTTTTCCACAGCAGTTGTACCAACTTACAATCCCACCAACAGTACAAAAGCATTCCCTTTTCTCCACACCCTTGCCAATGCTTTTTATTTGTTTTCTTTTTGATGATAACCATTCTGGTAGTGGTGGGTGATATCTCAATGTGGTTTTGATTTGCCATTTCCCTGATGATTAATGATGTTGAGCATCTTTTCACATTTGCTTCATTATTCATAATAGAGAGGTGTTGTATTAAAATTTCTTGCTATGGTGATGGTTTTATCTCTTCGTTGTTCCTTCAAACTAAGTGCTTACAAGTTTAGAACTCTTATAATTTCCAGATGAACTGATCCTTTAATCTAGGTACTCCCTCTGTCCCTAATAAATATTTTTGTCTTAAAATTCCCTTTTGCTTGATAGGAACAGGCCTTTCCTGGATTTATTTTGGTTAGCTTTTGCCTGGTATATCTTTTACCATTCTTCGACTTTCAACCATTCCACATTGTTATTCATTAGATGTGCCTCATAAAAAATGTAGATCTAAGTTTTATGTTTAAATATTTCAAAAATGTAATCTGAGATGAGAATTTAGGAATGATTGAGCAAATGGCTCCCTATAAACCCAGATAAAAACTGAGTTTAAAAGCCTGCATTTTCTTTCTTTTTGGCCATGCAATGCACATATGGAATGTTAATTCCTAGGGGATCAAAGACTAGGGCTCCAAGGCTCACCCTCTGTGTGGAAGCGAAGAGTCTTAACAACTGGATAACAGGGAAACCCTAAAAGGAAAATCCTAAAAGCCTGCATGTTCAACAACAATCCTTAGTTGGCAAGAATCCTAACCAAGAAGACTGTCTTTCAAGGTGGTGTGTTTGAGCTATTTTTCTGTGGCTGTTCAGTCTCTGAGTTGTGTTGACTCTTTTCAGACCCATGGACTATAACATACCAGCTTCTCTGTCCTCCACTGTCTCCATTAAAAAAAAAAAAAAGAAGAAGAAGCAGTTTTAGGTTTACAGCAAAACTTAGGGGAAGCAGAGACTTGCCACATACCTCCTGTCCCCACATGCACAGCCTCTCCTGTTACCAACATCCCCCACCAGAGTGGCCCATTTCTTATGACTGATGAACCTGCATTGACATGTCGTTATCACCCAAAGACCACCGTCGACATTACGGTTCAGTCTTGGTGTGTACATTCCATGGGTGTGGGCAAGTGTGTACTGACACGGATGCGCCCTTGTAGTAGCAAACAGAGAGCAGCTTCTCCGTCCTAAAGTCCTCTCTGCTCTTTCAGTCTGTGTCTCCCTCCCTAAAATCCCTGGCAACCACCAAATCTCCAACCAAACGCTCCTCATTCCTAAATTCTCACCGCAGTTCCATCACCTAATATCGTTGTGATTTAGGCAAGTTATTAACTCACCTGAGCCCTGAACTTCCTCAGATCCACAATCAAAACTGGTAGATTTGGTGTGATAATGAGACAGTGTGTTAAAACCTTGACTTAGTCCCTAACAGAGAGTGGGTACAAGGAAATGCTAGTTTTCCTTTCCTTCCTCCTTGTCTTAGTGATGTGAAATCACATTTAGCTAAGAAAAGAGACAGGAAAGTGCTGGGGACCTTGTGCATCACCGGAAATCTAAGGGGGAGGGGCCAGAGGAAGGAGGAGAAGGTCCAGCTTTTGCTTCCCAAACCCTCTTTCCAACTTGGAAAGTCCCTCCTAGGTTGACCCAATAATGAGTCCTGTGGGATTCGGGCTCCCCAGATTTGGCGCTTGTAGTGGTGACTGTCCTGCGTCCACACACATGTCACACACACATGAGCCCTGGGTGTTCACCCCACCGCTGATGGCAGCGTGCCAGGAGGACTAGGCTATGTCCTGCCTATCAGCTGCTTCCTGGCTTCCTCGGCCCAATTTCTTATAGACCTGTGGCCCTGGGTGCTGGCCTTCCACGTGACCTCCCCAAGACCACTCAGATAATGAGAGGAAATACGGTCATCAGCTAACAGAAGGCTGGGGGTTCCGGACTGCAGCTGCAAGTCCCCCGCCGCCCCTGCCCGACCGGAGCCCTTCACCTCTCTGCAGGCAGTCCTCAGCTGTTCCCTGTGAGCCTGCGGACACCACCCGAGATGTCCCCTTTTGGTGGCTGGGGAACGCTCGCAGCCTTTCTTGCCCTGCTCTGCTGCGAGGTGAGCCTGGGGGTTCAGACTGGGTGCATGCCAGCCAGAGGGTAGGTCACCTGTACCCCTGGTGTCGCGCGGAGAAGGGAGTCCTGGTCCTGAAGTCGCTGAGGCTTTGAGCACAGCGGCCGCCTGCTACGGGTGTGGGCTGCTGTGTGAGCCTAGCTTCCCCATGACCCCATAACCCCGGGGCAGCAGGTTGGGGTTGTCCTCCACACACTGGGTTGAATGGGCCCCATAACTTCAGGGTGTGTGGATGTGGCAGGCTGTGGAGACTGATGAGGAAACGAAGGGAGGCTGAGCCTCGAGGGAAGGTGAGGGCATGTCCCAGCTGGTCTTCAGAGGTGACCCAGTGGACAGCAGAGGTCAATGGAAAGTGAAAACGAAGCCCTTCCGGGGAGTCCAGGGGATGGTAAAGGAGAATGCCTCCATGTGCTCAGTGCTCTGTTTTGGAAAACCTGCCAGGTGCTTTCATGGCAACCATGCAGGAAAGGGATTACTAACCCATTTGACAGATGGACAAACTGAGGCTCAGAAAGAGAAAGCACTTTGCCCAAGGCCACAGAGCTGGCAAACTCGGGATTCAAATGCAGCTCTCTCTCTCCCTGCAGAGCCTCCCTCTTGCCCCAGCTGAGGGCTGGGGAGGGGGGGGCATGCAGGTGTGGTGGGGACACAGGGCACAACCTTGGCCCAGCTGGCTGAGATCAGTTCAGATTCCTCACGTTCTTCCTCCCTGGGCTCCGGCCACCCTGGCCTCCTCTCTGCCCAGGGCAGAGCTGGTGGTTTTGCCCTCAGCAGACACCCGCCAGGCAAGCTCCCCCATCTCCTTCATCCTTAGCTCAAATGTCACCGTTTACCATGAAACCTGTGCTGAGCACAGTATTAACATGGCAGCTGCACCCCACTCCCTGTTTCCTTTCCCAGGTACTTCCCACCAACGGACAGACAGGTTAGTTCACTTGCTGGTTACTCTGTGTCCCTCGCGGCTGCGCGAGCTCCACAAGGGGGCATCTTGGTCTTCTTCCGTCTCTGAGGGCTCCGCAGAGCCTAGAACGGTGCCTGCCACGCAGCCGGTATTCTACAAGGATTTGCAGAAGAGAGGGAAGGAGTAGGGGAGGAGCCGAACTCATGGACACGGGGCCTAAGAGGACACGATCCACTTCCAGTTCAGGGAGGCCTTCACAGAGGAGGGGTCATTTGGGTTGGGGGGTGAGTTTGAATATAATCACCTTGAAGATAGAGATGTGCATGATGAAGACTCACCTGGAGGTGAGAAGCTGGAAGAAGAGCAGCCAGGGGCAGGGAGACAGCTAGGGGGCAGCCCCCTTGGTCTAGACCACAGGCAATAATGTCTGCACAAGGAAAGAGGAGAAGTGCCCTAATCAGAGTGCCCACCACGGCCCGGTCCTCCGGGCAGGGCAGCGGGGCTGTCTGCTGAGCAGTGTTTTCTGTCCTTCCAGGGTCTGGTGAGGGAGGAGTTCGAGGTTCCCATGGAGCCAAAGCACCGTATGGCGGGCTCTGGAGAGTTTCAGGTGATTAATTGTACTGCCCAGTTGCACGGATCCCAAGAAACTTGTTCTGGAGACAGACCTACACTAGACTCTCCTGGAGAGCCAGGCTCAGTGGAAGTTGTTCAAGGTCGTCAACATCTCCGAGAACGTCGAGCTCATGTGCAGTTTCATCTGCGCCGGCAGGCAGGAGATGAAAGTTTTCATCATCACCATGTTCTGTGAGTGTCGCCCGCGGGGCCCTGCTCCCCGAGGCCGGAGCCTGTGTCTGCAAACCCCCCAGCGCGGCTCTGCCACTGCCGCTGGGCAGTGTCCTACGGCACCTCCCGGCCCCTGCATCCAGGCCTCAGGCTCAGAATCTGCTCACACCCCCCCCATGGCCTCCCCGAACCCTGCCAGCAACCCGAATTTTGAGATTTGTTCAGAGGGAGACAATCCAAGCAAGGTTTAGATAAATCTAAAAGTCATTTCCACAGTCTCCTCCCAGCTGGGGAGCACCCCCATCACCAGAACAACCTGCATCCCGTGACAAGCAGCAGGGACCCCATCAGGAGGGCTGAAACAACCACCACTAACCCATTCACCACCTGGAGAGAAGGTCGTGGTCTTACCTCCTCCTGAGGGCCCTTTGCAAATGTGTGACCATCACACACACACACCTGCCCACCGGCCACAGAGACCATATAGAGACCAGGTTTCTCACAGAAGCTCGGGACTCAGGGTATCGCTCTGAACTGTCATCAGTGGGTCAAATGAGTATAAAGATGTCCTAAATCTACCATATTATCCTGGGGTAATGGGGGCTAGGTATTCTAGTTCAAAAATGAACCCAGAGAGATGTCCTAGTGGTCCAGTGGCTGAGACTCAGCGCTCCCAAAGCAGGGGACCCAGGTTTGATCCCTGGTCAGGGAACTAGATCCCACATAGCACAGCTAAGGCCTGGCACAGCCAAAGAAAGCAATCTTGGGTTAAAAAAAAAAAAAAAACAGGAACTCAGGGAACCATGGAGTTTAATACCTAAGGGATAGAGTGGTTTTAAACCTGATCCTGAAAACCAAGGGAGATCTGACTCTTGCCTCCACCCCTGAAAACCCTCACAATTCATGGCCCTATTCCAGTGAGCACTTCCTTCTAAGTCTCTCTCAACAAAACTATTCAACTGTTTAATTTTTGAAATTTCTATTGAATTTATGGAGAGGAAAGAGACACAGCCAAAACTTTTATCTTTCTAGTTGACTGAACAGACTTGGAACCTTTTCTTTGTAGACACCAGGGCACCTCCTTTCTTGTCCATTGCAGAGTCATCGGGTCCCTGAAACTACCACCCAGATCCTTCACCTGAACTGCTTCCTCCTTTCCGCCTCAGCCCACTTCCTGAAGACACCATGGTCACAGGGGATGACCTGGGCCGGGTGGGGCCTGCCACAGCGGCATCCCCATCCTGAGCAGACCTCCCCCCTCGTTTTCCTGCAGACCCTCCAAAGCAAGTGCTGCTGACGCTGTGGCCCACCTCAGCGGCCGTAGGGACACTGTTCACCCTGGAGTGCAGGGTCCCCGCCGTGGCGCCCCTCGAAGGCCTCACTGTCACCCTGCTCCGTGGTACTGAGATCTTGTACAATCAGACCTTTGTGGGGACAGCACCTTCCCCCAAGATGCCGTGGTCAGCCACAACACCACAGCTCACAGGGAAGACGGCCACCATAACTTCTCGTGTGAGGCTCAGATGGACCTGCACTCTCACGACGGTGGCCTCGTCCCACAGTGTCTCAGATCCCCAGGGGCTTGAAGTCAAAGGTGAGGGGGAGCCCACAGATCAGGAGGGGGGGACATTCACTTTCAGCTTAAGGGGAAGAAAACGCCTTTGCTCCACTCTGCCAGTTCAGGGAGGCACTCGGGAAACGACACTTGATCCCTGGGTTCCTGGAGCTCCTGGCGAGTTCCTAGCTTGGACCCTGACTAGTTGCTTGGTCATGAGTGAGCTTGGTGACCTTAACCAAGTCAAGCTCGTCTCTCTGGACTTGACCCCTCTCTCCAATGATAAATTTGACCTGACTGACCCCTAAGTTCCCCAGGAGTCCCGCTTCTATGACCCTAGATGGTGAAGATCCTCTTTGTCTTCAGACAGTTTGGCCAAAACTCCCTCATCTCTGCCCAGGGAGGGGCTTGGCCTGGACGTCGCCACAGTGCAGACCGTGAGGTCTGGCTGCGCATGGCAAGGGGACCATCTGAGTCCATCTGCCCTCATGGTCTCACAGAGGCCGGCTGGTGGCCCGGACCCTGCTCCTCCTTCCTTCCAGAAATGACACCATTTGCCACTCTATCCTGCAATGCAGAGTGACAGCAGGCTGCCCAGGGGTGGTGGCTGGGTGACGGGTAGACAGCTGCCCCTCTGGAGCCTGGCACCTGGGACCAGAGGACTTCTGTGACCTCTACCCCTTCCCTCCCCAGAGCCCGAGCCCAACAACCAGATGGTGATCATCATCGCGGTCGTGACAGTGCTGCTGCTCTTGTTTGGGGCACTCGTCCTCCTGTGCTGGTACCAACATAAGACAGGTAACACCCAGAGCAAGCCGCTTGGAAGAGGCTGATAGGAGCCCCGGGCACAGCCCCTGTGAGCAGCGCGGCCACTGTCTCGGCGGCCACTGGACTCAGTGTGGCTCCTTAGGCTGTGGTCCCGGCCTGGGGAGGGACCATGTGAAGCAGCCTCAATACAAACACCTAGACTTAACCCCCGTGCCTTCGTGTCTCCCTCCCGGGAATCTCCAGGAATGGCAGGCACCAGGCCTGGCTGAACTTCTGTCTCCACATGTCTCCCAGCCTCCCTCCGCCCTCTCCTTCAGAGGCCTTCCTGAGCCCCAGCAAACTCAGGCCCTGGTGTGCCTGCAGGCTGACCTGCCTGGGCACCAGGCACCCAGCCTCATCACACCCTGAGTGACTCCTTCCTCCTGAGACCCACCCTGGCCCAGAGGGGCAGAGAGACACTCTGCTCCCACGTGGCCCTCCAGCACATGGCTCTGCCTTCTCTCTTCTTCCAACAGAGCCAGCATCCAGGGGGTGAGTGTGGGGCCCCAATGGCTTGGCTTCGGGAACCTCCCCACCAGGCCTCCTCCGCCTCTCTGGGCCTTCCGAGAGCCATGGAAACGAAAGCCGTGCTCACCTATTACCTCCAGTTCTGTTATTGGGCCAAATGGAGAGCCCGCAGCCCTGGTCACCCAGAGAGAGGGGAAGGGGAGGAGGTCGAGGGAGGGCTCCGTCTCCCAGGCCTCTGCCAGCCGGGCAGTGATTCAATGGGACAGGGTTGGCCTCATGTGGCTTCTGGGGCCTGGACGGTCTAAGGTATAGTTCGGGCCAAGGCAGAAAGTAGAACGACAACCTGAATAGAAATAGGTTACCTTTATTCAGGCAAGGAGGGGCGAAAGCCAGCCTAATGACCGGGCTGAGCGTGGGGAGGGGTCAGGAGGCTCCATATTTGTAGGAGGCTTGTGCAAGCAATAAGGGCGGGATGTTTTGGGTATTTTTCAGTTGAGATGGCATTTGTAGTTGAGCAGGCGGTGATAAGTCTTCCGGGCAGATGTAGGGGGTGGAAGGTTTCTGGAACAGGGGTGATAAGTCTTCTGGGCATGTGAGGGGTTGCAAGGTTTCTGGAAAGGGGATGATAAATCCCAGATAGACGCAACCGGCCTGGAGCATCAGGGGCGGGAATTAAAGTTCTGTTTTGTTTTCTCCGCTGTTAGATGATTCAGCAAGGGCCTTTGAAACTTGTTTTCTTTTCTCGACCCAAAAGACTCCTTCAGACGGGGCTGTAGGGGGCTCTCACCTGCATCAGAGATCAGGTTGGTTCAAGGTCTCCGTGTGGTGGAGACGGGAGTCATTCACCTCGGGGAGAGGGCCTGGTTGGGGTGTGGGGGGGCGGTAAGAAGGGTTGCCAGGTGTAGAAAGGGGTTGTCAAGCACGAGGGGGACCCGGGGGCTCAGGGATGTGCTCAGTCGCTTCAGTCATGCCCGACTCTTTGCAACCCCGTGGACTGTAGCCCGCCAGGCTTATCTGTCCAGGGATTCTCCAGGCAAGAGTATGGAACGGGTTGAAATTCCCTCCTCTGGGGGATCTTCCTGCCCCGTGATCAAACCCCAGCCTCCTGCATCTCCTGCTTTGGCAGGGGGACTCTCTACCACTCGGCCACCGGGAAAGCCGTCTTGGTCCCAGACACAGACTCATTAGTGTCTTTCCTAAGCCAGGACTTTCAGTGGCAGGCGCTGAGGGCAGGCCTGTGAGAGCACATCCTCTGCTTGTGGGTGAGCCCAGCTGGCTGTCTAGCACCAGCTCTGAAACTCTGCCTCTTGGTACAAAGCTACTCTGCCAGAGGAGGGTGTTTTTAATGTTAGGTGAAGTGGCGGCTGTGAAAAGATCTCAGAACACAATTGTTCTTAGCTGTAAGTAGAAGTGTTTGGTGGTTGGGCATGTCAGATACAGGGAAGACCCTGCTCCCTGATGTAGACAAGCCTCCTGCAGGGGTTCAGTGGGCGGCTCATCCCGGGTCTGTCTCCTTCATCCAAGGCCCCCAGGAGCACAGAAACCACACATCAAAAAAAAAAAAAAAAAAAATGCGTGCATAGGGAATTCCCTGCTGGTCCAGTCATGAGTAGCACTTTCACTGCTGTGACGCGGGGCTTAATTCTTGGTTGAGGAACTAAAATCCCCAACCAGGGGTCTTCAGCTTGTGTGGCCTCAACTGTCTTGGTCCCTTGAATGCATGCGTGCATGCTCGGTCATGTCTGACTCTTTGGGACCCCATGCACTATACCCCGCCAGACTCCTCTGTCCTTGGGATCTCCCAGGCAAGAACACTGGAGTGGGATGTCATTTCATTCTCCAGGGGATCTTCCTGACTCAGGAATTGGCTCCCACATTGGCAGGCAGATTCTTATACAATGAGCCATTTGGGAAGCCCCCGGTATATATTTACTGGGTTTAAAACAAGAGGTAATAAACAGAAAGTGACGTTAGTATGTGATCCGAGCTGGGGTCGGAAGCAAGTGACTTCTGAAAGGGAAAATCAGTCAAAAACCAGGCAACATTTGTTGAACCACCAGCAGCCCAGGGAACAATGGCTGCTGGAAGCTGGACCTCGGCCACCCTGTTTACCCATCACGGCAGCACCCGTTAGCTGATACAGGTAAGGTGGTGCCCCCTGCTTCCCTCTTGGCAGAGTGGAAAGGGCTTGGGATAGATTGTCAATCAACACTTGAGTTCTTGTTCTTTCTCTCCCTGTCTCCCCATAAGCCCAAGGGCTGGAGCTGCGCAAAATTTCCTCCGGCTCCTTGGTCGTTGCCTGAGGAGCTCAGTCAGCCATCTCTCTGAGTCCAACAGCCTATTGCTCGGTGGTTATTTCCTGGTTTTGTCCTTTCTCTTCCTCTCCTGCTCTGTCCACCACACCACCCTCTTAGAAGCCTGGGGCTGCCTTCCTGCCATGGCCCACCTGTGTCCAGGTCATCTGGACTGAGCTCAGAGCTGATGCTTAGGGGACAAGTATAGTCCCCAGTGTCTTGGTGGTCACACCGAAGGTTCCTGATGAATCACATTCAGTGAAATCCTACCTGGTTAGAAGGGACTTTCCTATCCTGTGGCTCATTCTTCCAAGGAGTCTCTTCTTTCTAGATATGTAGGAATTTCTCTTTTCCCTTTGTATTCTTTTTGTAAAATTTAATATGTGACACATAATAAACACATCTATGTAACATGCATGTGCATCGCACAGTGAGATAACCTAACGATCAGCCCTGAACCCAGCACTCAAGGATGAACTACCACCAAACTCTCCATCTATCTGCTGTGCCACTCACCTCCCACCCAGACATAAATAACCTCCCTCCCAAAGTGTGTTGTGATTGTTCTCTTGATTCTTTCTTTAATTTAGTGCTTTATCACATCCATTTATTTTCATTTTATGAGATAGTTGTAGAATCTATTCTGTGTGCCAGCTTCTGTTTTGAATACTTTCAAATATTGTCATTTAATTAGTTTAATCCATACACCATTCCCATAAGGAAGGTGCTATTGTTAATCTCATTTTACAGAAGAGAAAACTGAGACTCACAGAGATTAAAGTGACTTGCTCAGGGTCATACAGATGAAGAACGGGACAGGTCTTCTGGTTCTTAGGGCATATATCTAAGGGTGGAATTGTGGGTTATAGGATAAAACACTATTTAGCATTAGGAGATAATGCCTCATTATTTCTCAGAGAACCAAAATACACTCTCACCGGCAATATACGAGTTCCTATTGACCCACGGCCTCTCCAACATTCGGTCATGTTGACTTTCTTAGCTTCTGCCAATCTAGTAGATACAAAGTGGTTCCTCATTGTGGTTTTAATTTCCCCAGCTCTTACTGAGCTAAAGCATCTTTTCATTAGTTGAGACATTTTGTTTTCTTTGAAATGTTCATCATGTCTTTAATATACTTACTAGCAGTAGTGATCTTGAGGTCTTGCTTAGGAAATCGTTCCTTGCCCTAAGGACGTAAACATACTCTCCTGTATTTTCTTACGGATTTTCCTGGTGGCTCAGCTGTAAAGAATCTGCCTGCAATGTAGCAGCCACTGCAGGAGGGGAGGATTTGACCTCTGGGTGAGGAAGCTCTCCTGAAGTAGGAAATGGCAACCCACTCCAGCATTCTTGCCTGGGAATTCCCATGGGCAGTGGAGCCTGACAGTCTACAGTCCACTGGGTCGCAGAGTTGGACACGACTGAGTGACTAAGTATATATTGTCTTATAAAAGTTTTTAAAGTGTTCTTTGACATGTAAATCTTTAAATTAGATAGAATTGATTTCTTCATTTCAGTGAGGAGTGAAGGGATACATCCCTCCCCAATGAACAGAGCAATGTAGGGATACATTTCTCATCTTTTTCCCCCATATAGTTAACCAGTTGATCGAGCATCATTCATTTATATATCCTTCTTCCACCCAGGGATCCACAGTGCCATTTTTGTCAGGTGTGTGAGTTTCACGCAAGACTCTTTCTGGTCACTTTTTCACTGTTCCATTGGTTAATTTGTCTACATCGACACTAAAATTATATATTATAATAAGTCTTCATCTCTAGTAGGGCAAATCCCCTCATTTTATTCTTCTCTAGGGGTGTCTTGGTCCTCTTGTTCTTTCCATATAAGGTTTAGAATCACCTTTTGTTTTCCATGAAATCCCTTATTTGGATCCATTGAAACTGCATTAAATCGGTAGGAAGAGAACTGTCCTCGTTATAATATTGAACACCTTAGTCATGAACATGGGCGGGTCTACATTTATTTAAACTGTGTCTAATGTCTTTCAATTGTGTTTCATGCCTTTCTCACCATAGGTCTCATATTCTGCTATCTTCCTCTGTCTGTATCTGTGTTACCTCTGTCTTTTTGCTACTATACATAGTGTGCTTTTTAAACTACTTTTCTTTCCTGGATACTCCATGCAGCACGCAGAACTTCCCTGACCAGGGACCAAACCTCTGGCCCCTGCAGTGTAAGTGCAGAGTCTTGACCACTGGACCACCAGGGAACCCCTAAATTACATTTTTGTGTGTTACTGTTAGATGCAAAAGCAGTTTCTTTTTGGATATTGATCTTACAGCTAGCTCTCTTGCTAAAATCTCTGATTATTGTGAATCGTCTGATCATTCATTTGAATGTTCTATCTAGGCAACTATATCATATGAAAGCACTGATGATTTTGCTCTTTTACCATCCCTAGGCCTTTAATTTCTTTTTCTTGTCTTACTATATTGTCTAGGACCTCTGGTAAAATGTTAACATAGAAGCAAAGATAGTCGGCATCTTGTTTGGCTCCAGATTTTAAAGGAAATGCTCCTAAGATTTACTCATTAAAAAAAAATAATACAGATATTAAGAAAAATAATACTACATATGCAAACTTTTTCTAAGTTTCCTTTGTCATGTTAAGGATATTTCCTTCTAGTCTGCTAAGAGATTTTATCATGAAAGAATGTTGGATGTCATCCTTTTTTTTTTCCTAGATCTGTTAAGATGATCATATGTTTTTACTTCTTAAAACTGTAACATAAGTTTTTAGTTTGGACTCCTTCAAAGTAGAGCCTGCAACAAGGACTTCAGTTCAGGTAGATTACTTAATTAATGAGGCCAGGAAGGAGGGAGTGAAGGAATAAGACAGGAACAGGGGCGAGAAAGCCAACAGAAGACGCATAGCTGATGCTGCAGGGGTAAGCAAAGGGAGCTCAAGCCTTTCAGTATCTCTGATAGGTCTACAGGATGCTGGCTAGAACTGCCTCCCCAAAAGAAAGAGGCTGGAACACGTTTCTCCTAGCTCTTGGCCTCTCCTTGGTTGAGGGTTTCATGTCAGGGAACTTGACAGTCCTAGGCTTCTAAGAAACACTAACAGATATCTAAGTGACTCCTGAACCATTGAAGAAGACCCTGAGGCAAAAAAGCAAAACAGAAACATGGTATAAACTCGAGGTGGGGTCATAAGATGAGTCTCAGGTTGCAGGAAATTATCTGCTATAAACACAGATGAGTTGAGGAGGGCAGAAGTATTGCGACATAAAGCACCGCAGTTCAGTATTCCCAACAATACTAAATGACATTTGCCGCTCTCTCTTCTATCGTGCGACCAACCTTTCATAGCTAAGCCTAACTTGGATATGATGTCTCATATTTTTAATACACGCCTAGATTTGGTCTGTTTGTATTTTTATTTTGCCTTTGTATTCATGAGTGACACTGGCTTCTAAGTTTTCTATTTCATCCTATTCTTGTCTCATTTTGGTAGTAAGTTTACTCTGGCCTCTTAGAAAGAGAGCCTGTTCCTGCTATTTTCATTCTCAGAGAGAGATTTTGTAAGATTAGAATTATCCCTACTTAAACTTCTGCAATGCTATCTAGACTTGATATTTTCTTTGTGGGGAGATTTCAAATTATGGATGTAATTTCTATAATAGTAGTAGAACTATTCAGGCTTTTATTTCTTCTTCAATCAATCAAGTTAGGTACTTTTTGCGTGTCTGCAAAGAGTCGGGCACGACCGAGCGACTGCACTGAACCGACTTTTTGAAGACCTGGTCTACTTGGTTTCATGTTTCTTGGAATAAATGGCTTATACGATTTTAATTTTTGTAAGTTTTTAATTTTTAAGCTTATTGAAGATTCAATTATGGTAAATACACCTAACACAAAATACACCCCTTAACTGTTTTTAAATGTTTTTAAATGTACATTTGGTTGTGTTACATTCACATTGTTTCACGAGGGCTCTCAAAACTTTTATCTTACAAAACTGAAAGTCTATACGCATTAAACAAACAACACCATTTCCCCCTGCCCCCAGGCCCTGGCAACCACTGCTCTGCTTTCTGTTTCTATGAATCTGTAGTCTTTTTCTTTTGTGAATTGCAAGATACATTACTTTAATTTTTAGACTGGCTTATGAAATACAGTATTATGTAACCTTCAGGTGTGCTACACAGTGGTTTGGTATTTGCATACATTATGCAATTATCACTGCAAGAAGTCTAGTATCCACATGCTTCCATACAAAGTTATTCCAATATTACTGACCATATTCCTTATGCTGTATTACAGCCCTATGGCTTACTCTGTAATTGGTGCTTTGCACCTCTTGATCCCATTCATCTATTTTGGACTCCTCTGAGCCCCTTCACCTCCAGCAGCCACCCATTTGTTATCTATGCGTAGGAGCCTGGTTTTGGTTTTGTTGGCCTTGTTTTCAGATCCTGCATCTATGTGAGATCATATGGTATTTTTCGTTCTCTGTCTGAGTCATTGCACTTCGCATTACTCCCTCTAGGTCCATCCATGCTGTCAAAAACGGCAAGAATTCATTCTTTATGGCTGAATAATATTCCGTTGTGTAGCTATACCAAACGCATCTTTACTCACGCATCTGTGGATGAACAGTCTCGTGTTGGCTGTTGGAAATGACGCCACAGTGGACTCTGGTGCACGTATATGACATCGAATTCGTGCTTTTGTTTTCTCAGGAGAATACCCAGAAGTGAAACTGCTGGATCATAACGGCAGTTCTATTTTTAATTTTTGAGGCCCTTCTACACGTTTCTCCACAGCATTTGCACCGATTTACAATCCCACCAAGAGGACACGAGGGCTCCCTTTTCCCCACAGCCTTGCCAGTGTTTTTAGTTGTTGTCTTTGATGATAACCATTCTGACAGTGGTGGGGTGATGTCTCACTGTGGTTTTGATGTGCCTTTCCCTCATGACGAATGATGTTGAGCATCTTTTCACATTTGCTTCATTATTCATAATAGAGAGATGGTGTATTGAAATTTCTTGGTATGATGATGGTTTTATCTCTTTGTTTTTCCTTCAAGCTAAGTGCTTACAAGTTTACAACAATTATAATCTCTGTGTGAACTGACCATGTAATCTAGGTACTCATTATATCCCTAATAAATATTTTTTGTCTTCAATTCCTTTTTCTTTGATATGAATAGACCTTTCCCCGCTTTTCTTTTGGTTAGCTTTTGCCTGGTATATCTTTTTTCATTCTTCAACTGTCAACCATTCCACACTCTTACTCATTCAATGTGTCTCATAAACAATGTCGAACTGGGTTTTGTGTTCTAAATATTCTAAAGGGTAATCCGAGGAACTTCCCTGGAGGTCCAGTGGCTAAGACTTCCAGCTCCCAGTGCATGGGGTCTGGGTTCCATGCCTGGTCAGGGAACTAGATCCCACCTGCCAGAACTAAGACTTGGTGCAGCCAAGTAAATACGTGCGTATTTTTAAAATGTAATCTGACATGAGAATTTAGAAAGGACTGAGACCGTCTCTTCCTCTAAAGCTGCTAAAAACTGACTTTAAAAATCTGCAGTTTCTTTATTTTGGCCATGCCACGCGCATATGGAATGCCCATATGGAATGTTAGTTCCCCAGAGCAGGGAGCAAACACTTGGAAGCAGAGTCTGAATGACTGGACCTGCAGGGAAGTCATGAAAGCCTGCATGTTCAGCACCAACCCGTAGCTGGCCAGCACCCTGACCCAGGAGGCTGCCTTCCAAGGTGCTGTGTTTGAGCTTCTCCCTGTTGCTGCTGTTCAGCCTCTAAGTCGTGCCGACTCTTTCAGCCCCGTGGACTATAACATACCAGCTCCTCTGTCCTCCACTATCTCCATTTTTTTTTTAAACTAGACTTCTTTTAGAAGAGCAGTTTTAGCCTTAGAGAAAAACTTAAGGGAAGAGGAGACTTGCCACATACCTCCTGTCCCCACACATGCACAGCCTCTCCTGTTACCAACATCCCCCACCAGAGTGGCCCATTTCTTATGACTGATGAACCTGCATTGACACGTCATTATCAGCCAAAGACCATCGTCGACATTACGGTTCAGTCTTGGTGTGCACATTCCAAGGGTGTGGGCAAGTGTGTACTGACACGAATGCGCCCTTGTAGTAGCAAACAGAGCAGCTTCTCCGTCCTAAAGTCCTCTCTGCTCTTTCAGTCCGTGTCTCCCTCCCTAAAATCCCTGGCAACCACCAAATCTCCAACCAAACGCTCCTCATTCCTAAATTCTCACCGCAATTCCATGACCAAATATCCTTGTGATTTAGGCAAGTTATTAATTCACCTGAGCCCTGAACTTTCCCAGATCCACAATCAAAATTAGTAGATTTGGTGTGATAATAAGACAATGTATTAAAACCTTAACTTAGTCCCTAACAGAGAATAGGCATCAGGAAATGCTAGTTTTCTTTTCCTTCCTCCTTGAATTAGTAACGTGAAATCACATTTAGCTAAGAAAAGAGACAAGAAAGGGCCTGGGGACCCTGTGCATCCCCAGAAATCTAAAAGGGGAGGGGGCCAGAGGAAGGAGGAGAATGTCCAGGTATCGCCTCCCAAACCGTCTTTCCAACTGGAAAGTCCCTCCCTTGTTCACACCAATAAAGTGTCCTGTGGGAGTTGGGGCTCCCCAGATTTGGGGCCCAGATTTGGTTTGGTCCGCACATCACATACACATGAGCCCTGTGTGCCCGCCCCACCCCCCACACAGGACTGTGTAAGGAGAACTAGTTTAGTCCCACTTACCTGACTCCTGGCTTCCTCTGCCCAACTTCTTGCAGACCTGTTGCCTTGGGAGCTGGCCTTCCATATGGCCTGCCCAAGACACTCAGATAATGAGAGGAACTATGGTCATCACCTTACAGAAGGCTAAGTGTTCCGGACTGCAGCTGCAAGTCCTCCCCTGCCGCCTGCCCGACCGGAGCCCTTCACCTCTCTGCAGGCAGTCCTCAGCTGTTCCCTCTGAGCCTGCGGACACCACCTGAGATGTCCCCTTTTGGTGGCTGGGGAACGCTCGCGGTCTTTCTCGCCCTGCTGTGCTGCCGAGGTGAGCCTGGGGGTCCAGACTGGGTGTGTTCCTGCCAGAGGTTAGGGCGCCTGTTCCCCTGGTGGCGTGTGGAGATGGGGGTCCTTGTCCCGAAGTCACTGAGGCTTTGAGCACAGCGGCTGCCCGCCATGGGTGTGGGATGCTATGCAAGCCTGGTTTCCCCAGGACCCCATGGCCGCGGGGCAGCAGATGGGGAACCTGGTCTTCGCACTTTGGGTTGAACAGGCCCCGCAGCTTCAGGATGTATGGATGTGGCAGGTCGTGGAGACTGATGGGAGACCAAGGAGGCTGGGGCTCAAGGGAGAGTGAGGGCATGTCCCAGCCGGTCTACAGAGGTGGCCCAGTGGGCAGCAGAGGTCAGAGGAGTGCAGATGAAGCCCCTTCTGGTCAGGCCAAGGGACGGTGAAGGAGAATGCCTCCAGGTGTGAGCACTCTATTTTGGAAAACCTGTCAGGTGCCTACATGACAACCATGCAGGAAAGGGATTACTAGCCCATTTGACAGATGGAGAAACTGAGGCTCAGAAAAGGAAAGCACTTTGCCCAAGGCCACAGAGCTGGCAAACTTGGGATTCAAAGGCAGCTCTCTCTCTTACCCTAGGGACCCTTTCTCTTTCCCCAGCTGAGGGCTAGGTGGGGGTGGGTGGGTGTGGCGGGAACACAGGACACAGCCCTGGCCCAGCTGGCCGAGATCAGTTCAGATTCCAGGCCTTCTTCCTTTTCATGGGCTCCAGCCATCCTGGTGTCTTCTCTGCCAGGGTCTTGGTGCTGGGGGTTTTCTGCCCTCTGCAGACACCTGGCAGCCAAGTTCCCCCATTTCCTTCCTCCTTTCCTCAAATGTCAGTGTTTCCATGAAACCTGTCCTGAGCACTGTATTTAATGTGGCAGCCCCAGCCACTCCCTGTTTCCTTTCTTGGGCACTTCCCACCAACTGGCAGGCTGGCTAGTTCGCTTGTTGGTTACTGTGTCTCCTTCACGGCTGCGCGAGCTCCACAAGCGCGAGCTTTGAACTCCTTCCGTCTCTGAGGGCTCTGCAGAGCCTAGAACGGTGCCTGCCACACAGCCGGTGTTCTACAAGGATTTGCAGAAGAGAGGGAAGGAGTGAGGAGGAGCCGAACTCATGGACACGGGGCCTGAGAGGACACGATCCACCTCCACTTCAGGGAGGCTTTAGCAGAGGAGGGGTCATTTGGGCTGGGGGTGAGTTCGAATAGAATCTCCATGGGGATAGAAGATGTGCCTGAGGAAGACTCACCTGGAGGGGACAAGCTGGAAGAGCAGTCACGGGCAGGGAGACAGCCGGGCGCATCCCCCTTGGTCTAGACCAGAGGCAGTAATGTCTGAACAGAGGGGAGGAGCAGAAGGGACCCGTTGATGAGACTGCGCATCTTGGCAGCTCCGCCGGGCAGGGCAGTGGGAGAGTCTGCTGAGAGTGTTTTCTGTCCTTCCAGGGTCTGGTGTGAAGGCGTTCGAGGGGCCAGAGCATCTGATGGTGCTGTCTGGAGAGTTTCTGGTGATTAATTGTACTGCCAGTTGCACGGACCCTGAGCAACTTGTTCTGGAGACAGAGCTAAACAAGACTCTCCTGGAGGGCCAGGCTCAGTGGAAGCTGTTCAAGGTCTACAACATCTCCGAGAATGTGGAGCTCATGTGCAGTTTCATCTGTGCCGGCAGGCAGGAGACGAAAGTTTTCATCATCACCGTGTTCTGTGAGTGTCGCCCACGCAGCCCTGCTCCCCGAGTCCGGACCCTGTGTCTGCAAACCCCACAGGCGCTGCTCTGCCACTACCCCTGGGCACCATTCTATGGCACCTCACTGGGCTCCTGCATCCAGGCCACAGGCTCAGAATCTGCTCATACCCTCTCCTGGCCTCCCCGAACCCTGCCAGCAACTGGGATTTTGAGATTTGCTCAGAGGCAGACAATCCAAGCAAGGTTTAGACAAATCTAAAAGTCATTTCCCAGAGTCCCCTCTCAGCTGGGGAGCACCCCCAATCAGGAGAATGGCCCACATCCCGTGACAAGAAACAGGAACCCCATCAGGAGGGCTGGCACACTCTTCAGTAACCCATTTAGCACCTGGAAAGAAGGTCATGGTCTTTTCTCCCCCTGAGTTCAGTGCAGTTCAGTCACTTATTCGTGTCCGACTCTTTGCGACCCTATGAATCGCAGCACGCCAGGCCTCCCTGTCCATCACCATCTCCCGGAGTTCACTCAGACTCATGTCCATCGAGTCCGTGTTGCCATCCAGCCATCTCATCCTCCGTCGTCCCCTTCTCCTCCTGCCCCCTCCCTCCCAGCATCAGAGTTTTTCCAATGAGTCAACTCTTTGCATGAGGTGGCCAGAGTACTGGAGTTTCAGCTTTAGCATCATTCCTTCCAAGAAATCCCAGGGCTGATCTCCCTCAGAATGGACTGGTTGGATCTCCTTGCAGTCAAAGGGACTTTCAAGGGTCTTCTCCAACACCACAGTTCAAAAGCATCAATTCTTCGGCGCTCAGCTTTCTTCACAGTCCAACTCTCACATCCATACATGACCACAGGAAAAACCATAGCCTTGACTAGATGGACCTTAGTCGGCAAAGTAATGTCTCTGCTTTTGAATTTACTATCTAGGTTGGTCATAACTTTTCTTCCAAGGAATAAGCGTCTTTAATTTCATGGCTGCAGTCACCATCTGCAGTGATTTTGGAGCTCTAAAAATAAAGGCTGACACTGTTTCCACTGTTTCCCCATCTATTTCCCATGAAGTGATTTGACCGGATGCTATGATCTTCATTTTCTGAGTTTAGGCCAACTTTTTCATTCTCCTCTTTCACTTTCATCAAGAAGCTTTTTAGCTCCTCTTCACTTTCTGTCATAATTGTGGTGTCATCTGCGTATCTGAGGTTATTGATATTTCTCCCAGCAATCTTGATTCCAGCTTGTGTTTCTTCCAGTCCAGCGTTTCTCATGATGTACTCTGCATATAAGTTAAATAAGCAGGGCGACAATATACAGCCTTGAGGTACTCCTTTTCCTATTTGGAACCAGTCTGTTGTTCCATGTCCAGTTCTAACTGTTGCTTCCTGATATGCATACAGATTTCTCAAGAGGCACGTCAGGTGGTCTGGTATTCCCATCTCTTGAAGAATTTTCCACCGTTTATTGTGATCCACACAGTCAAAGGCGTTGGCATAGTCAATACAGCAGAAATAGATGTTTTTCTGGAACTCTCTTGCTTTTTCCATAATCCAGCAGATGTTGGCAATTTGATCTCTGGTTCCTCTGCCTTTTCTAAAACCAACTTGAACATCACAGAGTTCACGGTTCACGTATTGCTGAAGCCTGGCTTGGAGAATTTTGAGCATTACTTTATTAGCGTGTGAGATGAGTGCAATTGTGTGGTAGTTTGAGCATTCTTTGGCATTGCCTTTCTTTGGAATTGGAATGAAAACTGACCTTTTCCAGTCCTGTGGCCACTGCTAGTTTTCCAAATTTGCTGGTGTACTGAGTGCAGCACTTTCACAGCATCATCTTTCAGGATTTGAAACAGCTCAACTGGAATTCCATCACCTCCACTAGCTTTGTTCATAGTGATGCTTTCTAAGGCCCACTTATCTTCACATTCCAAGATGTCTGGCTCTAGATTAGTGATCACATCATCATGACTATTTGGGTCGTGAAGATCTTTTTGTATAGTTCTTCCGTGTATTCTTGCCACCTCTTTTTAATATCTTCTGCTTCTGTTAAGTCCATGCCATTTCTGTCCTTTAGCGAGCCCATCTGTGCATGAAATGTTCCCTTGGTATCTCTAATTTTCTTGAAGAGATCTCTAGTCTTTCCCAATCTGTTGTTTTCCTATATTTCTTTGCAGTGATCGCTGAGGAAGTCTTTCTTATCTCTTCTTGCTATTCTTTGGAGCTCTGCATTCAGATGCCTATATCTTTCCTTTTCTCCTTTGCTTTTCGCCTCTCTTCTCTTCACAGCTATTTGTAAGGCCTCCCCAGACAGCCATTTTGATTTTTTGCATTACTTTACCATGGGGATGGTCTTGCTCCCTGTCTCCTGCACAATGTCACGAACTTCATTCCATAGTTCATCAGGCACTCTATCTATCAGATCTAGGCCCTTAAATCTATTTCTCACTTCTACTGTATAATCATAAGGGATTTAATTTAGGTCATACCTGAACGATCTAGTGGTTTTCCCTACTTTCTTCAATTTAAGTCTGAATATGGTAATAAGGGAGTTCATGATCTGAGCCACAGTCAGCTCCTGGTCTTATTTCTGTTGACTGTATAGAGCTTCTCCATCTTTGGCTGCATAGAATATAATCAATCTGATTTCGGTGTTGACCATCTGGTGATGTCCATGTGTAGAGTCTTCTCTTGTGTTGTTGGAAGAGGGTGTTTGCTATGACCACTGCATTTTCTTGGCAAAACTCTACTAGTCTTTGCCCTGCTTTGTTCCGCATTCCAAGGCCAAATTTGCCTGTTACTCCAGGTGTTTCTTGACTTCCTACTTTTGCATTCCAGTCCCCTATAATGAAAAAGACATCTTTTTTGGGTGTTAGTTCTAAAAGGTCATGTAGGTCTTCATAAAACCGTTCAACTTCAGCTTCTTCAGCATTACTGGTTGGGGCATAGGCTTGGATAACTGTGATATTGAATGGTTTCCTTGGAAACGAACAGAGATCATTCTATCATTTTTGAGACTGCATCCAAGTACTGCATTTCAGACTCTTTTGTTGACCATGATGGCTACTCCATTTCTTCTGAGGGATTCCTGCCCGCAGTAGTAGATATAATGGTCATCTGAGTTAAATTCACCCATTTCAGTCCATTTTAGTTCGTTGATTCCTAGAATGTCAACATTCACCCTTGCCATCTCTTGTTTGACCACTTCCAATTTGCCTTGATTCATGGACCTGACATTCCAGGTTCCTATGCAATATTGCTCTTTACAGCATCAGATCTTGCTTCTATCACCAGTCACATGCACAACTGGGTATTTGCTGGGGGTGCTCCGCAGAAAGAGTAGAGGCAGTGGAACTTCCCTCAGCAAAGCCGAGGGTTCTGGACGAGAGGTGAGCCTGCTGTCAGCCAACCCAGCCCCTTGGCGAGCGAGAGACAATTAGACGCGACAGGGCTTCCGGTGAAGCAGTTCGACTTTATTGCTGCAAATTCCCAGCTTATATAGGCAAGCGGGGGTTGGGGGTGGTGGGGGGGTGGGGGGAGGTGGGGGAGTGGTGGTGGTTAGGAGGGACTTTCCATAGTTGCACCAATCACGTTAAAGGTCAAATCCTCACATGCATGGAAATCAAGAGAGCCAATCAAAAACTTTGACAAACATAGAACCTGCCCCTATCACTTCCGCCAGGCGCCATCTTAGTTTCCAACCACTTCCAACTGTAAAGCTAGCCCCACTTTTTTTTTCTCCGAGGTTTCCCCTTTAGGGCCTCACAGGTATTGTTTTTGCTTTGGCTCTATCCCTTCATTCTTTCTGGAGTTGTTTCTCCTCTTATCTCCAGTAGCATATTGAGCTCCTACTGACCTGGGGTAGTTCTTCTTTCAGTATCCTATCATTTTGCCTTTTCATACTGTTCATGGGTTCTCAAGGCAAAAATACTGAAGTGGCTTGCCATTCCCTTCTCCAGTGGACAACGATCTGTCAGACCTCTTCACCATGACCCGCCCCTCTTGGGTTGCCCCCGCAGGCATGGCTTGGTTTCTTTGAGTTAGACAAGGCTGTGGTCCTAGTGTTATTAGATTGACTAGTTTTCTGTGACTATGCTTTCAGTCTGTCTGCCCTCTGATGCCCTCTTGCAACACCTACCATCTCACTTGGGTTTCTCTTACCTTGGATGTGGAGGTATCTCTTCACGGCTACTCCAGCAAAGCACAGCCGCTGCTGCTTACCTTGGATGAGGGGTATCTCCCCTGAGGGCCCTTTGCAAATGTGTGACCATCACATACACACACACACCTGCCTACTGGCCACAGAGATCATGGAGAGATTGGCGTTCGCCTGGGAGGTCAGCACCCAGGATATCACTCAGAACTGTCATCAGTGGGTCAAATGAGTATAAAGATGTCCAAAATCTACCATATTATCCTGGGGTAATGGAGGCTAGGTATTCTAGTTCAAGATGAACCCAGGGAGAAGTCCTAGTGGTCCAGTGGCTGAGACTCAGCGCTCCCAATGCAGGGGACCCGGGTCTAATCCCTGGTCATGGAACTAGATCCCACATAGCACAGCTAAGGCCTGGCACAGCCAAAGAAAGCAATCTTAAAAAAAAAAAAAAAGAAAAAAAACTCAAGGAACCATGGAGTTTAATAGCTAAGGGATAGAGATAATTTTAATCCTAATCCTGAAAACCAAGAGAGATCTGACTCTTGCCCCCACCCCTGAAGACCCTCACAATTCATGGCCCCATTCGAGTGAGTACTCCCTTCTAAGTCTCTCTCAACAAAACTCTCCAACTGTTGAATTTTTGAAATTTCTACTGAATTTATGGAGAGGAAGAGACACAGCCAAAACTTTTATCTTTCTAGTTGACTGAACTGATTCTCAACCTTTTCTTTGTAGACACCAGGGCACCTGCATTCTTGTCCATTGCAGAGTCATCAGGTCCCTGAAACTACCACCCAGACATGGTTCTCCCTGAACTGCTTTCTCCTTCCCGCCACAGCCCACTTCCTGAGGACACCGTGGTCACAAGGGATGGTCTGGGCCGGGTGGGGCCTGCCGGAGCGGCATCCCCATCCTGAGCAGACCTCCCCCTGCTTTCCTGCAGACCCTCCAAAGCAAGTGCTGCTGACGCTGTGGCCCACCTCCAGTGGCCGTAGGGACGCTGTTCACCCTCGAGTGCAGGGTCCCCGCCGTGGCGCCCTCGAAGGCCTCACTGTCACCCTGCTCCGTGGTACTGAGATCTTGTACAATCAGACCTTTGTGGGGACAGCACCTTCCCCCACGATGCCGTGGTCACCCACACCACCAGAGCTCACAGGGAAGACGGCCACCATAGCTTCTCGTGCGAGGCCCAGATGGACCTGCGCTCTCGCGGCGGTGGCCTCGTCCACAGCGTCTCAGATCCCCAGAGGCTTGAAGTCAAAGGTGAGGGGGAGCCCACAGATCAGGAGGGGGACATTCACTTTCAGCCCTCGGGGGAAGAGAACGCCTTTGCCCCGCTCTCTGCCAGCTCAGGGGAGGCACTCGGGGAAACGACACTTGGTCCCTGGGCTCCCTGGAGCTCCTGGCGAGTTCCTAGCTTGGACCCTGACTAGTTGCTTGGTCATGAGTGAGCTGGGTGACCTTAACCAAGTCAAGCTCATCTCTCTGGCCTTGACCCCTCGATGCAATGATAAATTTGCCCTGTTGACCCCTAAGGTCTGCAGGAGTCCTGCTTCTATGACCCTAGATAGTCAAGATCCTCTTTGTCTTCAGAAAGTTTGGCCAAAGCTCCCTCATCTCTGCCCAGGGAGGGGGTTTGGCCTGGACCTTGCCACAGTGCAGACCATGAGGTCTGGCAGCACATGGCAAGGGGACCATCTGAGTCCATCGGCCCTCATGGTCTCACAGAGGCCGGCTGGTGGCCCAGACCCTGGTCCTCCTTCCCTCCAGTGATAACACCATTTGCCATTCATCCCTGCAATGCGGAGTGACAGCAGGCTGCCCAGGGGTGGGTGGCTGGGTGACGGGTAGACAGCTGCCCCTCTGGAGCCTGGCACCTGGGACCAGAGGACTTCTGTGACCTCTGCCCCTTCCCTCCCCAGAGCCTGAGCCCAACAACCAGATGGTGAACATCATCACCATAGGGATAGTGCTGCTGCTCTTGGTTGTGGCACTCGTCCTCCTGTGCTGGTACCAACATCAGACAGGTAACACCTGATAGCAAGCCGCTTGGAAAAGGCTGATCAGGAGCCCCCGGGCACAGCCCCTGTGAGCAGCGCGGCCACTCTCATGCCGGCCACTGGACTCAGTGTGGCTCCTTAGGCTGCGGTCCAGGTCTGGCTGAGGGGCCAAGACAACAGCCTGAATACAAACACCTAGACTTAACCCCGTGCCTTCGTGTCTCCTCCTGGGAATGGCCAGGAAGGGGAGCCACCAGGCCTGGCTGAACTTCTGTCTCCACATGTCTCCTCAGCCTCCCTCTGCCCTCTCCTTCAGAGGCCTTCCTGAACCCCAGAAAACCCAGACCCTGGTGTGCCCCCAGGCCGACCCGCCGGGCACCAGGCACCCAGCCTCATGGGACCCTGAGTGACTCCCTCCTGAGGGAGGGTGGGGAGACCCGCCCTGGCCCAGAGGGGCAGAGAGACACTCTGCTCCCACGTGGCCCTCCAGCATATGGCTCTGACTTCTCTCTTCTTCCAACAGAGCCAGCATCCAGGAGTGAGTGTGGGGGACCCAATGGCTTGGCTCTGGGAAACTCCCCACCAGGCCTCCCCCACCTCTCTGGGCCTTCTGAAAGCTATCATCACCTCTTACCCCCAGTTCTGTTATTGGGCCAAATGGAGACCCTGCAGGCCTGGTCATCCAGAGAGAGGGGAAGGGGAGGTCGAGGGAGGGCTCCGTCTCCCAGGCCTCTGCCAGCCGGGCAGCAATCAATGGGACATGGTGGGCCTTTCATGTGGTTTCTGGGGCCTGGATGGGGCTTGAAGGTCAGAGATCAGAGATCAGGTTTCTTCAGGGTCTCCATTCGGTGGGCGCGGGACTCATTCACCCCGGAGAAAGGGCCTGGTTGGGGATGGGGGGTTAAGAGGACTTCCAGGTGTAGAAAGGGGTTGTTAGGCACGAGAGGGACACGGGGGCTCCAGGGCTACTTGCAGGTCCGTGATGAAGCTGAGGTGGGCTCCAGGGTTGATGTGTGTTCTCCTCTCATGTAGCTCTCAGCATCGCAGTAGTGAGAGAGTCAATTCCTAGGCAGGTTGATAAGTCTGGGGTTTCTAAGGAGGAGGAAAAGGGGTCTGGAATTCTCAAGGAGGAGGAAAGAACAAACATCTTTTTTTTCTCCATTCCTTAGCCTTAGTCACATGGTATTGGTGGTCGCTAAGTCGTGTCCGACTCTTGTGACCCCATGGACTGTAGCCCACCAGGGTCCTCTGTCCCTGAGATTCTCCAGGCAAGAAGCAAGAATACTGGAACCGGTTGCCATTTCCTTCTCCAGTGGATCTTTCACCAAGGAATTGAACCCAAGACTCCTGCATTGCACGCAGATTCTTTCCCAACTGACCTATAAGGGAAGTCCTTAGTCTCATAAAATGCTTTTTTTTCTTTAAGCCCAGGAAATGATGATTTCAACAACTCAATTTAAAGTCTGTACCGAGGATTATATAACAACAATGTATCCTTCTTGAGGGCAGTTTTTCGTTCCTGAAAACCTTCGGGCTAATCCTGTTATCTTAAAATGTAAATTATGAGAGTGGGTCTACCAAGATCTTTTCTTTTGAGTCATTGTAATAACTAATTTAAAAAGTCTATAACTCCCTTGCTAACACAAGTGAGGGGGCACACCTCATTCCCTTCTGATGTCTACGTCAGAAGCTTTCTCTGTGCTTTTCATACTTGAATAAAACTCTGCCACACAAAAGCTCTTGAGGGATCAAGCCTGGTCTCTGGTACCTAAGCTAAATCTTTGGAGATCACGAGTCTGACACATTTCACTGTAAGCTATCAGTAGTCTGGGGGAGAAGCTTCCTCACCGTGACTACCCCCTGCCTCAGTGGACCCCAAGGAAGAAAAGTTAAGGGGACAGAACCTTGTCTGTGATGATGATAATAAGACCACCCCCCATCGCCCCAGGGCACGTGGAATTCCAGCATTCCGATCTATCCCTTGGCCTAGGCCCTGCTGACCACCCACCCAGTCCCTACCTGAAGCTGGGCATACATCTGCACCCACAGTTCCCATGGCACTGGTGGGTGGGGGTGGGGGGTGCGGCTCTGCTGAGACAGAGAAGAGAAAAGAGATCCCCTAAGAGAGTTCCTGGGGTGGCCTCAGCAGTTTCACCCACAGGTCTTCTCCCCACACCACCCCTGGCCCCCTGGCTACCTCTTTCAATCCCATGGCAAGGCCCTGACAGCACCCAGAGCCCCAGCCTCACTGGAGTTCCCCTTTCTCAGATGCTGGATGGTGGTGCTGAGCCTTAGTTGAGTCCTGCAAGCAGGGTTGGAGTAGGGGAGACGAAAGAGAGGGCCTGGCCAGGGGAGCAAGGGGCCCAGGGCAGGCGTCGGGCAGGGCAGCTAGTGGTGGTGGAAAACCAGAGGGCCTCCTCCTGGGGTTGCGCCTCCTCCTCCTGTTGACCCTCCAGGGAGACCTGGGCATTGTGCAAATGGAAGGGGACATAGTGTCAGACTCCCCTGCCCCTGGTCCTGTCTGTGCGCTGCTCAGTCACTCAGTCATGCCCGACTCTTTGCAACCCCGTGGACTGTAGCCCACCAGGCTTATCTGTCCAGGGATTCTCAGGGAGAATACTGAAACAGGTTGCCATTCCCTCCTCTGGGGGATCTTCCTGCCCCATGATCGAACCCTGCCTCCTGCATCTCCTGCTTTGACAGGTGGACTCTCTACCACTCAGCCACCGGGAAAGCCGTCTTAGTCCCAGATGCAGACTCATTTGTGTCTTTCCTAAGCCAGGACTTCCCGTGGCAGGCGCTGAGGGGCAGGCCTGTGAGAGCAAAACCTCTGCTTGTGGGTGAGCCCAGCTGGCTGTCTAGCACCAGCTCTGAAGCTCTCCCTCGTGGTACAAAGCTACTCTGCTAGGGAGGTTTTTTTTTTTTAATTGTTAGATGAAGAGGCGGATGTGAAGAGATCTCAGAATAAATTGTTCTTAGTTGTAAGTAGAAGTGTTTGATGGTTGGGCATATACAGGGAAGACCCTGCTCCCTGATGTAGACAAGCCTCCTCCAGGGGTTCTGTGGGCAGCTCATCCTGGGTCTGTCTCCTTCATCCAAGGTCCCCAGGAACACAGAAACCACACATTTTAAAAAAAAAGTGCAGAGGGAATTCTCTGCTGGTCCAGTCATGAGTAGCAGTTTCACTGCTGTGACGCGAGCTTAATTCCTGGTTGTAGAACTAAGATCCCCAACCAGGGTGTCTTCAGCATTTGTTGCTTCAACTGTCTTGGTCCCTTGAATGCATGCGTGCATGCTCGGTCATGTCTGATGATTTGGGACCCCATGCACTATACCCCGCCAGACTCCTCTCTCCTTGGGATCTCCCAGGCAAGAACACTGGAGTGGGGTGTCAATTCATTCTCCACAGGATCTTTCTGAGTCAGGAATCAGCTCACACATTGGCAGGCAGATTCTTATGCAATGAGCCACCTGTGAAGCCCAGGTACATGCCCGGGTCTAAAACAAGAGGTAATAAACAGAAAGTGATGTTAGTATGAGGTCAGAGCTGAGACAGGAAGCACGTTACTTCTAAGAAGGGAAATCAGTCAAAAACCAGACAACACTTGTTGAACCAGCAGCAGCCCAGGGAACAGCGGCTGCTGGTAGCTGGACCCCAGCCACCGTGTTTCCCCATCACGGCAGCACCCGTTAGCTGATACAGGTAAATGTTGAGACCTGACAGAAGCCATGACAGGCATCAAGAACTAAAGTAGGCCAGAGCTACAATCACGGGAAAAGCTGGGTCACTGCCCAGAAGGAGCTGAGATCATCAACCCCCCAACCTTGAGACTCATCCAGTCAGCATATTCCCCATAGCCTGGTTAGAGCTAGCCCAGATAACACGAAAAGTCCCTTAAGCGAGCCCACATGTGCAAAATTTAGCCAATTAATAGATGCCAAGAACCCCTTGCAACCAATCCGCCCTTGCCAACTCCCTGTCTTTGTTCTAAGTCTATAAATACTACTGTAACCCAGGGCTCGGGGCCCTTGCACCACTCGACTGCGCTGGAGGTGGCGGGGATTCCTAGCTCGAGCTAGTAATAAAACCCTTTTTGCTTTTGCATTGCCATGGATGTCTGGTTTTCTCAGCTTTGGGGACTCGGACTGCGGGCATAACAGTAAGGTGGTGCTCCCTGCTTCCTTCTTGGCAGAATGGAAAGGCCTTGGGATAGATTGTCAATCAACACTTGAGTTCTTGTTCTTTCTCTTCCTGTCTCCCCATAAGCCCGGGGGCTGGACTTGCTACAAAATTTCCTCCGGCTTCTTGGTCGTTGCATGAGGAGCACAGCCAGCCATCTCTCTGAGTCCAACAGCCTATTTTATTGCTCGGTGGTTATTTCCTGGTTTTGTCCTTTCTCTTCCTCTCCTACTCTGTCTACCACACCACCCTCTTAGAAGCCTGGGGCTGCCTTCCCGCCATGGCCCACCTGTGTCCAGGTCATCTGGACTAAGCTCAGAGCTGATGCTTAGGGGACCAGTATAGTCCCCAGTGTCTTGGGGTCACACTCAAGGTTCCTGATGAATCCCATTCAGTGAAATCCTACCTGGTTAGAGGGGACTTTCTTATCCTGTGGCTCATACTTCCAAGGAGTCTCTTCTTTCTAGATATGTAGGAATTTCTCTTTTCTCTTTGTATTCTTTCTATAAAATTTAATATGTGACGCATAATGAACACATCATTGTAACATGCATGTGCATTGCACAGTGAGATAACCTAACCATCAGCCCTTAACCCAGCACTCTTAGATGAACTACCACCAAACCTTTTATCAACCTACTGTGCCACTCACCGCCCACCCAGACATAAATAACCTCCTTCCCAAAGTCTGTTTCTGTTGTTCTCTTGATTCTTTCTTTAATTTAGTGCTCACCCACAAGGGGAGGGGCAGAGGACAGAGGAGAATTTTGAGATATCGCCTCCCAAACCCTCTTTCCAACTTGGAAGTTCCCTCCCTTGTTGACACCAATGAAGTGTCCTATGGGAGTCAGGGCTCCCCAGATTGGAGCCCATGTGTACTCATCACACACACAATGAGTCCCGGTGCCCTCCCCTCCCCACAAGGACCGTGCCAGGAGGACTAGGTAAGCCCCACTTATCAGCTGACTCCTGGCTTCCTCTGCCCAACTTCTTGCAGACCTGTGGCCCTGGGAGCTGGCCTTCCTGTGACCTCCCCAAGACCACTCAGATAAGGAGAGGAAATACGGTCATCAGCTTACAGAAGGCTGGGGATTCCGGACTGCAGCTGCAAGTCCTCCCCCGCCGCCTGCCTGACCGGAGCCCTTCACCTCTCTGCAGGCAGTCCTCAGCTGTTCCCTCTGAGCCTGCGGACACCACCTGAGATGTCCCCTTTTGGTGGCTGGGGAACGCTCGCGGTCTTTCTCGCCCTGCTGTGCTGCCGAGGTGAGCCTGGGGGTCCAGACTGGGTGTGTTCCCACCAGAGGTTAGGGGCGCCTGTTCCCCTGGTGGCGTGTGGAGATGGGGGTCCTTGTCCCGAAGTCACTGAGGCTTTGAGCACAGCGGCTGCCCGCCATGGGTGTGGGATGCTATGCAAGCCTGGTTTCCCCAGGACCCCATGGCCGCGGGGCAGCAGATGGGGAACCTGGTCTTCGCACTTTGGGTTGAACAGGCCCCGCAGCTTCAGGATGTGTGGATGTGGCAGGTCGTGGAGACTGATGGGAGACCAAGGAGGCTGGGGCTCAAGGGAGAGTGAGGGCATGTCCCAGCCGAGATCAGTTCAGATTCCAGGCATTTTTCCTTTTCATGGGCTCCAGCCATCCTGGTGTCTTCTCTGCCAGGGTCTTGGTGCTGGGGGTTTTCTGGCCTCTGCAGACAGCTGGCAGCCAAGCTCCCCCATTTCCTTCCTCCTTTCCTCAAATGTCAGTGTTTCCATGAAACCTGTCCTGAGCACAGTATTTAACCTGGCAGCCCACCCCACTCCCTGTTTCCTTTCTTGGGCACTTCCCACCAATTGGCAGGCTGGCTAGTTCGCTTGTTGGTTACTGTGTCTCCTTCGTGGCTGTGCGAGCTCCACAAGGGCGAGCTTTGAACCTCTTCCGTCTCTGAGGGCTCCGCAGAGCCTAGAACGGTGCCTGCCACACAGCTGGTGTTCTACAAGGATTTGCAGAAGAGAGGGAAGGAGTGAGGAGGAGCCAAACTCATGGACACGGGGCCTAAAGGACATGATCCTCCTCCACTTCAGGGAAGCTTTAGCAGAGGAGGGGTCATGTGGACTGCAGGTGAGTTCGAATAGAATCTCCATGGGGATAGAAGATGTGCATGAGGAAGACTCACCTGGAGGGGACAAGCTGGAAGAGCAGTCAGGGGCAGGGAGACAGCTGGGGCGCATCCCCCTTGGTCTAGACCAGAGGCAGAAATGTCTGAACAGAGGGAGGAGCAGAAGGGACCCGTTGATGAGACTGCACATCGTGGGCACCCCCCGCCGGGCAGGGCAGCGGGCAAGTCTGCTGAGAGTGTTTTCTGTCCTTCCAGCGTCTGGTGTGAAGGCGTTCGAGGGGCCAGAGCCTCTGATGGTGCGGTCTGGAGAGTTTCAGTTCATTAATTGTACTGCCAGTTGCATGGACCCCAAGCAACTTGTTCTGGAGACAGACCTAAACAAGTCTCTCCTGGAGGGCCAGGCTCAGTGGAAGCTGTTCAAGGTCTACAACATCTCCAAGAACATGGAGCTCATGTGCAGTTTCACCTGCGGCGGCAACCAGGAGACGAAAGTTTGAACATCACCGTGTTCTGTGAGTGTCGCCCACGGGGCCCTGCTCCCTGAGGCCGGAGCCTGGGTGTGCAAACCCACACAGAGCTGCTCTGTCACTGCTCCTGGGCACTGTCCTACGGCACCTCCCCGGGCTCCTGGTTCCAGGCCAAGGGTCAGAATCTGCTCACACCCTCCCCTGGCCTACCGAACCCTGACAACAACTGGGATTTTGAGATTTGATCAGCAGCAAACAATCCAAGCAAGGTTTAGACAAATCTAAAAATTGTTTCCCAGAGTCCCTCCCAGTTGGAGAGCACCCTCAATCACGAGAATACACCCACATCCCGTGACAAGAAACAGGGCCCCATCAGGAGGGCTGGCACACTCTTCAGTAACCCATTTAGCACCTGGAAAGGTCATGGTCTTTTCTACCCCTGAGGGCCCTTTGCATTTGTCTGACCATCAGACACACGCACACCTGCCAACCGGCCACAGAGACCGTGGAGAGACCGGGGTTCTCCCGGAAGCTCGGCACCCAGGGTATCACTCAAAACTGTCATCAGTGGGTCAGATGAGTATAAAGATGTCTGCAATCTACCATATTATTCTCGGGTGATGGGGGCTTGGTATATTAGTTCAAAAATGAACCCAGAGAGATGTCCTGGTGGTCCAGTGGCTGAGACTCAGCACTCCCAATGCAGGGGACCCGGGTCTGATCACTGGTCACGGAACTAGATCCCACATAGCAACAGCTAAGGCCTGGCACAGCCAAAGAAAGCAATCTTGGGTTTAAAAAAAAAAAAAACAAAAACAGGAACTCAGGGAACCATGGAGTTTAATAGCTAAGGGATAGAGATAGTTTTAAACCTGATACTGAAAACCAAGGGAGATCTGACTCTTGCCCCCACCCCTGAAGACCCTCACAATTCATGGCCCCATTCCAATGAGTACTCTCTTCTAAGTGTCTCTCTACAAAACTCTCCAACTGTTTAATTTTTGAAATTTCTACTGAATTTATGGAGAGGAAGAGACACAGCCAAAACTTTTATCTTTCTAGCTGACTGAACTGATTCTGAACCTTTTCTTTGTAGACACCAGGGCACCTCCATTCTTGTTCATTGCAGAGTCATCGGGTCCCTGAAACTACCACCCAGATCCTTCACCCTGAATAGCTTCCTCCTTCCCGCCCCAGCCCGCTTCCTGAGGACACCATGGTCACAGGGGATGACCTGGGCTGGGTGGGGGCCTGCTGGAGCGGCATCCCCATCCTGACAGGCCTCCCTCCCGCTTTCCTGCAGACCCTCCAAAGCAAGTGCTGCTGACGCTGTGGCCCACCTCAGCGGCCGTAGGGACGCTGTTCACCCTGGAGTGCAGGGTCCCCGCCGTGGCGCCCTCCGAAGGCCTCACTGTCACCCTGCTCCGTGGTACCGAGATCTTGTACAATCAGACTTTGTGGGGACAGCACCTTCCCCCCACGATGCCGTGGTCACCCACAACACTAGAGCTCACAGGGAAGACGGCCACCATAACTTCTCGTGCAAGGCCCAGATGGACCTGCGCTCTCGCGGCGGTGGCCTCGTCCACAGTGTCTCAGATCCCCAGGGGCTTGAAGTCAAAGGTGAGGGGGAGCCCACACATCAGGTCAGGGGACATTCATTTTCAGCCCCTCAGGGGAAGAAAACGCCTTGCCCCGCTCTCTGCCAGCTCAGGGAGGCACTCGGGAAACGACACTTGATCCCTGGGTTCCCTGAGGCTCCTGGCGAGTTCCTAGCTTGGACCCTGACTAGTTGCTTGGTCATGAGTGAGCTGGGTGACCTTAATCAAGTCAAGCTCGTCTCTCTGGCCTTGACCCCTCTCTCCAATGATAAATTTGACCTGACTGACCCCTAAGTTCCCCAGGAGTCCTGCTTCTATGACCCTAGATGGCCAAGATCCTCTTTGTCATCAGAGTTTTGCCAAAGCTCCCTCATCTCTGCCCAGGGAGGGGCTTGGCCTGGACCTGCCACAGTGCAGACCATGAGGTCTGGCAGCGCATGGCAAGGGGACCATCTGAGTCCATCAGCCCTCATGGTCTCACAGAGGCCGGCTGGTGGCCCGGACCCTGGTCCTCCTTCCCTCCAGAGATGACACCATTTGCCACTCATCCCTGCAGTGCAGAGTGACAGGAGGCTGCCCAGGAGTGGTGGCTGGGTGACGGGTAGACACCTGCCCTCTGGAGCCTGGCACCTGGGACCAGAAGACTTCTGTGATCTCTACCCCTTCCCTCCCCAGAGCCCGAGCCCAACAACCAGATGCGGAATATCATCATCATTGTGATTCTGCTGGTGCTCTTGGTTGTGACACCTGTCCTCCTGTGGTGGTACGGACAGCAGACAGGTAATTCCTGAGAGCAAGCTGCTTGGAAGAGGCTGATAGGAGCCCCGGGCACAGCCCCCTGTGAGCAGCGCGCCACTGTCTCGGCGGCCACTGGACTCAGTGTGGCTCCTTAGGCTGCGGTCCAGGCCTGGGGAGGGACCAAGACAACAGCCTCAATACAAACACCTGGACTTAACCCCGTGCCTTCGTGTCTCCTCCTGGGAATGGCCAGGAAGGAGAGCCACCAGGCCTGGCTGAACTTCTGTCTCCAAATGTGTCCTGAGCCTCCCTCTGCCCTCTCCTTCAGAGGCCTTCCTGGGTCCCAGCAAACGCAGACCCTGGTGTGCCCCCAGGCCGACCTGCCCGGGAACCAGGCACCCAGCCTCATGGGACCCTGAGTGACTCTCTCCTGGAGGAGGGTGGGGGAGCCCCGCCCAGGCCCAGAGGGGCTGAGAGACACTCTGCTCCCACGTGGCCCTCCAGCACATGGCTCTGACGTCTCTCTTCTGCCAATAGAGCCAGCATCCACGGATGAGCGTGGGAGCCCCAGTGGCTTCGCTCTGGGAACCTCCCCACCAGGCCTCCTGGGCCTCTCTGGGCCTTCCGAGAGCCATGGAAATGAAAGCCATGCTCACCTCTTACCTCCAGTTCTGTTATTGGGCCAAATGGAGACCTCGCAGCCCTGGTCATCCAGAGAGAGGTGAAGGGGAGGAGGTCGAGGGAGGGCTTTGTCTCCTAGGCCTCTGCCAGCTGGGCAGTGATCAATGGGACAGGATTGGCCTTTCATGTGGCTTCTGGGGCCTGGATGGGGCTCGTAGGATCAGAGATCAGGTTTGTTCAAGGTCTCCATCTGGTGGACGCGGGGCTCATTCACCTCGGGGAGAGGGCCCGGTTGCGGATTGGGGGGTAAGAAGGGTTTCCAGGTGTAGAAAAGGGTTGTTAGGCACGAGAGGGACACGAGGGCTCCAGGGCTGTTTGGAGCTCCGTGATGAAACTGGCATGGACTCCAGGGTTGATGTCTGTTCTCATATCGTGAGGCTCTCAGCATCGTACTAGTGAGAGAGTCAATTCGTAGGCAGGTTGATAAGAAGTCTGGGGTCCCCAAGGAAGAGGAGGAGAAAGGTGTCTGGAATTCTCAAGAAGGAGGAAAAACAAACATCTTTTTTTCTCTCCATTCCTTAGCCTTAGTCACATGGTATTGGTGGTCTGGTCGCTAAGTCACATCCAACTCTTGTGACCCCATGGACTGTAGCCCACCAGGGTCCTCTGTCCCTGAGATTCTCCAGGCAAGAAGCAAAAATACTGGAATCGGTTGCCATTTTCTTCTCCACAGAATCTTTCTGACCCAGGAATTGAACCCAGGACTCTTGCATTGCAGGCAGATTTTTTCCCTAACTGAGCTATAAGGTAAGTCCTTAGTCACAAAAAATGCTTTTTCTTTAAGCCCAGGAAGTGACAATTATAACAACTCAATCTAAAGTCTGTACTGAGGATTATATAACAACAATGTATCCTGCTTGAGGGCAGTTTTTCCTTCCTGAAAACCTTCGGGCTAATCCTGTTATCTTAAAATGTAAATTATGGGAGTGGGTCTACCAAGATCTTTTCTTTGAGTTATTGTAATAACTAATTTAAAAAGTCTATAACTCCCTTGCTAACAGTAGCGAGAGAGGCACTCCCCATTCCCTTCTGATGTCTACGTCAGAAGCTTTCTCTGTGCTTTTCACACTTGAATAAAACTCTGCCACACAAAAGCTCTTGAAGAATCAAGCCTGGTCTCTGGTCCCTAAGCTAAATCTTCTTTAGAGATCACGAGTCTGACACCGTTCACTGTAAGCTATCAGTAGTCTGGGGGAGAAGCACCCTCACCGTGACTACCCCATGCCTCAGTGGACCCCAAGGAAGAAGAGTTAAGAGAACAGAACCTTGTCTGTGGTATTGATAATAAGACCACCCCCCACCCCCAGGGCACGTGGAATTCCAGCATTCTGACCTATCCCTTGGCCTAGGCCCTGCTGACCACCCACCCAGTCCCTACCTGAAGCTGGGCATACATCTGCACCCACAGTTCCCATGGCACTGGTGGGTAGGGGGTTGGGGTACGGCTCTGCTGAGATGGAGAAGAGAAAAGAGATCCCCTAAGAGAGTTCCTGGGGTGGCCTCAGCAGTTTCACCCACAGGTCTCCCCCACACCACCCCTGGCCCCTGGCTACCTCTTGCAACCCCAGGGCAAGGCCCTGACAGCATCCAGAGCCCCAGCCTCACTGAAGCTCCCTTTTTCAAATGCTGGATGGCGGTGCTGAGCCTTAGTCGAGTCCTGCAAGCAGGGTTGGAGTAGGGGAGGGGAAGGAGAGGGCCTGGCAGGGGAAGCAGGGGGCCCAGGCAGGCGTCGGGCAGGGCAGCTAGTGGTGGTGGAAAACCAGAGGGCCTCCTCCTGGGGTTGCGCCTCCTCCTCCTGTTGACCCTCCAGGGAGGCCTGGGAATGTGCAGATGGACGGGGACACAGTGTCAGACTAACCCTGCCCCTGGTCCTGTCTGTGCGCTGCTCAGTCGCTCAGCCGTGCCCGACTCTTTGCAACCCCGTGGGCTGTAGCCCGCCAGGCTTATCTGTCCAGGGATTCTCCAGGCAAGAGTATGGAACAGGTTGCCATTCCCTCCTTTTCGGGATCTTCCTGCCCCGTGATCGAATCCCAGCCTCCCTGCATCTCCTGCTTTGGCAGGGGGACTCTCTACCACTCGGCCACCGGGAAAGTCGTCTTGGTCCCAGACGCAGACTCATTAGTGTCTTTCCTAAGCCAGGACTTTCAGTGGCAGGCGCTGAGGGGCAGGCCTGTGAGAGCAAAACCTCTTGTGGAGTGAGCCCAGCTGGCTGTCTAGCACCAGCTCTGAAACTCTACCTCTTGGTACAAAGCTACTCTGCCAGAGGAGGGTGTTTTTAATGTTAGGTGAAGTGGCGGCTGTGAAAAGATCTCAGAACATAATTGTTCTTAGTTGTAAGTAGAAGTGTTTGGTGGTTGGGCATGTCAGATACAGGGAAGACCCTGCTCCCTGATGTAGACAAGCCTCCTGCAGGGGTTCAGTGGGCGGCTCATCCTGGGTCTGTCTCCTTCATCCAAGGTCCCCAGGAGCATAGAAACCACACATCAAAAAAAAAAAAGCGTGCATAGGGAATTCCCTGCTGGTCCAGTCATGAGTAGCAGTTTCACTGCTGTGACCTGAGCTTAATTCCTGGTTGAGGAACTAAGATCCCCAACCAGGGGGTCTTCAGCCTGTGTGGCCTCAACTGTCTTGGTCCCTTGAATGCGTGCGTCCATGCTCGGTCATGTCTGACGATTTGAGACCCCATGCACTATACCCCGCCAGACTCCTCTGTCCTTGGGATCTCCTAGGCAAGAACTAGAGTGGGGTGTCATTTCATTCTCCACGGGATCTTCCTGACTCAGGAACTGGATCCCACATTGGCAGGCAGATTCTTATACAACGAGCCACCTGAGAAGCCCCCGGTATATGCCCGGGTTTAATACAAGAGGTAATAAACAGAAAGTGATATTAGTATGAGGTCAGAGCTGAGACAGGAAGCACGTGACTTCTGGAGAAGGGAAATCAGTCAAAAACCAGGCAACATTTGTTGAACCAGCAGCAGCCCAGGGAACAGTGGCTGCTGGGAGCTGGACCCCAGCCACCGTGTTTCCACGTCACGGCAGCACCGGTTAGCTGATACAGGTAAGGTGATGCCCCCTGCTTCCCTCTTGGCAGAGTGGAAAGGGCTTGAGATAGATTGTCAGTCAACACTTGAGTTCTTGTTCTTTCTCTCCCTGTCTCCCCATAAGCCCAGGGGCTGGAGTTGCTACAAAATTTCCTCTGGCTCCTTGGTCGATGCCTGAGGAGCTCGGTCAGCCATCCCTCTGAGTCCAACAGCCTATTTTATTGCTCGGTGGTTATTTCCTGGTTTTGTCCTTTCTGTTCCTCTGCTGCTCTCTCAACCACACCACCCTCTTAGAAGCCCGGAGCTGCCTTCCTGCCACGGACAACATGTGTCTAGGTCATCTGGACTAAGCTCAGAGCTGATGCTTAGGGGACAAGTATAGTCCCCAGTGTCTTGGGGGTCACACCTAACGTTCCTGATGAATCACATACAGTGAAATCCTACCTGGTTAGAAGGGACTTTCCTATCCTGTGGCTCATACTTCCAAGGAGTCTCTTCTTTCTAGATATGTAGGAATTCCTCTTTTCCCTTTGTATTCTTTCTGTAAAATTTAATATGTGACACATAATGAACACATCTATGTAACATGCATGTGCATTGCACAGTGAGGTAACCTAATGATCAGCCCTGACCTAACACTCAAGGGTGAACTACCACCAAACTCTCCATCTACCTGCTGTGCCACTCACCTCCCACCCAGACATCAATAACCTCCCTCCCAAAGTCTGTTGTTATTGTTCTCTTGATTCTTTCTTTAATTTAATGCTCACCCACAAGGGGAGGGGTAGAGGACAGAGGAGTATGTCCAGCTATCGCCTCCCAAACCTTCTTTCCAACTTGGAAGATCCCTCCCTTGTTGACCAAATGAAGTGTCCTGTGGGAGTCGGGCCTCCCCAGATTTGGCACTCATGTGCACACATCACACACACAATGAGCCCCGGGTGCCCGCCCCCACCCCACACAGGACCGTGCCAGGAGGACTAGGTAAGTCCCTCTTATCAGCTGACTCCTGGCTTCCACTACCCAACTTCTTGCAGACCTGTGGCCTTGGGAGCTGGCCTTCCTGTGACCTCCCCAAACCACTCAAATAAGGAGAGGAAATACGGTCATCAGCTTACAGAAGCCTGGGGGTTCCGGACTGCAGCTGCAAGTCCTCCCCCGCCGCCGGCCTGACCGGAGCCCTTCACCTCTCTGCAGGCAGTCCTCAGCTGTTCCCTCTGAGCCTGCGGACACCACCTGAGATGTCCCCTTTTGGTGGCTGGGGAACGCTCGCGGTCTTTCTCGCCCTGCTGTGCTGCCGAGGTGAGCCTGGGGGTCCAGACTGGGTGTGTTCCCCCAGATGTTAGGGGAGCCAGTTCCCTTGGTGTCATGTGGAGATGGGGGTCCTTGTCCCGAAGTCACTGAGGCTTTGAGCACAGCGCTGCCCGCCATGGGTGTAGGATGCTATGCAAGCCTGGTTTCCCCAGGACTCCATGACCCCGGGGCAGCCTATGGGGGACTGGCCTTCACACTTTGGGTTAAACAGGCCCCATAACTTCAGGGTGTGTGGATGTGGCAGGTTGTGGAGACTGATGGGAGACCAAGGAGGCTGGGGCTCAAGGGAGAGTGAGGGCATGTCCCAGCCGGTCTTCAGAGGTGGCCCAGCGGGCAACAGAGGTCAGAGGAGGGCATCGTCTTCTGCTGACCATCAGAGTACAAACGAAGCCCCTTCTGGTCGGGCCAGGGGACGGTGAAGGAGAATGCCTCCAGCTGTGAGCACTCTGTTTTGGAAACCCTGTCAGGTGCCTACATGACAACCATGCAGGAAAGGGATTACTAGCCCATTTGACAGATGGAGAAACTGAGGCTCAGAAAAGGAAAGCACTTTCCCCAAGGACACAGAGCTGGCAAACTCGGGATTCAAAGGCAGCTCTCTTTCTCTGCCTAGAGAATCTTTCTGTTTCCCCAGCTGAGGGCTAAGTAGGGGCGGGTAGATGTGGCGAGAACACAGGACACACCCCTGGCCCAGCTGGCTGAGATCAGTTCAGATTCCAGGCCTTCTTCTTTTCATGGGCTCCAGCCATCCTGGTGTCTTCTCCGCCAGGGCCTTGGCGCTGAGGGTTTTCTGGCCTCTGCAGACACCTGGCAGCCAAGCTCCCCCATTTCCTTCCTCCTTTCCTTAAATGTCACGATTTCCATGAAACCTGTTCTGAGCACAGTATTTAAGTGGCAGCCCCACACACTCCCTGTTTCCTTTCTTGGGCACTTCCCACCAATTGGCAGGCTGGCTAGTTCGCTTGTTGGTTACTGTGTCTCCTTCGCGCAGTGCGAGCTCCACAAGGGCGAACTTTGAACTTCTTCCATCTCTGAAGGCTCCGCAGAGCCTAGAACGGTGCCTGCCACACAGCCGGTGTTCTACAAGGATTTGCAAAAGAGAGGGAAGTAGTGAGGGAAGAGCCGAACTCATGGACATGGGCCTGAGAGGATACAATCCACCTCCAGTTCAGGGAGGTTTTAGCAGAGGAGGGGTCATTTGGGCAGGGGGCGAGTTTGAATATAATCTCCATGGGGATAGAAGATGTGCATGAAGAAGACTCACCTGGAGGGGACAAGCTGGAAGAGCATCAGGGGCAGGGAGACAGCTGGGGTGCATCCCCTTGGTCTAGACCAGAGGCAGTAATGTCTGAACAGAGGGAGGAGCAGAAGGGACCCGTTGATGAGACTGCACATCCTGGGCAGCCCCACTGGGCAGGATAGCTGGAGAGTCTGCTGAGCCTGTTTTTGTCCTTCTAGCGTCTGGTGTGAAGGCGTTTGAGGGGCCAGAGCATCTGATGGTGCGGTCTGGAGAGTTTCTGGTGATTAATTGTACTGCCAGTTGCATGGACCCCAAGAAACTTGTTCTGGAGACAGTCCTAAATAAGACTCTCCTAAAGAGCCAGACTCAGTGGAAGCTGTTCAAGGTCTACAACATCTCCAAGGATGAGAAGCTCCTGTGCAGTTTCATCTGCGCCGGCAAGCACGAGACGAAAGTTTTCGACATCACCGTGTTCTGTGAGTGTCGCCCGCGGGGCCCTGCTCCCCGAGGCCGGTGCCTGTGTCTGCAAACTCCCCAGGCGCTGTTCTGCCACTGCTCCTGGGCACTGTCCTACGGCACTTCCTCGGCCCCTGCATCCAGGCCACAGGCTCAGAATCTGCTCACCCCGCCCCTGGTCTCCCCGAACCCTGCCAGCAACCGGGAATTTGAGATTTGCTCAGAGGCAGACAATCCAAGCAAGGTTTAGACAAATCTAAAAGTCGTTTCCCACAGTCTCCTCCCAGCTGAGGAGCACACCCATCACCAGAACAACCTGCATCCCGTGACAATCAGCAGGGACCCCATCAGGAGGGCTGGCACAACCACCACTAACCCATTCACCTCCTGGAGAGAAGGTCGAGGTTTTATATCCCCCTGCGGGCCCTTTGCAAATGTGTGACCATCACACACACACACACACACACACACACACACACACACACACACACACACTTGCCCACTGGCCACAGAGACCATGGAGAGACCTGGGTTCTCCCGGAAGCTTGGCACCCAGGGTATTGCTCAGAACTGTCATCAGGGAGTCCAATGAGTATAAAGATGTCCAAAATCTACCATTTTATCCTGGGGTAATGGGGGTTAGGTATTTTAGTCCTAAATGAATCCAGACAGATGTCCTGGTGGTCCAGTGGCTGAGATTCAGCACTCCCAATGCAGGGGACCCGGGTTTGATCCCTGGTCACGGAACTAGATCCCACATAGCAAGCTACAGGCCTGGAACAGCCAAAGAAAGCAATCTTTTTTTTTTTTTTTTTAAAGGAAAGCCAGGGAACCATGGAGTTTAATAGCTAAGGGATAGAGATGATTTTAAACCTGATTCTGAAAACCAAGGGAGATCTGACTCTTGCCCCCACCCCTGAAGACCCTCACAATTCATGGCCCCATTCCAGTGAGCACTTCCTTCTAAGTCTCTCTCAACAAAACTCTCCAACTGTTTAATTTTTGAAATTTCTACTGAATTTATGGAGAGGAAAGAGACACAGCCAAAACTTTTATCTTTCTGGTTGACTGAACTGATTCTGAACCTTTTCTTTGTAGACACCAGGGCACCTCCATTCTTGTCCATTGCAGAGTCATCAGGTCCCTGAAACTACCACCCAGACATCCTTCACCCTGAACTGCTTCCCCCTTCCCGCCCCAGCCCGCTTCCTGAGGACACCATGGTCACAGGGGATGACCTGGGCTGGGTGGGGCCTGCTGGAGCGGCATCCCCATCCTGAGCAGACCTCCCTCCCGCTTTCCTGCAGACCCTCCAAAGCAAGTGCTGCTGACGCTGTGGCCCACCTCAGTGGCCGTAGGGATGCTGTTCACCCTCGAGTGCAGGGTCCCTGCCGTGGCGCCCCTCGAAGGCCTCACTGTCACCCTGCTCCGTGGTACTGAGATCTTGTACAATCAGACCTTTGTGGGGACAGCACCTTCCCCCCAAGATGCCGTGGTCAGCCACAACACCACAGCTCACAGGGAAGACGGCCACCATAACTTCTCATGTGAGGCCCAGATGGACCTGCGCTCTCGCGGTGGTGGCCTCGTCCACAGTGTCTCAGATCCCCAGAGGCTTGAAGTCAAAGGTGAGGGGGAGCCCACACATCAGGAGGGGGACATTCACCTTCAGCCCTCAGGGGACGAAACGCCTTCGTCCCACTCTGCCCGCTCTGGGGAAGCACTTGGGGAAATGACACTCAGTCCCTGGGTTCCCTGGAGCTCCTGGCGAGTTCCTAGCTTGGACCCTGACTAGTTGCTTGGTCATGAGTGAGCTTGGTGACCTTAACCAAGTCAAGCTCGTCTCTCTGGCCTTGACCCCTCTCTCCAATGATAAATTTGACCTGACTGACCTCTAAGGTCCCCAGGAGTCCCGCTTCTATGACCCTAGATGGTGAAGATCCTCTTTGTCTTCAGACAGTTTGGCCAAAACTCCCTCATCTCTGCCCAGGGAGGGGCTTGCCCTGGACCTCGCCACAGTGCAGACCATGAGGTCTGGCAGCGCATGGCAAGGGGACCATCTGAGTCCATCTGCCCTCATGGTCTCACAGAGGCCGGCTGGTGGCCTAGACCCTGCTCCTCCTTCCCTCCAGAGATGACACCATTTGCCACTCTATCCTGCAATGCAGAGTGACAGCAGGCTGCCCAGGGGTGGGTGGCTGGGTGACGGGTAGACAGCTGCCCCTCTGGAGCCTGGCACCTGGGACCAGAGGACTTCTGTGACCTCTACCCCTTCCCTCTCCAGAGCCCGAGCCCAACAACCAGATGCGGAATATCATCATCATTGTGATTCTGCTGGTGCTCTTGGTTGTGGCACTCGTCCTCCTGTGCTGGTACCAACATAAGACAGGTAACACCTAGAGCAAGCCGCTTGGAAGAGGCTGATAGGAGCCCCCCGGGCACAGCCCCTGTGAGCAGCGCGGCCACTGTCTCGGCGGCCACTGGACTCAGTGTGGCTCCTGAGGCTGTGGTCCCGGCCTGGGGAAGGACCAAGACAACAGCCTGAATACAAACACCTGGACTTAACCCCATGCCTTCGTGTCTCCTCCTGGGAATGGCCAGGAAGGGGAGCTACCAGGCCTGGCCGAACTTCTGTCTCCAAATGTGTCCTCAGCCTCCCTCTGCCCTCTCCTTCAGAGGCCTTCCTGAGCCCCAGCAAACGCAGACCCTGGTGTGCCCGCAGGCTGACCCGCCTGGGCACCAGGCACCCAGCTTCATCAGACCCTGAGTGACTCCTTCCTCCTGAGGGAGGGTGGCGAGCCCCGCCCTGGCCCAAAGGGACAGAGAGACACTCTGCTCCCACGTGGCCCTCCAGCACATGGCTGTGAAGTCTCTCTTCTGCCAGCAGAGCCAGCATCCAGGGGTGAGTGTGGGGTCCCAAATGGCTTGATTCCAGTAACCTCTCCACCTGGCCTCCCCCGCCACTCTGGGCCTGCCGATAGCCATGAAAACGAAAGCCGTCCTCGCCTCTTACCTCCAGTTCTGTTATTGGGCCAAATGAAGACCCCACAGCCCTGGTCACCCAGAGAGAGGAGGTCGAGGGAAGGCTCCGTCTCCCAGGCCTCTTCCAGCTGGGCAGCGATCAATGGGACAGGGTTGGACTTTCATGTGGTCTGGGGCCTGGATGGGGCTTGAAGGATCAGAGATCAGAGATCAGGTTTGTTCAAGGTCTCCATCTGGTGGAGACAACACTCATTCTCCCTGGGCAGAGGGCCTGGTTGGGCATGGGGGGGGTAAGAAGGGTTCCAGGTGTAGAAAGGGCTTGTTAGGCATGAGAGGGACACGGGGGCTACAGGGCTGCTTGCAGCTCCATGATGAAGCTGGCGGAGCTCCAGTCTGTTCTCATATCATAAGGCTTTTAGCATCGCAGTAGTGAGAGTTAATTCCTAGACAGGTTGAGAAGAAGTCTGGGGGTCCCCAAGGAGGAGAAAGGGGTCTGGAATTCTCAAAGAGGAAGAAAGAACATCTTTTTTTCTCTCCATTCCTTAGCCTTAGTCACATGGTACTGGTGGTTTAGTCGCTAAGTCATGTCTGACTCTTGTGACCCCATGGACTGTAGCCCGCCAGGCTCCTCTCTTGCCGGGGTTCAGCCCCGGTGGATCCAGGGAATTTGAAGCAGGGACAGCGTTGGCGAGGAAAGACTTATTTATTTATTAATATAAGATTAGATCAGGAAGAAATAGTATAGTAGAAAATTTAGGCAGAGAAAAGAGGCTGAATAACTTGGTTACATGGAAAGCCAATAACGGAACTCTACATTGGGCCACCGACGCCCGTTAGAATATTGGAGAGAGCCCTGCCTTGGGCTCTCTTACGGATCTTAGAAGCCGGGACAAGTAAGTAGACATGATGAGCCTTGACGTTCCAACGGAATTCAGCTGAAAAGGGGGAGAAAAGAATGACATGGGGAAGCCCAGCATCGGTGCAAGACTCCAAAAACTATTTTTCAAAATCAGCTTATATACCCCAAGTTGTACATAATGGAATATGCAGAGTTATGCAGGGGGCAGCAGTCCTGACCCTTTCTGTATATCTTGTTGCATACAAAAGGTCTCAGGTGATTTACATTATGTTCTGACCAGGAGGCTTGCTAACACTTTTGGATCTCTTTCTTAATGAATGTCAATCTCGTTTCCCCTGAAGTGTTTTTCTTTAATCTGCATCTCCTTAAAGCACTAAAGTTACATCTCTATAGAACAAAGGCACAGTGGGTTATAACAACGAAGGTACTTAACTCAAAGATCTAATGTTGCTACTTGGTTTTTCTATATACCAACTATATCAACAAATAAAAGATATGAAAATTTGGCAGCAAGTATTGGCTCAACAAATGGAACCTTTAATCAGTCCTACTCTAATGATTTTGACTCCTTAGAAGCCCCTACATTCCTAGGATGATTTAAGCTTCCTGTGCCTCCCGAACAATCACATGTGCAGCTGTACGAGTCCCGCAGGCAGGCTAGAAAGCCATCAGAGGAGTTTTTGGATTGAAACATCCTTTCAAATGCAGAAGACGAAAGCCTTGAGATGACTTTTTCCCAGAGAATATCAGAAGAGTGGCAAAGCAGAGTGCAGAGGCTGGCAGATCCTTATTTTGGGAAGTGGGGAGGGCTGGATGCTTAGGAAATGCCGTGGGGAACCTCTGAAGTTTGATCACGCCCCGCGTATGCCAGACTTCCTTCCACATGACCCTGTCACGGGCGGAATTCCTCACACTGGCTCCTGGCACTGTCCCTGAGATTCTCCAGGAAAGAAGCAAGAACACTGGAATTGGTTGCCATTTCCTTCTCCAGGGGATCTTTCTGACCAAGGAATTGAACCCAGGTCTCCTGCATTGCAGGCAGATTCTTTCCCAACTGAGCTATAAGGGACGTCCTTAGTCCCATAAAATGCTTTTTTCTTTAAGCCCAGGAACTGATGATTATAACAAACAACTCAGTTTAAACTCTGTGCTGAGGATTACATAACAACAAGGTAACCTGCTTGAGGGCAGTGGGCTAATTCTGTTCTCTTAAAATGTAAATTATGGGAATGGGTCTACCAAGATCTTTAAAACCTAAAGACATTCTTTTGATTTATTGTAATAACTAATTTAAAAGTCTATAACTCCCTTGCTAACATTAGTGAGAGGGGCACTCCCCATTCCCTTCTGATGTCTACGTCAGGAGCTTTCTCTGTGCTTTCCATACTTGAATAAAACTCTGCCACACAAAAGCTCTTGAGGGATCAAGCCTGGTCTCTGGTCCCTAAGCTAAATCTTTGGAGATCACGAGTCTGACACCGTTCACTGTAAGCTATCAGTAGTCTGGGGGAGTGGCACCCTCACTGTGACTACCCCCCTGCCTCAGTGGACCCCAAGGAAGAAAAGTTAAGGGGACAGAACCTTGTCTGTGGTGATGATATTGTTAGGACCACACAGCCTCATTAATGCCATGACAGGCCTATATGAGATGTACTAGGCCAAAGAGAAATCCCTGAGTCTTCTGTGGGGTCTTCCGGAATGACATGATGAAGACCCAATCAGGAAAATAACTCCACCTATTCACGATATGAGCCAATCCTCACGAGACACAAAACCCTAAATTCGTGCACACACATTGTATAACCAATCAGCTCATGCCAAATATCTGTCTTTGTCTTAAACCTATAAATAATCCTGTAATTCTGGGCTCGGGGCCCTCTTGCTTCACTCCGCTGCGTTGGATATGGCAGAGTGCCCTAACTCGAGTTAGCAATAAACTCCCTTCTTGCCTTTGCATTGCCGTGGTGGACTTGTTCTCTCAGTCTATTTGGAGACTTGGGCTCCGAGCATAACAGATATGAGATCACCCCCACCACCCCAGGGCACGTGGCCCTTCCAGCATTCTGTTCTATCCCTTGGCCTAGGTCCTGCTGACCACCCACCAGGTCCCTATATGAAACTGGGCATACATGTGTACCCACAGTTCCCATGGCACTGGTGGGTGGGGGTGGGGGCACGGCTCTGCTGAGATGGAGAAGAGAAAAGAGATCCCCCAAGAGAGTTCCTGGGGTGGCCTCAGCAATTTCACCCACAGGTCTCCCCACACCACCCCTGGCCCCTGGCTACCTCTTGCAACCCCAGGGCAAGGCCTTGACAGCACCCAGACACCCACCCTCACTGAAACTCCCCTCTTCTCAGATGCTGGATGGCGGTGCTGAGCCTTAGTCGAGTCCTGCAAGCAGGGTTGGAGTAGGGGAGGAGAAGGAGAGGGCCTGGCAGGGGAGCAGGGGGCCCAGGCAGGCGTCGGGCAGGGCAGCTAGTGGTGGTGGAAAACCAGAGGGCCTCCTCCTGGGGTTGCCCCTCCTCCTCCTGTTGACCCTCCAGGGAGGCCTAGGAATGTGCAGATGGACGGGGACACAGTGTCAGACTCCCCCTGCCCCTGGTCCTGTCTGTGCGCTGCTCAGGCGCTCAGTTGTGCCCGACTCTTTGCAACCCCGTGGGCTGTAGCCCGCCAGGCTTATCTGTCCAGGGATTCTCCAGGCAAGAGTATGGAACAGGTTGCCATTCCCTCCTCTGGGGATCTTCCTGCCCTGTGGTCGAACCCCAGCCTCCTGCATCTCCTGCTTTGACAGGTGGACTCTTTACCACTCGGCCACCGGGAAAGCCGTCTTGGTCCCAGACGCAGACTCATTAGTGTCTTTCCTAAGCCAGGACTTCCAGTGGCAGGCGCTGAGGGCAGGCCTGTGAGAGCAAAACCTCTGCTTGTGGGTGAGCCCAGCTGGCTGTCTAGCACCAGCTCTGAAGCTCTGCCTCTTGGTACAAAGCTACTCTGCCAGAGGAGGGTGTTTTTAATTGTTAGGAGAAGTGGCGGCTGTGAAAAGATTTCAGAACACAATTGTTCTTAGTTGTAAGTAGAAGTGTTTGGTGGTTGGGCATGTCAGATACAGGAAGACCCTGCTCCCTGATGTAGACAAGCCTCCTGCGGGGGTTCAGTGGGCGGCTCATCCTGGGTCTGTCTCCTTCATCCAAGGCCCCCAGGAGCACAGAAACCACACATCAGAAAAAAAAAAAAAAAGCAAAACATGCAGAGGGAATTCCCTGCTGGTAGAGTCATGAGTAGCACTTTCACTGCTGTGACGCGAGCTTAATTACTGGTTGAGGAACTAAGATCCCCAACCAGGGGGTTTCAGCTTGTGTGGCCTCAACTGTCTTGGTCCCTTGAATGCGTGCGTCCATGCTCGGTCATGTCTGACTCTTTGGGACCCCATGCACTATACCCCGCCAGACTCCTCTGTCCTTGGGATCTCCCAGGCAAGAAAGCTGGAGTGGGGTGTCATTTCATTCTCCACGGGATCTTCCAGACTCAGGAATTGGCTCCCACATTGGCAGGTGGATCCTTAAACTATAAGCCACTTGGAAGCCCCAGTGTATATTTACCGGGGTTTAAAACAAGAGATAATAAACAGAAAGTGTTGTTAGTATGAGGTCAGAGCTGAGACAGGAAGCACGTGACTTCTGAGAAGGGAAATCAGTCAAAAACCAGACAACACTAGTTGAACCAGCAGCAGCCCAGGGAACAGCGGCTGCTGGAGATGGATCCTGGCCACCCTGTTTCCCCATCACAGCAGCACCCGTTAGCTGATACAGGTAAGGTGGTGCTCCCTGCTTCCCTCTTGGCAGAGTGGAAAGGGCTTGGGATAGACTGTCAATCAACACTTGAGTTCTTGTTCGTTCTCTCCCTGTCTCTCTGTAAGCCCAGGGGCTGGAGTTGCTACAAAATTTCCTCCGGCTCCTTGGTCGTTGGATGAGGAGCTCTGAGTCCAATAGCCTATTGCTCGGTGGTTATTTCTTGTTTTTGTCCTTTCTCTTCCTCTCCTGCTCTGTCCACCACACCACCCTCTTAGAAGCCTGGGCTGCCTTCCCACCATGGCCCACCTGTGTCCAGTTCATCTGGACTAAGCTCAGAGCTGATGCTTAGGGGACAAGTATAGTCCCCAGTGTGTGAGGTCACACCCAAGGTTCCTGATGAATCCCATTCAGTAAAATGCTAACTGGTAAGAAGGGACTTTCCTATCCTATGGCTCATACTTCCAAGGAGTCTCTTCTTTCTAGATATGTAGGAATTTCTCTTTCCCTTTGTATTCTTTTTGTAAAATTTAATATATGACACATAATGAACACATCTATGTAACATGCACGTGCATTGCACAGTAAGATAACCTAACGATCAGCCCTGAACCCAACACTCAAGGATGAACTACCACCAAACTCTCCATCTACCTGCTGTGCCACTCGCCTCCCACCCAGACATCAATAACCTCCCACCCAAAGAGTGTTGTTATTGTTCTCTTGATTATTTTAATTTAGTGATTCATCACATCCATTTATTTTCATTTTATGAACTAGTTGTAGAACCTATTCTATGTGCCAGCTACTGTTTTGAATACTTTTAAATATTGTCATTTGAATAGTTTAATCCACACACCATTCCCATAAGGAATGCGCTATGGTTAATCCCATTTTACAGAAGAGAAAACTGAGACTCACAGAGATTAAAGTGACTTGCTCAGGGTCATACAGAAGAAGAATGGGACGGTCTTCCGGTTCTAGTGCAAGAGTTTCTCTAGGGCATATATCTAAGGGTAGAATTGTGGGTTATAGGATAAAACACTATTCAGCATTAGAAGATAATGCCTCATTATTTCTCAGAGAACCAAAATACACTCTCACCAGCAATATACCAGTTCCTATTGACCCACGGCCTCTCCAACAATCGGTCATGTTGACTTTCTTAGCTTCTGCCATTCTAGTAGATAAAAAGTGGTTCCTCATTGTGGTTTTAATTTCCCCAGCTCTTACTGAGTTAAAGCATCTTTTCATTAGTTGAGACATTTTGGTTTCTTTGAATTGTTCATCATGTCTTTAATATACTTACTAGCAGTAGTGATCTTGAGGTCTTGCTTAGGAAATCGTTCCTTGCCCTAAGGACGTAAACATACTCTCCTGTATTTTCTTACGGATTTTCCTGGTGGCTCAGCTGTAAAGAATCTGCCTGCAATGTAGCAGCCACTGCAGGAGGGGAGGATTTGACCTCTGGGTGAGGAAGCTCTCCTGAAGTAGGAAATGGCAACCCACTCCAGCATTCTTGCCTGGGAATTCCCATGGGCAGTGGAACCTGGCAGTCTACAGTCCACTGGGTCGCAGAGTTGGACACGACTGAGTGACTAAGTATATATTGTCTTATAAAAGTTTTTAAAGTGTTCTTTGACATGTAAATCTTTAAATTAGATAGAATTGATTTCTTCATTCCAGGTGAGGAGTGAAGGGATACATCCTTCCCAATGAACAGAGCAATGTAGGGATACATTTCTCATCTTTTTTCTCCATATAGTTAACCAGTTGATCGAGCATCATTCATTTATATATCCTTCTTCCACCCAGGGATCCACAGTGCCATTTTTGTCAGGTGTGTGAGTTTCACGCAAGACTATTTCTGGTCACTTTTTCACTGTTCCATTGGTTAATTTGCCTACATCAACACTAAAATTATATATTATAGTAAGTCTTCATATCTAGTAGGGCAAATCCCCTCATTTTATTCTTCTTTAGGGGTGTCTTGGTCCTTTTGTTCTTTCCATATAAGGTTTAGAATCACCTTTTGTTTTCCATGAAATCCCTTATTTGGATCCATTGAAACTGCATTAAATCGGTAGGAAGAGAACTGTCCTCTTTATAATATTGAACACCTTAGTCATGAACATGGGCGGGTCTACATTTATTTAAATTGTGTCTAATGTCTTTCAATTGTGTTTCATGCCTTTCTCACCATAGGTCTCATATTCTGCTGTCTTCTTCTTTCTGAATATGTGTTACTTCTGTCTTTTGCTACTATACATAGTGTGCTTTTTAAACTGCTTTTCTTTCCTGGATACTCCATGCAGCACGCAGAACTTCCCTGACCAGGGACCAAACCTCTGGCCCCTGCAGTGTAAGTGCAGAGTCTTGACCACTGGACCACCAGGGAACCCCTAAATTACATTTTTGTATGTTACTGTTAGATGCAAAAGCAGTTTCTTTTTAGATATTGATCTTACAGCTAGCTCTCTTGCTAAAATCTCTGATTATTGTGAATCATTCGTCTGATCATTCATTGGAATGTTCTATCTGGGCAACCATATCATATGAAAGCACTGATGATTTTGCTCTTTTCCCATCCCTAGGCCTTTAATTTCTTTTTCTTGTCTTACTATATTGTCTAGGACCTCTGGTAAAATGTTAACATAGAAGCAAAGACAGGGGGCATCCTTGTTTGGTTCTAGATTTTAAAGGAAATGCTCTTAGGATTTACTCATTAAAAAAAATAATACAGATATTTAAAAATAATAGTACATATGCAAACTTTTTCTAAGTTTCCTTTGTCATGTTAAGAATATTTCCTTCTAGTCTGCTAAGAGATTTTATCATGAAAGAATATTGAATGTCATCTTTTTTTTTTTCTAGATCTGTTAAGATGATCATATGTTAAGATGATCATATTTTCTGCTTAAATCTGTAACATAAGTGTTTAGTTTGGACTCCTTCAAAGTAGAGCCTGCAACAAGGACTTCAGTTCAGGTAGATTACTTAATTAATGAGGCCAGGAAGGAGGGAGTGAAGGAATAAGACAGGAACAGGGGAGAGAAAGCCAACAGAAGACGCATAGCTGATGCTGCAGGGGTAAGCAAAGGGAGCTCAAGCCTCAGAATCTCTGATAGGTCTACAGGATGCTGGCTAGAACTGCCTCCCCAAAAGAAAGAGGCTGGAACACGTTTCTCCTAGCTCTTGGTTGAGGGTTTCGTGTTAGGGAACTTGACAGTCCTAGGCTTCTAAGAAACACTAACAGGTATCTAAGTGACTCCTGAACCATTGAAGAAGACCCTGAGGCAAAAAAGCAAAACAGAAACATGGTATAAACTTGAGGTGGGGTCATAAGATGAGTCTCAGGTTGCAGGAAATTATCTGCTATAAACACAGATGAGTTCAGAGGAGGGCAGAAGTATTGCGACATAAAGCACCGCAGTTCAGTATTCCCAACAGTACTAAATGACATTTGCCGCTCTCTCTTCTATCGTGCGACCAACTTTTCATAGCTAAGCCTAACTTGGATATGATGTCTCATATTTTTAATACACGCCTAGATTTGGTCTGTTTGTATTTTTATTTTGCCTTTGTATTCATGAGTGACACTGGCTTCTAAGTTTTCTATTTCAACCTAGTCTTGTCTCATTTTGGTAGTAAGTTTACTCTGGCCTCTTAGAAAGAGCGTGTTCCTGCTATTTTCATTCTCAGAAAGAGTTTTTGTAAGATTAGAATTATCCCCACTTAAACTTCTGTAATGCTATGTAGACTTGATATTTTCTTTGTGGCGAGATTTCAAATTATGGATGTAATTCCTATAATAGTTGTAGAACTATTCAGGCTTTCTATTTCTTCTTCAATCAAGTTAGGTACTTTTTGCGTGTCCGCAAAGACTCGGGCACGACTGAGCGACTACACTGAACTGACTTTTTGGTGTCATATTTCTTGGAATAAATGATTTATAAGTTTTTAAATTTTAAGCTTATTGAAGATTTACAATGTTGTGTAAATTAATTTTCAATTATGGTAAAATACACCTAACACAAAATACACCCCTTAACTGTTTTTAAATGTACATTTGTTTGTGATACATTCACATTTTTTTCATGAGGGATCTCAAAACGTTTTTATCTTGCAAAACTGAAGGTCTATACCCATTAAACAAACAACACCATTTCCCCCTGCCCCCAGGCCCTGGCAACCACTGTTCTGCTTTCTGTTTCTATGAATCTGTAGTCTTCTTCTTTTGTGAATTGCAAGATACATTACTTTAAATTTTTAGACTGGCTTATGAAATACAGTATTATGTAACCTTCAGGTGTGCTACACAGTGGTTTGGTATTTGCATACATTATGCAGTTATCACCACAATAAGTCTAGTATCCACCTGCTTCCATACAAAATTATTCCAATATTACTGACCATATTGCTAATGCTGTATTACTTCCCAATGGCTTACTCTGTTATTGGTGCTTTGCACCTCTTAATCCCATTCATCTATTTTGGACGCTGCTCAGCCCTTTCTTTCCAGCAACCACCCATTTGTTCTCTATACGTAGGAGCCTGGTTTTGGTTTTGTCTTGGTTTTCAGATCCTGCATATATGTGAGATCATATGGTATTTGTCTTTCTCTGTCTGAGTCATTGCACTTGGCATAATACCCTCAACGGACGTGTTGTTGAAAATGGTAAGAATTCATTCTTTATGGCTGAATAATATTCCGTTGTGTAGCTATACCAAATGCATCTTTACTCACGCATCTATGGATGAACATTCTCATGACTCTGGTGCACATATATGTCATTGAATTCGTGCTTTTGTTTTTCAGGAGAATACCCAGAAGTGAAATTGCTGGATCATACAGCAGTTCTATTTTTAATTTTTGAGGCCCTTCTACCGTTTCTCCACAGCATTTGCACCAATTTACAATCCCACCAAGAGGACACGAGGCTCCCTTTCCCCCACAGCCTTGCCAGTGTTTTTAGTTGTTGTCTTTGATAATAACCATTCTGACAGTGGTGGGGTGATGTCTCACTGTGGTTTTGATGTGCTTTTCCCTCATGATGAATGATGTTGAGCATCTTTTCACATTTGCTTCATTATTCATAATAGAGAGATGTTGCATTGAAATTTCTTGGTATGATGATGGTTTTTGTCTCTTTGTTGTTCCTTCAAGCTAAGTGCTTACAAATTTACAACAATTATAATTTCTGTATGAACTGACCATTTAACCGAGATACTCAATGTATCCCTAATAAATATTTTTTGTCTTAAAATTCCTTTTTCTTTGATATGAATAGACCTTTCCTAGCTTTTCTTTTGGTTAGCTTTTGCCTGGTATATCTTTTTTCATTCTACCATTCCACACTCTTATTCATTCGATGTGTCTCATAAACAATGTCGAACTGGGTTTGTGTTCTAAATATTCTAAAGGGTAATCCGAGGAACTTCCCTGGAGGTCCAGTGGCTAAGACTTCCAGCTCCCAGTGCATGGGGTCTGGGTTCCATGCCTGGTCAGGGAACTGGATCCCACCTGCCAGAACTAAGACTTGGTGCGGCCAAGTAAATACATATTTTAAAAATGTAATTTGAAATAAAACTTTAGAAATGACCGAGTAAATGACTTCCTCTAAACCTGCTAAAAATTGAGTTTAAAAACCTGCAGTTTCTATATTTTGGCCATGCCACGTGCATATGGAATGCCATATGGAATGTTAGTTCCCCAGAGCAGGGAGCAAACACTTGGAAGCAGAGTCTGAACGACTGGACCTGAGGGAAGTCATGAAAGCCTGCATGTTCAGCACCAACCCATAGCTGGCCAGCACCCCTGACCCAGGAGGCTGCCTTCCGAGGTGCTGTGTTTGAGGTTTTTCTGTTGCTGCTGTTTAGCCTCTAATTCGTGCCGACGCTTTCAGCCCCATGGACATTAACACACCAGCTCCTCTGTCCTCCACTGTCTCCATGTTTTTAGTAGACTTCTTTTTAGAAGAGCAGTTTTAGCCTTAGAGAAAAACTTAGGGGAAGAGGAGACTTGCCACGTACCTCCTGTCCCCACACATGCACAGCCTCTCCTGTTACCAACATCCCCCCACCAGAGTGGCCCATTTCTTATGACTGATGAACCTGCACTGACACGTCATTATCAGCCAAAGACCACCGTCGACATTACGGTTCAGTCTTGGTGTGCACATTCCAAGGGTGTGGGCAAGTGTGTACTGACACGGATGCGCCCTTGTAGCAGCAAACAGAGCAGCTTCTCCGTCCTAAAGTCCTCTCTGCTCTTTCAGTCCGTGTCTCCCTCCCTAAAATCCCTGGCAACCACCAAATCTCCAACCAAACGCTCCTCATTCCTAAATTCCCACCGCAGTTCCATCACCAAATATCCTTGTGATTTAGGCAAGTTATTAATTCACCTGAGCCCTGAACTTCCCCAGATGCCACAATCAACATTGATAGATTTGGTGTGATAATGAGACAATGTATTAAAACCTTGACTTAGTCCCTAACAGAGAATAGGCATCAGGAAATGCTAGTTTTCTTTTCCTTCCTCCTTGAATTAGTAACGTGAAATCACATTTAGCTAAGAAAAGAGACAAGAAAGTGCCTGGGGACCCTGTGCATCACCAGAAATCTAAAACGGGAGGGGGGCCAGAGGAAGGAGGAGAATGTCCAGGTATCGCCTCCCAAACTCTCTTTCCAACTTGGAAAGTCCCTCCTTTGTTGACACCAATAAAGTGTCCTATGGGAGTTGGGGCTCCCCCAGATTTGGCGCACATGTGCACACATCACACACACATGAGCCCCGGGTGCCCGCCCCTCCCCACACAGGACCGTGCCAGGAGGACTAGGTAAGCCCCACTTATCAGCTGACTCCTGGCTTCCTCTGCCCAACTTCTTGCAGACCAGTTGCCTTGGGAGCTGGCCTTCCACGTGGCCTGCCCAAGACCACTCAGATAATGAGAGGAAATACGGTCATCAGCTAACAGAAGGCTGGGGGTTCCGGACTGCAGCTGCAAGTCCTCCCCACTGCTTGCCTGACCGGAGCCCTTCACCTCTCTGCAGGCAGTCCTCAGCTGTTCCCTGTGAGCCTGTGGACGCCACCCGAGATGTCCCCTTTTGGTGGCTGGGGAACGCTCGCAGTCTTTCTCGCCCTGCTGTGCTGCCGAGGTGAGCCTGGGGATCCAGACTGGGTGTGTGCCAGCAGGAGATTAGGGTGCCTGTTTCCCTGGTGGCATGTGGAGATGGGGGTCCTTGTCCCGAAGTCACTGAAGCTTTGAGCACAGCGCTGCCTGGTTACCCCAGGACCCCATGACGCCGGGTCAGCCTATAGGGGACCTGGCCTTCACACTTTGGGTTAAACAGGCCCCATAACTTCAGGGTGTGTGGATGTGGCAAGTTGTGGAGACTGATGGGAGACCCAGGAGGCTGGGGCTCAAGGGAGAGTGAGAGCATGTCCCAGCCGGTCTGCAGAGGTGGCCCAATGGGCAGCAGAGGTCAGAGGACGGCATCGTCTTCTGCTGACCATCAAAGTGCAGACAAAGCCCTTTCTGGGCTGGCCAGGGGACGGTGAAGGAGAATGCCTCCAGCTGTGAGCACTCTGTTTTGGAAAACCTGTCAGGTGCCTACATGACAACCATGCAGGAAAGGGATTACTAGCCCATTTGACAGATGGAGAAACTGAGGCTCAGAAAAGGAAAGCACTTTCCCCAAGGACACAGAGCTGGCAAACTCGGGATTCAAAGGCAGCTCTCTCTCTCTCCCTAGAGAACCTTTCTCTTTCCCCAGCTGAGGGCAAGGTGGGGGTGGGTGGGTGTGGCGGGAACATAGGACAGAGCACAGGCCCAGCTGGCCGAGATCAGTTCAGATTCCAGGCCTTCTTCCTCTCTGGGCTCCAGCCATCCTGGTGTCTTCTCCGTTAGGGTCTTGGCGCTGGGGTTTTCTGCTCTCCGCAGACACCTGGCAGCCAAGCTCCCCCATTTCCTTCCTCCTTCCTCAAATGTCACTATTTCCGTGAAACCTGTTCTGAGCACAGTATTTAACATGGCAGCCCCACCCACTCCCTGTTTCCTTTCTTGGGCACTTCCCACCAACTGGCAGGCTGGCTAGTTCGCTTGTTGGTTACTCAGTCACCTTCACGGCTGCGCGAGCTCCACATGGGCGAGCTTTGAACTCCTTCCGTCTCTGAGGGCTCTGCAGAGCCTAGAACGGTGCCTGCCACACAGCCGGTGTTCTACAAGGATTGCAGAAGAGAGGGAAGGAGTGAGGGAGGAGCTGAACTCATGGACACGGGCCTGAGAGGACACGATCCACCTTGTGTTAAGGGAAATTTTAGCAGAGGAGGGGTCATTTGGGCTGGAGGCGAGTTTGAATAAAATCTCCATGGGGATAGAAGATGTGCCTGAGGAAGACTCACCTGGAGGGGACAAGCTGGAAGAGTAGTCAGGGGCAGGGAGACAGCTGGGGCACATCCCCTTGGTCTAGACCAGAGGCAGTAATGTTTGAACAGAGGGAGGAGCAGAAGGGACCCTTGATGAGACTGCACATCGTGGGCACCCCCCGCCGGGCAGGGCAGCAGGCGAGTCTGCTGAGAGTGTTTTCTGTCCTTCCAGGGTCTGGTGTGAAGGCGTTCAAGGGGCCAGAACATCTGATGGTGGGGTCTGGAGAGTTTCAGTTCATTAATTGTACTGCCAGTTGCACGGACCCCAAGAAACTAGTTCTGGAGACAGACCTAAACAAGACTATCCTGGAGAGCCAGGCTCAGTGGAAACTGTTCAAGGTCTACAACATCTCCGAGAACGTGGAGCTCATGTGCAGTTTCATCTGCGCCGGCAGGCAGGAGACGAAAGTTTTCAACATCACCGTGTTCTGTGAGTGTCGCCCAGGGCCCTGCTCCCCGAGGCCGGACCCTGTGTCTGCAAACCCACCCAGCGCTGCTCTGCCACTGCCCCTGGGCAGTGTCCTCGGAACCTCCCGGGCTCCTGCATCCAGGCCATAGGCTCAGAATCTGCTCACACCCTCCCCTGGCCTCCCTGAACCCTGCCTGCAACTGGAATTTTGAGATTTGCTCAGAGGCAAACAATCCAAGCAAGGTTTAGACAAATCTATAAGTCATTTCAACAGTTTCCTCCCAGCTGGGGAGCACCCCGATCACCAGAATACCCTGCATCATGTGACAAGAAGCAGGGACCCCATCAGGAGGGCTGGCACAACCACAACTAACCCATTCACCTCCTGGAGAGAAGGTCGAGGTTTTATATCCCCCTGAGGGCCCTTTGCAAATGTGTGACCATCATACACACACACACCTGCCCACAGGCCACAGAGACCATGGAGAGATCGGGGTTCTCCCAGAATTTCGGCACCCAGGGTATCGCTCAGAACTGTCATCAGTGGGTCAAATGAGTATAAAGATGCCCAAAACCTACCATATTATCCTGGGGTAATGGGGGCTAGGTATTCTAGTTCAAAAATGAACCTAGACAGTGTCCAGTGATCCAGTGGCTGAGACTCAGCACTCCCAAGGCAGGGGACCCAGGTTTGATCCCTGGTCAGGTAACTAGATCCCACATAGCACAGCTAAGGCCTGGCACAACCAAAGAAATGAATTTTTTTTTTTTTTTTTAAGGAAACCCTTGGAACCATGGAGTTTAATAGCTAAGGGATATAGTTTTAAACCTGATCCTGAAAACCAAGGGAGATCTGACTCTTGCCCCCACCCCTGAAGACCCTCACAATTCATGGCCCTATTCGAGTGAGCACTCCCTTCTAAGTCTCTCTCAACAAAACTCTCCAACTGTTGAATATTTGAAATTTCTATTGAATTTATGGAGAGGAAAGAGACAAAGCCAAATCTTTTTTTCTAGTTGACTGAACTGATTCTGAACCTTTTTTGTAGACACCAGGGCACCTCCATTCTTGTCCATTGCAGAGTCATCAGGTCCCTGAAACTACCACCCAGACATCGTTCTCCCTGAACTTCTTCCTCCTTCCTACCCCAGCCCACTTCCTGAGGACACGGTGGTCACAGGGGATGGTCTGGGCTGGGTGGGAGCCTGCCGGAGCGGCATCCCCATCCTGACAGGCCTCCCTCTCGCTTTCCTGCAGACCCTCCAAAGCAAGTGCTGCTGACGCTGTGGCCCACCTCAGTGGCCGTAGGGACACTGTTCACCCTGGAGTGCAGGGTCCCCGCCGTGGCGCCCTCGAAGGCCTCACTGTCACCCTGCTCCGTGGTACTGAGATCTTGTACAATCAGACCTTTGTGGGGACAGCACCTTCCCCCAAGATGCCGTGGTCAGCCACAACACCACAGCTCACAGGGAAGACGGCCACCATAACTTCTCATGCGAGGCCCAGATGGACCTGCGCTCTCGCGGCGGTGGCCTCGTCCACAGCGTCTCAGATCCCCAGAGGCTTGAAGTCAAAGGTGAGGGGGAGCACACGGATCAGGTCAGGGGACATTCATTTTCAGCCCCTCAGGGGAAGAAAACTGCTTTGCCCCACTCTCTGCCAGCTCAGGGGAGGCACTCGGGGAAACGACACTTGGTCCCTGGGTTCCCTGGAGCTCCTGGTGAGTTCCTAGCTTGGACCCTGACTAGTTGCTTGGTCATGAGTGAGCTGGGTGACCTTAACCAAGTCAAGCTCGTCTCTCTGGCCTTGACCCCTCTCTCTAATGATAAATTTGACCTGACTGACCTCTAAGTTCCCCAGGAGTCCTGCTTCTATGACCCTAGATGGTCAAGATCCTCTTTGTCTTCAGACAGTATTGCCAAAGCTCCCTCATCTCTGCCCAGGGAGGGGCTTGGCCTGGACCTCGCCACAGTGCAGACCGTGAGGTCTGGCAGCGCATGGCAAGGGGACCGTCTGAGTCCATCTGCCCTCATGGTCTCACAGAGGCTGGCTGGTGGCCCGGATCTTGGTCCTCCTTCCCTCCAGTGATGACACCATTTGCTACTCATCCCTGCAATGCAGAGTGACAGCAGGCTGCCCAGGGGTGGTGGCTGGGTGACGGGTAGACAGCTGTCCCTCTGGAGCCTGGCACCTGGGACCAGAGGACTTCTGTGACCTCTACCCTTTCCCTCCCCAGAGCCCGAGCCCAACAACCAGATGGTGATCATCATCGCGGTCGTGATAGTGCTGCTGCTCTTGTTTGTGACACTCGTCTTCCTGTGCTTTGTCTTCAGCCAGAAGTGGCACCGGGGGCGGACAGGTCATTACAGTGTGCACGCCACTTGGAGGAGGCTGATAGAGAGCCACCGGGCACAGACCCTGTAAGCAGCATGGCCACTCTCAAGGCGGCCACTGAACTCAGTGTGGCTCCTTAGGCTGCGGTCCAGGCCTGGGGAGGGACCATGTGAAGCAGCCTGAATACAAACACCCGGACTTAACCCCGTGCCTTCGTGTCTCCTCCTGGGAATGGCCAGGAAGGGAAGCCACCAGGCCTGGCTGAACTTCTGTCTCCAAATGTCTTCTAGCCTCCCTCCGCCCTCTCCTTCAGAGGCCTTCCTGAGCCCCAGCAAACCCAGGCCCTGGTGTGCCCCCAGGCCGACCTGCCCGGGTACCAGGAACCCAGCCTCAAGGGACCCTGAGTGACTCCTTCCTCCTGAGACCCGCCCTGGCCCAGAGGGGCAGAGGGACACTCTGCTCCCACGTGGCCCTCCAGGACATGGCTCTGCCTTCTCTCCTGCCAACAGAGCCAGCATCCAGGGGTGAGTGTGGGGGCCCCAATGGCTTGGCTCCAGGAACCTCCCCACCAGGCCTCCCCTGCCTCTCTGGGCCTTCCGAGAGCCATGGAAACGAAAGCCGTGCTCACCTCTTACCTCCAGTTCTGTTATTGGGCCAAATGGAGACCCTGCAGCCCTGGTACCCAGAGAGAGGGGAAGGGGAGGAGGGTCGAGGGAGGGCTCTGTCTCCCAGGCCTCTGCTAGCCGGGCAGCGATCAATGGGATAGGGTTGGCCTTTCATGTGGCTTCTGGGGCCTGGACGGGGCTCTAAGGGGCTCTCACCACGGATCAGATATCAGGTTGGTTCAACGTCTCCGTGTGATGAAGATGGGACTCGTTCACCCTGAGGAGAGGGCCTGGCTGGGGATGGGGATGGTAAAAAGGGTTTCCAGGTATAGAAAGGGGTTGTTAGGCATGAGATGGACATGGGGGCTCCAGGGCGGCTGTTTCCAAATCTTCAGTGAAGCTGGCCTGGCCCCAGGGCTGCTGTCTGTCCTCATTATGGGCTCTCAGCATCGTAATAGTCTGGGGGGAGAAGCATCCTCACCATGACTGCCCCCGCCTCAGTGGGCCCCAAGGAAGAGTTAAGGGGACAGACCCGCTTAGTGATGACAATACGACATGCCCCCCACCTCGGGGCACCTGGCCCTCCCCGCCTTTGGATCCGCCCCCTTGGCCTAGGGACCACCAGGTCCCTACCTGAAGCGGGAGGTACATCTGCACCCACAGTTCCCGTGGCACTGGGCGGTGGGGGTGGGGGGCACCGCTCTCCTTAGATGGGGAAGGGAAAAGAAACCCCCCATCAGAGTTCTCAGAGTGGCCTCTGCAACTTGACCCACAAGTCTCTCCACCCCACCCACAGACCCTGGCCAGTTCTTCCACCCCTGGAACAAAGCCTTGGCAGCACCCAGACCCCCAGCCTCACTTACAACACCCTTTTTCCATGCACAGGAGGGTGGTGCTGAATCTCAGCTGAATCCTGCACGCGGGGCTGGTGTAGGGGAGGGGAAAGGAGAGGGCCTGGCCAGGAGAGCAGGGGGCCCAGGGCAGGCATGGTGCAGGGCAGGTAGTGGTGGTGGAAAACCAGAGGCCCCTCCTCCTGGGGTTCCATCTCCTCCTGCTGTTGAACCTCCAGGGAGACCTGGGGATTGTGCAAGATGGGAAGGGAGACAATACAGCGTCAGATTCTCCCTGCCCCTGGTCCTCCATTCCTATGAATTATTTCTTCCAGATTACACAGCTCAAAATGGCTACTGTTTTTTGAGCATTTAAGACAAGCAAGCAAGCACTTTGGAGACATTTATTCCTTATTCTGCAGGTGGGAAAACTGAGGCTCACAGGTTAAGCAGCTTTTCTAAGGTTACCCAGCTCCTAAGTGGCCAAGCAGGGACTGGAAGGATCCAAATATGGCTCCAGAGCTGTGCCCAGGAGTCCCACTGGCCTCACCCTGTTACCGATCCAGGGTCATTGGACTCTTTAATGGACAAGGGATAGGCTACCCACTCCAGGATTCTTGGGCTTCCCTGGTGGCTCAGCTGGTAAAAATCCTCCTGCAGTGTGGGAGACTTGGATTCGATCCCTGGGTTGGGAAGATCCCCTGGAGAAGGGAACGGCTACCCACTCCAATATTCTGGCATGGAGAATTCCATGGACTATATAGTCCATGGGGTCACAAAGAGTTGGATACAACTCTTTAATCAATAGATTTTAATAAGAAGCCAGCCAAGGAATTCAAGCTGATAATTCACTGGGCCTCAAGCCGCATCAGAGAGTGAGAATGAGAGTCGTCGGGTGCCCAAACTCCCTCCCCAAGCGTGGGTTGGTTCCTTAAATGTGGAGCGTGCGGGCTGATGGTGGGTTGCGCTGGAGGCGTGCCTTAAGTGGCCCGCCCACTCTCTTGGTGGTGCCGTGTGCAGGGATCATGCGCAGTACCCTTGTTTTGCTCCCTGAGGCTCAGAAACGGCAGTTGATTTGTGACCTTTCTGTAGCTTATTGTTCATAAGTGCCCCAGCTGCGCATGCGTGCAGTTATTTTTAGTTTCTTTGTTTTCCACTGATGGTTAGCCCAGGTGCAAGTACTTCTGTAAAGAGTTCCGGGTCCCAGCCCATCTCAAGCCCCAGTCTCTGATCCACTTATGCCCCTGTTGAGGTGGGGTGCTCATCCCAGGGCCATCCCCACCTCCAGGGCCGGCAGGGGAGGGGTGAAGGGATGGGGTGGCAGCAGCTCCTCAGGGTCTCCCTCTGCCTCTGACCAGCCCCTCCTTGAACCTCCTCTCTGCTCCCTCCAAGCTGACTGGCCTCCTCTCTCCACCTAGCTGTCACTCCTCCAGACCTCTCAGGGTGACTAGCATCTGCTAAGTAAGGCTCCGCCTTAGAGCTCCCCCATGTACCCCCCAACACACACACACACATACACACACGCGTGCACAAGTACACCAGGTTTCCTCCATCCTGTCTCTGACTTTGTCACTGTTCACCTAGATGGTGGACTGTACACCCCTCACCTCCTTCAAGCATCAGAATCCTACCTGGCTTTTTTTTCTTTTTGGCCCCACCAAGAGGCTTCTGGGATCTTAGTTCCCTGACCAGGGATTGAACCCCGGGCTCTCCAGCAGTGGAAGCTCGTAGTCCTAACATTGGACCACCAGGGAATTCCTCTACCTGGCTTGTAAGGGCTGGTTCTAAGGCCATGTGCTCTTCTGAGGAACCCCAATCAGGTGGCCCTCACAGTTTGGACCAGTCACAGCCAAAGTTGCCTTGTATTCATAGTCATCCATTTCTTCAGTCACTTGTTCAACAAAAGCAATTGTGCCCCTAGTAATTTATCAGGTACCCTATAGTGCCAGGGTACAGTGGAGCCTCTCTGTCCCTGGGAGTCCAGCGGGCGATGCACTGCAGGGGCATCTTTGACACAAGACCTGAGTGGTCTGGATTTGGGACCCCCTACCTCTACTCCATGGAGGATGCATGGCCATCTGCCACATAATAGATGCCAAACAGACAAGCCACACAGAGGTGGGCTGACTTTTGGCTCCTCTGTCGCCTGATTTTCTTTTTTTTCCTCAAGATAGAGGGCATAGTCCACCCCCCACCCCCAGGCAACGCACCTGTGAGTTAGTCCAGGAAAGCCCCTGGTTGAGCACAGCTGCCACCTGGCCACTCAGAAAGAGCTGGTTCATCTGAACGTTCTGTAGCATCATCAGCTCCAGCAGATCTAGGGGACCGGAGTTCAGCAGGCCCCCCGCCAGCCCTTCCCCTGCCCTTGCTGGCGACGCCAGGGTCATTTCCCCAGCGTCCTGCCCCGGGAGTCGGGGGGCGGGGGGGGAGAGAATGTGCTGGGCAGAGCAGGGTACAAAATGGGGTACTCCCGGAGTCTCACCTTCCTTCACGCGGCCTGGCTGTGGGGATGGAGGTGGGATGGTCCACGGGAGGGGCTGAAGAATGGTCACCCAGGGCTGGGGGGGAGGGGGATCAGTCAGGTAGGCGGTGAAGGGATGGGGAGCCCCTAAACCTGCAGGAGCTTCTGCCCTCTGCGCCTCCACGGCCTCCCAGTTCTCTGTCAAATCTCTTTCTTTCCGGCAGGGGTCTCTCTCCTCACCACCCCCTCCAGGGATTCGAACCTCCGGGAATATTTCCCCAACTCAGCCCCTGACCCTCGCCTGCCCACAAGGTAGTCCAGATAAAGGCAGGCTCCGCTCCCTAACTCAGCCTTCACCATTGGGGCTGCAGTCTGTGCTGCGGGATGACTCCAGCTCCCTCCAATCCCTGAGGCCATGGCCAGCTGCGGGGATCACGGTTACCTTGACGACACTGGAGGACGCCAAAGTCTCCTCCCACGCATGCGCAGGTCTCCAGGTCCCGCCTGCGCTCTGGCGCCCGGGCTTTCGCCCTAAGTCCCCGCCTCCTGCTCGGCTCTCTCCAACTCTACGGAGGAGAGGTTCCCGGGGATTCTCACCCCACAGCTCCGGAGGCCAGACTCTCTCCCAGATGTCCATATCCAAATCCCTCCGCTGGGGCTCTCTGGACATCGCGTCTCATTCTACGCTGTACCTCACACCCTTGGGCATCCCCCAACACCAGGCCTGGGGAGCCAGGGCGGGGTGGGAGGGTGATATTTGTTGAATGAATAAATGAGTGACTGAGGAGGCCCACCCCACCTCACACACTTGGTTTTCAGGGCCGGCGCCCAATCGACTAGGATGATGAGTTAGGAGTAGAGAATTATACAGCAGTAGGCTTGAGGGCGAGGGCAGGTGAGCAAGGAGGGCAGGGGGTTTGCTCCACATCTCTTGCTCTGAGGCTCAGTGGTAGAGAATCCGCCTGCAGTGCAGGAGACGGAGGAGACAGGAGTTCGATCCCTGGTTTGGGAAGATGCCCTGGAGAAGGGCATGGCAACCCACTCCAGTATTCTTGCCTGGACAATCCCGTGGACAGAGGAGCCTGGCGGGCTGCCGCCATGGGGGTTGCAAAGAGTCAGACATGACAGCACAGACACATACTCTGAATCAGAGGGCTGGCCTGCAGGCCAAGAGAGGCTTCTGGAGCAGACATGGAAGGAAACACTGACCAAGTTCGCGGAAAAGGCTGGTCCCTGTGTGCTCCCTGGTCCCTGGTCAAGGTGAGCCATATCTCCAAAGTGGAGAGTGGGGAGTTTAACATCAGTGCCCCCATTATTGTCCCTTATCTTTTAAAAATTACCAAAGCATGCATTCTTTCGACAGGAAATTATCAAGGTCTTCTTTGCTTACGAACAGGTGAAGGGAGAGATCTATTTCGGCAGCTGTGACCATCCTAAGATAGGCCCTGAGCAGCAGTCAAAGAAAATCCAGACAGGAAGCTGGGATTAGCACCCTGGAGTTGCCCTTCCCCCACCCTCCACTTTTGTTCTGTTCTCCTTCCCAGCAGTCCTGGTGTCTAGAACCAGAAAGGCCATTCACACCTCCTCGACAGTAAACCTTCGTCCCTGTCTCTGGGAGACGGGTACTGTGGGCAGTGTGTTAGCTGTCCCCAGGGGTCTTCTGGCATCAACAGCCATGACCAAGCTGAGATGGGGCACTGTGGTCTCAGGCCCACCCTTATTCCAGGTAGAGAGAACCAAGCCTTGTGCCCAGGAGGTGCCTGTGTGTGCTCCTTCTGAGCACTCTAGGCACAGCGGTGTATCCTTGCTGGTTCCAGCATTGTTGGGAAGTGAAAAACGAGGGCACAGTGTAAGCTTTGCAAAGCCTTCTGTGAGGAAGGATCATGAGAAAGAGATGACTCTGTCGCTGAAGGATGGAGTTTTGAAGGAAGTGGAGACCCTTAGAATGGGGCCAGTGGATGGGACAGGGCAGCCCAGGCTGGGGACACAGCCAGAGCAAAGGCATAGATGCAGGAATGGACAGGACCTAGAAAGATCCAGTTGCTCAAAATGCCTGGCAGGGTGAGGGGAGCTGGGCAGAGGGACGTTCCAGGCAGACCCAGGTCAGACTCCATGGCCAAGTTATAGAAGTGGGGCTTTGCCATATGGGTAATGGGAAATTCTTGGTGGGTTTTGCAGGAGAGAAATAAGCGGATGATGTGTACATAGCTATGTTTTAGGAAGATTTATCTTGTTTGTCGTATCTTTGTTTGCGTCAACCAGAATTTGAAAGAATAGATGTCTGATGGGATGTGTCTTCCCAGCGGAATAGTAGTGCCACCATTGAAAATTTTGGTACAAAATATATCTAATTGATGTGGAACAACGTCCAACAGAGTCGAGCAAGGCAATCAGAAAGCGGCATAAGATTTTATTTTCTTTTTAAATTATATGTATAAATGTGCATGTGTGTGTGGAGAGAGAACGGAAGAGAAAGAAAGAGGGAGAGAGAGCGAGAGAGAGGGGCCCACCCCTGCCAGGCTCCCCATTTCTTTACCACAGTGCCTCCTGGGATCGCCCTCCAAATGAACTCCTTGCTCCCAAGTCCTTGTTTCAGGCTCTGCTTTGGGGGAAATTCAAACACCAGTCTCACCCTTTTTCCATATCTTCTGCCCAGGCTGCTGCTAACTCTGGGGGAAATCTGTTCTTGTAGCTCTCTGATGAATTTGTGTCCCATGATGAGAAATACCAAAGTAGACACTGAAGAACATTTGTCTGGGAATATAAAGTTCCGTGGATTAAACTGAGGCAAAGCTGGAGGCAGGGAGGCCAGGAAGGAAGCTTCCTTCCTTCCCTCTAAAGGAAGTCCAGGGCAGGCTGGATGGAAAAGAGGCAAGAAGAGTGATCATTTTGATACCTCACATGTAAGATTGTATGTTAACCTTATTGTATGTTAACTGCTTGTATTTTGGAAGACAGGGCTGAGAGTCAAACAATCTGATTCTGGTACCCAATTAGAGTTCATTATCAAAGGAAACGGAAGCCCTTGCTCTTTGAATAATGGGAAAGCCACACACTTATCTGGCAGCACTGTGATGTGCAACAATGGAGTTGACTTCCTGACTCTTCACCCTGCCTACTATTATTTTGTCTGGGGTGTTGAACATTCCACATAGTCCCTTTCCTTTTCTTCTCAATGGGGACTCTTATTTACATGTTCAGTTTTGTATGTTTTTTTTCTTTAAATGTCCCAGGACAACATGTACCAAAAGTCCTCTCCATTGCCTTGGTAAATCTGTTCCTGGCAATAAGCTAGACATGGAAAAAGATTCCTACACAAATGTGTCCATTGCAGTGTTATTTTTAAGAGCTGAAAGTTGAACGTTACCCAATATCCAGTAATAGGGAAGTGGTTATGTAAATAGAGGCAATTCACTCCAAGGAAGAAGGTGCAGCCATTAAAAACCATGGGATGGGAAAATGTGGCTCCCGCCTCTCTTCCTCAGATGGAAATGAAGAGACAAGGGTCCTTTTAAGAATGCAAGCGGAGGGACTTCCCTGGTCCAGTGGTTAAGAATCCACTTGCCAATGCAGGGGATATGGGCTCAATCCCTGTTCGGGAACTAAGATCCAACACAGCACCAAGCAACTGAGCCCATGGGCCCTAACTACAGAGGCACACAGCCAAAGAATTAATTAAGAAGAAGAAGAAGAATTTAACTGGAAATGTCCGTATTTCTTTTCAGTACAGATGAGGAGGTGCCACGTGGAGAGAGACTGACCTAGTGGCAGGATCTTTTGGGAGGGCCCAGATCCTAAAGCGGAGAAGGCAATGGCACCCCGCTCCAGCGCTCTTGCCTGGAAAATCCCATGGACGGAGGAGCCTGGTCGGCTGTGGTCCATGGAGTCGCTGAGGGTCAGACATGACTGAGCAACTTCACTTTCACTTTTCACTTTCATGCATTGGAGAAGGAAATGGCAACCCACTCCAGTGTTCTTGCTTGGAGAATCCCAGGGATGGGGAGCCTGGTGGGCTGCCGTCTATGGGGTCGCACAGAGTCGGACACAAATGAAGTGACTTAGCAGCAGCAGCAGCAGCAACAGTTCCTAAAGAGGCACAAGTTGGAAGGAATTAGAATATGACGGTTGAAGGAGAGGTGTTAAATACCAGTTTGCAGAATTACAAGACTAATCTATTTGTGGACAGAAGTCTTGAAATTGTAACAGTAAAGAAATTTCATTTTTCCTCTTAGAGGCTCCAACTCTGGTATTTCTACAAATTGTGGTTATCCGTGTGTGTGTGTGTGTGTGTGTGTGTGTGTGTGTGTGTGTGTGTGTGTGGTGGGCTGGGAGGGGGGAGGTTATCCAAAAGGCCCCTGGTGGTACTTTGGAGACTTATAAACATGTAGATCAGGCTTCCCGGGTGGTGCTAGTGGTAAAGAGCCCATCTGCCAGTGCAGGAGACAAGAGACACGGTTTGATCCCTGGGTGGGGAAGAGCCCCTGGAGGAGGGCACAGCAACCCACCCCAGTATTCTTGCCTGGAGGATCCCCACAGACAGAGGAGCCTGGAGGCCTACAGTCCACGGGGTTGCAGAGTCGGACACGACTGAAGCGACTTAACACGCACACATAGATCACACCAGTGGGACTGGGATGCTGTGTGCTGGGCTCACAGTTTCAAGATCTCACCCCACTAGAACAGAGCTATGATATGGAGTCCAGAAGCCTCCCCTTCTGGGCTCCCTGGAATTGGGGTGCCCCCAACCATGGGGGAGCACTTGCCAAACTTCCAGGAAGTCACCCTTGACTGAATGATTCAGGGAAGAAATTGACTGCTCAGGCCAAGGGGTGGGCGATGGGACAGGACATGCCGGGGCCAGTTTCTGTGGGTCAGGATGAGATTTTCTGAAAGAGGATTCTCGTGTGCAGAATTCTTTGGCTTGTGGGCCACTGAAATTCAACCTAAATCAGTTTAAATAAAAGGAACATTTTGGGGCTCATGTGATACAGAAGGACAGTGATGGAGTTGGTTCATAGTGTAACTGACTCAGGTGTCTTCAGGTTCCTCCAATCCACCCTCTTTGTCCCTCCCCTCACCCCACCCCGTCTGTATGATGCCCCCCTTCCTATAAATAGACTCTCTCACTTCTGACAAACACACCCTAGGCACCTTCAGACGTGCTTCAGCTACTCCAGACAAACTTAGAGAATCCCACGGAGAGAGAGAAGATCTTTCCTTTGTATTGATACATATAAATCCCCAGGAAGGACTATCACTGGCTGTTGCTGTTGTTCAGTCAGTCAGCTGTGTCTGACTCTTTGCAAGCCCAGGGACTGCAGCATGCCAGGCTTCCCTGTCCTTCACCATCTCCCAGAGCTTGCTCACCACTATTGAGTCGGTGATGCCACCCAACCATCTTGTTCTCTGTCATCTCCTTCTCCTCCTGCCCTCAACCTCTCTCAGCATCAGGGGCTTTTCCAGTGAGTCAGCTCTTCCCATCAGGTGGCCAAAGTATTGGAGCTTCAGCTTCAGCATCAGTCCTTTCAATGAATATTCAGGGTTGATTTCCTTTAGGATTGACTTGCAGTCCAAGGGACTGTCAAGAGTCTTCTCCAACACTGCAGTTCAAAAGCATCAGTTCTTTGGCGCTCAGCCTTCTTTATGGTCCAACTCATACATCCCTACATGACTACTGGAAAAACCATAGCTTTGACTATATGGACCTTTGCTTGACCCTATCGAGTCACATATCCAGCTTTTGGACGAACCACTGTGGCCAAGAGGATTGGCCAGACCTAGGTGACAATGTTTATCTCTGTGGCCAGGGCAAGGAGGCTATCCTGTAATCAGCAGCTCGGCCAGAATCACATATTTGAAGTAGGGAAGGAGCAGTTCCCCAGAGAAAGAAGAATATTGTTATCAATAGAGAGGTATGCATTCCGCTCGGGCTATGGAAAAAAAGTCATATTTAACACACAGCTTTTGTTTTCCCATGACCCCCATCCCTAATCCAAATGGCACCTTGTGCAAATCAGTAAAATTAGCCCCTTCCTCGAGATATTTTGCCACCATCTGCTGGAAAACTATCATCTTAAATATACTAATCTATAATGACTATAAATGTGATTGGTTCCCAGAACTGTGCAGTGCACAACTCATACGACCGAATGCACACAACCCTGCTGCCTTATGTACTATAATTCCCTTCAATAACTTCAATTCCTCATTAAAGAAAGTCTGACTCCATAGAGCTTTGGGCAGCGGCAAGGCAGAGACCTAAAGGGCAGAGCCATAGTTGGGAATGACAGCTGCCTCCCACCACCTCTTCTCGAGTGCCCACGGACAGGGAGCAGTGTGCTATCAAGGGAACACTGACCAGGAATTCCAGACAGTGGCCATCGGCAAAGCAAACTGGAGCTGCTTCAGGACTGGGAGTGATGAGAGAAACCCCCAAGGAGCAGTTTTAGGGAGACAGCTTGTGAAGGATGGAAGATAAAATCTCCTGTTTTCTCTGAATGCCAGAAGAAGCAAAGAAGAAGTCGGGGCTGGCAGACGCTGGACTACATTAGCAATACAACCACATGGAAGATGGTTGTCAGGTCAGTGAGCAACGCAGGATAAAGAACCTTGCAGCGAAAACACCACCAGGCCTAAAGACACGCCTCTGAGGGTGTGAATGACTCACTGGGAGGAGATGTTCGAAGTCTGGGCAGAGCAGGAAATTCTCAGACCACAGCCAGGCCTGGCCCCAGGGAGGGGCTGGACTGTGCTGAAGCTGGAACCACAGAGAGCCCCTGGGAGGAGAGGCACCATGGGGCCAGCTCCCAGGACCAGGGTGACAGCTCCCCGGGCTTCCCTATGCCCCTTGCAAAGGTCACTGTGGCCTGGGCTCAGCTTAGACAGAGCTCTGGCTGCCAGAAAAGTCAGTGGCAGTGAGGGGTATGGGAGACTGGGGACGTTTGGGGGGACAGTTACTCTGGATTCACTCAAGAGATTCTCGTTTGCCCTGGGGCAGGAGCTAGTGAGCAACAAGAGATGGGTCATTTCTAGACACCTCCACTAGAGGTCACCACAGCCCCAGAGTGGAAGTGGGGGAGGGGGTAAACTAACGTCGTCCCGCCCCTCCCCAACTTCCGAGGGACAGATGTCTAGTCAGTGGGGTGGGGGAGTGTTGGTAGAGAAACGACCCTCAGGACTGCTGTGTGGTCCAGCTAAGCAGCTGTGTTGGGGGAAGGAGCTCCTGGGTGTGAGATGTGGGTGTGGACATATAGACAGACACACATTTGATAAAATCCTAGTCACCAGAGACGTGGCTGGTGGTCCAGGGCAAGAAACTGCACACACTGGGGAATGTACGGGGCCCAGGTTCGATCCCTGGTCAGGAAACTAGACCCCACACGCCACAGCTGAGATCCTGTGCAATCAAATAAATAAATAAAATCAATATTTTTAAAAATATAATGACCATAGGTACATATAGGTGGCCCTATGTACATGTGAATGGAAGCATGTTACATGGGCACAGACAAACACCCGGATATAAATAACAGGCCTGAAATGCCCAAATGCATGGGCATGACAGTGGTGTGTGTACATACTTGATACAACTGTAGTGTCTGGGATATGCAACATCTGTGCTCATCTGGGCAGGAGAGTGCATGTGGCTGCATGCGTGTAATAATACACATCTGTGCACAAACCTGCTGTGATCGTGGGAGCGTGTCTATGTGAGCAGCAGGTATGCATTTGAATAAGTGTGACACGCAGTGGAAGCATTTGTGTGACTGTGTGAAGGGTAGAGTTTACATGTCCAGCTGAGCATGTATGAGTGTGACAGTGGGCAGGGGGAACGCAGCCGTGAGTGTGTAGAGTGTGCCAGCCAGTGTGTGTCCTGGGAGTGCTTCTGGGAACGAGTGTGAAAGGAGAGTCCTGTACAAGAATGAGCCTGTGGGCTCAGACGCATGCCCCAGTGGGCGTGTGTGCGTGTGTGTGTGTGTGAGAGAGTGAACGGACGTGTTGAGTGTGTCACGCTCTGGGTCAGCGGCCCCCCAGCCCAGGCAGTTCCAAGCCAAGCCCCGGGCACCCATGAGGCAAGCGCGGCCCAGGCTCCCACCTGAAGATTGGCCGGGTCCTCAGGTTTCACTCATGACCCTGTGACATCAGCGGCAGCAGCTGTCCCCGCCCGGCCGGCCCCCGGCCAAGTCCCCCAGAGTCCCAGCCCCAGCCCGAGGTGGGCACGCCGCTCCGAGCTCATCTGCTCCTGTCCAACAGTGAGTACCGTCCCCCCGCCCTGAGCCCCGCCGGGCCGGGCACCCCGAAGGCAGGCCTCCCCGGGGCCCAGTGCCCTGGCCCCCAGCCCAGCCTGGCTCCGAGGAAGTCACCGCTTTGCTCCAGGCACCACTGTCCTCCTGCCCACGCCGGGCCCCGCTCCGCGGACACCCTGCCCGAGCTCCTTGTGCCACGACCCCGGCCGGGTCCCTGTGCTTGCCTCTCCTGCCCCGCCAGCCTGTGCCCCTGTCTGGCCGGCCAGCCCTGCCCTCAGCCAGGGTCGTCGTCCTGATCACAGACGGCCCGGGGCTAAGGCTTGGCTCTGGACGGGGGTGACCCAAGGGACAGAGGTAGGACTGAGTTTCTCAGGGGAGGAGGGTGGGGGCCCAGAGCAGTGACTCGGCTCGGCCCGATCGCAGTGGCCCAGAAGGCAGGGCTGGCGGCGGGGAGGAGAGCGGGAGGCCGGCTCGGGGCAGCGGCGGCTCCTTTGCTCAGCTGGAGCAGGAATCTGCGAGATGCCAGCAGAGGACACATCTCGGCCTGAGAGGCTGGCCGGGCTCTGCCCGCTGCCCTTGCCTCTCCCTGCTCTGGGGGCACACTTGGGCTCCTCTCCTGGAGAAACCGAGGAGGAGGTGGGCAGAGGAGCAGCTCCTGTTAGTGGAGGGGGTGTGGGGACAGGGAGCCAGAAAGTCCAGGGTGAGGGGCATCCCACAGGGGGCCGCCGCACTGAAGGGTCTCTGGGAGACTCAGAAGGAGACTGGAGCTGGGGTGAGGGGGCTGGAGGTGAAGGGGCAGGGGTGTGGCGCCAGGTTAGAGCACAGCGCCCCCCCTTCACTGGCAGAGCAGGGCACCCAGGACCCTGGGAGGGAGCATGGGCAGGGGCTGGCCGAGAAGGCCTGATGGTCTGAGCAGAGATGGGAGAAGGTGTTTTTGGAAGCTCATGGAGCTGAAGGGAGGTATGTTCTGTGTTGGAGAAGTTTGTTCAAAAGATCGAAGATGCCGCATCTAGAAGGTCTCGGGAGGGGGTGGGATGGGAGGCTTCCAAGAATGTACTGGTAGGGGCAGGGGGCCTGAGCCCTTTCCCACTCTGCCCCATTAAGTACTGTGTCCCAATGCCCCTCACCCTGCTCAGGGCACGGGGTCAGGGCAAGGGGCCAGGTCCTAATGAGAGCTTGTGACACCCCGCTGTGGGGAGATGGCTTTCCAGGTGGAGACTAGACAGGTCCGCCTCCGACTTATACTGCCCACTGCAGGCGTCTGCCCCAGAGCCCAGGAAGGCTAGAGCCCAGGGAGTCTTGGCATGATGTAGTTGTCACTCAGTCTTGTCTGACTCTTTGTGACCACATGGACTGTAGCCCACCAGGTTCCTCTGTGCATGGGATTCTCCAGGCAAGAATACTAGAATAGGTTGTGATGCCTTCCTCTAGGGGATCTTCCCAACCGAGGGATCAAACCTGCGTCTCCTGTATCTCCTGCATTTCAGGCAGGTACTTTACTGCTGAGCCACGTGGGAAGGCTTGAAGTCCATTTAATTCGGCCCCTAAAGATGAGCCAGCTTGGGGAGGGCAGCTAGAGACCAGTTTCCGTGTCTGTCTAGTCTGGTGAGCGGAGGAGGCTGACAGAAGTTGGGGTGGAACCAGAGGTGAGCATTGTTGTCACTCGTCTGGGGTGGCAGTGACTGAACCCAGGTGTGCAGAGCTGGGGTTGGGGGCAGGAGTCAGAGGGCTGGCTCTCCCAGAACCCTCCAGCTTCTTCCAGGGTCAGAGCTAGTCCCCTGCTCGTGGCCAGTGGCGAGGATGATTACAGCCACTGCGCTAGTATTTGGAGCCACATTCCCTGTGTGGGATGATGCAGGGGCCCAGACATAACCCAAGGCCCACCCCATCTTCATGCCTGGCAGCTCTCAGGGGGTGGGAGGGGTTTGGGGAAGGTACTTAAGGTCCTTCCTAGGTGGTCCCATCCCTGCCTGGCTTCCTTGTCATTTTTGCATCAGGACCTGCATAGGGTGGAGACTCAGGACTCAGGGTCGCCTCCAGCTCTAGACTGGCCGGGTGTCAAAGTCTGCCCAGCCGGCTTCCCTGCCCTGACCCACCCAGGCCCAAGGGTGGGGGAGCCCTGAAGCTCATGCTGAAGGCATTGAACTCCTGGCCAGATGCTGGAGGTGGTCCTGACAAAGTCCCTGCCTTTGGGGGCAACTCTGTCCACCAGATCAGAGAACAGCGTGGATGATGGCAGGAAGGGTTGGGTTTAGAGAAGGCTCCCAGGGGAGGCAAGGCAGAGAGGAAAGAAGGGATTGGACCCTCCAGACCAGAGTGGGAAGGCTCACTCTCTCCAGGTGATAGGAGAGATGCAAAGAAGGGACATGAAAGATCTGAGCCCAGGGGCCTTGGAGAGCAGGTAGAGAGAAGGTGGGGGCAGGAGGAGGGAGTGTCAGCAGTCCCAGTCCACATTACACAGACCTCTGTCCCTCAAGTCCTCTGAGAGGGAAGGCTCAGGTTCAGAGGGCCCTGTCACTTACGTGGGGCACAAGGCGTGTGAGGGGCCAGGGCTCTGTCCACAGTAGCCACGGCCCCTACTCCCTGGGGCAGAGCTTGCCCCCGAGACCCTGGGGGCAGTGGGTCCCCAGTTGCATCCCTGAAAAGTGAAAAGTGAAGGTGAAAGTACTCAGTCGTGTCAGACTCTCTGTGACCCCATGGACTGTAGCCCGCCAGACTCCTCTGTCCCTGGGATTTTCCAGGCAAGATACTGGAGTGGGTTGCCATTTCCTTCTCCAGGAGACCATCCCAACCTAGGGATTGAACCCGGGTCTCCCGCACTGTAGGCAGACACTTTACCGTCTGAGCCACCATCCCTAGGGGTTCCCAACTCTGCAGGGACAGGAACAGGCCTGGACTCCGCACGGCGCCACTGGAAGGTGCTCGTGGGGCTGGGGAATCCCAGGGTCTCTCCGCCTCCGCCACCCCAGCCCCAGGCCTTTCATGTGCTCTGGCCCCCGTTCTGCCTCGTCAGCACAGCTATTTTTATTCCCTGCAGTTTTCAGTCAACAGCCCTTGCGTGTGCGTGTGTGTGGCGGGAGGGGCGGCAGGGCATGGGACAGCCAGAGCAGTGGGAGGAGCCCACTGGGCAGTGGGGATGCCAGGGGAGCCATGGTGCCCCTCAAAGGGTAGGCTGCCCCCGGCCCCCCCGCAGGCCTCCCTGCCCTCTGCTGGGAGGCCTAGCAAAAATGCTCAGTGCAAAAACCACAAGTCACCAGACCCCACTCTGTTTTGGAACTGGTTTGTGAAACCAGGTGCCAGCCCCTCCTCCACCCCCATAGGTGCTAGAAGGTCATGGCCCAGTTTAGACACTGACTAGGGTGATGATATACCTTAGTGGTTCAGAGCCAGGGTCTCTTCCGAGAGCCCCAGGGGTCAGGTTTCCAGCCCCAATTTACTACATAAATAACACCTGGCAACTTCCTTATCCTCTCTGTGCCTCCGTTTCCTCATCTGCCAAATGGAATAATAACAATAGGATCATGTCAGGATTACATGAGCTCATGGCATGTGAAATGCCCAGCATAGTGCTTGGCAAGTGTATAAGTGTTAACCAGGAATTCATTATTACACTTATTATCAGGTTATGACTCTGAAATAAATGTCTCCTTGTTGGGGGTTGGGAGTCACAGAAGGGGAGAAGAAGCTACAAGTTGGAGGTGCCTGGTAGGAAGCATTAGACCCTGTCCAGCTCTGTGTACCCTACATACCTGGGAGGAGGTGGTTTTTTTCCTACCAGGAGATGCTTTTATTATACCGACAACAAAGCTCCCCTTATAGAGTGTGTGGTTTACAGGTATTGCCTTAAGCTCTGTGAGAGTAAAGGACAAAGCCGAGCTTCCCCCTACCCCAGCCTCCCCCTACCCCAGCCTCCCCCTACCCCAGGCTCAGAGTTCAGTAAGAGCTGCAGGTGACTCTTATCTTTTTTGAGGCTTGTTAAGTTCTTGATTGGGCTTCCCTGGTGGCTCAGAGGCATCTGCCTGCAATGTGGAAGCCCTGGGTTCGATCCCTGGGTCAGGAAGATCCCCTGGAGAAGGAAATGGCAACCCACTCCAGGATTCTTGCCTGGAGAAACCCATGGATGGAGGAGCCAAGTTCTTGATTGGCCTAATTTGGGAGAAGGATCATTCCACAGGGTCACTGGTGAGAAAACCTCCCTGGAGCAGTTTCTGGGGTTGAACCAAAATCTCTGAGTGGCAAAGCCATGCTGCTAAAGGGGCAGGGCGCCCCTTGGGGGCTTAGGTTATAGGCTCAGGTTCTGCGGGCCGCTCTTCCTAACGCTCCTCGTCCAATTCCCTGAGCCCGGCAGGGACCTAGAGCCCAAGTGTGGGGTGAAAGGGATCAAAGCCCATGCTACCCAGATGGTTAGGGGTTGAGGGAGGGAAGCGGGGCCAGATTGGCCCTGGAACTCTCCAGGCTCAGAATCAGTTTCAAACCATCCTCTTCTCACCCTCTGGGTAGACCTAAGGCAGGAAAAGGCCTGGCAGCCATAGTCTGGGAGTGGGGAGAGTGCGTGGCAGAAAGAACAGAGGCTGACCTAGGTGGGAGCCCGCAGGGTGAGGGGGAGGCAGCCCTGTGTGCAGGGGGTGAGTCTGCCTGAGGATGGGCAAGGTGGCTCTGGATATGTGTGTAGACGAGGCTGGGCACACACAGTTTGGAGGGGACCATCCATGGAGCCCCCATCACCATGTTTGGGGCCACCTTTGAGAGAGCTAGTGGAGGGCAGGAAGCCCCAGGCCTGGGTGGAACTAATTAGCCTCCCCACCCTTTGGAGCAGCTGGGAAATGACTCATAGAAGCAACGAGTGAGTGAGCGAGTGTGTCTGTGTGTTTGGTGTGTGTTTGTATAGGAGCAGGCTGGCTGCTGAGAAAGTTGGGAGGGTATTTTAGAGTTGATTGGTGCAAATGAAAAACCAGACCTCAACAAAGGCTCTTTACCAAACTACAGGTGGGGGCCCTTAATCCCCACCATTCCCAACCCCCAACCCGAGGCCCCGGGAAGCCTGAGCCTGGGGCCTGCCAGGGCTTGCCAGACGCCCACCCCAGCCCACGCCTTTCAGGGGCTTGGCCCAAGGACTCTGGTCTGTCCTTTGAAGAGGACAGACAGGTGAGGATCCAGGCCAGTCCAGGGGAAACTGGATGGGACTGCAACCTGGGCGTGTCCCAGGCTGGAGGAGGGCAGCCGGGCCGAGCACCATCCCCCACTGGGCATGCCAGAGGGAGACTGTGTTTATAGTAGCAGGCACGTGGATTTGGCCCCTCTGAGAGCCACATTCGAATCCTGGCTGCACCACTTAGTAGCTGGGATGATGAATGCGAAGCACTTGAAACAGTGCCTGGCATGCGTTAAACACCAAATGAACATACGGATGACTGCTCTCAATCAAGAAATAATTCTCAGTGCTAGATTTCTAATTAAAAAAAAAAAAGATACACAACAAGCAACAAAGCTTTACTGTCTAGCACAGGGAACTATAGTCAATATCTTGTAAAAACCTATCTGGGAGATGATAGGTGTATATTATAACTGAATCAGCTTGCTGAATCTGAAACACTAAGTCAACTATACTTCAATGAAATATATATATATGGGCTTTCCAGGTGGCTGAGTGGTAAAGAATCCTCCTGCCAATGCAGGAGACATGGGTTCAATCCCTGGGTTGGGAAGATCCCCTGGAGAAGGAAATTACAACCAATTCCAGTATTCTTGGCTGGAAATTGCATGGACAGACGAGCCTGGTGGCCCTAAAGTCCATGGGTCAACTATACGTCAATGAAATATATATTTATATATAGAAAAAAAATTATTGGGCCTCCATCTCTCAGGCCCACACATGTCAGGATGACAGGTGAATGCACTGAGGTTTGCAGGTCAGAGGAACCACCCTACTCCCACTCCTAATAGAATCTTCCCCGAGCTGATGCTGATGAGGCCTGGAATTTACACCTTGAGATAAGATCAATTCCTTTGATTTAAGGCTCAGTCTTGGGAGAGGAGGTGCTTCCCTCATATGCAGGAGACCCTGGTTTGATTACCAGGTCGGGAAGATCTGCTGGAGAAGGGATAAGCTACCCACTCCAGTCTTCTTGGGCTTCCCTTGTGGCTCAGCTGGTAAAGAACCCGCCTGCAATGCTGGAGCCCTGGGTTTGATCCTTGGGTTGAGAAGGTCCCCCTGGAGAAGGGAAAGGTGACCCTCTCCAGAATTTGGCCTGGAGAATTCCATGGATTATAGTCCATGGGGTCAAAAGAGTCAGACACAACTGAGCGACTTTCACTTCACTTGGGAGGGAAAACCCATTCCTGGGAACCCCATCTCAAGGCAAACAGTAAGTGGAAACGTCACTCCAGATCTTTGTTGTGACGAGACAAAGAACCGAGGAATATACACTTGTGTGACTTCTAATAAATGTGGCCACACTACGATCATTCTTTCCCCATAGAAAGTGAAAAGGAAAAGTGAAATTGCTCAGTTGTGTCTCTTTGCAACCCCGTGGACTGTAGCCTAAGAGGCTTCTTTGTCCATGGGATTCTCTAGGCAAGAATACTGGAGTGGGTTACCATTTCCTTCTCCAGGGGATCTTCCCTACCCAGGGATCAAACCCGGGTCTCCCATATCAGGGGCAGATGCTTTAACCTCTGAGCCATCTCAGGCTAGTTAAATCAGATGCCTGAAAAAGGGAGGCTTATTTGAGCCCAGCAAGCCTCAACTGGAAAGTGTCATCAGCGTTAGCCCACCCCTTGTCCAGGGTAACCCCCCCACCCCGCCACGGTGTGACCATGAGGGTTTCTGGAACTCTCATAGCTCCTGAGTGTCCAGAGGTTTCTGCATTAGGCTCCAGGCTGCCCTCCAAGACCTCTTGGAGCAGATTTCCTCCACAGTGTCAGACCAGAGGGGAGGGCCATCTGGAGTGACTTCCTCCAGGCCCCTGGCCTGCCAAGGCTGAGGCCCTAAGTGCTGGCAGAGAAACAACACAGCCACCCCCTTCCCATCCTTACCCCCAGCCTGCCCCAGCTGAGAAAAAGCTGTGATTTGAGATTTACAACTAGGGGGACGGGAGGAAGGGATCCATTTTGCATTCTTGGTGCTGGGCCACAGCAGAAATGCAGGAATTTGGGAAGTAGGCCACCAGGATGCCCGGTGCTGTCTTTGGCCAGGAAAGAGAAAGTTTGATCTGTTTCAGCCTCCCAGAAAGTCCTGAGTCTGAGCCCTCACTGCAGGTGAAGCTTGAGGATTGGCTGCAGCTCTGGGTAATTTTGCTCTCAATCAGCAACAGCCTGAGCCTGGACTGCGGCTTTACTAGAGATGAAGGGCATGCTTGGTTGGCAAGAGAGATGGTGACTGAGCAAGGCTGGCAAGTCATCCACCATCTCTGCATCCTGGGAAATGGGCCCTAGAGTGAACGAGAAGGCTGTGAGGGGCAGGTCTCATCCATTCTCAGTCTTCCGGAGGTTTCCCACAGCAACTGTTACCAAGCTGGCAGGGCATGGCTGAGGCTCCTTGGGGGGTTTCAGGCCAATTCAGTGCAGCTAGGTGGTTTGAAGGAACCTCATTGGAAGCTTGGTGTCCCAAGAGAGAAGGTTCTAGAAGCATATAAGTGGCAGGAGGTGAGGATGTCTGTCATGAGTTTTGTTTGACCAGTAATTTGGGACAATTAGGATCATAGGCACTCAGCTGTGAGGGATTGGTCTTAAACTGAGCGGGGAGAATCAAGTTTTTACAAAAGATTACAGGTCAAGAGGTGCAATGAATGAGAGGCACTTAAGTGGAGGTAGATGGAAAATCCTACACCCAAATTTGGGCTTCCCATGTGGCTGAGTGGTAAAGAATCCTCCTGCCAATGCAGGAGACACAGGTTCAATCCCTGGGTTGGGAAGATCCCCTGGAGAAGGAAATTGCAACCCATTCCAGTATTCTTGCCTGGGAAATCACATGGACAGACGGGCCTGGTGGCCCTACCATCCATGGGATCACAGAAGAGTTGGACATGACTTAGTGACTAAACAACACCACCTGAATTTATGTTAACCTTACATCCTGAAACTCTGCTATAATCATTATTAGTACCAAGAAGGGGGGTGGGTTGTTGGTTTTTGGTCGATTCTTTTGGGTTTTGTACAAAGACAATTATGTCATCTGTTAACAAAGACAATTTTATTTCTTCCTTCCTGATCAGTATAACTTTTGATTCCTTTTTTTGTCTTATTGCATTAGCTAGAACTTCAGTATGATATTGAAAAGGAGTGGAGAGAGGTGACATCTCCTTTCTTCGTTCCTGATCTTAATGGGAAAAGTTCCAGTTTCTCACCATAAAGTACTATGTCAGCTGTAGGATTTTTTAGGAAAATGTTCTCTATCAGGTTGAGGAAGTTCTCTTCTATTCCTAGTTTGCTGAGAGCTTTTATCATGAATGGGTGTTGGATTTTGTCAAATTCATTTTCTATATTCATTGATACGACCATAGGATTTTTCTTCAGCCTTTTGATATGACAGATTAACATTAATTGATTTTTGGAACTTTCCTGTGCTAATTTTCTTCTAAGACTCTGTGCTCCCAATGCAGGCAGCCCAGTTCCATCCCTGGTCAAAGAACTAGAACCCACATGCCACAACTTAAAAAAAAAAAAAATAATCTGGCATTCTGCAACTAAAACCCAGTAGAGCCAAATAAATAAATAATTATAAAAATTAACTGATTTTCTAGTGTTGAATCTGTGCTGCATACCTGGGGTAAATCCCCTTTGGTTGTATAGTCCTTTTTATATGCTGTTGGAGTGGATTTGCTAATATTTTGTTGAGCTCCACCTGGATTTAAAAGAGAAAAGTCAGTTGCATAATTACAGGATGGTGAAACTCTGATATGGCCACAGTTCATGATGAAAATTCCAGGGGTGTCTGTAAACCCCCCTTGTGAGTGGGCTGCTGAAAATGTAAATGCCATTTTGGGATGAATGAACACAATGGGTGTCCAGGCCAAGGAGAAAAAGCCTCTCTCTCTGCGGTCAGACTATATCTGGAATTGGGTGTTCCGACCTGGCAGCCCCACAGAGAGAGACAATGCAGGGCTGGACCCGCTCCAGGGAAGAGCTGCCTCGCCTTCCAGTGTCCTCCCCGCCCGGGGACAGCTGGCCCTCGCCTGACTCTGGACCCTTCTTTCACACCCCTTGCCTCCAGGTTCCCAAGACTTTAACCCTGACTTCCGCCCAAACTTCCGTTTTGCCGCAGTTTCCGACGGAACTTCTCACTTCCTAACTGAGTTCTGGTGCCCACGGAACAGGGTTTTAGTCTTGGCTGAGCTTTTCATTTATCATTCTCTAAAATTATCTTATTTGCTTCCTTATTTACTATCTGCCTTGTCCCTCGGGAATGCAAGCTCAGTGAGGACAGGGACTTCGCCACTCCTGTATCCCTGGCTCCCCAAACAGAGCCCCGAATAGAGTGGATGCTCAGGAAATGTTTGTTAAAGGAATAAATGTGTGGTCTGGGGGTAGGGAGTTACTGCTCCTTTCAAGGCCTCAGTTTCCCCATCTGCAGAATGAGGGAGTTGGACTCCATGTCTCTGGTCCATGCAAATCTAAATTCTTAAATTCAATGGTGGGGGCCTGGGTGGGGGAGGGGCACTGCCTGATGGTCCAGTGGCTAAGACTCCACACTCCCAATGCAGGGGACACAGGTTTGATCCCTGGTCAGGGAACTAGATCCCACATGCGGCAACTAAAGCAACAACAAAGATCAGAGAGGCCGAGTGCTGCAACTAAGACCTGGCACAGCCAAAAAATAAAAAATAAATAAATACTAAAATTTTTTCCATGAGAAGAGGTTCCCCCAGGCCCTCAAACACCACATCTCTGAGGTGGAGGCCAGAGACTGGCTAGTGGGAGGAGGGTTTGAGCTGTCACATGGCTCCCTTTACTCCAGGCTGGACTTGAGGGGCCACGTGGAGATCTGCCTGCAAGACACTCAACCCACTGACATGGGACATTACCAGTGCTTGTCCCTGCCAGAAAGTCACCGTGTGTACACCCCAGATGTCTTTTCATTCTCCACTGGTGCCACTGCAAACAGCACAGCTTGTCATTCTATTCTAGACACACTATTAGAGTGAGCAGGGGGCACATACCCACTGGGCAATGTAAGCAACCCAGCACCCCTGGGAGGGGCTTTCCAAACCAGGGGGATGAAGTCCAGACTCCCCGATGTGGTCTTCAAGGCCCTGGCCTAGCTGCCCAGCCCACTTCCCCAAAGCCCATAAACAGGGATTCTGTGATGGCTCAATAGTAAAGAATCCCCCAGTCAATGCAGGAGATGTGGGTTCAATCCCTGCTCCAGGAAGATCCCACATGCCACAAGGCGACAAAGCCCATGTTCCCACAACAAGAGAAGCCACCGCAATGAGAAGCCTGCTAACTGCAACCAGAGAGTAGACCCCACCCAGCCACAGCCAGAGAAAAGCCCACACAGCAACAAAGACCCAGTGCAAACAGAAATAAATAATTTTTTTTTTTTAAGCCCATACAGATTCCAAACCTTCCAACGACTGACACAGTGTAGCTCCCTAGGTCCCGCTTCTGCACTTGCTCTCGCTGTCCCTTCTTCCTGGAGTGTCCTTCCCTTTCACTTCCCTGCACCCATAACTTCCTCATCCTTTGTGACTCAACTGAAAAGGCCCATCTTTCCTTTCCCTGGTCTGGAAGTCACCACTCAGCCACCTGAACTCCCGTAGCACAATCAACTCCCTTCTTTATTTATCTTTATTGGAATATAATTGATTTATAATGTTGTATTAGGTTCTGCTCCCTTCTTTAGGGTGAACATCTCTGTCTCCTCATATCAGAGCTTCTGTGCCCATCTCCCCAGCTCTCAACTCTTGGAAGGCAGGATGCATAGCTGGTGCATCTTTGTGTCCTACTCAGGGCTAGCTCAGCTTCTGACTTATGAACAGAATGAATGGATGGCTGGGTGGGTGGATGGATGGATGAGGAGTGGGTGCATGGATGGATGGGTGGGTGGATGGATGGATGGATGAAACCTTTCAGAATCCATCTTATTCCCAGAAAGATCTATATCCAAGGCCTCATCCACTCACAGAGTGTCTGCCAAGTGCCCAGGCCTGGGACTAGACGTGGTGATCTGGACAGAGTTCATGCTCTCTCGGCATACTGGTCTGGTGAAGGAGATAGACAAATAAATTAGGCCAATAAACAAGTGATTATGAATTATGATAAATAATGTCAAGGAAAATACATCATTATGGAAAGTACAAGGGGCTAGGACAGAGAGATGAGGAGAAGAAATCCTCTTGGAGAAGGGACATTAGAGGCTTGATGGGAAAGTGAGCAGGAAGAGCCATGTGAAGAGATAGGAGACAAGAGCTCCAGAGAGAGCAAAGATCCAAAGGCAGACGTGAATTCAGTGGTCAAGAAGCTGGAAGGAGGCCGGAAGGACTGAGGCAGAGTGGGTAAAGAGAACAGATCAGCAGACAAAGGTGAAGAGGTATAGATAGGGGCTGGATCACCAGGGCCTTGGAGACCACCAAAAGAAGTTTAGGTTTTATTCTAAGCACATTAGGCCATTACTGGAGAAATTTAAGCAGGATAAACAATATGATTTGTTTCTTATTTTTAAAACAGTACCCACTGGGACCTCCCTGGTGATCCACTACCTAAGATCCTATGTTCTCAAGGCAGGGGGCCCAGATTTGATTCCCGGTCAGGGAGCTAGATCCTACAGGCCACAACTAATGGTCCTGCCACAATGAAGATAGAAGACCCTGCATGCCGCAACTAAGACCTGGCACAGATAAATAAATAAAATATTTTTTTAATGTTTACATGAACCAGCACCTGCTGCTTTACTAGACTGGTTTGGAGAGGGCAGGGGCAAAAGCAGGCAGCTATAGCAAGAAAATGTTGTGATACGGACCAGGGTGGGTGGGGGGAAACAGAGGTTATATGTATTTTGGAGATGTTATTAATAGAACTTTGGACAGGCTGAATATAGAGATGAGGGAGAAGAATTCACAAAGACATCTCAGCTTTTGATATGAGCAAATTTGGGGCTTGGATGGATGGTCGTACCATCTCCTGGGTTGAGGAAGAGGGTGAAAAAGACAGTGATCTTAAGGAAGGTAACCTTGAAGTTGATATCAGAAATGTGGGCAGTCTTGGGTGGCCTGTGTCCTCAAGTTTAATAGTTGACTATAACCCCTTTCAGGAGTGAAACCTGTTCTCCATAGTGGCTGCACCAGTTCACATTCCCACCAACAGTGTAGTGGGGTGCCTGTTTCATCTCACCTTCTCCAGAATTAATTATCTAGACTCTTTAGCAATGTTGAATACTTTTCCATGTGCATTTTGGTCATCTGTATATCTTCTTTGGAGAAATGTCTATTTAGATCCTCTGCCCATTTTTTATTGGATTATCTGTTTGTTTTGAGAATATATTTCTGTTATCTTTTTATTTTATATTGGAGCATAGTTGATTTGGGGCTTCCCTGATGGTTCAGTGGTAGAGAATCCGCCTGCCAATACAGGAGATGAGGGTTCAGTTGGAGATCTGCTGGAGAAGGAAATGGCAACCCACTCCAGTATTCTTCCTTGGGAAATCCCATGGACAGAGGAGCCTGGAAAGCTATAGTCCATGGAGCTGCAAAAGTGTCAGACAGGACTTTGGGATTAAACAACAACAGCATACTTGATTTACAATGTTCTGTTCGTTTCAGGTACACAGCAAAGTGATTCAGTTATACGTATACATGTATCTCTTCTTTTTCAAATTCTTTTCCCATGAGGTTGTTACATATTATTGAGCAGAGTTCCCTGTGCTATAAGCAGACCAATGGGCAAATGTTTCATTCCAGATGCTATTGGTTGCATGCTTATTATTATCCACATAGTGGGGTCCAGTAGCCAGTTGAGTATTTCAGTCTAGAGTTCAGAGGAGAGAGTTACCATACTCCTATAACACTCTCTACAGTCATAGGAATGATGCCATCCAGACCCAGACAGAGCCCTGGGGAGAGGAAGAGGGGCAAACACAAAGGACATTGAGAAGGAACAGCCAGAGAGGCAGAAAGTAAAGCATGGGTGAGCTGTCATGGAGGCTGAGCGGGTAGAGCCTGTCCAGAAGCAGGCCACGGCCAACTGGGTTGAATGTTTCTAAGAGGCTGAGGGAGGTGAAGACAGAAACGTGTGCAGCAGGCTTGGCAACATCGAGACTGCTAGTGACTTGACAAAAGCCACCTCCGTGGAGTGGGGGAGGTGACACACGCCAGGTTGGAGTGGGTTGGAGAGGGAATAAAAGGTAAGGAAGTAAAGACAGCTGGTGTAGACACTTTCCAAGAAGTCTGTCCACAAAGAGAGAGAAAACAGAGCGGCGTGAAGGGAGGTGAGAATTCCGTACTCCCAATGCAGGGGACCTGGGTTCCATCCCTGGTCAGGGAATTAGATCCCACATGCCATGAGTCTAAGATCCTGCATGCCACAACTAAAAAAAAAAAATTCCATCTGCCGCAATGAAGGTCGAAGATCCTCGTGCCTCAGCTAAGATCCGGTGCAGCCAGATAAATCGATAAAAATAAAATACCTCTTTAAAAAGAAGGAAGGGAGGCGTGGAGGCAGGAGGGTGCTTTTGGTCACCACTACCATTATTTTGAAGATGAGAAAGCCTGGTCACTGAGAGGGAGGGGCTGGTGGTGGGAGAAAGAGAAGATACATAGAGAAGGAGGTCCTTGGGAAGGCAAGTGGCGTGAGGGGCCCAAGCCGAAGTGGAAGTCCTGGTCTTGCCTCTTCTTCTGTTGGTAGGATGCAGGAGGAGGGGGCGGGCCGTGAGGCCAGGTCCATCAGTTCGACTGTGTGTGATGGATCCTGTGCGTGAAGACGGAGACTAAGTCATCAGCCAGGAGCACTGTGGGGAGGACAGGGAGGGGGTAGCTGGAGGAAAGAAGAAAAAGCACGAAATAGTTCTCAAAAGAAGAAAAGTGAGACTCACGGGGAAACCTATCCTTAGAGGGTGGCACTCAGGGAAAACCTGGAGCTTATCATCACAAAGGCAGTGTGAACCCAGCCAGGTCCTGTCTTGGCGGCAGTAGCGCCAGCAGCAGGGCCCTGACTCAGGCAGAGCGTAGCTGGGCTAACAGGTAGATGAAGGTTCCCCCTGGCGAGGGGCGGAAGGAGAGAGAAGGCTACACTTAAGGGTATTTTCTTTTCTTTCTGTTTTTAAAAAAACTGGACCGTCAGGGAAGTCCCGTAAGGGAATATTTTTACTATTATAGTGTGAGCATTCTATTGCTGTTCAGTCGCTAAGTTGTGTCCGACTCTTTGCAACCCCATGGACTGCAGTGCACCAGGCTTCCCTGTCCTTCACTATCTCCCGGTTTGCTCAGACTCATGTCCATTGAGGCAATGATGGAGAAGGCAATGGCAACCCACTCCAATACTCTTGCCTGGGAAGTCCCATGGACGGAGGAGCCTGGTGGGTTGCAGTCCATGGGGTCGCAAAGAGTCGGACACGACTGAGCGACTTCACTTTCACTTTTCACTTTCATGCATTGGAGAAGGAAATGGCAACCCACTCCAGTGTTCTTGCCTGGAGAATCCCAGGGATGGGGGAGCCTGGTGGGCTGCTGTCTATGGGGTCGCACAGAGTCGGACACGACTGAAGCCACTTAGCAGAGGCAATGATGGCATCCAACCATCTTGTCCTCTGTTGCCCCCTTCTCCTCCTGCCCTCAATCTTTTCCAATGAGTCAGCTCTTCCCATCAGGTAGCCAAAGTATTTGAGTTTCAGCTTCAGCATCAGTTCTTCCAATGCATATTCAGGGTTGATTTCCTGTAGGATTGACTGGTTTGATCTCCTTGCCATCCTAGGGACTCTCAAGTCTTCTCCAAAGCCACAATGCAAAAGCATTTTATTATAAAGGACAATAAAGGGTAAAAATGAAGAGCCAGATGAAAAGGTCCACAGGGAGAAGTCTGGAAGGATTCCAAGCATAGAATCTTTGGTCCCCCAACAGTATTTTCAAGGGGAGATTATGATGGCTCTTGTAACTGAGGCTGGAAGAGGAGGGAGGCGAAGTCTGAGGGGCTGATGGAGAGGGAGAAATCTCAGGGTCAAGGGCAGAAACCAAGGAGAAGCTCAAGGATTACACAACCCGGCACTTGAGCTGAGTAGTAGGAGGTGGGGGAGGGGAGTGCTCAAAGCAGCCATATCAGAGGAGATCCAGTTTCTGTTCATGATTTAAGATCAGAGTGGGCTCAAAGGAGAAATAACTCAGGTGGAAGGGCCCTCTCATTCATTCATTCATTTGATGAACTCTTCTTCAGCATCAGGCACACAGGTGATCCCAAGGAGAAATCCACTCAGCCAGGGTTACCAGGGAAGGCTTCCTGGAGGTGGTGGTTCGTGTGTAGGTTGAGCCTGACAAATTAAAGCTCTCCAGGGTGACAGAAAGAAGGAGTGCTGCAGGAGGCATGGGCTTCAGTGAAAAACAGTGTGGCCCATTTGTGAAAATGGAGATACCATGGCCAGAGGGTGGGTGCATGTAGAGAAGAGCTGGGTGACGAGGTAGAGATCGGATCATGGAGAGCCTGGGAGCCACACGGAGGAATGCAGACGCACTTTTTAAATAAACTTTTTATTATGCATTGGGGTCTAGCCGATTAACAATGTTGTGATAGTTTCAGGAGAAGAGCAAAGGGACTCAGCCACATCTATACATGTATCCATTCTCCCCTAAACTCCCCTTCCATCCAGGCTGCCACATAATTCTAAGCAGAGTTCCCTGTGCTTAATAGCAGGCCCTTGTCGGTTATGGATGCTTTATTAATCCAGTGAAGGATTAAGCAGAGGGTGACCGGAACAGATTTATGACTTTAGAAATGGGGGTAGAGACTTCCCTGGTGGTCCGTGGTTAAGACTCCACTCTCCCAATGCAGGGGGCCCGGGTTTGAGCCCTGGTCAGGGAACTAGATCCCACATGCCACAGCTAAAGATCCCTTATACTGCAGCTAAGACCCAGTGCAGCCAAATAAATAAATTCAAATAACTTTTTAAAAAGAAATGGGGATGGTGGATTGGAGGAGAGCCAGGTGGGAGGCAGGGAGGCAGATGGGAGGCTGTTGGAAAGGAGCGGGTGAGGGGTGATGAAGCACCCCCTGCAGGATGGAGAGACAGGTAGGTGCTGAAGGGAGCCTCGGCGAGGCTGGGAACTGACCAGATGTGCCACTGGGATGATTTTGGCCATCATCAACTAAAACCTTTGCCTCCACTAGCCTAGCCAAGGAGGGCATCCACCCACTCATATAACACAACATCCAGATGCTAAGTGGCTCCAGGGCTGGTGAAGAGGGGAGGAGGAAGCAGGGAGTTTAGGACCAAGCGCAAATTCCAAAGGGAGGGATGAGGAGTCCACTGGAGGCCAGCTAGGGGCCAGCAGGAGGAAGTGCCAGGCTAGCTGTGCTGGCTGTGGGTCCCGTGCCAATGTGCCAGGCACCAGTTCAGGGCGACCCCAAGCCCTGGTCTCTGAGGATTCTGGTGGGGGAGACAGACACCCATCACACAAGCAGGGCATGAGTCACCATGGACCTAAGGGCTGTGAAGACTGTACAAGAAGAGGAGCCGTGACCTGACCTGTCCTGGGGCCACTGCAGAGCGTGAACAGAAACCATGAAAGGAGGGGGATGGTGGCTGTTCCCGGAGCAGAGGAGAAGGGCACAGGGAGAGGTGCCTGCTGTGAAAACCAACCAGAAACAGGGCTGCAGACCAGGCCTTGGAGAAGTAGCATCTTCCAGGGGCAGGAAGGAAGAGCTCACAGAGCAGATGTAGAGAGAGCAGCCTGATGGGGAGGCCACATCCCTCTCTCAAGAACAAAGGCTGTGGGGACTTCCCTGCTGGTCCAGTGGCTAAGGCTCAGCACTCCCAACAAAAGGGGCCTGGGTTCGATCCCTGGTCGGGGCTTCCCAAGTGGCTCAATGGTAAAGAATCCACCTGCCGATGCAGGAGACGTAGGAGACATGGGTTTGATCCCTGGGTCAGGAAGAGTCCCTGAAGGAGGAAATGGTGATCCACTCCAATACTCTTGCCTGGAGAATGCTATGGACAGAGGAGCCTGGCAGGCTACAGTCCATAGGGTTGCAATGAGTCAGATATGACTGAGCAACTGAGCATGCACAAGTGGGAAACTAGATCCCACATGCCACAAGTGAAGACTGTGCATGCCACACAAACAAGTATTTCAAAAGACCAGGAAAAAATAAATAAATATTCAAAAAGAAGGAGAGGCTATGGCCGGGAGATGCTTGAGGGAGGGTCAGCTGCGCAGAGACCACTGGGTCTGACTGCTGGGGCCTCTGGTGACTCTGGCCGGCAGTTTCCACCGGTGCTGGGGCCCAAGTTGGACTATTTGTCTCTGGTTTTCTGTCATCCCACTTTGATGTTTTTGTTCAGTCTCTCAGTTGTGTCTGACTCTTTGTGACCCCATGAACTGCAGCACACCAGGCTTCCTTGTCCTTCACTGTCACCTGGAGTTTGCTTAAACTCATGTCCATTGAGTTGGTGCCCATCCAACCATCCCATCCTCTGTCATCCTCTTCTCCTTGCCCTCAATCTTTCCCAGCATCAGGATCTTTTCCAATGAGTCGGCTCTTCCCGTCAGGTGGCCAAAGTACTGGAGCTTCAGCTTCAGCATCAGTCCTTCCGATGAATATTCAGGGTTGATTCCCTTTAGGATTGATTGGTTTGATCTCCTTTACTTGGGCTCCTGCAAAGAGGAAAGGGGCAGCATCAGGCCAGAGAACTGTGCCAAGCAGGGCCCATGAACCAGGAGGGTTCATTGGCCATGGTCTCTTCAGGGCCATCTGGCAGGTCAATGTCTTGTGTGGGACCAGTGATGGAGAGGAAGGAGAGAAGGGGTGTGGCAAGTGGTGGGTACGACTGTGGGGTCAGTGTGAGGAGGGGTTTCAAGCTGGGTGTGCACACTTCTGTGTGTGCACAAGTGCACACGTGCGTGTCCGTGCACACACACTCCCACGCACACGACTGGGCCGATGAGCAGCTGAGGGACGGGGTGGGCAGGAATGAGCAAAGTCATCCCCGTGGAAACAGGACTCCCTGGGTGACGGGAGGGAGCAGCTGGGCAGTCAGGCCGGGGGGCGTGGCCTGCTCTGCCCAATGGTTCCAGCAGCTCCCCAGGCCGCCCTCCCCACCTGTTGACCAAGCCTGAGGAAGTGCCCGCACTGGCCTGGGCACTGCTCGGGCATCTGGGCCCACTGTGACAGAGCTGCCCTCTGGTGTAGCCCTGGGTATCTCTGGAGCCTCTGTCCGTGGGGTCCTTGGGAAGGCTGTGTATGACCAGGTGGCTGGGGTGTCCCTGCCCTGCGTCTGTCTCCTGATGTTGGTCATTCCCCAGGGCCTTTGCCATAAGTGACCCACCATCACCTCCCTTCCACAAAGAACAGGCTCAAGACGGCTTTGGGGGAGGAGGGGAGTAGTGGCAACCAAGGGACTGGCCAGGAGACACAGTGTGTAGCTCTTATGGCCTCCAAGGCTCCTGGTAGGCGCCCCTCTATCTGCCTGGTTCATACAGGGACCACCAGCCAAAAGCAGTCCCTGGGAGCTCCGATCCTGCCCCCACGATCGAAACTGTCCATCTCTTTCTCCCCAGGACCTTACCTGTGTGTCCTACTCTTCCATGTTAACACCTGCAGGCTCTCCTGACGTGGCCTCACACACACACCTTGCATTTTCTTGTTCCAGAGTCCCCTCCCTGCCCATAGGTTAGATCCCATGGGTTGTGGAGGAGGAAGCTGTTGGGACTATCCCCAGAGCCTGGGGATCTTCCTTCTTCCAGCTCCCCATCCAACATCACACCCCCCAAAGCTCAGGACAAGGAGCTACATGTTCACACATCTTCCTTGTTTCCTCCCTCCAAGCAACATATGGGTGAAGGGTGGCAGGTACACGCATTCTTCTCCTTCATGCCCCCAGCAGGCATTACTAACCAATCCCCCGCAGTCTCCTCGCATGAGTCTGCCTCCAGCCCACCTGGTCTTTGCCCACATCTCCAGGCAGCCAAGAGCAGCTGATCCACGTCAGTCAGCCCTCAAGATAAAATCCGTTTGCCATTCCTGCTTTAGGCTGACCACGCCAGGCCCCTCACCTCAGCCCGTCCTCTGGGTCTGCCCTCACGTCTCACATCCGATTCCTTTCTGCCTCACTGCAGGGTTGAGGTCACGGGGTATAGCCAGCTGTGGTTTTCTCTGTTCCCCGTAGGCTGACGCCACACAGTTCCCAAAACTCCGGCCCAGGAGGCAATTGAAGGCACCGGGGCGTTGGCCACAAGTCCCCAAGGGAGAAGAGGACCTGGTTGGTTTTCTGTCAGTGCAGAGGGCGCCAACTCCCTGCTGGGGCGAGTGCGGTGCAGGGCTGCGGGGGTGATGCTCTGCGTCCAGCACCTGGGCCCGCAGGCACACCCTCCAGTTCCGACAGCGCCTGCTCGCGACCTGCCTGCCCTGGCCCCAGGGCAGGCGGGAGGTGAGTGGCGGCCCGCAGGACCAAGGCCGAGTGGCCGCCCAGCACCCGGGGGGCTGCACGCTGCAGCTGCCCGCCGCCCTGCTGGCCCCTGAGCCCAGGATGCGAAGATGGCCAATGCGTCTCTGCCCACGGTGGTGCCTCTGGGCCCCGAGAGCCTACGCCCCTTCACTCGGGAGTCCCTGGCAGCCATAGAGCGCCGGGTGTTGGAGGAGGAGGCCCGGCAGTTGCGGAACAAGCAGATGGAGATCGAGGAAACGGAGCGGAAGCCGCGCAGCGACATGGAGGCTGGCAAGAACCTGCCGCTCATCTACGGGGACCCCCGCCGCGAGGTCATCGGCATCCCCCTGGAGGATCTGGATCCCTACTACAGCGACAAGAAGGTCCGCTCCGGGAGCCCTCCTCCCACCTGTCTGTCCCTGGTCCATTCGTCTGCCTGTCCCAGGCCTCACAGCTCTCTCCCTGCCGCAGACCTTCATCGTGCTTAACAAGGGCAAGTCCATCTTCCGCTTCTCAGCCACTCCTGCTCTCTACATCCTGAGCCCCTTCAGCATCGTCAGACGCTGCGCCATCAAGGTGCTCATCCACTCATATCCTGGCGGAGTGGGGCGAGCACAGGGGTGGGGAAAGGCAGGCAGGGGTCAGGGATGGGCAAGAACGGGCGCTCTGGGTGAGGAGGCCCTCTGTCCTCCTCTCCTCCCCACCTGCTCCCTCACTTTCCTTGACCCTCCCCCAACGCTGTTCAGCATGTTCATTATGATCACCATCCTGACCAACTGCGTGTTCATGACCATGAGTGACCCGCCTTCCTGGTCCAAGCATGTGGAGTAAGTGCCCCGCTCCCACTTCCCCTGGTTCCCCAGTGTCTCCGCTGGGAGGATGCCCCAAGTGACCGTTGCTCTGTGTTCCAGGGGGCAAACCCTGTCCCTGTCACTCCATCAGCACCCTAAGTCCCCAGAGTGGCACACACCACCCCTCTCACCAATGTCCTCAGCCCCCTGGGTCCTCCGTCCCAGGAGGCCCGCCTCTGCCACCCACATCCTGGCCCAGGTGTGACATGCCTGGCCCTGGCCCGCCCTCTCCCCGCCAGGTATACCTTCACAGGGATCTACACCTTCGAGTCCCTCATCAAGATCTTGGCCCGAGGCTTCTGCATCGATGACTTCACATTCCTCCGGGATCCCTGGAACTGGCTGGACTTCAGCGTCATCATGATGGCGTGAGCAGGGGCCCCCGGGGGTGTCCAGAGGCCGATGCGAGGGAAGAGAGGGGGCCAGGCCTTGGAGAGGGCAGCTGAGTGGGCTGGGTGACCGTCCGAGGCTGGGCTGCAGGGCTGTGGTCCGGCGTGCAGACAGTGGGCTGCACCTTTCCAGGAGCTGTCACTCTTCGGGGTCTGACTTGGAGGCTGTCCATCCAGGTGCCCCTCCACACAGTACATACGACCTGGGCCCCCAGGCCCCCACCCACTGGGAGAGCTGGGCTACCCTTGCCACTCCCCCACTCCTCAGCAAAGCCCCTCCAGTGCCTTTCCCACCTCTCAGGGGCCTGTGGTCCCTGACCTGTCCCCTTGCATCTCCATGGTAACCCCAAATACAAGGATTCCTTGGGAATCTTCGTTCTGGGCCTCGTTCTGCCCCATCACCTACCCCCTTGGCTCTGACACAGCCCTCGCCCCCCACCCCCCACCCAGGTACCTGACGGAATTTGTGGACTTGGGCAACATCTCAGCGCTGAGAACCTTCCGGGTGCTGCGGGCCCTGAAAACCATCACAGTCATCCCAGGTACAGGGGAGAAGCAGGGAACTTCTGCCTGGGCCAGCTGGCCTGCCCCCTCGCCCATGCCTAGAATGGGGCACGCAAGTTCTGGGAGCCTGACCCAGGGTCATAACCCTGCCAGGTGGCATAGCTCTCTCATCAAAGCCTGGACACAGAGGCGGGGGGTGGGGGGTGTCCAGTGTGTCTACAGGGAGAAGAAGAGGCCCCAAGTGGGAGGATGGGCTTTGAGAGGCAGCATAGCAAGGTGGTTAGAACACAGACTCTGGAGCCAGACTGCCTGGGTTCAACTCCCATCTCTACCACTTCCTGACTTTGACCTTGGTTAAACGGCTACCCTGTCTGTTTCAGTTTCCGTATCTGTAAACTGTGAATAATGACAGTACTGCTCACTCAGTTATTGTGAGAATTCAAAGCCTTGATAGTAATAAGGTGCTTAGAGCCATGCCTGGCACTGGAAGGTGGTGGTGGTTTAATCCCTAAGTCGTGTCCGACTCTTGGCAATCCCATGGACTGTAGCCCACCAGGCTTCTCTGTCCATGGGATTCTCCAGGCAAGAACACTGGAGTGGGTTGCCATTTCCTTCTCCAGGGGATCTTCCCCACCCAGGGATGGAAACTGAGTCTCCCATATTGCAGGGAATTCTTTACCAACTGAGCTACCAGGGAAGCCCTGGCATAGGGTTCATGTTTTAAATAAAATAAACAGACTGGGCAGAGCAGAGTACACTAGCTGAGAGACACAGAGGGACTCAATGATGGAAAGTCCACAGCCTGAGAGCTCAATAATGAACGCATCACATACCCACTGAGCTGTGAGGCCAGGGCAGTTCCAAAGTAATGCATCAAGAAAAGCATGAAATAAATAGAATCTGGATCATCCAGACCCTCAAAAAAGCATGTGAAGAAACTGGAGAAGGTTCATTAAAGGAGAGAAGTGTAGTCACTCACTCATGTCCAACTCTTTGCAACTCCATGGACTGTAGCCAGCCAGGCTCATCTGTCCATGGAATTCTCTAGGCAAGAATACTGGAGTGAGTTGCCATTTCCTTCTCCAAAAGGAGAGAAAGATGATCTGAAAGGCATGGAGAACAGGCTCTGGGAGACAGGGAAGTTGTCTTAATGCTAGGAAGTACCTTAGTTTTCTCTAGTCCAAAGCCCTTGTGAATTGCAGTTGAGGAAAGAGGGACCTCCAGAGAGAAGGCAACATGGCATGTTAGCCACTGAGTCAAGACCACAATACCTGCCCTCAGAGCCACACTTTGGCATCCTCAGAGCCCGTAGGGCTTTTATGATGAAGCTGCTGAGCATCTGTCTTCATACCAGGATAAGAAAAGGAAATAAATATTGAAGTGAGAGACACCCTGATCAGGCCCAAGGAAGAAGTTATGGTTCTTCCATAAGTGATTGGATCTGAGCCTGAAATTCCATACAATCTGGCTCTGCCTTTGCCAGTTCAAAGGGGCAGAATGCAATGATATTGCAAAGTCAGCCTAGAGCTTCTCAGGGTGAACCCTGCTGTTCCTTGGGTGTTAACAGGCTAAAAGAGAAAGGGTTCTGTGTCAAATAAGCTGAAACATGGTATTAAAAAGTTTTTGTTTCTGCAGAACTTTTCCAAGCCTCTGGTAGGATAATCTACATAAGGACCCTCCAGAAGGGTATCACAGGGTTGGTGGTTGTTGTTGTTGGGTCGCTAAGTGGTGTCTGACTCTTTGCGACCCTATGGACTGTGTGTAGCCTACCAGGCTCCGCTGTCCATGGGATTCTCCAGGCAAGAATACTGGAGTGGCTGCCATGCCCTCCTCAAGGGGAATCTTCCTGACCCAGGGATTGAACCCGCATCTCCTTCATTGGCAGGCAGATTTTTTTTATTACTGAGCAACTATGGAAGTGCCTTCCAAAAGCATGATTGAACCCCTTTCATGAAGGATGCAGCTTGTGAGATTAGTGTCCTGTGAACACTTTGGGAGTCCTGACTTAGTGACATTTATTAAGTTACACTGTGTGCCTGAGTGTTGTTGCTCTCCTGTGTTAGGCAACACCCCCGTGGAGTCTTCATAGTCCCTTCTTCCAGTGGCTGAGATTCGGTGGCCATTGGAAGGCTTGAGATGGAGGTTGTAGTCAGAGATGGATGGGGCTAATTTGGGAAGGCTTCAGGGAAGTAGCGCCCCAAGTAAGCTGAGGCCCAAAGGAGATGGGGCAGGCAGAGGCTCGGAGGGGCTGAGTCGGTGAGTTACCCCCTACCACACTCTCCCGCTGTCTGTGATCAGGGCTGAAGACCATTGTGGGGGCCCTGATCCAGTCGGTAAAAAAACTCTCAGACGTGATGATCCTCACCGTCTTCTGCCTGAGCGTCTTTGCCTTGGTGGGGCTGCAGCTCTTCATGGGAAACCTGCGGCAGAAGTGTGTGCGCTGGCCCCCGCCTTTCAATGATACCAACACCATGTGGTACGGCAACGATACCTGGAACGGCAACGACACCTGGGACGGCCAGGAGAGCTGGGCCAGCAACTATACCTTTGACTGGGATGCCTACATCAATGACGAAGGTAAGAAGGGAGGGCGGGGAGGCCAGTGGGGTCTTTCCTAGCCCTGTTGGCAGCCCCTTGTGGAGATAAAGAACATGAGGAAGGGACTTCCCTGGGGGTCCAGTGGCTAAGACTCCATGCTCCCAATGCAGGGGGCCTGGGTTTAATCCCTGGGTGGGGGAACTAGATCCCACGTGCCCCAGCTAAGTCCTCATGCTGCAACTAAAAATCCAGCATGCTGCATGAAGGTCCCAGGTGCTAAGACCCCATGTGGCCAAATACATAAATAATTTTTTTTTAAAAAGATCATGAGGAAGACCTGAATGTAAACCCATCACCTAACAGCTCAGGTAACCTCTGACAACTCACTTCCTCTTCCTGATTCTCAGAATCTTTACCTATAAAGTAAAGACCACAATACTGCTCTCAAGTTTCCCTGGTGGCTCAGGGGTTAAGAATCTACCTGCCAATGCAGGAAACCTGGGTTTGATCCCTGGGTTGGAAAGACTCCTGAAGAAGGAAATGACACTCCGCTCTGGGAGTCTTGCCTGGGAAATCCCATGGACAGAGGAGCCTGGTGGGCTACAATCTATGAGGAGAACCCAACTTGGCAACTAAACACCAATGGTTACCCTCTCAAAGGGTTTACAGCAAACAAGGGTAACAGCAAACACCAAACTGTTTGGAAAATCCTAAAGCTTTGGCTAGGGAAAGCAACAGTCCCTATGTGCGGGCTCCTTGTTCTCCTCCATCATCCTGGCAGGCACCCACATCCCGTTCACATACCCAGACTTCACAGGTGCACACACACAGACAGCGTTCTCATGGAGCCACTCCTAGTCCACACGGTGCCTCCTGGCAGCTTAGAAAATGGACATGGAATCGCCAGCTTAGAAATGCCACCTTCTTCAACCTGGCATCCTGGATTCTAGCTCCCCACTCACTCCTCCACTGGGGGCCTGCTCAGGTACGTGGTAGCCCCAGGCACACACATACATGTCCCCCCATCTCCCTCTATACCCCCACTATACCCCATACAAGGCACTGCGCTGACAGTAAAATGTATCTACCCAGAGAGCTTAGGACTTGGAGCTGCCCTTAAAAGAGAAGGAGGAAAACAGATAGCTAATGAGAACATGCTGTATCACTCAGGTGAAAGTGAAAGTCGCTCAGTCGTGTCTGACTCTTTGCGACCCCGTGGACTATACGGTCCGTGGCATTCTCCAGGCCAGAATACTGGAGTGGGCAGCCTTTCCCTTCTCCAGGGGATCTTCCCACCCCAAGGATCGAACCTAGGTCTCCCGCATTGCAGGCAGGTTTTTACCAGCTGAACCATCAGGGAAGCCCAGGGAATGCTACTTAATGCACTGTGGTGACCTGAATGGGAAAGAAGCCCAAAAGGGACTCCACGTATACATGGAGAGTGTATGTGGCAACGGATATGTATGCATGTGTGCGGCTGATTCATTTTGCTGTACAGTGGAAGCTAACACAGCTAAAGCAACTATACTCCAATAAAATTATTATTTTTTTAAAAAAAAGGAGCGGGAAGGGGCTCCCCGAGAGCATCCATGTGGCAGTGCCCGTGGTCCACATAGATGTGTCCACGGGTGTGCAATGCGCACTCTGCCCACAGTGTCCACGCGCTGACATGCTTCCTTTGTGACCTCTGACTCCCACAGGGAACTTCTATTTCCTGGAGGGCTCCGCTGATGCCCTGCTCTGTGGGAACAGCAGCGATGCTGGGTGAGTGACACCCAGGAGGGTTGGGGGGTGAATGGAGACAGTGGCCCCAGGGTTGCCAGAAGATGGGGGATGATTGGGATGAGAACCTGGGGTGGATGGAGGTGTAAAGACAGCTCGTTAGCATGCACGTGTTTTCAGGATGCAGACAAGACTAAAGGATGTTTCTTATTTCTTGGAGGGCCCCCATGTGGTCCCTAGTTGGAGCTCTCCTTTCTCCCTAACACCAGTCCCCATCCTGTCCGCAGGCACTGCCCTGAGGGTTATGAGTGCATCAAGGCCGGGCGGAACCCCAACTACGGCTACACCAGCTACGACACTTTCAGCTGGGCCTTCCTGGCTCTCTTCCGCCTCATGACGCAGGACTACTGGGAGAACCTCTTCCAGCTGGTACAGTGGCCGCCTGCCCTGCCCTGCCCCTCAGCCCCACAGCCCTACCCCCCTCCATCTCCATGGCCTTCTCAGGGCTTCCTAGGACCCTTACCAAAGCCATCCCTTCCATGGGACCCCCTCCCTCAGTGGCCCTATATGTGGGTTCTTGGCACCTCTGGCATTCAGTTCCTGCCCAGATCTGAGCCCCAGCCTTTTCTTTCTTTTCCTCATTTGCTTAGGAGCTGAGATCGAAGCTTAGCACAGACTCCCAGGCCTCCTCACAGTAACCAGCAGGGCTGCTTAGACACCAGTTCTGCCCGTAACTATTTACCTTCCACAGTTTGCAGGTGGGCAGGTTGAGTCTGGAGAACAATGCCTTCCAGTGCCTGGTGATGTTTCCAACATCGACAGTGTTAATACTAATAGTAATAGGACTTCCCTGGTGGTCCAGTGGTTAAGAATCTGCCTGCTATGAATACCTGTAGCTGATTCATGTTGATGTATGGTGGAAATCGACATAATATTGTAAAGCAATTATCCTTTGATGAAAAATAAATAAAAATTTTAAAGTAAAAGAAAAGGCCACAACTAATCCCTGGCACAGCCAAATAAATAAATATTCAAAAAAAAAAAAAAAATGAAGAAGGTGAGTCTGCCTGCCCATGCAGGGGACATGGGTTTGATCCCTGGTCCAGGAAGATTCCACAAGCTATGGGGCAACCAAGCCCACACATCATGACTATTGACCCCATGCTCGGAGCCCACACTCTGAGACAAGAGAAGCCACCACGACGAGAAGCCTCTGCACCACAGCTAGAGTAACCCCAGCTCTTCGCGACTGGAGAAAGCCAGCGTGCAGCAACAAAGACCCAGCACAGCCAAAAATAAATAAATAACTGTAATAATAATAACAACAATAGCTTCTATTTGCTGAGCTCTTACTAGATGCCAGGCATCATGGGGAAACTAGGATTCAAGCTGATCCCAAAGCCCACATTCACCAATTTTTATCCTGGATCTCTGATCTCAAGATCTCTGGCCAGGGTCCTCAGGGCTCTCTGAGTCAGGAGCCCAGGAAGGTCTGGGTCCCAAGTTCATATTTTGAAATGCCCCAGAATGTGGTTTAACCCATCAAGGGTGGCCATAGAAGAAGATAGAAAGCTGTCTCTATTTGCAGATGACGTAATTATCTATGTGCGTGCGTGCTAAGTCACTTCCATCGTGTCCCAACTTTTTACCACCCCAAGGGATATAGCCCTCCAGGATCCTCTGTCCATGGGATTCTCCAGGCAAGAATACTGGAGTGAGTTGCCATTTCCTCCTCCAGGGGATCTTCCTGACCAGGGATCAAACCCACATCTCTTATGTCTCCTGCGTTGGCAGGCAGATTCTTTACCACTGGTGCCACCTGGAAAGCCATACCTTGCCTCAAAAGCCCTCAAACTTCCAGGCTCCGTGAGGGATCCTTCCTGTCTGCCTCTCTGGGCAATGGTTGTATGGAGGGGGGCCCTGGGTGAAAGCAGGCAGGGTACCACATGACACTTCCTCCCGTTCCCTCACTCCAGACCCTTCGAGCAGCCGGCAAGACCTACATGATCTTTTTCGTGGTCATCATTTTCCTGGGCTCCTTCTACCTCATCAACCTGATCCTGGCTGTGGTAGCCATGGCCTATGCTGAGCAGAACGAGGCCACCCTGGCGGAGGATCAGGAGAAAGAAGAGGAGTTTCAGCAGATGCTGGAGAAATTCAAGAAACAGCAGGAGGAGCTGGAGAAGGTCTGGACTTGGGGAGGTGGGGGGGGAGGGGAAGATCTGGGGGTCTCCCTGCCCCTCAGCCCAGGTACCCTGGGCAGGCTGAGGGGCACGGGGAGGTGTGGGTTGGAGGCTGCGAGACAGGGGGGGGGAGCAGAAGGCTCAGGTGGAGGTTTGGTGGGGTGGGAGGCTCCCAGGCAGTAGAAAGAGTATTTCGTAGCTCAGTGCCTCAGTTTCCCCCAACCTGAAGTAGCCTTCCAGCTCAAATACCTATGGTTTTATGATTTTTTTATGGGCAGTGTCTGGGTCCAGGCTGAGGGAAAGGTGAGTGCTGATGAGGCCCCAGGAAACAGCTGTGCATTCACCCATCACTTCATGAAGTGCAGGGTCAGTCAAGGCTTCAGCGAAGGAGGGGTCTTCAGGGATAAGGGTCCTCAGTCACTTTGGTCCCTACCCTGTCACCCCCCCACCCCAACCACCCCTCTTGCAGTAGACTGGGTGCAGGCCAAAAGAGACGTCCCCAGCCTGAAGGACTCAGGAAGAAGCTCTGAGAGTCCACTCCCATGGCTTGGCAATGGGCTTTATGTCCACTACCCTTGCTGGTCCACAGGCCAAGGCTGCCCAGGCTCTGGAAGGTGGGGAGGTGGACGGGGACCCAGCACACAGCAAAGACTGCAACGGCAGCCTGGACACGTCGGCAGGGGAGAAGGGGCCTCCGAGGCCAAGCTGTGGCACAGACAGCGGTATTTCCGATGCCATGGAAGGTGAGTGCCCAGCATCCCCAGACCCACCCTGCCCACCCTGGCCATTGGGCCACTCAGGCTCCCGGGTGGGGGCAGGGAGGGCCTGGCTGGGCCCAGCTTCAGGACAGTAACTTAATATTGGCATTGAAGAAATGGCCGTGATAAATATAGTCCTGGCTTAACCTGGCCTGATTCTGGCCACAAGGCCAGGCTGCGGCGGGAACTGGGGGCTTCCGGGAGGCCTTGTGGGCTGCCAAGGCAACGGGAAAGGACAGGATAAGAATACTAACCAGGAAGGCCCAATGTTCCGGAAACTGGAGATCCTGTTCCACAAATATCTTCTGGGTGAAAGCTAAAGGTCAAAGTCAAACTCTGCCCAGATAGAGCCACAGACCCCCAAAAAACCCCATGCTGTCCCCCAGGCCTCAGGAGACTAGATTAAGGTAACAAGGACAGGTGGGTAGACATACGCATGGATGGATGGACAGATGGATGGATGGTGGGAGGATGGATGGATGAATGGACAGATAGTGAGTGGGTAGGTGGGTAGATGGATGGGTGAGTAGATGGATGGGTGAGTAGATGGATGGGTGAGTGGATGGGTGGGTGATGGATGGATGCATGGGTGAATGGATGGACAGATGGTTTGATGGATGGGTGGGTGGGCTGAAAGATTAATGAATGGGAAGAGACACAGGTGTGTGGATGGATGAGAGGGAGGGAGGAGGAGGAAATGATGCAGGAAAGGAAGATTCAGGGAAATCTGACATCAGAAGGATTGGGTCCCCTCTCCAGGTGTCTTGCCTCCTGGCAGGAAGAACTTGAAGGACTTTGCAAACCTCTATCCCAGCTGACGTTGCCTGAAGGGCATCCAGGTGTCTGTGCCCTGACAGAGAACACCCCAGGGGATGCTAGGAAGAGCCAGCCAAGGAGATCATTCAACACTGCCCTTGCTGGGACCACTGTGGGAAGTTTGGGACCTCAGACACAATTTGAGGCACCTGCAGTAACACCTGGGTTGGGAGTGGGGGTGTTACTGTCAGAACCTGCAGCCTTTGGGAGGTCCGGTTTACTAATTGCTGGACGGGAGAGAGGCTCAGCTGTCCCCTCCCTGGGGTGTCCCATTCAGGCCCTCAAACCCACATGTCTATGGGACAGCCCCTGACTCCAGTTCCCTTTCCTCATCTATGACATGGGGGCACTAATATTATTACCTCATACGTTTTTGTGGATTAAATGAGATCACGCCCTGGCTGAGAACTCCCATGGGCTCCAGAGGCCTGGAAGACCTGGAGGAGGTGTAGCATATCCGTGGGCCTGACAGAGCCCCAGGGGTTTAGAGCTGGAGGGGCAGGGACAGGGCATGTTTCCAGGAAGCTAGCCTGGTGGGAAAGGACTGGCAGGGTCCGGTCTGGAGGAGCCGGCGGCAGTGCGAGGCAGAGCCCCCAGGGAGGACGCGCTGTGCTCCTCAGAGGCTCTGGCCAGCAACAGTTGGAACTGAGACCCAACCTTCTGCAGTGGCCTCCTGCCTCTCCCCGAGGCCCTTGGGCCCCTCGCTAGCCAGGATCCTGGGCCAGCAGCCCTGGGCCATAGGTAGTGGATGGAAGTCACCCTGTGGCATAGGGGGATTTTGTGCTGAAAAGGTGGAGCTGAAGTAGGGCACTGGGAGAAGGGACCCGGGGTAAGGCTTTTGAGGGCATGGCTCTTTATGGGGCTGCCCTGGTGGCTCCGACAGTAAAGAATCTGCCTGCGATGCAGGGTTTGATCCCTGGGTCGGGAAAATCCCCTGGAGAAGGAAATGGCAACCCACTTTAGTATTCTTGCCTGGGAAATGCCATGGACAGAGGAGCCTGGCCAGCTACAGTCCATGGGCTCTCAAAGAGTCGGATACTACTGAGCAACTCCGGGAGTTGATGATGGACAGGAGGCCTGGCGTGCTGCGATTCACGGGGTCGCAAACTGAACTGAACACCTTCAGTTTCAATGGACTGTTCACTGGGGGCACGGAGCACTGAGGGTGGGCCCATGTGGGCGGGGTCTAGGGGTGGATCTTGAGGGTGACCCACGAGAGGCGGGGTTTGGGGGTGGGCGTCCCTGAGGGGGCGGGGCTTGAGGTGTGGTGCTCTGAGGGGCGGGGCTTGGAAGGTGGGCTCAAAGTTGGAGGTGGAAGGAGCAGGTGAGGGAGCGGATCCTCATCTGCCATCTGTTTTCAGAGCTGGAAGAGGCCCACCAGAAATGCCCACCATGGTGGTACAAATGTTCCCATAAAGTGCTCATATGGAACTGCTGCACCCCGTGGGTGAAGTTCAAGAAGATCGTCCACCTGATCGTCATGGACCCCTTTGTGGACCTGGGCATCACCATCTGCATTGTGCTCAACACCCTCTTCATGGCCATGGAGCATTACCCGATGACAGAACACTTTGACAGTGTGCTCAACGTGGGCAACCTGGTACGGAGGGGACAAGGGAGAGGTGGTCCTTACTGGGCAGGACAGGAGAGGGGCCACAGGGCCCACGGGCTGTGTGGAAATGAGGGGCACGATTAGGGGGCATAAAGAGACAGGCTGGGGTTATTTTCCTAGCATATGGGAATACAGGCACATGAGTTATGTACCAGGGGAGGTACACGGGGTACATGGGGATCTGTGGAATTTGGGTTTCGGGGTATTTGGGGGCAGAGAGAGTGGGGATGAAGTATTTGGCTTCTTAAGACCAGGACTCCAGGGGCTCTGGAGTCCAGGTCATGCCCTGGAGGCAGAGATGGGGTAGTGGGAGCTTAGGAATGGAGAGTGAAGTGCTGGATTGCAAGCCTTTCCACTTTCAGAGGTTGTTGTGGGCCCCTGGAGAAGGGCATGGCAACCCACTCCAGTGTTCTTGCCTGGAGAATCCCATGGACAGCGGAGCCTGGCGAGTTATGGTCCACAGGATTGCAAAGAGTCAGCCATGACTGGAGTGACTTAGCCCAGGGGCCTAAGAGAGACCGAGGGACCCAGAAGATAGGGTGTAGACCTATGAGCACCCAGGCCCAAGGGGCCCCAGCTCACCCTGAAGGCCCCAGGGCATCGTCCCCCAGCCCTGAGGCCCCCTGCCCGCTCCATTTCTCCAGCACGACCAGGCCAGCTCCCCTCTCAGCCCTTTCTGCTCCACTATTGTTGACACACACTGATCCCCCTGCTTATCCCTGCCCATTAGGAGCATTATCACCTCGTTGCCAGCCCCGGTGGAGCCTGACAAAGGGAAAAAGCCGCTGCCTCCTCCTCCAGCCCTGCCCCCACCCTTCCCGATTCCCTTCTCAATCTGTCCAGGGTAGCCAATGGGCTAGATGCTTCCCACAACCTGAGGGTGAGGGCAGCCCAGGGAGAGTTAAGATGTGAGGCCTGGAGCAAGATGAGGCTGAGGTGGGCAGCATGGGAATCAGACCCTGGACTCCCCAGCCCCTGAGGCAGGCACATCTACCCCACGGAGATGCCTGAGGCAGCTATGGCCAGGCTGGGCTGGAGGGGCAAGGGCGGGCTCGGGATGCGCAGCTGCTGGGGTGTGCGTGATGGGCCCAGCCTGCTGTCTGCCCACCCCCTGCCCACTCTGCTGATGTCTGGGCACCTGCTATGGTTAGGGACAGCTCCTGGGCGGGGCTCAGCATGTGCCCGGGCAGGCTGTGGACCCGAGGCAGCTGGTGCCTGGCAGGAGGGCGGGGGCCATGCCCAGGGAGCTTTTAGGGCTCTGAAGCCCTCAGACAAGTCCAGGATTGTGGGGGATCAGCTCTGGATCTCACTGATCCTCAACTTCACCTCCTGTCTGGCCTCCCCAGATTTCAGAATCCACCCAGATTTTCTGGGTCCTGGGACCACCCCTAGCCCCACACCCGTCAACTAGGGTAGAGAGGCTGTAGGGTGTCGAGACAGGAAACTGAACTAAGCACCCCAAGACCTGGGTTTGAGACCTGACCGCATATGGACAGTGTGATCAAGAGCTTGTCGCTGACTTCTCGGAGCCTCAATCTTTCTTCTCCAGGATGGACGTGGTGATCATCCCTCCCAGCTTCATGGAGGTCAGGATACTGATGAGGCCATAGCATGAAACACAGAATGCGCTACAAGTGTCAAATATTATTATGAGTGGGTTGAGACCCCAGGAAGTCAAGTGACAGGCCCACAGTCACAAGGCCAGGAAGAGATGGGCCCCGGTCTCTGAGTGGTACCCACTCTGCCTGGTGGCGTGGCTGTTCAGCTCCTCATTCATTCACACACCGCTGTGGGCCATGGATACACATGTACCATGCCTGCCCCCTCGGGGGCTCTGTCACCCTCTCTTCTGGCCTCGAGGGCTCTGCCCGGAGGTTTAAGAGTGGGGCGGGAGACTCGGGAGGCCCTGTGCCCCTGAGGCTTTGCACCCCCCACCCCCACAGGTCTTCACAGGCATCTTCACAGCCGAGATGGTGCTGAAGCTCATTGCCATGGACCCCTATGAGTACTTCCAGCAGGGCTGGAACATCTTCGACAGCATCATCGTCACCCTCAGCCTGGTGGAGCTGGGCCTGGCCAACGTGCAGGGGCTGTCGGTGCTCCGCTCCTTCCGTCTGGTACATGAGGCCCCGGGACCCGGGGTGAGGGAGGGTGGGGTGTGGCTGCTCAGAGAACACAAGCAGAAACCCCCAAGAAGCCAGAGGACTGGAAAGGAGGCCCCTCTGCCCTAGTGTGCACCCCCTCTGCCTCTCAGAACCTTTCCTACTCGCAAAGGGAGAAAGATGCCCTCCCCCTTATCACACAGGGCTGCTGGTAGACCAGAATGACAGCCCAGGAGCTGCCATTTGGACTTGACTCCTAAGTGAACTTGTGGGGGCAGTGGGGCGGGGACTTCAGCCCATATTGCAGACCTGAAAACTGAGCCTCAGGAAGTTCATCAGTAGTGGGATTGGGACTCTGAATTAGCATCCTTTTCACCACCTCCTAGGGACCTTTCATGCATCCACAAAAATATAGAGAAAGTAAGATACCCCTCTGTGTGCCTTTCAGCAGGCTCCAATAGCCATCAACATCCTATAGTTCTTGCTTTATCTGTCTCCCCGCTTTTTATGGGGGAGTATCTTAAAGCAAATCCTAAGATTTTATTTCAGTTGTAAATGTTTTAGCTTTTATATGTAACAGATGAGGACTCTTTTGATCATGTGAAGAAGATGAGGTGGTAGGATGCAAGCATTCCCATTTAACAGAGAGGTAAACTGAGGCCCCATATCCCTCAGGGAGTAGGAGCTAGAGCCATTCAAAAGAGTTCTTTCTGGGAAACCCCTGGTGGTCCAGTGGGTCGGACTCTGCACTGAGAGTCTGGGTTCAGTCCCTGGTTGTGGCTGCCTCGGGGTTGGGCCAGGGGTCCCTGGGTCTCACCAACCCCTGCATTCCCCCTGCCCGGCAGCTGAGGGTCTTCAAGCTGGCCAAGTCATGGCCGACGCTGAACATGCTTATCAAGATCATCGGCAACTCGGTGGGGGCGCTGGGCAACCTGACGCTGGTGCTGGCCATCATCGTGTTCATCTTCGCCGTGGTGGGCATGCAGCTGTTTGGCAAGAGCTACAAGGAGTGCGTGTGCAAGATCGCCGTGGACTGCAGCCTGCCCCGCTGGCACATGCACGACTTCTTCCACTCCTTCCTCATCGTCTTCCGCATCCTGTGTGGGGAGTGGATCGAGACCATGTGGGACTGCATGGAGGTGGCCGGCCAGGCCATGTGCCTCACTGTCTTCCTCATGGTCATGGTCATCGGAAACCTGGTGGTGAGTGAGGCCGCCTGGGGGGCTCCCGTACCTTCGCCCAGAAAGCCCAGGTGTCCCGGGCGTGTCCGTGCCTTTGTTGCTGTTGTTTAGTTTGCTAAATTGCGTCTGACTCTTTCATGACCCTGTGGACTGTAGCCCACCGGGTTCCTCTGTTTGTGGGATTTCCCAGGCAAGAATACTGAAGTGGGTTGCTGTTTCCTTATCTAGGGGATCTTCCTGACCCAGGGATCAAATCCTGCCTTGGCAGATGGATTTTTACCATTGAGCCACCAGGGAAGCCCATTCGTGCCTTTATTTCCCTTAAATCGCTCTGTTGAAGGGTTCTTTTCCTATGAAACTGTGTTGTGTAAAATCGCTGACACGTGATTGTTTTATTCCTCCCCTGACCCTAGATGGCAGTTTTGTATGGTTTAACCCAGTGGCTCTCAAATTTTAACCTGCTTCAAAACTCTCGTGAGTTTCTCAAAACCTAGATTCCCAGTCCCAGCCTCCCAGAGTCAGGTGAGGTAGCTCTGAGCCGGGCCCCCAGACCTGCATTTCTAATGAGCTCTGGGTGATGTCCTGTGCAAGTAGTTGAGACCTAGTGTTTTGGGGAAAGTAACATGATGACCGGAGTCAGACTGGCCCGTGTTCCAGTCCCAGCTCCTTCGCCATCTGTGTGACCTTGAACGCATCACTGCTCTCTGGTCAGCTGGGTTCTCTAACTGCACACGGGAGAAAAATGGTAGACTCCTCAGGGCAACGGTGCCCAACGTTTTTGGCACCAGGGACTGGTTTCATGGAAGACAATTTTTCCACGGACGGGCGTGGGGTGAGGGATGGTTTTAGGGTGATTTAAGCACACTTCATTTATTGTGCATTTTATTTCTGGTGGTTCAGATGGTAACGAATCCACCTTCAGCACAGGAGACACGGGTTCAATCCCTGGGTCAGGAAGATCCCCTGGAGAAGGGAATGGCTACCCACTCCAGTATCCTTGCCTGGAGAATTCCATGGACAGAGGAGGCTGTGGAGTCTATGGGGTCACAAAAGAGTCAGACACGACTGAGCCACTAACACTTAACACCGTATTTCTATTATTATTATTACATCAGCTCCCCCTCAGATCATCAGGCATTATATCCCAGAGGCTGGCGGCCCTTGCCTCGGAGGGTGGCCAGGGGGACTGACCGTGATGGAAGAAGGCACAGTGTGGGTCGGTACCAGGAACTCCTGGCCTTTTGTTCTCCTCCTCTCTCACCCTCTGCTCCTGGGAATCAGGCCCCGCATGTTGGGAGGATGTGGAAATGGCCTGAACTGCATCTATCCTGCCACTTTCTGGGTGGGAGGCTGGAGGAGGGAAGGGGGTGCAGGGGCCCAGGAGAAATGGGATGTGAGGTCGTGGTCCAGCTGACCAGTTTCTGCGGAGGGAGGCGTTTCTCCTCACCCTACCGACCCTTCTCCTGCGGCGGGGTCACCCCTGCCAGGAGAGCTGTGCCCGGCTGCTCCGGGCGGGGGCGATGCTACCCTGGGCAACAGCGGGTGGGAAGATGCACGTCCCCACGTTCCGCAAAGGCCGGTGGAATCTTTGAGTTGCTCCGTCAGCGCTTCTCAGATAACGCTGAGCTCCGCTGGGGGCAGGGGCGGACTGGTGGCCGGGGGAGTTACCACGACTGAGAGCGGGACGGTGGGATGGGGTCCAACAGCCAGACAGCAGAACCCAGGCCCACTGCTCCTAGGAGCGGGTCTTAGGGAGCGGGGAGAGTACGGGAAACGCCTCACCAGGACTGGCGGGCAGGATTCCTGATGGGGGGGTGTTTGCAGGCTCTGAAAAGACGTTTGTGAGGGCCAGTTGAAGGGGCCTGGGAGTGACTATAAGGGTCACAGTGGTTTCTGTGTACATGTAAACTCAGAAGCATTTCAGGCCCCCTACTGTGCCACTTTCTGACTGGGAAACTTTGAGCAAGTTATTTACACTCTCTCTGGCCTCAGTTTTTTTCATCTGGAAAATGGGGATGAGGCAGGTAGCGACTACTCTGCTGGTGGTCGGAAGGATTACACCGACCTAAGTGCTCAGCAAAGTGCTTGGCCCACGAGGCCAGGGGAGTTCAAAAGTTACAGGCATCCAGGGAGCACTGGCAGATTCCACACCTGGCACCAACCAGCGCCACACGCCAGGCGCTGGGCTCCTGCCACGTGCCGGTTCCTGCGCCAGGGGCTTTACGTGTATCATCCCTACTGCTCCTGACAACCCCGTGAGGCAGGTAATGTTGGCTCTATGCTCCCAGGAGGCACAGCCCAGAACCACACAGCGAGTGTGAAACTGAGCCTGGACTAGAAACCGAGTCTGTGTACTTCCAACAACAATAGCATCAATATCATCATTAGCGATACTAACGATGAGTTAGCATCAGAGTACCAGTGATGACAACCGACCTCTATTCATGCTCATACAGCATTCTGAGCACTTTCCGGATATTAATCTCTCTCTTTTAAAAAAATTGTATTTATTTATTTATTTATGGCTTTGCTGGGTCTTCACTGCTCTGGGGGCTTTTCTCTAGTTATGGCGAGCAGGGGCTACTCTTCGTCGCAACGTGTGAGCTTCTCATTGCAGAGGCTTCTCTTGCTGCGGAGCTCAGACTAGACACTCAGACTTCGATAGCTATGGTACATAGGCCCAGGAGTTGCAGCTCCCAGGCTCTAGAGCCTGTGCTCAATAGTTGTGGTGCATGGGGTTAGTCCCTCTGAGACACATGGGATCTTCCCGGATCAGGGATTGAACCCGTGTCTCCTGCACTGGGAGGTGGATTCTTTACCACTGAGCCACCAGGGTGGCCCCGGGTATTGATCTCTTAATGCTCACCAGCCTCCATGTGGTGTGTGCTGGATTTTGTTTTTCATATTAAAATGTTTAATAATTGATTTTAATTGTCTGTGTCAGGCCCCAGTTGCGGCACACGGGATCTTTCATTTTCTTTGAGGCATGCATGATCTTTGGCTGTGGCATGTGAACTCTTAGTTGCATCATGTGGAACCTAGTTCGCTGACCAGGGATCGAACCCAGGCCCCTTGAATTGGGAGCTCGGAGTCTTAACCCTTAGACCACCAGGGAGGTCCCAGGGATGTGCTGTCTTATCTCTATTTTGTAGACAAGAAAGCAGAGGCTCGGGAGGGGTTCCTTGGTAACCTGTGCAGGATTTGAACCCAAGGAGTCAGGTCCCAGAATCCAGAACCACTGCACGGCACCGCCTCTGTGTGTGCCCCAACGCCTCCCATCACATACACACACGCACACGCACGCACACACACACACACACACACACACACACCCTGACACCCTTCTCAGGCCCAGCTCTGCAGCTCTCCCACTTTGCTCAAAGGGAGCGGAGCGGCCCGGGGAGGCACGCTGCCAGCTCCTTGGGCACTGGCCCCCGCCTACCACCCTCCCAGGCCTCATGGAAGCAAGTGTCTGCCAGAGGGCATGGGGCACCGTGCCAGGGAGGGTGGGGACCCAGGTCCCCAGTGTCCATGGCACTCAGGTACTTCTTTGGGGGTGAAGAAGAGGAAATGACCAGGTCATAGGGAACCCTCCCGTCGGAGCCCACTCCTGGGGAACCTAACGTCCATCCCCCTTCCCTAATTTAACCCACCCCCCATGCCTTGCCTGGGGCAGCTATTTCTGTCCCAGGCAGGAGCCGTGTGCAAACCCTGGTGACCCAGAGAGCAGCTAATTCCCATCTCAGATGTGTTTCTGGCAACTGGACACCTCCCCCAGAGAGGGAAAGAAAGACCAGTACATTGTGGTGGGGGGGCAAAGGCAGGACAGTAGCCAAAAGGCGTGGTGATGGAGCGAATCCCCCAGCACATTGCCCCAGAGAGAGAAGATGAAAAATGCGTAATAGTTACATATATATTTGTTTAATTTTTCTGCTCCAGTTCCTATTTATTTATTTTTAATTGGAGGATAATTGCTTTACAATATTGCATTGGTTTCTTCCGTATGACAATGTGAATCAGATTTAAGTAGACATATATCCCCTCCCTCTCGAACCTCCCTCCCTATAATTATTTTAAAGATATATCAACGTGATAGTTAAGACAATGACAAAAAGACCTTAGAGGACACTGGGGAAAGCCAGACAGAGTCACATGTACGGTCCTCTCCTGGTCACTCAGGGAACTGGTTCCAAAACCCCCTGCGTGTTAGTTGCTCAGTCGTGTTGACCCCATGGACTGTAGCCCACCAGGCTCCTCTGTCCATGGAATTGTCCAGGCAAGAATATTGGGGTGGGTAGCCATTCCCTTCTCCAGGAAATCTTCCCAACTCAGGGATCGAACCTGGGTCTCCTGCACTGCAGGAGATTCTTTTCCATTTTGGGGGCAAGCCCCCAAGACCCCTTCAGTTCCGTTCAGTTCAGTTCAGTCACTCAGTCATGTCTGACTCTTTGCGACCCCATGAATCGCAGCATGCCAGGCCTCCCTGTTCATCACCATCTCTCGGAGTTCACTCAGACTCATGTCCATCGAGTCTGTGATGCCATCCAGCCATCTCATCCTTGGTGGTCCCCTTCTCCTCCTGCCCCCAATCCCTCCCAGCATCAGAGTCTTTTCCAATGAGTCAACTCTTCGCATGAGGTGGCCAAAGGACTGGAGTTTCAGCTTTAGCATCATTCCTTCCAAAGAATCCCAGGGTTGATCTCCTTCAGAATGGACTGGTTGGATCTCCTTGCAGTCCAAGGGACTCTCAAGAGTCTTCTCTGACACCACAGTTCAAACGCATCAATTCTTTGGCGCTCAGCCTTCTTCACAGTCCAACTCTCACATCCATACATGACCACAGGAAAAACCATAGCCTTGACTAGATGGACCTTAGTCAGCACAGTAATGTCTCTGCTTTTGAATATGCTATCTAGGTTGGTCATAACTTTTCTTCCAAGGAGTAAGTGTCTTTTAATTTCATGGCTGCAGTCACCATCTGCAGTGATTTTTGGAGCCCTCCAAAATAAAGTCTGACACTGTTTCCACTGTTTCCCCATCTATTTGCCATGAAGTGATGGGACTGGATGCCATGATCTTCGTTTTCTGAATGTTGAGCTTTAAGCCAACTTTTTCACTCTCCTCTTTCACCTTCATCAAGAGGCCCTTTAGCTCCTCTTCACTTTCTGCCATAAGGGTGGTGTCATCTGCATATCTGAGATTATTGATATTTCTCCCCTTGCAGATAACAAAATCTAGGGATACTCAAATCCGATAGAAAATGACGTAGTGCAGTTGACCCTACTTCTTTCGTGTCCAGTCACACACTCAGCCCCACCCTGAGGCCCCCAGAATAAGAGGCCCCCTGCCTCTGGTTGACAGGAGCCGGGACCTCCCCCTCCTCAGTCAGGCTGCACCGTCCTCCTCACTATCCTGGGAGGTGGGTGGGTGGGAAGACAGGGCCACTGCATTGCACAGCTTCTGGGGTGGCCAGTCACACTGTAGTCTAAATAAATGATGTCCTCTAAAGTTGTGCAGGGCTTTCCAAGTAGCTTCAGTGGTAAAGAGTCCAACTGCCAGTGCAGGAGATGCAAGAGACTTGGGTTTGATCTCTGGGTCAGGAATATCCCCTGGAGTAGAAAATGGCAACCCACTCCAGTATTTTTGCCTGGGAAAGCCCATGGATAAAGGAGCCTGGCGGGCTACAGTCCATGGGGTTGCAAAGAGTTGGATATGACTGAGCACACACACACACACACACACACACACACACACAGTTGTGCAATGATGGGAAGCCTGGATTCTAGTTCTGGATGTGCTGTGTGTCCTTAGGCAAGTCACTCCACCTCTCTGGGAGAACTCAGGCTCCTCATTCATCAAATGCAGAGCTGGCCTCAGAGTTTATCCCGCTCCTCTCACTGCCGTGTAAAGCCTTCTATTGCCGCACACGTAACAGCCCACACGTTCTGAGTGCTCACTGTGCGCTCTAGTTGTATTGACCTTTCAATCCTCGCCCAACAACAATGTGAGGAGGTAGGTACTAGAATCATTGCCATTGTACAGATAAGGAAACCGAGACACGGGGCAGCGATAGGACTTGCCCCTGGACACACAGCTAATCACTTGGGGTTCAAAGCCAAGCGGCATGGTTTCAAAGCCTGTGAACCCCAGTCTCTACTTTGTGCAAACCCACTGCATTGTAATTGTCTGATCAAATGTCTGTCTCTAGGCTGGGAGCAAACTGAGGCCAGTCATTCCTGCACACAGTGGGAGAGGCTCAGTAAATATCCACCAAAAAATAAAGCCGAGGGAGGTGGACCAGTAGCCTCTTACGTCCCTTTCAGTGGAGATAAGAGAAGAGTGCCAGTAGAGCAGGGAACCCCAGGGGAAGAAAAGGAATCCACAGCAGCCAGGGACATAGGTCTGAGTACTGGGAACCCCAGGTGCTACTAGTGGTAAAGAATCCACACGCCAATGTAGGAGACGCAGGAGATGTGGGTTCGATCCCTGGGTCAGGAAGATCTGCTGGAGGAGGAAATGGCAACCCAATCCAGTCCAGCATTCTTGCCTGGAGAATCCCACGGCCAGAGGAATCGGGCTGGCTACAGTCCATGGGGTCAAAAAGAGTCAGGCACGACTGAGGACACAGGAGCCCATGGACTATTAAAAGTCCCACTTACAAGAGAAGGCTCAAAATAGACAGGCTCCCAATAAGTTCTAGAAGCTTGGAGGTGTGAGCCCTAGTTTTTTTATCTGCATCCTCCAGCAGTGGAAGCGGAGGACAGAGTCCCTGTCACCCAGTGGGCCTCCTCAAACCCTGCCTCCGTCTTGGTCAGCAGAGTCCTCTCTTGTGCCCAAGCCTCAGTTTCCTTATCTGTAAAGTGGCCGTGGCAGTAGCACTTCTCAGCTCCAAGAGCAGTTTTGAGGGTTCTGTTAGGTGCTTCTGCTGATGGTTAGCCACTCAGTCATGTCCAACCATTTGCAACCCCAAGGACTGTAGTCCACTGCTCCTCTGTCCGTGGAATTCTCTGGACAAGAATACTGCAGTGGTAGCCATTCCCTTCTCCAGAGAATCTTCCCAACCCAGGGATCGAACCCAGGTCTACTGCATTGCAGGCAGATTCTTTACCATCTGAGCTACCAGGGAAGCCCTCTCTTAGACGATGCCCCTCTTTAATGCCCACCAAGAGGTAGGTCTGACTTGGAGGCCCGAGGACCCTCCTATGGACTGCAGGTGGCACCCTCGGGGCCTCGCAGCTAAGCTCAGGCTCCCCCTCACCTCCTGCTCTCCAGGTCTTGAACCTGTTCTTGGCCCTGCTGCTCAGCTCCTTCAGTGCCGATAGCCTGGCGGCCTCGGACGAGGATGGCGAGATGAACAACCTGCAGATTGCCATCGCTCGCATTAAGTGGGGCATCGGGTTCGCCAAAGCCTTCCTCGTGGGGCTGCTGCATGGCAAGGTCCTGAGCCCCAAGGTTATCATGCTTAGCCTCGGAAGCATTGGCGAGGCTGGGGTGGCTGGCGAGGCTCTGGAAAGTGCCCCCGAGGATGAGAAGAAGGAGCCTCCACCCGAGGAGGATGGCAAGGACCTCAAGAAGGACAACCACATCCTGAACCACGTGGGCCTGGCTGACGGCCCTCCCCCAGCATCGAGTTGGACCACCTCAACTTCATCAACAACCCCTACCTGACCATCCACGTGCCCATCGCCTCCGAGGAGTCTGACCTGGAGATGCCCACAGAGGAGGAAACTGACACCTTCTCCGAGCCTGAGGATGTCAAGGTAAGCCCATAGCAAGGTCCAGATTCAGGGATCGGGAGTCAGACAGTCACGACTCTACATTTGTGTATGACCTTGAACATGGCACAAAGCCTCTCCAAGCCTCAGTTTCTCCATCTGTAGGGTGGGGTAATGATACCTACCTTGTGGTGTTACTGTGAGCATTAGATAAGATGCTGTGTGCAGAGCATCTCTGTGAATGGTGATTTATAAATACCATTATTATGACCCGCTCCACTTGTCTGAATACCGCAGGCCTCTCCCTGCACTCCTGCCCAGCAGCTCCTAATGGGTCCTCTCACCAGTAGGTGGCGCTGTGAGATCGCATATTCTCACCTGAGAAGCCTGAATCCAGGGCTGGAACCCAAGGGGCCTCTCTTAACCCTGCCCTGGGGTTAAGAAGCCCCTACCAAGTTCTTGCTATTATCATCTATTTCTGTGTAGACGCCCCTTGGTGGTGGTGGGGACCCGGTCCCAACTTCCCAGCGTGGGCCAGAGTGCCAGGTCTGGGCTGGAGCTGGAGACACTGGGGAGAGGGGGTCAGGGATCCAGTGGGGTGGAGCTGAAGGAGAACTGGAGAGCTGGGCCCCAGCCTCAACTGGAGCCCTGATGCCCACTCCCTGCCCCTGCCCCTCCCCTGTGAGGGTTGGGAGGCCCTGGCGGTAGGCTGAGCCCCTCACCCACCCTTCAGCCCCATCAGGGGAAGGATCAGTACATAAGCTAGGGCAGGGCCCCTGACCACCCCCACCCTGGCAGCTTGGGCCCAGCAGGCACCGGAGCCTGAATAAACTTTGCCCTGAAAGCTCTTGACTCCTTATTCCCCCAAATACGTGGCATGCTCACTTACCAGGGAGTTGAGCGGCTGCCAAGCTATAAATACCCCGGGAAACGTGGCACCAACCTCGGTATGAGGAGTGGGGGTGGAGAAGGGCCGGACAGCAGCCGGGCCAAGGCCCTGGGGACTCTGGAGGGGGGCAGGCACGGCTCTCGAGGGGCAGTGGGAGGTGGGGGGCACAGGCAGGGCGAGTGGCTCAGTGGGCATCCTGCCCGACCTAATGCCCCGTGCCTCAGTTTCCCTTTCTGTCAACTGGCCACCATTCTGACAGCTGCCCCCTGCCACCACCCCGTGACCCTCTCCATTTTCCTTTTCAGGGGCCTCACCCCAGCCATAAAGGGGGCCCCTTGAGGAGTGGAGGCTGGGCCAGGAGGAGGTGAGGGAGGTCTGACCAGGCTGGAGTACCAGGCCCCCACCCCCACCCTTTCTGGATTCTCCCATCTTCCTGGATTCCTCAGCTGAACAGAGCATAGGAAGGCTCGGACCTTGCTCCATCCTGACCCCTTCCCTCCCTAGCCAGCATCTCTGAGCCTCTTCAAATCCAAGTGCCCAGAGGTCAGGGCCAAAGCCTGGGGCCTTCTGCACAGACCCCAGTGCTGGCTCCACAATCCAGGGCTGAATGAATGAATGAGTCTGCCCCCCCACCCCCCGCTTTCCCTTCTCCCTTCTGGGCCCTCCCCTCGGAGCTTCCATCTGGACCCCCTCTGCCCCACGTGGTGGGAGGACCCAGGGGTCACATGACCCTGTGGCCTCCGCAGAAGCCGCTGCAGCCCCTGGACGGGAACTCCTCCGTCTGCAGCACTGCCGACTACAAGCCCCCCGAGGACGACCCCGAGGAGCAGGCCGAGGAGAGCCCCGAGGGGGAGCAGCCTGAGGAGTGCTTCACCGAAGGTGAGGGCCAGGCCACCTGGGTGCCTCCCCCAGCCCGGCAGACCCAGGAGGGGCAGGCCAGGCCAGGGCCCGAGGCGAGCCTCAGCCTCAGCTCAGCATCTCCTTGGGGACGGGCTGGGGTCAGGCGAGTCACCAAAAGCGGTCAAGGCCTTCTTCCTCCGATGGTGCCCTGCCCCTCTGCGCCCGGGAGAATGCGACCTCAGGAAGGGGTGTCAGAGCAGATGCCTCTGAGCCCCTGCCCCCTCTGCCCCCTGCCGTGTGTGCCGTGGGTGACAGTCCCAGCAGCCCGCAGGCTACTGCACAGAATCCCCGCAGAGCCCGGAGTATGGCCAGCACGAAGCAGGCGCTCAGCCCTGGCTTCTCTAAGGCTGTCCTCAGCTCCGTCTTCCAGAAAGAGGCCTGCCTGGCCCTTCCAAAACATTCTTTGCCCAGAGAGTTTGGGCTGTGCAGAGTGGAGGCTGCCTGGGGGACATGGGGGAGGATCATCGGGACAGCTGAAAGCCATGGAATCTGCGTGGGTGGCCCGCACCCCTGTTCTTTGGCGTGTTTCTGCATGCAGTCAGGATGGGGAGGGGGCACATCCTGGGAAGGAGAGGGGGGAAATGGGCTGACCGTGCTCCTCAGGCAGCCCCTGACGGGTGCCCCTGCCCCCCTCCCTCCCCAGCCTGTGTGCAGCGCTTTCCCTTCCTCTACGTGGACATCTCCCAAGGTCGAGGGAAGAAGTGGTGGACCCTCCGCAGGGCCTGCTTCAAGATCGTCGAGCACAACTGGTTCGAGACCTTCATTGTCTTCATGATCCTGCTCAGCAGTGGGGCCTTGGTAGGCACCGCCCTGGGGGCCGGGCACGGGCAGGGGCAGGGGGCCAGGCCGGAAACAGGCCGCACCAGGGCTCCCTCCTTTCTGCACCATGGGAGGGACACTTGCTGGACAGGCCGGAACCCAGAGAGAGAGCCCTGAAGAACTCACCAGTGCTTCCAGGCTGTGTGGCAGACTGTGCTCATTTTTACAAACAGGCAGATGGGCTCTGACCCCGTGTGCCTCCCTGGCTTACAGGTCCCGACCAGGGAGGAGGTGGGAAGGGAATGTGAGGTGGGGGGGGCAGCCCGTGTCACAGCAGACCCCCGTGCAGGTTAGTGAACATTCCTATCATTAGGTCTGGGGAAGGGGAGCTGAGGGGCTTCCCTGCACCAGGAACTCCCCTGCTCACCCCCTTGATGGGTGCAGGGAGTCTGCCCCCACCTGACCCCAGTGCCAGACCCCTGGCACCGTCAGCTGTAGGGACATGGTGGCTGCTCCAGCCTCCGGGCCCTGGTCACCCACCTGCTGGCGCCCCCAGGCCTTCGAGGACATCCACATCGAGCAGCGGCGAGTCATCCGCACCATCCTGGAGTATGCCGACAAGGTCTTCACCTACATCTTCATCCTGGAGATGCTACTCAAGTGGGTGGCCTACGGCTTCAAGGTGTACTTCACCAATGCCTGGTGCTGGCTCGACTTCCTCATCGTGGACGTGAGTCCGCCCCACTCCCGCCTAGCCCCACCGCCAGCTCTGGAGCTAGCTCCGGAGGCGCTCCCTGACCACCCACCCTCCGGTTTGCAGGTCTCCATCATCAGCCTGGTGGCCAACTGGCTGGGCTACTCGGGCTGGGACCCATCAAATCCCTGCGGACGCTGCGGGCCCTGCGCCCCCTGAGGGCACTGTCTCGATTCGAGGGCATGAGGGTGGGTGTTGAGGGGGACTGTGAGTAGGGCTAAGGATTGGGGGAGCAGCCACAGCTTGGGAGGGGGCTGGGGGGCGTGTCTGTACTCTGGCCACCACTGGGAGTCCAGGTTTGGGGGCCCCCAGGCAACTGAAGGCAAAAGGAGAAGGGGCGGCAGAGGATGAGATGGTTAGATAGCATCACTGACTCAATGGACATGAATTTGAGCCAACTCCGGGAGGTGGTGGAGGCCAGACGAGCCTGGTGGGCTACAGTTCATGAGGTCGCAAAGAGTCGGACACAACTGACTGAGCAACGACAACAACAAAAGCCCCACCCCACCCCCCGCCCCACCAGCCCAGGTGCCGGTTCCCGCCCTCAGCCCCCTCCTTCACTCCTCTCTGCCACCACTAGGGGGCAGCAGAGGCTGCAGCCGCTCCCAGGAGGGGCCTGAGGGCACCCAGGCAGGCGAGGAAGGAAAGGTCTGTGGGTTTATAGGTGGCTCTCCCCAGCCTCAGACTGGGGCCCCCAGGGCTCCGAGCCTGCCTATCCGTCCCTCAGGCCCCTGAGGGCAGAAGTGACAGGTAAATACAGGGTTCGGGCAAGACCAGGGGGACTTCCCCGGCCAAGGCTAGAAGTAGAGGTTCTGTTCAGAGCAAGGCCTACCCCGGGGTTGGGGGTGCGGACAGACTTCCATGAAGCAGATGGTTGCAGGTCAGCAGGGCACTCAGCCTGGGGTCTCCCATACAAGAGCCTGGCCCAGCCAGGGACCCTCCCCACCGGGGGAGAATGACCTGGCCTTGGCCACAGAGCTGGTTGGTGCCCCAGCCAGGAATAGCATTGCCCTGGGCATCACCGGGCTTTCTCCACTCACTTTGTCTGGAGGTCATGAAACCACTTCTCCTTGAAAACAGATAATTCTCAGATTCAGCTCAGCCGGAAACAATGAGGTTGGCCTGTGTGGCCAGGGCTGGCTGGGCACATAGCTCCAGCCCCCAAGGTTCCTGCTGCTTCAAAGGCTCCGTTCTTTTCTGGGTCTTTGTGTCTAATCCTGTGAGCAGATGAACCCGGGGGCCAGGTCACGGGGACTGAGTTTCCTATGGGGGCCGAGGAAAGAGTGTTTGTCTTCTGCCTGGTGACCCGTGGCCGGCCTGCTTCCAGAGAAGCCCAGCTCCCCACCCTGAGCTGTTGGCTCCAGCGAAGCAGAGAGCCCTCTTCAGCCAGCAGGCCGGCAACCCCCTACCCCTGCTCCCTGCTCCCACCATGCCCCACCCCCACAAAAAGCCCAGCAGACTTCTCCTGCAGCCTGCATTCATTCAGATCAGCCCTCCTCCAGGAAGCCTTCCCTGCCTGGCCCCTTGGTTGGTGTGGGTAGGGAGCCCTCTCCCAGAGGAGGCTGGGTGATGCCCCCTCTCCTGCTGCCTGGGAGAGGATCTGGCAGTGACTCCCTCCTCCCCACTCCCGGCCCCCCAGGTGGTGGTGAATGCCCTCCTGGGGGCCATCCCCTCCATCATGAATGTGCTGCTCGTCTGCCTCATCTTCTGGCTCATCTTCAGCATCATGGGCGTCAACCTATTTGCCGGCAAGTTCTACTACTGCATCAACACCACCACCTCCGAGAGATTTGACATCTCCGAGGTCAACAACAAGTCCGAGTGCGAGAGCCTGATGCACACAGGCCAGGTCCGCTGGCTCAACATCAAGGTCAACTACGACAACGTGGGTCTGGGCTACCTCTCACTCTTGCAGGTGGTGAGTGACGTGCGGCCCCTGCATGAGGCGGGGGGTGGAGATGCCCCTGGAATCTCACTGGGACTGAGCCCACAGCCATTCCTCGTTGGGAACCTCCCACCTGCCTCCAGGGCTGGAGGACCCAGAGGTCGTGTCCATACCTGTCTGTATTTTGATGGTCTGTATTTATTTGATGCCTGCCCAGTGGGACTTGGAGCAGGCAGCTTCTGGGGGTGGGCAGGGAGGGAAACTCACGGATGGTGGAAGCAGGGAGCAGCCCCTCCCCTCACACCAACCACACTCTCGCAGGCCACCTTCAAGGGCTGGATGGACATCATGTATGCTGCCGTGGACTCCCGGGAGGTGAGTGGGGGTCCCTGAGATGTGGCTGGTGAGTGAGCCAGGGGAGAGGACTCAGATCCATCCCCACCCCACGCCACCTCCTCGGGAGCCCCCAAGACCCCACGGCCTTCCGGGGGTGGGTGGACCCACAGAGGGACAGGGAGCAGGCAGCGTGTGCCCCCAGCCCACCCCCGCATGCCGCCGGTGTCCTGTGACCGCTGCAGAAGGAAGAGCAGCCGCAGTACGAGGTGAACCTCTACATGTACCTCTATTTCGTCATCTTCATCATCTTCGGCTCCTTCTTCACCCTCAACCTCTTCATTGGCGTCATCATCGACAACTTCAACCAGCAGAAGAAGAAGATGAGTATCTAGCCCGCCTCCCCCGAGTCCTCCCCTCGCTGGGCTCCCTCCTCCCACCCGCTTTGTCCACTGCTCCCTCTGTATGTTCACAAACACTATCCACGCACCTGATCGAGGCAGAGCCTGGGTCCCGATCCCACCAGGTGACCTTGAACTAGTGACGGGGCCAGTATGAACCTTGGTTTCCTTCATGAGGCTCATGGCGCCTGCTGTGCTGGCTCCTTCTGAGGACCCAGTGAAATACTGGTGGAAGGTGGCCCAAAATGGGCCATGAGGGCTGCGCTGGCCCCTTTCCTCTGTCTGTCACCCACCGCCGCTTCTCTGGACCCCTCCGTCCCCCTTCCCTGCTTCCTTCAACCCCCATCTCTGGCCCTCTAGGCAGGTCTCCTTCCCTCTTCCCACCAGGCCCTCCTGCTGGGATGGGGGAGGGCTTTACAGATGATGTCTGAGGTCGGGAAGTCCTGGAAGCTAAGAAGGGGGACTCTCCAACCTTACGGGCTCCATCCCATTGTACTTTGGAGGGAAAGACATCTTCATGACAGAGGAACAGAAGAAGTACTACAACGCCATGAAGAAACTTGGCTCCAAGAAGCCTCAGAAGCCAATTCCCCGGCCCCAGGTACCAGCCCTCTGGGCCCCTCCCCTACAGCCCGTATGAGGCTTCTGCCCGAGGGGGTCCTGTTCGGGGGATGCAAAAGGTAGCCTGCTCTCTGCCCACCAGGCTGTGTTCCCTGGTGTGAGGCTGGGCCCCCCTGCAGGAAGGTTGGGCCCACCTGCTGGGAAGGGTACTTCTCCACAATGACACACTTCATGTACAAACAAGCAGCAGCAGCCTGATGAACTCCAGTCACTGGTTTACCCCTCGCCCAACCCTGCACAGCTCCCCCAGCGTCCATTCAGCTCCTCAGCTGGTGGCCTCTGGGGGCAAGGGCCCCTGGAGAGACGAGGAAGAGGATGTCCAGACAGCTCCCCCAGTGAGCAACCACCTCGGGAGAAGGATGAGAGCTTGCTGAGGGCCCTTAATTTGGGAAGAAGTTCCCAAAGAGAGGAAGGAGGCCCACAGACCCCACAGAATGGGCCGTTTCCATGGGTCTCCCCGCCTCCTGCGGCCCTGGCTGACTCCAGCACAGGCCTTCACGCCTCCTTCCTCTCTCTCTTTCACCTCCCCACCCCCCACACTGTGTCTCGACCTCCTGCATCTCCTGCCGGTCCATGGCCTGCTCTGCCCACGCCCCGCACACCCCCCGCCCGCCTCCCCGCCCTCCCACCCCTGCTGCAGAACAAGATCCAGGGCATGGTGTACGACCTGGTGACCAAGCAGGCGTTTGACATCACGATCATGATGCTCATCTGCCTCAACATGGTCACCATGATGGTGGAGACGGACGACCAGAGCCAGCTCAAGGTGGACATCCTGTACAACATCAACATGGTCTTCATCATCGTCTTCACGGGCGAGTGCGTGCTCAAGATGCTGGCCCTGCGCCAGTACTACTTCACCGTCGGCTGGAACGTCTTCGACTTCGTGGTGGTCATCCTGTCCATTGTGGGTGAGCAGGGCCAGGCTGGGCTGGGTCGTTCGGGAAGGCCCGGGGTCCCCCTCCTCGTGTCCACACGCACACCTGCTCATGCACTTGGTAGGCTTTTACACACACACAGACACACACACATGCATTTGCACCCGGTGTCTACACCAAATGCACAGAAGCACAGACGGTGGGTTCCCAGGCAGCCTGTTAGCTGTGCACACACAACTACAGCGCCAGAAGCATTCGCCTGACCTGAAGATGCACGTTCACGTGCCGATGTGCTTCGGGAAAGACACAAGAAGATAGTTCCAGGACCTCACTGATGGCCCTGTGGCTAAAACTCTGCACTCCTGATGCAGGGGGCCCAGGTTTGATCCCTGGTCAGGGAACTAGGTCTCGCATGCCACAGCTAAAGATCCCACATGTTGCAACTAAGACCCATCACAGCCAAATAAGTAAACTTTAAAAAAAGAAGACGGTTCTAGGAGCCTTACACACAGGAGAGGTGTGTGTAATTATGACAGTAACTAGCTATCATTTATCCATCACTTACAGTTTGCCTGAACTTGGCCATGCACTTCATAGTATTAACTGTGTAATTAGTAATTGTTCCTAACAAATGTCCTGAGACTGGGACTGGTGTCACCTCCATATTACAGATGAGGAAACTGAGTCACAAACCAGGTAGGCAACATGCCCATCGTCACACACCCAGAGCTGTTCTCCCCCTCCCTCTCATCCATGGCATCTGTGAACAGCCTTGGCAATGGTCCTTACCCACCCTCCCATCCACTTTGGCACATCCCACTTCCACCGGGCTGCATCAGGGCAGAGATGGAGCCCAGGACCCCAAGAGGCCTGGGAGAGTCTAATGGGTCAGGCCCCTCGGGCTGTGCATGGAGCGATGAATTTCTATTGCTCCTTCCTGGGGCAGACGAGCCCAGCACTCCATGCCCCATGGAGCCGCGCCTTCCCCCTGCTCCTCACCCTGCCGCCCACCCCCAGGGCAGCAGTGCTTCCTCGCAGCTTCCTCCTTGCAGGCCTGGCGCTCTCTGACCTGATCCAGAAATACTTCGTGTCACCCACGCTGTTCCGGGTGATCCGCCTGGCGCGGATCGGGCGGGTCCTGCGGCTAATCCGCGGGGCCAAGGGCATCCGGACGCTGCTCTTCGCGCTCATGATGTCGCTGCCCGCCCTCTTCAACATCGGCCTCCTCCTGTTCCTGGTCATGTTCATCTACTCCATCTTCGGCATGTCCAACTTTGCCTACGTCAAGAAGGAGTCTGGCATCGACGACATGTTCAACTTCGAGACCTTCGGCAACAGCATCATCTGCCTCTTCGAGATCACCACGTCGGCTGGCTGGGATGGGCTCCTCAACCCCATCCTCAACAGCGGGCCCCCGACTGTGACCCCAACCTGGAGAACCCGGGCACCAGCATCCGGGCGACTGCGGCAACCCTTCCATCGGCATCTGCTTCTTCTGCAGCTACATCATCATTTCCTTCCTCATCGTCGTCAACATGTACATCGCCATCATCCTGGAGAACTTCAACGTGGCCACGGAGGAGAGCAGCGAGCCTCTTGGGGAGGACGACTTTGAGATGTTCTACGAGACATGGGAGAAGTTTGACCCCGACGCCACGCAGTTCATCGACTACAGCCGCCTCTCTGACTTCGTGGACACCCTGCAGGAGCCTCTGAGGATCGCCAAGCCCAACAAGATCAAGCTCATCACGCTGGATCTGCCCATGGTGCCGGGGGACAAGATCCACTGCCTGGACATCCTCTTTGCCCTGACCAAAGAGGTCCTGGGCGACTCTGGGGAGATGGACGCCCTCAAGGAGACCATGGAGGAGAAGTTCATGGCCGCCAACCCCTCCAAGGTCTCCTATGAGCCCATCACCACCACCCTCAAGAGGAAGCACGAGGAAGTGTGCGCCATCAAGATCCAGAGGGCCTACCGCCGGCATCTGCTGCAGCGCTCCGTGAAGCAGGCCTCCTACATGTACCGCCACAACCATGACGGTGGCGGGGACGGGGCCCCCGAGAAGGAGGGGCTGATCGCCAACACCATGAGTAAGATGTACGGCCCCGACAACGGGAACAGCGGTGTGCTGAGCAAAGAGGAGGAGAGGGGCTCCACGGGGGACCCTGGACCTGCCTTGGGGCTCAGGCCCATCAGCCCCTCCAACGCACCCCTCCCTCCCGCCCCACCCCTGGGGCAGACAGTGCGCCCGGGGTCAAAGAGTCTCTTGTCTAGCAGGTGGTGGTGAGGTGGCACAGCCCCAAAACACCCCCTTGGTGCCTGCTGCTGAGGGATCTAGGGCTCTGCGTCCGGGACTGACCCAGCTCCCTGGCGGGGACAGGCTTTGTCCATACTGGGCTGTCCCCCAGGCCATGGAAGGGGGGAATTGTACCTGAAGCCTCCACTCTGGGCCGAGGCCGCTGCCTCCACGATATTTACCTTCAAGTTGCTCTCACCTCCTCGTGGGCCCTGCTGCCCTCCTCACAGCCCCGGGGGAGGTCAGAACATCAGAGTCTCTGCTCCCGACTTGGGAGGAGCCGGCCTGTAATGGAGGGATTGGCTGCCCTCCTGCCCCCAGAGTCTTAAGGGCTACTGACCTCTCTGCAGGCAGTGGCTCAGGCCTTCAGTTCCCTCTGGGACAAGAAGTCTTAACCTCAGTGAGAGCAGACACCTGGGCCCAGGGCCTGCCACCCTGTCCGGCCTCTGGGATGCGGCTCACCCTGCCTGCCCAGGAGTTCTCAGAAGGAAAACATCCCTGGTTCAGAAACAGCTCCACATACCCGGTGGAGGGGGTGAGGCGGGGAGGCCACTGGATGCTGAGACACTGGGCTGGGTTGTGGCCCCTGAATCCTTTCCTGATTCATCCATTGCCCAGGCCCTCCGGCTCCCTGGCTGGCCCCTGGGAGAAGAGCAGAAGGGAAGATTCCCCTTGGGAATTATCTTTTCTAGAAAGCACCGTGGGGTGGGTAGCAGGAGTTGGATCCCACCAGTGTATCGCTACACTGGGGGCTTCCTTGGACTGAGCACCCAGATCTCAGTGGGGTTGGGGATGCTGGGGCTTGGGAAGAAGATTCCCTCCCTCTCCACCAGTCTTCCTCCTCCACTTGGGCTCCTGGCAGCCTCCCTAGCCCCAGGGTCCCCTCCTGACAGCCTCCCCCAACACCCTTCTCTTCCTCTTGCCTCATCCTTCCTCCCCTCCTCAAAGTGATCCTAGGAATGTTCTAGCTGAGCTCACGTTCGAGATTTCAACACTGAGGTGGGCACCGCTCACCTGGCTCAGGCCCAAGCTCCCAACCTCCGGCCGCTGGAAGCTGTGCGGTGCTTCTCTTGACACCACTGATCTGGGCTCTCGCAAATAGACAGAGGCCGAGCTTGGAGGAGGGGGTGAGGTGCCAGCTTGGGGTCACCGGATATACGCACCTGTGTGTGTGCGCGTGCATCTGTGAGCCACTGTGCCCCGTAGAACCTGCATATGCATTTGTCTGTGTGTATATCTGCGTGTGTGTGTGTGTCAGCGTGCCCTCGAGTGCTTTACCTGTGGATATGCGTGTGTCTTCTCTGTCGGCCAGTCCGTGGAAGTGTCCCTGTGCTGTGAGTGTGTCTGTGAGTGTGAACACATGTGGCAAGGTTTGCACATTGAGCCCCCCACCCCACCCCCCGCTGCACTTACTTCCTCTTCTTTCTCTTCTTGTTTCTTGTGAACAGTTTGATTAAAACTCAGGAAGCAGCAAAACCTCCAAACAACATGTGTGTGTGTTTGCTTGTGTGCACGCCCACAGGCCGGAGCCTTCCTTTCTGTCTGCCCCTCTCTGCCCGGGCATTCCTTTCTTTCACCGCCGCGAGGCCACCCTACTGCCTTCTCTGCTTCCCTTCCGCACGCCCACTGCCCAGCCCCGCTCCCCGGCCCTGCCTGGGTCCTCTCTGGAAGGAGGCCCCTGCTTCTCCCATCTCTTCCTGCAGCAGTTCCAGCTCTTTCTTCAGAAGTTCCTCCAGGGGTCAGCCTCCTCTCCAACCAGCACCCTGCCGACGTCCTTTCCTTCCTCCTCCTCGGGGCCTGGACGAATGTGGCCCCAGAGCCTCAGCCTCTGTTGGACTGAACTCTCTCCACTGGGCCGGGTACAGAGCCAGCGTGGCTGAACAGGGTCCAGGCCTCCTTCCTCTGCAGACCCACAGCCATTGCACCTTGTCCGGGTGGGAACAGGCCCAAGCCAGGCCAGCAGAAGGCTCCTTTGTACAGTTCTTATAATAAACCTCCCGGTGCCTCAGATGGGTACGCTTTTTCCTTCTGTGCCTCTGCATGCGGACGTGGACGGGAGCTGAGGGCAACAAGAAGGGCTAGGGGGATTGGAAACAAGTGGAGAAGCCTTGAGCAGCTGCCAGGAATTGGGGAGGGCAGGATAAGGAGGGCCCCAGCTCTCTCCTCTGGCCCAGTCTGGCTGTCTCCTGCCCTCTCCGAAAGGAGGCTGGAACCCAGCCTCCTCAAGAGGACAGATGAGGTCAGGAGTCGTTCCCTCACCCCTGCCCGCCCCGCTAACAGGCAGCACCCACACTGCCCCTCCCTGCCCACAATAGTACCCAGCAAATAGGTGTTGGGACCCGTGTGCCCAGACCCTCCTCTCTGGAAGCCCCCATCACTTTTCTGCCTCACCCAAGGCCTGTGGGTCCACGGTATGGCCCTTCCCTTTCCTGAGGCCCAGTCCCCCCGCCCCAGGATGCTGCCTCTGACCCCAGAGGACCCAGCACCCCATGGACCTATGACAAAGAGAAATATTATATAGTGAGCTCAGGCCACAATCCCAGTGAGCGAAATATAAGTCTGATTTAATTTTGCTTTCTGACAGCCAGGGCTGTATTCCTCTAAAATACTTAGTCCCTTTCAAGATTTCTGTATCCCCTATCCCCTTTCCCTGAGTCTTGAGGTTACATGGCTCCCCTGGGGCCTGGGGAGGGGCACCCACAGGCCACCCCAACCTCCCTCAGCCATGTCCTCGAGCCCCTTCCCACCCTGTGGATGTCTTTGCCTGTGGGGGTGGGGTGCCAGCAGGGTTCTCTGAGCCCCCACGGGGTTGCTGAACCCCTTCTCAGAGGTGGGGAAAGCTCCTTCTCACTTTAAGTTTCTCCAAACCTCGGTTGGGGCTCTCTCTGTCCTCAAGGACAGGAGAGTTTGAGAGTGCCCCAAACTATGTTGCCCCTGAGCCTTGAATGGTGGAAGAAGGTACAGTCCTGGGTGATAAACGTAACCGAGGCTCCTATTCAGAACCATGTCCTTCTCCCAGATATCAGTGCTTCTCACCGCCTCCTGAGGGTGGACGGTGCTTCCACCTACGTCACCATGCACTTCAGGCACAAGGGGCCCTTCAAGGCTCTTGACTGCCCTGCAAAGGACAGGTGCTGCTGCTGCTGCTGCTAAGTCGCTTCAGTCGTGTCCAACTCTGTGCGATCCCACAGACGGCAGCCCCTTGGGCTCCACCATCCCTGGGATTCTCCAGGCAAGAACACTGGAGTGGGTTGCCATTTCCTTCTCCAATGCAGGAAAGTGAAAAGTGAAAGTGAAGTCGCTCAGTCGTGTCTGACTCAGCGACCCCATGGACTGCAGCCTACCAGGCTCCTCCGTCCATGGGAGTTTCCAGGCAAGAGAGTACTGGTGGCTCAGTGGTAAAGAATCCACCTGCTAATGCAGGAGATGCAAGTTCGATCCCTGGGTCAGGAAGATCCCCTTGAGGAGGAAATGGCAATCCCTCCCTGGTATTCTTGCCTGGGAAATCCCATGGATAGAGAAGCTTGGCAGATTACAGTCCAGGGGGCCTCAAAGAGTCCAACACAACTGAGCCCCTGAGCGCACACAAAGAAGGTTTTATTAGTTATTTGTCTTTTGCCTAAAGGAAGAAACTTGGTCCCTGAGAGGTTAAGAATGAGTGTTGCTTAACTGGGGTGCTGTTGGCAGGTAAGGCAGGACAAATCTGCCCCTCCCACTGCTGCGTCTTCGCTGCCCCTGGCCCAGGAATGCCGGTGGTGTCCACTGGTCATTTGACCATGGCTGCAGCCCTGGAGGCGGCTTCCCCTATAGCTCAGTCGGTAAAGAGTTGGCCTGAAATGCAGGAGACCCGGATTCAGTTCCTGGGTCAGGAAGATCTCCTGGAGAAGGAAATGGCAACCCACTCCAGTATTCTTGCCTGGAGAATCCCGTGGCCAGAGGAACGTGGCGGGCTGTAGTACATGGGGTTGCAAAGAATCAGACACGACTTAGCAACTAAACCACCAAGGCCTTGGAAGGGCTTCCCTGGCAGCTCAGACGGTAAAGAATCCACCCGCAATACAGGAGAGCTGGGTTCGCCTCAATCAGAGTGCTCGGCCCTGGAGCACTTCCAGAGCTGTCAGTGTGGGGCAGGACCATCCTTTGTTGAGAATCGCCAGGCAACTGGGGGAGGCTTCCTGGCTGGTGTGCTGCGGAGTTAAGGGTCAAACCGGCATTCTCTTCTTTGTTTTCAGATATGTGTTCTGTGACTTGGCTTGGTTTCTCTTATTTCTCTATTTATTTTGGGTTGTGCTGGGTCTTCGTTGCTGTGCAAGAGCTTTCTCTAGTTGTGACAAGCAGGGGGTACTCCTTGTCACAGGTCACAGGCTTCTCATTGCAGCGGCTCCTCTTGTCGCAGAGCCAGGGCTCTAGGCGTGTATGCTCAGTAGCTACTCAAACCCGCATCCTTCTGAGCCCGCCCGCCCTGGTCACAAGGGGCCGAGCAGAGTCAGTGAGGAAGGAAGGGCTAGGGGAGGGGCAGAGGTCATTCTTTCCAAACTGAGGCTCTGCCCTCCCCCCACTTCCCGGGGATGCTGGGGGTTCCTGCCCTTTTGCCCCTGAGCTCCTTGTCCATTTTCCCTATACCCTCATCTCTTGTTTTGATGCTACCTTCCTGGAAAGGTGGGGTGGGAGCTGCCAGATGTCGGGGTGTGCAGCCCAGGGCAGCCGGGGGCAGAGGCGGAGGTGGGCTTACGAGGCCTCCTGTTCCAGGAAAGAAAAAGCGTCACCAGCCTCAGAAGGAGCTCAGTGCTGTTGTCACTGCGGATGGAACAGCACGGCCCCACCTGTGACAAATAACCCTGTAGACGGTGGGGCCCCCACCCCCTCCTGAAAATAGATCCCTGCCTGGCATGAATGGGAATGAGGCCCAAAGGACACATCTGCATTGCTGCCCACGGGAAATGCAGACATGTGTGTAAGTCTGGAGGGTACCTGCTGCGTCCCCAACCTCCATGGCCTCCCAGAGGCACCCTGGGCCGCAGACCAGCTCCCAAACCGCCTCCCACCCTACAACTCAGCAGTACACCCGTGTTGGCAGCTACATGCACACGCAGACACATACACACATACACGGGTGCACCCCAACCTTTCTCCACCTTTCTCCCAAACTCGGGGGCCCCCAGCCCCAAAGCTAACCAAGTCCTCCATCACCAGGAGGTGTTTGGCTAAAGGAAGAGACCCTGGATTTCCCCCATTCCTCTGGGGAAGTCTCCAACCACCCCCACCAGCATCAGGGGCCTGTGGTCCCCATGCTGACCTCAGGTGATGTTTATACTCCTGGGCTGTTTGTTCTGTGAACGGAACATCTGACACCTTTTCAGAGAAATGTTTTGCTCTTCGTTTGGAACATCTGGAACCAGCAAGAACATCTGGGACTGCCGGGAATAGCTCTTTCTCGGATGGAACCTGAACTCCCCTGTCCCCACTTCCCACAGCTCCGGCCCCAACCTGTGCTCCTCAGTTGGGGGGTGGGGATGCCACTGTACGAGGCCTATGCCCAGGACTGAGGGGGCCAGCACCCAGACCTCTGCTTTCTCCACCAGCAACCCTGGCCTGGGTGGTGGGTCCATGTCTCCCAGAACTCAGACCTGCCTGCAGCACAGGCTGCTTGAAAACTAGCGGGTGGTGAAGAGAGTGAGATGTGAGCAGAGGACACAGGATTCAGCATCTTCTTTCCCCTCCTGGGGGTGAAGAAAGCGACAGAGCAAGGGGCCAATAGTGAGTAAAGAAGGTGCCATAATACATAAAACTCATGAATTCAGCTGTGGGGCTGAGGGATGCGTGGCTGCCCTGGGCAGCTGTGCAAGTTGCGCACTGCACAAGCGCACCTCCCCGCCGAGACCCCAAGGGATGAGGGCTGTGTCTGATCCAGGGGCAGGGGCACATAGTTCAGCTTAGACAAGCTCCTAGACTCTGTGGTTCCATCCACCGCTCTGCTGACAGATGAGAAAAAACCAGAGACTTTCTGTTTCAGAATTTGCAGGCTCGCCCAGACCAGCCTCTTGTCTTACTCCAGACCCATGGAGCTGTGGATGACACTTCTGTGCCCTGAGCGTCCACTGATTGCTGAGTGGTGGGTTTTCAGTAAGCCATCAACACCTAAGTCTACCATCTTTGGCAGCTCCCAGCAAACTCTCCCACCAAGTGAGCGAGGTGGGGCCTATCGCCAGAGCTGGGACCACATCTCCCAAGTGGCTGCCGCTCTTGCCCTGTTCTTGCTCAGGAGCCTCTGTGGTTCCCTTCCTACACAAGGTCAAGCCTCCATCAACTGCCAACATGGCCACCTGCACTCTAGCCAAGTGGCTGGGCTCTGGGTCCATAGCTGCTCCCCAGCACTCCTACCCCGTCCTTCCTGGATGTGTAAGTTGAAGGGTGTAAATTGGTCTGGGGTGGAAGGGCTGTGACCACATCCATCCACAGGACCCATGTGGATTCAGTTAAGGGCCTGGAACTCTGGACTGCGAGGCCAATGGGCCCCAGGACGTGACTTTGGGGGTTGGAATGGGGCCTCAAGGGCCCCTGCCTCCCAGGGGCATCCGCCGCGGACCCCAGCCGCAGTGCCCGAGCCGGGGTGACCCTTGGGTCTTAGTGGCACAGCTGACAAGAAAGCCTGCCCTCCCCCAGGGTCCCCAGAGAGCTGGTGCCTCCCCTGGGTCCCAATTTGCATGGCAGGAAGGGGCCTGGTGGGGAAGAGGCGGGGAGGAGGCAGACTGCAGCCCAGGCAGTTACACGTTTTCCCCCAGGAGCCTCCGTTGTCGCGGGCTTGGGGCTGGAGACAGGGTGAGCATGGCAGGGTCGGCGTTGATTCCCAGGCTCAACAACTGGCTGGTGCTGGGGCTGCTGCTCCTTTCAGGTACTGCTCGAGAGGCCCAGAGGCGCCCTGGTCTCGCTCTTTCCACTGCTTCTGCCTCCTGCTCTCGCCTCCTCCGCCTTCCGTCTCTCACTTTTGCTGCCTCCTGTCTCCCTCTGACAGCCCTGGGGACCGGGTCTGTGGGAATCAGCCAGGCTGAGGGGCTGGTGGGCTCTGGAGTCTGCGGCCCCCACCCCTTCTCCAGCCCGGAGGGGGTCGGGCTGAGCTGGGGGTGAGGGGCTGGTGGCTCTGACCTTGGAGAAGAGCTAGGCCGGGGAGGAGGAATGGAGAGAGTCGTTCACCCCCAGGCACTGCAGGGCCCTGGGTGGGGGAGACGGTGGAAAGGCTGCCCCCCACCAGACCTGGGACAGGCCCGCTCTGGAAGGCGGGGCGTCCTGGTCTGGAAGGCGGTAGAGCCCTCCAGGGGTGACTTCTTCCCTCTCGTCTCATCCAGGAGCCCACTCCAAGGCTGAAGGCAGAAGCAGGGCTGGGAATCAGATCCTTTGGTGACCCCACCCCGCTCTAGTCTCTCCAGGGCAGGGGTCTTGGAGCTGATGTCCTGGGGGAGGAAGTGGGTCCAGGAATGCAGGGGCGGGGCAGCCAACTCTGAGGGACCAGCCCCGCCCACTTCCTCCCACCCAGCAGGTGAGACGGTGCTGGCGGTCAAAACAGAAGACCTGCTCCAGGATCCCAAAGGTCAGCAACTTCCCCTGAACCTTCTGGGAGCAAGTATGTCTGTGCCCAACGCGGGGTCACTGTCCACGAGCTGCCCTATGGTTGCCCTGGCGCCCTGGCCCCCTTGGGTTCTCCCCACCCATCCCTAGGCCTCCTGAGGGTCTGTCTCCCTCTGTAAGACCTGGCTCTAAAGTTCCTCCAACCCCTACTCCTCCAATGTCACCTATGTCAAACATGAGTCCCAATGATCACGGAGGAGGGGATCCCACTGGGGATGCAGGCCTGGGCTGTCTGGCTGGGGAGTTGGGCTTAGCCCCAGCAGGAGCCTGCAACCTTGGGGGCCCCCTACAGGCTGCAGGGGCTTAGGGGTTCCTAGGGCACCCCTGACTGGGGACCAGGCAGGAGGGCGGCTTCCTGGGGCAGATGGGTGGTGGGGGAGTGCGGCAAGCTGAGAAAGGCATAGGAATGAAAAGAGAAGCAGGACCACGCAGAAGGGGTGACAAGGGAGACATGGGCAGGAGATTGACGCGGGAGCCTTGATTGCCAGGCTGAGGATTTGCGGGGTCACCCTGAGGATTGGGGGCTGGTGTGGGCAGGGAGAGGTGAGCGCATCAGGCCAGGTGAGAGGCTGTCCTGGGGGCCCTCCGGCCTCAGAAGGTGAGGCCTGCATCAGCCTGCTGTAATGGGCATGGAAAGGCATTGAAAGGTTCCAGGCCGTCCTAAAGGAAAATCAAATGGGGAGAGTGGGCCATTAAGAAGGGGTGGGGTCCAGCTGTTTGGCTTGTGGCTCCTCACATGGCTCAGTTCCCCACACCTCTGCCTCAGGAGTGTCCCACACTCTGAGAAACAAGGCAAGCCAGGAGACCAAGCCAGGGGTCAGCGCTGCCCGGGACAGGGGCCATGGTTAGGGGGTGGTGGGCCACGGTCGGCCGGCACTCGAGAACGCAAGGAGCAGGATTTTGACCCCAGCCCTGACACCCACAGGAAACACTTGTTCCCGGATCTGGCAGCACCCACGTTTCGTGGCCAAGAAACGGGGCTCCACAGTGGAGATCAGGTGCTACCTGGAGGATAAGGGCAACGTGACCTGGTTCCGGAAGCCGAAGCTGGACTCAGAGCCCGAGATATTTTCCCCAGAGAAGGGCCGCATCCTCCAGATCCGCAACAACTCCGAGGCCATCCTCACCATCCTAGGCGTCCAGTTTCAGGACAACGGCATCTACATCTGCAAGCAGGAGTGCATCAAGGGGACCTCGAGGATAGAGCACGGCTGCGGCACTGAGCTCCGGGTCATGGGTGTGTGCAGGGCCCGCCCCCTACCCCCACCAGCCAGGGCAGAGCATGGGCTGCTCCTGAGCCCCACCAACACCCACCCCACCCCAGCCGTCCACCAGTAGGGGGGAGGGTCCCACTGTGTGGGATGGCTGTGACCCCGGGCACCTGGGAGAGCCACGGAGAAGCAGGTCCTGAGTGGTGGGCCCAAAGCGGGGGCATGTCCCACCAAGCCTCATCATGTCCACCCACCTCCTCCCAGGGTTCAGCACCTTGGCCCAGCTGAAGCGGCGGAACACACTGAAAGATGGCATCATCATGATCCAGACCTTGCTCATCATTCTCTTCATCATCGTGCCCATCTTCCTGCTGCTGGACAAGGTGACCATGGGGGCCAGCCAGACACTGGCAGGGTCTCCGTCTCCCCAGCCCCAGAGCCCACCCACTGACTCGCCCATTCAAACACTCCCTCATTCATCCGCTGTTCTCGCAGAGTGCCCCTCAACCCTGACCCTTGACCCTTGACCCTTTACCCAAGACCAATCTCCCTGGCCCTCCCCAGCCTGGCCCAGCAGTGGATGGGGTAGGGGAAGCTAACACTGCTCTCCATCCCTCCCCTGCCAGGATGACAGCAAGGCCGGGATGGAGGAAGATCACACCTATGAGGTAAGGGGCAAGGTGGACCCCCTCATACTCCTGGAAGCTCCGAGGGCCGAGGGGGGCAGTCAGAGGCACCATCAGTGTGCGGCCAGGGGAGTGTCCAAGGCCTGAGCTCCGTTTCACGTCTCCAGGGCCTGGACATTGACCAGACAGCCACTTACGAAGACATAGTGACTCTGCGGACAGGAGAGGTGAAGTGGTCGGTGGGTGAGCACCCAGGCCAGGAGTGAGGGACCGGCCCTCCCCACGCTCCTGGGCACAGCCTGCTGGGTCCTCGGTGACTGCTTCAGAGCTGTCCCCCCTTTTCCCTGGACCCCCATCAGCCTCCAAAGCGGGCCCACCAGACCCACCTGCCCCTCCAGCCCTTGGTCCCCATCTCTCACTGAAGGGACTGACACAGAAGGGCTGCAGGGCAGTGATTAGGAGCAAGGGGGTCCTTGGGGGCTAGACTGGACCTCGCCTCCCGGGGGTGCTGTGTGGGGGATCTGTGGCCCTGTGAAGGCCAGGGAAGGCAGAGACTTGTCTGGAACCTGCAAGTGGACTCAGAGCAGCCCGGCTTCTCTGGAGAGCTGGGCCAGGGTCACAGCCCACCCCAAGCAGCCGCAGACGGGCCGCGAGAGCTTTGTCCCTCTCCCGTTCTCTCCTGCTCTCTCCCGCCCTCCCCCACCCTAGGGGGCTGCTGGCCTTGAGCCCTCCCCCTCGTGGAATAAACAGTGTTTCTTGAGAAACAGGCTTGTGACGTCTGTGGTTCTGGGGTGGATAAGGGTACCTGTTTGGGCACAAACGTTCGGGCACCCACGGGCCTGGGGGCAGGGAGGTCCGGCTCAGCTCATGCCCGGCTCTCTCTGAAGGCCCGGTTGGGACCTGTGGTCGTGTCTGCTTTCTTTCCCCGCTCTGACGCTGGCGGGATCTCGAACGGAGGGAAAGTCTGACTGGACTGGCCCTTCTGCTTGATGGGGATGCCTGTGTCCTGTCTCCTCTTCAGCCGACAAGCAGCGCTTGAGTCCTGTAGGACTCGAGTGTCTCAGCCCTAGAGGAGCTACCCTCCCCTACCCACCCAGTCCTCTTGTCCTTCAAGGTCCTCCACCTACAGGAAGCCTTCCCAGAACACCCCAGCCCCTGCCTGATCCCTGTTTGGACGCCGTCCTCCACAGCTCTGATGTAGCTACAACTTTGCTTTGCCCGTCTTGGCCTCCTTCTCCAGTTAAACTAGAAGGTCCCTGAGGGCAGGGCCTCCTCTGCCACTATTATACACCTCCTGTTCTCCACCAAGCCTGGAGATATGTACATATATTTTTTTTTCTACGAACTTTGACTTTAACTTTTCACAGTCAAAAATTGTTCTTTGTCATCCAATAAATGTATAGGTATGGATCTGATTTTGGTCAAACATTAAACTATGAAATGCTGGAGATATAAACTATGAGATGCTGGAGATATATATATATATTTATATTGACCCAGAGCTATGCAAGAGAGATTCCTAAATCACGAGGCCTTGTGGAGAGGAAGCCTGGGGATTCTTAGTCAGATAATCCCTTCAGAGTTTCTGGCATAAAATCAGAGGCAAAAGGATCCCCAGCCCGCCTGCTGCGGGAGTGACTGGGAGCAGCTCAGGGCTAGGAGCTGAAGTGCAGTGAACCTCTGTGTGCAGAGCCAGGCTGAACTCCACTTCCTGTTGACCTTGGGGGACCAAGCTCTGGATTTGCCACCTACGTTCTGGATTCAGGTGGGAGAAATCCCTGCCCTCAGGGAGCTGCCAGTTAAATTGGAGAATCAAAGTCAGCATAGGAAGGGATGAGTCAAAGCAGCTCCACCTGGAACCGCAGGTGAGGCAGGCTGGTGGCCAAGGACCCCACGCCTGGGGTAAAGGTCCATCTCTGCTTTGATCAGCGGTGACCACGCTGAGCCAGGCTGGGGCTGGGCCTGGCCAGGCCTCCCTTCCTCCCTGGTCTCTGGGCTGCCAGAGGAAACGCACTTGTTTTGGCATCTGCCTCCACTGAACTGGAGCTCTTCCTCTCCTGCTGCTTTGCATAGTGGGGCTAATTCTGTCCTCGACCTCCACCAGGGACCCTGGGCAGCCGGCTGGGGGTGGGATGGTCTTCACTTCTCCCCCAGGCAGGGTCTCCCCCAGCTTGGGGCTGCCCTGAGTCTAGGGAGGATTGGGGTTTTTTGAAAGACAATTAAATACCTTTGAATAACTGTTTTCCTAATGCTTTGAGGTACTGTTGACAGAGAGTCATCTGAGCAGGGAGGCCTGCCTTGTCCACCAGACACCCCGAAAGGGCACTGATTTCATGGTTTCGATCTGGAAGCCCTCGATGGCCTGTTCTGTTTTAGAGGCTTTTACACGATGGCTGTCTGCATGTCTGTCATATGGGGCCCTGGCCCCCAGAACTGATAGGCAGTGGTAACAAAGCTGAGTGATGCTGGTGGAAGTGATAATTATCTCAGATCTCAGTTGCTTTTTCTACAAAATGGGAATCATAAAACTTCTCCAAAGGAAAGAAGTTGAACCAGATGCTGGTTTTTAGAAAATTATCCTACAGTAAAGTTTTCTTGTCATAAATTTTAGCACATGTACAAATTTGAATAACCACCACCACATCCAAAATACAAAACATGAATCAGATTCTCTCAGTGGGTCCCCCAGATTTTTATACATGGAGCATCTCTTCACTGCCAGTAAGATATTATGGAGCGCCTCCGTATTCATTTATATGATATTTCCCCAGCATAACCCTCGAAGGGGACAGCTTCATCCCCACTTTACAAAAGAGGAAATCGAGGCCCAGGGAGATGAGTACCATAATTGGTCACAAGTCACACACAGATCTTCAGACTCCAAGTGTGGCATTCTTTCCACTACATCATAGCTGCCTCCCTTGAAGGACTTTGCAGCTCGGAGGCTTTGAGCCAGAGGAGGAGGGCCATCAGGAGAGAACCCTGGGACAGCTTTGTCCTGGGAACCATCTCCAAATGTGTCCCCTTGTTCATGAGTCCCTAAGGCCCCGCTCCTTCCTAAGAGGCCCAGATGTCGGGCCACTCCTCAGCCTTCCTCCTCCCAGAATGCAGCCCGAGGCCCCCTTGGTGGGCACATACCCCGCTGCCCACTGGGGGAATCCAGCACAGTCCCTCGGGGACCTGGTGGAAGCACAAGCTGGTTCCTCCTCCGTTTTAGCTTGACTTCCGGCCCCTGTCTGCAGGTGCTGCTAAGGTTAGGGGCGCTCAGGCCAGAGGGTTTGGGTGTTTTTCCAGCAGAATCAGAGATGAGAGAAAAACAAAACTCGGAAAGCTGAGGCTGTCTGGGTGTCTGTGGACCACCTCCAGCAGGGGTACAGCCTGGCTGGGTCTTCTGTGAAAGGCCTCAGAAGCCATTCAGCCCCGGGGGAGTGGGGGTGAGGGGCTCGGGATCCTGCGCCGCTGTGCTCTGCTCTCTGCAGGCAACCTCAGCAGCTGGATTCAGAGTCCACACACTGTGAAGTTTCTGGATTTGTCTCTGCTCTCCACGCTGCTGCACCTGGTCACAGCATCCTCAGGAACTGCTATTGACTCAGATACAAACAAAAACCAAAACCAACCCAGCCCGTCCGTCGGGGAGATCTTGGCGGCCCTCTCCCAGCCCGGAGCCTTTACTTGGAAACCTAGGTGACTCCACAGAGAACACAAAACAGCAAGCCTGAAACCCTGAATTCAGAGTGTAGTTTGTTAAAACACATTTATACAGATCCTAATGCACTTTTCAAACAATAATAATAAAAGACATTGTTCTGTTCAGCCCTAAGATCACTTTCTCACGTGGCAGGAGTGGGCGGCCAGACGCCTCGTGAGGTCCTGTTTGGGGCTCAGGTTCTGTGAGCTGTGGGTCTACTGAACATCTGTGTGCTTGCCCTCAGCATATGCATGCCACCCCGTCCCCTTTTTACATTTGAATTTGTTCAGGTGTGTATTGCTGTGTGTTGCAAGATCCCACGTTATCATTTTTTCCACACTTGTTATGCGAAGTTCATTCTACAGACACAGCATGACCTGCCTGGCCATTCCTGGCCAGGGGGATATTTGAGTTTCTTTCCTTGACACTGTCCTTCCATCCATTCAATCCACTCGGCGGATGCTTGTTGAGTTTCCTGGGCCTGGGAATGTGGTTCCAGCTGCCAAGTCCCTCCCCTCTCCCCAGAGCTATACTCTCACCTCTTAGCTCTTTCTTTCATGGTAGTCTTCACAGTGTGAAATTTCTGGATACATGTTACTGTTAGGTATTTATTTGTTTGCTATTGTCTCTCTTTCCCATAGATTGTAAACTCCAGCAGAGAAAAGGTGGTGTCCTTTGTTTATCTAGGTCTGCCCATCTGCCTGGTACATGGATGCCTGCTTATTAAATTGGTTAATGTACAAAGAAGAGAATGAGTGAATGAATGAAGGGGTGAAAGGCATGAACCCAGCCTCAAAGAGCTTACCTTCCCCTACGGGGGTAAGATGTTCACAAACAACCACAGAACAAGATAGAAGGAGGCAGAGGTTATTTCCAGTTGACAGCACCAATCAGGAAAGCACCTCAGACTTCCCACAGCTGCTGGACACACCCCAGTACTTACTACTTCATTCTCAATGGGCTTGTCCCCTGGGGAGTCATCCCCGAGGCGAAATTACCCAGTAGGTCCAGTGATGTAGGTTGTTTTGCACTTCTAGATTGTTCAGAGATCCTCACCCACTGTAAACAACACCCCCATTGACTCACAGGGTGCCTGCCCTCATCCTCCCCACCCCCACTCCGGAGCCCTCCTGGGCCCTTCCTCCATGCTTGAATCCTCTGGCAAACCCAAGGGTCCGAAGTGATAAAGGAAGTGAAAATGTGATGTACACTGAAACGTGCAACACAAATGTGAAGGATGATGTGACTTGGTTCATTAAATCGGGCTGCATCGGGTGGCTTTCTCTCTGCTGCTTGTCTTGGTACCTGTACTTGTGGACCTCATTCTGGGCTGAAGCTCCTTGAACATCTTCTTTTTCTTTTTGGCCATGCCACACAGTGTGTGGGATCTTCCTCGGCCAGGGAGCAAACCCATGTCCCCTGCACTGGAAACAGGGAGTTTTAACCACTGGGTCACAACAAGTCGGACATGACTGAGCGACTGAACTGAACTGAACTGAACCACTGGATTTCCAGGGAAGTCCTACTGAACATTTTCTGAGTGGGGACTTGATCCGTACCTGCCAGCTCTGCACTAAGGATGGTTCCGTCCATGCCCAGCAGCGCTACCATCTTTCCTAGGTGAGGCTTCTAAGCAGCTTGGCACCATGAAAGACTGGGACCTTGGGCTGCTATCACTCCAGGAAAACTACTTATCTCTGAGCCTGAGTATCCTTGTATGAAGGATATATCCTCATACAATCCTCCTCACCACCCAGTACAGCTCCTGGCACATGGAAAGTGCTCAGAAATGCTGGCCTTGCGCATGTCCCCTGGAGAGGCCTTTGAGAATCCCCACATAACATTCTTAAAGACATTGACCCAATGAGCTGTGATCCACTCAGCCATCAGACTTGTGCTGGAGTCAAAGAAGTGGTGCATATCCTGGGGGCAATCCCAGCCTCTGGATTCAAGGAAGGCAGAACAGAGCTAGAGATGGGAAGCATGGACCTCAAGTGACAGAGAGAAATGGAGAGAGCTCCCTCCAGTCCCTTTGCGGCTCTCTCGAAGACCAGGGCAAGAATGACTCTAAATAATGAGATGGCCCCAAGCCAAGTGGACTTGAACCTTGGAGGGGTTCTTGAAACCTGGAAGAGGCTACTTTCAGATCAAGAGTGGGCTTTCCTGGCGGTTCAGACAGAAAGAATCTGCCTGCAGTGCAGGGGACCTGGGTTTGATCCCTGGGTTGGGAAGATCCCCTGGAGGAGGAAATGGCAACCCACTCCAGTATTCTTGCCTGGAGAATTCCACAGACAGAGGAGCCTGGTGGGCTACAGTCCATGGGGTTTTGAAGAGTCAGACATGACTGAGTGACTAACACTCAGATCAAGAGTAAATCTGTGAGTATCCATGATGGGTACAGAGAACCCCAGAGACAATAGAATCTGAAAATATGAAGGGCTACCAAACATGCTGAAATTCATGGATTCCAAGATGATGGGGGAATTCATCTCTAGCCCTATGGGCCTGGCCCCGGAGATGCTGATCACAGCCTCTGCCCACTGGCCACCATGCAGAGGCCATTGCCTGGCAGTCTCTGAAACTGGAGAAGCTGTGGGTCTGGCCCCAGGTCATGCCCCAAGAAAGGGTGGGGCAGACTCCCTAGCATGGGCAGGAAAATCCCAAGTCTAGTTCAAAGTTTATCTTCTACTAGCAATGACTTATGTGTGTGTCTTCAGGAAAGATCCTGAAAAAGACCTTACAGAGAAGAGGATCACCAGTATCCACCCCCACACCTTCCAGTTCTGAGAAAGGTGTATCCCAGGGTCCCCCAGGATCCTGTGGGCAAGCCAGAAATGGGCTGGTGAGAGGAGATACTCTCCTACTCTGACTGGTCCCACCTGTTCTTGGCAGTCCCCTGCCTGGAGTCACCACTCCTCACTGTGCCCACCTTGTGCGGCTCTCAAGCAATCCCCAACTGGGGCTCCTGTACCCTCACTCCTAGGGAAGGCCTGAGGCTTCTCCTGTGGTCCACAGCTCACGTACTAATCCCCCAGTATTAGCTAGAAGCCCGTCATGGGCGCTTCCACCTCAGTGCTGCTTCCCCCGGGTGGCCTAGAAGGAAGAAGTGGCAGAAGAGGTAGAATGCTGTGTGGGGCTCGGAGACCCTCCCCCACTTTCCACCTGGCTCCTCCCCTTTGGTGGCACCAGAAGGAGAGGAAAGGCGGCACAGAGGTAAAGAACCCACCTGCCAATGTAGGAGACGTGGGGTCTCTCCTTGGGTCGGGAAGATCCCCTGGAATGGAAATGACAACCCACTCCAGTATTCTTGCCTGCGAAATCCCATGGACAGAGGAGACGGAACAGGCTACAGTCCATAAGGTTGCAAAGAGTCAGACACGACTGAGCGCCTGAGCACACACTTTTCCTGTGGCCCTACCTTCATCAGAGCCAGTTTCTTTCTTTCTTTAAATAAATTTCTTTTATTTATTTGGCTGCACGGGGTCTTAATTGCAGCTTGCAGAATCTTCAGTTGCAGCATGTGGGACTGAGTTTCCCAACCAAGGACTGAACCCAGGCCCCCTGCATTGGAGGCATGGAGTCTTACCCACTGGATCACCAGGGAAGTCCCAGAGACTGTTTCTTTCATGACACTCCCCTCTGGTCCTCCTACAATTGAGCCTGGGACAGTTCCCACAGGTCCCAGTGCCCTTGGTAGCAGATAAAGAATCAGGGGCACGGTTGGGTGACAGCTCACGAATGATGGGGAAAAAAAGACAGCTCTATCTTCTGATCTTAAAAGGGGAAGGTCACAAGGTGCAAGCCCTCAAGTTCTGGACCACAAGGGTATAACTTTTCAACACTGGTTGGCAACACCATCACCAACCACCTCTAAAAAGGTTTGTTTCTTTCTTGCTTTCCCACAGGGTCAAGTGCTAAATGTATTTAGACTCAAGGGGTGGAAGGTTTAAATGGAGGGGAATATGTTCTTTCCTGCTCTTATCCTTGGGGACAATTCAATGCTGGTGACGTCTGGATGCTGAAATAGCCCCAACTCTGGGCACCAAGAGGTGGGACGTTTGTAGTTCTAGCCTTCCTAACTCAGGCCTTGCCTTGCTGTGTGGTCTCTGTCACACGTCCCGTGTCTCTGGGCTGGTCTCACCTGGAAAATGACAAGTTCTGAAGGGAGGAGAAAATGAGGCAGAGACTCTTGCGACTAGAGGCAGGATCCTTGTGATCAGGAAGCTAAAAACACAGAGTGGTGCCCACTCAGTCTGCTTTGAAGAAAGGACCTGGAGTGCTGCAACGAGAAGAGTAAGCATTTGGAGATTTGCTGTCTTGGCTGAAGTAGCTCTTGTAAGTATGCCTCTTTGAGCCTCAGTCTCCCCCTCTGTAAAATGGGGGTGATAACCATATTTCCTTCACAAGATGGTCCTGAAGGTCTAATATGGGGCTGCATGGGCATGCTTTTCACAGCCTGATAAGCTCTATACAGATACTAAAAGGAGGAGGAGAAAGACTGGGTGGAGACTACAATGACTAGAGAGAGCAATTTTTCAGGATGCTATGCTCCAGTGCTGGGGGGTGGGACTCAAGCCTTCAAGGGCTCTTCCAGCTGAGATTCTCTGATGGTAACAAGGCTACGGGAGCAAGCACTTGTGGTCAGTGTCTGTTCCTGGGATTTCTGCAGCACATCCGAGGAGTAGGGGCTATGCCTCAAGCTTCCGTCCCTTGTCCCCACACACCTGCCAGAGCAGGGACTTCAGGAAGAGGGACATGTGGGGCTGAAGCCCTCTAATGGTCACGGGTTAGCAGTGCATCAACCTTAGTCTGGATCAGGTGGCAGGAGGGTGATGGAGTGAAGGAGGAACTTGTGCCCAGAAACCTCAGAATCTATTGCTATTCTTGGCTCCCTTTCCCCAAACACACATTGTCTCTGGTGGATGGAGAGGAGCATTGCAGGGAAGAGGAAGTGGGTAGAGAGTGAGGAAGCATCCACATAGCTCTCAAGATACATCCATCCTGAGATGACACTTCCTTCAGGGGACCAGCTCGGGCCTCCCTCACCCTGGGGAACAACCCCACAATGACACCCTGCCAGAGTTGTGCCTGGGCTCAGGATACTCCCTTCTGCTTGTTGTTGTTTAGTAGCTCAGTCGTGGGTCTGACTCTTTTGAGGCCGCATAGACTGTAGCTCCTATGATGAAAAGGACATCTTTTTTGGGTGTTAGTTCTAGAGGGGCTTGTAGGTCTTCACAGAACCATACAATTTCAGCTTCTTCAGAATTCCTGGTTGGGGCATAGACTTGGATTACTGTGATATTGAATGGGTTGCCTTGGAAACGAACAGAGATCATTCTGTCATTTTTGAGATTGCGTCCAAGTACTGCATTTCTGACTCTTTTATTGACGATGAGGGCTACTCTATTTCTTCTAAGGGATTCTTGCTCATAGTTCAGTTCAGTTCAGTTCAGTTCAGTTGCTCAGTCGTGTCCGACTGTTTGTGACCCTGTGAATCGCAGCACACCAGGCCTCCCTGTTCATCACCAACTCCCGGAGTTCACTCAGACTCACGTCCATCAAGTCCGTGATGCCATCCAGCCATCTCATCCTCGGTCGTCCCCTTCTCCTCCTGCCCCCAATCCCTCCCAGCATCAGAGTTTTTTCCAATGAGTCAACTCTTCGCATGACGTGGCCAAAGTACTGGAGTTTCAGCTTTAGCATCATTTCTTCCAAAGAACACCCAGGGCTGATCTCCTTTAGAATGGACTGGTTGGATCTCATTGCAGTCCAAGGGACTCTCAAGAGTCTTCTCCAACACCACAGTTCAAAAGCATCAATTCTTCGATGCTCAGCCTCCTTCACAGTCCAACTCTCACATCCATACACGACCATAGTAGTAGACATAATTGTCATCTGAATTAAATTCACCCATTCCAGTCCATTTTCCACTGGTATCTATGTTGATGTTGATGTTCACTGTTGCCATCTCTTGTTTGACCACTTCCAATTTACCTTGATTCATGGACCTGACATTCCAGGTTCCTATGCAATATTGTTCTTTGCAGCATCGGACTTTACTTCCATCACCAATCATATCTATAACTGGGTACCATTTTTGCTTTGGCTACATCTCTTCCTGCCTTCTGGAGTTATTTCTTGACTGATCTCCAGTAGCATATTGGGAACCTACCAACCTGCGGAGTTCATTGCTCAGTGTCATATCTTTTTGAATTTTCATACTGTTCATGGGGTTCTCAAGGCAAGAATACAGCAGTGGTTTGCCATTCCCTTCTCCAGTGGATCGTGTTTTGTCAGAACTCTCCACCATGACCCATCTGTCTTGGGTGGCCCTACATAGCATGGCTCATAGTTTCACTGAGTTAGACAAGGCTGTGGTTCATGAGTTAGACAAGGCTGTTGCCTGGAGTAACAGGTAAATTTGGCCTTGGAATACAAAATGGAGCAGGGCAAAGGCTAACAGAGTTTTGCCAAGAGAATGCACTGGTCATAGCAAACATCCTCTTCCAACAACACAAGAGAAGACTCTACACATGGACATCACCACATGGTCAATACTGAAATCAGATTGATTATATTCTTTGCAGCCAAAGATGGAGAAGATCTATACAGTGAGCAAAAACAAGACCGGAAGTTGACTGTGGCTCAGATCATGAACTCCTTATTGCCAAATGCAGACTTCAGTTGAAGAAAGTAGGGAAAACCACTAGACCATTCAGGTATGACCTAAATCAAATCCCTTACGATTGTACTGTAAAGTGAGAAATAGATTCAAGGGATTAGATCTGCTAGACAGAGTGCCTGAAGAACTATGGATGGAGGTTCATGACATTGTACAGGAGGCAGAGATCAAGACCATCCCCAAGAAAAAGAAATGCAAAAGGCAAAATGGTTGTCTGAGGAGGCCTTAACTGAGAAAAGAAGAGAAGCTAAAGGCAAAGGAGAAAAGGAAAGATACCTATTTGAATACAGAGTTCCAAAGAATAGCAAGGAGAGATAAGAAAACTTTCCTCAGTGATCAATGCAAAAAAATAGAGGGAAACAATTGAATAGGAAAGACTAGAGATCTCTTCAATAAAATTAGAGATATGAAGGGAACATTTCATGCAAAGATGGGCACAATAAAGGACAGAAATGGTATGGACCTAATAGAAGCAGACGATAATAAGAAGAGGTGGTAAGAATACACAGAAGAACTATACAAAAAAAACCTTCATGACCCAGATAACCATGATGGTGTGATCACTCACCTAGAGTAAGACATCCTGGAATGTGAAGTCAAGGGGGTCTTAGAAGGCATCACTACGAACAAAGCTGTTGGAGGTGATGGAATCCCAGTTGAGCTCTTTCAAATCCTGAAAGATGATGCTTTAAAGTGCTGCACTCAATATGCCAGCATATTTGGAAAACTCAGCAGGGGCCACAGGACCAGAAAAGGTCAGTTTTCATTCCAATCCCAGAGAAAGACAATGCCAAAGAATGTTCAAACTACTGCACAATTGCACTCATCTCACACGCTTGCAAAGTAATGCTCAAAATTCTCCAAGCCAGGCTTCAACAGTACGTGAACCATGAACTTCCAGATGTTCAAGGTGGATTTAGAAAAGGCAGAGGAACCAGACATCAGATGGTCAACATCTGTTGGATCATAGAAAAAGCAAGAGAATTCCAGAAAAGCATCTACTTCTCTTTATTGACTATACCAAAGCATTTGACTGTCAAAAAGCCTTTGACAAATTGTTGAAAATTCTTAAAGAGATGGAAATACCAGACTACCTTACCTGACTACTGAGAAATCTGTATGCAGGTCAAGAAGCAACATTTAGAACCAGACATGGAACAACTGACTGGTTCCAAACTGGGAAAGGAGTATATCAAGGCTGTATATTGTCACCCTGCTTATTTAACTTATATGCAGAGTACATCATGTGAAATTACAGGCTGGATGAAGCACAAGCTGGAATCAAGATTGTTGGGAGGAATATCAATAACCTCAGATATGCAGATGACACCACCCTTATGGCAGAAAGTGAAGAACTAAAGAGCCTCTTGATGAAAGTGAAAGAGGAAAGTGATAAAGTTGGCCCAAAACTCAACATTCAAAAACGAAGATCATGGCATCCGGTCCCATCACTTCATGGCAAATAGATGAGGAACCAATGGAAACAGTTAGAGACTTTATTTTGGGGGCTCTAAAATCTCTGCTGATGGTGACTGAAACCATGAAATTAAAAGATGCTTTCTCCTTGGAAGAAAACCTATGACCAACCTAGACAGCATACTAAAAAGTAGAAACATTATTTTGCCAACAAAGGTCCATCTAAGTCAAAGCTATGGTTTTTCCAGTAGTCATGTATGGATGTGAGAGATGAACTATAAAGAAAGCTGAGCGCTGAAGTTAAAAAGAGACACTTTTGAACTGTGGTTTTGGAGAAGACTCTTGAGAGTCCCTTGGACTGCAAGGAGATCCAACCAATCCATCCTAAAGGAAATCAGTCCTGAATATTCATCGGAAGGACTGATATTGAAGCTGAAACTCCAATACTTTGGCCACCTCATGTGAAGAGTTGACTCATTGGAAAAGACTCTGATGCTGGGAAAGACTGAAGGCAGCAGAAGGGGACGACAAAGGGTAAGATGGTTGGATGGCATCACTGACTCAATGGACATGAGTTTGAGCAAGTTACAGGAGTTGGTGATGGACAGGGAGGCCTGGCGTGCTGCATTCCTGGGGTCACAAGGAGTCGGACACGACTGAACAAGTGAACTGAACTGAACTGAGACTGTTGCCCATCAGACTCTCCTGTCCTTGGGATTTTCTAGGCAAGAATACTGGGGTGGGTTGCCATTCTCTTCTCCAGGGGATTTTCTGACCCAGGGGTTGAACCTGAGTCTCCTGCTTTTGCAGCTGGATTCTTTACGGCTGAGCCACCTGAGAAGCCCATTCGTTTCTGCTACCTCCCCCTTAAAAAGAAAACCTATAGGGTGGGCTCTCAAGCTGAGACCCTGTGTGCACAGCCCTCAGGCTGGTGGCAGTGGAGAGGGGATGATGACAAGCCTGGGGGACATGACCCCAGAGAAGGAGCGGGAACAGGATGAGTGAGAGGAGGTTCTAAATTATCCATTAGCACAGGCTGCCAGTGGTCCTTGCATAAATGTATAGAGCACACAGGTGGGGGGGAAAGGGAGAGAGAGAAGAAGCCAGGGTATAAAAGGGCCCAGCAGGGACCAATTCCAGGATCCCAGGACCCAGTTCACCAGACGACTCAGGGTCCTGTGGACAGCTCACCAGCTATGATGGCTGCAGGTAAGCTCGCGAAAATCCCCTCCATTAGCGTGTCCTAAGGGGCTGATTCGGGGGCCCTGCTGATGGGTGTCCACAGCTTTGGGTTTTAGGGCTTCCGAATGTGAACATAGGTATCTACACCCAGACATTTGGCCAAGTTTGAAATGTTCTCAGTCCCTGGAGGGAAGGGCAGGCAGGGGCTGGCAGGAGATCAGGCGTCTAGCTCCCTGGGCCCCTCCATCGCGGCCCTCCTGGTTTCTCCCTAGGCCCCCGGACCTCCCTGCTCCTGGCTTTTGCCCTGCTCTGCCTGCCCTGGACTCAGGTGGTGAGCGCCTTCCCCGCCATGTCCTTGTCCGGCCTGTTTGCCAACGCTGTGCTCCGGGCTCAGCACCTGCATCAACTGGCTGCTGACACCTTCAAAGAGTTTGTAAGTTCCCCAGGGGTGCATCCTAGGGGCGGGGAGGCAGGAAGGGGTGAATCCGCACCCCCTCCACACAGTGGGAGGGAACTTAGGAGCTCAGTGGTATTTTATCCAAGTAAAGATGTGGTCAGGGGAGCAGAAACAGGGGTGTGTGGGGTGGGGAGGGTTCCGAATAAGGCAGTGAGGGGAACTGCGCACCAGCTTAGATCTGGGTGGGTGTGTTCTCCCCCAGGAGCGCACCTACATCCCAGAGGGACAGAGATACTCCATCCAGAACACCCAGGTTGCCTTCTGCTTCTCCGAAACCATCCCGGCCCCCACAGGCAAGAACGAGGCCCAGCAGAAATCAGTGAGTGGCCACCTAGGACCGAGGAGCAGGGGAACCTCCTTCATCCTAAGCAGGCTGCCCCAGCTCTCTGCACCGGGCCTGGGGCAGCCTTCTCCCCAAGGTGGCAGAGGGTGCTGGATGGCAGTGGAGATGATGGTTGGTGGTGGTGGCAGGAGGTACTCAGGCAGAGGCCGACCTTGCAGGGCTGCCCCGAGCCCGTGGCACCCACCGACCACCCATCTGCCAGCAGGACTTGGAGCTGCTTCGTATCTCACTGCTCCTCATCCAGTCGTGGCTCGGGCCGCTGCAGTTCCTCAGCAGAGTTTTCACCAACAGCCTGGTGTTTGGCACCTCGGACCGTGTCTATGAGAAGCTGAAGGACCTGGAGGAAGGCATCCTGGCCCTGATGCGGGTGAGGATGGCGTTGTGGGTCCCTTCCACGCTGGGGGCCATGCGCACCCTCTCCTGGCTTAGCCAGGAGAACACACGTGGGCTGGGAGAGAGATCCCCTGCTCTCTCTCTCTTTCTAGCAGTCCAGCCTTGACCCAGGAGAAACCTTTTTCCCTTTTGAAACCTCCTTCCTCGCCCTTCTCCAAGCCTATAGGGGAGGGTGGAAAATGGAGCAGGCAGAAGGGAGCCACTCCTGAGGGCCCTTCGGCCTCTCTGTCTCTCTCTCTTGGCAGGAGCTGGAAGATGGCACCCCCGGGCTGGGCAGATCCTCAGGCAGACCTATGACAAATTTGACACAAACATGCGCAGTGACGATGCGCTGCTCAAGAACTACGGTCTGCTCTCCTGCTTCCGGAAGGACCTGCACAAGACGGAGACATACCTGCGGGTCATGAAGTGTCGCCGCTTCGGGGAGGCCAGCTGTGCCTTCTAGTTGCCAGCCATCTGTTGTTACCCCTCCCCGTGCCTTCCTAGACTCTGGAAGTTGCCACTCCAGTGCCCGCTGTCCTTTCCTAATAAAACGAGGAAATTGCATCACATTGTCTGAGTAGGTGTCATGCTATTCTGGGGGGTGGGGTCGGGCAGGACAGCGAGGGGGGAGGATTGGGATGCTGTGGGCTCTGTGGGTACCCAGGCACTGAATGATTGACCCGGTTCCTCCTGGGCCAGAAAGAGGCAGGCACATCCCCTTCTCCGTGACACACCCTGTCCACGCCCCTGGTCCTTAGTTCTAGCCCCACTCATGGGACACTAGTAGCTCAGGAGGGCTCCGCCTTCAATCCCACCCGCTAAAGTACTTGGAACGGTTTCTCCCTCCCTCATCAGCCCACCAAACCAAACCCTAGCCTCCGAGAGTGGGAAGAAATTAAAGCAAGACAGGCTATTAAGTACAGAGGGAGAGAAAATGCTCCAACATGTGAGGAAGTAATGAGAGAAATCATAGAATTAGTTTTGTGCAGAAATTTTAAGGTGACTACACACTTAGCCCAAATACCCTTGGGAAATGTGTGTGTGTTAGTCACTCAGTTGTGTCCAGCTCTTTGTGACCCCATGGACTGTAGCCCGCCAGGCTCCTCTGTCCATGGGATTCTCCATTCAAGAATACTGGAGGGGCTGCCGTTCCCCAGGGGATCTTCCCAACCCAAGGATCAAACCCGAGTTTCCTGCATTGCAGGCAGATTCTTTACTCTCTGAGCCATCAGGGAAGCCCTGCGGAAATCGGAACCATGCAAAAATAGCTTTGGGACCAATAGGACCAGAATGTTTGGGATCTGAACTGGGTCAAGAGATGTGGAAGAGAGATTCTAAATGCATGTGTACATGCTAAGTTGCTTCAGTCGTGTCCAACTGTTTGCAACCCCATGGATGGCAGCCTGCCAGGCTCCTCTGTCCATGGGATTCTCCATTCAAGAATACTGGAGTGAGTTTCCATTTCCTCTTCCAGGGGATCTTCCCAACCCAGGGATTGAACCAGCATCTCTTGTATCTCCTGCATTGACAGGCGGGTTCTTTACCACTAGCGCCACCTGGGACTTAGTTCTAAATGAGGGGTTGCAAATTCAGTGCCAACAGGTGCCAGGCAGGTTATATACATAAGTGGCAAGGGCTGCATGTGGAGGGAGAAATAGCAACCAGCCCTTAGCCTGCTTGCACAGAGGGCTAGGAACCAGGGCAGCCCTAAAGTCTCAGGTCCCAGCTAAGGATGCAGCCCACCCAGCCTTGTTACATTACCTTATCCTGCATTCAGGACTGCAGGAGGACTTTCCTGGTGGTCCAGTGGCTGAGAATCCACATGCCAGTGCAGGGGACACGGGTTCAGTCCCTGATCTGGGAAGATTCCACATGCCTCAGGGCAACTAAGACTGTATATCACAACTACCGAAGCCCTCACACCTACAGCCTGTGCTCTGCCAACAAGCGAAGCCACTCAATGAGAAGCCTGCTCATCACAACTAGAAAGTAGGGTAGCCCCTGCTCACTGCAACTAGAGAAAGCCCTCTCGCAGCAACCAACACCCGGCACAGCCAAAACTAAATAGACATATTTTTAAAAGACCTCAGAGGACTTCCCTGGTGGTTCAGCTTATAAGGATCTGTGCTTCCAATGGAGGGGGCCCAGGTTCAACCCCTGGTTGGAGAACGAGATCCCTCATGCTGAAATTAAAGATCCCAAATTAAAAAAAAAAAAAAAAAAGCTCAGATGCAGGGCTGCCAGACCTTCTGATTCTTCGAGACAGACAGGGTATCCAGACTTTCATGTAAAATCAAATGTTTAAACATTGGCAACTAATTCATATTGAAAACATTTTAAGGGCAAAATTTAACCCAAACACATTTGCTCTTCAAGCAGTCAGTGAGCAATCTGTTATTAGAGGAATGGATTGGGATAACTTGGAATAAGGGAAAGAATCAGAAAGACCTGGACTTGAACTTATGCTCAGGAAGAAATTACTTAACCTCCCTGAGACCCAGTTTGCTCACCTACAAAATAGAGATAATAATGTATTGCCTTATAAGGCTTGGGTGAGGAGTAAATGAAATGAGGTTTCTAAAGTGATTGACACAGTACAGCACGTAAGAAGCTTCAGCTATTTTTGTATTGAACTGTGGGGTGCTCTGCGTTTTTCCAAAGGAACTGAATCACATTCTGCTTCCCTAATGGCAGCCTGAATGTTTCTTTCTTTGTTCTTTCTAAATACACTTCAAAGGGCAGTTTTAAAGTTGTTTTTAGTCATCCAAGCACCTTGGCTAAGTAACTGGTGATCGATAAATTAATGCTTAGATGTTCAAAGTAACTCTATTGTCTGCTAAATTTTACTCACAACTTTATTATTTCTACTTTACTACTCACTTTAAGTTTTCTTCTTTAAAAGCCTATATTCTTTAAGTGGACTTTTAGATTACTAACTTTAGAGCTTTATTCTTTTCAAATATAAGATTTAAAGGTATGGTTCAGTTCAGTTCAGTTCAGTTCATTTCAGTCGCTCAGTCGTGTCCGACTCTTTGTGACCCCATGAATCGCAGCACGCCAGGCCTCCCTGTCCATCACCATCTCCTGGAGTTCACTCAGACTCACGTTCATCGAGTCCGTGATGCCATCCAGCCATCTCATCCTCTGTCATCCCCTTCTCCTCCTGTCCCCAATTCTTCCCAGCATCAGAGTCTTTTCCAATGAGTCAACTCTTCGCATGAGGTGGCCAAAGGACTGGAGTTTCAGCTTTAGCATCATTCCTTCCAAAGAAATCCCAGGGTTGATCTCCTTCAGAATGGACTGGTTGGATCTCCTTGCAGTCCAAGGGACTCTCAAGAGTCTTCTCCGACACCACAGTTCAAACTCATCAATTCTTCGACGCTCAGCCTTCTTCACAGTCCAACTCTCACATCCATACATGACCACAGGAAAAACCATAGCCTTGACTAGACGGACCTTAGTCGGCAAAGTAATGTCTCTGCTTTTGAATATGCTATCTAGATTGGTCAATACTTTTCTTCCAAGGAGTAAGAGTCTTTTAATTTCATGGCTGCAGTCACCATCTGCAGTGATTTTGGAGCCCCCAAAATAAAGTCTGACACTGTTTCCACTGTTTCCCCATCTATTTGCCATGGAGTGATGGGACCAGATGCCATGATCTTCGTTTTCTGAATGTTGAGCTTTAAGCCAACTTTTTCACTCTCCACTTTCACTTTGATCAAGAGGCTTTTTAGTTCCTCTTCACTTTCTGCCATAAGGGTGGTGTCATCTGCATATCTGACGTTGTTGATATTTCCCTTTAATCAGTGCTTTAGCTACATGCTACAAATTTTGATATTTTGTGATTTCATTATCCTCGAGTTCAAATATTTTCCAAATTTCTTTGGGATTTCCTCTTTGACTATGGCAATTTAGAATTATGTTGCTTAATTTCCAAGTATTTCAGGAACATAAAACAAGTATCAAAGCATTTAACAATATTGAATTAATATGGAGGATGTCCTCTAATGAAAATTAAGAAGTTAACAACAAAGATGATTTTGGGGGAGGCAGCCTATTTACTTCCTTAAGTACTGAAAAATAAGTTTTAAAATCTCTGACTAAAATTGTGGATTAATTTATCTCTCTTTTTCTTTTTCTCTTATGTTTTGTTATTTCTATCCATATTTGTAAAACATGCTGCTGCTGCTGCTGCTGCTGCTGCTAAGTCGATTCAGTCGTGTCTGACTCTGTGTGACCCCATAGATGGCAGCCCACCAGGCTTCTCCGTCCCTGGGTTCTCCAGGCAAGAACACTGGAGTGGGTTGCCATTTCTTTCTCCAATGCATGAAAGTAAAAAGTGAAAGTGAAGTCACTGAGTCGTGTCCAACTCTCAGTGACCCCATGGACCTCAGCCTACCAGGCTCCTCCATTCATGGGATTCTCCAGGCAAGAGTACTGGAGTGGGGTGCCATTGCCTTCTCCGAAAACATGATGCTACAAAATCAATAATTCTTTTACAATGAAAATAAGCAGCAAATCTTCCTAAAAGCTTTTAGGAAGTTCTTACATGCTGTAATGAATTTTCTTCCAAATGGCAAACACGTGTTCACTTGGGATATCTTACATTTAGTAATTAATGTAAATATACTTGGGGAATGGTTGAAAGTTGGAATAATCAGAACCCTGGAGCTCCATTTCTTAGCTCAGAAACCATCTCTCTGCTTCAGGTAAATCTTTAATTGTCTGACTTTAAAATCATGGACTTTGGGGGACTTCCTTGGTGGTGCAGTGGCTAAGACCCCAAGCTCCAAATGCAGGGGCCTGGGTTTGATCCCTGGTCAGGGAACTAAATCCTACATGCTGCAACTGAAAAGATCCCACGTGCCACAGCTAAGACCCAGTGCAGCCAAAATAAATAAATAAAAATCATGGAATTTTGGATTTAGGAGGGCTTCCCAGGGGCTTCCCAAGTGGCTCAGTGGTAAAGAATCCACCTGCAATGCAGGAGCCACAGAAAACATGGATTCGATCCCTGGGTCTGGAAGATCCCCTGGAGGAGGGCATGGCAACCCACTCCAGTATTCTTGCCTGGAGAATCCCATGGGCAGAGGAGCCTGGGGGATTACAGTTCATGGGGTCGCAGAGAGTCGGACATGACTGAAATGACTTAGCACGCATGCACAAGGCCTCCTCACAGATCATCCTAATTTCTTCTAATTTAGGATTCTTACGCTATAGTATATCTCACAGGTCATACTCATTTGTGTAGCACTGGTGTCAAGGGAATCACTATTCATAAGGCAATTTATTCTATTAAACCCCTCAGGTTTCAGTAAAGTATCTCTTACATTCAGCTGAAATCAATATCCCTGTAATGTCCCCATTTGACTTTAGAATTATTTGCAAATCTCAGGGTCTTGTAGAGGTTGATGTATTGAGCACAAATACTATTATCTATTACTTGAATAAGTGTTTTAAAGGGAAAGTGAGCCATATTAAGAAGTGTGTGTTAAATGAAATGCAGCAGGAGAGGGGTGTTATAGCCACCAGTAAGAGGCCTCTATGTAGCTTCCTGGGGGCGCTAGTGGTAAAGAACCCGCCCGATAACGCAGGTAGACACAAGAGACCTGGGTTCGATCCCTGGGTTGGGGAGATCCCCTGGAGTAGGAAATGGCAGCCCACTCTGGTGTTCTTGCCTGGGAAATTCCATGTACAGAGGAGCCTGGTGGGCTACAATCCATGAGGTGGGAAAGAGTAGGACAGGACAGTGGGCTTGCCAACACAGCAGTAAACTGCAGGGGGAGCCACACTCCAGACAGCTCTGGTTCATCTCCTTCCAAGCCTAGCTCAACCACTGCTGGTTGATTATTACAAAGATGCCAGTTGATTTTGCAAAATTTTTGAATTTAAAAAGAACTTGACGAGCCCACATGTTCCAGCTACTAAAGTCCGCTGCACTCTAGGGCCTGGGAGCTGAGCCTGCCTGCCTAGAGCCTGTGCTCCACAGCAAGTGAAGCCACTGCAGTGAGAAGCCTGCACGACGTAACGAGCAGAAGCCCCCGCTCACTGAAACTAGAGAAAAGCCCACGCAGCAAGGAACACCCAGTGCAGCCATAAATAAATTAATTAATTTAAAAAAAAGAGAGACCTTGAAGATCATCTTCCTTAAACTCTCTGATTTGCCAGCTATTCATCTGCTTCCCTGGTGACTCAGATGATGAAGAATCCGAGTGCAATTCAGGAGACCTGGGCTCGATCCTTCAGTTGGGAAGATCCCCTGGAGGAGGGCATGGCAACCCACTCCAGTATTCTTGCCTGAAGAATCCCCATGGACAGAGGAACCTGATAGGCTGAAGTCCCCAGGGTTGCAAAGAGTTGCAAACAGCTAAGCACCTGGCAACCCACTCTAGTGTTCTTGGCTGGAGAATCCCAGGGACGGGGGGAGTCTCATGGGCTGCCGTCTATGGGGTCACACAGAGTCGGACACGACTGAAGCGATTAGCAGCAGCAAGCAACTAAGCACACAGCACACACACACACACATCTGCCCTTCAGCTCTCCAGCTAGGCACTGGATGGCAATCTTGAATGCAGGTTAGAAAGGCCTGGGATGTTTGCCTAGAATCCCTGAGATTCTAAATTTAATGTATCTGCGAGTGGAACCTGGACAAGACAATTTTAAAATGCTCCCTGAGTGAGAAGGTGGAGAATTACTGAGCTGGAACCACAAAGATGAATTGCACATGTTGACATGTGAGCTTGGTAAAAAGGAACGAAAGGAGACGAGAGACCTGGGCCAGTTTCGGCGCTTTCTGTTTCCAGTTCTAGCCAGTTAATTTTGCTTTCTATTTATTTTTCAAAAATAAATAGGCTTTTAAAAAATCGTTTTAAAAGTCTTTATTGAATTTGTTACAATATTCTTCCTGTTTCATGTTTTGATTTGTAGACCAGGAGGCGTGTGGGCTCTTGGCTCCCTGACCAGGTATCAAACTTGCACCCCCTACACTGGAAGACTGGACATCAGGGAAGTCTACAACCAGTCAATTTTAAAAGTTCTAATAAGCCAGGAGCAAAAAGACAAATATTAGATGAGTCATCGCATAGGAAGTACTTAGAGTGGTAAAATTCATAGAGACAGAAAGTAGAATGCTGGTTACCAGGGGCTGGGAGGAGGGTCAACAGGAAGCTGCTTAACAGGCTCTTAGTTTTGCAAAATGAAAACGAGTTCTGGGGACGGGTTACACAATATGAGTGTGCAGTAAATGTTATGTATATTTTACCTCAGTTTAAATCTTCACATTGAGGTATAATTGACATAAAACATTGTATTGGTTTCATATAATGCATTCGTTTATATATTTTTAATACAGAAGATATGTGTATGTTTCATACAATGATCTCATATTTGTATGTATTGTGATCATCACAAGAAGTCTAGCTAAAGTCTGTCAGCATACATGATTACAAATTTTTTTCTTGTGATGAGAACTATTTTTAAAGACTCTTTTTAAAATATGGATCATTTTCAAAGTCTTAATTAAATTTGTAAAAATATTGATTCCGTTTTATGTTTTGGTATTTTGACCACTAGGCATGTGGGATCTTAGCTCCCCAAACAGGGATCAAAACCCAAATTTCCTGCATTGGATGGTAAACTCTTAACCACTGGAGCACCAGGGAAGTCCTGTGATGAAAACTTTTAAGATCCATTCTCTTAGCAACTTTCAAATAAGTAATACAGTATTAAATATAGTCACTATGTTGTATATTACATCCTAATGCATAATTTTAAAATTTTTAAATATTTTTTATGAAAACAACTTCCCTATGATTAGTGTGATATACATAAGAAAGACTTCAATAGCTAGAGCTCCAGTAATCCTAGACCCTTTGGAATACTGTTTTCCTGACTTCCTTTAATCTTATAAGTTTAACCTGAAATGGCCATCATGAAACCTTTCCATCATTATTACTGAAATACGTACAGTGAGCTTTGTCCTTTTATATACATTTGAGAGAACTGACACTTTTCCCTTTCTTCATGAGTCCTCCTCAGATTTACAGACCCTGGGCTTCTGGGAGAAGCAAAAATGATACTATTTTGTGACTTCTTTGAGTCAGAACGCCCTGGCAAAGCTGAGAAACATTTTGAGGGATACCAGTATTAGAATGAACAATTCTTCCTAGTTTGTATGACACTTTTCCAATTTTAGCATCAAAAGACCCACTGCAGGACCCTCTCAGCTCTATGCAAACTGGGACAACTGGTCATCCTACCAGTAGTCCTAAATCTTAGGGAACATAAACTTAAAAAAAAAAAAAAGGAAAACGTAGAGGAAAGAAAACAGAGTAGAAAAAGAGGAAGAGAGAACACAGTGGGAAAAAGAGTCAGGAAGTATTGATGTGTACGTGTACGTGTATGACTTTTGCTCATATACATTAACAGTGGTTGTCATGGATTTCTGACTCTTGCTTTCAGTTTATTATGATTATCACCATCATTATACAGTGCAAACTAATACTTGTAAATACACATATATGACACCGTGCTAGTGTATTATAAGCACTAAGTCATCTCTTTCCAAATATAGTTGTATACTACATAAATGTTATTATTATCCCACTGAAGATTTGTGTTTTTTCAGGTCTAAAAGAAAGTTGCCTTGACTTTTCTAACAGGATAAACTTTTGGAGTATTAAAGGTAGCTCTTCACCTGGAGAAAATCAGGATAAATGCAATTAAGTGGGAGCTGGTTGCTCTATTTTCAGAAAAGGAGTATGATCAAAACCTTTCGGGCAGTGGGGTTTCCTGGAGACACTGCCCTTAGTAGGGTGAGCAGAGACTAGCTCAATTGTTCCAGGAAAGAAATGTAAGAAGATCCTTTGTGCTTTAAGAATTGACTAAGAGGGACCACCTCCTCTGGGGAGAGAGAGGAAATAGAAGTTCTGAATCTACAAGGGGAAGAGCCTACCCAAATCTGAGGAGACTTAGGGAACAAGGCATCCAAAGTACCCTGCTCTAAGAACCCCATGCAAGGTGCCCCCTCAGCTGGACCTGAACAGTAGATATCCTCCCTGGAGGATCAGCAGCAGCCCACCAGGAATCTGGATCTGTATGGGCTGGGAAGGACACTGTCAACAGTGACACCACGTGGCAGTGAGAAGCAAAGGCAGGAGCAGGCTAAGCCTCCACTAAGGTGGACCAAAGAGCCTGAAAGACCCTTTCCTCCCTCCTGTTTAGGATTCACTGTTCCATGGATTCCATGGAACTCGGGGCTCATGAGGTGGGGTTTGCACATGATGCCGCTAATGCCAAGACACTGAAGTGGGTAAAGATTCCTGGATGACGTAACTCTATACTCCTTTCTTGAACATGTTTTCTAACTTACTTCCCCAAGCGCTCAATTCAGAAAAGTGGATAATTGCTATTACCCACATGATGAGAGAGCAGTGCCTACTAATTAGAAAAATGGAGGCGGAGGTCATTTGGAGGGTTGCTGTTGTACAAATTCAAACAAGGTGTTTCCCAGCTCCCCGGAAGCCTTCCTTGACCCTGAGTTAGGTGTTCTCCCAAGGGTCTGTGCGGCCCCATTCACAGGACTGTGCTTTGCTGTTGACAAGCTCTAGCTTCTAGTGGCAGGGACAGGGCTTTGTTCACCAGTGTATCCCCACTGCTTTGTGTGTATTAAAACCAAAGGATTATTTCATACCTAATCCACAACTCAGACTCAGGGAAGGTCTGGGAAGAATGAGACTATTTTTACTTTGATGCTTGTTGCTGTATTCTTTCTAGGTGGTGTTTTCAATTTGGGGAAGGCTGTTGCCCTCTATCTGGAGTCTGAACTTTAGTTTTGAAGGCAAGCCAAAAATGCTACTTCCTGAACTACTGCACCACCTGCCCTGGGCTGGCTATGAACATTCTTTTCTTAGAAATTTTACTCAAAATGCAACTATGTGACTTAATAAAACTTTCACACACAGAAGAAAACCAGTTTCAGATAACGTAAAATCACTTTTATTTTTATCATATCCAACACTTCAATGACCCACACATAACTGATTTGGGAGAAAGATTGGTTTTAGAAATCTTTATATCTTCTCTAAGGGTTGAATATAATCTTTCCAATGAACAGAAAAGGAAGCTCTATCATATAGTGAACACTATCATATGAGGAGTCCTCCTCAAGCTTAAAGGGAAGTTTGCAGACATATAAAAATATATACTTATATATGGAAAAGGACAGGTTAAAAAAGTGTTTAATATGAACTCAGATGATTTACTCTATAATGGATTTCTAAAGAGTAATTCAGAGATGTTTAGAGCCCAATTTCAAGGAAGAACTCTATCTTCCACTTCAAGGACAGAACATTGGGCTAGGAAAGCTGCTTGTCTGACCCAACGTGGAATTTCTTATGATCTGTATACTCTTCTAGGGCACACAAACAGGTTAGGGAGTTGAAGCCTGACTAGCCACTGAGACTTAATGATATTACCAAGCTCCGCTCTGGAGCCAGTATTCCAGAATTCCCCATTAGGGGAGCCCAGAATGTGTACTATGTAGACAGGAACAGGCTTTTAATTCCTAGCCCTTTGCTAGGTACTGACTACCTTCAAACTGGTCCCTAGACTAAGAAATTGGTTCCCATTTAGTCACGAGGAAACCATGAGAAATGCACTGTATCTCAGAGGTATTTCTGGCTATCTCTTCCAGCTGATGTTTGGGAGCAAAGGGCAGTGGGAATGGGGATGACAAGGCACTTCTTTTCTGAATCTGAGAGTCGACTAATGAAGAACACACAAGGAGCAAAAGGCCTGCTCACTAGTTGAACACTGGGACTGGATTCTTACAGGAGCTGGGCTTGTGGCTGGATTGGATCCACAGGATGAGGACCAGAAATATTGCTTTATGGGACCACAGAACAGAAGATAACGTCTCCTTCTCTTCCACCCTCTCCTTCTCTCCCTTAGGAAACCCCAGTGGTAGCGGTTGTCTTCAACCAAGTAACTTTCTAATTAACAATTATGTTCATTGAGCTTTTCTGCTTGTTGAACAGCACACTGGCTTTCCTCTTCTTTTCTTCTCCTGCCTATAGGGCAATTTCCTCCTCTCCATTTTGCAGGGCCAATAGTTTAAAATACACTGCTGTGGTGATCACACTCATTCTAAGGGCGACAATAATAATCACCAAGATGGCAGAACTGACTCCTTCATCCAGTCCTGCCAAAGCACAGAAGACAAGAGAAATGGGAGGGTTAGCAGGCAGGAGAATCAGCCTGCCCCAGCCCACCAGGGTTATGTGTCAGCCTCACCCTCCCCAGCCCACTGAGCTCTTTCTTGTCTCCTTAGGAATCCCAACCCCCTGAGGGATTTCCACCCTGGGCCTGGTGGCAGGGGAGCCGAAGTCACCTTGAACAAGGACCGCAATGTCTTTGCTGACAGAGCCCAGCTGGTTGGTGGCTGTGCAGCAGTAGGTTCTAGAGTGGTTCTGGGCTGCCTTCTGTGGCACTTGAAGGTCAAAGACTGTGCCATTCCAGGTACACATCAAGACCGGTGTCGGGTTTCCCTTTGGGACACAGGCAAGCATCTGCTCCATCCCTTCCAGCCAGATCTGGTTGCCAGGGCAACCAGATTCCTCAAATCGTGGCTTGTCTGGAAAGAGAGTCCCCAGAGGAGTCAGTTCAGTGTGCCACGTTTCCTCATGACCGTCATGCATTAGCTCCCTCTCCCTCTCCTACCCAAATGATGTGTCCCCTCCACCCAACAGCTTCCTTTCCCAAGGGGAGGACCATCAGTTCCCTGCTTTGAACTACACGTTTTCCTCCTTGGATGAATCTGAGATGCAACAGGGCATTTTAATGGGTTAATACTAAATGAGCTTGCTCAGTGGTGGTCTTGGGGTCCCTGTTCCTCATCTTTGCTTCTCTGTGAGGGATATCATGGGTAGGGGTGAACCCAGAGACAAGGATTTTTCTACTTTTCAAAATACAAGGTTTCAAGAAGAAATTACCCTCCTCAGCATAGGCTCCAGCTGTTTTTACTCCCTATGTTCTCAGCCTTTGGCCCTCAGCCTGATCACTTTCTCTTTTGTTTTAGTTTCCCCCAGGTTTCTCCCTACTCATTTTCCCATGGGTAAGGTAAGCTTGCAGAGCTTTACTTTTTTTTTTTCCTTTGATTTTTTTCTTTTTAATGAGAAAAATGTGGCAGTTCTAACAATGCAGCTATTGGCTAAGATCTCTGGAAATGTGAGACTAACAATCCATGGTTTGACAAGAAAGATCAGGCTTCTACTCACACAAGACATGGAGTTGGATCACAGTGGTTTTGCTCAACTGCTGACCCTGAACCTCCAAAGAGGCCTCACACGATAAATTCCGGCCATCATCTTCCTCACTGGCATTAAGTGAAAGCCAGGCAGGCTCCCCAGGCGCAGGAAGATCTGGGGCTCCCTGAAGCCGCAGAGTAGGGCTAGAGGATGTTAAAATATGCCCCGAGCAGGTCACGTTAATTTCTGTCCCTGCCAATGGGTACATTTCTTCCATCTCCAGGATTGGTGGAGGGAAGCCTGTAAGGAAAGGAAAAAGAGAATCAAACATATTTCTCAAAACTGGCAGCAATTTCTGTACTCAGCTGCTGGTGGTAGCCCCTCGGGTAGGTAGACAAGAAGGCCCTCGGGTAGGTAGACAAGAAGGGAAAGGCTTTGGATACCATTACTGCTTCTATGCTGACTTGCAGGAGCAATGAGATGGTTTTGGAAATTTGAGAGCTTCTCCGTAACAAATGCCACATGAGCCTATTTAGCTGTGCCTCTGTGGCAAGGAGAACAAGATGTCTTTTCATCTTACAGATTTTTTTCTCACCTCAAATCACTGTACCTAGGAATAGGTTCAAGCATCCATAATCACTCTGTCAGTAGGATGGTCTAAGGAAACAGGGTGATGGCTGGATAGAACTGCTGCCTCAACGCGCCCCTGCACTTATCTGAGGAAGACGAAGACTAGCGTTCACTTAGGTTCATGGGGACACCTGCAGCTGAATAACTTACTATGGAAGTTTTCAATGGCAGAGAACCTTCAAGGAAGGGAAGAGGCAGGTCACTTACTATAGACATACACTGGCTGGCTTGTTTTCTGTTCCACTGGACCCAGAGATGTAAGGCAGGACAGCTCCTGATCACCAATCTCCATGGCCCGAACGGTGGCATTGGCCCATATTGTGTCTCCTTCCCAGAAGAGAAAGGGGCTAAGCTCCTGGTCTCCCAGGAACATGTGGATCATTACCTCTTCAGCTGGGAACACCCTAGCCACCTCACAGCTCACCGTTTCTGCCATCCCAACCTCCAGAAGTGAAGAGACCCGGATTTGCGGGCTCTGAGAAAATTCTGCAGGGAAATGAGAAGGGAAGAAAAGAGAAAGGACATGATAAATTGTATAAGACCCCACAGTGTAGGGACTGTGGCTAAAAGCTCTCTGTTCCCTACAGTGAGTTTAAAACTCAAGTAAGGAGCTCAATTACCCTTCCACCCGCATCCTAAACCCTATGGGAAATGAGTCCTAAAGGCCGAGGTAAGATGCGGAAAATGAGCCCCGCGATTCCCTCCACACCTGGGCTCTGACTTACCAAAGATTCGGAGTATCTGGAGGGCTGAGTTGCTGTGAAAGAGCCCCCCACCATGTGAATTCAGGTCCAGTTCTGCATGGCAGGAGAAACTGCACCTGTCGTCCTCCCGTTGGGCTCTGACATTGATGGTGACCTCAGCTCTCTGGGAAGCCATAGCTAAGCTCCTAAAATTCTTCCGCTGTAGTTCTTGGTCATCCTGGAGAAGGGTGAGGGTGAGGTTCTCCAGGGGTGTGACCCTGGGCACATGACATGTCACCGTGAAAGCTTCATCCCACGGCCACCCACGCAGGCTGGAGCTCCACGATCACCTGCTCTGGTGGCTCTTTAAGACCAAGAGATAGGTTTGATGACAGAAGGATACTCACCTCTCCAGAGAGAAAGAGTAAGAGGACGGGAAGCCTGTGACAGAAGGTAGGACTGCTACTCTTAAACCATCTGATGAACAGCATCAGCTCTCTGCCCTGGATGAGTTAGGGCTTCTTCTTCCCATCGCAGGGGGCTAAAGTCATAGCCAAGACATGTGACTGCTGAGAGGCCCCTTGCTTTGACTGCCATTTTGGAGATCCCTTTTGCTTTGGAGGGGCACCTTTGCTGCCATTCTGGAGAGCTTTTCTCTCTTACCAGAAGTGCTTCAGAGGTGTGAGCAGCATCTGAGAAGCTCCTGAGCATCACATGAAAATTCCACCATAGCTAACCAAGCTCCAACCCCAGAGGCCACACTCATGGCTACATCTTTGCCGATGCTATTTGCTCACCTGAAAGATTCTCCTTACCCATTCCCATCACTTCAGATCCTAACCATACACAGGGGTGAAGTTTAAGAGCCTCCTTTTCTGTGGAGACTGCTCTAACTACCCCAGCCTATAAAGCCCTTCTTTTCTCCAATCCCTGTTTATTCTAAGAATTTGTGACAATTCAACACTAATTTTACACTTTTTTTTTGTAATTTACAGATCAGCATCATTAGCATACGCCTCCTGTATCTGAACATATTCTCAAGCCCAGATGCCAAGATGTACTCTGTGGTCTGCTCCTAATTTAAAAGCCTACACCAAAGGGAAACAGAAACAATTGGCTAGAGAATCCCTATAGTATGACAAAAATCTTTAGTAAAGGCCCCAATTCTTTCCCCCTAAAAGAAATTCTCTAACTATTCCCTATATAAGGCATAGCAGTCATGTTCCCCCATGCTTCCCTTCCTCCCCAGCCCTCAGCTCCACTCACGGTACACAGTGATGCCAAGGTTTATGTCCTTTTGGATCCCTGCACAAGAGAAGAAGCATTGCAGGATGGAATTCTGTGTGACATCTTCCAGCAGAAACTCCTTCCACTGAGGCCCTTTGCCCACCTGGGTTTTCTTTAATAAGGTTTCAATTCCACCAGGTCCTGGGTCTGGACAGGTAGTGCTGCAGTTGACCATAAGGGACTGTCCATACTTTACAAGGGCCTGATCTGGCCAAACAGAAACCTCAAATCGCTCTTCTGCAGCTCCTGAAAAGGTCAACCAGTCACGCCAAAGTCTCTGGTGAGGACCCCAAGACCTAAAGAGAATACAGAGCCTAGTCTACCTATTTAAAGGTTAGAGAATAGGAAACCCACTCTGAATAAACAGGGGACAGGACAAGAAAAGGGCCCTGAAAGGACAAGTTAGAATCCCAACTCTACCACCATCCCACCCCCCGTCATCTTTTAGGGATTGATTTCTCCATTAGTGTCCCTGTGGAAACTATGGTGTTGCTAAAAATCATGCCCATAGAAGCTAAAGAAACCTTCCCAAAGAGCCTCACCTGGGTCAGGGATCAAGACCAGCAGGGCCCAGACACCAAACAGTAGCATTTCCATCCTGATGAGAAGGGCCAAAAGCTGGAGAGGAAGAAAGAAGGCAGCAATGTTGGAGAAAGCGACCAAATAAAGAGGAAAAGGAAGTAGGAGATTCTTTCTTTGATACTGTTAAAAGTTACCTCCTTTCCTGAAAACTTACATGGTCTGGAGAAACTGCAGCAAGAGTATCAATGCTGTGGTTGTAGTAAAAGAAATTCTGTCATCTATCCATTTCAGTTTGGTTCATGTGCACAGCAAAAAGACAACAGGAAAATATGGGAAATAATGAAGGGGTATTAGATTAAATGAGATTCCTGTATCAGTTTGTATTGCACTTATCTGTTTACATGTTTGCTTCTATTTGAGTCAATAGAAAATGGTTGTCAGCATGGAAATATGAAAAATGAGGTTTAGAGAGATGAAATTTGGCAGTGTTTATCTGGCACTGTCCAGTGGAAAGTGACCCTGAATCAAGAAAACATGTTCACTAGACTCTTGTTCTCTTATGGGAGAAATGTTTCATCAGGCTTCATGAAATATCCCTCAAAATAATCCATCTTTCTGATCTGCCTCCAGGCTCACCAAGCAACACTTAGATTACACTTTGGCTGAGTTAAGTCTTAAACGTCTACTTCTTTTCTCTGCCAATCTATACCAAGAGTTTCTTTCAAAGTCCAATTCAAGCTAATTTCTTCTAAGAAAGGAATTTCTTGACTAATGCTATTTCACTTCATAATCCCTTACTTATTACACATTATCTGTACACTTGATTCCAAAAGTGATTTCTGAAGCTATCTACTTTAAAATGTAATTCACCTCAGTGGGTTATTTTAATGATGTAATCATAACTGTACTAGGAATTCCTTAAGAACAAAAGACCATTTTATTACCTTGCTTCTGTAGCACCCAGCACAGTATCTAGCACATCATGCATATTCCATAAGCGGATGACAGCCCTATAATTCTGCATTTTTTCATATATTAGGTTTTCTACAAGACTACTATTACCTGTATGCTGGTCTGAAAGAGGGTTTTTGGGGGTCTCTTTTATTCACACATAAAACAATAGGCATATCAAAATTTACCCTCCCAAGTAAACGCTACCATTCAAAACAATCACTTCTGCAGGCTATAAATTTAATCCAGTAATGACACCATTATTCAAAATTTTTTTGGAAAGTGATCTAGAACTAGATTTTAAGCTATATAAGAAAAATCAGTCTCTTTATTAAGCTATTCTATTATTCTTCATGCAAAAGTGATATTATTCACTCATCTTATTCCCCAAACTTAACTTTGAGTGACTTAATGTCTCTTTCAAAGGAAGATCTCCTATTATGGGAGAGATACTAAAGTAACACCAGACTGTGAAGGAAATCTCAAAACAAGAGTTTCGAGTAATAACGGCTCTGTGAAAAAGTACAAAATCCCTAATTGGGGCTACTTATATTTATATTCATACATTCTTTCTGCAAACAATTATTGAGCCAGGCTTGTAGTAAGGTGTTGAAGTTACCAAGATTTATCCTAACACATAAGAATTCCTGGGAGTTAGTGGGAAAGACAAATGTAAATACAAATAACAATATACTCTGCTCAGCGCTACTGGGAGGGAGTACACTGGCAGGTACTCCAGCCACTAAAAGGCTGCAAGGAGAATGGTGGGCAGGACTTCCCTGGTCCAGGGGTTAGAACTCCACCCTTTCAGGGCAGGGTTTCAGGGTTGTTGGATGGCTTTGGCTGTGTAGCTGAACTGGACTTCCCGCCCAAGTCTGGGATGCTCACTATCCTTTTACATCCCAAGGGTATTTGCAGTTTCTTATACAGATTGAGTCACATCCTACTCTTTGATCACTCTCTCTTGCCTCTGCTTGGAATTCACTTCTTCCTCCCTGAACACTGCTTCACCCAGTTTAGTGTATCTTTGCAACAAGGCCCACAAGCCCGAGCTTCCAAGGCCATATCCCAGCACACCCTCGGACGCTTCGGCTGCTATCCTCTCCCCAGCAGCACCACCTTCCAACACACTCCTCCTGATCCGTTAGGCCTTTTTCACCGATGGATCCCAACCACCCAGAACGGTTACAGGCGTTCAACGACTACAAAATGAATGAATGAATGAACTAAATAAAAAACTGACAAATATATGAGTGAGGGGCTGTGCCCATCGTTCAGACAGAAAGTATAAAGGTCAGTTCTGCCTCAGGTGGAGTTTCCCGAGAAGCGTGTGCACTGCCCCACAGGCCCTGAAGGCCTTTAAAGGCAGATAGTCTTTTAAAAATTTATGTGGGAAACACACTTCAGTGAATGCTCCTCAACGATTCCGAGCGTGAGGAGGCAAAGCCCGCCAAGAGGTCAGAACCCCACAGATTCGACAGGAAAACCGGGAGGAGAGCCCGGCAGGAATCTAAACGAAGAAAACAAGACCTAAAATCTCACTGAGGGCCGCTCCTCGCTGCTCCAGCCGCTCCTCTATCTGCTCCGCGGCTTCGCCCGCTACGCCTTCAAGAGCTGGCCTCGCGCTCAGACCGTTTGGTAGGCATTGCCGGGCTGGGGCGCAAGACGACGCTCCTAGCCTAAGGATTTGTCTATTCTGCCTAGAAACTCGTGACGTTTGCGCAAAAGCTTAGCGAGGGTTGGCTGAGGCAGGAAGCTAACACGACCGGAGTGGGTTACGCAGATGAGAGTAGGTTTGCCTGTATCCTGCTTGGCAGAGAGCACGTATTTGACTCGAGGTAATGCTTACTGCGTAAAACAACGTGAAAACAAAAGGTAAATGGTTGCTGTAGCAAGTAATGGCCCTATAAGGAAAACAAGGGATTGTAGGCACCCCTGCCTGTTCGAGGGGTGGTGCGGCCCGAACAGGTGAGACTCCCGCGCGGGAGGGGCTGCGCGCGCAGCTTTGTTAGCATTGGGCCTCAGTGCGGGCCTGGCGTTGGGTCTAAGTGACTCGCACGATGCCCACCTAGGACTCTTCCCGGCTCTTCCTGGGTGGACTGGGAAAGGGATGCCCTGCCAGTGCCTGCCCCCCGTTTCTGTGGCCCACTCCCTACACAGAAGTAACATGCTTGAGAGAAATATTGGTTCAGGCTTCACTTCCTACCCAATGTGCGTGCGCCCTTGCTCCCCATCCTGCCCCAGTCAGATCCTATCAATAAGCCATAAAAACTGGGGTGAGCTTATAAATCTTACTTTGTTGCCTCTTTCCACCTTGAGACCCTTTTGTCAACTTCCACGTGGAACGTCTCCGGAGGGTCACGTCTCAAAACGCTTTCCCTGAGCCAAAATTAGGCCATTTGCTTCGGCATCCTTTTGCGGCTCTGGCTCTCCTGTAGCCGCTGGTCTGATCCTAAGCTGTGGGCTGAATTTCTTGATGGTGTGAAATTTGAAGATTTGGAAGGTTTTTTCGAGTGCTTACTTCTCTAGTACCCTAGTACCACTACCTCCTTTTCCCTACTCACAGTTTCAGGGAGAATGTTGGATAGAATAGAAGTTTTGAGGCTAAACAATTTTGTCCATGAATATCTTACTAGCTTTAGGACTATGGGAAATGTAGGTAACTTACAGTGTCCTCCTCTGCCAACAGGAGTGGCATTTAGTTTGTTTATATGAAAGTGCCTACCATTGTTTTTGACACTAAACACAGGTGTGCAATAAATGGTCATCAGTTTTTTCCTTTTCCAATCTCAGAAAGGCCTTTCCTGATTACTCAAACTGCCGAACTTTATTTTTCTTTGTAGCACTAACCATTACCTGACTTTGAACTAAATATCCAGCGACCATCTTAAATGGGTGAGCTGTTTTCTTCCCAAGTCTGCATTTAGTGATGTTGGTTGGTTAACTGAAAACCAAAAACTCTTTAATTGAAGTACAGTTGATTTACAATGTGATAGTTTCTGGATATATTCATATTCATGTATATAGAATAAACTATGTATATTCTTTTTCATATTCTTTTCCATTATGGTTTATAATAATGGTGACTGCTGCTGCTGCTAAGTCGCTTCAGTCATGTCCAACTCTTTGCGACCCCATAGAAGGCATCCCATTAGGCTCCACCATCCCTGGGATTCTCCAGGCAAGAACACTGGAGTAGGTTGCCATTTCCTTCTCCAATGCATGAAAGTGAAAAGTGTAAGTGAAGTCGCTCAGTCGTGTCCGACTCTTAGCAACTCCACGGAAGGCAGCTTACTGGAGTGGAGTGCCATTGCCTTCTCCGTATAATGGTGGAAGTGACTGTGTGGATCACAATAAACTGTGGAAAATTCTGAAAAAGATGGGAATACCAGACCACCTGACCTGCCTCTTGAGAAATCTGTATGCAGGTCAGGAAGCAACAGTTAGAACTGGACATGGAACAATATACATATATATCACTGAAATTGTTAGAGGTTACAAGTTAGGGTTTGATTGTATTTTTCCGAGAAATGGTTGGTAAACATTCACTAGTACACCACTGTATATATCTGTTTGTCTGTTTGTTATTTTCTCTCTAGAATCTTTTTTTATAATTTATTTTTTGTTTGTGCTGGGTCTTTATTGCTGCATCAGGGCTTTCTCCAGTTGCAATGAGTGGGGGCTACTCTTCATTGTGCGTGGGCTTCTGTTTCAGAGCATGGGGTCTCAGGCGCACATGCCTCATTAGTTGTGCATGGGCTCAGTAGTTGTGACTTGAGGGCTCTAGAGAGCAGGCTCAGTAGTTGCGTGCTGGCTTAGTTGCTCCATGGCATGTGGAATCTTTGTGGGATCTTCCCTGACCAAGGATCAAACCTGTGTCCCCTGCATTGGCAAGTGAATTCTTATCCACTGTACCACGAAGGAATTCCTCTCTCTAGAATCTTGTGTCAAAACACAAGGGCATGATTTTCATCTAACTTATTTATTGCTGTCACCTTAGCACTCAGAACAGTGATTGCACATAGCATGCACTAAATAAATATTTAGTAATTGAGTGAGCTAGGAGTATGTGAAGAGTAGTGATTTCATACCTTAATTTTCTTTGTGGGGAGATGTGATGTAACTCCTTCAGAAGACTTCTAGCTTTATGATGCCAGCCTCTTTGACTGCTTTCCGTTTTCCCTCTGCTTCTTTATCCATTGTTGCCAAAGGCAGGGGTAGGGATGAGAATTTGGATCTGTCTAGAAAAGATATCACCACCACCCTCTTTTAGGCAACAAGCTTGGTGCATCATCCCCACCCTTGGTGTCCTCTATCAGTAGGAGAGAGTGGAAGATTTGTGCTTGTCAGACACATACCTTCAACTTATTCTAACCCCAGATGACTCAAAAGGCCAAAATGGGGATGACCCCTAACACTGTTTTTCAAAAAAGTGTTTCTTTGACCTCTTGATAAAGTTCCCAACAATTACTATCATATGGGTTAGTTTTTAAAGTTTGGAGATTTCTGAGAAATTTTAATTGATAGGTTTCTATTTTGTTTTCATAGGAATATTTTAAGAAATATTTCATTTGTTTGAAGTTTTAGAGTAACTTAAAGTTTATGAAAATAGAGTACATATCAAAATTTATCAAACTGCAATTAAAATATGTGAAGTTGATTGTCAATCATATTTCAACAAAACTTTTAAAAAGTCACTATAGAAATATTTGGGGCTTCCCAGGTGGTGCTAGTGGTAAAGAACCCGCCTGCCAATGCATGAGACATATGAGACTCGGGTTTGATCCCTGGGTCAGGAAGATCCCCTGGAGGAGGGCATGGCAACCCACTCCAGTATTCTTGCCTGGAGAATCCCATGGATAGAAGAACCTGGCTGGTTATAGTGTATAGGGTCGAAAAGAGTTGGATACAACTGAAGTGACTTAGCACATAGAAATACTTAATATTCTACATTAAAACTCTTATTTTTTTCAGTATTAGTAAACAAATTTCAGTTTCATTTGAGAATGTTTTTTCAGTTGTATAACACATTACTTTGTATGTTATTTCTAGCAAAATATATTTGTGATGTGATGCTTCTGTTGCTTTACCTAATTTTTAGCATGTTCACTGTTTTTTGGTTTTGGCTCTTTACAAATTTATTTTCCTGGTTCAGTTCAGTTCAGTCGCTCAGTCGTGTCCGACTCTTGACGACCCCATGAATTGCAGCATGCCAGGCCTCCCTGTCCATCACCAACTCCTGGAGTTCACTCAGACTCATGTTCATCGAGTCCGTGATGCCATCCAGCCATCTCATCCTCTGTCGTCCCCTTTTCCTCCTGCCCCCAATCCCTGCCAGCATCAGAGTCTTTTCCAGTAAGTCAACTCTTCGCATGAGGTGGCCAAAGTACTGGAGTTTCAGCTTTAGCATCATTCCTTCCAAAGAACACCCAGGGCTGATCTCCTTTAGGATGGATTGGTTGGATCTCCTTGCAGCCCAAGGGACTCTCAAGAGTCTTCTCCAACACCACAGTTCAAAAGCATCAATTCTTCGGTGCTCAGCTTTCTTCACAGTCCAACTCTCACATCCATACATGACCACTGGAAAAACCATAGCCTTGACTAGATGGACCTTTGTTGGCAAAGTAATGTCTCTGCTTTTCAATATGCTATCTAGGTTGGTCATAACTTTTCTTCCAAGGAGTAAGCGTCTTCTAATTTCATGGCTGCAGTCACCATCTGCAGTGATTTTGGAGCCCCCAAAAATAAAGTCTGACACTGTTTCCCCATCTATTTGCCATGGAGTGATGGGACCAGATGCCATGATCTTCGTTTTCTGAATGTTGAGCTTTAAGCCAACTTTTTCACTCTCTTCTTTCACTTTGATCAAGAGGCTTTTTAGTTTCTCTTCACTTTCCGCCATAAACGTGGTGTCATCTGCATATCTGAGGTTATTGATATTTGTCCTGGCAATCTTGATTCCAGCTTCTGCTTCTTCCAGCCCAGCGTTTCTCATGATGTACTCTGCATATAAGTTAAATAAGCAGGGTGACAATATACAGTCTTGATGTACTCCTTTTCCTATTTGGAACCAGTCTGTTAATGCATATCAAATGTGAGGCTAGTTCATAAGCTTTATCACAGTAATCTCTTCAAGCCACCCTCATTTCTCTTTTGTAGCTTTGACTAGTTTTGCTCATTTATGTTAACTCTTTCTGCAAAGTGCTACCAAGTCAACATCCTAATCACTGCTGGTGAGAAATAAAATTTTCAGCACTTATAGTTGGCAGGACTTTTTTCAGCTTATTTTTTGGGGTACTTTTGAATGTCATTTTCTGTATTGTCATATGCTTATATTTTTACTATGCTTTTTCCAGTTTCTCAGCAGCATATCATCCTTAATTTTAATTTCTTCAGTTAAAATTTTAAGCTTCAACATGTTTAAGGCTATTTATATAATCCCATGTAATAAAAATAGCTGTATCATGTAACTATAGCTGTTTTTAAAGTTCTGATAATTTTATAAAATAATCACTTAGTGAATTTAATTTTGGCAAGTGAGCTCACTCCAGCCCACCCTTCCTTTTTATGAACAGTGCTTTCCTAGGGAAGTGGAGAAGTCATTCCTTCAGGTGTAGAATTGCTTTGGTTTAGGTAGTTCATGGTCATGTGACGGGGTTATAGAAGCAGCAGGTCTGAACCTGACAAAAGCAGAAGAAACCCCAGCTAGAGAACTATCCTTTCCTGTACCTGTATCTCTCATTTGACTACTTTTTTTTAATTGATTTCTACGTTCTTCAAATCTGCTGCCTCTCTGATCCCTCAAGACCCTCTCTCTCCCTTTTGTTGTTGATTAGTTGCTAAGCCATGTCCGACTCTTTGTGACCCCATGGACTGCAGCCCACCAGGCTTCTCTGTCCATGGGATTCTCCAGGCAAGAGTACTGGAGTGGGTTGCCGTTTCCTTGGGGATCTTCCCAATCCAGGGGTTGAAACCGCGTCTCCTGCATTGCTGGCAGATTCTTTAGCACTGAGCCACCTGGGAAACCCCCTCTTTTCTCTCTTACCTGCTTTTTATTCCTGGGGCTGGCAATACTTGACTCAGGGCAACTTATTAATAGAGGCTAAATAGCTAGTTAGGATCAATATAGCCTTAGCCAGAATCAGAAGAGCTTATAGATTAAGGGTTAAACATAAGGAGTTAGTATGAAGTGGATCAACTTTGGCGACCCTGATCAAGGTAAGGATAAGATCTAAGTAGGGAGTAAACAAAGAAAAATCCAGGAATTCAGGTGGAGGGTCACAAGTCAATACAATACATCCACGGGAGTGAGACTGTAAAGCTCAAGATTTGAGAGTCAAAGTTAACTGTTATGGTTGTTGTTCAGTCACTCAGTCGTGTCCAACTCTTTGTGACCCCGTGAACTGGAGCATGCCAGGCTTACCTTTCCTTCACCATCTCCCGGAACTTTCTCAAACTCATGTCCACTGAATCGGCGATGCCATCCAACTATCTCAGCCTCTGTCATCCCCTTCTCCTGCCTTCAGAACTGTTATGGTTAAGCTGGTTTTAACTTTCTGTCATGATGGATTACCTCCTGATTGGAAACAACTTGAAACAGAGTTCTGGGATGGAGAAGCAGAGGTAACTTTTATCAGAGTTATTTCCTGAGCAGGCATTGTTTCTGCATGGTCCTAGAGTTCACACTGCAGGAATGTGTCAGATTTAGAGTGTTGTGGAAAAACAGAAAAGAGAATAGCAAATTGACAATGGCAGTTGGTGAGTGGGGATCGGAAATGACGGAGACTTCCAGAGGCAGTGACATTTGAGTTGGTCTTGAAGAATAAACAGACTCTTGCATAGCAGGGAACTGGGGAAGAACACTTACTTAATAAATATGTATTGAGTACTTTACTGTATGCCGGGTATAGTTCCAGACCGTGGGGACACAGCAGCGAAAAAGTCCCCACCTTAAATGAGCTTACATTTTAGTGATGTCATAGAAGAACCACAGCATGAAAGGCATGTTCAGGGAAGGGCAGGTTCAGTGTGGTTTGATGGTAGAATTCATGGCATATTGATGGGGAATAAAGCTATAGAGATAGGCGGAGGACAGAGAATAGAGAGTCAATTGTTCCATGTTTATAGACTCTTCTGTAAGCCATTGGCTTTTAACATTTTAGGAACCTTTTCTGCCAAAGATATCTTGTCAAGGTCACTCAACATAAAAAAAAAAAAAAAGCAATAAAAGTAGAGCTTCTTGGTTACAGCAGGGATATGGAGGTGGAGCAGGGCTCACTTTCAGCTCTCCACAAGAGCGCTGAGAAACCCAAAGGACCCCAGTGGGTTTAAAACCCACTAGTGAAGGTGATGGAAGACACGAATGTGGGAGCACTGTTTCTCTGCAGGTAACAACAGACCAGAGGTAACAGAACAATAACCACTACAAACAAGAAATCATATACAGCGTAAATGCCTGGATTGTGGATTCTCAGGCCAGATTAGAACCAGAATTGAATCTCAGCACCATCACAGGAAGAACAAGCAAGTATCTGGATCTCTCTGCCTTGATTTTTAAAACAGAGGTAAAAGTAGTATTTACATTATATGCATTGTAGGGATTAAATAAGGTAATGTGTAGTAAATACTAATAAATGTTTGCTGTTCTCTGCCTACTGTCTAGGAAATCTTTTTCAATTTCTACCATGTCTTAGGTATGTTTTCCCCCTAAAACCTTGAGGATATTTTTTTTCATAGCAATTAACTCATTGCTGATGTTATCATTTTATCTCATTGCACTTGAAGATCATTCACTTGTTTACACATACACAGAGGGTTGTATCAGAATTACCTGGGAGGTCTTTTTTTGAATACAGCACAGGGATCCAGTGGTTGTGTGTGTGTATGTGTAGGGGGGTGGCTTGGCAGGGGATAGTTTGGAATAGCTCCCACGGATTCACCCCTACTACTTCCTCTGGAACTGCTGTTGCTCTAGCAGCTTGAAAGGGCTGAAATGGACATCAACTGCATTGTCAAGAATTCTTTACCCACTTTGCAGTGGTGGGGAGGGGCCCTGGTGGAACAATTCCAGTGGTTTGTTCTCAGACTTGCAGGTAACCCACTTTTAGGGGAGAAAGAGGAGAGGGATCTCTGAGAAGACAGGAGAGCAGCAGCAGAGTTGATCACTGAAGGATAAAGCTACTAGGAAGTAGAGATGGGCAGAACTAATCAAAAAGGGTTGCACTATGAACAGGATCTGGGGTGCTTTGGTGCAAGACTTGGTTGGGGATGAAAACATAAAACGGAGAATTTATATAATGAAAAATTCTATCTTCAGTACTCCAAAGTGTACTGAGTAGCAACAGCATTGCTTGAGAGTTTGTTAGGAATGCAGAATCTTGATCCCTAGCCTAGAACCCAAGCTTACAGAATCATAGTCTGCATTTTAAACAAAAGCCCAGGTGTTTCTTATGCTCCTTAGAGTTTGAGGAGCACTGGTCTGTATCATGGAAAGTCACAGAACACCTGGCAAGGCTGAAGCACTTTTGAGTACCTCTGACATAGGGCTGATTTCTGGAAAGGTATTGAACTTTTGAAAGTCGCTATAAATCTTGGAGACAGACCTTATTTAACTCTAGGAGGCTTCTCGGAATGCAAAATTCCTTTGCCTAGAAACATCTCCTGTGGAGTAAAGTTATTACTAGGTTTCCTTAATGGGGGGCAGAGGCACATTCAAAATATGCGATAAGAGCTCGGCGCTTGGCCAATTCAACCCTTCACACAGTGGATCGGGTCCGAAGCAGCCAAGTCCGCTGGCAGCTCTGGCTTTTAAAGTCAAGTTGGCAGCTGCCCTGCCGCAGAGAGCAGCTCGTTGTCTTTAATTCTAAAAACGCAGAAACGAGGACAAAACTATTTTCAGGGAGCGTGACCCGGTACCTCGGGGATTCGGCTGCGCGGAGGAGAAATCAGCAACTACTCACATCGTACTCTTACCTCCTGACCTTCGACCTCCTGACCACTCCCCCCACCCGCCACAGCATTTCCGTGCGCAGCTTCCGCTCCCGCCCCTCCGGTGGAGGGCCGACCCAAGGGATGTGGGCGGGGCTTCGGGGGCCGAGCGGTTAGGGGCGGTGCCTGTTGGGGGCGGGTCTCGCGAGGGCGGGATTTGAGGAGACATCCTCGCATTGGGCGACTAGGTATAGGCGGGGCTTAGTGCTGGGCTGGATTAGGAGGGGCAGGGAGTTAGTTAACGCCTCTGGGTAGTTGGACGCTGGCGGCCAAACCTCCGGAGGTCCTGCGAGGCAGCGGGCCCGTAGCAGATCCCGGATCCGGAATTTTCCGGGCAGGACCGGAATCAAGATCGGCCCAGCCCCAAAGTGGGTTTCTGAAGAACTCGCGAACTTGGATTAGGAAAGCCCGGAATCCGGATCAACAAACCCCAGAACCCGGAATTTAGATCGGAAAGTCCCGGAGCACGGAGTACGGAGCGAACTCAACGCGGAGCGCGGAGCCCGGAGTCCGGACCGAGACACCGCCGGACGGGACGGAGCGATGTCGGGCCGTGGCGCGGGCGGGTTCCCGCTGCCCCCGCTGAGTCCTGGCGGCGGCGCGGTTGCTGCGGCCCTGGGAGCGCCGCCTCCGCCAGCGGGACCCGGCATGCTGCCCGGGCCGGCGCTTAGGGGGCCCGGGCCTGCTGGAGGCGTGGGGGCCCCCGGGGCTGCTGCCTTCCGCCCCATGGGCCCCACGGGCCCGGCGGCGCAGTACCAGGTGAGGAGGGCGGATGGGCGGGCGGCGCCGCGAGTACTCCCGGGGCAGGGGCCCTCGAGTGAGGGCCCTGGGGCAACCTCTTGAATAAGGGGCACAGAGGCTCTGCATGCGGATTTCATGGGGCGCGGTGGGGGGCAAGGCCAGGGACCTTCGGGCTCGGCCAGGTGGTGGTGGAGGATTTGAGGGAGAAGGTAAGAGCGACTCGGGTGGAGGGTTTGAAGCATTTGGGAGCGTCTGGGGGTCTTCCTTGGAACGGGGATTCTAAGTAACTGAGAGACTGAGGCGTAGTCGAAGCTAGTGAGTTGTGGACGGGTGGAATGAGAAATCTAGTATAGATTCTCGGGTAAAGGGTCCTGGGAAGTGATGAGAAAGTTTTGGGAAAGAGCCCTCATTGAGAAAGCAGGGTTACCCTGCCTTGGTCTTGGTCTTGGTCATACTCCAAGTCTGCTCTGGGTTTTTTTTTCCCCTAGTTGGGAACTGGCAGAGTTTTAGCGTGTCTGAGATGGCTCCCAGCTGCTAAGGAGGAGGAAGAAGGGCTTGGCTTCCCAGGGGCACAGAAGGCAGAGGATGAGGATTGCAGCCCGTGCAAGGGGGAATCTACTCCTGGGCCAGGCCCTGGCATCTTCACACAGGGATGCCTCTGGGTTAGATCAGAGAGGGTGGTGGACAGGCCTGAGGAAGGAGGAAAGCCTAGCCCATTCTGGACAGACTTTCTGGCTTTCTGCCTGGTGTCATAGTGTCCAGGAGTTGATTAGTCTGGAGGAACAGAGAGGCACCACTGAGTACTGCTGGTCTGGGGCTGGAGGAGCCTGCAGAGAGTTGCTTCAAAGGGTTCTGTCTGACCCCTTTTGGGTCTGGCTTTGCAGAGGACTTCTCGGGTTGCAGCTTCAAAGGCCATGGAGAAACTATGGGGTCAGTGTGTGAGGAACTCAGCCTGACACTGGGGCTAGGGCTTTCCATTCCCCAAGTTCATTGTTTCTGGTTGCCCCAGAATGCTTGGGAATTGCCCTCATCCTTTTCCCGCCCTCCTCTCCACTTTTAATTAGCCTTTAGGTTTTAAACAAGGGCATATCCCAATCTGTGTGCCCCAACACTTGACACAGACATCTTGCTAATCTCTCAGGGCAGCTGGGAGATTCTCATGTCTCCTCTCCCTCTTGCCCCCAGGTGGAGGTCCCTAAGTGGTTCCTCATAGAGTAGGAGCCCTGGTCCCCACCTTGTGAAGAGATGCCTCACTAGGACGGTGATTTTTCCTTCTTGCTCCTCATGTTCCCTCTTCTCTCTGAACCAAGGATCTGGCTATTGACAGAGACAGACCTGGTCCCCAAGACTCCAGCTTGGATTCATTTCTCCCATCTTGCTCTCACTCCCGGGGATTCATGGGCCCAGGGTGTCACTGAGGGATCCCTGGGTCTGTCATTCCAGCTCTTAGGTGAGTTAGCTGAGGAGCCTCCCTGGGGGCCGTTGGCCCCGGGAAGGGCTCCAAGGACCAGATAGAAGCCTCTTTAATTTCCTAAGCCTGGGGAAAGCCCTGAGAGGACGGATTCTGGAGTGATTTGGAGGGAGTGGCCTTGGACCAGTGGCAAGGCTGAGCTACTGGCTGGGTACCCCAGGCTCCCAGGAGAGGGGACCTTGAGGAAGGCACGGAGCCTCTGCCTCCCTGGGCTTCTGCAGCTTCTCATGGCCTCCTCCTCCTCCAGGGAAGGGGCATGTGTGTACGTGTGGGGGAGGGAGGGCCCAGTTCACGTCTGCTGACTTTAAGGAGAATCCTATGTGGCCTCTTTCCAAGTCCAGTTATGTGACTTCTGGGAGAAGGGACTTGAGATCTGAGGAGCAGGGTATGTGTCTCTGCTGGGGCATGTGAGGTGAGCTGAAGGAGTGAGGCTGTCAAGCCCACGTGGGGCAAATAGGGAGCTTACTTACTGATGGAAGGGAAGTGATGACCCCACCTCCTTACAGTGTTTCAAGCTGTGGGTCACAGTCTACTAAGGAGCTTAAAGAAAACATAATATTAAAAACAAAACACGATACCCCCCCCCGTCGTCCCCCAGGAACACAGATTGCTGGGTTCACGCCAGAGAGTTGAAAATATTTTGTATGTCTGCAGAGGTAGGTTCTCTTCTTCTTGGTCCTTAGGCCCAGCCTTCAGAGGCACCAGGGGCCAGACTGGAGGTGGCAGCATCAGCCTGGCCTCCCACGCCTGCTGTCCTGGGCGGTGGATCCAGAGTCTGGTTGAGGACATGGGCTGTGCTGGGCTGAGGGAGAGGAGGTTACTGCTCACATCTGAGGCTCAGGGCGTGGAGCCAGGCCTCCCTAGCCCTGTTGCTGGAAAGGGGTCAGGGAGCCTAAGAGATCAGGGCTCTGTTCTTTTTTTTTTTTTTTTTTTTTAAAGTCGGGTTGTTTTATAGAAGAGGAGGAATTACTGGTGCTTCAGAGCCTAGGTGTGGAGCTTGGCCAGGCTGAGCTGGGACTGCAGGAACTGTAAGCCGCCTTTCCAGGGGCCCCTTCCTACCTTGAGAGAAGCCTGGGGCCCTGGGCGAGCTGGGGGCCCTCACAGGCCTCCTCCAGGCCTGGCCTGTGCCGCCTGGTTTGGGACTTCCTGTTCCGGGAGCACCTGCCTAGGCGGGCTGTGTGGTGCTCAGGACCTCCCACTCTGCAGGTTCCCTGCCTCAGTCGTTCCACCCCCTCAGCTCAGGCGCTGGTGAGGGGGCCGGACTCTCAGCTGTGGCCACCCTGAGTTTTTTTCCCTTGCATCTCTAGCTGTGTAGCTCTGGCTCATTAACGCAGAGAAGCAGGCTGTCTTTGCCTCTCCGCAGTTCAGAGGAGCCTCCTCCTGATGAGACTTGTGGCAGGACTCCAGAGGCCCCCCATCCTCCCAAACGCTTCCTTCCCACCCCCTCCTTTCCCCTCCCCCTGTCTTTGGGTCGTGTTTCTCCTCTTTTCCTGTGTCTGCCTCTGGTCAAGAATCTGACCGTCCTTGGTGAGAACGTGGGATGAGTGCTGGATGAAGAGTTGGAGCAGGAATCTCATCTCTGTGATGCTGGCAGGGAAGGGGGTTGGGGGGCGGGGGTCCTTTGATTTGGTGTGAATCCCCACCCAGCCTGGCTTGGTTGGCCGGTTGTGCTGGTTGCATAATCTGGGCCCTGGGGCCAGCCCTGTGAAGCTGCCAGGGACAGTGTGTGCGAGGCAGAGCTGCCAAACAGGCCTTGCAGGCAGCAGCAGCCACGGGGAAGGGGGTGGGGGCTCCTCCCCAGTGGGTTCCACAGTAATGTTGGGGAGCAGACCTAAGTGGGAAATCCCTTCTGCAGGCTTTGAAAGAAGCCACTTCCCACCCAGCTTCTTCTGCTGATCCTAAGACTTTGATCCTTGCATCCCAGGCTAATCTTATCTCCATTCTCCAGCTTGGCATTGCCAAGCAGCCCCAGCCACCAGGTGGCGTGCGGACCGCAGGCAGAGGCCAGGTGCCAGCTGCTCTCCCTTCTGCAGACCACTGGGGAACCACAGCTTCCCCTTGGAGTCTTCAGGCCTAGAGGTTGGGGGCTGGGCAGCAGGGAGGTGAGAGAAGGGTCCAGTTCTGGGTGGTGAGTAGGGGCCATATGGTGACCAGATGGCCTGTGTACTCTGCCTGAGGCCTCCCCTACCCATTGGGACAGGCTCCAAGCCATCCTGTTGCAGCTTGCTCACCTGGGGTGCCGCTGCTGATGGGCCTGCCAGCCCGTTGGACTGCTGTTCCCTGCTCAGTCACACCACCAGGCTGGTGACTGGGGACGGGCACTGGGGCTGTGCCCCGTCAGCCTGCTCGCATCACAGCCACAGTCCGCCGCCTGGCTACGACGCTGCCCCTGGCTTCCGCCTCAAGCTGGGGGAGGAGAGGATGAAGCGCTCGGTGGGACCATCTGAGAGCCTTGAGGCCGGCTGGTCCAGGGAGCCGGGCAGAGTATTGCTGGGGAAGGTGGCTGCAAGTGGCGATGGGCCCTGAAAAACTCCCCAGGCCCTTCTCCCTGCAGGCAGGGTTCTCCTCCCACCCCTTGGGCTCTGCGGGCCTCATTTGCTGGCACGGCTGCCAGGGCGGTTGAAGGGGGCGGGGCAGGTGTGGTTTACACTTCTGCTCTCAGGCGCCTGCTCCCCTTGTTCCTGGCACTCCTGCCTGGGCTCGGAGGCCCCGTGGTGTGCTGCTCAGGACTGGACCCGGCCGAGGAGAGGGATGGAAGGAATGGGTTACGGGCCCCACTGGGCCCCACCCCTGACCTATGCACCTCCATTGGCTCACTTCCCCCAGCGGCCTGGCATGTCCCCGGGGAGCCGGATGCCCATGGCTGGCTTGCAGGTGGGACCCCCTGCCGGCTCCCCCTTTGGCACAGCTGCTCCACTTCGACCTGGCATGCCACCCACCATGATGGACCCATTCCGAAAACGCCTGCTTGTGCCTCAGGCCCAGCCCCCGATGCCTGCCCAGCGCCGGGGGTAAGACCATCCTGTTTTTTCTACCCTGTCCAGCGTAGCTCTGGCAGCAACACGGTTTCCATGTGTCCTAAGGGCTGTGATGACTGGAGGAAGACTCCTGGTTGTCTTGGGAAGGTCTGGGGACTGGAGAGGTGGGGGAGGCAGGGAGGTCCTTTGGACCATTGACCTCTTCGTTGGGTTTCTGTCCTCTTAGGTTAAAGAGGAGGAAGATGGCAGATAAAGTTCTACCTCAGCGAGTGAGTATGTTGGGAGAGGGCCTAGGAGGCCCACCCAAGGGCTGGTTGGCTGAGGGTGGACTCAGTCTCCCCTCACCTTGGGGCGAGGGAGGAAGCAAGGAAGGAGCCAGACCTGCAGCTGAAACGAGCTGATGGATCCTTGCTCCCTCCACACCTCCAGATTCGGGAGCTTGTCCCAGAGTCTCAGGCGTACATGGACCTCTTGGCTTTTGAACGGAAGCTGGACCAGACCATTGCTCGAAAGCGGATGGAGATCCAGGAGGCCATCAAAAAGCCTCTGACGGTGTGTGCAGCCGCAGCCGCTCCTGGGCCAAGCTTCTCTGCCTCTCCCTGGCCTTGTTTTCCAGGGGCCAAGTGGGCGTCTCTGCTGGGCTAGAGCAGGATGTTTTACACTATAGGATACAGCCCATTTAGCATGAATTTGCTTTAATGTGGTGAGGCCAGCCTGTTTTTAATGGAACATTAGGGTTGTAGAAATGATCATTCTTCACAGTAGGAAAGGAATTATGACATTTTTGTTTTATATATTTGCATATATGTGCAGATCCTGGATCATAATTTAAAACATTAATATTGTACATCATGGTCAGAAGTTTGAAAGGCAAAGCTGGAGGGTAGATAAGGATAGTTCCTGTCTTCTTCCCTGTCCCTAGAGAAAGTTTATCTAGAGAACAGTTCCTTGAATGGTGGAGGCTTTCCAGGAGATGATGTTCTGTGGCCATGATGAGTGTTTGTGTTTCACTTAAACTATGAGCCAGCGACTTCTGATAGCACCTTCTGTGTATCTGTCATGCCACCGATGCCCCTCTATTGGACCTTTTGGTGCTGCATCTGTTTCCCCATAAAGCTGTGAGTCCCTTGAAGGTGAGGGATGAGATTTCCTCGCCCAATTCCCAGGGCCTCACTAGGGGCCTGACCCATAGCACTCTCTGTATGGGGGTGAAATGAGTTCAGATGGGAGGATTGGGTAGCAGCTGGTCCCCGTCTAATTAACCTGTTGTCTTTCTTTAGCAAAAACGAAAGCTGCGGATCTATATTTCCAATACATTCAGTCCCAGCAAGGCAGAAGGCGACAGTGCAGGAACCACAGGGACCCCTGGAGGAACCCCCGCAGGGGACAAGGTGGCTTCCTGGGAACTCCCGAGTAGAGGGAAAACTGCTGGACGATGTGAGTTGGGGAAGGAGGTGTCTGGAGGGGCGGCCGTCTGTGTGGGTTTCAGACTTGGGCCAGACACTTGGGCACTTCCGGGGTCATCCTGCTGGAGGGAGAGGGCACAGCACCCAGTCCAGAGGTGGGAGGTTTGTGTGGTTGTTACAGTGCTTTTCCTGCAGGTGGCAATAGTGTCCTGAGGCAGGGGTGCCCTTGCTAATTCTGGTCCTTTACTGGATGACATCGGGGCTGCCTAGGGCCCCTTTCTGTGCCTCAGGTCTCACTTTTCCCTGCTTCTTTCAGGGCCTGAGAATCCTCAGTACCTTGAGCTTTAGGACTGAAACAATATTCCTCTGTTCGGGGCTTAGTATGTGGCTTAGGCTTGAACCTTCAGCGGCACCCCTGTCTCACCCCCTTTACATCCCCAGCCTAGTAAACAGAAGCGGAAGTTTTCTTCCTTCTTTAAGAGCCTCGTCATCGAGCTGGACAAGGAACTGTACGGGCCTGACAACCACCTGGTGGAGGTGAGAGTGGTCCTGGGGCTCCGGAGCACAGAGTGCCATGCCAGGCGGGCAGAGAAATGGCCTCAGTCCCCTTGCAGGGCCGAGTGCATATGTTGCCCTCCCCTTTGGTGATGAGCTTGACTCCCCTTCCTCCTGCCAGTGGCACCGGATGCCCACCACCCAGGAGACAGATGGCTTCCAGGTGAAACGGCCTGGAGACTTGAACGTCAAGTGCACCCTCCTGCTCATGCTGGATCATCAGGTGACAAGTGCCCTGAGGCCACGTCTGGGCTCACGGGGACTCTCATCTGGGGCTGGGGGCAGGTGCCTATTGTAAACCCTTCCTGTCCCTGCCCTAGCCTGCTTTGGTGTTTTTTTTTCCTTCCTCTGACTCCCATCTGTCCATGCCAGCCCCCGCAGTACAAGCTGGACCCCCCGCCTGGCGAGGCTGCTGGGGGTGCACACGCAGACGAGGGCTGCCATCATGCAGGCCCTGTGGCTCTACATCAAACACAACCAGCTGCAGGACGGCCACGAGCGCGAGTACATCAACTGCAACCGCTACTTCCGCCAGGTAAGCGGGAACACTGCCCCCTCCCCTGCTGGCCCCCGCCTTGCCTGCGGCGCCACACCGCCCCTGCCCCAGGACGGGCCACTTCCCCCCCTCCCCTCCCCCGTGTGTGCCCGCCAGGGCGTCACTGACCCTCTGGCGCCCTCCCCAGATCTTCAGCTGCGGCCGACTACGTTTCTCTGAGATTCCCATGAAGCTGGCGGGGTTGCTGCAGCATCCAGACCCCATTGTCATCAACCACGTCATCAGGTAAACGGGAAGGGGGAGGAAGGCTGCTCTCAGGGCAGTTTATCTTTGACTTGAATTAAAGCCAAAGTGCAGCAGCACGTTTGGTTTCTTGCTCCCTGGGTGTGTGTGGTTTGGCCCCGGGTGCGCGGGAGGGAAGTAGCTCCCTCTCCCATGTGCCGTGTAGCGTGGACCCTAACGACCAGAAGAAGACAGCCTGTTACGACATTGACGTGGAGGTGGATGACCCGCTCAAGGCCCAGATGAGCAATTTTCTGGCCTCTACCACCAATCAGCAGGAGATCGCCTCCCTTGATGTCAAGGTGGGCCCCAACCTCCTCTGGGCCCCCAGTGAGTGTGGGCAGGTGTCAGGCATTTCCATTTATATAGCACCTTGGGATGGGACCTGAGTCCTTTGGGGTTGGGGCTGGAAGCAGACCTTGTCAGGGTGGGAGCCAGTCTGACACGTGCCCCTTTGCCCAGATCCACGAGACTATTGAGTCCATCAACCAGCTGAAGACCCAGAGGGATTTCATGCTCAGTTTTAGCACTGACCCCCAGGACTTCATCCAGGAGTGGCTCCGTTCCCAGCGCCGGGACCTCAAGGTGTGCCCCTTTTCCTGAGGGTGATCCCACGTTAAGCTCTGGGGGTTCTGTTCCCAGCACCATTCTTCTGGCTCAGGGGTGGGGATCACGTTCAGCTCTGCCCCTGGCGCTCTACAGATCATCACTGATGTGACTGGGAACCCGGAGGAGGAGAGACGAGCAGCTTTCTACCACCAGCCCTGGGCCCAGGAAGCAGTGGGGAGGCACATCTTTGCCAAGGTGAGGCGGCTCTGCCCTGGCTGGCCTGGAGGGCACACTGGAGGGCAGGGTGGGCAGCTGGGCCTGAGCCGCTGGTCTGTTCCTGCTCTAGGTGCAGCAGCGAAGGCAGGAACTGGAACAGGTGCTGGGAATCCGCCTGACCTAACCGCTCAGGGACCCCTTCCTTTCTTCCCAGCCTGGAGCCATGCCCTCAGCCTGGAAGGGGACCACTCTCTGGGGTGCAGACATGTAGGATAACGAGGGGGTGAGGGGCATCTCCAGTCACCCTCGGCTCCCCGGCTTTAGTTTCTTAAGTGTAGTGATAGGATTCCTTGTTGCTTGGTTCCCCAAAGCCTTCTTACTTACACATTAGCTTTAACTGGGTTCATGAGAGGCCTCCTGTGCCCCCTGCAGGCAGGCCTGAGAAGGACCTGGAGGCTCTGCTTTGACATTGTAACCAAGACCTTTCGGAACCAAAGGCCCCTGGCTTCGCTTGTTTACAGACCCCCTTGGGGCGAGTGTCCACGCTGGCTCCAGGGAGCTGAGTGAGGAAGAGGAGCATGGCTCCCTTTCTTCCTAGCCTTTCCAAACCAAAGTTCTTTGCCATTCCTACCAGCCCAGCCTTGCTGCTGGTAATTTTCTTTCCTTCGGGTTATTTGCACTATTTGTGGAGCAGGATTTTCTATGCGGGAGCCACTTTTTTTGGGGGGTGTGTTGGGAGTTTTCAGGGAGCCCTACTTGGGGATCCCTCCTTATTTTCTTTTCTCAATCTATGCAAGCGGCTCTGGCCGCCATCATCTCCTGTGATGCCAGAGGGCTGTCACCCTGGTTCTTGGGCCCAGGCTAACGCTTCCCTAGGGAAAGGGCACCCTAATTCTCTGGCGTGGCCCGAGGCGTGGATGTGTGTGTGCTCGGTGGAGGGCAGTGGGAGATGGGAGGACTGTTGTTGCTCTTTGGAGCCTGTTAAGAAGGGTGGGCCGAGGGCTTGGCAAACGCCACTTCTGGCAGGTTTGGAAATTTCCAAATAAATCTTTGTTTATCGGTGGTACCCAGACCTGGTGACTGAACGGTGCAGCCACTGATTAACAGACTCAAGTCCTCAAGGTCTTGACCAGCAGAGCTTTATTTGAGGGATCCACACAAAGGATGTCCGCCTCACTTCCATAGTTTCTTGATGGACATGTTTTTCTCACTGTCCTTTTGCATGACCTGGAGAGAGCATTTGAGTTAGAGACCAGTGAACACGTGCTTGACCCCACTGCTCCAGTCACCACCAGCAAAGGCAGAAAGGTGTGGCCCTGTACCTTAGCTACTGCCATCTCAAAGTCCTCCTGCGTGACGTGGACTCGGCGCTCCCGCAGCGCATACATGCCAGCCTCGGTGCACACGCCCTGAGCAGGGAAAGAAGGCGGAGCTGCCGCTGTGCCCCGAACCCAGTGCTTCCTGCCTCTGCCCCCTTTCCCTTGGGCACTCTTGTTACCTTCACTTCAGCCCCTGACGCTCCTGGCATGAGCTCAGCAATTTTTCTCAGGTTGATCCCCCGGGTCAGGTTCATTTTCCGAGAATGGATCTTCAGAATGTCCAGCCGGGCCTAGCGATGGGAGGGGAAAGCCTGAGCCCAGGGCCTACCGCCACAGCTGGGGCTGCTCCCAATGCTGCTTATTACAAACCTCTTCGTTGGGGGTGGGAATTCAATTTTTTCTGTCTATGCGCCCTGGGCGGAGCAGCGCCGAGTCTAGGATGTCAATCCTATTGGTTGCCATGATAACCTGAGTGGACAAAGCAGGTGGCATCAGCTAAGCCCTTCCTAAGGCAGGCTGCGGCTCACCCAGGGCTCTCCCTTGGTCCTTCCCCCAGCCGAGCCCACCGCACCTTGATATTCTTCGTGGCCTCAAAGCCATCCAGCTGGTTGAGCAGCTCCAGCATAGTACGCTGGACTTCACTGTCCCCTCCAGAGCCCCCCTCCAGCCTCGAGGAGCCAATGGAGTCAATTTCATCCATGAAGATGATAGATGGCGCGTGTTCTCGGGCCATGACAAACAGCTCCCTCACCATCCGCGCCCCTGTGCGGAGAACCAAGCCGGGTGTCAATAAGCCAACGCGTTCCGCCCCCCCCCCGCCTTAGTTTCCCTGTTTCTGACCACAGTTACCTTCGCCGATGAATTTCTGTACCAATTCAGAGCCAGAGACACGAATGAAGGTGCAATCTGTATGGTGCGCCACAGCCCGGGCCAGCAGCGTCTTCCCTGTGCCTGGAGGTCCGTACAGCAGCACCCCCTAGAGAGCAAGGGTGGGGCTCAGGGAAGGAAGCTGGCCCCCATGTTTCATTCAAGGAACATTTGAGTGTTTGCACTGTGCCAGATCTCACGTTAGAGGCTAGAAATAAAAGTGAACGTCAAAGTCCTTTCTGGAGCTTATACCCAAACTATTCGATGGCCTTGTAGCGTCTCTTCCCCCAGCCCCTGGGTGAGCAGGGCCAGTGGAAGCAAGCTCCAGTCTACCCGGCTGGAGCAGGTAGACAGTAGCAGCATGGCCCTGGCACAGAAGCCCTGCTCACCTTGGGCTGCGCGATGCCCAGCGCTTCAAACAGCTCAGGATGCTTCACAGGCAGCTCAATCACTTCTTTGATCTCCTTGATCTGTTTGTCGAGTCCACCAATCATCTCGTAAGTTGAGTCTGGCACCTTCTCCACCATCATCAGGGACACCAGCGGGTCCACCTTGTTAGGCAGGATCTTGTGCAGAGTGTAGCTATCATTTCTGAGGGCCACCCGGCAATTGGGTGTCACCTGGGCAAGGGACAGAGGTTCAGGAAGTGGTGTGGTGAGAGCTGACCCCCACCTCCCACCTCCCGGGCTGCACTCACATCATTGATGTCGATGTTCTTGTCCACGTCGACGACAAACTTGCCCTCCGGATGTACCTACAGAAACAAGGGCACATGACCGTCCCTGACAGTTAGCAAATCACTAACCTCACCCAGAAGACCCATGAATCTTACGCGAAGGTGAGCACAATGTCCTCGCGGCGCACAATGGTACAGGAATGCAGAGGCAGGTGGCTGGGGCCGGGCCTGCTGCCTTTACCTTGACTAGCACTTTTTCTTGTCCATGGCCCGGACCACTTCCCCCACGTAGGAGCCCTGTTCCTGCAGCAGCTGCAGCTCCTCCCGCAACAGGCGGACTAGATGGGAAGCAAGAGGCCATGGTCAGAAAGTCTAGAATTCACTTGCTTAAGGAGATTACAATGAAAACTCAAGAGAGAGAGATGAAGCAATGGGCACTTAGGTGAAGACTCGCTTCAAGGAGACGGAACACTCAGACCTCACACCAGTTGCCTCCATGCAGCCCTCCCATCTTTCCCTCCTCACCTTTTGCATTAAGCTCATTCCTCTGTGCCTGTAGCCTCCGGAGATTCTGGCTCTTATCATTCACAATCAGCTATCGGAGAACAAGAAGCAAAGGGTGGAAAACAGGAGGTTAAAATCTTGGCCAAGACCCTCATAGGCTGATATGAGCTGAGTGAGGAAAGCACAGGGCACTTGCATTCCCCATTCAGATTCTCCAATATGACTTTAACCTTGACCCTGTCCTCCAAGAGCACCTCTGGGGCAAAGGACAACTATGGGGGGCGGGGCAGGGAGCTGCTTGTCTAAAACTGGTCTAGGAATAACAAACCTTAATGGAGACAAGGTAACAGCTGATTAACAGTTTCTCAGAGTGGGAACTTGGGTATTGAGGGAAGATTTCTGAGTCAGAATCCTAAGTTCCAGCCCCATTGCTGGCATTCATCAGCTGAGTAAAGCCAATGAAAACCATGAGAAAGATCTAGATGTTACCAAACCAAAAGTGGGTATAGCACCCCTATCCTGGCTCTTTTCAGGATTAACATAAGGAACAAATGAAAGCACACACTGTTGTTCAGTCGCTAACTTGTGTCTGACTCTTTGTGACCCCACGGACTGTAGCACACCAGACTTTACTGTCCTTCACTATCTCCTGGAATTCGCTCAAATTCATGTCTACTGAGTCAGTGACGCTATCCAACCATCTCATCCTCTGTTGCCTCCTTCTCCTCTTGCCCTCAGTCTTTCTCAACGTCAGGGTCTTTTCCAATGAGTTGACTCTTCATGTTGGGTCACCAAAGTATTAGAGCTTCAGCATCAGTCCTTCCAATGAATATTCAGGGTTGATTTCCTTTAGGATTGACTGGTTTGATCTTCATGGGGACTCTCAAGAGTTTCCCCCAGCACCACAATTCAAAAGCATCAATTCTTCAGTGCTCAGCTTTCTTTATGGTTCAACTCTCACATCTGTACGACTACTGGAGAAACTACAGCTTTGACTATATGGACCTTTGTCATACAGGTAAAACATTTCAAAAATGACAAACCAAATATGTTACCCACAAATGTACCTGAAGTTCAGAATTTTTCCTTGTGGTGCGCCTCCATCCAATTTACATTATTTTCCTTATTTCTGTGGTCCTTGCTGCTTCTCTAGGCTAGGGCACTGGGCTGTTCAGTTTCATTTCATTCAGTCCCATGGAATCAGCATTTTCCAGACTCCTCAATTCTTTCTTCTCTCACTCTGCCCCAACCCTTCTCTGATAAATGTCATTTCCTGACCCTGTGTCTTTTCACAAGAAACCGTTTCATTCGGGTTTCTAAAAGGAACGACTTTTGGCTGGGGGGTACTTTTATGTTGAAGATGTGTAAGAAACTGAATATTAATTATCTTCAAAAGATGGGATTTCAGGGGAACATGAGAGTTAATTTCATATATTTTATACTATTAACTTATCAATATTACTTTTTCCACTGCACCGCAGTGGAATTACACGGATTTGTAGAGATCGGCTCATCCCCCTTCTAGCTCCCTCTGGACCTCTGAGGTCCGTTCTCACCTGGAGTTCTTCAATCTTGGACAGATAATATTGGCGGAGTCCACTGCCTGCCTTCCCCTCTTCCAGCTCCATCTGAGGACACAGTGTCATTATTAACCAAAAGGCTAAACATCCAAGGGATAAAGCTACTTCCACGTTGACGTCGGAGATTTAAGATTTGTGTTCTCGTCCCTCACTCCATCTCTTCACAACCATTTCCTTAAGACTAAAACAGAATGAGAATGCCGCCTACCTCTTAAGACTTTCAGGAGTATCAAGAAACAGCGCACCCGGGAACGCTACACAATCCCGAGATGTTATTTGTACAGGAGCAGCCAGCAGGAAGCACGGGCCCCCCGACTCCCGCAAGAGTGGGTTCCCGCTCCCGCTGTTCTCACCACTCCTCACTCAATCGGCTTCCAGCCGGTCTTCCACTCCCGGCCCTGCCGTGACCCGCCGCGGGCGGCGCTGACACAGCAGATCCGGTCCCAGGCAGGGCCCAGTCTAGACGGGCCCACCCACCCCGGACTCCCCCGACCCGCTGGCCGCGGCCGGCTGCCCACCTCGGATCGCACCTGCTTCTCATCCAGCCCCGGTCCCCGCCCGGCCGCCGGCGCCATACCTGCTCTGGTCCGTCAAGCGCCATCTTCCCTCTTCCGCGGAGACGGCCGGCATCAGAGCCGCTTTGGCGCGCAGGCGCAAAGCCGGCGCTTGCGGGGTGGGGGTGGGGGCGGGTGTACCAAAGACTCGGGCAGAGAACAGTTCCGGGTCAATGGGCGGGGGTGTGAGGACGGACGGTAACAAAGAACACGGGCCATGAGGGGAGGGACGGGGGTACGCTGGGTCCCGATCTTTGGTGTAAAAGGCACAGAACTCCTAAAGTTACTCTCTAGAAATTCGGTTTTGGCGCCATTTCTCCTGGTGCCAGCTTCCAACTTATAAAACTTGGGGAAGGATTACAGAGAAAAATATTTGTGGCCACGCTCTAAATGGCGGAAAACTTGGAGCCCGGACGCGAGCGACGCAAGCGGAAACGGAAGTACGTTTGCTGCCCACATGTGCCTCTCCAAGGTGGCGAAAACGGTGCAGGCTGCTGGTGAGTGGTGTCGAGTAAGACTCTGAGTGTCTCCGCGACAGCGAGTGGGAAACGGAAAGCGGAATCTAGTGCTCCGGGAAGAGACGTTCCAACTTCTGCTTCCTCTCCCGCTTGAGTGGTGCTCCCACGTTACACCATGGGCAAAAAGAGCAAAGTCGGGAAGAGCCGGCGGGACAAGTTCTATCACTTGGCGAAGGAGACCGGTGAGTCAGGGTTCGTGCTGTCAGAGCAGGCGAGCCACCGACCTAGGTCGGTTCGCCCCGCTTTCCGAATATTGAGTTTCTTTTCCGCAGAAGGGGTAGTGGGTCGGGAGGCCGCAGAAATCCCGCTGGGAAAGCGCTTCGCGGACCTTCTTACAGAATTTTGTCGCCGCCTCCAGGTTACCGGTCCCGCTCTGCTTTCAAGCTGATCCAGCTGAATCGCCGCTTTCAATTTCTGCAAAAGCCCGAGCATTGCTGGACCTGTGTGCTGCACCGGGTGGATGGTTCGTAACACCTGGCACCTGACGCTCCTGATGGAAACTTTCTGGGTTCCAGCCTTGGATAATTGAGAATTGGCGTTGAGGGGCGGGAGGGATGCAGTAATACCAGCTTCAAATTTCTGTACTCCCCAGAACTCTAAGCTTCAGGAGGGAAGATTCAGAACGTGTACATACGTTTGGCTGGTACTGACCAGGGTTCTTCAGTTCCATTTAGTTGCTCAGTCGTGTCCGACTCTGCGACCCCATGGACTTTTGCACACCTGGCCTCCCTGTCCATCACCAACTCCTGGAGCTTGCTCAGACTCATGTCCATCGAGTTGGTGATGCCATCCAACTATCTCATCTTCTGTCGTCCCCTTCTCCTGCCTTCAATCTTTCCCAGACCAGGGTTCTTTGCCTTCCCCAGTCAATAGAAATTGATTAGGGGCCAGGCAGGAAATTCAGGCAAAGCTTTATTGGGGCCCCTGCTGCAGCAGGAGGGCATGAGAACAAGTAACACGTTCCCTTGGTTGCTAGCTCCTGGAGGGGTGTGAGCTGATTCTTTATATGGGGTGAGGGTTGCTGTGTGTCTAGGAGCCCAGCCTTAGGAGTGGCTTTGGTGGTTTGCTCACCCCTTGGGTTTTGGGGCAAATGCAGGACCCTGCTTTTGCCTCTAGCTCTTCATAAGTGGCAGTGGATTTGTTTGTTTTTTGCTCTTTTGTATCTTGTCCAAAATTTACCCCAGCTGGGCATGCATACAGTTATTTTTAGTCACTTGTGGTTTGTTTGTATTTTATTACTTGAGGAGTTGTTTGTTCAACCACAAACACTGCAGCAAAGGTCCCAGGTCCCAGAGACTCCCAACACTAGGGGTGGGAGATCAGATTGTCAAGGGAGAGGTGGTCAAGGGTATTTTAATCTTTACTTCTCTTTTACAGGCTGCAAGTGGCTGCCAAGTTTATGCCTGTATCCAGCCTTATTGTGGGTGAGTGACCGGTGGCTCTCTTAGGTGTTCCAGGGGGTGGGAGAGTGAGACACTGTGGTTCTGCATTTCCTTCCTCCCTGCTTGAGGCAGCCTTTTGGAATCCTCTGCCCTCTTTTCTTCCAGGAGTGGATCTGGTCCCAATCAAGCCTCTTCCCAATGTGGTGACCCTCCAGGAGGACATCACAACAGAACGCTGTAGGCAGGTAATAGGAACCTTCTTTTTCCAATCCTTTTTATAAGTAGACATCTGCATCCATCCCTCTTCCCACCCTGAGCCCCTGAAAGCACGTTTTTCCTGTTTACCATGCCCTAAGCAGTGCCCACTGGAGAAGGCAATGGCACCCCACTCCAGTCCTGTTGCTTGGAGAATACCATGGACAGAGGAGCAGCCTGGTGGGCTGCAGTCCATGGGGTCACTAAGAGTTGGACATGACTGAGCGACTTCCCTTTCACTTTTCACTTTCATGCATTGGAGAAGGAAATGGTAACCCACTCCAGTGTTCTTGTCTGGAGAATCCCTGGGATGGCGGAGCATGGTGGGCTGCTGTCTGTGGGATCGCACAGAATCGGACACAACTGAAGTGACTTAGCAGCAAGTGGTGCCCACAGATTATCTCTGTGACAAGGCCTAAAAGACAGTGTGTCCATCCAGCCTTTGTTTATTCGGGAAAGAGGTCTTTGGAGTTAGAGGAAGTGCAGAGATTTCCATGAAATCCTTTCCAGTAGGTTCTCTATAAACTAACCTCCACGAGGACAGATAGGTTTGCTAATCGTTGTATCCCCTGTCCACTGCACAGGAATTGGCCTGTGGCGGGCACGCAACAAATGATTGGGTGGACAGATGGCTGAACCAGTGATTCAGTTCATAGCCATGTTTGTATTTCACTTGCAGTAATCTCTTCCTTCTCTGTAGGCCCTGAGGAAGGAGCTGAAAACCTGGAAGGTTGATGTTGTGCTCAATGATGGGGCCCCCAACGTCGGGGCTAGCTGGACTCATGATGCTTACTCACAAGGTGCCAGGGTCAGAGGAGGTGGAGATAAGGGTGGAGACGGGCATGCCCTCTCAGGCTGCAGAGATCCTCACTTCACCATCTCTGACCCACAGCCCATTTGACGCTGATGGCTCTGCGTTTGGCTTGTGACTTTCTGGGCCGTGGTGGCTGCTTCATCACAAAGGTTTTCCGTTCTCGTGACTATCAGCCCTTACTGTGGATCTTCCAGCAGCTCTTCCGCCGTGTCCAGGCCACCAAGCCCCAAGCCTCTCGTCATGAATCTGCGGAGATCTTTGTAGTCTGCCAGGGTGGGTGTAACTTCATTTGTTCTCTTGATTCAGTCTCCTACCTACCAAAGCACACTGGCTCATGAATCCTGTTATCTTAGGTTTCCTGGCTCCTGACAAGGTTGACAGTAAATTCTTTGACCCCAAGTTTGCCTTCAAGGAAGTTGAAGTTCAGGCCAAGACTGTGACAGAATTGGTGACTAAGAAGAAGCCAAAGGTGTGTTAAGGGAATGGGCCCACTCTCAGGTCCTGGAACTTGGGAGATGCTGGGCCTGGTGGGTCCCACAGACAGCCTGGAAGGGACTGACTGACTGCTCAACCTTCGTTATTTCCCTTCTTCAGGCTGAAGGCTACGCTGAGGGCGACCTCACTCTCTATCACCGAACCTCCGTCACTGACTTCCTCCGAGCTGCCAACCCTGTTGACTTCCTCTCCAAAGCCAGCGAAGTGAGTCCCCAGACTTTAGCACTGTGGGGAAGCCCCGGAAACAGGGCCTGAGCATCTCCCCACTCCTCTCCCCACCAAACAGATCTCACTAGATGATGAAGAGCTGGCACAGCATCCAGCCACCACCGAGGACATTCGGGTGTGCTGTCAGGACATCAAAGTGCTGGGTCGAAAGGAGCTCAGGTGTGCTGGGGGTGGGCGGAAGTTCTGGGAGCCCCGAGGGCAGCAGGGAGGCCTGGGAGGGACATGACGTTGGATCTTGGGGAACAGGATGCTGCTGTGCTGGAGGTGCAGGGTCAGGGCCTGAGTCCTCGGACTTATGAGGCTCACACGTGAGGTTTGGGGTATGGACGTAAACCAGAAGGAGGTTGGGACGGCGACAGTAGGGTCAGGAGTGGTATTTCTGGGGCAGGTCCCTGCTGAACTGGAGAACAAAGCTTCGGCGATACGTGGCCAAGAAGCTGAAAGAGCAAGCAAAGGCACTGGACATCAGGTGAGGAGGGAGCTAAGCCAGGGTAGGTGCTGAGCGGGTGTTGGCTGTAGGCGTCCGTGGAGATAATCAGCTTCTGGGACACTTGTGTCAGCCTCAGCTCCGGGGAGGAAGAGGAAGGAGAGGAGGAGGAGTCCACAGCCAGGACTGGGCCGCAGCTGTCTCAGGAGGAGGAGGAGGAGGAGCAGCTGAACCGGACCCTGGCAGAGATGAAGGCCCAGGAGGTGGCAGAATTAAAGAGGTGAGGGGAGCTGGGGGACCACCACGGCTGAGTCCCTTGGTGGGTGAAGATGCAGGAGAGTGTGAAGGCCTGGCTAGGGAATCTCCAGAGCTGGGCAGCTGTAACTCCTTTCCGGCCCCTCAGGAAGAAGAAGAAGCTGCTGCGTGAGCAGAGGAAGCAGCGGGAGCGCGTGGAGCTGAAGATGGATCTTCCCGGGGTTTCCATCGCAGACGAGGGGGAGACTGGCATGTTCTCCTGCGCACCATCCGGGGTCACCAGGTGAGGCGGGGGTGGGGCCCACGCAGGAGATGGGAGGACCTCTGTGGGTGTTTGGAGGTGGGGGCCTGGGGGCCTTTGGTTCAGTACGCTGAATGATCATGGCTCGTGGTTGCTGTCCTCAGCCATAAATGACTTGGTGAGGGGAGGCTGGGAAAAAAACAAGAGCTTTGTATTTCAAAGACCAGGAGACGTACACCTAAAATGATGGTAGGGTAGGAAGCTTTGTGAGTGTGATGTAGATTTATTTATCCTTGCAGAACTAGAGTATCAGAACCACGAGGCTCTTGTTGCCAGATTAGGTGGTAGGCGATTCAGCCAGGGTTGCTGGGTTACCAGCGCATATGTTGGGGGTCCGCCTCAAGGAGGCGGGGCACAGTGTTGTTCAGTTCACTGAGACCAAGTCAGCACCTGGCTGCACTAGGCTGTTGGACAGTGCTTTCTGCTGAATGCTAGAGAGTCTGCTTTTCCTGGTAAAAGCAGCATCACAAATAAAATGAGCTTCTGTGGCTCTTGTGTGGAAAGGTAACAGCTGGGTCACATCGTACCGGAGCCAGAGACCATGGTGGTCCTAGAGTGGACCACCACTTTCGCATGCTTTGCCTGTCCCCTCATTTGTACTAGGGTGTTAGGAAGGAATAAACAAATGTGGTTAGGTGTGATTCCTGGTGTGTAAGTCAGGAAATAGTAGCTGTCTTTGCCATGAAAACCGATTTTGGAGTTGAGAAGTGGTTTATAAGTGAAATAGTTCTTCCTGTTAGATGTATATTGCTAGGCTCCTTTATTCAACAGAAACAACAGTTGTAGATGTTCTCCAGTGATAAGGTGCCTTCTGAGTAATTTGAAAACCAGTGATTTTAAAACATTTTAAAGTTTGGCACCAGTTAGGCCATGGGGTGCTTTTCCATAAACCTGTTCCTTCCACTAATTGAAGAGAACGCTGAGTGACGTGGCCTAGGATGGGGTGTTTTAAACAGTTAACCCCATCACCTCCCTGTCTATAAAAGGTAATGTACTTGCCACAGTGTTTTTCTAGCGTTGCTGAGACTGAACTAAGATGGTGAACAGGGAGGACTACAGCAGTATGCGCCTTGTCATGCCCTTGACCTCTGTCTCTGTCCCTTAGTTGTTAGAGGAGGTAACGCAGGGGGACATGACTGCTGCAGACACGTTTTTGTCCGACCTGCCAAGAGATGACATCTATATATCAGATGGTGAGGATGATGACGATGCCTCTCTGGATAGTGACCTGGATCCAGAGGAGCTGGCAGGAGTCAAAGAACCTCAGAGTCTAAAGGACCAAAAGTGGTAAGGAGTGTGTGTGTGTGTATCTGGGGAGGTGTCTGTGGGCACCCAGTGGGAGTGGGGGCAGCAAGCCCTCCAGGGCCCTGACACACCCACTTACCTTGGGACTACAGTGTACAATTTGCTGAAGTGGGAGATGATAAAGAGGAGGAGGAAGAGAACCCACTGTTGGTGCCACTGGAGGAAAAGGCGGTGCTGCAGGAAGAACAAGCCAGCCTGTGGTTCTCCAAGGTAAGCAGAGGCTAGGGGCCGAGAAAGGCCAGGGCTGGCGTTCCCCGGGAGAGAGGGGTGCCTGATGATTGCCCCATCGCAGGACGGCTTCAGTGGGATTGAGGATGACGCCGACGAGGCCCTGGAGATCAGTCAGGCCCAGCTGTTGTTTGAGAGCCGTCGCAAGGGGCAGCAGCCGCCACCACCGCCTGCCAGTGAGGAGACCGAAAGCAAGCCTGCCCCGTGCCAGGGTGAGGCCCCTAAGGGGGCGGGGGGCTCCTAAGGGGTCAGAAGTCGCCCCTGGGCCTGGAGAGGAAGAGCGCGACGGCAGCTTTGACCGTGACGGCAGCTTTGACAGCGACAGCAGCAGCGAGGACGAGGAGAGGTGAGTGGTGGTGGCTGACAGGGCTCAAGGAGCAGCCATGGTTCTGGCCCATCCTCTGGGAGCTGGAGATGGAGAACTAAGTACAGGTGGTTCTGTTTTAAGTGATCTGCAGTACAGCCCGAGGGGCAAGGTTTCTGTAAGTTCCCCAGGCAGTTTTAACTAAGAACTAGGGCTGGGTCTGGGTGGCGTGGGTTATGGTGAAACATGGGTGCGCGTCCTTCCCCTCTTGCACAGCTGGAAATCACAACGTGGGAAGAAGCGCGGCCGCGGGCCTAAGTCAGAGGATGATGACGGGTTTGAGGTGGTGCCTATCGAGGACCCCGGTGAGAGCTCTGCACTGAGTAGGGGGAAGGCCATCGGACATGTGGGTGTCGCGGGCTGAGCTGTGACCTTCTGCTTCCCTCCCTAGTGAAACATCGGATCCTGGACCCTGAAGGCCTCGCTCTAGGTGCAGTTATTGCTTTTTCCAAAAAAGCCAAGAGAGACCTCATAGATGACTCCTTCAGCCGGTGAGGGGCCAGGAAGTCATGAGAATTGACCTGGGTAGGGGGTGGGAGGGATGGTTTCTGTGAAAGCCTGATCTGGTGTTCTCTCCACCTAGGTACACGTTCAATGAGGACGAAGGGGAGCTTCCAGACTGGTTTGTGCAGGAGGAAAAGCAGCACAGGATCCGACAGCTGCCCGTCGATAAGAAGGAAGTGGAACACTACCGGAAACGCTGGCGGGAAATCAATGCACGGCCCATCAAGAAAGTGGCCGAGGCCAAGGCCAGAAAGAAACGGAGGGTGAGCTTGAGGCTGCCTGAGATGCTGGGTGGGCTGGGCAGGGGTAGGAGAAGAGGTTGGCCTGACTGTGAAGTCCCCCGACAGATGCTCAAGAAGCTGGAGCAGACTAAGAAGAAGGCAGAAGCTGTGGTTAACACAGTGGACATCTCAGAACGGGAGAAAGTGGCACAGCTTCGAAGGTGAGGGGTCGGGGGTCACCCACAAAGGTACACGGAACCAGGGAGCAGCAGGAAGCCTCTAACCTGTGTCTTCTGCTTACAGTCTCTACAAGAAAGCCGGGCTTGGAAAAGAGAAACGCCAGGTCACCTATGTTGTAGCCAAAAAGGTGTGGGCCGCAAAGTGCGCCGGCCAGCTGGGGTCAGAGGTCACTTCAAGGTGGTGGATTCGAGGATGAAGAAGGACCAAAGAGCACAGCAGAGGAAGGAGCAGAAGAAAAAGCACAAGCGGAAGTGAGCAGGGCCACCAGGGCCTCTGAGGGACTGTGAGGAGGGGTTCAGTGCCCCTCTGGCCTCCTTGGTGCCAGCCCTGCTCTTGCCTGCCTCAGTCTTTGAAAAGACAGGTTCCAGCTGCCTGCACTCTTGTGGTCCTGTGCAGTGAGGGGCGGGCAACATACTGACTGACTGGAAGAAAGGGCTCCCATCAAAGCCCCACTAAAAATGCCGTCGGTGCCATCAGAGCCCACAACCCTTCTGTGAAGGACGTGGGGCACTGGGCAAGAGTCTTTCCGCTTCTAAACCGTAAGGGAAGTTCCACACCACAGTGGCAGTCGCTGCAGCCTGTGCCTGGGCGAGTGGTTCTCTCAAGCCTTCTCCCATTATCTGAATGTTCCAGCTCATGCTGAAGTAGAAATGACGAGCAATCCACAGGTCCCAGTAGTAAAACATTTACTAGAGCAAGCAGAAAGGAATGCACATCTTAAAGAAACCTTCACAAAGTCACAAAATTTGAAGTATGTATATTTCTTTTCCTTTTATAAACAAGATAGAACAAAAATCATCAAAATCATTTCAGCAAAAGATTTTTCTACCATTGTGGCAAGTTAAAAAAAATACAATGAAATAGAAGACACTTTAAAAGCTGTTGTTGGTTGTTTTTTTTTTTTTTTTCTTTTTAAATTTAGCAACAGTTTGGGCCCAGAGCAGTCCTGTTTCCAGGATCGTCTTTACCCCTCAGCTGCAGGGTCTCTGGGTCTGGCAGGCTGCTGCTTCCTGTCTCAGGGCTGGACACTAACCTGGCTGGGAAACCTGAGCATCAACTCTCATGTAGCATCAGGCCCCTCCCCTCCCCCACCTCCCTGCAGAGGTTTGGAAGCACTTCAGTGCACATCCCCAGCACCTCCAAGGACTGATCTGCAGAATCAATCCAGCCTCAAATGAGGACTGCCTGGCCACAGAAAATTCTGTTGATGTTTTTAAGGTGACACTTTAGTAAAAAAATATGCACTACATACAATATAAACCTAGAGTGAGTTTTGTGCCCTGTAAGGCCCTTTCTCCCAAGGTATCCTCTACTGACCCTCGTGACACTCACCCAGAGCCAAAAGAAGCTGCCAACTCTGGCTGCTTCTAAGACGAAAGCAGCTTCCCAAGAAAATACCTGAAACGTTCCCTAGGTGAATGGGTCACGTCTCCAAACTCCAGCTGTCCACTAAGGGCCCAGGGTCCTTATACCTTGGGCCCCAACCCAGCCCTGAGACACCTAGTTACCAAATCTAAAAATAAAATTAAAGACAACTGATTTCACACTTCAGCACATACCCTCTAACTGTCCCACCGACTTTTCTTGCGCTTGGGTGGCTCGGGGACAGCAAAACCATCAGGAGTCTTATCTGTCTTGCTGTCCATCTTGTCCACCTTGGGGCTGTCCACCTTGGGGTCCATCTTGCTTTCACGATTACAACTTTCCTTCCTGCTTTCACCATTCCGACCGTCACTGGCACCCCGGCTCTCCCCGTGTCGGCCTCCGCCCCCTCCATGCCTGTTCTCTCCATGAGGATGACCATCAGCATGACGGCGGCTGTCAGTGTGACGGCTGCTGCTCTCTGGGTAGCGGTATCCATCTCCATGGCGACCCCCATCTCCATGCCGTGGGCTATCACCATGCCGATTGCCACTCTCTCCGTGACTGTGACGACTTCCACCCCGGTTCTCAGTATATCGCTCTCTTTTCCCATTGCCACCCCCAGTCCCTTCTCGGCTGTTACTCCCTGAAGCTGTGTTGTTGACCCCTGGAGCTCCGGCAGAAGGGTAGGTCACTGGGGCACTGCTGAGGTTCCCAGGACTGCCAAAGCCTGGGATACCCTTGGTGGCACTGGCAATGGGGCTGTCAGGACTGCTGTGGCCCTGCTGGGCTGAATTAGTTGGAACGGAATTCAAGCTCCCTGCGCTAGTCCATCCACTTGCCCCAGCCGCAGAGCTTCCAGCCTTCTGGTTGCTTAAACTGGCAGCAACAAAGTGACTCTTGTACTGTGACTGAGAGAGAGACAACAGCAGTGGGTGAGACAGAAGGTTTAAGGAACCTAATGGCCCAGCTAGCTAACTGGAGGCACAGAAGGATGAGAGGCGGTTCAGGGCATAAGAGACACAGAAGCAAACTTGTCTCAGCTGAAAACGGCAGTCACTCTCAACCAGATTACAAGAGCCTTGGCACCCTGATGCTTGTTAGAGCAGGGAGGGAACACTGAAACTGTTTTAGGTTGAGGGCCCTGAGCGTGCCTGAAGGAGATGGCCAGCAATGGGTCTGTCCAGCCTCTACACCTGCAGCTCTAGGTAAGCTGCCGTTAGGCCGATACTCAGAACTGAAAATGGCGGAAGGCCCTCGGGAAATCCAGCATCTAGTCTACAAGGCCAGCTACCATCTCGGGAAGATCAGTGCCCCTCACCCCTGCCCAAGTGCTTGATTTCACACCTGGAAAGCTGCTTTCATTGCCGTCAGCCGGTCTCCCATGGCTCCCGTGGAGGGCTTGTAGGCCTCATAATTGCTCATTACATTGTTGTTATTTCCTCGGTCCTAAAAAATAAACACAATCATGAGAAAGGAAGAGTAAGCAGGGAAGCCCACTGCCACAGAAGGGCCTCAATATGCTGGAAACTCAAGAGGGAGCTGAAATAGGCGTGAAATTTTTCTTTATGCCTTTCAACCCATTAAATCTATTTCTGAGAACCCACCCTAACAATGAGAAATGAGGTCAGATTATGCCCAAAGCTGATCACCTGTTATTATTTATAGGCATAAACATTAAATTTATGTAACTGTATAAAAATTATGTTAAAGCTGAAAAGGCCACAAGGCAGCGCAACACACACATAACTGCTCAGGCTCTACATCCAAACCCTGAAGAGTCTGAACCTCAGCTTCCATGCTTCCTAGTGTACCCTTGGGTGCTTCAGTGTGTCAGCTGTATTTACTCCGAGTGACTGTGAAGCCCGAGTTAACATGCGTGGCTGCATGAACTGGCCGGGCACATACTAAGCGCTCGGTATTACCACTATCACCTGCATGATCCATGGCAGCAGCATCACTGTGACACGGGGACAGACTACTTCACCAAGACACCAAGTTAACTACAGTGATCCAGACACGTAGACTGACGGCTTTCTTCCTTGGTGACAAGAAAGTTAAGAAAGCCAGGCAGGGGGAGCTTTTGTTATTTGGGTTGTGAGAAAAGCTAGCTCTCGTATCTGAACCAATTTCCCAGAGAGTGTAGTATTGTTTGTGCGTTTAGTTACAAGATACAGCTGAATTATAGAGGAACCCTCTGGCTTGAGGCCAGTGCTGGAGGGCATGTAGAAAGACCGTTAGGCCCCACCTCCAGAGTCTGATTCACCAGATCTAGGGTGGGCCATGAGACTGCATTTGTTGCAGGTCCAGGGACCACACTTTGAGAACCAACGCTAATCTACACTGATTTCCTGAGCACACCTAGTCAGTCAAGGATACACAGTTACTTCTTTAATATAAAGTCACAAACCAGCACTGTACTGACTCAAGTCAGCAGATGACAGCGTTTTGAACTCACTGAGACTCAGGTAAATAAGAACAGTCCTAACGTCAAGAAAGACGCAGGACCAGCCTGAAGGACATTGCTCTAGTCTGCACTCACCGAGTTCTCAGAGCCGAGGCCAGGCCGCTCCCGGTAGCCGAGGCCTCCACCACCAATGTTCAGCTTTTTCCCCTTCCCTCCTTTGAAGCGGGATTTCCGAAACCAGGCATTCTGCAGCGAACACAATTCAAGGTTAAGTCACGGGAGGAAGAGGCACCCAGAGAAAGAGAACAAAGTCAAAGAGGAAACTAAACAGGAGGGAGAATCTTTAGCCAATGTATCTACAGCAAAGGAGGAGCTGTTCACAGGAACCACATATTAGCTTCTTTTTGGTAGCTTAATCCATCAGATTTGCCAGGAGCCTTTAGCTAAGGCTTCCTCTCACTGTTCCTTTCTTCCTTCAGAGCTTCCTGGAAGGGAAATGATTACAATATACTTCAAATGTAGAGCAGTTCCTCTGGCTATTTCTAACTTCCTCATGGAAAATGAATTTATTTTCTATTTCTCAGACAATCTATACGTAAAATCTCTGGGGAGCTTAGAGCTTTATCTGACTATCATAAGTTACAGTCAAAAGTACTTGAAAGATGGCAAGGTGCTGATCAGAGAAGCTGATCAATCTGAGAGCACAGTAAGCCTGAAGCACAAGGAGCTGTAGGAAAACATCAAAAACAAGTATATCTGGTTCAGAAACTTGGTTTAGGATTGGCTCCCCAGGAGAGAGAAAGGCGGCAAGGTGCTGATCAGAGAAGCTGATCAGTCTGACAACACAGGAAGCCTGAAACACAGTGAGATGTAGGAAAACGCCAAAGACAAAATACGTCTGGTTCAAAACCTTAGTTCAGGACTGGCTCTCCAGGAGAGGGAAGGAAAGACCACTCTTCTCTCCCCTGAACTGCCGGTCCTTTACTCCCAGGGTGGGAAGCACGGGCAGTAGAACCTCAGTGCAACTGCATTCCGGGTGAGCAGCTCTGTAGGCTGACCTGTGAATCTGAAACACACGGAAGTCTCTACTATCGGAACACGTATCCCAAATACACTGGCGGTTTGGGAACTGTGTGTATCAAGATGACTCACGACTTAATTCAGCAGAATGCCTCAGTCAGTTTTGGATCAACAACCAGTGTAGTCAAAGGTCTGAGAAGTAGTGAAATGCTTTTTTAAAAAGACATCATACATTTTTAGCCCCCAACAGAAAAAACTGGAGTAAAGGGCAGTGAGGGGAATAATAACTTTGACAGTAAAATTGCTCACAAGTGTGATATGCAGCAAGAAGGAAGAAGTCGGAGGGACAGATTTTAGCACAAGAAAGGAATAGCTTTTCAACATGTGTGCTGCTGAGAGAATGAGAAGGCAAACCAGATGAGCTTTAATGTCCCACAATACCAATCTACACCTTCTAAGTGTTGCCTTCCCAGTGTTATTGTGTGTTTCTATGTTACCTGCCTCTGGCATACTGAAGTTTTTTCACTGAAGTGTGTCCAATCACTCACCTGCATGGCCAGATCTAGGAGCTCCTTGGAAACATGCTGATTGGCTCCTTCCAAGTTCCGAACAAGGTCACCAGCGAAATTGCTGTCCTTGGGTGTCAGCAAGGTATAGGCCACGCCCTTCTCACCCGCTCGTCCTGTGCGGCCAATCCTATGAGTATGGGTGTCAATGTCTCGTGCCACATCATAGTTAATGACAGTCTTAATTGAAGGGATGTCCAGACCACGGGCTGAAATAAAATACCAAATTCTTTTATTCTTTATCAGAAGTCAAAACACCAAAGTCACCCAAAATGCTTACCTAAGAAGCCACATTCCTCTTATCTAAGCAAAGCACATGGTTTGATGTGCTGAGATAGAGGTATGAGAGCCACCCTTCTAAAAGGAACGCTACTATTATAGATTCTACAACGCTAGGTAAACTTAAGTGTGGAGGGACATCTATCTTCTACTACCAGTAATCTGCCGTGGCCTCTCTCTTAACCAGAAATAAGTTGGAAAAAAAAAAATTTACAACCAACATCAAATGTGTCTTGAGGCTGAGAAGTGATCTCCTTTCTGGGAGAAAATATCAAGTTTTTAAGTGTAGCTATTAAAACTCATCAGAACAAACTCAAAAATCACACTTCAAAATTTTTTTCTGATCTTGAGTGAAATATGTCAAACTACATAATCAAACTAAGACATCTACTACATTCAGGGACACAGCCTACGATGTAACTGTGTTAACAGTTTCATCCTCAAGTGTCTTCCAATTGCAGGGATTCTTTTTTTCAGAGAGGAATATTAAGTGGGAAGTGGTACTCAGAGTTCCAGACTGTGATCACTGTGCTCTGAACTGCTGCTTCAGGGGGCGTGGACAGCCAATCCAGCAGAGGGCTTCAATTGGCCTCTTCAGATATTACAGGGATCTACACAGCCAGACAGAGCAACCCATCCAGCACAGGAACCAAGGGCTACTGCAGGAGCGCACACCTTACCTGCAACGTCTGTGGCCACTAGGACGGGGATGTCCTTTCTCTTAAAGTCTGAGATAACCTTGTTTCTTTCACTCTGATCCATGTCACCATGGAGCAGGCCAAGATTATGCCCTTCCTGCTTAAGATTGCTGGCCAGCTCTTCAGCATTGGCTTTCTTAGTAACAAATAGGAGGACACTCCCTGAAGAGGTAAACTCCACTAGGCGCCGAGTGAGCCAGTTCCATTTACTAGGTCCAGAATGGAGAATCTCCACAATCTGAGTCACATCTTCATTTGCCTGAAAAGAAATGAAAAAGATGATGGCAACATTTGTACCACAGGGCACCTGAGCAAGAGCCCAACACCACACTTTCCACCTGTGTCTAGAAGAACCATGAACAATCCCTGTATCCTTGCGCTTTCCTTCAGCAAGTCAAGTGCAACTCAAATTTTACATCCCGTCTCAAATCACAGTGCTCCCCACCCCCACTGATGTGTGTGCGTGCGTGTGTGCTCAGTGGTGGCTGACTCTTTGCGACCCCCAGACTGTGGTCCACCAGGCTCCTCTGTCCTTGGGATTTCCCAGGCAAGAATAGTGCAGTGGGTTGTCATTTCCTTCTCCAAGGGATCTTCCCAATCCCGGATTGAGCCTGTGTCTCCTGCACTGGCAGGCGCGTTTCTTTACCACTGTGCCACCTGGGAAGCCCTCCGCTCACATGTGTACATATACCTAAATAATCTCTAAGCCCCAGTGGTCTGCAATACTTTTCTACATACCTATTCAGATTATTCCCAATAGAGTAAGAGCTCCTAGTACAATTCATACCTGCACTCAGCAATCAAAGTGGACAATGTTTAAAACCTAACTGCACAGAACTTTCGGAGAAGGCAATGGCATCCAGTACTCCAGTACTCTTGCCTGGCAAATCCCATGGATGGAGGAGCCTGGTAGGCTGCAGTCCATGGGGTCGCTAAGAGTCAGACATGACTGAGTGACTTCACTTTCCCTCTTCACCTTCATGCACTGGAGAAGGAAATGGCAACCCACTCCAGTGTTCTTGCCTGGAGAATCTCAGGGACAGGGGAGCCTGGTGGGCTGCCGTCTATGGAGTCGCACAGTCGGACACAACTGACGTGACTTAGCAGCAGCAGCAGCACAGAACTTTACTAGCACACTAAGCATATGAAGGAATTCTCCCAAGGTTGCCTTATATTTCCTAATCACAATTCAGAGAAATTTTCCACATAGGGCATATGTATAGGTGAGGAAAGCAAAACATAATTCAACAGGCCTTTCAAATCTCCCCGCTCCACACTGTGAAGGCCACCTCCCACAATCACTGAAGATGTTACTTCCATGCAAATCTACCAGCATCTTTCAGATAGGACTTGCTCTTTTCTTCCCCAAAATAAAATTTTTTTAAAGAAATCTTTTATTGTGGAAAATATTTTAACATTCAAAATAAATAAAATGAACAAAATCAACTCCCACGTAACCATCATCAGACTTCAACAATTATTAACATTTTGCCAAACATATTTCACCTATTGCCCCCAACCCTTGTGCTTTTAAAGCAAATTTGAAACACATTGCCTCATCTGTAAGGGCGTAACGTTTTTTCTCTCAATAGTGAGAAAAGAAATCCATGTCACCAGTGTGAAAAATAACCCCCTGGGACTCCATCTGCCCTGCTCAGGCTTACCTCTCCAATATCTCCCTGTACCACACGAATGGGGTCAATCAGGATGTCTCTGGCCAGCTTTTCGATCTTCTTCCGAAAAGTTGCACTGAATAAGAGAGCTAAAAGGTAAACCATGTTAAAGAAACAATATCACTTCTTTTTGAATACCCACCAAGCTCCCTATTGACATTCACTGCTCAGTTTTTGAAAAACGATTAATTTGCTAAGGAAAACAAAATTACCATCATTTTAATTTTACACATTTTCAGTTAAGGCAGATGTTGCTGTCAGTATGGTTCAGAAAAAGGCTCCTGACTTCAAGTCAGTGGGTCCGCACTGTGTCTTGCCTCTAGCCAGTGTAAGACGTTCCGACCTGTGGAGCGCCATTTAATTCTGTCTTGGTGCTATCATCTGTGAAAATGAGTGAGTTCTATCTGGTGCTCTCTAAGGCCCTGTCTAGCTCAGATAAGCTGCCATTATCTTCCCCTTTATGGTTCCTCACCAGACAAACATGATTATTTTTAGGGCCATAACTTAGTTTTATAACATATTTACAAAATAAATAGGTGCTTATTCTGAGCACAAATGTGGCTTAAGGAAACTGCTTCATACGTACTCTGTCTGTCAGGACGGACATGACTTGCTATGGATCGCACCTGGTACTCTGGAAGAAGTAGAAGAGTAAAATCAGTATTATAACTCTGCGTGACAGTTTGAGATACCTGGAAAATCATTTTATTAACAGCAAAAATCTTTCTACAAAGACATTACAAGAATTAAGGAAGTTCTGGAACTCCCAGACCCCGTCACTCAGTGTGAAACTCAGAAACACGTAGTCCAACACCTAGCTGGGTTAGGCTCAGTGGTGTTCCACTCAACAAAGACAGTTTACTCATAATTTTCACACAACTGGTTAAGTCAAGGACAGGAAAGCAAAGGCCTTGAAGGATATGACACCTACCTCCCAAATAACAGACCTTGACCTCTACAGTCAAAGGCAGATGAAAAAAAATAAAGCCTAGAATATTCTCCCTATATTCACAGGTACTTTCAAACGTCCTCAACCCAGTTAAGCCTAACATACTTTTCCTGAAAGAACTCCTAAAAATAGCTAATGTCTTAGCTCTATCTCTACGGTCCAACCCTACCCAGGAGTATTTTTAGCTTCTCACACCGAGAAAAAATTAAGTCTAGAAAGACATGGAAAAAACTAGTGTCATTAAGACAGAGACAGGAGAATCTAGTATTCAAAGCATACCAAATCCCATGTCAAACATTCGATCTGCTTCATCAAACACAAGGTAGGAGACTCTCTGAAGGTTGGTAGCTTTCTTCTTCACATGATCAATCAGTCGACCCTATGAGAGCCAGAAAATGAACAGTAAGTCAAGTCATCCCAGTATCTGCCGGAGACTGGTTCCAGCCTCATCCCCTATGAGGAAGCTCAAGTCTCTTAAAAAAAATTAAGCAGTATTTGCACAAACAACCTATGCACACCCTCCTGTATATTTTAAATCATCTCTACACTACTTATAACACACAGTGTAAATGCTACATAAACAGATGCCAACATACGGAAAAGTGTGCTTTCTTGACTTTTTTTTCCCTCCCCTGAGTATTTTCAATCCTTGGCTGGTGGATCCCACAGGGAAACCTGCCAATGTTGAGGGCTGTTTAATTAAATGTATTTACAAGAACTTTCTGGAGTTCTGCTCCTGGCAAAAATAATACTCCAGTTTCAGACTGCAATATACACTAGTCTGACAGCCTTGGATTTTATGCATTGCTGTGCCCAAAAGAACAGAAAATCTGAAAACTCACTGGCTTCCTCCTTTACATTAATTGTGATTAAAACTGTAGAAAGATTGTGAAAACTATTTTTTGTGAGGCTTTCTGAAATGACCAAAGTTAAAGCCTTACTGATGGGTCTTAAATGTTTAAACTACAATCTTCAAGGCAGTTTTGACCATATTCTGAACTTAGGCTCTCCATAAGCATAGATCTATTTTCCAGGACAGTGTTAAGAAAAACTGTTTGATGCAGACAGAAATTTGTAGCATATAAAGAATCTTACTAGACTGCTATTTCAGTCCAGCAACCAAAATTAAACCAAAGCCACGAGCTATCACTGCCTCAGAGTATCCTCAGCCCTGCTTCACTATATTTCAGGGAAAATGCCCTCCAATGACTGACGTTTTTCCATACCGAGAGGCTGATAAGCTCTTTAAACCCAAGACATACTTACTGGTGTACAAACAACAATCTCTGCCCCTTCTTGAAGGGCCTTGGCCTGTTCCCACATGCTCCCTCCTCCATACACAGCCACTGATCGAAGATTGTATGCTTTCCCAAACCGCTTACATTCTGCATGGATCTACAAAGGTAACATAATGGCATATGAACAAATACCTCTGTGAAACTAACCTGTCAGTCAAAAAAGGAGTTATGAAAAACACACAAAATGTGATGTCAATAGAAAATCAAAAGGTAGAAAATACAAACACAATTTTATTCATAAAAAAAATAAACAGGGTACCATTATTATCACGTCTTAAAAGGCTATCTAAAATCTTGTTGTGACTATTCTTTTTCACTTCTCTTCCTGACCCTGTTTATTGCCTTTCACCACACAAAAGGCAAATCAATTGGTTCCCAAATCAATTGGTTATATAGAAAATACATAACGTGCAATATTTTCTGGAAGTTTCCTGAGAGCACAACAATGTGAACTTAATGTCACTCAACTGTACACTTAGAAATGGTTAAAATAGTAAATTTTGTGTATTTCACACAATTATTAAAAAAACACAAAGTTTCCTGGTGATTCTACCCAGTTGATTTGTCCTCATTAGTTGATATATGGAAGGGGGCACTCTACACAAAGCACATACCTGCTGGCAGAGCTCCCTAGTGGGGCACACAATCACTGCAATCGGTCCATCACCTGGTTCCAATTCTTTCTGGTCCATGATATGAATCAACATGGGCCAGATAAAGGCAGCAGTTTTCCCACTGCCTGTTTTGGCAATACCAATCATGTCTCTACCACTTAATGCCACAGGTACACCCTAGAGGAAAAAGAGAAGTAGTATCCACTCCAAACTTTCAATTTTAAAGATGAACTGAAGGCAACCCTGAGAAAGGGCAGATGACTAATAATGACATTTATTTCCAATGGGACAAAAATGTCCTAGGCTATGCACACTGGTTATGGAATAACAAGAAATAACTGGGGGGAGGGGGGATGAAACATCTGGATTCCCATAATTTTCATTTGTAGGAAACATTATCATTGCTAAAATTAAAAAAAAAAATTGTCTCCCCTCACCATGAAGGAATAGAATGTCTCATCCACATACCGAACTGTGTGGAAAAGAATAAAATCCATTTATAAATGGGAAACAGAAGCTATTACGTTCAGTTATGAATGAGAAGTTTCAGGCCATGGACAAAGGAATCCTCTTAACTGACAGTGCTAAATTCCTCTACACACAAACTTTTGTTTAGTTTAGGCTTAATGAACAGTTTTCTTCAGATCATATTTTCAAGACATTTATCAGAAACAAAAGAACACTTCTTGGTCCTTTAGCAACTTTTTAAAATAGGTAAGAAGTAGATTTATTAATACAGCACACTAGTGAAAGATACATGTGGCCAGATAACAGGGATCTGACCCAAGGACAGAGCTGGCTACATTTTTATAATCAAAGAAAAGTGATGAAGGGGAGAAGAACACCTCATGTCCTAGGTCTCACTCAGTTGAGTTCCTAAGACAGGTCACCAAATGAGGGTCCTTGGCTTTTGTACAGGGAAGAATTCAAAAGCGAGCCATAGTGAAGTGAAAGCAGTTTATTTAGAGAGATTCACATTCCACGGACAGAATGTGGTCCATCTCAGAAGGTGACAGCAGTCAGTAACTTAAGAGCGGTAAAATATTCACTTCTGCTTTTTTTTATTTTTAATTTTTAAAGTTTTCAAAAGTTCTATCCATGTCAATACAGTTCTGTATTAAAGTGTTTTGTTGCTTTGTCAGTTTAAAAAAAAAAATCACAATGTCATTCTACTTCATTTTTCTTTCATTATATTTACTTCAGTTCAGTTCAGTCGTTCAGTCATGTACGATTCTTTGTGACCCATATTTACTTACCTGGCACTGTATTGGAGTAGGCTGTGTGTACTCAGATTTCCGAATCTGGTGCATAAGTTGTTCATCAAACCCAAAATGAGCAAAACTACTTCCTGGTCTAGGAGGGGCAGCACCAGAAACCTAGAGATAAAGATGACTTGCAGGAATGACTTATACTTCAAAATAAATAGCACTAGGTCAACAATATTTACCTGTAGCTCTCCAGTGTTTAGTTGGAATATGAAGAAGTGAAAACCTAAGTCTATACCTAATAGCTTACAATGTGTGAAAAGGTAAAATTCAAATAATAACAGACCTAAATCTGGCAATAAAAAACTCCAAAATAAATATTTCTGAGATAATGGTCATATTAATTTAAATGATTATGGGCCTTGAAATCTCTTCAATCACAATTCATTTTCTCATAAAAAATAAAAAAGTCATGTTCAAAAAACTGGAAAAAGTCAATATATTTTTTCCATGTGTATAACTATTAACCAAGTGGTAGAAAAAATGAAGTTCACTCTAGAAATAGAGTGTAAATGAGCTCCAAATTCAGACACACCTATAACCCACTGGTTATAAAGTTATTATCTACTGTTCTCTAATCTCAGTCACGCCTGAAGAGACAGTGTTCTGCTTAATGCAGATGCAGACACTGCCACATTTGAGTGTCTGAACTGTACCCAGGTGAGGAATGGGCCTCCACCTCCGTGCTGACTCCAACAGTGCCAAGTTTTCAATGCTTCTGGGGTAATGCTGCTATTTCCAATCAGCTTTTCACTTAAAAGTTTTTTTAAGGGGTACTTCTTAGAAAACAGACAAGCATGTACACACACACACACACACACACACACACACACACACACACCAAAACCACTCAACCACCTACCCCTCAGGAAACAAGTTCAAACATCACGTAGCAACTGGTATGGCTAGAAAGTTGTCCACACCAGAGCAGACATCATTTTACTACCTGTATGTTTCATTTCATATCTAGCAGCACCTTAAACAAATGTGGCCAACGTACAACCCAAAGCTTTTTAGTGGACAGTTTAAAACTATTATTCTGATATTAGTGCATGCATATTTTGTAAAGTTATTAATTTCTTCATCTAATTAAAAAATCGTGCCGTATATAATGTGAAAAACAAGTGCATCTTAATCTTGAAATATTTTAAGACTTCCCATATTGTTCACATCAGTTAATTTTGTCTCCTCTTTCTAAAGATGGGGACCACTTGCCTTTAGCCCACCCAAAACAGTTCTTAATTAGCACATTGCTCTCATGGCAACCAGAAGCACTTACTGATAGTTTTAAGGTCATATGACCTATTGTTCCAACACAACACACAGTTAAAAAAAAACTACACAAAGCTGACTGAACACATACATATAGCAACTCATGTGTATACATGAAATTTAAAAAATGCTATCCTAAAACAGCTGTAAAACTAAAACAATAAAATCAAGACATAAGAGTCCAAGGGGTCTAATTATTACTCTATCAAAGACAGTTCAGGGACTGTTGGAGAAGAAATTCAAGATTATTTCAGTATGGATAAGCAACACTACTAACCCTGAACTAATTAACATTAATATGAATCTCTGCCTTACTAGCTGACTTACCCGAAGGTTGAGCTTATGCCGGAGATCTATTAGCTGCTGTGGGGTGAGGTTGGTTATCTCTTCATGTTCATTGTAAAAATTTTTCTCAAATGGTGGATAGTCAATCTGCAGGTCCAATTATTCAAAGTTAGTCTAGAATTCAAGATTCGATCCTGTAAGTTTGATTTTAATGCAAAATCACCTTTCACAAATACAAGTAAAGCCACAACCAGCTAGAGAGAAAAAGGAATTCACTTATTCATGACACAAATCCTGGAAAGTACAACCAGAACCTTTTCCCATTCCTGTTTGAACAGCCTTGATGTAGACTAAGGGATCTCTAATGCCAAAGGACTCAGATATTCTACCCTGTAACATTTAAATATGCTTTGTGGTAAGCTGTTAACCTAGAGGCCTCTGATAATATTTCGCAAGGAGTTCCACTCTTTTTAAAAACATGGAAATGTTTATGTTAACTTTAAAAAAATGTACTGTCAAGCATTTCCAATTCCAAGGAGGGAAGAAGTCATTTCTACTACACCTCTCATAGCTTACTGTACTAAGAAAACAAAACACTAGCATATTACCACATATGAATCTGGCTAAATGATTCTCTTTCTGACATGATATATCTACAATAAATCTGTTTTTAAGGAGAACTTAAGCCTTTGAGAGGTGGTCAAAATTTTCGTAATTCTAGATACAGCTTAAAATTAATTATCGTTCTATGGTACTATCAACAAAGAGAAAGAAAGAACTAAGTTCTCCTTTAGCATTATTAACAGGACCTTTTATTAAGCTCCCTACAATGCAGCACCAAGCCCTTTTCTTCAGTTCTCTTATCAAAACAGAAGCTCCATGAGGGTAACAATTTTTGTCTTTATTTACAAAAATCTACAAATATCAAAAGTTTTTTTACACACACAATTTTGGGGGTTCCAAATAAGAGGAAAAAAAAAGAATGTGAAGAAAGGGTATTCTTTCTTCATTTCTGGTCTCTCCTGGCAGACTTCTTATTACATTAGGACAACTATGGGATATACCCCAGGCAAGATGAAGTTTGAGTACTCTGTCAAGTATCTCAAATATTTTATTAGACAACTATTTCAAATACTTGTACTTTTTTCCTTATTATATTTTCACTCTTTATCATGGATGCAGCCTTCCAGATAGGTTTCATTTATGTAGCTTCATTTGCCACATGTAAAATGCGAACTCCTTAAGTGGTAACAGCTGCACAAAAGGAAAATTTAAAAAACAATATAACCCACACTCTAGACCAGAAGCTCTCAAACTTTTGGGTCTTAGGTACCCTTTACACTTAACAGAACTACAATGAGATTTCATTTAAAAAATGGTTATTATCTAGTGTTAGTTATTGTATTAAAAATAAAAAAAATTAAGTTTATAATTCATGTTAAAATAACAAACCCCATGACATTTAAACATATATGCTCTAATAAAGATAACTTTTATTTTATAATACTGCTTCATATTTTTCCAAATCTTATATTTCCTACTGCATTCAAATTATTGCAATGTGTTATTGTGATTAAAGCCAAGGAAGGAAAATTCTAATTTCTGCCTGAAAACTCGAGTTTCTATCACTGACAAGAGACACTCTTGTTTTCCTTGGTGTGTCATTCATTTTCTCAAGTGAAAATGGTGTTCCATGAAAAAAAGCAGCTCAGTTCACAACTTGAACACCCAAGTGCCTTTCCTTGAGACAACTGTCTTATCTGGGCATGCAATAAAAATGTTTACCTGCCCTTTCCCATTTTGTCACATGGTGAATATAAGAGTAATGTAAGAGTCAAGATTAAATAATTTTTATTGTTTCATCAAGGATGTTCTTAAGTGAAGCTGGCTTTTATTTTTGGTACTGTGACAGTCACGCAAGGAAGAATGCAGTGACTACTGGAACAAATGGCACCACTGTCTCGATTCAGGCTACTGGATCAGCATTGCTTTTAGTCATCAGTGCAAATGCTGACGCAGTGAAGAAGACAAACAATCTTAGCATTACCATGAAAATTCTTTTGACTCTGTAGACTCCGTGAAAAGATCCTTCTAGGTGTCCTTGGACCACACTTTGAAAACCACTGCTCTAGATCTAGAATCACTAGGGTATGCAAGCTCTAGTCTGATATTTAACCTGGATGAAATACTGATTTTTTCCCCCAAGTGAGTACACTGATATCCTCATTTCCTTTTCCTGATTTAAGAACAGCCTTTCATTTGCCCCAGATCTGGGAAAAATGGTAAAGATTTACAGCAATTAAAAAGCAAATGCAGGCCCAGGGACCCACAGTGAAAGGAAGATGGTGAGTGATGGTATGGAAAACAAGTACAATTGCTTGAAAAAAATTTTTCACCTAAAACTGAATGTGAGCAAGAGACCCAGCTGTGCCTTGAACAGTACAGGTTACAAAGTCTCAGCTATCCAACCACCTTCTGACTCAATCACTTGGCAAATACGACAAAATCCCAAAGAAATATTCTCATGACACAATAAGGAGTACAAATCAGAGGAGTACTCTGCTATTGGGAAAACCTAAATATTAAAGCTGAGGAAAACTGCATCAGCTTGAAAGAAAAGTCAAATTCAGCAAGAAATACCGTACCTCTGAATGATCAATGGGAGGAAGAGGATCAATGATTTTTTTGGAAGGTGCAATTGGATTTCCATCACTATCATATTCCAAATTATCTTCCTCCTCCTCTTGAACCACACCAGCAGTTGGATTCTCTGCCATGTACCGAAAATAAGCTTCCTGCAGGAAAGCACAAGATCACAATCATACCCAAGTATAACAGAACATTTTTGCTCCTGTAATTAGTGCGCACAGTGTACCAGATGACTGCACAGTTTACATACCTACCCAGTAAGACAAGACTCTTACTAGCAATGATTCCTTTAACAATAGCAGTATTCAGAGGGACAATCAGAGGAAATGAGAGTTGCTACCATAAAGTGATTCAGCTTGCTTAACAGAAGACTTATAAAACTGTCAGTTCCACAGCCTTCCTGGGGTGGAATGTCTACTACCTACCCTGCTGAGAGCTGTGGAACACATGCTGTGGCTTTACCAATCCAAGTTTGGAAGCTGACACTGATTAGAAGGGTCACCAACCTAGAAAGGGCTCACTCTGGGTCCCTTCTCTCCATCCCACAACTGAATGGGGAAAAAAATACTAAAGGACTGTCATTTAATGAATGTTCCATCTTGAAACACAAGAATCACAAACAGAACCCTTAGAAACAGGTCAAGGTTACTAGAGGTTGTCTGTAGACCCACACTATTCTACTTCTTGATTTATCAGAATAAACATTAATTTTAGATTTAAAAAAATCACGCTGAGTAACACTCATCTTTGTTTTAGATATCGTACTTGACCAAAATTTCCATCTTCAACATGGGGGAAAGCCACATGAATCTTTATATTACCAACTGGTCACACAGGTAGAAAAGGAGCAAGTCAAATGACATTCCCTGCTGAACGTCAGGAATGGCCATTTCAGTCAAGACAAGCTCTAGCTTGTCCCCAGGACAGACTTTGTGGGGTGAAAGTAAAAGATAGAAATACTGCATAGGAACTCACTTGGTCATCTTCCTCTTCAATGTCATCTCGAATACCCCTGGAAAAACAAGCGGAGAAACAAACTTCCCTGCAAATGTTCCACATACCCAGCTCCATACTTATACACATTAGTGTTGAATTCCATACAGGACAGGAACTCTCAACACTAACAATAACAAAGTAGCAGTAAGCACACTGGAAGCCATCCATCCACCATGTATGCCTGATTTCACACTATAAGCTGCAGTTTGCATTTCTTTTGAATGGGATGATGCGGTACCCCCAGAAACATCAAATATATCAATACTAACAAGAATATAGGGAGTAAAAACTTGTGAAGAGAGATACCCAAGGGCCCTAGCCTTGTGTATCCCACACAACAAACACACTGCAGTTGTGAAAAGGATTTTGTATTAAAAAACAGAAACAAGAAGAACACCTGCATTGGTATACACTAAAGATGGTCACAACTGCCATAATGTGCCCCAGAGTTTTTAGCTCTGAGTAACTGCATTCAGCCAAAATCCTCAGGGACAGAGAGAAAAACTACATCAACTCTTTTTAAAATCTGGGACTAAAACAGTTCATGTGGAGAAGTGGACCTTCACCACTTGCATCTCTTAAGAACTATGAAAAGTATAGTTGCTTAATTCCCACAACCACTGCTTTTTAATCAGACTTTCTGCCTACCCTAGAGCACTTGCTATTCCTAGGGCAAGCAACACCACCAGTGGAGGGGAGCTGGAAGGGAGCACAACACACAATAAGCACCCAAGAGAGGGCAGACCCTCCGTCTGGCACAGGAGCCTTGGGAGGGGCTAAGCATTGACTGCCAAGCAGAGGGAAAAGTCCAACCTGCCTGCCTATGCTAGGTAGCAAAAGCCTTAAGAAAAGCATATTCAGCAAGGGAAAGAGGAGAATTCTCTTTCCTAGAAAATAAAGTATTTCAAGCTCTGACTAGTTGCTAAAGCATGTCACTCTCAAATCAGGTTTTATTATTTATTAATAATATACATAGTTTTTTTGTATATAATTACTATTAGATCTTAAAAATCAATCACATATGCATAAACCTATTTTATATTAGTTATGGGGACAAAACTCAGAAAAATGAACCCAAACTAGTAATGATGCTCTCTCGCTTCCCTGTGTAACTCGCTCTTGTGGTTACTATAAAGTATTTACAGTTGAATACCAAAGAGAATGCTTTTTAATTGCTGCAAATGCAGTCATCTCTATTACCTACAGAAATGTTATTTAAGGTAATAACGTTAAGTCAGGACATTTGTGTAGTTTATTTTTCTTTATAAACTTTGGGGGAACAGGCTTTGCAGTAATGTAGCAATTTTCATGTAACCTTTCTGAAGGAGAAGAAAACAACTTACTTTACGTTTTTTCTTTCCTTGTCCTTTTCTTCAAGCCTCTTCATGTCTCTAGCCGCCTGATCCTAATGAAACAAAAGGCCGTATGGAATCACGAACTAAAAACATTGAAAGGAAAATTTCTTTATAAAGAATTTTTAGATTCACACAAGCACCATCACAGTTTTAGCTATGCATTTTGACAACTGCACTTTGATGCAATCAAATTGTTTTTTGACAATTATTTTTTAGAGAGAAATACCCATGTTCTAATAACTTGACTATATATACAGATTTCATAGTTTTTATCTGCAAATATACCATGTATGGAAAAATTAGCAAAAATGCTAGATTGACTTTTTCTTTTAAGAGTTAATGATATAATTACCAAAGTGAAAGTGAAGTCGCTCAGTCGTGTCCAACTCTTTGTGACCCCAATGGACTGTAGCCTACCAGGCTTCTTGGTCCATGGGATTTTCCAGGCAAGAGTACTGGAGTGGATTGCTGTTTCCTTCTCCAGGGGATCTTCCCAACCCAGGGATCAAACCCAGGTCTCCAACACTGTAGGCAGACGCTTTACCCTCTGAGCCACCAGGGAAGGGGCTAGTAAAAAAATGCAGATTTCTGTATCTGGCTCTAGAAAGGTGGTTCTGAGCCTTGAGTGATTCTATCCCCGTGGACATCTGGTGATATCAGGAGACATTTTGTGGTTGGCACAACTTGGGGTGGGGGGAGCCGTTACTAACATCCAGTGGGTGAAGGCCATAGATGCCTCTAAACATCCTACAACGCACAGGACAGCCCACCAAAGAATTATCCCCCTAGGTTGGAAAACCTTGCACTAAATAAATTGAAGCCGTGAAATTAACAGACGCTTGCTCCCTGGAAGGAAAGCTATGACCATATTAAAAAGCAGAGACATCATCTTGCCAACAAAGGTCCGTATACTCAAAACTATGGCTTTTCCCATAGTCATGTACAGATGTGAGAGCTGGACCATGAAGAAGGCTGAGCACCCAAGAACTGGTGTTCTGAACTGTAGTGCTGGGGAAGACTCAAGAGTCCCTTGGATTGCAAGACCACCAATCAATCCTACTGTAAATCAATCCTGAATATTCACTGGAAGGACTGATGCTGAACCTCCAATACTTCGGCCACCTAATGGGAAAAGCTGACTCACTGGAAAAGACTCTGATGCTGGGAAAAGCTGAGGGCAGGAGAAGTGGGCAACAGAGGATGAGACGGCTGGACAGACAGCATCACTGACAATGGACATGAGTTTGAACAAACTCCAGGAGACAGTGAAGGACAGGGAGCCTGGCATGCTGTAGTCCAGGGGCTGCAAAGTCAGACACGACTTAGCGATGGAAAAACAACAAATAAATCTACTAAGTCAGAACCCTTTGGGGTGGACTTAAATACATGTAGTTTTTCCATTCTTCATAGGTAATTTTTATATAGCAAATTGACAATTATTGATCTAAATTAATTCTTTGCTTTATACATGTGAAAATCAAGGGTAGAAGAATTAACTACTTTTCACCAAGGTTAAAACACATTCTGCTAACTGTTTTTTGTTGTAAAGCAATGTGAGTTTTTCTGACTTCTTTGATTTGGATTAATGCAATACCTTGGCAACAACACTCTCCCCAAGATCAGATAACATCCAATCTCTCTGTCCGAAAATCAGCAAAATGCCTTTGGATACTACAGCAGAAAATATCTGGAAGAATGATGTCATATCAAAAAGATTTAACCTCCAAACAGCTTCAACAACTTGAAATTCCAAGCAAGAGAATTTGGACCATTCTTAGATACTCCTACTCAAAAAGGGCTATGCCAGCTTGCACTACCAAAAACTGAATCTAAATTTAAACCTCAAAAATCAAGAGCTGATTTTTATTCTAATTCATCACTAGGGATCTGAAAAATAATGAGAAACACAGCCCTTTGGGAAATGTCCATATATCAAGAAGATTTAAAAACCCTGACACCAATATGTATATGTTATCTCAAACAAAACAAACCATTTATCCATTGCCTTTACTTCTAGAGAGAATCATTTAACACGCTGTATTTACAAAATTGCTACCATCTTGCAAAGCACATGTATATTCTGAGTAGTTCTGGTAAGCATTATGCAGAAATACACAACACAAGAACTTAGATGCTGAATGATACAGCAAAAAGAACATGGACTTTGGAGTTTACATGGGCTTTGGAGTTGAATCCTGGCTCTGCTTCTTTTTAGGTATACACTCTTCAGAAAGTAATTTATTCTAAATCAAAGGTGGGAAACCCAAAATACTCAACGGGTAGCAATTTCACAATAAATGAAGTCAGCCAAGATAAGGAAAGTTCCATTCTTCTGAGGCAGACATGTATTGCTTGCATTTTACTAAGTTGTTTTTATTTAGCTGCTAAGTTGTGTCCGACTCTTGTGACCCCATGGACTGAAGCCCTCCAGGCTTCTCTGTCCATGGGATTCCCCAGGCCAGAATACTGGAGTAGGTTGCCTTTTCCCTCTCCAGCAGATCTGCCTGACCCAGGAATCAAACCCACATCTCTTGCTTGGCAGATAGATTCTTTACTACTGAGCCACCAGAGGAAGCCCTGAATATTTTAAAGAAGCATGTTCTAATTTTTCTTTTAACACATAGCCCTGAGTTTTATTTTTGGATATTTGACAACAGACCCACACTCAGGAAAACTTCTCCACTATAAGAAAATTACAACACAAATATGACGGTAAAAGGTTCTAAGCAATGGCCTCAGTGTCAAGAAGACAATAGGGACTGATGGGCGAAGTAGAAAAAAGCCTGCCTTGCCCGAAGCAGGCATTTACTTTGTCAGCAACAGCCTGTTTTTTGCCACACAAGAATGCAGTCCTACTCTTGCCACATATTTCACTTTTCAGGAGACTAATCTTTTAGACAAAAATCTCCAGATCTTAAAAATGTTGGCTCCTATTTTTAAAAAGCATCGTTTACACCAAACAAAACCACATCTTTACTGGATTCTTTTTCTCCCCTGCCTCCTTAGAGGAGAGATGAATTTTGGCTGAAGACTTTAGGTAGCAAGTAACTGAGGGATCTAGAAGGACTTTACTTCATAAACAATGAAGTGACAGTTTCAGAGTAAGAGGAGTAACATGACAAGAAGCATGCTTCAATCCAATTACTCCGTAGCTGCACGCTACATGAACAGGAGAGCAGAGAGCCTAAAGAAGGGAGAGAATTAATTTAGACCAGTAAGAGTTAGGGTAGAGGGGAAGATGACCATAGTGGAAACAGAAACAGATACAAGAGATACTGTAAAGACTGACAGAACCTGGCAAATGATGAGAGGAAGGCAGCACTGTGTTCTGGACAAGAGCTAGTTCTCAGGACGACTAAGCAAGAAAAATTAGATTTGCATCCCAGCTGTGCCACACAGTACCAATGTGGTTTGGAGAAGTGATTTGAATTATCTTAGGGTTCAGTTTTTTTTTAATCAGTTAAGTTTTAAATTGTTTTTCTGCCTATTCACTTTTGTTATTCTGAGGAATAAATGAAGCAAGTCATGAACATGCTTGATCAGTTACTAGAGAAAAAAAAAGAAGAGGGGACTTCCCCAGCAGTCCAGCAGCTAAGACTCTCTGCTTTCCAATACAGGGGGTACAGGTTCCATCCCTGGTCAGGGAACTAAGATCCCACATACCACACAGCAAAAAGAAAAAAAAAGAGAGAGAGAGAAAATCCAAATAAGAAATGAAAGAGAAGAAATCACAACTATAACAACAACAACAAAAAGCCGTAAGATAATGCTATGAACAATTAGATGCCAACAAATTCAACGACCTAGAAGAAATGGACAACTTTCTAGAAACATGCAGCCCACCAAAACTGAATGAAGAAGAGAAACAGGTAACTTGAACAGACCAAACACTAGAAATTAAATAAAATCTATAATTAAAAAACTCCCTTCAAATAGAAGTCCAGGACCAGCTTCACTGGGGAACTCTACCAAAAATACAAAGAACTTACACTGATCTTTCCCAGACTCTTCCAAAAGACCAAAGAAGAAGGAACACTCCCAAAGACATTCTATGAAGCCACTATCACCCTAAAACCAAAACCAGACTAAGACACTACCAAAAAATAAAAGTATAGGCCAGTGTCTTTGATGAGTATATGTGCTGTGTGCTATGCTCAGTTGCGTCTGACTCTGTATGGCCCTATGGTCTATAGCCGGCCAGATTCCTCTGTACATGGAATTTTTCAGTCAATTACTGAGTCACTTTTTTCTGTACAGAAGAAATGAACACAACACTATAAATCAACTATATCTTAATAGAATTGAAAAACAAAAAAGAGGGGCTATTTAAAGGAAGAAATTAAAGCCAATGTGGGAATTTTCTGGCAGTCTAGTAGTCAGGACTGTGTTTTCACTGTGGAGAGCCAGGGCTCAATCCCAGGTTAAGAAACTAAAATTCCACATGCTGTTTATTGGGGCAAAAAAAAAGAAAAAGTTAAAGAGACCAGGGGGACACACCCATGTAAAAATGGCCAATATGTTTCTAGAAAAGTAGAGCTGAAACTAAAGAGAGACTATGGATCTAAAGATACTAATTTATTCACACAGAAGTTAATTTTGGAAGTGGGTGAGGTCACTGAGGAATTTTTATTATTACAAAGGAATGTATAAAGCCTGAAGACAGCACATTAATAAAGAGAACTGTAAGAGAATCATCATACGAGAAACTGGAAGAGAATCACAAGAATGACAGATAACAGTCACATGGCTAGGTAAGGATTTTTTTTTTTTTGCTGTAATCATATAGTAGTTGTTTTTTAAGAGCTAAAGACATAGAAATACCAATAGATGAAATGATATGTTGGAGATTTACTTTAAATAATGTAAAAGTGGGTGGGAGGTGTCAGATAACAAGACTGGCCAAAGTGTTACCTGATAAAGCAGGGTGAAGGGTATACGGGAACTCATCTTATTATTCTACTTTATGTGCTTGAAATTTTTCATAATACAAATTAAATATAATTAAATAGAAAAGTCAGAGACATGGGAGAAAAGAACAAAATACAAAATCACAAAAGGCCTAGTGAGAAGAGTTTTAAGGAGGAAGAGGTCAGAAGACTCAATTTCAACAGCAAGGTCACGAACATGGATAAAATACTGAATACAGAATGTGTAATTTTAGCAAATTCCTTAAGTTTAATTACCTTAAATATGTATTCAGTAAAAGCTAGATTAAGTAAGATAGTATCCACTCAAGACTATACCAAGAATTATTAAAATAAAATACACCACACACACACTTGAGCCACTATGTTCAAGGGTTACAGTTCAAATTCCTAGGCACCAATCATCTCTGAAAATGCTACAGGGCCATGGAAGTATATTTAAGAAACTATGGAATACAAGAGCAAAATTCTCTCAACAAAGGGCCAATAAACAAATTCTGTCTGAGGACTAAAGCACTAGATTAATCTGACCTGTTTCTAATTGCTAAAAATGTTAACGTAACAGAGTTGATACTTGCCTCCACTTCAGCCATGAATGCCTCTAAGGGATCATCATCACTGTCAGAGTCTACTGGCTTGGAATGGAATTGCTGGCGGGTAGGTGAGTTCTCAGCAGGAATGTAAGGTAAATCAACGTTGCTAGAATCTTCTTCCTCATCCTCAAAATATCTGAAAATTAAGATGCATGATTGATGAAGTGAATGTTTAATTTGGGGGTGGATGAATCTTTCATTTAACAAAATTTTTATTATGGTGCATGTTACCACTGAGATATTGGTCCTTTGGCTTAGGACCCAATTATTAAGTATCACTTGATATATGCCAAATTCTAATACTGCAAAAAGCCACAGCAGATTCTCCATTTCAGTAGTGTCTGTTAAAAATTACATTTCTAGTTCTGTCAAAAGGGATGAGTTTCCAATACAAAATTATCAACAGCGTATCACTGTTGAATAGATACAGCAAATATTAAAGCATACGCTATGGAAAAAATACTTTTGTATGAAATATCAAAAGCCTAGTTTATTCTTCACCACCCTTTAAAAACTTTTAGAGATTAAATTCATAAGGCTAGAGATTTTCTTAAAAAGTTCTGGGCTATTTTCTAAGAACCAACAAAAAAACTTCTAGAGTTGAAAATAAATGCTCAGGAATATAGCTAATATTTTATAACTATAAAAGGAGTATAACCTTTAAAAACTGTGAATCACTCTGTTGTACACTCAAAACTTACATAACATTGTACATGGACCACACTTCCTCACCATACTATGTTAAGTATTCAGAAAACAACTTCAACATCTGGAAAAAGTACCACTTTCCCTCTAACAGATATCCCAGAAAACAATATCAATATAGTTATACACTGAAACAAAACAAAAATACTGTTTAGAGTTTATCTCAGAATTAAATGAAAGAGTAATAGAATATTAAAGAGATCAAAACTACAGCCTAAACGTCAAAAGCATTTCAAGTCTTCATTTTAAAAGCTCTAACCATTCTTACATGCTATACACACACACACAAATGTGTATTTATTTATACAGTAGTTTCATTTAATGTATCCCTGAGCTGGTGAACTGGTCTCTAAAATAATGATCCTGCACTTTGCTGAATCTTAAACACTTACTTATGAACTTAATTGCTAAATAATATACCAATTTTTTAAAATGCTGCTAAATACTTTAAAAACTGTGATCTTGAGGGTTAAAAAAAAAAAAAAAAAAAAAAGCTCAACAGTGTAACGACCAGGCTAGAAATAACAGCAGTACAAGATTTCTTTAGACCTGGCAAAAAAAAAAAATCTTAAAATCTGTAAAGAATTAGAGCTCAAACTTTCAAACCCCAGCTTTTCAACAATCACCTTATTAGACAATCAAGTTAAAAAGGTAACTGGTAAATATGGTTCCTGAGAACTGTGAGCAAAAATCTAAGATTTTCCTACCACTATAAGATGTCACAACACAACAGTTTGTAACAGTTTTAAGGAGTTCAGTGTTGAGTTAAACTATGTCTCTACCAGTTCTGACAACTGCCTGTGTTTACCAAACAACTTTTATGCAGTAAACTTCAGTGAAGAACATCAAAACCCATGTAAATTAAATAATTTAATTTTAAATAAAACACTTTAGCCATATTTAGGTTTCAATGGCCTCAAATCTGTTTTGGAACAAGGAAAAATAAAGGACCAGACAAGTACTATATTCCTTATGAATGAGTGAGTACAACAACTTAACTTGTTAAGAACAATGCAATTCAGTGAGATAACCAATTTAAGAAGTCATGTTATCATTTGAGAAACAAATGGTTTCTTTGCTTCAATTTTTTTGATGGAATGAATACCTCAAAGACTAACCTTGCTAAATTACCAGATATTATTACCACTTACGCATTTTCTTCATCGAAGTTGGCCCGTTTAGAACCAATTTTGTAGAAAGAAGGGAGCTGTGGTGGAGCCGACTTTCCAAAGCCAGAGGCAGAGCTGGCTGCCCCAAAGGCACTATGGGACTGCTGCGGGAGCTTCGGCTCCTCCTTCTTCCCAGCACTGATGGCGAAGCCGCCAAAGCCAAAGCCCCTCTTAGTGCCGGGGCCACCTTTATTCCAGTTCATGGTGTCAGTGACTGATCTGTTAGGAACAAGACACACGTACAAATTTAACTTTATATAAAGTGAGCAGTCCACTGATGTTTATGTCTCTTCCAACCTTTACCTACAATTTTAAACATTTGCCTCTCAATTAAAATTTTAATTTTTGGAAGAAAAAAGATTGGCACAACACTGTAAATCAATTACACGTCAATTAAAAAAAATTTAACTTTGGACTTCAGATATGCAATATGCTAACCTTAATAAAACAGTCACTTTTTTTTTTGATATATTTTTAAATTGGGAGATAATTGCTTTACAATTTTGTGTAAAGTTGTACACAAAATTGCTGATTTCTGTTGTACAGCAATGGGAATCAATCATAATTTTACATACACACACACACCCCCCCTCCCTCCATCTTGAGCCCCCTTTCTCTCTGGGAATCAGTAATACTTTTACACACACATACACACCTCTCCCTTTTGAGCTCCCTTCGTCTCCCCTGAAACAGTCACATTTTCTGAAACATTGAAGACAGCATAATTTATTTTACTGAGATTTCAATCAGAAGAGGAATTCAGTATTTTATATCATACCCTTCAAAAAGATTTGACTGCCAGTTGAATATCTTTTTCAGTTAGCCTGCTGTTAAAGATTACAAAGAAATTTCCTGAGCATCAATCAAACTCATTTAAAAATAATATTTTTTATCTTATTAGCCTTGGTTTCAAAAAACCACTTTTTAATGAAACAAGTTACCTAAGTTTCACAGAATAGCAGAAAACTCAGAAAGCAAAAAGACCAAAATTTAACACTATCTGAAACTCCTCTCCCAGATACACAATTTTGTTGATATATTTTGCTATTTTTTTCTACACATGTGTGTATACACACATACAATTTTAGATCAAAACTGAAACCATACTATACAAATAGTTTTATTGATTTCTTCACCTTATGATGCACATGACTATGTCAATAAATACATTTCTCTACTTCTGTTTCTTTTTTAAGTTGTAAAACATATCTTTGTCCATACATTATTTCCTTACGCTCAATTTTTAAAAACACAACTGCTTATCAAAGGGAAAGTGCATTTTAAGTTTCACATTTATGGAGAAGTGTCCATTATACACTGAGTAACATGATAAGGGCATAAAACAAGGTCGGTGTAATGATTCAACATAAAAATATGTTACCTGTACCAAGATAGCTGGAGGGCTATTTATCAAAATGTTAATACCAATTATTTGAATTTTACTTTTTTTTCCTCTGTATTAAAGTTTACCATTAATAAGAAAAGTTTATATTTTTATAAAAGACTCTGAAGTCAATGTGAAGAGAGTTTCAAAAACTGCTTTTTACAATGGCACTATTCAAGTGACTCTGGTGCTCTTCTGGTTCTATACCCCGCTCACTGGTTTTGTTTTATTGCTGTTACACAGTACTTAGTTCAGTCTGTTGAGTATTAAATTTGATTTATGCTATGTCAATCTCTACCCTTAGTTCCAGGTAGGGACTGTCTTTACTCACTTTGGACCTTTCGTAGAAAATATTCATGGTTAGAGTAAGCATTTAATATGTAATAGCTTACTCAAACATAATTAAGACCATTTCCTGTCATCTTCTGGAATCCCTTAAGAGGAATCAACATAATTCTAGTGAGATGATATTTAGTTAGAAGATTTACAAGCCAGAAAATTTTAGCATCTGAGAGTACTGTTTAACCAATCTGTGAGCCTGGCCTTCCAAGAGCTGTTCCTAAGCAACAAAAATTACAGATTCTGAATTTTAACCTTTTTCCTAGTGTATATAATGTGTAATAAGAGGCTGTTAATAATTAATCCATTAAATTATAGAATCTGAATTTTATCCCTTTCCCTTGTGTATATAATGCATAATAAAAGGCTAATAATAAACAAGCCATTGAAACGAAACAGACAGGTAAAGGAAGGATGGAAAAAACAAACGTTGGTAGATTTCAAGAATTACATGAACAATCTCATGGCTTACTGAAAAGCCTGTTGAGAAAGTTCAGGCATTGTACTGGGTGTTGGGCATTTATCGATGAAAAGATATAGTCCCATTCTCAAGGAATTCAGTGTAGTTTTAGGCAGCTTACAGAAAGGAATGATGTGTAGAGGTATTACACAAAGCGCATTCATCGATGGCCCAGGAGAAAAGTACCCAACCTACCATGAATGGGGGACAAGGTAGTTTTTCTGGAGATGACAATTTTTGGAGATGTTAATTTTTTTAAACCTGAAGAGGCACTAGACCAGGTAAGAAGTGTCAGAGAGAGAAGTTTAGATCAAAGGCACTGTAAATGCTACTACAGAGGACTGGAAATAGTTTAGTGCAGCTAGAGTTCTCTAGGACATTTGGGAAAGCTGCAGGGCACATGTTCAGAAAGACAAACATGGCCCAGATATAGGGTTGGTATACTATGCTAAGAATACACCATGCAAAAATACACTCTGCCAGCTGTAAGGAATCATTAATTTTAAGCAAAAAAGGGATATGTTTTGGATCACCATTTTAGAGAGATCAGATGAGACGTGGCGTGAAAAGTTGGGACACAAGGAAAGTGGTTAGGACATTATCATAAAAATGCAGATAAACCACATCAAGGTACTACAAAACTAAGGAAGTGGCTATGAGGAAGGGTGGAGTGTAGATCTGATGTCTTACTGAGGTATTTATGAGGAAGAATCAACTGGGGAGAATGACCAAATCAGATGTGGAAGCTGAGGAGGAAGGAAGAGTCTAGAATAATTTTGGAGGGAGCTGGCTTTTACAGATTGGGTGAATGATGGTGCCATTAACAGAGGTGGAAACCCAGAAAAGTCACAGGTAGAGAAGCAGGTAGAAAGTGAGATCAGTTCACAGTACCTATGGGAGCACTCAGGGTAGCTGGCAAGCAAGGTCTGTAACTGCAGAGAGAGATCTGTGAAGGAGTTATATAGGTCCCACACAAGATATCCGCATTTGAGGTTACTGATGTAGATAAGCCAGCAGAGAGGGCAGAGAGAGCAAGAGAAGAGGTGTTAGCGGAGGTCCATACTTGGGAAGGATCGGGAAGAGAAGTTCACGTGATGAGAGAGAGAGAGAGAGAGAGAGAGAGAGAGAGAGAGAGAGAGAGAGAGAGAGAGCAGAGAACAGTGACATAGATGGTGCGAAGTTTTACAAGCAGAAAGAAATGTCCAATGTTAATAACAAAAGAGGAGACGAGGGTGAGGTGAGGGGGGCAGCGGGGGCGGGGTAAGAACTGAAAAGCCCGTGTTGAAGCAGTAGGGAAAAAGTTAAGTGATGATCGGTAGTCGGTAAGGGGTAGAGGGTGAAGACAAGGCCAAGAGGAGTAGAGATTACTTTCTAGGCTGTTTAACAAAGTGAAAGAGTGTGAGGTGTTAACTAGAGGAATTTTGCTTTTTGTTTAAGGAAGACATCTAACCATGTTTATATGGTAAAGAGGAAAGGCCAACACAAATAGAAAAACTGAAGATTTAGGAAGACAGGAAAAACCACAGAACAAGGTGTTGCCGAGAGCTGAAAAGACCAAAACCTTTAACAGGGAGTAAATAACCTTCCCTAGGCTGAGGAAAGGAGAAAAGGATGGGCATAAATTAATCCCACTAAATAACCAAAGGGCTCAAATTATAAGAGAAATAAATCAAATACTTGGTTTTAAAAACTCAACTTCTGCAGACAGGCAAGTAGCATGACCTTGGGCAGGTGAGAGTTGCTTAATAGCTTAAAAATATGCAATACTTTAACTCTTCCAAGATGTGGGTCAACCCAAAGACTGAGAACCCTTAAGTGCCCCCACACCTTTCACTAGTGTGATCTAGGTCACACTGCCCATGTTCCCCAATTAACTGTCTCCAGCAATGCCAAACAACTGTGCTTTCTACAACCCACTGACTAGAATGTCAGCACCACGTGGGCAAGGACTTTCTTGTTTTGTCCAACATAGTACCTTTAGTGCCTGGTGTATACAGTACTCAAAAATTTTTCCTTGAACGGATAAATATTACGCTCTTCAAACTTCATCTCAGTATCTGTGAAATCCATCGTCTCCTATTATTACAAGCCTTGCTATCTAGCCAACCAGCTGTCCTGATGAAATCTAAGCCAGGTCATCCTCAGACACCACTGATTTTGACTTTCTTGAACAGTTTTCCTACCATTAGTCCATGTGTATGGCTACAGGTCCTCAACAATCAAGAGGTCTGAGGGACTGTAGCAGATATAAGAAGCACAAGATGGCCAACCTAATCTCTATTTGGTTTTATCTTTTTTTTTTTTTTAAATGAGCCCTCCTCTGCTTAGGTTATAAGTCTATGAAAAGTAATTTGCATTCTCTAGGCAAACACTGGAGAAGAGAAATCTACTCAATAGTTTATAAGGAAGTCAAAACATAGCGAGGATATTAATGTAGTCCACCATTCATGGGTCTTCTCAAAGCTCCCTTTATAGTGGCTTCTTAAAAAACTAACCATTAACTATATGATACAGCATTTCCTCTCCTGAGTATATACCCAGAAGAACTGAAAACAGGGACAGACATTTGTTACATCCATGTTCCAAGTAGCATTATTCACAAGACAAAAGGTGGAAGCAACCCAAGTGTCTACAGATGGATGAATAAACTAAATGTGGCAAGATAAATATATAGCAATAGTACTCAGACTTAAAAAGGAAGAAAATTCTGACACATGCTACAACGCGGATGAGACTTAAGGACATCAACTTAAGGAAATACGCTGGACTTCCCTGGTGGTACAGAGGATAAGAATCCACCCCGTGAGTGCAGGGGGACCCAAGTTTGATCCCAGGTCCGGGAAGATTCCACATGCCCTAAGGCCACTACGCCCTTGTGCCTGGCGCCTGGGAACTGCAACAAGAGAAGCCATCGCAATGAGAAACCCACACACCACAACTGGAGAGTAGCCCTCTCTATCAGAGAAACCAAAGAAAGCCTGGACATAGCAACAAAGACCTAGTCCAGCCAGAAATAAATAAAAGAAATAAGCCAGTCACAAAAGGACAAATATGGTATGATTCCTCTTACATGAGGTACTTAGTCAAACTCAGAGGCAAAGTAGAAGGGTGGTTGCCAGGAATTAGGAGGAGAGAGGATGGGGAGTTACCGCTTAATGGGGGTAGAGTTTCAGTTTTGAAACGTGAAAGAAGTTCTGTGGACACCATGGTGCGGATGGTAGCGAAACAATGTGGATGTGCTTAACGTCCATGAACTGCCCACTTGAGAATGGTTTCAATTTTTCATGTGTTATTTTACAATAGTTTAAAAAAAAACAAACACCCTTGAAAATAAAATAATCAGAATTCAGCCACACATGTATTTTTAGACTGTTATTTTATCTGGTTTATGAGGGAGAATGATGCTGTCCAGACCTCAGCTTCTACTCTAAAATGCAAATATACGTGTGAAATTTCAGTTACATTTTTTCTCTTTAAAAAATAGTGTTTTTTAAAAATAAAACATTTACTTTGAAAAGAATTAGCTAACAGAACCATAAGCAAAATGTATGAGCATTTGCTTTAAAGAGAGCAATGTGAGTTGGGTCTTAGAAATAACAAATATGTTTTATGTAGACCATCACTTTCTGTTTTGTGCCTGGTACTGAGGGATAACATCTCTCCCTTCCTTAATCTACAAGAAGCGAGGAAATAGCCCTATGAGGTAAAGTATTAAATGAAGTAACAGTGGGTCAGAAATAGATAGCAATAAGAGAAAATAAGAATTCCCACCTCTTTTGGCAGGTGTTTGTTAATATTTTGGAACTAGGGAAAGTCACACTCAAAGGAGGTGAGCACTCAAATCTCCTTCGGGTTTCTCCAGACCCTGACCCCTCACCTTCAGGCCATACACTTCTGATCCTGTCTTTCCCTTCAATTCAACAGCTCTCCAGTTACTCAATCAGGCTGGAATGAGACTCTCCGCTGTGGCAATGTGCTTTACATGCACTCTGCTGAATGCTCTTCCCTCTCCCTGCATTCTGTTCCCACCAGATCTCTCATTTTATCTATCTGTCAAAGTCCTATCCTTCAACGCCCATCTCAAATACCAACTCCTAGAACTATGACATGAATATGATTTCCCAGAGAAAAGCTAATTCCTTCATTAAACTCCTGTTCTAGTCTTAAAACACCCAACATCTATTCAAAACTATCTATGTTCTTTTTTTCTCTCTCCAGCTCCATGTTACAAACTCTATGGCTTATTCATTTTCTTTTTCTTTTTTTTCTCTTGTTTTCCAGAGAATACACTCATCATTCATGTTTATTCAATGTACAGGAGACCTAGGGAGATTCACAACTTGGCCAGTGAGAAAAATTAAGGACAGCATAAAGTATCAATACCTGCTTGGTACTGTTTTAGGCACTAAAATGTGATTTAGTAGAAAATCTTAACAGCACAATAAAGCAGCACAGACCATGGAGCCAAGCTGCCTACGTTTAAACACTGGCTTTGACAGCTAACTTGAAGCGAACTTCATGGAAGTTATTCAGCTTCTCTGGCTTTACTTTCCTCATCTATAAGATGGTGAGACAATCACCTACTTCATAGGGTTGGTGTGAAAAACTGAATTCACACCCAAAAACACACCTGGCAAATGGTGCACAATGAGTACTAGCTGTCATGTTTTATCATTTTTTTTTCTTTCCAGAAATCAATCTCTCCATTGGTTAATGAAGAATATCAAGTTTAGACTTCTCAAGTTTCTTTCAACTTAGAGATTCCATACCTTGGTGCCACATGACACTGAAGATGTCAGAGATCACTACAAGTTGACAACTGGGGACAGGCTTCAAAAGAGAGCTAGAACTCAGATGAGTTTTGCTTTTTTTTTTTAACACGGAAAGATATAAGCTGAGTAGAGAAGTATAACGCAAGGAGGAAAGCTAGAAACAGCAAAGTCTAGGAAATTAGAATAAGTGTAGGAACACAAGGAAGATAATTTGGCTAGTTTATGTTTTGAGAAATGGTGGAAAATAAGATACAAATGACTTTAAAAATAGTGGTCTAAAAACTAACAATTATAAAATGTTACTTTTTCATTATCATTGTGTTTTTGGAGTACCAGGAAGATTTCTAGTGACAGTTGATCACCGTCTACTCTAATAATCTCCCCTGAGAATAACTCACACACTATAAATCTGATTCTTTAGCAAGAATTTGTACAAAACCCAAGAATTTCAACACATTCTTCTAAAGCCAAAATAAGTAAATGCTAGATTACACTTGTTTTAGAAGCATCTCTTTCCCTCTGCCGGCTTAAAGAAACTAAGAGCTGATTACATAAAGATGTGATAAAACTAAAACATAAAGAACTGTACTCTTCCACAAACTGCACTATTATTAACAGTGTAGGTCAGATCTTACCATTCCCCTGCTCAAAACTCTCAGTTTCCATCTCAGGCAGAAGAAAAATGAAATCTTCACAACAGCCTAAAAGGTCCTGGTTGTCTGGTGCTCCCTGCAACGCCTTGTCCCCTCCCCTGACCTATCTCCTAATAATTCCTCCTTTTGCTCACAGTACTCCAAGCATGCTGGTCTTCTAACTGTTCCTCTAACAAGCCAGCATTGTCCTCTTCAAGGTCTTTATACTTACTGGTTCCTCTGCCTGGAAGGATTATTCCTCCAGAAACTAGCTGGGCTCACTCCCTCACCTCCTTATCTAGTCTGCTTAAACATCAGCTTGTCTGTAAACACTTCCCTGACCATGCCGTTTAAAAATGCAACATCTCCCCATTCCTCTCTTCAGCTTAATTTTTTTCACCTAAGGCATTAATCATCTTCTAACATCCAGTATAATTTATATATTTGTTTTCTCTCTTCCCCTCACTACAATGTTTCAGGAGGGTCGGGTCACAAATCAAGCACATAGGTAGGGAACAGGCACACAGAAGTTACCAACAAAAATATTTGAGTGAATGAACCGCATATTAGGCCACAGTCCCATCTGGGTACAGGAAAATACAACATATATTTTTTTCCCTTAACCGCTTAAAGTCTAAACATGAATTTTGGTATGAAAGACCTTCCTCTGGGCTTGGCTCTGGAAAATTAAAGCGAATTAAAACAGAATCTCTGCTCTTTAGGAGTTCGGTGGTGTGTATACAGAAAACAGATATATACAAAGATTATTCACAAAAAATCAAGATGTATATGGGAAGCCAGAGGAATCTGAATGACCGCCCAAAGGGGTGAGTGGGCAAAGCTTCCGCTAACGTGATAAGAAAGCTACGATTCCCCCGAAGTCTCGACAAGTATGATCGTTCTTCCTTATATTATTGGTGCCTAAGCTTGCAACTCCATATAAATTATTTACCCACATCAGAAAGGCTCTTTAGCAGGCCACAGGAAAGTTTTGTGAGGAGGCTGATGCTACTCAAAGCTACACAAAAATCACAAACTATGCCTTTCACTGTCTTCAGATTTGGCAACTTTGGCCTGGCAGGTCCCCCGATCTGGAGACTAGCATCTGTTAACTGCTGCTGGCTCGGGTCAGAATCCTCCCCGTGCCTATGCCTCCCGGAGCCCAGCACCCTGCAAATCGCCTCCCGGACGGGCGATCGCCGCCTCCGTAAAGCCAACTGGGCCTCATTAAGAGTTGTGGGAGAAGCGGGAGCCGGAGGAGGGCGACGAGGCTTCGAAAGGCTCCTCGAGTCTTCAGTCCCGCACGCCTACCCCTCCCCGGGCCCCTGCGCCTCGGCTTCCTGGAAGCTCCGCCGACTCTTTGTTAAGAAAGGCCGCGGTTCCCTAGCCCTCACTAGGCCCCGCAGTTGCCTGTGGTGCCCCCAAGGGGTTACGGCCCCGCGTCCAGACCCACCTCACGCAAACCTGCTGCCGTGGCTGCAGAGGCAGCTGTTGCTACCGCCGACTCGGAGAGAACCTCACGGCCCGAAGTACGCGCGGTCCAGGCCCCGTCCCGCCGCGCTCCTCCCTCTCCGCCCCCTTCGCTGCCGCCGCCGCCACCGCCTCTTGGCCCGTTGCTGACGCAGGGGGAGGGGAACAAAACCGGACATGCGCAGTGCGGAGAGCGCGGGCTGAAGGGCGGAGCCTGTTGTACGGCTCCCGGAAGGCGCCGCGGGCTCTAGGCCTTAAGGCTCCCGGATACCTCACAGACGCCTCAGACCCTTACAGCCATTGCTTCTGAGTGGGGAGTGTTCATGGCCCGTATAGGGAGTGGGTCTGGGAGTGAAGAAAGTAGTAGTGGCAGGGAGCCGCCAAAAAAATAATCCCCCAAAGGGGCTCGAATGGAAAACACATGCACGTGAAATTTCCGATTCCCTGAACTCTGCTCCTTAGCAGATACGACCTGGGCGACATTTCTCCGCGTGCCCCTGGACACGTGGTCTTGTAGAGCACGGTGACTTTTAACTTCCGGAGCACGGGTTCAGCGTGATGACAACTAGACTGAACCCTAGCGGAGAGCACTGGGATAGGCGCCGGCAGCTCCGGCCCAGGGGCGGTGCTTATGTAATTCTCCCGGCCGCCCCACCTCGCCTCATCTGGGCTGGGGAGCAGGCGGTTTCGCGCAGTCCCCAGGGCTGTGTCCCGGCCCCGTGCCGCGCGCAGGCGCGGGCCGGCCTCACGCATTCTACGTAACGGCTGGCGGAGGCTACGTGAAGAGTGGCGCGGCGTGACTGAGCTGCCTGGTCAGGCTGTGTCCTAGAGGCGTCGGGGCAGTGAAATCGCGGTGACCCAGCAGGCGGTGGCCGGGACCAGAGGCAAGCGGGATAGAGGCGGCGGCCGCAGGAGCAGTGGGCCGGATTCTAGCCCCCAGTGCAGGTAGGGCGCGGGCCGTGACGCGCTGGTCGGTGGGGCCTGGCCGGGCCGAGCGGTGACGCTGAGTTGCGTGGCCTACCCGGGTCCCTATTCCCAGTCCAGCCCCTAAGTCCAGCCTTTTGGTGACATGCTTCGATCCTCGCGCCTTTTCGCCTTTCCCGATTTTCTTAAGAACATACCAAACTTTGTCCACCCCAAATCCCTGTTTTCTGTTGGGAGTTCTGTTCGGGGTGACTTTAACGGTTTTGGGCAACTTCCAGAACTCTGAGCAAATGCCAACCCACAGAGCAGAGTTGGAGCGTGCAGCAAGAATAATGGAACAGAGAACTGATTCTTCGTGTTGGGGAGAGATTAGACCCAGCTGGTTTGACAGAAGCAGCAATCTCGGTGGTGAATCTTCTCTGCAGGTTTCTAACATAAGACATTTTTATCCAGCGTGTGGTAGGAGACAGGCTGGAATGTCTCCATGATCTCCAGAAGCTTTAGGGTCTGGTCATTGTCAGAAAGGCCCACTCTAAAATGCCAACAAGGAATGATTTCCACACTTAACAGTCATCTTTCGTTTTTAAGTCCTGACCCAACCACAGCCCACTCCAGTATTCTTGACTGGGAAATGCAATGGGCAGAGGGGCCTGGCGCTACAGTCCATGGGGTTGCAAAGAGTCGGACACGACTTAGCGACTAAACCAACCGCTGAGATTGCCGAATAAGCTAGGAGAAGAAATCAGACAGGACTTGTCAGAGCCGGTGTGGCCTGTCCAGGGAGTCTTGGATCTGCCCTTCCGGCAGGGTTTGTGCATTTGAGAAATGAGTTGACAGGTGCCTGCAGAGAGACTTCTGAAACTGAAGGCCAAGGTACAGATGGCTTGGATAATTTTAACCTAAATACCCTTAAAGGGGCTCTGTTACAATGCTGAGTTATCTTAGAAGTGCTTCTGTGGTGTAAACATTCTAAGTGGAAATTCACAGACCTTTTGGCAGGCAGGCAGTCAGGATGACTGTGCCAATGTTAACCTGTATTTGCTTCTCTATTTAAAAAAAGTTTCAAACACGGATCTAAAGGGGAATACTGAAGATTAAATATTTTTACATCTTACAGGGTGTTCATAAGGCACAGTGGAAGGAAGTAATAGGAACTGCTATTTATTGAGGGCCTAACATGTGCCAAGCACCTATCTCCTGTCATATCCACTGTAGCCCTACGAGGCATGGAGTGAATGGACCTCCCTTTTTGTACCTGGGAAACAGGGATTTAAGTAGTTTGCCCAAGATCATATAGCTGGCCAATGATAGAGCTGATGTTTTGTTTTGTTTTTAATTTTATTTATTTATTTCTTTATTTATTTTTGGCTCTGCTGGGTCTTCGATACTGGGAGGGCTTTTCACTGCTTGTGCTTCTCATTGCAGTGGCTTCTCTTGTTGCCAAGCACAGGCTCTAGGACCTGTGGGCTTCAGTAGTTGCAGTTCCCAGGCTCTAGATCCCAGGCTCAGTGGTGGTGCTGCACTGGCTTAGTCACTCCAAGGCATGTGGGCCCTTCCCAGATCAGGGATTGAACCTATGTCTCCTGCATCGGCAGGTGGATTCTTTACCACTGAGCCACCAGGGAAACCCAGAACTGATGTTTTAAAGCAAATCTAACTCCACCGACATAGGGGCTCCTTTTCATACTTTTTCCACTTTTGCCCATGAAGCTGAAGAGAGTGTGGAGACACGGCACAAATCTCTTCAAGACTGTTGTCAAGAAGGCACCTGTGTTTTCTTGTAAAATGTCCCCTGGTGCTAACTTCAAAGATCAAATGTTGGAAAGGATAGAATATTGACCTCTCCTTGGTGGCATTTCTCAAATCATCTGTGCCTTTCAAAATTTATGAACTTCGTCCGATTCTAAGACTGTTCTAAGCCATGAATTGGAGGATATTGGGTAATAGTCTTTGATATTGAACCGATTTCCTTTATGAATTTATGGTGTTGTAAATATGAGATACAGAATATTCACAATGCCAGAGCACCTTGAGAGATTGGTCTGTACTCCCTTTTGCCACCCGTTCACTTAGTGCTCAGCTCCCTGCATCCTGCACCACTTCCTTGCAGTTGCCAGTCATGACTTCCTCATTAACATTTGGAAATTTTTGGTCCATATTTTACTTCAACTTTCTGCTGCAATTGAAACCAACCTCTGTTTCCTTAACGATGTGTTTCTCCTTTGGCTTCTGTAATATGATAGCACTTGAACCAAAGTCTCTTTTTCTCCATCCAACCCTTAGTTTCCCATTCTAATTCTCCCTACTACGCCCACCTTTTAGTTGTTATGATTTGTTTCAAGATGTTTTGGCCTTTTTTTTTTTTTTTAATCTAACTCTTCATACTCCCTGGGGATCTGATCCATTCTCACACCATCTTATTTCCAACTTAGGCTCATAGCCTGAACTCCAGGCTTATATTTCAAACTGCTTCCTTTTCTTCTTTTGTAAAATAAGTTATAATACCTTTTGGGATTGTGACAATTAAGAGAGAAATATTAACCATCTAGCATACTGCTTAAAAATACTCCAAACCTTTCAGCTGGTACTAAATTTAATTTATTGTCTTCCCCCCGTTTTTTTTTTTCCCCTCCTTTGTTGTTCTTTATCTCAAAGACGACTTTGTCCAGCTGTTAATCAAGCCAAAACTTGGAATCACCCAGGATCTTCTTTTCCCACATTCTTTATGTTCAGTCCCTTTATGTTGACAAATACAGTTTTTAAATGCCTGTCAAATCTATTTTCTTGTTCATTCCCAATACCACTGCCAATTCAGTCATGTTTTCTCTTCGGTCTATCTCAGCCACTTCCAGTTTTTCCCACCTCGGTGCTGATTGTGTATGAGCTGTCAGGGTTCCATTGCAGGTCTAACTGTGGGACTCTGTTACTTAAATCCTTTAGTTGATTCTCATTATCCACATGTCTTAGTGTGGTGTTTAAATAAGAACCATCTTGTTCTTGGGCTTTCCTGATGGCTCAGTGGTAAAGAATTGGCCTGCCAGCACAAGAGACTCAGGTTCATTCCCCAGGTTAGAAGATCCCCTGGAAAAGGGAATGACAACTCACTCTAGTATTCTTGCCTGGGAAATCCCATGGAGGGAGAAACCTGGTGGACTACAGTCCATGGGGTCGCAAGAGACTCAGACACAACTTAGCCATTAAACGGCAACATCATCACGATCTGGCCTGTGCTGGCCTGTTTAGCCTCCTTTATCCCACTTGGGTCTACAGACCCGATGTTCTATCATTCCAGACTTCCAAAATGTGCTGCTTCCTGCCTGTGTGCTCTAGCTGTTCCTCACATTACAGTGCCTTTTCTTGAGTGCGAGAACTATCCTTTTATTTTGTAAAGAACATTTTATTACAAAAACATCATAGAAAAATTAGAAAAATAGAAAAATTATGCAGAATGCCCATACTCCTATCATACATAATAACTACTCTTTGTATGTAGATGTATGTATTACCTTCCAGACCTTTTGTTTGAGTATTTGCTTCTAAAACAACATGGGTTGGGTTCTAACTTCATTAATGAACAAAAAGTAAGCTTGTTTTTGTACATATGCATGATTTAACCAGTTTTAGATTTTTCCTATCATGCTGTAACACATATCCTTAAAGCTAGATTCTCTTGGCATAGCATCTGAAACAGTGGTGTGCTCATTGACAGTATGTTTGATTTGCTTTGGTAGGAGCATTTTATGAAAAGCAGTAAAAGCCAGAGGGGTTTTTATGTTATTCTACAGGAACTGGTTAGCCTTCATTCATTATTGAATTCTTATAAAACAATAGTAATGTCTGAGAAGAATAATGGTAGTTTTTAGAGAGAAGTAGGGAGAGAATTGAGACAGGAAAGACCATTTAGGATAATACTGTACTTCTTGAGTAGGCGGTGATAGCTTAGGTTATCATGGTGGCTTTGATCTAAGAAGGAAACACCAGAATTTGGTGACTGGTTAGATTTCAAAGGGAAAAGAAGATGAGAAATTAGGTATCTTGCTCTTTTCAACAAGTAAGAACTAGAAATATGGGACTGATACTAATATCAAAATAGAGAAATTCAAGTACCTGTTGATTTTGAGATGATTTTTGGGCAGTGTCAGAATGCAGCCTGAGAAGCATGCTGTCTGTACAGTCTGCAAACTAAGAATTGTTTTTGCATTTTTAAAGGTTTTTGTTTTTTTTTTAAAGAAGAATATGCAACAGAGATAGGTATGTGGCCCACAAAGCCTATGATATTTACTACCTGATATTTATTATACTATACAGAAAAAGTTTGTAAGGCATCAAAATGGATGTGTCTGTTAGACGTTTGGTGATGTAGGGCTGGTATTTAGATAAAAGAGAGGAGGACTAGAAATACAGCCTAAATAGATTTGGTGGTTGAAATCTAGCTACTGTTCAAACTCTGTCTCACATGCACTCCCCTTTTTGTAAAACCTTACACATTTGGTAAGATGATTTCATTATCCTTAATATTTTCATATCATTTGGCACATTTTGTTGCCAGTCAGATTTCATTATATGAAATGGGCCTGTTAATAAAGCTACTTCCTTCAGAGGGTTGTTAAGAGGATTAAATTAGTTGCTCTTTGTAAAGCCTGTAGGACAATGCGTAGCACTTTGTGTCTTAAACATTTGCTTTATTGGTGATGATGATTTGCACATATAAAGTTGATTTAATGCTGAAGAGCTTTTCTGTTTATGTATTATTTTTATTACAACTAATAAATAGTTGCATCTCATTCTTTTATTATTCCTCTTCTCAGTTTCTATATAAAACTTTTCATAGACACTTAAAAAAAAATGCTTCCTGAATACACAGCATAAATGGAAATGCAACCTAAAGGAATTAAATGACTTGTCCAAGATTTTACAGATAACTATTGAGAGAGCCCAGACTAGAACCCAAGCCTCTTGAGCCTCACCTTACTGTTGTTTATATAATACTATCTGAAATGAGTAGTATTCAAAAGGAAAAGTGGGAGAATCTTAGATTTATTTTTTAACTATTTACAAAATGTGATCAGTGTATGTAGAAAAGCAGTCCATTTAGGGTTTTTTGGTTTTGTCTTTTTTTTTTTTTTTTTGACTCATTTTAAGGTGCAATGAAAGGCTTCCATGCTTTCTGTGTTGTCCTTTTGATATTTGGGAGTGTCTCTGAAGCCAAGTTTGATGATTTTGAGGATGAGGAAGACATCGTAGAGTATGATGATAATGACTTTGCTGAATTTGAGGACGTTGCAGAAGATTCCGTCACTGAATCTCCTCAACGGGTGATCACCACTGAAGATGATGAAGATGAGACCACTGTGGAGTTGGAAGGGCAGGATGAAAGCCAAGAAGGAGACTTTGAAGATGCAGATACCCAGGTAAAGCTGCTTCTTCACTGATTTCTCAGGAAATTAGAAGGATGGGACATGGTGTAACTAGCACTTAGGGAGCCCTTTACTTTCTGTATGTTCATTTTTATTCAGCAGGTGGAGCTCTTCTAAATGTTTGTGGTTCGCTGCCACCTTTTATATTCAGCAAAGAATTAATTGTATTTTTCTCCTCTATGGAAAGCAGGGAAGGGGTGGGCAAGATGTGTATTGGTGTGTGTGTGGGTGGAAATTGTGTCATTTAGAACCTAGGGATCAAATGCATGCATGGAGAGTTGACATTTGTTTAAAATATGTCATATCTCTGTGTCCTGTGCTTGCTGTTTTCATGTTCTGTTTTCCTCTACAAATGGTGCCTGTAAAAATGAGATAAAATTGCTCGTGACATTTATGGGGGAAACAGATTGTGCCTCGTTTTGTAGGAGGGAGATACCGAGAGTGAACCATATGATGATGAAGAATTTGAAGGTTATGAAGACAAACCAGATACTTCTTCTAGCAAAAGTAAAGACCCAATAACAATTGTTGATGTAGGTATATAGATTTTGAATCCGAAACTGACTGACAAAATAGCTTGTTGTCATTAATCTCAGAAATATAATTAGTGACATGCAGCTGGCATCGATGTAATCCTGGAAGCCATGAAAGAGTTTGACATCAGTTTCTCTGTTAACACTGTGCACATAGAGAACCAGCCCCTGTGTTTTTATTCTAGCCTTCCTAGTTTTATCTACCAAGGAATGAAGAGGATAGACTTTGGGTTTATTTGGGGGATGGGGCTCAGAATCAAGATAAATACAGAGGGGTTTCCAGCTTTTCATCTCGTTTGATTATCCTCAGATTTCCTTAAAGAATCTTTTCCAAAAATGACCTAGAACACCGAAATGGGCCATTTTTCAAAGTATAACCATATTCAGTAACAGTTATCTAAAGGATCCACTTCCATGTATGGGTAGACTCCTTCTCCTTCATCCCTTGAGTTAGCTTTGTCCTTCAAAGCCTCAGGCAACGTTAAATGGAATGACTGTCCTTCCTCAGGTTCCTGCACACCTCCAGAACAGTTGGGAGAGTTATTATCTAGAGATTTTGATGGTGACTGGTCTGCTTGCCTACATCATGAATTATATCATCGGGAAGAATAAAAACAGTCGCCTTGCTCAGGCCTGGTTTAACACTCACAGGGAGCTTTTGGAGAGCAACTTTACCTTGGTAGGTAAGTTAAGCCAATGCAGGTCTAGCCACCTGCCGGAAAACTACGCGGTAAGAACTGCTTCTTGTTCTCAGAATCAGCATCTAACTGCTTTCTTGCACTGTGAAGAGGACGCTTTTTTCCCTCTCAAGGATCCATTTTTTGTTAGATTTTGCATAATGAATACATTGCATTTATGAAATAGTTTTCTCCTCTTTCATTATTCATCATTTGCTATATAGCTTCCAATAGAATTGAGGTAATCCGTGTTATCAAAACAAGTTGATAAGATCTAGCCAACAGCAAAGAGTTTTGACATTTTTGGTAGCTTATGAAATGCTTTCAATTCATCTTTTAGAAGTCCTTCAGAATTCCTTCAGGTTTTTGGCACTTTGGTTTGAGAACCACTGCAGAGGTGTACTTACCATGCATGCATGCACGCGGAGGTGTGCGCTGGAGTGCCTTAGAGGAGGCCCTGCATAGTGTGGAGTAGGGGATGAGGTAAACTCACCCCACCTCTGTTTGGCTTTGAACACTTTGTTTCCCTTTGATAGTGAACAAGTATCCCTCTCTTCTGCTCTTTAGTGGGGATGTGTACTCTGTTTCCTGAGTGCTTTGCATACATATGTTGTTTCTTAGTCAATCTTTAGAACAAAATTTTCAGTTGGATATAGTTTCTATTTTCCTGAAGAGGGAACTGAAGTCCAGAGATGTTACAACTTGTCTAAGCTATTCAGTTGCAACCATGAGAACCTAGTCTACCTACTTCCAAAATCCATGCTTTCCACAATAGTATACTCTTTCAGTACTTCTTGACCTGGAAATTAGGAAAAATATAAGCAGCCTTTAATGTCTTCACTTCCTCTGGTATGTTTTTAGTTGGTGTATCAGTCTGCTTTACCTTGTAAGGTTGGACACATTTTTTGGTACACTTAGTGAATTAAATGAAGAGAGGAAATGACTAGAATTTGAGCTTTCTCTAGTTCTAAAATTGGAGAAGGAAATGGCAACCAACTCCAGTATTCTTGCCTGGAGAACTCCGTGGACAGAGGAGCCTGGTAGGCTACAGTCTGTGGGGTCGCAAAGAGTCTGACACAACTGAGTGACTTAACACTTTAACACACACTAGCTCTAAAATACAACTCTTAATACCACCTTTATTTTGCTGCTGAAAGAGCAAACTTAGACAAAGTTAACTGAAAGGAGACACAATGAGGGGGTGCTGACTAGTTAGTACTAATGATATTTTTTATTCAGTACATAGGTTTTGTTTTAGTTCTTTCTTGTTAAAAAACTTTTGGCAGACACTTAAATTTACTTTGTTCCATTTTGTACCTATTCTTGAGATATTTATACTCCAAGCTGGATGTCATTAACTGATAAGGACACACAAGTAATACTAGAGTCCATAATTTTTGAATGGCGACCATAAGAAGTAAAAAGAATAATGCCCATCTCTTGTAATCTATGTGTAAAGTAGAGTTCTGTAAGATAGCAAAGTATTGCTCACCTAAAGTTACCATCATGTTGGGGTCAGAGTAGAAGAGAGTGTGGTGATTAGGCCCAACATTTCCAGCGGATCATGGTAAGTGATTTTACCCCCAGGGGATGATGGAACCAACAAGGAAGCCACCAGCACAGGAAAGCTGAACCAGGAGAATGAGCACATTTACAACCTGTGGTGTTCTGGCCGGGTGTGCTGTGAGGGGATGCTTATCCAGCTGAGGGTAAGTGGGGAACTTAAAATGAGATCTAAAAATCGTCTTTGGGGAATTACCTGGTGGTCTGGTGGTTAGGGCTCTGCGCTTCCACTGCAGGGGGCCTGGGTTCAATTCCTGGTCAGGGAGCTAAGATCGTGCACGCTATGCAAGCAAATAACTAAGTATTGTCTTTTTACTGACTGGCTAATCTAGCGTGTATTCTATAAAGCATGTGAGTTCCCTTCTAAGGTCTTTTCCTTATAGCAAGTAGAAGTTGCAGTTGTTCTCTTGGGTTTCTTTTTCTTGTTTTCTAGTTCCTCAAGAGGCAGGACTTACTGAATGTCCTGGCCCGGATGATGAGGCCAGTGAGTGATCAAGTGGTAGGTATTCGTCCCCTGGTTTTCTCTGTACAGATTGGCTTCTTCATGTCTTAGAGCTTGTTCCATTTCTTGCCTGGATTATACTTGGACTTTGTGACAACGCATGTCCTTTGTCCTCTCAAAAATGGAACATTTTCTGTTTAGACAGATCATGTTCCACTCAATGTGCAGCTAGCTGCAACTGGGGGTGTGGGGGTGACCCAGGGGCTACAAATAATATCTGGTTAATAAGGGCTGTATCAGTAATATACAATATTTTGTATATTTTATTGGCTGAAACTCAATTGTTATTTAAAAGCTCTCTTTTTGTGTTGCAAAACTGTTTGTTTATATTATTTTTCTAATATGGCCACAGATGATTTAATCCACACATTTTTAGAGCCTCATCAATTAAACCTCAAAGGAGGAAGTTTTGCTGCATCGTCAGCATCTTTTCGTAGAAATTATTCTTTATTGCATTGTGGTAATCAGTTTTAGTTCTTTCCTGAGGCAGATTTAATCTTTGCTTTTCCTCTGAGCCAGGCAGCCTTTTACCATTTTTTGTTGGTTTTGTTTTTTTATTTTTCTCTCTGCAATGATAAACAACCTCAGCAAACAAGAAGTTCTTTGTATTTTGAAGCCCTTTTATCAGGACAGTTCTGCTTAAGATGTTACTTTGTGTAGTTTCCTCTCAGTGATCAAAGGGTAGGAAACCTTTTCTTTAGCAGCTGGCATCTTGTCAGATCTTTGCCATATCTCCTTCTGTTAACATTTCCTTCAACCTTATATATATATTAGTATATTTTCAGCTAAACTTTTAAAGAGTTAATAAAAGAAATAGGACCATGTTTTATCATACCAGACTCTCAGGCTTATAACTTTATCTCTCTGGTCCAAGGTAGAGCATTAAAAACTGTGTAACTTGCTTCTGGGGAGTTGCTGGCTTCCAGTGCTACAACCGGTTCTCTGACTCTCTGGATGCCAGCGGGGGTGGCCAGCAATTCAGTTCAGTTCTGATCCTGTCTACCTGGAGTTAGTGCCAGACCTACAAGTTAAAGGTCTCAGACCCGCAAGATTGCCCACACTTCACAGGTCTCAGGCCACCAGGCATCTGATTGCCCAGCTATAAATCTATAGAGTTCCCACAGCTTTCCCCTCAGAGTCAATAATTTGCTAGAATAGCTCACAGAACTCAGGAAAACACTTAACACTTACCAGTTTATTGTAAAGGATGAAGTTCTGGAACAGCCAAATGGAAGAGAGGCGTGGGGCAAGGTATGGGGGTAGGGTGATGCGCAGAGCTGCCATGCATCTGGAGCTTAGGCCCCTCTTCCCAGGGCCATTCAGGCTTTGGCAGAATTCAGCTCCCTGTGGTTGTAGGTTCCCATTTTCCTGCTAGTTGTTGCTGGGAACCATTCTTAGCTCCTTGAGGCCTTTCTCAGGCACTTGCCATGTGGTCCATCCAACTCCCACCCCTCCCTCCCCTCCACCTCTCCCTGTCCCACTCCATTGCCCTTTCACACTTTGACTCTTTCTTTAAGTAGGGCCCAGTCCCTTCTGAGGACTCCCTTGATTATGTCAGTCCACTTGGGGTGGGGGGCAGTGTCCCTTTGATTAACTCAGTCAGCTGATTAGGGACCATCTTCCAAGTAACACAATATCATGGGAGCAATAATAGCACATTCCCAAGTCCTGCTCATATTCAAGGGGAGGATGTGGTGGTCGGCAGCAGTCCTGGAGGCTCTCTTAGAAATCTGCCTATCATAGAACCTAATAAGTGAGGGTTTGTTGTTGTTGTTGTTGTTGTTTTTTAAGCAAATAAAAGTAACTATGAATGATGAAGACATGGATACCTATGTGTTTGCTGTTGGTACTCGGAAAGCCTTGGTGCGACTACAGAAAGAGATGCAAGATCTGGTATGTCGGGTTCTTCTAACTCAAAGAATATGTAGAAACTACGTCTCTTTATTACATAAAAGTTCAACTTCAGGGCATAAGATAATTGTATGACTTGACCAGTTGTATCACTTTGAAACAGGTCAGTACCTATTCTCTTGAGAAAAGAAGTTCCTGTGCATAATAAAATATCGTGTCTTACTTTCAACCGCTTTTTCCTCTAGAGTGAGTTTTGTAGTGACAAACCCAAGTCAGGAGCGAAGTATGGACTGCCTGACTCCTTGGCCATCCTGTCAGAGATGGGCGAAGTCACAGACGGAATGATGGACACAAAGGTAAAGACAACAGAAACATACATTTTCAGACCTTGGCCATGTACAGGGCAGTCTCCCTGAAAGTTACACTGTACAAATTCACCATTTTATCTTCCTTTCCCACACAACCATTAAAATACCTTCCTTAAACACTAGACTCACTTGTCAAAAGGCAATTTTATTAGCCAAGAAGTTCTCTCTAAACCAAGAATCAGTTGTCCCTAGGGTTGCTAATGGCATTCAGGTTTTTGGAAAAGAACTACAACTTTAATCCTTATCACCATGTCATTTAGTAATTTTTTTTTTAAGTTTCAGTTAGAATAGAAAATGGGTATAGGGATTTCCCTGGTGGTCCAGTGGCTAAGACTTTGTGCTCCCAATCCCCAGGGGTCCTGACTTCAATCCCTGGTCAGGGAACTAGATTCCACACACCAGAACTAAAGATCCTGCATGCAGCAATTAAGACTTGACACAGCCAAATAAATAAAGAAATAAACTATTTTTTTTCTATTGGTCGTATATGGTAGCAGCACATCTTACTATCATAAAAATAAAAGATAGCTGAAAGACAGTTCTAAGTGTAAGTTCTGGGTAGTATGTTTGTGAAAAATCCCTGAAAATAGTTTAGATTTTATGTTCATGCTTTCATTTGTATTTTTCTTTGGTTTTTTTTGGGGGGGTGGGATATGGTTGCTTTTTTCATTTGTATTTTGAACGTTATTTTGGATGAATTTTCAGTTGTTCAGTAGGAAGACTTTTGATCATTGGTGTGACTGAAAAAGGTACTAGTTTCACTGTAAAGCTTTAGGCTTCATGACATTGTGCAAAAGTAAGGAGGCTTAAAGAATGAATATCTTTATGAAAAAAGGGAGTTGCATCAAGTCTACTTAAAAAAAATAATTTTCTTTATTTCAGATGCTTCACTTTCTTACACACTATGCTGACAAGATTGAATCCATTCATTTTTCAGACCAGTTCTCTGGTCCAAAAATTATGCAAGAGTACGTATGAGATAAAAATATTGATCAGTTTTCTTCACTAGCTTTCTGTGTTGAAATACCTGCAAGGTGCTTCTGCAATTACCCTTCCCAAATGAGTTTTCCTTTGCTTTGACTGCATGCGTCGTGAAGGTAATTGAAAACCTATGGGAAACAATCAAATAAGCCCCCTCTGTTTGCATGTGTCACCCACTCAGGGAGGTAAAGGAGAGTCTTACAGACTGGCTGGTACTAAGAAAATACAACTAGTAATCTCTTTTATAGTCTAGGGTGGTTTTTTTTTATAAATTTATGATGTGAATCTGTGATGTCTGACTTGTGTTTGATTGATTGCAAATGTAAGCATTTTATAATTCATGGCCTTTCCTGGCTTCCTTCTTTAATGATTGGGTGAATATATTCTTTCTAGTATATTATCAGACACCTTTAATGCTTGTAAAGTTTCTGGCTTTATAAAAACATTGTTCAGACATACATATTCAGGACTTAAATTTGATGTTTGTTTTCACATCTGGTCTCAGGAGATCACATTTAAGTTTACCTTGGTGTAGAATTGTTTCTGACCTAAATTTTTGGCTAAGGACTGTGGAGTTCGGTACAGTTTAAAAGCCGGTTTGGATTTTAGTGTTGTATCAAAATCACCAAGATCATCAAAATTGCTTATGCTTCTAGATAGTATTACATCATCCTTACCTTGCTCAACTCAGTAATAATACTGTGGGCAAAGTAATACATTGCAGATTCATGGAGCATCTTACATGGGGTGGGGGTATGGAAGGTTGAAAGTCAAAGATTACAAGAAGAATCTTTGGTGAGTCAGAAATGAATTATTATATGCTACAGTAGATTATTTCTAAATTTATTCTGATCCTGACTCAAAAAAATAGCCTTCATTATAGGAAGATAAAACTTAAAATCCATCAAAATAAAAAGGTTTTAAAATATGGGCCTCATACTTAAATATAGGCTCATTTCTAGCTCCCCAGGTGAGATGAAATATATCCTGCCTGGGGGAACATCACTGGAGGTGTTCAAGGATAGGATGAAGATCACTTGGGAATGCATCCATCAGATGGATGAGAGGACCAGATGACCTGTAAAGCTCCTTCAGTCTCTGAGATTGTATTTGACTTGGGAATGCCAAGACAAATACCGTGCTGAATATTAGCAGGTATCTGTTCATCTAAGTGAACTGTGTGACTTCTGTGCATGGAAAGTGTCTCTCTTATGTTCTTTCTAAATAGCCTTTTCTTTTATGACAGGGAGGGTCAGCCTTTAAAGCTGCCTGATACTAAGAGGACACTGTTGTTTACATTTAATGGTAAGTGTTCTGCTTCCTGAGTTCTTTGTTTTCTGTGAGATGATCTTACGGAGAATATGGCTTTTTCTAAAAGATAGCAGTAAAAAACTACAATAAAACTAACCCCATACCAGCATCTTGGTTATTAGGTTTCTTCAATAAGAGATCCTTGTATATATTTTAATTTCTATTTGCTGCTGCATTTTAGCTGTCTAAGAAACTTGGAGAAAAGAGCCTATTAATATAAAAAGAAAGAGTTAATACCAGAAGTCTGAATGCTGCCGTTAACTCAAAAGGACAATGGTTTTGTTTTCCAGTGCCTGGCTCAGGTAACACTTACCCAAAGGATATGGAGGCTTTACTACCCCTGATGAACATGGTGATTTATTCTATTGATAAAGCCAAAAGTTCCGACTCAACAGAGAAGTAAGACTTTATTTTTATTATAAGTTGGAGCCTCTTCTTGTTGTTCCCCTCCCCTGTTGGGGGCAGCAGGGAGGAAGGGGTCATCTTTTGCTTATTTCAGTGATTTTATCTTTGCTAGCTGGCTTGAAACTGCTCGGTGGGAGTGGTTTTATGAAAGAATACTGAATGGGATTTTGTGTCTGCTGGACTGAAATGGATTTCTGATGAATTCCTTTGTTTCCTGGGGAAAGGGCAAACAAAAAGCAGACAAGAACCGAGCTCGAGTGGAGGAGAACTTCTTGAAGCTGACACATGTGCAGAGGCAGGAAGCAGCCCAGTCCCGGCGGGAGGAGAAGAAAAGAGCCGAGAAGGAGCGAATCATGAATGAGGAGGATCCCGAGAAGCAGCGCAGGCTGGAGGTAAGACAGACTTTTCTTATCGCTGGGGTAAAACCTTTATAAGGGGATGCCTGTTGGCGCCCGTCTTAGCTGTGAAATGTAATTCTGTGTAGGAATGTGCACAGGCTAAAAGCTTAGCATTTTCTCAACATTTGGGACAGTTAGCACTATTAAAAAAAAAGGAATAATCTTCCCTTTTCAAACCGTGTTAGATTGAGTCTCGATCCTGGTGAATGATACGAATTATTCTGTTCCCAGCACAACCCCTTTCTGAAAGTTCCACTATCATCTTTCAGGCCAAACATGTACTAAGGTAGAAAGAAATTAGGACTTTTAATAAAAGCCAACACATGCACCTACGGTCCAAATAAACTTGTTTTATAAAATTTCTATTTTGATTATAGATTAGAGAATGCTAATATTTTTTCTTTGTATTTTGTTTTTTATTTTGTACACAGTTAGAATCTCAAACTTAAGAGTTGCTTTTGTTTTAGGAGTTTTTAAAAATTTATGTTTAAGAGGATAACTGTTTTACAATCTCATGTTGGCTTCTTCCATACAACACCACGAATCAGCCAGAAGTATCCGTTATGTCCCCTCCCTTTTGAGCCTCCGTCACCCCATCGCACCCCTCCAGGATGTCACAGTGCCACCCTCAGCGCCCTGTGTTATACAGCGACTCCCCACTAGCTGCCTGGTTTACATGCCATAATGCGTGTTTCAGGGCTACTCTCTCAGTTTGCCCCACCCTCTCCGTACCCTGCTGTGTCCACAGCCTGTTCTCTGTGTGTGTGTCTCTATTCCAGCCCTGAAAATAGGTTTGTCAGTACTATATTTCTAGATTCCATATATGTGTGTTAATATATGAAATTCTTTTTTTTTCTGACTTCTGTCTGTATAACAGGCTCTGGGTTCATCTACCTCACTAGAACTGACTCAAATGCTTTCCTTTTTATGGCTGAGTAATATTCCATTTTATATATGTACCATAATTTCTTTATCCATTCATCTGTTAATGGACATCTAGGTTGCTTCCATGTACTAGCTATTGTATATACTGCTGCAATGAATATTGGGATACATTTTTTTTTTTCAGTTATGGTTTTCTCAGGGTATATGCCCAGTAGTGGGATTGCTGGGTCATATGGTGGTTTTATTATTCCTAGATTTTTAAGGAATCTGCATACTGTTCTCCATAGTGACTGTATCATTCTACATTCCCACCAACAGTACGTGAGGGTTCCCTTTTCTCCACACCCTCTCCAGCATTTATTGTTTGTAGATTTTTTCATGATGGCCATTTTGACCAGTGTGAGGTGGTACTTCATTGTAGTTTTGATTTGCATTTCTCTAATAATGAGTGATGTTGAGTATCTTTTCATGTGTTTGTTGGCCATTTTATGTCGTCTTTGGAGAAACGTCTGTTTTTAGGTTGTGGAATGTTGTGTTTCAAACATTAGCATGTTCTCATATTTTGTGAATTAAGATGCCATAGTCCAGCTGTAAAATTTTAAACCTTGTAAATGCTAGTCAAAAAAGAGAAAAACAGAGTACTGAGAAATGAAAATTTTAATGAGAATAACCTCAAGGATTGAAGAAAATACTTGGAAGTGGAGGAGGCAAGCTGCCAAGAAACAGTGAGCCCTCGTGTGGTATTTTAGTTGCCAAGAAGAGTCATGCCATTGAGCAAAGTAACCAGAATACCACAGGCCTCCTCTCAGCCTACCTATTCTTATCATTTTTTGTTTGATTTGGTTTGGTTTAGTTGATGGATATTTTTCCCCTGAAAATAGAGCTCTGTGTTTGTGCAATCTTCTTTATAAATATAATTGGCTTTTTAATAGATACACAGGAAGAATCTACATGGACTCATTAATAGATAATGCTTTTCATTTTTCTGTGAAAAAAAAAAGTTCTCCAGATATTTCTAGGGTTTGAAACTATTAATAGGCTTAAGAAAAAGGGAGGCCCAGAACTTAAGTCAGATTGTAAGTTGCTTGTAGGTATAAACCATGTATTTTTTTTTAGAACCACCACTTTGTAATATCTAGGCCTAGTTATCTTATGAGAAGATCCAATGAATTAAATGGGAAAGGAGCTTACCCCCTCCCCCAAAAAAAAATTCTGTAATGAATTTCTGGCATGAATGGCTCATGTATACATATGATCTTGACTTTTTGCCACTGCTGGTGGAGCTTTGCTTGTTTTGTTTTGTTCCATATTTAATTTGAAAAATGTAGAGAAACATATACACAGAGGGGTTAAGAGCCTACCTGCCAGTGCAGGAGACTCAAGAGATAGTGGTTCAATCCCTGGGTCAGGACGATCCCCTAGAGAAGGGCATGGCAACACACCTAGGAAATCTCATGGACAGAGGAGCCTGGCAGGCTACATAGGGTCACAAAGAGTTGGACTGAGAGTGACTGAGAACACGCTCAAGCATACTCCTAATTCCTAAATAAAAATATGATAAAAATTCTCAGTCAGACATCATGGATTGAAAGGTGTTGGGCTCGGATGTAAAGGCTATGCTAATAAGAGATTTATAATTAATAACCTGATGAAACAAGGTCTTAAGGTTTTCTGAACTGAAATACAAATCCTTTGCAGATACATATGTTATGATGAAAGTTGGGCTACTGTTTCTTGTATTGGGGAAAAATCAAAATAAAGTCTGCATAGGTGTACTGTCTAATTTTGCTCTAAAGATTTTACTTACCTTTACTTCAAGTTAATTTTCATTAACCAACATACATATTAGCAATTCTTATAACTATCTTCTGAAATGTTATTTGTGGTGTTAGCCTAAACAGTATTGGCAGTATTCATTTCTGATTTTTTTTTTTTAAACAAGTACTTATTCCCTCTGTCTCCTTAGGAAGCTGCTTTGAGGCGTGAGCAAAAGAAATTGGAGAAGAAGCAAATGAAGATGAAACAAATCAAAGTGAAAGCCATGTAATAGCCATCCCAGAGAGCTAAGTCCTAGTGCCATCTTTAAGTTCAAAATTCACAGGAAACAAAAGCTACCAGTTCATTTCTCATCTTAAAGTTTCCCAGTGACTGAGAGTTTCCTTATTTCATCACCTGTTCTGTTTTGGCTTGGAGTTTTACAGAGGTTATAGATACATTGGAAGGAGTCTGTTTCAGTCATTTTCTTCCAGATAATCAAATTATTTTGATTATTTTATAAAAGGAATGATATATGAAATCTGTGTAGTTTTAAAACATTTTAAAAATTACAACATGAATCACCAGTACTTTTAGTGCTTGATATTTGAAGAAATATCGTGAAATTTATAGATATATCATTAGATTGTTGCTTTTTTGTTTAAGCTAGGCAGTTGAAATGGCAATAGATTGACTATAAACGACAATTCCACAAATAACAATTGGAATTATACAATAAACATTTCTTGGTGTTCTCTTCTGTGTCTACATTAAACTTGTGAAAAAAAATCAAATTTAGAACACTGTATGTAGTATTGAAATTTCAGGGACTCAACAGTCTAGTTCAGTATATGTTTATAGGTGGGAGGTGCTTATGACAGTATCTATCTGTAGGCTTTAGGATACTTACGTGTACATGGAAACTTCTAGGACAGGAAGAATAGGAGCACTTTCTCCTTACCTGAAACAATGAGCTCATGACAATGTGAATGCTGTATTTTAAGTGGCTGTATGTTTCCTTGAGTAACAAATGCATGAAAAATTACCTGCTTCACCTCGGTGAGATCAGTGTTCTGCGTGAAGTCAGCAAACGTTCTCCTTGGTTGCTGCAGCCTGTCGGATGTTCATGGAGAAGCTCTGTACTCCGTTATGGCTGTGTCCCTCTGCTTCTCCTTCTGCTTTTATCTCTTCCACAGTTGAGGCTGGGTATATTTCTTCAAAGAAGTAGCCATGAATATGCATAAATATACTTTTTAACATGAGCTTTCCTAAACTACAGAGAGTTCTTTCTGCCTCTTGAGGAAGGAACTCTTAGGGGAGAGGCCCATCTGTTCTGCACGAGCATTTAGCTTGTTCAGATCTCTGCATTTTATAAATGCTTCCTACTGAGAAAGCATTTTTAAAGTCACTGCTTGTACCAGGTAATTTTTGCTGGGGCTGGGAAAGGGTTGGGTTTTTTGTGGGAGAGGGGTGGGTGGGTATTTTTGTTGATGCTTTATGTGCCAGTGTGTTCCGAGGCAATAACAAGTTGCTGTGAAAACAGTATGTGCTGCTGCCTTTGTAACTGCATGGAAACTCTCCACATGGGTTTTTCTGTAGGTCAATGCAGAAATGTGTAAGCTGGGAGATGCAAATGTAATATTTTTTTAACAGTTCTTGAAATTAAGTTATTAAAGATAACAAAAATAAGAAAGTTGAATTACTTAATGCTATATAATTCTCAAATTAGCCTTGTTTTACAAACCTTTAACCTGCATTTTAGAAATCAAAGTTGATATGCTTAGCTATCTTTTGATTAATAAAAGCTTTCTTAAAGTCCACACATTTGGACCATGGCAGCTAATTTTGTAATTTAAGCATTAATATGAACTACCTATGGACATATATTAAACTAATTGACAAAAGTCTCAGAGTGCCGCCTTTACTTTTCTGGGGTTTCCCTACAAGAGTATAAGCCCATAGGAATGTCCTTCTTGTTCAGTGAAAGTCAGCACTGAAATGCTTTTCCCTCAAAAGATTTGGCACTGACAATAATCCTTTTGTTGTTTAGTTGCTAAATTGTGTCCAGCTCTTTGTGATTCCCTGGACTGCAGCATACCAGGCTTCTCTGTAATTATTAGCAGGTTTTGGTTTTGGAGTTTGTTTTTGTTCCTTGGCCTTGCTACATGGTTTGCAGGATCTTAGTTCCCCAACTGAGAATCAGACCCATGCCCTTGGCAGCAAAAGTGTGGAGTCCTAACCACTGGAGCCCCCTCCTAATTCCTACCAGTTGTTTATAGAATGTTTTCTATTTTTAGAGCCCTATTAATAGGCTTCTCCCCCAAAGTCCCCCACTAAAGTTAAGACACCATTGTCTCTCCTGTGACTGAGAGGACAAAGAAAGGAGAATGTTGTTGACGGTCACGTTAGAAAACCACTAAGCCTTCCAGTCTTGTCTGCATTGCCTGGGCATTTAGCAGTACCACAAGTGTGGACCAGAAGATAAAGACTTGGTTTTTAGTGCCAGCAAAACCAGTTACTAATCCTTTGACTTTGGGTAAGTCTCTAAACCTCTCTGAGTCTCATTCTTCCTTCTACAAAGTAAGGATAGTAATTATTTTCTCTGCCTGCCTTACATGTAGACCAACACCAAGAGGTAATAAATACGTGCAAAATTCTCCTGCAAATGATAGCACTATAAAAGTGTATCATCTAGGTTTATTCTCCAAGTGGTATATTTTTGCTTTATTCTGTTTCGCTTTTCTTTCTCTCAGTGGAAACCAAGCATATCCCTTCAGAGTTCTCTAAGTTATAGATATGTGTGTCTACACAAAACGTGACAGAGTTTATTGGGGTGGGGGGTAGTTTACAATTCTGTTTCCTTAATGATAGAACCTTTCCTTGTCAGGCACCAATGTGAAACTTTTCTTTAAATCGGACAATTGGCATTCTCATTCCACCCATCCAATAGGAAGTGGAAATGAGAAAATTACTTAGAGCAGTGTTGTACAGGGACCTATTGGTTTTGGTGCAAGGGACGAAATACTGTACTTTATCATTCCAGCTTCTTTTTCTTTAAGTTCTGGCCTCTACTCATTTTAAATGATTTGAAAAGAGATAAGAGAGAGGAGACAGTTAGACTCGGTAAGAGTGGCTTCTATTACAGACTGCTAAAACGATAGTGAAAAATACTGCTTTTCTTAGTTTCTGAAATTTGGTGATGGGCCAAAGATTTATTTATTTGGATAAGTGTGATGGTTTTATCTTTGTGCAAGTTGAATGTCATCATTTCAGCTGTGACCTGAGAAATGATACAAATTTCAGAAATAAGTTTTATGTTTTTTTAAATGGTAATCCACTCCAGTACTATTGCCTGGAAAATCCCATGACAGAGGAGCCTGGTAGGCTACAGTCCATGGAGTCGCAGAGTCAGACACGAGTGAGTGACTTCACTTAAAAGGAAGAACTTCATGTCTATTGCTGTATTGCTTTTAATGTATATTACTAGGTTTTATTTTCATCTTTTAAAATTAATTGTCCTCTTTAATTCCACCTATTTGCTTTTCCAAATAGTGTACCTTTTGTTTAAAAGACAACCAGGCCTTTTAAAGTATTTAGTTCCATATAAGTATTTAGGATATTTGTTGTATCAACTTTGCTTACCTATCACATTTTCAATTTAAATGCTTAAATAGCTTTATTTTGCCTTTTTCTTGCATGTACTTATATTACTTACAAGGTTGAAGCAAAGCTAGAATTGAAGCCAGTTTTCTGCTTCAGGAAAGAGCTCTGGGTTTGTGGGTTGTGACCCAGGTGCTGTCATAGTGCTGTAACAAGTCTCTTTCCTCATCTGTAAGTGGGCATCATCTACTTTCACGTTTCTGAAATGCCTGTTCAGAGGATCATATTAGATTATAGGTATAAAGTGCTCAGGACTTCCCAGGTGCCACTAGTGGTAACGAACCCGCCTGCCAATGCAGGAGACACAAGAGATGCAGGTTTGATTCCTTGGTCTGGAGGAAGGCATGGCAACCAATTCCAGTATTCTTGCCTGGAGAATCCCAGGGACAGAGGAGAAAGTGAAAAAGATAGGACTTCCCTGGAGATTCATTGGTTAAGACTCCACACTTTCAATGCAGCAGACACAGGTTCAGTCCAGCAGACACAGGTTCAATCCCTGGTCCAGGAAGATTCCACATGCCCCTGTGGGCAACTAAGCCCCTGTTCCACAACTACTGAACCCACGCTCTAGAGCCACAGCTACTGAAGCCTGCATGTTCTAGGGCCCTTGAGCCACAACTAACAAGCCCCTGCACCATAGCTACTGAAACCTCCGTGCCCTAGAGCTTATGCTCCATGAGAGATATATTCTATGGGCTTCCCAGGTGGCGCTAGTGGTAAAGAATCTGTATTCTTATGGTGGCATACTACAGAACAATGGAAAAGAACCTCAGACTATAGATGAGCCTCATAGATATAATGCTCAGTGAAAGAACAAAAAGAATATATAGTATATGCTTCTATTTATATAAAGTTCAACAACAGGAAAGACTCTATGGGCTACAAGTCAGAACTGTGGTTTCCTTTGGACTAGGGGGTGGGCAGTGAGTGGAAGAGGGCAGAAGTGAAATTTCTGGTGGCTGGAAATGTTCTATATCTCAATCTGGATGGTGGTTACAGAGCGTATGTGATTTATAAGTACCCACTGAGGTGTACATTGAGGAACTGGGTGCTTTAAATACATCATTACTCAAATAAATGCTTAAAAGGGAAAGTGGGACAATTCAACAGGCAGACAGTAGTCTTACCAGGGACTTCCCTGGTGGTCCAGCGGTAAAGAATCTGCCTAATGAAGGGGATGTGCGTTTGAGCCCTGGTTGGGGAACTAAGCTCCCACATGCCGCTGGGCAACCACGCTTGTGTGCTACAGCTAGAGAAGCCCCTGAGCCACAGTGAAGACCCAGCACAGCCAATAAATAAATAAAAATGTGAATAAAAAGTCTTTCCTACAAATGGTGCTCATATAAATGTATAAGCACATGTAAAAAAATGAAGTCAGGCACCATTCTTTTACCAAATACAAAAATTAACTCTAAGTGGATCATAGATTTAAAAGTAAGAGATGAAACTATAACATTTAGAACACATGGGAGTAACTTCCCATGACCTTGGATTAGAAAAGGAGTACTTAGAGATGAAACCAAAAGTACAAGCAACAAAAGAGAGACTATCAAAATTCAAAACTTTTATGCTTCAAATGATACTATCAAGAAAGTGAAAAGATAATGCACAGAATGGGAAAAAGTCTGCAAATCATTTATCTAAGAAAAGTCTAGTGTCCAGAATACACAAAAAACTGTAATTTATTACATAACCCTGTTTCAGTTCAGTTCAGTCGCTCAGTCGTGTCTGTCTGACTCTTCGCGACCCCATGAATTGCAGCACGCCAGGCCTCCCAGTCCATCACCATCTCCCGGAGTTCACTCAGACCCACGTTCATGGAGTCAGTGATGCCATCCAGCCATCTCATCCTCTGTCATCCCCTTCTCCTCCTGCCCACAATCCTTCCCAGCATCAGTCTTTTCCAGTGAGTCAACTCTTCGCATGAGGTGGCCAAAGTACTGGAGTTTCAGCTTCAACATCAGTCCTTCCAATGAACACCCAGGACTGGTCTCCTTTAGGATGGACTGGTTGGATCTCCTTGCAGTCCAAGGGAAGCTCAAGAGTCTTCTCCAACACCACAGTTCAAAAGCATCAATTCTTCGGCGCTCAGCTTTCTTCACAGTCCAACTCTCACATCTATACATGACCACTGGAAAAACCATAGCCTTGACTAGATGGATCTTTGTTGGCAAAGTAATGTCTCTGCTTTTTAATATGCTATCTAGGTTGGTCATAACTTTCCTTCCAAGGAGTAAGCGTCTTTTAATTTCATGGCTGCAATCACCATCTGCAGTGATTTTGGAGCCCCCAAATAAAGTCTGACACTATTTCCACTTTTTCCCCATCTATTTGCCGTGAAGTGATGGAACTGGATGCCATGATCTTAATTTCCTGATGTTGAGCTTTAAGCCAACTTTTTCACTCCTTTTCACTTTCATCAAGAGGCTTTTTATTAGTTCCTCTTCACTTTCTGCCATAAGGGTGGTGTCATCTGCATATCTGAGGTTATTGATATTTCTCCTGGCAATCTTGATTCCAGCTTGTGCTTCTTCCAGCCCAGTGTTCTTCATGATGTACTCTGTGTATAAGTTAGATAAGCAGGGTGACAGTATACAGCCTTGATGTACTCCTTTTCCTATTTGGAACCAGTCTGTTGTTCCATGTCCAGTTCTAACTGTTGCTTCCTGACCTGCATATAGATTTCTCAAGAGGCAGGTCAGGTGGTCTGGTATGCCCATCTCTTTCAGAATTTGCCACATTTTATTGTGATCCACACAGTCAAAGGCTATGGCATAGTCAATAAAGCAGAAGTAGATGTTTTTCTGGAACTCTCTTGCTTTTTTTTTTTTACCCCCTCCCCTTGCTTTTTGATGATCCAGAGGATGTTGGCAATTTGATCTCTGGTTCCTTTGCCTTTTCTAAAACAAGCTTGAACATCTGGAAATTCATGGTTCGCGTATTGCCGAAGCCTGGCTTAGAGAATTTTAGCATTACTTTACTAGTGTGTGAGATGAGTGCAACTGTGCAATTGTTTGAACGTTCTTTGGTATGGCCTTTCTGTGGGATTGGAATGAAAACTGACCTCTTCCAGTCCTGTGGCCACTGCTGAGTTTTCTAAATTTGCTGGCATATTGAGTGCAGCACTTTCACAGCATCCTCCTTTAGGATGTGAAATAGCTCAACTGGAATTCCATCACCTCCACTAGCTTTGTTTGTAGTGATGCTTCCTAAGGCACACTTGAATTCACATTCCAGGGTGTCTGGCTCTAGGTGAGTAATCATACCACTGTGATTATCTGGGTCTTGAAGATCTTTTTGTATGGTTCTTCTGTGTATTCTTGCCACCTCTTCTTAATATCTTTTGCTTCTGTTAGGTCCATACCATTTCTGTCCTTTTAGCCCATCTTTGCATGAAATGTTCCCTTGGTATCGATAATTTTCTTGAAGAGATCTCTAGTTTTTCCCATTCTGTTGTTTTCCTCTGTTGCTTTGCACTGATTACCCACACTATAACATCCTAGTCATCCTAATACCACCCTTCCAGTAGAATTTTTCTCTGTTTTAAGAACTTCCGTGGTGGCTCAGATGGTACAGTGTCTGCCTACATTGAGGGAGACCTGCGTTCAATCCCTGGATTGGGAAGATCTGGAGAAGGAAACGGCAACCCACTCCAGTATTTTTCCTGGAAAATCCCATGGACGGAGGAGCCTGGTAGGCTACAGTCCATGGGGTTGCAAAGAGTCAGATATGACTGAGTGACTTCACTTCACTCACTTCTTAAGGCTATAAAGATTTGCACCTAACCCTTTGCTGAGGTCCAGCCCCGGAGGATCCAGGGTGATTCGAAGGTGGGGACGGAGTAGGAGTCCTAGAGAAACCTAATTAATTACAGATAGAGAGGGACTAGGAATTTAGCAGAGAAAAAGAGGCCAAATAACTTGGTTAACACAGGGTACCAATCACCACCTACGTAGGCCACAGGCGTCTTCCCGTTCTCCCGAAATGAGAGTGTGGCAGATCCATGCCAGGTTGGAGAAGGCCTGGTGATGTTTCCTCTCATATATGTCACTCGGGCAGCTGCTGCCTCTTCAGCCCAGGCCCCAAGATAAACACGCTTGGAAAAGAGCTACCTCATCTAGTTTGCAGACCAGCAGTGAGGAGCAGAGGGGACCCAGCCAGCAGAGCATTAAACCACAGCTGCACCAGCCAAACTGCAGACTCATGAGAATTGCTATCTTAACCCACTGAGGTTGGGATGGGTTTATTACATAGCATTATTGTGGCAATAACTAACAAATACATGTGCATGTTCTTTTATTAGATTATAAGTTAAGCCACTGCAGTGAGACCCTACACAATAGTGAGTTAAATAAGAAAGACATTTATTGGTCTTTTGCGTAAGAATCTCGGTAAGCAGCCAGGGTTAGTTTGGCGGCTCATGTGTTGGGGAGCCAGGCTCCACCATTCTCGCTGTAGCTCTCTTCCACCTACAGCCTTCGTATTGTTCACAGATCGGTCACAATTTGCCTGCAAGTTCAAACACGCCACAGTGTGGCACCAAACCCTCTTTCCTACATCACCCTCCAACACCTGAAGCCTCACCCTGAATCGTGTTTCCACTTCTGCTCCAAGCCTGGAGGCCTGTCTTTTTCTTGGGTGGGCGTGCTCCCACCATGTCTGCAAGCTGCTGCTCCACTGCCCTCCCCCCAGGGGGTCTCAACAGCATCTCACTCTCACCAGAGGCCAGGCCTGGTGCTCCCCAGGAGTGAGAGGCCCTGACCTCCCTGGGGAGTGGGAGGGGTGGGCAGAAGATGTCCATTCTGCCTCCCAGTCATCCTGCAGCCGACCTCTCCCACCCTCAAATTCCTGCTAACCTCCGGCCCTGAAGAAGCCAGAGAACCTCTGCATCCCACACCTCCCTGGCTCCCTTGCTTCCATATCTCAGCACCTCAGTGAACACAAGAAGCAGGGGTCCCCCCTGCTTCAGAGGCTGACAGAGGCTGGAGGGGTGGGCCTGTGGGTCTGGACAGTGACAGACTCTCTCCTGGACTAAGTTCTAGCCAGGCTCCTCTGAACCTCCCTCTAGATTCAACCTTGGCCCATAAAGACTTGAACAACACCAACATGGTTTCTACCAATTCAAGGCCGCAGCTCTAGGATGACTCTAGCCCCCTTAAAGTGCCTGCCTGGAAAAACTCTAGGCTGCCTAAAGAACTTGCTGTTTGTTCCAGCCAACATCTGAAGCTAGGGAAGTGTCAGTTAGCCAGCACATGTGGGTTTCACATACAAGAGCAGACTTTCATCCTTAAAACATAAGCTCCTTTTATTAAAAAATAATAATAATAAGCTCTTGTCCTTTCAGTTCTTATTCATCTGCACCTACTGCACAAGTTCTTCAGTTGCATCAAAACCTCTGGTCTGGTGCCCCATTTTCTTCCGGTTCCTACTTGGTCTACACATCCCCATGTTGATCTCTTGGCCTGATTGCTTTTAGGCCACCATCAAAATACTCTTTATAGAACTCAAGCTTGGTCGTGTCTCTTTTCTCTGCTTAAAACATTATAGTCTGTGCTGTTTGGTCAGGTCCACATGCCTTTGCCAGGCCCTTCAGGACTAGTTGCCTGTTTACCTGCACAGCCTCATCTGCTGCCCTTTCCCCGCTGAGCTCCTCGCTTGGGAACACCAGACTGCACATGCTTCAAGCCCACCCGAGATCTCACGCTTCTGACCTCTGTACTGTCTTCCATCGAGAATGCCCTTCCTTCATCTTGTCCTAAGAAGCTTCTATGTGGCTTTCTTCCTCTTCCTCTCCTCCAAGCCACCCTTTACATCTACTTTCCAGTCAACCAGAAACTGAACCACTTCTCGGTCCATCATCATTGTTTTGCCAACACACTGTCTTCTGTATCTTCCGGTGTCTGAGCCTCCTGTTAGGCTTAGGGCTCCTCACGGCAGTGACTTTGTCCCAATCAACTCTCTCCTCAGCACCAGGAGCAGTGTCTGGCTTATAGTCCAGGCCCAGCTCAAGTTCTCCCTTTTCATGGACTCTCCCTAGCTTCCTAATCCTCCCTCCTCTGAGTCTTACAATTTTTCTGTATCATTTTTGCCCTAATCATACATTGTCTCATTTCATTATCTTTAAAATAATGGCTAATTTCTCTGAAAGATTTCATCAGAATCAGTGAGATTTTTCATTCATTCGGTAGCTATTGGCCTTGTGTCTCCCTCTCTCCTTCTGTCACTCAGCTCTCAGTAGGGATCTGGGCTCTGTGCTGGCTTGTGATGGTGGCAGAGGCAGCCCTGGGCAGACAAGCTTTGGGCCACCTGACCCTGGGCATTCTTCCCACTTTCAAGCTCTCTCCAGGGATGTGTCCCTGATCCAAGGAGAGACATCTCACTCATAGGCTGGCCAGGTGATGTCTCTGGGCTCTGGCAAAAACACTGCCCAGTCTAGGTCACAGGACGAGATGGTTGGATGGCATCATCGACTCAATGGACATGAGTTTGAGCAAGCTCTGGGAGAGGGTGAAGGACAGGGAAGCCTGGGGTCACAGAGTCAGACACGACTGAGCGGCTGAACAACAGCAACCTTAGGTCAATTTGGGCAAAACAGACCTTAACTCTTGGGAATTTTAATTTAGAAAACTGGTAGGGTAGCATGTGAGACCAATATAAAATTGTGCAAATTTGAGGTAGTGTGATACAAAAATATATCTAAACCTCACTTTATGTACCAACTTTGAAATAATGAAAATGTTCCCAGATAGGAACCTGGAGCTACCGGGAATCCTGGTCCATGCTTTGGGAAGCCCAGCAGTGCAAGGATCTCTACCCCTGGTCTTGTCAACTCCCTGTCTTTGTGTCTACCTCTCTTACTGAAATCAACCTCCCTTTCCTTACAGAGATTTGAGCGGACATGGGGACTTTCTGCTCTTGTGAACTAATAGTGTAACCAAAGCCCCTAGTATAGTACCTGGCGCTCAATAAACAGCAGCTGCCTCTTCCCCCTAATTATTATTATTATTATAACAATAACAGTCATCACTGTTATTGACTCTTTGGTGGCAACCGAAGGTTCATACTTCTCTCACTGCTATTGGAATCTAGCAGTTCTGAGCTACAACCCCAACACACTTCTGGATGTGTGGCCTGGGGCACATGAGCAGGTAACATACGTTCTTCTGTGTTGAACTTTATTTGGTTTTGGCTGCACTGGGTTTCCGTTGTTGCGCATGAGCTTTGCCTGGTTGAGGTGCACGGCTTCTCTCGTTGCAGAGCACGGGCTCTAGCACGTGGGCTTCAGTAACCGAGTGGCGCACAGGCTTAGTTGCCCCCCAGCATGTGCAATCTTTCCGAATCAGGTATTAAACCCGTGCCCCCTGCACTGAGGGGTGGATTCTTAACCACTGGACCCTCAGGGAAGTCCAGGTTACCTACATTCTTTAAACCCTGTTTCCTATCTGTCAAACGAGGATAACAAGATATGTTTCCATGGATTGTTGGGCTAGATAAGACCATAAACTGCCTCACCCAGGGCTGGGCACCACTCAGGCAAATAGAACATGCTAGCTGCTGCTGCTTCCTATTATCAGGATTATTGGTCATGCTCTTTAAGCAAAGTAAATACTCACTGGCTGAAGTTACCGCCCGGAGAAAACATTTGTTTTTCCTTCTTGGTGAGAAACTTTGGGAGATGACCTGGGCAGGCACTGAGAGAACAGATGTCTTCATGCAGCATCAGGGAACTCATAAACCAGAAGAAACGGGTGGGCTGATCGCTTTGCTTAAAAGCCCACCCAACTAGCAGAACCTGCTGGGCTGTCTCTCAGGCCCACTGCTCCTCTGGGGGACTGTGCGCTCTCAACCCATGGTTTGCACCATTCAGTGCAGTTCAGGTCAGTTCAGTCGCTCAGTCGTGTCCGACTCTGTGACCCCATGAATTGCAGCACGCCAGGCCTCCTGGTCCATCACCAGCTCCCGGAGTGCACTTAGACTTGCATCCATCGTGTCAGTGATGCCATCCAGCCATCTCATCCTCGGTTGTCCCCTTCTCCTCCTGCCCTCCTCGTATTATTAATGCTCCGGTGCTATCTGTGGTCATTTTGGTAGATTATCAAATCTTGTTCATTCAGAATTTCTTTTGCTTATTAATATATTTCTTTCTGACTTACTAAATGCAATTAACGATTTTCTTTGCAGGACTGGAAAAGTCTTTGCACCTTCCCCACATGGCACTGTCATTACATCTCCACTTGGAGTCAAGGCAGCCCTGGGCACGTGCTGGGTGAGGCAGGAGTGGGTTGGGTTTGGTGCTGGAGGGAGCCAAGCAGCACATGACTGACTCTCAAAGTGGTCAAGTGAGGCTGGGGCCTGAGGAGGACCATCTTGGGTGCTCTCACATGTTTTTCTTTATCCTACCCTTCTGGCCCCTCCCTGCTAGCTATCCAAAGGCTAAGATTTTTTGTTTTTTAAAGAAAAATATAACCCAATGTGCATTTTCCACCAGCTTGAAGGGGTGGAGAACCCCTTACCAAGACAGGGAACACATCTGTACATGAGTTTGAGAGCTTGGGAGAGAGTCAGGCCTTGGTCCTGTGGTGGAAGGAGACCCAGTGATCCAAATATTCTGTCAGCCCCAGTGACTTACAAGAGGGGCAGGAAGTGGATGATCCTCCATGAGCAGGAGGTCAAGTGTGTTGTAAATAACTTGTACTTGATGAACCAGAAGAGAGCACCAGAGAAAACTGTTATTTGATTTAGTGATCTATGCCCCCTGAGGATGACCTGTTTTCCAGTTCCCAGGGGCTGGTTATACTGGGGAAACCAGGGATGGAAGCCCCTCTCCGTCCTTGTATTTATCCTCTTCTGCCTGTCTTTCCTCTGGTGGAAGTTCTAGCCGCCCTGAGGGAGTCTAGTTTCCAAAAAAGCTCTGCTTTTTCTTGCAGGCCCTTGATACTGGTACATAAATACTCAACTATTGACATTTTAATTCCTTACCACATGGTTAGAATTGGTTTATACATTTTAATGTGAGGAAAATAAACATATTACAAGTGATGCTGAGAAGCCAGTATTAGAAAACAAAATCTGCAGGTGGCTTGTGGCAGGACGGGGCTCACACTGTGGCGGTGTCGGCGGCTGCCTCACTCTCCTCCTCCGCTGGCTCTTCAGCAGCCGAATCTGCACCCGGAGGAGCCTCCCCTGTCCACGCTTCAGGGTCCCCCCTGGGATAAGAGCTGAAGAGTGCCAAAGCGTTTAGTCTCGACAGGGGCAATTACACTTTTCATTATTTCGTCTGAGTCAAGAAGTATAAATTGTCCCCTATCATTTACCGTGCCTCCTTGTTGAAGATCTCGTCCTCTTCTGAAGACTCCCTGTCGTGCAGCTTCTGCACCATGTTTTTCTTGCGTGTGGCGTTGAGAGGCCTGTACATGTCCCGAAGCCACAGTGGCCGCCGCCTCCAGAAAAAGCCCTCCTGGGACACAGAGCGCGACATGTTAGTTCTGCTTCCTCTGGCCACAGCACTTTATCCTTCCCAAACCTGCCTGACTCTCACTTGTCCCTGAGCATCTCTTACGGAGCAGAAATCCAAAAAAAGCCCCTTGGAGAAAAGCACACATCGTTAGTGTCACGTGCCGCTTTCCATCTCTCACAGTGTATTTGCTCTGGTCTTACCAGGGCTAAATGGGGCTTCAGTCAGCGATCACAATGAGCAAAGTCACCAGAGACCCGGGGTCTTGAGAATCACTCCATGCATGCTGGCCTCCCAGAAGCTCTCTGGGTCTGTCCAAAATGGCCCCCCCGCCTGCATCTCTGGGGAGATGGCTTAGCATGGCCTACAGGCATGACTGCAGCCCCACTCACATTTCTCGGCCCTCAGCCAACTGCCCTCGAGCACTGAAAACCCTGCACAGCCATGCTGGGCAGATGCACGCTCCTTTCAGAAGCATTCCACGCTAGCCCCCTTTGGACTTAGTCTCATGTGCAGCATTTGCTGGGGTGGGGTGGGGGAGGGGAGGAGGGTGCTTCTGTTTTCTTAGCTGCTCTATCTGATAAACTGCATCTCAGCAGGTAAACCCCTAAATTCAACTAGCAAAGTTATCTAGCACTCTGACTTGCATATGGCAGGTTGTCACTGTGAAATCAATTTAAAGGTTATGACCAGCAGGAAAACGCAAAAGTATTCTTTTTGAAAACAGAATTGAAAAAAACAAAAACAAAGAACGGAGAGCACAATGAGTGTGTATCAGAAACCACTTCTCTCCATGAAGTATATGTGTACTGAGCTGTGACATAAAATGCAGCTCGCAGCCCAAGCACAGTGTGGTCATAAGGGGCCCTCGCTGGAAAGGCACCACCTTCTTTTTGATAATCACTAGCAGTGTGACCACAGGGCCAGATGCTTTCTCTTTCTCCATTTTTTTTTTCATTATAAAAGGAAAAGACAAACTACTGTCTAAAGTTTCTGAAAAACGATTTTCCTGAGGATTCAGTAATCCTGAAGATGAAAACGACTCTCGTGGGAGGAGATTGATGAGACTCCTCACTGCAGAGAACAGAGGTCTTCTGGCCAGCATCATTCTATTGAAAGAACCTTTCTTTCTCTGCTTTCGACTTGTTTTGGCCTTTGGTGTTCTGTGGGCCACCCGAGAGCGAGTTTTATGGAAGAGGTATTTTTTTCTGGAATGCGAGACTGGTTTGGAAGACTTCATGTTTCTCACTCTAGCATCAAAATCTTCTAAACGAAAATGGTATAGGATAAGTCTTTGGATTTGTTTTGAACCTCAGGCTGGGGTTTTGGAGGGAGAGGGTCGGAAGGCCTGCCTCAAGAGTACTGCTTCAAGATAGAAGAGACTGCTGCCTTGTGTTCCTCTATGAACGAAGGAAGGAGTTCCCCACTACCTTCCTGAGCCTCTGCACCATGTTCAGCTCATCCAGCTCCCTTGGGGATGGCCTCCTGAGCCTTCTTTCTTTGGCAGTATTCTCCACAAATGGCTGGTGTTTCTTCTCACTGCTCTCATCTCCCGCATCTTTGAAGTGCCTTTTCTGTAGGCCCCTTGGGTGCTTGAGGACTCTGTTCACTCTCAGCAGCCTTTGCCCTGGGCTCTCAATCTCAGCTAGGCTGTTTTTCTGTGGTTGGGCTGTTTCCAGTTTCTTCGGAAAGATCTGGCGTTTAAATTTGGGACCCAAAAGGTTGGCGTGGATGAGCATGGCCGTTTTTCTTTCTTTTTACCCTCAGCAATTTGTTCTTGAATTTCTGCATCTAACAAGTTTACCGGAAAGTAGAGTTTCCTCAATTTATAAGTTGAAATGAAATTCTTTGTATCATATTGGAAATGGCCCAGTGACATATCTCCCTCATGGGCATTTGTAAAAAGAATTTCAATGAAGGGCAATAATGTTGATTCAACATTTTCTAGATTTCCCTCTGAGAAATAAGGCAGTATGTAGTTCAGTGCGCTGATCACATCACTTTCGTTGTTAAAGTCCAGCTGTTCATTCATGAAGGCTGACAGACTGACCGCACTTTTGTCTGGGGATGCCCTCTCGGGCTCAATGGTCAGCTCCGTGCTGGTGTTCTTCTTCCGGGCCTGTAACACCTTCATGAACGACCCTTCTGCACTCCCTATAGATGCATTCTTATCTGTCAAAAGAGAAGAGACTGCTTTTGATAACTGAAGACTGATGGGAGAGCTTTTTGTCAGTCCACAGTCATGCATCCCAGACAAATAAATTAGGCATCAGCAAATGTTTGACTGCCACTTGGAAGGGAGAGAAAGAAACCCAAACGTAAGTCAATGATTGGCAACAATAAAAGGTGAAAAAAGATATCTTTTGAAAAAGTGACCATCTACTCAGAAGATTCTGTGGCATGAAATATAGTAATTATAGTTAGGATCACTCGACTGGCTCCCAAGGGACTGGCAGGAAGACAAAGATTCCTCTACTCAGATCTACTGTGACTCCTCACAGGCACATACCCCATCCTGCCCTGCCCGAGCATAAGGTCTCCCCTCTCCACCTCTTCAGTGCACTTGCGTTCTTACTACCATAACTGTTGCCGACAGGTCATCATCTGACCATGTCCTCCACGCATCCACTGAGCCCTTTGCTCAGTCCCTGCCTCCATATATTCCAGCCCCTAGAACAGAGGACTCTATGTCCAAAACTCACAGTGCAGTTTGACTGTATTGCAGACAACCTCAATAGTATTTTTAAATTGGCAGAGGCAGCAGGCCATACGGATAGGTAAGATCCTATAAATGGAAATGCAGAGAATCAAATTGGTGGTAAAGGAGTTACTTGAGTAGGTGGAAGAGGCAGGCCAAGGCCACCACAGGCCAGTGCATAAAGGAGTTAATTCTTGGGGCATATGGATTGGAGAACTGGATACAGATCAGTTGGCCAGTTGCTGCTCTTGACTGCTGAAAATAAATATACAGGCCAGAGGTGCCCAACAGAAGGATTAGGGTGGCAGTGAGGATGGTATGCCTAGAGAAAAGGGAATAGGGACTAGAATTGGGTGACATTGATCTGTAGTTTAATTCAGAAACATCTCCTTCCAAATCAAAAACTTCATTTTGGGTTGACAGTACATAGAAGTAGGCAGACTTCTAAGAAAAATCTGAATAAGTCCCCAACTTCCGAAGTCTCTTTCTCAATTCCTATTTATGAGTAATAAATACATTAGAAATTACTCTAGGAATAAAAAAAAAAACACTGTGTGGTTAAACAATAACAGAGATCTCATTGACCAAATCTGAACAATGTGAACATTCAAAAGAATAACATTATCATTATAATAAGTTATAATTAAAGAAGAGTACATGGGTTTATAATGATATTCAAAAAGAAAAGTGAGGGAGCTTTGCTTTATAGAATAATAATAGGTAATAAATGAGAAAGGAATGATAAAATTAGGAAAGTGTCATTTTACAACTATAAGTGTAAGAGTTGATTCAGACAAGGATTATCATTGATGCACAGCTGGGTGAAGAATTGTCTGGAAGTAGGATCTTCACTGATCCCAAAGTTCAGCCCACATATTATTTATCAGTTACCAAGGGGGAAAATAACTTTACAATGGAGACATACGTAAGATATCACCTTAATCAAGTGATCAGACTTAGCAGTGGGCCACTTGAAATGATGAAGTAGGAAGGATACATCACTTATATAGTATTCTACTCCAAAATATTTAGTTTGAATCTAATGAGGAAACAGACAAATCCAGATTGTAGGGAAAATTACAAAACAACTGGCTTAGACTCTTCAGAAATGCCAATGTCATAAAAGACCAAAAAAAAAAAAACCAGGGGACACATTCTACATTAAAGGAAACAAAGACATGACATGCAATGCCTAGTCTTTGATTGGACTCCACATCAAAACAAAACAGACTTAAAGAATGTGATTGGCTTCAGGTCAAGATGAAGTACCAAGGACCAATTTAACCTTTTACCTGAAACAATGAAAAAATCAAACAAAGCATATGAAAAACAGTTTTCAAGAAACTGGACCTCAGGCAATCAAATTCAGTGATCCTCAAGAGATGGGAGATAAATGAAGTGACCCCTATGATTGCCCTAGCTTACTTCTTTTAAGAGAATTTCCAGGTCATGGTACAGGGAAGAGAAACACTGGCACAGACTGGTAGACTCCCCAGATGAAGAAATGGAGCTGAGAATCTGGGAAAACCAAGGTGGTGAGAGTTCACGAAGCAGAGTAATAGAGGGTAAAGAAGTACACAGACAAAGAACTCTGGAGATATGCAGAGGGAGCTCTTAAGTATTCAACAAAGCAGTGGTCACACAGCATTTGTGTGAGGAATTAACTGATGCCAGGAAAAGAACCACATGGAAGGATTAAAATAAGAATAACTGCAAAATTCTGGAAAGCAATTATCCTTCAATAAAAAATAAATTTTAAAAAATGAATAAATTTTTTTAAAGGTTAAAAAAGATTAACTGGATATCACACAGGGTTGGGTGTTCCTATAAGTCAGAAGAGAAAACCTCATGGTACACAGAAAGGACTTGTCTCAGTAGGTGCAAATAATGAATTCTAGACTAAAGGTTACTTGAAGTGCTACCTAATGAATCTTAAAAAATTGTTTCGAGTAACTTAACTTTACCCAAAACAAAGCTCAAATGTTTTATAAAAATATATAGCACACAACAAGCTAACATTTCACAATGTCTAGAGTCATATGAAAAATTATCGGACATGCAAATAAGCAGGAAAATGTGACCTATATTGGGGAAAAAGCAATAAATCAAAACTAACTCATTATCTATACAGATATAAGAATTAGTAGAAAAGGACATTTCAAAAATTATAACATATGAAAAAGCTGGCTGACTGGCTGACTGCTGGCTGGCTTAAAACTTAACATTCAAAAACTAAGATCATGGCACGTGGTCCCATTACTTCATGGCAAATAGAAGGGGGAAAAGTGGTAACAGTGACAGATATTCTTTTCTTGGGCTCCAAAATCACTGCAGACAGTGACTGAAGCCATGAAATTAAAAGACACTTGCTTTTTTGGAAGAAAAACTATGACAAACCTAGACAGCATATTAAAAAGCAGACATACCACTTTGCCAACAAAGGTCTATACAGTCAAAGCTATGATTTTTCCATTAGTCATGTATGGATGTGAGAGCCGGACCATAAAGAAGGCTAGGCATTGAAGAATTGATGCTTTTGAATTGTGGTGCTGGAGAAGACGCTTGCAAGACCCTTGGACAGCAAGGAGAACAAATCAGTCAATCCTAAAGGAAATCAACCCTGAATATTATCGGAAGGACTGATGCTGAAGTTGAAGCTCTAATACTTTGACCACCTAATGTAAACAGCTAACTCATTTGAAAAGAAGGATTGAAGGCAAAAGAAGAGGGTGACAGAGGATGAGATGGTTAGATTGCATCACTGATTCAATGGGCATGAATTTGGGCCAATTCTGGGAGATAGTGAAGGACAGGGAAGCCTGGTATTCTGCAGTCCATGGGGTCACAAAGAGTCAGACACAACTCAGCGACTGAAGAACAACAACAACATACACAAAAAGTTATAACAACTGTATTTCATTTGTTACAAAAGCCAGACCAAAGACTGAAGATGTTAAGTAGAGGCAGGAAGATGTAAAGATGGAAGATGTAAAACCAATTCAAATTGAACTTCTAGAGATTATATAAACAATGTAGAAATGAAAAAGATACTGGGTGAGGTTGATGGCATATTAGACACTGCAGAAGAAAGGATCAGAAAACATTAAGACATAGTAATGGAAACAAACCGAAACGAAACACATAGAGTAAAAAAACAAAACAGTGACAAAAATGAACAGCACAACAACGAACTGTGCAACTTCAAGTGACCTAATACATGTACACTTAGAGTCCATGAGGAGAGGAGAGAGACAAAAATTTGAAGAAATAATACCCAAATTTTTCCCACATTGCTAAACACTATAAACCCACAAAGCTGAGATCAGTGAACTTTAAGCAAAGAAACATGGACAAAACTACACCAAGGCACAAATAATCAAATTGCTCAAAACCAGTCATAAAGAGAAAAATTTTAAAACCATCAGAAGAAAAAACTATACACTACATATAGAGGAACAAAGATAACAATGACAGCAGATTTCTTGTTGGAAACAATGTAAACAAATACTAAGTGGATTAATGTAATAACAATTCAAGTAGTGAATTGGATTCTATCAAGCTAGAATTCTATACCCAGATCTTACAAAAATAAAGGCTATCTCAGACATACAAAAGCTGAAGAATTCATCACTAGTTGATTTTCAGTGTAAGAAATGTTAAAAAGTATTTTTAAACAGAAGGAAAATGATACCAGATGGAATCATGGATCTACACAAAAGAATAAAAACACTGTAATTGGTAACAACATAGGTAAAATATATAAGATTGTTCTTATTATTTAAATATCTTTAAAAGATAATCTATTGTTTAAACTAAAAATAATATAGTGTGCTGTTTATGACATAAGTAAAATATATGAAAACAATCCCACAAAGGTCAGGAGGGAAGAAATGGAAGTACCCTATTGTAAGATTCCTATAGTATTAATGAAATTGTGTAATATCATTTGAAGATAGACTGTGATAAGTTAAAGATGCATACTGTAAACTATAAAGCAGTCATTAAAATCACAAAACCTGAGTTATACTGAATTAGCCAGCAAAGGAAATAAAATAATAAAATGTACTCAGTCTGAAAGTAGGAAGAAAAAGGAAAACGAAAGTACAGATGGGACAAATAGGAAGCAAATGGCAAGACAGTAGATTTGAATGTAGTAATATCAATAATTACACTAAATGCAAATGCTCTAATCACCCTAATTAAAAGAATCATCACACTAGACAAAAAAGCAAAAGCCAACTATATATAAGAACCATCTTCAATAGAAAATAAAAGGTTAAAAGGATAGAAAAAATTATCCTATGCTAACACTAATGAAAAGAAAACTGGAGTGGATGTATCACAAAGTCAGTGTCAAAGCAGAGAATATTATCAGAGATAGAGAATGTTACTTCACCCTGATAGAAAGGTCAATTGATGAAGAAGACATTACCTAAAAAGTTACCCATTCAGTAAGAGCTTCAAAATATATGAATGAAAAATGAGAGTGGCAAGGAGAAACCAAAAATATCTACAATTATAGTTAGGGATTTCAACATTCCTCTCTCAGTAATTCACAGAACAAGTAGATAAAAAATCAGAAAGGACTAGAAGACGTGAACAACACTATCAATCTACTTGACCTAACTGACATTTATAGAACACACCACCCAAATAAAGAAAATCAGTCCTGAATATTCATTGGAAGGACTGATGCTGAAGATGAAACTCTAGTACTTTGGCCACCTAGTGCGAAGAACTGACCTATCGGAATAGACCCTGATGCTGAGAATGATTGAAGACAGGAGGAGAAAGGGACCACAGAGGATGAGATGAGTGGATGGCATCACTGACTCTATGGACATGAGTTTGAGTAAGCTCTGGGAGTTGGTAATGGACAGGGAAGCCTGGGATTCTGCAGTCCATGGGGTTGCAAAGAGTCGGACATGACTGAGCGACTGAACTGAGCTGAAGCTGTGTAATAAACTGTCACAATAAAGACCTACAGAAATAGTTTTTTAAACTGCAAGAAATTAAAACCTGACCCCTTCCCTCACACCATACATGAAAATTAAATGGATCATAGATCTGAATGTAACTATACAACTTCTGGAAGAAAACACAGGAGAAAATCTTTGTGATTTTTGGAGTAGGCAATGGGATCTCAGAAGAAGATTTCTTAGGTAAGACACAAAGAAGCACAAACCATACAAGAAAAATTGCTAAAGTTCTTCAAAATTTTAAAACTTCTGGTCTTCAGAGATACTTTAATAGAATGAGGATAAATCACAATCTGAGAGAAGATATTTACTAAACACATATCTAAGAGAAAGGACTTATTTTTCAGTGCTCTATAAAGTATTGTTAAAACTCAATATAAACATCCAATTAAAATGGATTTATAAAATCCATTTTAAAAAGATATCTGCACATGACTAGACACTCAACAGCATCAGCTATTAGAGAAATGCAAATTAAAGCACAATGAGATTTAACCACACACCTACTAGGAAGGCTTAAATTTTTAAAACAAATATAAGGATCAGGTGAAGACGTAGAGCAATCCCAACTCTCAGACGTTGCCAGTGGAAATGCAAAATGGAACAGCCACTTTAGAAAACAGTTCAGCAGTTTCTTAAAAAGTTAAATATGCACTTAACATATGATGCAGCAATCCCACCCTTAGGTATTTTATCCCAAAGAAATGAAAATATACATTTGCACAAAACATATGCTCACACATGCATGTGAGTATTTTTAGAGGTTTTGTTCATTATAGCCAAAAACAAAACACAACTCAGCTGATGTTCATCCACTGATAAATGCATAAACAAACTACACACCCCCACAACTAGAATATTCCTCAACATTATTGCTGAGGGATGAACTACCAGTAGGTGCAACTGCATCAATAATCTCCAAGGAGACTGGCTAAGTGAAAGGGTTAGTCAAAAACAAAAGGCTACATACCACATGATTTCATGTATAAGATACCATGGAAAAGGCAAAATTATAAAGACAAAAATCAGATTGGTGGTTGCCAGGGGCTGGTAGTGGGAGGAGGAGGCTGACTGCAAAGGGACATGAGGGGTCCTTGAGCGGGGTGGAGAAGTTTTCTGTATCTCAAATGTAATGGTGACTACAGAACTATAAGTCTGTCAAAACACACCAAACTGTATATTTTTAAGCAGTGAATTTTATTACATGAAAATTATACATCAAAAACTTTAAAAAATAATAAAATAAACCTAAAAATACACAGTTCAGTTCAGTTCAGTCGCTCAGTCGTGTCCGACTCTTTGCGACCCCATGAACCGCAGCACACCAGGCCTCCCTGTTCATCACCATCTCTCGGAGTTCACTCAGACTCACGTCCATCGAGTCCGTGATGCCATCCAGCCATCTCATCCTCGGTCCTCCCCTTCTCCTCCTGCCCCCAGTCCCTCCCAGCATCAGAGTCTTTTCCAATGAGTCAGCTCTTCGCATGAGGTGGCCACAGTGCTGGAGTTTCAGCTTTAGCATCATTCCTTCCAAAGAAATCCCAGGGTGGATCTCCTTCAGAGTGGACTGGTTGGATCTCCTTGCAGTCCAAGAGACTCTCAAGAGTATTCTCCAACACCGCAGTTCAAAAGCATCAGTTCTTCGGCGCTCAGCCTTCTTTACAGTCCAACTCTCACATCCATACATGACTACTGGAAAAACCATAGCCTTGACTAGATGGACCTTAGTCGGCAAAGTAATGTCTCTGCTTTTGAATATACTATCTAAGCTGGTCATAACTTTTCCTCCAAGGAGTAAGTGTCTTCTAATTTCATGGCTGCAGTCACCATCTGCAATGATTTTGAAGCCCCCAAAATAAAGTCTGACACTATTTCCACTGTTTCCCCTTCTATTTCCCATGAAGTGATGGGACCGGATGCCATGATCTTCGTTTCTGAATGTTGAGCTTTAAGCCAACTGTTTTCACTCTCCTCTTTCACTTTCATCAAGAGGCTTTTTAGCTCCTCTTCACTTTCTGCCATAAGGGTGGTGTCATCTGCATATCTGAGGTTATTGATATTTCTCCTGGCAATCTTGATTCCAGCTTGTGCTTCTTCCAGCCCAGCGTTTCTCATGATGTACTCTGCATATAAGTTAAGTAAGCAGGGTGACAATATACAGCCTTGACGTACTCCTTTTCCTATTTGGAACCAGTCTGTTGTTCCATGTCCAGTTCTGACTGTTGCTTCCTGACCTGCATACAGATTTCTCAAGAGGCAGGTTAGCTGGTCTGGTATGCCCATCTCTTTCAGATTTCCACAGTTTATTGTGATCCACACAGTCATAGGCTTTGGCATAGTCAATAAAGCAGCACAATCGAGTGAAAATAAATATAACAAAAATCAACTTACAGTGTTTCCAATTCAAGGGTCATCATAAGAATGCTTTCAATCGTTGTAAGTGACACTTCTGTTGTCCCCATGTCTCTGAAGGAGAAACCCAAACATGTAAGATATAAACATATAATAAAAACACAAATTCTAAACTTAAAATTTTTAACATGTGACTACTTCAGTTCTGACTTCTTATATGCCCTAGATAATTCCAGACAACTCTTATTGGAGAAATTTAAATTTGTATCATCAAATTAATGACCTTGGTGCTGAATAGTAAAATCTTTATTACCCTGACTTCTTATTTTCAATTGCATCTACCTCTCTTGATAACTTTAAAAAAAAAAATAATGTACCCCTTATTCCTTTTTGCTTTCTGGAATAAATAATATTCCTACATGCATCTCCATGTTCCATATCTATGAGTGTTCTTCAACACTGCTCTCTTCCTCTGCTGGCTGTCTTACTCATATACATTCTTTAACTTTTTTCTTTGCCAATAATTCTTGTATCAATAACCTAGTTAAAATTTAAATTATGACTTTTTAGTCAAAATACTCAACCTGTAACAAAAGTAAGAAAGAGCAGAAATCATCTCAAGGGCCATGAAAATGCTACAATACTCACAAATATTTTAATGCTGGCAATTTAAAAAGATACGAATCTTCCACTGCTGTCAAAGGATTATGATTGAGAATTCTGAAAAATGGAATAGAATTAAAATTGTCTACATTTTCAATGATGTCCAAGAAAGTTTACATTCATTTTTGGGCCATATGGAACTTGGTAAAAAAAAATAATCTTTTTCTGTCTTTACCTATAAATCACCCTTAGAATCTGTAAAGCACTATTCCTTTGGAAATTACCCAAGTCTCTAGATGATAAGCAGGAGAAGAGAAAAAGAGGGAAAAATAGAAAAATAGTGGATAGTAAAGAAAAAAACACCAAAGAACTTTTCAAGTCAAAAACCTTAGAAGTGACTATGCTGGTAGGAGGCCCTTGCTCCATGAGAAATACTATTTCTAGAGTCCTCCATAATTCAAGGTGTTTTTCATTTCTAGAAAAATTTTTTACATTTCATAGTTTAAACTACCCAATTAAAGACAGAAATAGGACAGTTCCTTTGATTTTGGAGCCAAAGAAGAAGAGATAAATACAAGAGGAACGGGTGAAAGTCATATTCCCGTCACGTGGTCCCGTGTGTATCCGAGGATCATAGCCTTTGCTACTGTGTATGTAATCACCTGTTTGTCAGTCTCATAGGTTGTCAACAATTTGAAAGCAGTGACCACAGTATATTGTCATTGTTATCCCTGTGCCTGCCAGAGTGCCTAATATTTACTAGGTATTTAATAAATGTTTGTTGAATAAATAAATAACATTTTATTTATATATCAAAAAATTTAAAAATTAATTTTTGGAACAAAGTTTTATTCCAAAATACTAGAATAGATTTTCTTCTTAGTTCTTAAAACAAATAAGGAAAAGGAAAACCAAGATGAAACAGGAAGAAAGGAAAGAAAATCTGTCTTTAGGGTAACTCCACCCAAGAATCACTAGCATATTTTTGCAGAATATTATAAAGCTAATTATCACAACTAACATCTGTTGGGTTGCTAGGCATCTGTGATTGCCATTTAACATTTAATCCTCATAGTAATGTTATGTGATCGACTTATTACCCCATTTTACAAATGAGGAAACTGAGGCACAGAGAAGTTACATAACTTGTTCTAAGTCATCAAACTAGTAAGCAGAACTGGAATTTGTACTCAGTTCTGACTCTAAAGCCTGTGTTTAACCTGTATGGGAAAAAAATGCAGGGATTAAAAATATCTGTTATGTTAACCTTAACTGTGAGAGCACTAAATACAGAAACACCTTTTCAAGCTTCATCTATCCATCTGGGAAAGCCTCTGTGAGAATTATACTTTCTCTTTTTCTTTCTTTTCCCTAATCATCTCCCATGATCAAATATTTAATTAGCCTATGGTCACTGAGAGTTTAAACAATGTTGCAGGCAAATCAGTAAAACTGATGGAGTAAGGACATCTGAAGATTCATCCCTCCATAAAAGTAACGACAACAAAACTGACCAAAAAATGGTCAGAATCAACTTTTCCTGAACTCTGGAAATTTAGCCAACAGGCTTGCAGCAAACCAGGGAACCATTTATTCAAGGAAAATAAATTAATTTCTGTAAGAACAAGGAGATCTGTGTTGCCCCATTTTACAAATGAGGAAACTGTTCACTTGTTCCAGAGCTTTGCTCTCCATGCCTTGAAAAATAGCCCACATTTCTGGTACCAGAGGAAGCAGAATGGACTGGGAGGGCCTTCAAAGCCTCACTTCCAAAGCACTATCATTATTTTACACGTTTGGTGGTTCCCTGGAAGACCTTACTTGAAAGGTTTGCCTTTGACCTGACTGGAAGCTACCTAATGTAAAAGGCCTCTTCTCGGGTAGTATTTTTGGAAAATATTTTCAGGTAAATATTTTAACAAGACAGTTGTTTGAGGCCGTGGATAACAGTTTGAGGCAAAAAAAAAAAAAAAAAACACAGCCTAACCAAAAAGCTTAAAAAGAAAAGCTGAGGGACTTCCCTGGTGGCTCATTGGTAAAAGAATCCACCTACCAAAGCAGGAGACACGGGTTCGATCCCTGGCCCAGGAAAATCCCACATGCCATGTGGCAACTAAGCCCTGTGCCACAACTCTTTGGCCTGTGCTCTAGAACCTGGAGCTGCAGCTACTGAAGCCCATGCACCCTAGAGCCAGTGCTCTGCAACAAGAGGACCCACTGCAATGAGAAACCTGTGCACCACAGCTAGAGAGTAGCTCCTTACTGCAACTAGGGAAAAGCCTCCACAGCAAAGAAGACCCACAGCCAAAAAGAAAGGAAGAAAAGCTGAGGAATGAGATGTCCACAGAGACTCTGTAATGTTCCAACACATTCCTGGGAAACTAGAAGACCACAAGACATATTCTTGGGAATCTAAAAATAACTATTAGCCTTAGTTAAAGAGTTCAGCAAAGTTACAGAATGTAAGATAAATATACAACAATTAGTTATATTTCTATACAACAGCAATGAATACTACAAACATGAAATTAAGAAAACAATTCCATAAATAACAGCATCAAAACAAATAAAATACTTGGGAAAAATTTTAACCAGATAAGTGCAAGATTCACACTGCAAAGTACGAAACACTGTTGAAGGAAATTAAAGAAGGTCTAAATAAAATGGATAGGAAAGAAACATTATTAAAATTTCACCACTTCCCAAATTGACCTAATGTTTCAGGGCAATGTCTGTCAAAATCCCAGTTGACAATTTCCAGAAATTGCCAACCTAATTCTAAAATCTGCGTGTCAATTAAGGGAAAAGAAAAACCGGAACAATGTTGGTGGTGTCAAAACCCAGCTTAAGGCTACTGCAATCACAGTGTGGGGTTGGCATAAGAATAGACACGTTCAATCAATGGAACAGAATTGACAGTACAGAAATAAAGCCTTCTATTTATGGTCTATTGATTTTCAACAAGGGTGCCAAAGCAACTCAATGTGGAAAGCGTAGTCTTTTCAAATAGTGCTGGGACAACTGTACATCCACACACAAAATAATAAGCTGGACTCTTACACGTCACATCGTATAAGAAACAACTCCAAATGAATCAAATATCCAAAAGTAAGAGCTAAAGCTACAAAACTCTTGGAAGAGAACAAAGGAGTCAATTTTCATGACCTTGCATCGTGTATGTGCTGTGTTCAGTTACTTAGTCAGGTCTGATTCTTTTTTGACCCCATGGACTGTAGCCCACCAGGCTCCTCTGTCCATGGAATTTTCCAGGCGAGAATAGAGTGGGTTGCCACTTCCTACTCCAGGGGATCTTCCTGATCCAGGGATCAAACCCACATCTCTTGCATCTCCTGCATTGGTAGACAGATTCTTTACGCTAAGCTACCTGATACCCAAAGCATAAACAATCAGAGGAAAAATAGATGAACTGGACTTTACAAAAATTAAAAATGTTTGTGCTTCAGAAGACACTATCAAGAAAGTGAAAAAGATAGGACTTCCCTGGAGATTCATTGGTTAAGACTCCACACTTTCAATGCAGCAGACACAGGTTCAATCCAGCAGGGACAGGTTCAATCCCTGGTCCAGGAAGATTCCACATGCCCCTGTGGGCAACTAAGCCCCTGTTCCACAACTACTGAACCCACGCTCTAGAGCCACAGCTACTGAAGCCTGCATGTTCTAGGGCCCTTGAGCCACAACTAACAAGCCCCTGCACCATAGCTACTGAAACCTCCGCGCCCTAGAGCTTACGCTCCATGAGAGAAGCCTCTGCAGTGAGAAGCCTGTGTACTGCAGCCAGAGAGTAGCCAGTCACTGCAACTAGAGACAGTCTGTGTGCAGCAACGAAGACCCAGCATAGCCAAAAATAAATAAACAATAAATAAATAGAGCAGCGTGTGCATGTCAGAAAAAGAAAAAAATGTGAGTGTCACATGTTTGGTTAAGCACAGTTCCTCAAACTTTGAGGAGCTGAAAAACAAATTTTTGGCATTAAAACCTATCAAACCACTGACGGGATCCTGTGACAGTGAATCCCTTCACTTTTGCATCTTCTTCTGTCCACTTTCCCCTAGTCATCACGGACGCCTATATATAAAAATAGAATGCCATAAAGCAATAGGTAGCCAAAACAGTTTGGCAAAGTTTGTTATCCTTCTCCAGAATTATCTCAGTTCTCCAACCCTTCACTTTTTCTTCATAGCTTGCCCATGGTCTTGGTTCCATGAGCTCACTGTTTTTTCTTAACCAAGCAGTCCTTCTCTGAGATTAACATCCTTGTGTTCTTCCCTAGTGAAATAAAAATGTACGGCCACTCTAAGTTACCCTGTTTCTTCCTCCTGCCTTTAATGCAGCCTTTTATTCACTAAGCTTGTGTCTGGACAAAGGGGTGAGTGAATGAGAATGAGTCAACAACTCAATGTGGGGGCTCCTACGGCGCCTATTTTCCCACAAGCCAAAGGACAAATGGTTTTAGATTCACAGTGGACACTGTACTAGAGATCATTTCCATTTTGGCCTGATTCCCTCATTCTACACATAAAAGGTATGCCAACTTCTAGTCCATTCATCAGCTTATCTTTATGGAACAAAACATGGGAACAGTTGTGTGGGGTTTTTTGCAACTTTTAAAAAAGTTTTATTTGAATAATTTCAAACTTATAAAATGTTATAAAAACAAACAGATCAAGGAATATGTGTATATTTTTACCCAGATTCCCCTAGGCAACCATTTTTATTAGCCTCAAAGACCATCTCAGAGTCAAAGTGGAAGGAATGCTGTCCTAAATGGTTTTGAAAAATATATCTTATTTGAAGAATAAAGTTCAAATGTTTTCGCATCAGCCTTCTGCTGTAGAACACAAAATAAGGGAACATTTCTTACACTGTCCTGAGTGTACTGAAATCCTAACAGCTTTAGCTGAAAAAAATATCCAAAGCAGGCAGTGAAAACAGATTTCAAATAGGACAAACTTACTTGTATAGTAAGTATAGCGCCTGGAACATAATAAGTATCTAAGAGATGCAGGTATTAAAGAAATGTTATAGGGCAGAGGAAGAATTGCTATGCTGTTGACAGACAGAAGAAATGTTGTAATATAGGTGGTAAGAATAAGATGCAGTTGGGAGAAGAAAAATAGAGTAGTTGCTAGGTGTGACAATCTCAAATTTTTGAACTATTACAAAAAAAAAAACCCCACAACCAGCCTCCCTAAATCAACCCAGAGGACAGACCCAACTGAGTTCTTTTTCATTTCTAATGTTGATGCCTTTCTGAATCTGAGAAGCTGCCAGGATTCCAGTACATACCAAAAAGTGATGACAACACCCTCCAGCATGCTAACTTTTGTGTGTACACAGCTATCTAAAGGAAACCAAGGCCAGCTGACTGGGAGGCTTGGTGACCACAGCTCAATTTGCCTTCATGGTATGACCATATCCCTCTCATCAATATTCTCAACAGTGGGGTGACTAATTCAATAGGGATAAGGCTTTGGTTTTCCTCTAATTCTCTCATAATGCTTATGTTCTTGGTACAATATTGACGTACCACAGACAAGCCAGCATGTGAACATGCTCTGTCTGAATAATTAGATAGCCTTTCTACACTGTACAGTCCTTCAGTTTCTAAAATCATGGAGCTTGTATTGTTAAAAACAGTGAAGTGACTAAAAGAATTTAAAAAAAAATAAGCCATCAGTCTGGACCTGTGTAGCTGAATGAAGGAGAAGCACTTAAAGTCAGAAAAAAAGTATACTTAACATTTAGGATTATCAACCACTGCTGGTTTTCCATAATACATTTCATTCCTGATTTCATCTGAAAGAGATATGATTATTACTGCCATTCACAAAGTTGTACTTAATTAAAAAGCCCTTGGTTCAACTTTGAGGTGAATTTCAGATTCAGAATAGACACTGCTAACCTGGTTATCCGGTGTTTGTCAATAACATACAGGCTTCATTTAAGAAACCTACTGTTGCAATTACCTGAAAGCCAGTGAAGAATCAAGTTTTCGTAGGGCCTGAACCTTATCTACTTTAGGGAATTCTAATAAAAGCACACAAAGATAAGAATACAAAAATTGCTAGGACCACTCCCAAGACTTTGGAAGGGACTTATGCAAGTAAGGAGCCCTGACACTTAGCAGTTTAGTAGTTTGTTGCTCAGTCGATCGTGTCCGACTCTTTGCGACCCCTGGACTGTAGCCTACCAGGCTCCTCCCTCCATGGGATTCTCCAGGCAAGAGTACTGGAGTGGGTTGCCGTTTCCTTCTCCAGGGGATCCTCCCGACCCAGGGATCGAACCCTGCATTGCAGGCAGACGCTTTAACCTCTGAGCCACCAGGGAAGCCAAGGTTCATTTAACTCATGATAAATCCACCTCAACTGGGGCCCTTTACCAAACTTACTTAATGCAAGGGAAAATATTTCAACTTATAAACCTCCTAGTCATTATAGGTAATAAAATGACTTAACTCGAGGGGTACCATCTTCTCCTGGCATCTTGCCTTTGGAAAGAGATGCAATAAAGTTTATATCTCACCATGGCAAATGTTGCCTGAAGCAAGTTAGCTTTGTCTAGTAGAAAGACTTGGCCCAAAACAAACAGCCCTACCCCCAACACACACTTACTATATGGTGACAATCTTCTGATGGTAAAACTTTGACTGAGTTTTAGGAGTACAGTACTAATTTATTTCCAACACCAGATAGCTCAGATTCTTTCATTACACAGAAGTTCAAAAGGAACAAGTTGGTGTCTCTTCCCTTACGAATCTTTTCTGACCCACTCCCCATTTTCTACGTTGTTGCCCCTGCCCATCTTGTTACCCTGCTGCATAGATGCTAGCATGGCTCTCATATATTTTCCCATCAACATCCATCTTCCTCTTTCCAATGTGAAAGCTTCTTGGGGACAAAGTCCTTGTCCTATTCTTCTTTGTGTCCCCAACACAGCACTTAGAACAGTGCTGACACACAGTGGGCATGGCACTCTGTGAATGTTTTTGAATGAATCCATTAATTTTTGTCAACTGTGATTCCACAATTTATTTTCCTGTTGCCTGCATAACCACAGTGAAACTCTGATTCTTCTTAGGGACTCTCAGCATTATAAAATGTTTAGAAAAGGTGGTGAGTTTAAGACAGTGTATGGACACTACTGAAACCTCCTGGTGGAGGGACCATAGGAGCCTGCACTCTGGCTCTCTGGCCAAAGAAAAACTGACCCTGGGTGCTCTTTCCCCAAAATAGGCATCAGGAAAGTCACGAGGGGCGGGGATCCGGGCGGGGAGGGGGGGGGGGGGGAGGCTACCCAAGATAGGGATCTGTAGCTCTGGACACACCCTCAACACCTTCATTAACTGAAAAGAAACTGTGTGAAACTGGATTTCTGAGCCACAAGACGGTAAGAGAGTCTTCACCAAAGCCAGGCATAGACAAGGCTCTTTGCCTTGACTCAAAAATCCCCTTCCGGCCATGGATGTACTATGATTTGCTTGTGTCACAGAGAAACCACAGAACTTCTGAGCAGAAGGAGTGTAAAACCCACACTTGTTATTGACAAGTAGTCAGGAAAAGTCTATAGAATTAGGCTACAGCAATGTATTTTCTTTATATTTTTCACACGACAGCTGAACAAAAACATCAACTTTTTCCATAACTGAAAGGTTCCTACTGGCCACAGATCATTCACTTCAGAGGCATACTTTTTAGAAAACAAGGATCTAGGTGATGGGGGAGAGCCCTGTGGTAGATGTTCAGGAATTCTTTTTCCTTTACCATTTAAAAGAAGCTAATGGTTGAGGAAGCATCCACACCTTTTGTTCCATGAAGAAATGTGTGCTAAACTTAGATCTTTGCAGCTTTGCATTGCATAGATTTTAAGCAGTTAGGAACTTTGCTCATGAGCAGGAATCAAAGTTAAATTCAAAAATGGAACTTCATGGACCCTTCCCATATTGGAGCAGCATCAGAGGGATTCCATGACAGTGCTAATTCGAATGTTTTTGCTTGGTGCCTTTTATTGCCTGTGCCAAAGATCAGTACTATGGAAACCAGACCGTTTCATACATAGGAGTTAGACAAGTCTCTTGACCTCTTTGTACCTTAGTTTTCTCATTTGAGAGAAAAAAAAAAAAGGATCTCAGGACATACTTTTCAAGATTCATACTAGGCTTACACCCAGGTAACCAATAGCTGTATGGTGTTTTTACACATAGTTTTATACATGTATTCATCTTCTATTTCACTTACAACTTGTGTAAAAACTGCATTCCATGCCAGGCCTGAAATGTTCCAAAGCTCAGTTCTGTGAGTAAATTGCAACCAAGATTTCTACAAAAAAGACACAAGCAAAAGAAGAAGAAAAATATATATTCTTTCAAAACACTTATCCTTTGGCAGTAAATCTAATTTATATATGATGAAAATAACACCAGTACTCCCATACAGTAAAGAAATGTCAATGTGGAAGATAATATGATTTACACTTTAATGATTATATATGTGGTGCATTTAGTAAATGCTCAGTACGTGCTTATGTTGAGTGATCTTTATTTCTCTAGAAAAGCAGCACTATTGACATTTGAGACTGGCTAATTCTACCTTGTACTGGGGCTCTCCTGCACACTGGTGAATGTTTAGCTGCATCTCTGGCCTCTGTCCACTAGATGTCAGTAGCACATACAGTTCTAACAACCAAAAATGTCTTCAGACATTGCCAAATGTCACTTCATGCAAAATCACCCTGGTTGGGAACCACTGTTCTATAACGATTCACTCTGATCTGTGTAATAATTCTCACACTCATATTTGCCAGAGACAAAAAAGACTTGTTATATAATTTTAATAATATTTCAAAACGAGTAACAAATGAATTTGATAAAAATTAAGTTTTCTAAAAATTCCAAATATAATGAAGTTATATTTGTAACTTACATAAACTCCAAAAAGGAAGTGATTCAAATGCACCTCTTTCAATAATCTGTATTTTATTGCAGGATAAATCTCTAGGAAAAGTAAAAGGAAAATATTGCCTCAATTAGCTATTAGATATCTATTTAATAGGAATAACTAGTAGAGGTTAGAATGATAATAACAAATACATAGCTTTGGTCTAAACTCCAAACCTTAGGAATTGTTATTTGAACCTTCCAGATTCCCTAACCCTGCCTTCACCTCTCTCAAGAAATCTCTCTAAATAAAATATATAACTATAGAACCTTTTTTAAGTTTATATCATAATCACCTGGAAGGCAGCTATCACTACGGACTGTTAGTCACTCAGTCATGTCCAATCCTTTGCGACCCCATGGACTAGAGCCTGCCAGGCTTCTCTGTCCATGGAATTCTCCAGGCAAGAATACTGGAGTGGATTGCCATTCCCTTCTCCAGCGGAATTTCCCAACCCAGGGATCAAATCTTGGTCTCCTGCCCTTTGCAGGGCAGACTCTCTACCCTTTGAGCTACAACTATAGATCTTGATAGATTTTGGAGGTAATCTTTCCTGACAGCAGGACTGATTAGATGCCCACCTTTTGCAGTCTCTTCAAATTCTAGATTATGAGCTCAAAGTTTTTATTCTCCAGTTACAATTTCTAACATTAAAAGGAATTTTCTTATATTTACACACCTCCCAATTTAGTTCTGTTTTTCTAGGCCAATTCAGTACTAGCAGAAATAAAAGATATATTTTCATACAACCTGAAAGGAAGTTACTCCCCTCATTGATATGTAACTTTACCTAATTCAGTATTACACTATCATATTGATTTTTATTTGAAAATACCCACTCGACTATAGCTGACTATCCTGTTTCCATTGATATCAGCTTGTGTCTCATTTCATCTGGATGGGTATAACTGTCTTCTGACTGGTGTTTCTATCTCTGCTCTCTCCATTCCTAAGCCAGCCTCTACATGATCATTAATTTAACTCTTCAGAAACTGAAAGTCGCTCAGTCGTATCTGACACTTTGTGAACCCATGGACTGTAGCCTGCCAGGCTCCTCGGGCCATGGCATTCTCTAGGCCAGAATACTGGAGCGCGGGAGCCATTCCCTTCTCCAGGGGCTCTTCCCAACCCAGGGATCAAACCAAGGTCTCCCACATTGCAGGCAGATTCTTTACCATCTGAGCCAGTTTCCAGAAGTAGTCCTTAAATACCAGCACCATTTGTGAACTTACTGAAGAAACAAATACTCAGCCCTACTCTGGATGGATTGAATCCTTAACTACAGAGGTGGAGCTTGTGTTTCAACAAGCCCTCCAAGTGACTAATTCTGCTGCAGGCTCTCTGTCCTAGAGCACTGCTGTGGTAACACAGTCGCTTGGCATGATATTCTGGGCTTGGCCCCCGATGCCCTTGATAATCTGGCTCTCATCTCCTCCTCTCCCCACTGGAACTTTATGGGTAATCAAAGTGTTTTTCCTGTGTTTTGTCTTTCTCCCAATTTTCTTTTGCAATCTTATTCTTCCCAAGATGTCTATCTGATGATGCCAATGGCCCTTCAAGGTTCCGTTTGAACAGCACTGCTTTAGCACCATCTTCCCTGATCCAGTTAGAAGCCTTTTTTTCCCTCGTCTATGCTCCAGCACCAACTTACAGCTCTCATTACCCTTATTCATTTCTTTCTGTAAAAAAGAAACCTATTTTTGCATCCTATTTTCTCTCAGCGTAAAACTCCTTGAATGTATGGGTTAGATCTTGTTTATGCACATTGTCTATCATGTTTTCAGCCAACACATGGACATAAAGCAAACTCAAATATTTATAAAATCAACAAGTAGGGAGTGAATAAGAAGAAAAGGACTGTTTTAAAAGAAATGTGGCTTTAATCCTTCACGGCTCCCTCTTCTGTGCCTCTACTGCACTTTGTCGTTATGGTTTGAGTTTCTATGTTTATTTTCTCTGTGAGATCATGAATTGCTAGAAGGAATCCTAGCTTAACCACCTCTGTGTTTCCAACACTAGGCTAAGTTCTTAGCATATTCCTTTTTAGCTTTCTTATTGACTGGCACTTTTAAAAAGAATGAGCATATGGATGCTAACATGAAATAATCAGCTTATTAAGTATTTCATAGAAGTAATGAAGGGCCACAATAAACTGTGGAAAATTCTGAAAGAGATGGGCATACCAGACCACCCGACCTGCCTCTTGAGAAACCTATATGCAGGTCAGGAAGCAACAGTTAGAACTGGACATGGAACAACAGACTGGTTCCAAATAGGAAAAGGAGTACGACAAGGCTGTATGTTGTCACCCTGCTTATTTAACCTCTGTGCAGAGTACATCATGCGAAACACTGGGCTGGAAGAAGCACAAGCTGGAATCAAGATTGCCAGGAGAAATATCAATAACCTATGCAGATGACACCACCCTTATGGCAGAAAGTGAAGAGGAGCTAAAAAGCCTCTTGATGAAAGTGAAAGAGGAGAGTGAAAACAGTTGGCTTAAAGCTCAACATTCAGAAAACAAAGATCATGGCATCCGGTCCCATCACTTCATGGGAAATAGATGGGGAAACAGTGGAAACCGTGTCAGACTTTATTTTGGGGGGCTCCAATATCACTGCAGATGGTGACTGCAGCCATGAAATTAAAAGACGCTTGTTCCTTGGAAGGAAAGTTATGACCAGCTTAGATAGCTTATTCAAAAGCAGAGACATTACTTTGCCCACAAAGGTCTGTCTAGTCAAGGCTATGGTTTTTCCAGTAGTCATGTATGGATGTGAGAGTTGGTCTGTGAAGAAAGCTGAGCTCCGAAGAATTGATGCTTTTGAACTGCGGTGTTGGAGAAGACTCTTGTTAAGTCTCTTGGATTGCAAGGAGATCCAACCAGGCCATTCTGAAGGAGATCAGCCCTAGGATTTCTTTGGAGGATATGATGCTAAAGCTGAAACTCCAGTACTTTGGCCACCTCATGCGAAGAGTTGACTCACTGGAAAAGACTCTGATGCTGGGAGGGACTGGGGGCAGGAGGAGAAGGGGGACGACAGAGGATGAGATGGCTGGAGGGCATCACTGACTCAATGGACGTGAGTCTGAGTGAACTCCGGGAGTTGGTGATGGATGGACAGGGAGGCCTGGCGTGCTGCGATTCATGGGGTCACAAAGAGTCGGACACGACTGAGCGAATGAACTGAACTGAATGAAGCGCCTAATCCACTGAGTAGTTATCTTTGTTTTTCTCCAAACTGTGTTTGTGAGGTTTGGAGCCCAGACAGAAGAAAAGAAAATGGTTGCCCCTAAGGCTTTGAAGGTTTGATAATTAAAGAACTATTGTTAGGGTGAGGTGAGATTCTTTATATACTCATCTCCCTTAACTCTTTCATATTTGCAAAAATAATCTACTTGCTTAAAAGCTTCATAAATTGGCTTAATAAGGGTTAATAACATATACATCTTGGATGCCATGGACAAAGGACAAAGATTGAGCTTTTAAAGCAAAGAACACGGTATCACCTTATCCTAAATAAAGAAAAACATTACGCAAGCATTTCTTCTTGGATAAAGAAGCTAGAGAGGGTATTCCCTGGAGGCCCAGTGGTTAGGACTCAGCACTTCCACTGCCAGGGGCCTAGATTCAATCCCTAGTGGAGGAACTAAGATCCTGCAAGCCACACAGTGTGGCCAAAAAACAGAGGCTGGAGAGATTTCTGTTTTGTACCTAGTGAAGTTAGGGGCATTTCTTTTATGTTTATTCAGTGTAAATATTTCTAAATATACCACTTATGCATCATCTTTAACATTTTTCATTTCATGCAATTACTGCTTGAAATCCTTAACAGCAGTCTGGTCTTTTGATAACTTAATGTGTTCTTGACAAAGCACTGTTTACATAGTTCATCTGCTTAAATATTCAATATTTTAGTGTTTAAAGTTAAACATTTAACATTTTCCTGTGTTTTATCTTTCTCTCACTTTCCTTTCGCAAGCTTATTCTTACCAAGATTTCTATGTGATGATACCAATGGCCCTACAAGATGCCGTTTAAACAGCATTGCTTTAATATCATCTGATAAACTATGGACGGACGTTCCTGACATGGTACAGGAGACAGGGATCAAGACCATCCCCGTGGAAAAGAAATGCAAAAAGCAAAATGGCTGTCTGGGGAGGCCTTACAAGTAGCTGTGAAAAGAAGAGAAGCGAAAAGCAAAGGAGAAAAGGAAAGATATAAGCATCTGAATGCAGAGTTCCAAAGAATAGCAAGGAGAGACAAGAAAGCCTTCCTCAGCAATCAATGCAAAGAAATAGAGGGAAAAAAACAGAATGGGAAAGACTAGAAATCTCTTCAAGAAAATTAGAGATACCAAGGGAACATTTCATGCAAAGACAGGCTTGATAAAGGACAGAAATGGTATGGACCTAACAGAAGCAGAAGATATGAAGAACAGGTGGCAAGAATACACAGAAGAACTGTACAAAAAGATCTTCATGACTAAGATAATCACAATGGTGTGATCACTCACCTAGAGCCAGACATCCTGGAATGCGAATTCAAGTGGGCCTTAGAAAGCATCACTACGAACAAGGCTAGTGGAGGTGATGGAATTCCAGTTGAGCTATTTCAAATCCTGAAAGATGATGCTGTGAAAGTGCTGCACTCAATATGCCAGCAAATTTGGGAAACTCAGCAGTGGCCACAGGACTGGAAGAGGTCAGTTTTCGTTCCAATCCCACAGAAAGGCAATGCCAAAGAATGCTCAAACTACCGCACAATTGCACTCATCTCACACGCTAGTAAAGTAATGCTCAAAATTCTCCAAGCCAGGCTTTAGCAGTACATGAACCGTGAACTTCCTGATGTTCAAGCTGGTTTTAGAAAAGGCAAAGTTACCAGAGATCAAATTGCCGACATCCTCTGGATCATGGAAAAAGCAAGAGAGTTCCAGAAAAATATCTATTTCTGCTTTATTGACTATGTCAAAGCCTGTGTGTGGATCGCAATAAACTGTGGAAAATTCTGAAAGAGATGGGCATACCAGAACTGTCTGACCATACCATACCAGACTATACCATACCTGACCTGCCTCTTGAGAAACCTATATGCAGGTCAGGAAGCAACAGTTAGAACTGGACATGGAACAACAGACTGGTTCCAAATAGGAAAAGGAGTATAACGAGGCTGTATATTGTCACACTGCTTATTTAACTTATGTGCAGAGTAAGTACATCATGAGGAACGCTGGGATGGAAGAAGCACAAGCTGGAATCAAGATTGCCAGGAGAAATATCAATAACCTCAGATATGCAGATGACACCACCCTTATGGCAGAAAGTGAAGAGGAACTAAAAAGCCTCTTGTTGAAAGTGAAAGTGGAGAGTGAAAAAGCTGGCTTAAAGCTCAACATTCAGAAAACGAAGATCATGGCATCCGGTCCCATCACTTCATGGGAAATAGATGGGGAAACAGTGGAAACAGTGGCTGACTTTGTTTTTGGGGGCTCCAAAATCACTGCAGATGGTGACTGCAGCCATGAAATTAAAAGACGCTTGCTCCTTGGAAGGAAAGTTATGGCCAGCTTAGAGAGCATATTCAAAAGCAGAGAAATTACTGTGCCAACAAAGGTCCGTCTAGTCAAGGCTATGGTTTTTCCAGTAGTCATGTATGGATGTGAGAGTTGGTCTGTGAAGAAAGCTGAGCTCCGAAGAATTGATGCTTTTGAACTGCGGTGTTGGAGAAGACTCTTGAGAGTCCATTGGACTGCAAGGAGATCCAATCAGTCCATTCTGACGGAGATCAGCCCTGGGATTTCTTTGAAGGAATGATGCTAAAGCTGAAACCCCAGTACTTTGGCCACCTCACGCGAAGAGTTGACTCACTAGAAAAGACTCTGATGCTGGGAAGGACTGGGGGCAGGAGGAGAAGGGGACGACAGAGGGTGAGATGGCTGGATGGCATCACTGACTCGATGGACTTGAGTCTGAGTGAACTCCGGGAGTTGGTGATGGACAGGGAGGCCTGGCGTGCTGTGATTCATGGGGTCGCAAAGAGTTGGACACAACTAGCGAGTGAACTGAACTGAACTGGTCCAGTTTTAGCTTAGGTTAAATTATCAAAATCATGAGTTAATGGCATTCACACTAACGTAAGTACTCTATATTTTCTTTTCTGTGGGTGACAATTTGAAGTTAACTGTAATTCCTCTCATTTTGTTAAAACAAGTTTTTCAAACCTTTTCCAAAAAGGCCAGGGAGTAAATATCTTGGGCTTTGCAGGCCACACAGTCTCTGTCACATGTATTTCTTTCTTTCTCTCTTCTTTTTTTTTCATTTACAACCCTTTAAAAATCATTTTTAACTTATGGGCTGTATAAAAATGGACCATGGGTCAGATTTGAGTCATGAACAAAATATAAGCAGATAGTATATGAACATTTATATATAATATTATAGACATGGGAGTCTATAATTGCTCAGATTCCATTACCACTTTTCCTCTACAGCTAAAGGATATTTTCCTATCTATATCTTGTCTAAATAATTAAATTTAAAAATGATTAGGAGGTATTTAATTGTAGAGATGGGCTTGGGCCCTACACAGACTTATAAAATTGTAGAATTTTATGGGTGGGAGAAATTGAAGAGATTATCTAATTTGAATCCTGTAGTTATTTTATAGAGAAGATCTCATAAATAAATATGATTCACTAATTAACTTACAAATATCGGAGGGATAGCAAGCCTTCAAATGAGTCCTTGTGGAATTCAGTCAAAGAATTTCCACTGAGAATTCTGAAAAATGAAAAGGTTATTTCTCAGTCAAAATGCAAAATAACTATAACCATTTACTAGTTAGTACTCCTGTCAGTGGAGGAAGCTAAGTAATGGTGCCATCTAAACACCCTAATTTTTATTTAATTTAGGGGTGGCAATTTCTGCCCTGTTTTCATTTAAACCTTTCTCCTCACATCCTTTGCTGTGTCCATCTCTCTCCATCACACACACACACACACACACACATACACACACACACACACACACACTCTCCATCCACTCTTCCCACCAAATCATACAGATCATTCAGTTAATGCCTACTCTCTAGATCACAGGATTTCTCTTACAATCCAACTCTGGGCAGCACCAACATTGCAGAGGTGTCCTTCCCTCTTCTCTTTTCCCAAACCTTACTGGGACGTTCCACACAGAACTGTATCAGGGCTGCAAATGAAGTCATTTGATTTTTTTCCTCTAGTAAATCTTTGTTGAAAATTATTTGCATATGTTAAAAATATGCATAAAATATATACAATTGCTCAGTTTAATGATTATGAAACAAATCCCTGTGTGATACCACTCATATCAGAAAAGAACCAGGGATCGAACCTGCAGCTCTTATGTCTCCTGCATTGGTAGGCAGGTTTTTACTACTAGCTCCACCTGGGAAGCTCAAATCAATATGCCCAACGATGTTTATAGTAACCCTTCTCATAACTTCGAAAGTTGGAAAGAACTCTACCTCCCCACATCGTGTAAAAAAACTGTGTACACCACAGGTGATTTACAAAAGTCACAGGAAATAATGATATATGAAAAAGGTTGAGACAGAAGTGAAACTCGTATGTACTAGTTGTAAGTCTGAACACTGACAAGGACTCCGTCAGGACAGTGAAGAGATGGGGCTGATCATCACCTCTTCACCGCACTGTCTTCTCTGATTGGCTGATGCCCATATCAGACTAGTTGGAGTTTAAATATTGTGGGAGGACAGAGAGGAACCAAGAATATGTATTTTAAATGAATGGGGTTTCTTTTTGTGGACTTGTTTGGATGGCAGGATACTAAAATTTTAAAAATAACAGTAATAAATTCAACCTAGAAGTAAAGTTTAGACTGAGAATGTCAGTCACCAAAAGTACCCCCAAAAAGAGCTTCAAATAAGCAATGAAACAAATTCATTTATGACTGGTCTATTCAAGTTGAATGAATGATATGACCACAAAAGGTCATGAAAACTACTAGCTAATTTCTTTGAATGTTTTTTTCCAAAATCACTTATGTATCTAAGCAGACTTTTTCTACAAATCAATACAAAAATAACAGTAACAGAAAAATGGACTAAGGACAGTTTAGAAAGACAAATGTTCAGTAAACATATACAGACATCTAAATTCATAAGTGATCAGAAAAATTCAAATTCAGATCATTTCTCTTTGATTCACCCATCAGATCAGCCAAAAAAGAGCAGGAGGGTGGGGCAGAGAATATCCAATGGTAGAAGCAATGTGGGGGAAATGAATGCCATGATGGCATGTTGACTGGAGTAGAACATGGTCAACACTGAAATCAGATTGATTATATTCTTTGCAGCCAAAGATGGAGAAGCTCTATACAGTCAGGAAAAACAAAACAGGGAGCTGACTGTGGCTCGGATCATGAATTCGTTGTTGCCAAGTTCAGACTGAAATTGAAAAAGTGGAAAAAACCACTAGACCATTCAGGTATGACCTAAATCAAATCCCTTATGATTATACAGTGGAAGTGAGAAATAAATTTAAGGGACTAGATCTGATAGTGCCTGATGAACTATGGACGGAGGTTCGTGACACTGTACAGGAGACAGGGGTCAAGACCATCCCCGTGGAAAAGAAATGCAAAAAAGCAAAATGGCTGTCTGGGGAGGCCTTACAAATAGCTGTGAAAAGAAGCAAAGCGAAAAGCAAAGGAGAAAAAGGAAAGATATACCCACTTGAATGCAGAGTTCCAAAAATAGCAAAGAGAGACAAGAAAGCCTTCTTCAGCGATCAACACAAAGAAATAGAGGAAAACAGCAGAATAGGAAAGACTAGTGATCTCTTCAAGAAAATTAGAGATACCAAGGGAATATTTCATGCAAAGATGGGCACAATAAAGGACAGAAATAGTATGGACCTAACAGAAGGAGAAGATATTAAGAAGAGGTGGCAAGAATACACAGAAGAACTATACAGAAAAGATCTTCATGACCCAGATAATCACGATGGTGTGATCACTCACACTCATCTAGAGCCAGACATCCTGGAATATGAAGTCAAGTGGGCCTTAGGAAGCATCACTATGAACAAAGCTCGTGGAGGTGATGGAATTCCAGTTGAGCTATTTCACATCCTGAAAGATGATGCTGTGAAAGTGCTGCACTCAATATGCCAGCAAATTTGGGAAACTCAGCAGTGGCCACAGGACTGGAAGAGGTCAGTTTTCGTTCCAATCCCACAGAAAGGCAATGCCAAAGAATGCTCAAACTACCGCACAATTGCACTCATCTCACACGCTAGTAAAGTAGTGCTCAAAATTCTCCAAGCCAGGCTTCAACAGTATATGAACCATGGACTTCCAGATGTTCAAGCTGCATTTAGACAAGCCAGAGGAACCAGAGATCAGACTGCCAACATTCTCTGGATCATCAAAAAAGCAAGAGAGTTCAGAAAAACATCTACTTCTGCTTTATTGACTATGTCAAAGCCTTTGACTATGTGGATCACAATAAACTGTGGAAAATTCTGAAAGAGATGGGCATACCAGACCTCCTGACCTGCCTCTTGAGAAACCTGTATGCAGGTCAGGAATTGCAAGATGTTTCACTTGTGTAAAAATGATAAGAAAATCATACCACAAACTGGTTATCTGGAAATGTATGTGTATTCAAATGTATAGGAAAGAGTCTGGGAGGATATATACTAAACTCAAAGCAGCCTGAATGGGGTTTAGGGAGCAAGGAGGGTTTTCACTATACCTGTTATTTTTTATATAGTGAGAATATAATCATACAATACTCATATAATGGAAAATAAATGACTGACTTTAAATAGAGCCTGCCAAATTTAATCTTTAAAGTAAACACAGAATTTCAATCAACAGGTTGCTTTGGGAGATGAAAGGGGAAATACCTTTTCTCACAGCTATTGACCTCAAAATTCAGGACCAAGAAGGATCTTACAAGACAGTTAACAGTTTGTATTCACATTTGGAGAAAATATACTCACAGTGTCTCAGTCCAAGGGTATGCCTTCCATATATTTTTATCAATGTAAGAAATAGAGTTTCCTTGGAAATTTCTGTGAAGAAACACAGGTTATATCCTTGAATAGGCAGGAAAAGAAGGAAGAGACTATGTCAAAGAACCATGGCCACCTTATGGGGAATATTCAAATGCAGAAAAAAGATTTTTAATTCCCAAAGCTTCCCAGTGTGTGTGTGCTTAGTCCAACTCTTTGTGACCTTCTGGACTATAAGCCCGCCAGGCTCCTCTGTTCATGAGATTCTCCAGGCAAGAATACTGGAGTGAGTAGGCTTTCCCTTTTCTGGGTGATCTTCCCAACCCAGGGAACAAACCTTAAATGTTTAAAACAGAACTCATCTTCCTCAAACTAGCTCTCCTTCCCAACTGCTGTATTTCCACTTGTTATACCACCATCATTCTCCCCATCGTGCATGCATGCTAAGGCACTTCAGTTTGTGTCCAACTCTTTGCAACTCCATGGACTGTAACCCGCCAGGCTCCTCTCCCATGGAATTCTCTAGGCAAGAATACTGGAGTGGGTTGCCATTTTCTTCTCCAGGGGACCTTCCCAACCCAGGGAATCAACCTATGTCTCTTATGTCTCCTGCTGTGGCAGGTGGATTCTTTACCACTAGCACCACCTGGGAAGCCCCATCCACATATGCGATTTTTCTCTTTCCCACATACCCAAGTCCCCCAAGGCTAGTCAATGACTACATCTAGTTGGTTTTGCCTTTGCCATGCTCTCATGATTTTCTTTCTACTCCTCTCACAACCACTCTAATTCAGCCCTTTCTCACTTTACCCCTAGATTTTGCTGCTGCTGCTGCTGCTGCTGCTGTGCTAAGTTGCTTTAGTCTTGTCTGACTCTGTGCGACCCCAGAGACAGCAGCCCACCAGGCCCCCTGTCCCTGCATGAGAGTGAAAAGTGAAAGTGAAGTCGCTCAGTCACGTCCGACTTTAGCGACCCCATGGATAGCAGCCCACCAGGCTCCTCTGTCCATGGGATTTGCAAGGCAAGAGTACTGGAGTGGGTTGCCACTGCCTTCTCCAGATTTTGCAAGACCATTCTATTTGGTCTTAATAATTCTCTTGTTTTAATCATTTGTCTTTCTTGCTTAAAAACTTTCAGTGGCTCAAACCTCCATTAGGATAGCCAAGGTTTTTCATACTCGTAGCTCTCCTTGTTCTCTAACCCAATCTTTCGGGCTTCCCTGGGGGCTCAGCGTTAAGGAATTCACTTGCCAATGCAGATGTGGGTTTGGTCCCTGGGTCAGGAAGATCCCCTGGAGAAGGTCATATTCTTAACGGTTTGAGGCACCAGGAAAGCCCATATATGTTAAGCACTGATGTAAGAGCTTTACATGTATTAACTCATCTGAATCTCACAACAGTCCTATGAGATGACAACTATCATCATTCCCACTTTATAGATGCGGAAATTGAGTCACAAAGCTAGCAAATTACAGATGTGGGCTCAAACCCAGGCAGTTCAGCTCTGGAATCTCTACTCTTAACCATTTGTTGTTTCAACACCAGTGAGGTGGGGAGAGGGACATGTTGCTGTACAGAGGATGGAGCAAATCTGGGAGAAAAGTAGACGCTGAGGAATGAAATAATGGGGTAAAAAATAGAGAAGGAAAAAGAACAGGGGTGATTATAAGTAAAAGACTGGAGAAGAGGCAACAATAGTAAGGAGGAGAATGAATAATAAGGAATCGTTGAGAAATGAAAGGTTAAAAATAGCAGGTCAGTCAATACGGGTTGGGGAGATTAGAAAGACCCAGGAAGACCTGGAAGAGGGGCTGCCGTGTTAGGCAGGATGCAGAGAACAAATAAAGAAAGGCCATTCTTACAAGGTGGTGAAGGTGCCATTGTAGGAGTTGGGCCCTGGCTCAGGCACTCTGTGGAGCTTCTGCTTTGCACTCAGACCAACACACGACAGCGTCTCATTTTTGCAGGTACAGAGGTTACATATGTTGATGGCTGTGGTGGCATTCTGTACTGGTTGCTTCTTTCCTAGGATAGGTTTTACACCAGGGGGACTTCTGGGTACCGAAAATGGAGTCAAAGGAAAATGAACTATCCGAGATAGCATCTTAGATGGCCTTGGTTGCTGCGATATGCTAACTCCCAGGTCCACAGTTGGGACTGTGGCTTGAGTCAGCTTTGCTGGAGGAAGTGTCACCTCTGGGGGAGCCGTGGTCTGCTGCAGGGCGGTAGAATATTCAGACACCATAGCAGGTTCCGGGGTTATGGTAAGCTCCAGGTTTGCATGATGAGTTGTGATGCTGGGTGATGGTGGAGGCTGACTTTGATCCTTACTTGGGGTCTCCTGCAGGGTTGGAGGAGGTTCAGCCTCCGTATTATTCACTGCGGTAACGTTAACTTCCACGTCCACAGGCTGAACCGTGACTTCAGTCAGGTTTGGATGGGCAAGTGTCCCCTCAGGCTGTTCTGGAGAAGGAGCTGTGGTCTGTGGCAGAGCAGTAGAATGTTCAGATGTAGCAGGTTCTGGAGTTACGGTAAGCTCCAGGTCCACATGATAAGCGGTGACGCCGGGCGACGCCGCCTCGAGTGCTGGACCTGTCACCTCGGAATACAGTGGAGGCTGAGCTACAACTTCCTTAATGGGTTTCGGAGGCTGAGCTTGGGTCTGCTGCACAGTTGGAGAAGGTTCGACCTCCACAGTGGATTCCGGAGTTAGTGTAAGTTCCAGGTCCAAAGATTGAAAGGTGACCCCACTCAAGGCTGGGCGCTGAGACTGAACTGGCTTTGGGTGTGGCTGTGTTAACTCGGGGTATGGTGGAATAGCTGCAGCCTGCTGTAGGCCTGTGGAATATTCAGCCTCTGTCGTAGGTTCTGGAGTTGTGTTAGGCCTCTGGCCCGATGGCTGAACTGTGACACTGGGCAGCAGTTGGCTCTGAGCTGGCATTGGAACACTGACTTCTTGCTGCACTGGACGCTGAGCTGGGGTCTCCTGCATGGCTGGAGAAGATTCAGCCTCATTCGTGGATTCTGGAGTTATGGTAAGTTCCAGGTCCAAAGGGTGAACTGCGGCTGTCAACTGAGACTGAACTTGCTCTGCATTTGGAAGCGTTACCTCAGGGGTTTGGGGTGAAGAGCTGTAGAAGATTCAGCGTCTACAGTAGGCTCTGGAGTTACAGTAGGCTCTGCAGTTACAGTTGGCTCTGGGTTGAGAGGCTGAACTGTGATGCTTGGCAGTGGTGGATTCTGAGCTTGATACTGGCCTGGAGCTGAACCAGCCGCAACCTCCTTAGGTGGCTCTACAGGCTGAGACGGTAGCTCCTGCATGGTTGGAGAAGGTTCTTCCTCCTTGGTAGGCTCTGGCTTTATGGTCAGTTCAAGGTCCATGGGTGAAATTGTGACTTGAGTCACGGCTGGATTAGGAATTGTCGCCTCCAGGGGTGTAAAAGATTCTGGAGTTATGGTAGGCTTCTGGGCCAAAGGTTTGATGGTGGCACTGGTTAAGTTTGAATGAGTTGAAACTGTCACCTCATAAAGCATTGGAGTTGGTGCTACCACCTCTGTAGGTGGCACTGGAGGCTGAGCTGGGGCGCCCTGCTGGGCTGGAGAAGGTTCTGTCTCTTTAAGGGGTGGGGCTGGGAACTCCTCTTGGTTTGGAGAAGATCCTATATTCTGAGGGGGCCGTAGAAGGTGAGGAAGGGTCCCCTGAGGGGCTGGAAGTGGTTCCATCTTTGCAGGGGGTTCTGATGCCTGAGTCTGAAGCACCTGTTGTGTGGGAGAAGACACAGCCTCCTTGGGGGGCTTGAAAGATACAGTTGAGCTCCCCTGGGGAAGTGGAGACTGAGCTGGGTGTCCCCCTGGGCTAAAGGAAGCTCGATCCCCCAGCGGGATCTGGAGTATGAGCAGCGTTCTCCAGCTGCACTGGAGAACGTTCAAGCTCTTTAGTGGGGCCTGGAGTTAGGGCAACCGCCAGATCCACAGATTTAGCAGTGATATGAGACAACAGAGATGAGACTGTTACCTCATTCTCTACTAACATAGCAGCATCGTTGGTGTCCTTTGGAGGCTGAGCTGGTTGCTCATGCTGGACCACAAAAAGTTCATTTTCAGAGGCAGTCTCAAGCTCAGAAGGCTGAGCTGGTTGCTCCTGCTCACTTGGAAGTTCAACCTCCCTCAGAGCCTCTGGAGGCTTCTGCTGAGTTGCAGGAAATTTAATTTTCTTAATGAGCTTAGGAGGGATGGTAAGTCCCAAATCATGCTGAAAGGTAGCATGGTGCAGGTTTGAATGAACCTGATGTTGAATGCCATGCTGTACTATTACCTCATCGCTAAGTGGAATTTGGAGTACATACTCAGTAGGGAACCCTGGAGCTTGAGTTGGTGTCTCTTGATGGAGCACCGATGCAACCATCTCAGGGTGCTTTGCAGGCTGAGATAGGTTCTCTGGCTGGACTGGAGGAGTTTCAACCCCTTCTTGTTGCTCTGGAAACTCAGATGGGAAATCCTGTTGGGCTGGAAGAGGTTCAACCTCCTCAAAGTGCTCTGGAGGCTGAGATAGGACCTCCTGCTGGACTGGAGAAGGTTTCACCTGTTTAGTGACCTCTGGAGTCAAGGTAAGCACCAGATCCAGAGGTTTAACAGTGACACTGTGCAAGTGTGACTGCTGAACTTTCTGATGTGCTACTGGTCGAGCTACAGTCTCCTTAGGTGTCTCCAAAGGCTGGGCTAGGGCCTCCTGAAGGCTTGAGGTTTCTACTTCCTCAGGCGCCTCTGAAGGCTGAGACAGAGCTTCCTGTTGAAGGAGAGGTGGTTCGACCTCTTTAGTGGGCTCCGGATGCTGAGCCTGGGCCTCCTCCTCCTCGGGTGAAAAAGATTCAGCCTCCTCAGGTGACTCTTGTTGGGTTAAAGATTCCAACTGCTCAGTGGGCAATGGTTGGCGAGTGGGGTATGCCTGTTGAGATGAAGGAATTTCAGCCTCAGGGGGCTCGGGAGGTTGATCTGGGCTCCCCAGAAAATCCGTAGGTAGGCTCTCCTCAGGATAAAAGGCATCCATACTGGAATCTAAATAATCATCCTGCAGTTCTTCTAGACCCTGATTTTTTTCCCCAAGTTGTCTTGTAGTTCCAACAACAACTTTGGCAAGAAGTCCATGCTTAACAAGATCTTTCTTCAGGTCTGAGGGGGAAACAATAAACTTCGTTGGTTTTGAGCTCTTACTGCCTAGAGGTGGAACAAGTATTTCAAATGATTAGTGATTTTCAGCCTGATCTAGACCTATAGTTTTAGCCTTACTTTTGTGTTGAGGAGGCAGAACCAAGGCTTGATTCTGATCCCAATCTAGCTCTGGAACCGCTGCTGGGAGCTTTTGATGCTGGGTTAGCTTGTCATCCAGATCCTCGTGTAGAAAAGTAAACTTACCTGGCTCTGCCAACAGCTCTCCAGCTGAATCCGAGTCCAGGTATGGAACCAGAGTCTCACTCAGATCCTCACGAGGCAGGGCCAACATGTGGTCTGGAGAGGAGAAAGTCAAGTAATTAAAATCCCCGGCTCTGCCAGGGGTGTGAATGCATGGGGCGATTCGGGGCGGGAGGTCAGAGGAGTGTGAAGACCAGGGCTCAGTCAGCCCTGGGGGGTCCGAGGTCAACTGGACAGGGCCCTGGGCCCACTCCAGAGGCTGAGCTGCCTGAACCAAAAGCCCCAACGACTGCCAGGTCAGGAGGAGCCAGAGGCGCAGCCAGGACATGACCTGCGGAGGCTCCCGGGTGCAGCGATCCAGGCCAGTGGGGGCGCCGGCCCCGCCCCTGAGCGGGAGCCGAACCATTAGGTGAGCCCGCAACAGCGCGCGCACCATTAGGTGAGCCCGCCAGCGGCGCGCACCGTTAGGTGAGCCCGCAACAGCGCGCGCACCGTTAGGTGAGCCCGCAACAGCGCGCGCACCGTTAGGTGAGCCGCGCACACGCGGCGCACCCTTAGCAACCGCGCGCCCCGCCCCGCCCGCGTCCAGCCCTTTATGACACCTTTAGATACGCCCCCTGTATTAGGGTAGACCCAATCTGCGCCGTCCGAGGGCGCCTTTTGCCCAGAGTCACCAGGGGCGCAAACCAAGCCCTCCTTCCTCTCGCACAGGTGACAGAGACCTCCGGCCGGGCCCTCTCCCCAGCCTCCCCCAGCCCCTCCCGGGCTCTGCGCAACCAGGCAGGATTTGGGCTGCAGCCCTAAAGGCCCTGGACGCTGACAGCCCAGGGGTCGGGGGAGGAGTGGAAGTGGATGCGGAGCTTCCCAAGGAAGCCCCAGAGGCCAAGCATTCCGGGCAATGCAGAGGTGTTAGTCCCGCTCTGGCACTGCAAACTCTTCCTCCTCAAAGCTGAAGTCTGAGAGGCATTCTTCCTCCCCTTGGCCACACGGTTTCCAGGAAAAGCAGCTGACTTGCAAAATGGGCAGCACTAGTTAGGCTGGCGGGAGGGGAGCACACCTTACAATTTTAAAGTCATTCAAAAATGTTTCTCTTCCCTCTAAGCTTTCAGTACCCAAGTCTGGTCATTAATTCACCACTTTGCTGTTAAGGGTTACCACCAAATCAGTGATGACTGCAAATTTTCTGTAGGAGAGGCTTTGGGCAAGTGAGCAAGTCATTCTGGGAAAGAATGTCCAACCAAGTGAATGGCCCTTTACATTACCAGGGGAAAACTTGCCCCATCCCACCTCGTTTCAACACAGCCATTAATCTAGAAAAAACTGCAGTGTCACAGAGTCCTGCTCTGTGTACACACCTGGAGAAAACACTTAAGATGTTAAAAGTCAGCATGTTTTAGTCATTTTCTTGAAATACTGTAACTAAGCACACAGTTTACTTTCTTCACAGTCCTTTTAAATAATCTAGTCCTTTTGTTTGGTAAGACCTCTAACATTTAAACTCCAAGAGAAAAGGAGCTTCATCTTATTCCCAACTGTCCAACCTAATGTTTTTTAAATGGAACTGATTCGAAGATTGGCCTCATTTGGGAACGGATTTGTTTCTATAATCAGGTTTCCAAAATCTTTAGCATAAATACCGATTCCTTTCCTCTCTCATTTCATAGGAAGCTAGCCTTCTAAAAGCCCAGACTTGGATACGTTTGAAGTTTCCGTGACTTATTTGATTTAAATTGAATTAAAATAATTATTTTGTGAAGAAAAACTTTCAAAACTTTTATGTTTTTCAGGACATAACCACCTCTTCTTTCTTTAGTTTCTTGTCTTCAAAACAAACTTTGCAACATTGGGGTGGGTTAAATAATCAGAAATCTAGCCCCAATTAAGTTCTCAATGACATGAAACACATTTTTTGCTTTTTTTTTTTAAATCCTATATGCAGTACATTAATGTTTTCTTTTAGAAATTACTTTGACAACTTAATCCCTGATTTGAGGCATTCATATAATTGGTCTAGAGAAAGGTCCTTTAGCAAAATATTTCACACAAAATACATATGAGATCTGGGTAAAACACCTAAGGCATTAATACAGTTTTCACACACTGTAGCATAATCACAACAAATTAAAGCCATAATTACTTTGTTCCCAATTGCCCACAATTCTGTTTGAGGGGAGTGCTAAGAGGCCTGTGTCTTCTCCTGTGTCCACAACTGTACAAGTACCTCATGGTCCTCAACCCTGCTCTCCAAATTTCAAATAAGGGGTCAGAGAGAAGGCTCAGACATCAGGAAAAGTCCTAGAAACTTCCTGCCTCAAAAGCAGTTTCAGAGTTTCACATTTCCCTAAAAGATGATGGAGCTGAGCAGACATGCCAAGAATCTTCTGGTTGTTTTGAATTATGGCTACCCTGGCTTTGAATCCCTTGAGTCTTTCTCTCCACGTACTTGAATTAAATCCTGTAGTTCCTCTTCAGTTCTAGCATCTGTGACCTCTACACAGGATCTATACGCCACAGCTATTTTACCACTTTCTGAAACCGAGTTAACAAATATCAATTCAGAAATTTTGTTCCAAAAACTTCCTGTGCACAATGGTAGCATCCAATAATTAGACATTCCTTTCATTTCTAAATGCAGAAAACAAGAGCATTTTCCTAGCAGTTCCCTCATCTGACACATATCATTACTATTTGTGAAAAAATATTTAAGAGAAGTATCAATTTTGGTTCAAAACCCTTTATGATCTTAAAAATAAGAACTAAGGAATGATGCAGTAAAAGCTGTGGAAACAAAAATGTTCAATCACAATATGATTAAATAGGAAGTCATTAAGGAGGGGTCAAAGTGAGTTCAAACCGGGGATAGATACCACTGGACTACACAGGAAATGTCTTATTAGAAGCGAGGCAAGTGTCTACTACTTGGGACCAAAATTCTACCAGATTCAACGAACAAAGCTTTGGAGAGAGAATTTTACAGGCCTATGTACCTTTTGGACTACACAGCTTCCCTCAAGGCAAACTACAGCCACCAGGCTTTTCCGTTTAAGGAATTTTGAGTGTATATATGGAACACTATTTGAATATTCAGTTCAGTTCAGTTGCTCAGTCATGTCTGACTCTTTGCGACCCCATGAAGTGCAGCACGCCAGGCCTCCCTGTCCATCACCAACTCCCGGAGTTCACTCAATCTCACCTCCATCGAGTCGGTGATGCCATTCAGTCATCTCATCCTCCTCTGTCGTCCCCTTCTCCTCCTGCCCCCAATCCCTCCCAGCATCAGAGTCTTTTCCAATGAGTCAACTCTTCGCATGAGGTGGCCAAAGTACTGGAGTTTCAGCTTTAGCATCATTCTTCCAAAGAAATCCCAGGGCTGATCTCCAGAATGGACTGGTTGGATCTCCTTGCAGTCCAAGGGACTCTCAAGAGTATTCTCCAACACCACAGTACAAAAGCATCAATTCTTTGGCACTCAGCTTTCTATAGAGTCCTATTCTCACATCCATACATGACTACTGGAAAAAACATAGCCTTGACTAGACGGACCTTAGTTGGCAGAGTAACGTCTCTGCTTTTGAATATGCTATCTAGGCTGGTCATAACGTTCCTTCCAAGGAGCAAGCGTGTTTTAATTTCATGGCTGCAATCACCATCTCAGTGATTTTGGAGCCCCCCAAAATAAAGTCTGACACTGTTTCCACTGTTTCCCCATCTATTTCCCATGAAGTGATGGGACCAGATGCCATGATCTTCGTTTTCTGAATGTTGAGCTTTAAGCCAACTTTTTCACTCTCCTCTTTTACTTTCATCAAGAGGCTTTTTAGTTCCTCTTCACTTTCTGCCATAAGGGTGGTGTCATCTGCATATCTGAGGTTATTGATATTTCTCCCGGCAGTCTTGATTCCAGCTTGTGCTTCTTCCAGCCCAGCGTTTCTCATGATGTACTCTGCATATAAGTTAAATGAGCAGGGTGACAATATACAGCCTTGATGTACTCCTTTTCCAGTCTGTTGTTCCATGTCCAGTTCTAACTCTAACCCCTGAGCTATGGAGCCAACTGCATTTGCATATTAGGGATAGGCAAACAACCTAGACAGTTAGTTTGGTTCTCAAAGGTTGTTACTGGAATTGACAGCTCATGGAGATTCTGCCTGGTGACCAGGGAAGTCAAACTTCACTGGAACGACTGCCCAGGCTGGAAGGCTGACACCAGTCCAAGGCCAACTCTGACAAGCAAATAAGGTCTCTGACAACTTAGCTAGCATTTCTCAGTCTCTAAGCCTGCAGGGCTGTGAAACAGGGGAGCAATTCTGTTCCAGGGATCTACCAACCATGAAGTTTCCTTGGGCACAGCCTGTGACATTCTCACCCTGTATAACTCAATAGGGTACATAATCAAGCTATTCAATAGCATGATCACACTCAAGGCTCACAAAAATGTATATAAGAATCATATTCACCCAATATATCAGAAATGAAAACTGAAATTCATTCCAAAAACATAATGTAAACAACTCTTCAATAAAACAATAATAATAGTCAAAACATTTTGTCTGCTTACTATGTTCCAGGCATGGTTCTAAGACTTTTACATTCATCATCTTATTTACTCTTACAATATCCCCCATAAGGTAAGCTGAAATACTAACCCTATTTATAGATCAAGAAATTGCAGCTTAGAGATATTTAATACCTTCAAATCTCTCTGGCTATAAAACCTAAAATTGCAACAACAACAAAAATCTAAGAGACAAAGTCAGGACTCAAACACAGGCGTCCAAGGCTTATAGTCACTATACTATTCTGTATGATAACTCAGCAATCAAAAAACAAGAACCGGATCAAACACTTTCTATATGAACGAAGGCAAGTCAGTAGACATCTAAACAGTGGGGACAATAATATTCGTGTCATTTTTCTCATAAATGCCACAAAGAACAGATTTGAGACTCTTGCTGTGAAAGCATTTGGTAAATGAAAGAATATATAGTGTTTTTTTTTTTTAAACATTCTTTTTTTACTTTTTATGTATTTACTCAGTTGTGCCAGGTCTTAGCTGTGACATGCAGAATCTTTAGTTGTGGCATGTGGGAGCCGCATGCTACTTTGCTGATGAGGGATCAAACCCAGGCCCCCTGTATTGGGAGCACAGAGTCTTAGCCGCTAGACCACCAGGGAAATCCCTATGTAGCGTCTTAGATAACCATTATTTTCATCCAATTAACTTTTCAAATAAGTTTTACTGCTCACTGAAACTGAAGTACTTTAAGGACAAACAAAAAAGTCTTACCTAAAACCACAATCTGCAGTTTCTGGAATGCATCTGTCATAGCCTTCTGAATAGCAAGCTTCTGGGTTTTCTTCCTTTTCATAAGGAGTGATAATGGCCCTAAATCCAACCAAAACAAATGAATTTAAAATGCTTATCTGGATAGCTGATTTCTAGGTTATATGTTTAAAAATTTTTAAATGCACCCGTGATTCTTAGATCATTATCTTAGTGACTAAGCGTGAACACAACACTAGGGTGTGGTTGAATGACTAGGATGTAGTTATATTCCAGCAGGGCACGTTTTTCCTGCTCACATCTATTCTTGAAGTTCCTGAAATACTAGATGGGAGATGCAAACCAGGAACGTGACACAAATCTCTCATTACTCACAGATTCCACATGGACAAGCTACAGCCACGCTCCTGCAGACTCCTGTGTTGAGGGCTGGATTCTCACAGTGAGACAGATGCTCTGGCCCCTCCCCAGGCATCACTTTCAGGTGGATGGTGGGGCCTCCTCCACTCCCTTTGCTAACAGCCCTGCTTCTGACTGAAGCCCAAGTGCCAAGGGAATCCATACCAATGGGAATCCCTTTCCAGGGATCTACATTTGACTTTCTCCACTCAAGCCCTTCCACAGGAGGCAAAGGACTGAACCTTTACACAAGAGTTTATTGAAATCTTTAGACAATGATTTTGTTGGGATGACTGAAGGCCACAAGAGATTTGAAGGACTATTTTAGCAGAAAACACATTATTAACCAAAAATGGAAAAAGAAAAAAAAAAAAACCACCTTAATTTTCCCTCCTCCTTGGCAGTCAGTCAGTTCTAAAACTCTAAAGTTTAAGGTCCTGTCAGGTATTGCCTAAGTTAAAAACCTATGTGGCAAAGGAGAAAAACTCTGCCCAGGACTTCAGCTGCTTGGCAAAGGTGATGATGCATCTGAAAGGCGAGTTTCAGAAAGAAAGGACAACAGACCTTCTTCCAAGTTATCCAAAGGTTCCTCAGCCATGCCAACTCCTGGACTCCTGCACTCGTAGGATGGCAACACCACCTCTAAAGCACAGAAGAACTTCAGGCTTTGTCTCTGAAAAGGTGCCACAATATCTTCATTTTCCCTTTCTTCTTCAGGGTCAGAGAGATCCTAAAGCTGTTAGGATTTTGAATTAAAGATTATACTTCAAAATACTGTTTTGAAAACTAAAACTCCCATCAATCCCAGCTAATAGTTGAGGTGTCCTATAGCTTCAAAATCAAGTGACATTTGCAAATGAATTACTAGGTACAGAGAACTATTTTTTATTATACATCACACAAATACTGGAGAAAATTATGGACAGTACCATTTAAGTCACTGAGATGATCATGAATTCTAGGTGGCATGTCCATGCTCAGATACTTCCATGAGGAAGTCTTTCCCATCTCCTCCCTGTAGCCCAGTTCTAGTTTTCTTTCTAAAGTGTAGGAGTTCAATGTTGAAAGGGGCCTGGTTGGTCAAAGAAAATCTACAGAGTTTACCTTGATGATCTTTTGACCATCCATTGAAACCAAAGTAGTAATTTGCCAATTCTTGGCATCTGGAGCTGTTTAGGGCAAGAGCATTGTGTTGAACCGCCTGATGTTGGGTGCCAAGATGAATCTAAAGACATAAGAAACTGAAAAATATCACAATCTGACATAGACTTATTTTGGATATACCTGTTTGTCAATACCAGTTTCATGTTGTTGTCTTGTTTAGTGGCCGAGTTGTGTCTGACTCTTGTGACCCCATAGACTGTAGCCTTCCAAGTACCTCTGTCCATAGGATTTCCCAGGCAAGAATAGTGGAATGGGTTGCCATTTCCTCCTCTGGGGGATCTCCTCAGGGAGTTAGCTCATGTCTCCTGAATTGCAGGCAGATTCTTTATCACTGAGCCACCTGGGAAACCCCAACCAATTTCAGAGTGGTTGTAAAGATTATATATGACATTTTAAGTAATGAGTTCACAGTGAGGCCTAAATAAGTCTTATTATTTTTAATAAGTCAGTACTTTTCTGCATCATTTCCAGAACCCCTGATTCATCAGGTTTCCCTGACCTCTGGAGGTGGAAGTGATGACGAGAGCAACCAAGGAAGCCCAGCAGAAGCCTATTATAGGGCTGTGAGTAAGCAAAGGAAGAAAACTTTTAGTCATCTCATCCCCATCTTATCCTGCTTGAGAATATGACCTGAAGGGGAGATAAGGTGGACCTGCCACTGAAGTAGGACCTTAATCTGTAGCACCCCCTCCTCAAGTTACTAACCTCTGTTAGAAGAGGGAATACACATACCTCTATAAATTTTATAAGTAACCAAAAGAATTAGAGGTTCATCTACATAACAAACTTCTTTTCCAGCATTAACTCTCCAAATAACTTACACAATATCACATTAGTGTGGATTTTTACATAACTAGCACTTTGTTAAATGTCTATTTCCATTTTAAACAGGATGTAGTATATAGATATATTAATGAAAATTCAAATAAAGTCAAAGCATTATTAATTCTTTACTGCTCTGTTTGTGGATCTTCCTCTATCACTAGTTTATGAACTTCTTAAGTGCTGGAAGGAAACATATCTTGTTACCAGGAACAAGCATAATTCTTCGAATATAATAGAGGACTGAGGGTCTGTGGACTCAGTGAATGAATGAAAGAATGAGTAAACACGAAAATGAAATTACTTTCTCCAAATGAAGCTGCCTGCTGGGAAGGAGAAATGAACACTAATTTTTAAATGCTGAGTGTCTTGTGGGAGGCTAGGCCTTGTATGCTGCTACTGCTAAGTCACTTCAGTCATGTCCGATTCTGTGCAACCCCATAGACAGCAGCCCACCAGGCTCTGCTGTCCTTGGGATTCTCCAGACAAGAACACTGGAGTGGGTTGCCATTTCCTTCTCCAATGCATGAAAGTGAAAAGTGAAAGTGAAGTCGCACAGTCGTGTCTGACTCTTCGCCACCACATGGACTGCAGCCTACCAGGCTCCTACGTCCATGGGATTTTCCAGGCAAGAGAACTGGAGTGGGGGTGCCATTGCCTTCTCCAAGGCCCTGTATAATGAGTCATAATTCAGCTGTCCTGGACAATGAGGAAGCTTCAGAAGAGCTCTGAGCATAGCAGAGAGTCTACATCTGGGATAGCCTTGCCACAGTTCTTGCTGGCAAACAACATATAATTAAACTAGGAAACAATTGGGAAGGGGGTAAAAACTCAAGGTTCTGCATTACATAAAGAAATCTAATACGAATGCCCTTTCCTCTCAACTATATAGTGACTTATAGAATATTTCCTTCATTTCTCTATCAGTGATGGGTTTTATGATGTGCAAATCTCAAAACCTAAGCTTACAGAATGGTCTTAATGTTCAATATAAGAAAAAGAGCTCATTAGTCACAACTGATACCAAGTAATCGTTTCATAATCTTTCCAGTAATATCTAAGTGGGTATATGAAATGGTCGCAGCCAGTAGTAGGCAGATCATAGTCTCCAAATTAAAGAATGTCTGACAGGAAATCATTTTAATCATAGGGAGGAGAGCCCCGATTGAAGAGGGTGTGAAACAGGGTACAAAAGTGGGAAGTACTGTACCTAGAGTCACGTCTGAGAGTTCTCAGATTCCATCAAGGTTAAACCAGTGAGGAAAGAAATATGGGTAAGAATAGGCAGGAAGGTCAGTGGGAAGTAGCCAGATCAAAAAACAAACCAGAGGGACTTCCCTTGTGATCCAGTGGTTAAGACTCCACCGTGCAAAGCAGGGGACATGGGTTCAATCCTTGGTCAGGGAATTAAGACCCCACACACCCCGGTGCCACAACTAAGACTCGACTCAGCCAAATAAATAAATATTTAAAAAAAGAAGAAGCCAACCAGAGGGGACATACAGTTATAAAGTGAAAGGCTTGGGAAATCTAAGCCTTACTCACTTATTCAGAGGAACTGAAAAAATCCTTGGAAAAGGAATGGTGGCTGAATGGAGGCATCTAATGAAATGTTCATTCTGGGGCTCTGAGGAAGTAAAACTGGCTGGCATGTTACTATGGAGCCATATTATTAGAATAATCATTCACTAAAGACTATTTTAACCATATTCTGGAAACTGAAGGGAGTTCTCAATAGGCAGTTTGAGGAGGAGGAGGAGGAGGATAAAGCATCCTTTATATTACAACTGACTAAAGACTTTGTCAAGCTCACACATTTAAAATTCATATAAAACTAAATAACTCTTGTGAAGATTTCTTAAATTAAGGGGCAGCATAAAATGACATGGGGTTTAACATTAATAAGTTTGGGTTTGACCTCTAGTTTCCATATTTATTGCCATGAACCTTAAGTAAGTCAGTTAAGCATCCTGAGTTCGAGTTTCTTTAAAAAAGAAGAGAAAAGAAATGGGGGTGGGGGAAGAAATGGGGAGCTCTGAGCGGTAAGTGGAGCAATGCATCCAAAAGCATTCTCTAAACCAGAGTGCTTTACAAACGTTGGCCTATTCGTTTTAAATTCAGCACTTCATCCCAGCAGAGCGAGGAATTCCACATTTGGACCCACCTTCACTGGAGATTTCTGGAAAAGCTGCTTCTGGTTGCATGCCTTTTGGGCTCTGTGAGCATCCCTCGCTGAATAAAACTTGACGATGGCATAAAATCCAGGACCGGCCACGGCTGCGTTTGGGAAGACTCGGACCGAATACAGAAGGCCGAACTGGGAGAAGACTGTGAACAGAGAATGCTGTAGGGTGGTCCCACGTTAAGTAAGAGCAGTAATTTCAAGCCCACGAAACCAAATTGCCCATTCCCTTATATTCCCCCAGCCCTTCGCCACAGGCAACGGTGGTGAGCCTCCAACTCCAAACACTTCTCATTTCACAAACAACTTTCCCTCTGAACTCCTAAGTTTCGAGGAGCATTAGGAGGCAGTGTGAGGCCTGCTGGGAACTATCTCTCAAAAATCTGTAAGGACGAGTTGACTGCTCCGGTCGGCTCTAAACCAAGATTCCGCTCAGCGAAGACCACAGGCGGGCTAGGTGCTGAAGCAGGGCCCCGGGGCTCCCAATTACTAGGGCGCGAGGCGACTTTCTCCAACCCTCCCTCCACCCCGGCCTGGCTTACTTGCAAGGCCTCGGCCGTGGGTCCAGAGCTCAGTTCCCACACAAGCAACTGTTTGTCACTCCCTGTGGGTACCGCATTATCAACTGCCCCATCCTACCGTTACCGCGCGTGCGCGGCTCGGGAGCAAGCCGCCCTGCGCCTGCGCACGGCGCGCCCGCGCTTTTTGTAAAAGGGGCGAGTGAAGGGGCGGGGCCAGCTCTGGGGCAGTGAGACGAGGGCGGTGCTCGGACCTCTCTTTCGCTCCGCCCACTCCTGGAGGGTTTCCGCCTCTATTTCCCCTTCTTCAGCTGCGTTGCCGCGGAGACCTTGGAGTTTAGTGTTAGAGTACTAAGTGAAAGTGAAGTCGCATCCGACTGTTTGCGACCCCATGGACAGTAGCCTCCGAGGCTCCGCCGTCCATGGGATTTCCCAGGCAAGAATACTGGAGTGGGCTGGACCCCATGGACAGTAGCCTACGAGGCTCCGCCGTCCATGGGATTTTCCAGGCAAGAATACTGGAGTGGGCTGCCATTTCCTTCTCCAGGGGATCTTCCCAACGCAGGAATCAAACCCGGGTCTCCTGCATTGCAGACAGATGCTTTACCGTCTGAGCCACCAGGGAAGCCCAGAGTACTAAGTTCAGTTCAGTTCAGTTCAGTCGCTCAGTCGTGTCCGACTCTTTGCGACCCCGTGAATCGCAACAGCCAGGCCTCCCTGTCCATCACCATCTCCCGGAGTTCACTGGAGTATAAAATTCTATCCCTCGGTGGGGAGATGGTGGCTAACACTGGTCCGGCTTTAAAGCCAGGGAAGCTTTAAGGCTGGCTGGGCGTGGGGTGGGGGTGGGGGCTGGCTGGGGGTGGCGGGGCTGCCCGCGATGACCTGGTAGGCTGCAGTTCATGAGGTCGCTAAGAGTCGGACACGACTGAGCGACTTCACTTTCACTTTTCACTTTCATGCATTGGAGAAGGAAATGGCAACCCACTCCAGTGTTCCTGCCTGGAGAATCCCAGGGATGGAGCTTGGTGGGCTGCCGTCTATGGGGTCGCACAGAGTCGGACACAACTGAAGTGACTGAGCAGCAGCAGCAGCCCTTGATAAAGCTGACATCACGTGTGTATAAAAATTGACTGGACCTCGGTTTCCGCATTTGTAAAGTGGGAAAAATAACCCATACCTCCATTCCGCCCTGTCCCGACACTTAGAGGAGCCCTCAGGGAATCGCGTCCTTGGCAGCTCCTATGGCCCCAGCCACCCACCCCGGCGCGTGCGCCTCAGGCCCGAGGGGAACAGAGTTGGGGCGCAGGTTCTGGGAGCGGCCCCCGCTTCGCTCTACTCTGGGACTGTCCCTGCCCTGCTTAGTCCAAGGGCCTTGGCATAAGGGGCCGCGACTGCCAAGGCCGGGGAAACCGGTTCTCTTGGTTTCTCTTTCCTTCCCCAGCGGCTTGGCCACAGACGTGACCCCGGAGCCCGCCCGCCCAGGCCGACCGGCACCGCCCCCTGCGCTCCGGCTCCCACCTCCACGTCCAGAGAGAGGCTTGGCCCTTGCGGCCTGCCCCCTGCCCTGCGGTCTCTATATTGCCCCCTGAGATTGGCCCCTAGAGAATGCACTCCTTGATAGTGACTATCCGTGAGGTGTACCCAAGGGCCCCCCAAATTATCCTGGGTGAACACCACAACCCACTCTCCCTCCCGCAGGCTCAGCCTGGCCCCAGGTGTGTCGGGGGAGCGGTGTCACAGCCCAACTGGAAGCCCGTCTGTGAGGCTGGTGCCTCCAAGCCTTTACATCGGCCACACCGACTGCCCCACGACGGTGACCGGGGACCCGCAGGTGCAGGTGGGAGCTCGGCCTCTGGTTGAGTCTGAGGGACCCAAGGCACAGGGTCTGGCCGCGGGGCGCCTAGCGCTCCTTCTCTACTTTCTCAAACTTTCCTCGACGAGGAAGGCGTGTAAACAGCCACTGAACACACTGGGCCCTGGACGCGGGGTCCTTGAGCTGACTGGAGCTAAGCCAACCAAGCTTAAGGAGGACACCCTTCTCTCCACCTTCCCCAGACCCTCCACCTTCCCCAGACCCCCTGCCTCTCACTTACGTCGGCAGGGCGGGCCTCCGAGGAGCCCATGGGCGGGCTGGGTGGAGCCGGCGGATGGATGCAGGTTAGGGCCCTGCCATCTCCTTGGGCGGGGGCTTCAGACGGCTTGGCAGGAGAGACTTCGGGGAGCCGGAGCTGGCAAGGAAAGCAAGGAAGGTGAGGGACGCTTGGAAGGACCGCCTTCAATTCCCCAAGCGGCGGTGTCTGGGAGGGGCGAGGCGGAGCCTGAAGAAATCCGCCTGGGCCGGTGGGGCCTTGGAGGCGGGACCCGAGCAGGAGAAGGCCTGAGAGAGGGGCAGGGGCAGGGGCAGGGGCAGAGGCAGGGAGGGCTGCGGCCGAAGGGGCACGGAAGGTTCACGAGTGGAGCCAAGGGAGGGGGAGGGTAAGGCCCCTGCCGCGCCCCACCCCCCACGCTCGGGATACGGCTTGCAAGAGGCTCTGCGTCCCGCGGACGCGATGCTTCAGGACTGCTCGATCCCGCTTGCCGTCTAGCCGGAGCGTCCCCAGTCCTAGCAAGGCTATTTGCATCCTGAACCACCCGGATTGCATCCTCGTCCTCCCCAGGCCCTTTCCGAACTCAGCTCGGCCAGGCCTGGAAAAACTTGGAGCGGAGTTCCCACTGCAGAGACGCTCCCCGGAGCGCTGGGTCATTGCCTGGGTGGGGAGGGGACCCGGTCCTCGTCTCCTTCCCCCGATCCTGGGGGAGTGAAGAGAAGAGGGATCGGGGGAGCGGGGAGGGTCCCTGGAGCGAGAGGACCGACCCTTCACCAGGAGGTGCCCTGCGTCCACGGCTTGGGAGACAGTCACAGCGGCGCCCACGCCTGGGTCGGCGCAGGGCGCCTGGACCTGGGCCCCTCCTGCCCCAGAACGGCGGGCAGCCCTTCGCCTCCCACCTCCTCCCGAGCGAGGGCAAGATCCGTCCCGAGCCGCGCTCCTCCCAAGACCGCTCAGCTCCGGCTCCTGCGCAGTGCGCGAAGGGTGCTTGGTGCCGCCGGGTGAGGACCCCGCCACCTGCAGTCCTCCTCCCCACCCCAGATCAGCACCCCCGCCCAGTCCGGCCCGGCCCTGGCACCTCGGTGTACGCTCGCTGGCCTCGCCTCCACTTGTCCTGGCAGGCGCGCGGGGGGGCTCGGCGTCCGATGCTCCCTCCTCCACCGCTCCGCTCCCGCGCTGCCCTGTTTCCTGTTCAGCAATATAGCGAGGGAGGCACTGGCGGAGAGCACCCGGCAGAACTTCCTCCCGGGGCTGGGGCTGCGGCGGCGAGACAATCCCCGGTGTCCTGGCTTCCCTGTCCTCTCTGGGACGGGCCAGCGCCTGAGGAGCGCAGACGCCACCCCCTTCCCCTGCACCTCCCGGGGATCCTGGGCCACACCTGGCTGTCTCCTGGAGGAAGGCAGCAGAGCCTGGACGGTGGGATGAGCGGGGAGGAAGGCGGGCCAGGTTTCCCTCCACTGCTGCTCTACTCCACCCCCTTTCCCCTACCTCCTGGCCTTGATCCTTGTGGGGGAGGAGCCCCCACAACCCCCAGCCAATCCATCAAAGCTCAGAGCAACCTCCTAGGGTTGAACTCAAGATGCTCACCTTATCTCTGCATCTCAGTTTGCTTTCCTGTAAACTGGGGACAGTAACACCTACTTCACAGGATTGTTGTTGTTGTTCAGTCACTAAGTTGTGACTCTCTGTGACCCCATGGACTGCAGCAGGTCAGGCTAACGTATTGTTATCATCACATTGTAAGAACACACATCTGATGAGTTGTTATTATTATCACTAATTTTATTATGAGATGAGCCCTCCTCTTTGGGGTTGAATTGGGGTCTCCAACCCCTCCCCCTCGTCTGCTATCCTCCTTTAGGCAGGAGAGGGAAGGGAGAAACAAGTATTCTCAGAAACACCTTGCTAAGGATGGGCGACTGAGTCCAAAGGTAGCACACTGGCCGTGTGCTCTTCTGGGTCCCACCTCTTCACACCAGGTCCCTCAAGGCTCCTCCAAGCCCACCACCTCCTGCCCTTGAGGGAAGCTGGGGCTCATGCAATGGGCAGAGGGCGCTTCCTCAAAGGCCCGAAAGGCTGCTTCAAGGACAGGAAATTGCAGACATGAATCTTTCAGTCCCAAGTTCCTGCACCCTGATTTCCCTGGGAATTAGCCTGTTTCCTTCTCCTGTCTTTACAAGGGCAGCAGTGGGCTTCCTCCTGCAGGCCCTCCCTGCCCCCCAGACTTCTGCTGGAACTTCAGAGGAACGCTGGCAGCCAAGGCCAGGTGGAGCCCTAAAACCATGAGCTCTGAATCCAGCCCTGCTCACAAGCCTTTCCTTCCTGAGCCTCTTCTCTCACCTTGGATCACCAGTGTGAATGCTGTGCTTTGACATTTAAGGAACAGAAAAGAAGCCATCACAGTGGGATTCCAGGCATTAGCTTCAGTTACATGAGTGTATGTGAATAAAGCTCCCCAAAGGCCCTGAAATCCTACCCCATGGTGGGGAGAAGCGGGAAGGAGGAGGCAAGGAGGGCGGGCAGACTGAAGAATTACTTTTACTATTCTCCATGCTCACTCCTGGCACACAAGTCCACTGCTTGCAAATGTTTACCTATTAACCACTCCCCCCGCCCCCATGCCATTTACCTATAACCACCCCCCTCCAGCCCTCCCCTGTGCCCAGGGACTGACTGAGAAGAGAACAGTAGAGGCTATCAGACAGTATCTGAGGGCTCAGTCAGTGGAAGCTTTCAGAAACCAGACCACAGGTTAGAAACAGCAGGTCTTTACTGCAAAATCACTCAAAAGTCACATGGCCGCAGTTCCTTCAGTACATGGCAAAGCACTTCTCAGGGCCAGGGCCCTGCACTAGAAACAGTTTATTGCATAAAACGAAATTTAAAAAATAGTGTGGGCACTACTGAGGTGCTTTCATCCACAGCCCATGCACATCACTACCTCTGTCTGGAACACTCTTTCCTGCAAATCCCCTCTTTCCCACTCATTTCACAGGTCTCACACTGGAGGTCAGTTCCTCCAGGAAGCCCTTCCCCCATCAGTGCCCTCCAATATGGGTCAGACCTCCGACTCCGCTGTACTTCCAGGGTGTCCTGCTCTCTCCCTCCACCCTCACTCCTGGGGGTAGTCACTGCCCTGCTCCCTGCCGTGCCCTCCAGAGGGCAGGACCCAAGTCCACTGTGCTCAGCCCTGAAGCCCACACCCCTTGCCCGGCACTGAGTGCATTCTCAATAAGCACTTGTCAAATGAATGAATGCATTACACGCACAAATAGAAGCCGCTCCTGAATGCAGACAGGGTGTCCTCCACCCAGCCCTGGCCTCTCTCCCAAGAAGTTGCTTGTGCACTGACCCTGTGTATAGTGTGTGTGTGTGTGTGTGTGTCCCCATGTTCAGGCATTGAGCAAGCCACTCTTAAATGTGTGTATGTGTCTGTGTCCCTGTGCGTCTGTCTCTGTGTCTGTGTCCCTGTGTGTGTGTGTCTCTGTGTCTCTGTGTGTATCTGTGTATGTGTGTCTCTGTGTCTGTGTCCCTGTGTGTGTCTGTATCTGTATGTGTGTCTGTGTGTCTCTGTGCATGTGTGTGTTTCTCTTTCTCTGTGTGCTCTTTGTGTGTGTGTGTCTGTCTGTGGTGTGGTGTGTGTGTGTCTCTCTGTCTCTGTGTGTCTCTTTGTGTGTGTGTTTGTATCTCTCTCTCTGTCTCTGTGTATGTGTGTCTCTGTGTGTGTGTGTGTCTCTGTGTGTGTGTGTGTGTGTGTCTCTGTGTGTGTGTGTCTCTGTGTGTGTGTCTGTGTGTGTGTGTCTCTGTGTGTCTGTGTGTGTTGGTGTGTGTTTCTCTGTGTGTGTGTCTGTGTGTGTGTTGGTTTGTGTCTCTGTGTGTGTGTGTGTGTGTCTCTGTGTGTGTGTGTGTCTCTCTCTGGGTGTCTCTCTCTGTTTGTGTGTGTGTCTGTGTGCATCTTTGTGTCTCTGTGTGTGTGTCTCTGTGTGTGTGTGTCTTGGTGTCTGTATGTGTCCCTGTGTGTGTATGTGTGTCTCTGTGTCTTTGTGTCTGTGTGTATGTGTGTCTCTGTGTCTATGTGTATCTTTGTGTCTCCGTGTGTGTGTCTCTGTGTGTGTGCGTCTCAGTGTCTATATGTGTCCCTGTGTGTGTGTGTGTCTGTGTCTGTGTGTATCTTTGTGTCTGTGTGTGTGTGTGTGTCTCTGTCTGTGTGTGTCTCTCTCTGGGTGTCTCTCTCTGTTTGTGTGTGTGTCTGTGTGCATCTTTGTGTCTCTGTGTGTGTGTGTCTCTCTCTGGGTGTCTCTCTCTGTCTGTGTGTCTGTGTGCATCTTTGTGTCTCTGTGTGTGTGTCTCTGTGTGTGTGTGTCCTGGTGTCTGTATGTGTCCCTGTGTGTGTATGTGTGCCTCTGTGTCTCTGTGTCTGTCTGTGTCTGTGTGTATGTGTGTCTCTGTGTCTATGTGTATCTTTGTGTCTCTGTGTGTGTGTCTCTGTGTGTGTGTGTCTCAGTGTCTATATGTGTCCCTGTGTGTCTGTGTGTCTGTGTCTGTGTGTATCTTTGTGTCTCTGTGTGTGTGTGTGTGTCTCTCTGTGTGTGTCTCTGTCTGTCTGTGTGTCTCTGTCCCTCTGTGTGTCCCTCTGTGTGTGCGTGTGTGTCCCCGTGTCCGGGCGCTCACCTCTTGCTCAGCTCCTTCGGGGCTCCACTCCGGCACAGGCCCAGGTAGTCCCCCAGCAACTTCAGCTGCTCCCGGCTCCTCCCGATGAGACGCATCTGCTCCACGTGCTCGTACAGCGATGCGTTCACCAGCTGCAGGTTGATGAGGGGCTGGGCCCGGATCTGTGTCAGGAACTTCAGAGCCTGCCTGCAGACCTGGGGACACCACCGGGCAGCGAGGGTGAGACAGGAGGGCCATTTCAGGAGCGCCTGAGGTCACCAGGCGCTGGGCCACCTACTCTCTCACTCACCCCTCCAGCCACCTGCCGAGGGAAGCAGCACCATCTTCATTTTGCAGATGAGGAAACTGAGGTTCAGAGAGAGGAAGTGACTTGGCCAAGGCTCACAGCTCAGATAAGTCAGGATTTGAACCCAGTTGATCTGGCTTCCAAACCCACTCTTCCCCCTTGGCACCAGCGGCTGCCCCTGCCTAATCACGTGGGGACGGGAAGGAGGGTCCACACATCTCTCCTCCTGGGCCTCACAGATCCTTCCTGCTATTTCCTGGCCTCCCTGCCCCTGCCGCTTTCTGCTGAAAGGAAACAGACACCACCCTAGGCCCACTCAGGAATCAGGTGACTTGATCTGAGTCAGGCTCCTACCACAGGAAACAATGGATCAGATACAGTTTAACCAGAGGTTTCCTGAGCTTCTTCCGTCCTCACTAACAGCACCAACCAGGGCAGGGCCTCCCTCCAAGTCTCCATGTGGAGCTGTGATCAATCTGGGTTTCTCCCACTTGATAGACATGGAAGGTTCTACCCTCAGCCCTGACCCTAACACCAAGTACTGAGCACCTATTATTTGCCAGACACTGGGCTAAGGACCTTGACCGCACCCTTTCTTCACCCTCATAACAACCCAGAGGGGAACGTGTCATCATCCCCATTTTACAGATATGGAAACTGAGACTCAGAGGAGCTAAAGTGACTGATCCAAGCCACCAGAAAGAAAGCAGAGCCCAGGTGTGAATTGAGTGCTGTCTCTGCACCCTTAGCTGCCTCACTTACAAAGAGAAGCCCCTTCCCCTGCAGTCTCTTTGGGGATGATAAGGATGGAGGAGCTGAGCTGTTCTCCACCATCAGTCACCCTGCAGTGCTTAGCGCGACTTTGGATCCTGGTTCCACCCCTTCTCAACTGTATGACCTCAAGAACCTTACTTAACCTCTCTGTGATTCAGTTTCCTCATCTGTAAAATGGGGGAAATAAAAGCACCTACTGCACGGGATTGGGTTTAGATTAAAGGAAAATCCAGGTAAGCAGCTTCTCAGTGAATGGGAGTTGCCATCAGACTCTGTGGGTGCCTGCGTGGTCCAGGCATCTGTCCACTGGCCCCGGGGGATGGGCCAGGCCCAGAGGAGACCGTCAGGCCAGGGGCTGTTCTACCGGCTTCACCAGCATGTTTCATCTCACTGATATCTCCATCTTTCCCCATTTCCCAGAGCCCTGAGGAACCAGCCCCCAGCCCACAGGCATCGCACTGGCAAAGGCCTGGTGAGTCAGTGACTCAGGTCAGACTGCTGTTGCCCAGCCCTGCCCACAACTCAGCCCCAGGCTTAGGGTGAGGCCCAGATGAAATAACATGCAGGAATGCGTGCTGAAAACTGCCAAGTGCATAGACAGGCATGAGCTTTGAGCTCTCCTGGGACTGTTCCTCCCCCACGGGTGTGGAGGAGACAGACAAAGGGAGAAGCCCCAGGCTCGGGCTGACATCCTGCCAAGTGCCAGCCAGGCCTTGCACAAGTGGGTCAGCCAGACAGTGAACAAGGGGCCCCTAACCTGCCAGCCTGCCACTTCCTATTCTGAACCTTCCTGTCTTTCCCAGGTCTGGCGTCTTTGAGAGAGTTGGATGCTTCCTGACCATAGGCATAGGTATGCCGAGGGAATTGTTAGAATTTTCTAGCTGGAAAAAGGAAGCGGCACCAAAAGCACAGCAGTGAATAGGGAGATGGCTCAACAGGGGCACCCGGGTGTCGTAAATGGTGAGGGTGTTTTAGGACCAGAGGGATCTTTGTATTTGTGGTCATCTTGAGGTTTAATTTTCTCCATGTAGTTAGTTAAATACTTAACACTGAGGGCAGGGGGTGAGGATGAGGTAACCAATAAAAAAGCCAACGTGAAGCGAATGTTGGGACTTCTCTAAGCTAATGTGGCCCAGTGGTGAAGATTCTGTGCTTCCAATGCAGGGGGTGCCGGTTCGATCCCTGGTGGGGAAACTAAGATCCCATATGCAACATGGTCAAAAAAGAGAACGAGAACCAAAGTGAAGGTAACAGGTGTTTCCATCCCCTGGGGGTGGAGGTCAGGGTGGTACAGGTTCCGAGAATTATGTTCTCTGGGCTCTGATGGGGACATATGAGGAGACAGCATGGCTGGTAGGCCTGGCTCTTGAGAGAAGTAAACAGCTACTTCCTGTTTCTGTGTCTTGTCTTAGCAGAAATCTGTGCCTTCGAGAGAAAGCCGAGTCTGCACCTCTTGAGGCAGACCCTGACCGAATGAATTAGGGGCAGAAGGTGAGGCCTTAGGAAAGGGAGCAGGCACCATCTAAGTGACTGGTGGGTTCTCTTTCCTTTAGTCCTCACTGCCCAAAGACAGGCACTGTACCCCCCCTCCATGGACAAGGAGCCTGGTGGGCTGCCGTCTGTGGGGTCACACAGAGTCGGACACGACGGAAGTGACTTAGCAACAGCAGCAGCATGGACAAGGAAGCGGGAAGTGGAAGAGTTTGTGCAGCATAACACAGCTATGTAAGTAGATAAGCTCAGCTGAAGAAGAGAAAAATCTGAAAGACTGCAGAATACATCATATTTAAAGGCATTTGGTAAACATCAAAAAGTATCTAAGATGTAATACTAACTGAACAAACATGTTATAAAGCAGTATAAGCCCAGTATGATTCCAAAAGTAACAAAAGTAGATGCTTGTATGCCTGGAAAAGGTTGACTGCTCCTAGTGGGAGGTGTACCAGCTGGCTGGCCCATTCATCCATCCATCCATCCATTATCTACCATCTATACATCCATCCACATATCTACCATCCATCCATTCATTCATTTCCATCCACCAAGCCACCCCTCAACCCATGCATGCAACTACCCACCTAACCCATCCACCCATCCTCTACATCTAATCTATTCTATCATTTCTGCCTATCTATCTATGCTTGTGCGCTAAGCAGTTTTATCTGTGCCCATGGGGAGCTACAGTGAACCATCCTGATTCCCACCTGAGGACCAAGGCAGGCATGGACAGAGCTCTGCCCAGGCACTGTATACCAGCACCAAATTACTTTGTTGGTCTGCTCCCCCACATCATGGAGCCTAAGCTAGTGATCCTGGCGTCTCTAGAGCCAAACTCCCCCAAACATATGAACGGCAGCCGCAAAGAGGAGCGGCCCCTTCTCTGTCGCTCAGCAGCCCTGTATGGCCATGACAGGCTGGGTTCAAGACTTACCAGGCGCTTGGTGAGGTCCCAGTTGTGGATGATCCTGGCCGGGATCACTGAGGCATCATCTTGATGGCAGATGTCACAGTAATAGAGGCCAGAGAAGGCACAGAGCTTGGGTCGCACAAATGAGAAGCCGATCTGCCGGGAGCAGCCTGGGGGAGAGCAACAGGGGGAGGGTGAGCAGCAGTGGGGCCAGAGTCAGCTCCTGAGCGACACAGTAGCTGCCGAGGCAAAGGGCCTGCCAGGTAGGGAATGCAGCCAGATTAGAAAGGAGAGCTTGCAGATAGAAACAATCGCCATTCACATTCTCACCAATCAGAATCAACTCTAGTAATTAACCTTTACGACAAAACTCTGTAAGAAGTATTGTCACTGTTTCCCAGCTGTAGAAACTGATGCACAGAGGTTAGGAAACCTGCCCACTCACACCACGATTGGGTGCACAGCTGGAGTCAAGTCTGGGTCAGGTTGGAGCAGAGTCCACGTTCTCTTATTCCTAACTGCCTCTGTTCAATGTTTCTATGGCTTGTCCACCAATCCCAGCCTCCGCTAAGCTCACCCCTCCACTGGGGCCCAGAAATGGAAGCAAGGAGTCAAGGTCTCGGCAAGGATCTGGGGACATGGGACTGGACACAGAGGTGGTGGACATGGCCTGGTGCCAGCTTGAAGCCAGGGCCTGTTACCTTGGGATGGGGCGCAGGGCCCAGCTTCAGCCCCTCTGCTAGAGCCCCCCAAAGCAGGGAGCAGAGAGGATCAAAGTAGGGTGTGCCCAGGGCACCAGAGGCAGGGCTCAAATCTTGAGCACAGGCCCTGCCTCCTACAGGGCCAGGGGAGTCCCTTCAGCCTCCTGGAGACTAGAAGGGCTGGTTCTTCGGTGTCTGTGCTGTCTCATTCTGACCCTCACTGAATTTTTGCAAGGTTCCAATTCAGCTACTATTTGCTACTTTGTGGGGTTATTACAAAGTTTAAATGAGGTTTTGAAAGTAAACTATGAGATACAAGCCAGATGTCAGAGGCCAGTGGCCCGGCCACAGAGCTCTGTGGGCAGAAAGAAGCTCCCCAGTTTCAGTCTGGCTGACTGGGGGCTGGCGGAGGCGGGGGGGAGATAGTGGTGGCAGGTGCGGGGAAAGCTGTCTGCAAGCATCCCAGTCCCCAGTGGGGAAGCCCCCTCCTAGCCCTGGGGGCCTGGCCTTTCTGAACCTGGAGCCCGTGGGTTAAAGGGCAAAGTGTGAGTGTTAGGGGCTGGCAGGTGGGGGAGGGGGCAAGGGGTGAACAGGGGCTTGAAGACTTTTTTCTGCAAGAAGCTCTGCTCTGCATAGCTTCTCCATCCTCCGGGGCTGAGGGCGAGGAGGGGGACCAACCGCAGACCACTTCCTTCAGATGTCTGAAGCAGGCTTTCCCCTCCAGTCCCACATGCTCCACCCCGACGGGACAGCTCCTAGACCAGGCACAGCTGCGTCTCCCTGTGCAGCAGGGCCACCTCCCTCACGGTTCAGCTGGAGGGCCTGGGCTGAAGGAAATGGGTGTCTGGACTGGGGAGAAGACCTAAAAATAGGACATGAGCAAGGGAATATCATGCAGCCTTGAAAGCACGGGAGTGGAGAGGCCCTGTGGGCACCTGGCTAAGAGCATAGGTTCTGGGGCCACTAAGTCCTCTTCCGGCTCCACCATCGCTCACTGTGTGAACCTAGGACAGGTACTCACCAGTCCTGTGACTCAGTTTCCTCAGCGATAAATAGAGACAAATCCCAACGGGGCTGTTTCAAGGATTAAATGAGACAATCCAAAGAAAGCATCTGGCCCAGTTGCCTGGCATGGAAGGACTGGATCTGATGATGCTAATGACTGAGCAGACGTACTGATGTAGAAGAATGTGCATTACCTATTCCTAACTGGATTAAAGCCAAGCTGCAGAACAATAGATATAGCTGAGCTGTCTAAAATCATGGCCACAAGCCACAGGTGTCCATTTAAATATATTATTAAAAGGATTTCCCAGGTGGCTCAGTGGTAAAGAATCTGCCACAGGAGACGTGAGTTTGACCCCTGGGTCGAGAAGATCCCCTGGAGGAGGAAGTGGCAACCCACTCCAGTATTCTTGCCTGAGAAATTCCATGGACAGAGGAGCCTGGTAGGTTGCAGCCCATGGGATTGCAAAGAGTCAGAAATGCAGAGCATGCACACACATATATTATTAAAGGCAAATGAAAATTCAGTTCCTTCCACACCAGGAAGCCACACGAAGTATGCAGTAGCCACACATGGCTTGTAGCTACACTACTGGATGGCACAGATTCTAAAACATTGTCACCGTCACAGAAAGTTCTGTTGGCCAGCAAGTAGTATGAGCCTATTTTTGTAATTAAATACCTGTGTACACTTGTAAAAATATAATATGATCATGGAACAGCCTAATTTGCTGCAACATCCCCAAGGCATTATGGGGGCGCCTGTGGGGAGCAGGAAGGAGTGCAGAGCCTAGAGTAGGAACCCTAGTGCGGGCAGGCTGGAGGTGGGGGACAGGGAGTCAGCACCTGCACAGAAGCAGCCCTGGGAGTCGAGGCCTTTCTCTGTGGGGATGGCCACCAGGTACTGCAGCAGGAAGCCGTTCTCCCGCGTGGCAAACTTCAGCACCTCCTGACAGCTTTCATCCAGACTGCCGCCCAGGGTCACCGCCTCCTCAGCCGTCTCCAGGTAGGACGCCAGGACCTTGCGTAGCACGTCCCTCCACAGGGCAGCCTCCTCGGCATTCCCAGCCTGCAGCTTCAGGATGGCCTTGGCCGTAATGATTTTGAAGAAGGCTGGGCCCCCGAGGCTCGTGTCCGGCAGGATATCGCGGATGGTCTCGACTCCGTGGCTGTCACTTAACATCTTCTCGTTGTTTCTCACGCGGAAGCACTTGAGGGACTCCAAGGACAAGGAAAAGATGTAGGGCGTCCATGTGCGGTCCGTGTACAGGTAGAGAAGGGACTCTTTGATAGTGTCAGGCTCAGGCACCTGGGAGAAGGACCAGTTGAACCGCAGGCCCTGGGGGGTTTCAGCCTCTGTGTGCAGGTCCGAGGGGGCGGGGTGGCCACCCTGGGAGGCCTCTGGGGGGTCCTCAGGCTGCTCCGGGTACTGGATGGTCACCCACTCCTCCTCCTGCAGGGGGCCGGCACTTCTGCAGCGCCTCGCGCACCCGGTCCAGCCAGTCCTCGGCTTCATCCCGGGACGAGGCGCGCAGGGTCAGCTTCTTGCCAGAGAAGAGCAGCTCGAGCGGCCGTCACTGTGGGCCGGCCCCACAGACTCGCAGCGCAGCAGTGAGCAGGTGTCCACGCAGGTGCGCTCCTTGCCACTCAGGTAGAGGCGCAACTCCAGCGGGGAGAGCTCGCAGAAGAGTTCCTTCCACATGCCCATGGCAACATTTTCATTGTTCCGTACGGAAACCCCATCAGTGGCCACTCCAGTTCCAGGCAATCAATAATCTACTTTCCGTTTCCATGTGTGAGGACTTGGTCATGTCCAACTCCGGTCACGTCCAACTCTTTGTGACCCCATGGACTGTAGCCTGCCAGGCTCCTCTGTCCATGGGATTCTCCAGGCAAGAATACTGGAGTGGCTTGCCATTTCCTCCGCCAGGGATCTACCTAACCCAGGGATCAAACTCACCTTTCTTGTGTCTCTTCATTGCAGACAGATTCTTTACCCCTGTACCACCTGGGAAACCCCCTCTGTTTCCTTAGGTTGGCCCATTTTGAATATGTATAAATGAAATTTCACGACATGTGGTCTTTTGAAACTGGTTTCCCTGGTGGCTCAGAGGTTAAAGCATCTGCCTGGAATTCAGGAGACCCGGGTTCAGTCCCTAGGTCGGGAAGATCCCCTGGAGAAGGAAATGGCAACCCACTCCAGTACTCTTGCCTGGAAAATCCCATGGAGGGAGGAGCCTGGTGGGCTACAGTCCATGGGGTCGCAAAGAGTTGGACACGACTGAGTGACTTCACTTTCACTTTCTTTCCCTTAGCATGATGTTTTCAAGGTACTACCAATTAATATTCCAATTATGGATTTATCATGTTTTATATATCCACTCCTCAGAAGATGGACATATGAGTAGTTTTCTACTTTTTGACAATTATGAATAATGCCTGCAGAGAACCTTGATGTATAAGTTCTTCTGTGGACGCATGTTTTCTGTTCTCTTGGTACACACCTAGGAGTGGAATTGATGGATAATATGATAACAAAAATATCTTCATGACCCAGATAACTACGATGGTGTGATCACTCACCTAGAGCCAGACATCTTGGAATGCGAAGTCAAGTGGGCCTTAGGAAGCATCACTCATTACAAACAAAGTTAGTGGAGGTGATGGAATTCCAGCTGAGTTATTTCAAATCATAAAACATGATGTGTCAAAGTGCTGCACTCAAAAGGCCAGAAAACTTGGAACACTCAGCAGTGGCCACAGGACTAGAAAAGGTCAGTTTTCATTCCAGTCTCAAAGAAAGGCAATACCAAGTTTGTTCAAAGTACTACACAATTGCAACCATCTCAGACACTAGCAAAGTAATACTCAAAATTCTCCAAGCCAGGCTCCAACAGTACGTGAACTGAGAACTTCCAGGTGTTCAAGTTGGATTTAGAAAAGGCAGAGGAACCAGAGATCAAATTGTCAACATCTGCTGGATCATCGAAAAAGCAGAAGAATTTCAGAAAAACATCTGCTTCGTTGACTATGCTAAAGCCTTTGACTGTGTGGATCACAAAGATTCTTCAAGACACAGGAATACCAGATCATCTTACCTGCCTCCTGAGAAACCTGTATACAGGTCAAGAAGCAACAGTTAGAACCGGACATGGAACAACAGACTGGTTCTAAATTGGGAAAGGAGTATGTCAAGGCTACATATTGTCACTCTGCTTATTTAACTTATATGCAGAGTACATCATGAGAAATGCTGGGCTGGATGAAGCAAAAACTGGAATCAGGATTGCTGGGAGAAATATCAATAACCTCAGATATGCAGATGATACCATCCTTATGGCAGAAAGCTAAGAGGAACTAAAGAGCCTCTTTTTGAAAGTGAAAGAGAGTGAAAAAGCTGACTTAAAACTCAACATTCAAAAAATGAAGATCATGGCATCTGGTCCCATCACTTCCTAGCAAATAGATGGGGAAACAGTGGAAACAGTGACAGACTTTATTTTCTTGGGCTGCAAAATCATTGCAGATGATGACTGCAGCCATGAAATAAAAAGATGCTTGCTCCTTGAAAGAAAAGCTATGACCAACTTAGACAGCATATTAAAAAGCAGAGACATTACTCTGCCAACAAAGGTCCATCTAGTCAAAACTATGGTTTTCCAGTAGCAGTGTTATGGATGTGAGAGTTGGACCATAAAGAAAGCAAGAAAGCTGAGTGCTGAAGAATTAATGCTTTTGAACAGTGGCGTTGGAGGAGACTCTTGAGAGTCTCTTGGGCTGCAAGGAGATCCAACCAGTCAGTCCTAAAGGAAATCAATCCTGAATATTCATTGGAAGGATTGATGCTGAAGCTCCAATACTTTGGCCACCTGATGCGAAGAACTGACTCATTAGAAAAGACCCTGAAGCTAGGAAAGATTGAAGGCGGGAGGAGAAGGGGACGACAGAGGATGGGGTGATTGGATGGTATCACAGACTCAATGGACATGAGTTTGAGCAAGCTCGAAAGGAGTTGGTGATGGACAGGGAAACCTGGCATGCTGCAGTCCACGAGGTCACAAAGAGCTGGACACAACTAAGCAACTGAACTCAACTGATGATAACTACATCTAACATTTGAGGAATTTCCAAGCTGTTTTCCTAAGTGGCTGTACCATTTTACCTTCCCACCAACAATGTGTGAGGGTTCCAATTTTTCCACATCCTCTCCATCATTATTATCTGTACTTTTGATTACAGTCAGATGAATGTATGGCTATAATATGAAGTGCAAACTTATGGTTTTGATTTGCATTCTCTGATGTCTAAAAACACTGGGCATGTTTTCATATGCTTATTGGTCATCTGTAAATTTTCTTTGGAGAAACGTCTATTCGAATCCTTTGCCAGTTTTCAAATTGGTTTATTTCTTCTTTAGTCGTGTTATGGGTTGAACTGTGTGTGTCCCTCCCACAACCCTGCAAAGATATGCTGGAATCCTACCCCCAGGACCTTAGAACGTGACCTTATTTGAAAGTAGAGTTGTTGCAAATGTGTTAAGATGAGGTCATACTGGGGTACGGCGGGCCCTTCTTCCAATGTGAACAATCTACTTATAAGAGGAGAAAAGAGAACACACAGAGAACACCAAGTAAAGCCAGAGATACAGAGGGAGAACCCCGTGTGATGACAGAGGCAGGGGCCTGCAGTGATGTGTCTCCAAACCAGGGAATACCCAAGGCTGCTGCTGACACTACAAGCTGAGAGAAAGGCGTGGAACAGATTATTCCTCAGGATCTCCCCGAAGGAACCAACCCTGCCAGCATCTGGACTGTGAACTTCTGGCCTCCCAGAACCATCAGATACACCAGTTCCCCCTTATCTATGGTTTCAGTTACCCACAGCCAACTATATTTTCCACAAAAACATTAAGTGGCAAATTCCAGAAATAAACAATTCACAAGTTCTGCACTGTGGCCATTCTGAGTGGTGTGATGCACTCTCTCATCGTCCTTCCCCATCCTGCCTGGGACGCGTGAATCACCCCTTCGTCCCACCATTAGTCACTTCGTTAGTAGCCCTCTTGGTTATTAGATCGCCCATTGTGATATCGCAGTGCTTGTGTTCATGGAACCCTGATTTATTTAATAATGGCCCCAAAGCACAAGGCAAGTGACGCTGGCAATTCGGATCTGCCAGAGAAGCCGTAAAGTGCTGTCTTTAACACAGTAAACGTTCTCGACTAAATAAGGAAAGAAAGAAATGATATTCAAAAGTTGTTAAGATCTATGGTAAGAAAGAGTCTTCTATCTGTGAGATTATGAAGAAGGAAAAATAAATTTGTGCCAGCTTTTGCTGCACCTCAAACTACAGAAGCTATACCCATAGCATGTGAATAAGTGCTTAAAGTTAAGATGGAAAAGGCATTACATTGGTACAATAAGATATTGGGGGCTGAGAGGTCACATTCACGTAACTTTTGTTACAGAACACTGTTACACTTGCTCTATTTTATTATTATGTTAATCTTTTACTGTGCCTAATTTTTTTAATAGATTTTTTTGATGTGGACCATTTTTAAAGTCTTTATTGAGTTTGTTACAATATTGCTTCTGTTTTCTGTTTTGATTTTTGGTCACCTGGCATGTGGGACCTTAGCCTCCCAACCAGGGATTGAACCTGCACACCCTGTGCTGGAAGGTGAAACCCTAAGCACTGGGCCACTAGGGATGGCCCTCACTGTGCCGAGTTTATAAGTTAAGCTTTATCACTGGTATGTGCATATGGGAAAAATATAACATATATAGGATTGGTACTATCCACAGTTTCAGGCTTCCACTGGGGATCTTAGAACATATCCCTGTGCATAAGGGGTAACCACTATAATACATTTCTGTGGTTGCAAGCCATCCAGTTTATAGTCCTTTGTTACAGAAGCTGCTGCTGCTGCTAAGTCGCTTCAGTCATGTCCAACTCTGTGCGACCCCACGGATGGCAGCCCACCAGGCTCTCCTGTCCCTGGGATTCTCCAGGCAAGAATGCTGGAGTGAGTTGCCATTTCCTTCTCCAATGTGTGAAAGTGAAAAGTGAAAGTGAGGTCACTCAGTCGTGTTTGACTCAGCGACTCCATGGACTGCAGCCCACCAGGCTCTTCCGTCCACGGGATTTTCCAGGCAAGAGTACTGGAGCGGGGTGCCATTGCCTTCTCCAGTTACAGAAACCCTAGGAAGCAAATACAAGTTGCAAGATTTCTGTCTAAGTTCAGGGTACTAGGCCCATATCAGATACATGATCTGCAAATCATTTCTCCAGTTCTGTGAGTTACCTTTTAACTTTTTTGATAGTGCCCTTTAAGGCTTCCCCTGGCGACTCAGAGGTTAAAGTGTCTGCCTGTCATGCGGGAGACCGGGTTCAGTCCCTGGGTTGGGAAGATCCCCTGGAGAAGAGAATGGCAACCCACTCCAGTATTCTTGCCTGGAGAATCCCATGGACAGAGGAGCCTGGTAGCCTACAGTCCACGGGGTCGCAAAGAGTCGGACACAACTGAGCGACTTCACTTTCACTTTTCACTTTCTTTCTTTAAGGCAGAAAATTTTTAAATTTTGATGAAGTCCAATTTAGCTGTTTTTTCTTCTGTCTCTACGCTTTTGGTATCACACTTAAAAACCCACTGCCTGGGCCTGCCCTGGTGGACCAGGGGTTCAACCCTTGCCAGGGAACTAAGATCTCATGTGCCACGGGGCAAGTAAGGCAGCATGCCACAACTAGAGCGCCCCCAGGCTGCAATGAGCAGCCTGCATGTGGCAATGAAAGGATTCCACGTGCTGTGGCTAGGACCCGATGCAGCCAAATAAACAAACACGTAAACATTAAAAAAAGAAATTATTGCCTAAGCCAAGGTTACAAAGATTTACTATGTTTTCTGCAAAGAGGTTTACAGTTTTATCTTTTATGCCTAGATCTGCAATCAATTTTGAGTTAATTTTTGTATATGATGTGAGGAAAGGATCCACCTTATGCACGTGGATATCCAGTTGTCTCAGCACCATTTGTTAAAGGGATGTTGACTTTTTCAGCGCTGCTGGTAGGGTCTGAGATGGAGGAGGCGTGGGCAGGCAAGACCCAGAGATATCACTAGCTCCTCTGCGTCTACTTCTCATTTCTGAGCAGATCCCCAAGGCTCCAGGCAGCCAGGCCATGCCCCTTTCCTTCTGCTGCTATCTCCCTGAATCTGATGTTGCTCACTGGGCTGAAGGAAGTGCGGTGGGGGTCAGGAGGCTCGTGGGAATGAATTCTGGCTCTTTTTCTTCACTGTTTCAAGTGCTCCCTGTCTTTTGTGCCTAAGCAGCATGGGAGAGCAGAGGCAAGGAAGCTGGCTGGATGCCCTCAGTGGCTGTCTACACAGAGGAAGTGTCACCCAAGGGCTGCGAGCAGCCCAGCTGCTGTGTTAAGTGCCCAAAACCTCACCCTGATGTTGCTATTTCCAACCCCTAAATTAGCACTGCCCTCCCCACTCCCACAGACAGGGAAGGGGAGCAGGGCTGGAGCAGCCCAGAATATCAGAAGGATTGGTTTGAACAGCTTAATCCACTCAGATGCTGTCAAGTTCCTTAAGCCAAGAGTGGTGAGTTCTGAGTCAGGAGCTTGGTGGCAGGGAGGCTCACAGAGCTTGGCTTCCAAAGCTTCTTCCAAAACCCTCAGAACCAGCAGGTGCTTCCTTCTGCCAGTGACAGGACAATGTGTCAATCAGGGTGACTGCCAGGGACCACTCACAACCCAGGATCCTGAACAAAGCCTGTCTAAGTCATCAAGACCCAGGGGAACTCCCCAAGGAAAATGGGCTGCAGGAGCAACCCCGTGGCCATCCAGGGAAGTTCCTGGAGCCTGGTGCACACCATCTGGGAAACCCTGATGAGAGAGACCACTCTTCCTTAAGACTCAGCTCAGAGGTCATTCATCACCTCCCTCCTGGAAGCCGTCCTTACTCATCCTCAGCCTACACTCCCTCCAGCCCACCCTCAGGTAGATGTGAGATCCCTTCTGGGCTCCTATGGCATTTTACGCTTACCTCCATCCTAGCACCTACAAAGCTGTTTGTAATGGTCATTCTTTGTGCCTGGCACAGAGTTATAAAAGATGAGGGGGTACTTCCATAGTGGTCCAGTGGCTAAGACTCTGCACCCGCTAAGCAGGGGACCTGGGTTCGATCCTCAGTCAGGGGACTAGATTCCACATACCACAACTAAAGATCTGACATGCTGAAACTAAGACCTGATGCAGTAACTAAGACCCAACACAGTAAAAAAATATATATATATATTTTTAAATATATATTTATTTTATTATATATATTAAATATATATTTTAAAAAATATTTATTTTATTTATTAAAATATTATATATATATATATATTTTAAGATAAGGTAGGAATTCCCTGGTGGTCCAGTGGTTGGGACTTGGTGCTTTTCACTGCTGAGGGCCCAGGGTTCAGTCCCCTAGTTGAGGAATTAAGATCCCACAAGTCACAGGCATAGCATGGTCCCCCAAAAACCCAAAAAGATGAGGGAATAAATCTTGACTGTCCAAATGTTTTCAATGTAAAATAACAAAGGTGGGTGAAGAAACAAGGAAGGAGGCAGATGTGGATTTTGTGATGCTGTATGCTGCTGTACCATACAACTGTGCTTATTTCACATGCTAGCAATGTTATGTTGAAAATCTTTCAATGTAGCTGCATGAACCAAGAACTTCCAGATGTACAAGCTGGGTTTCAAAGAGGCAGAGGAACCAGAGAGCAAACTGCTAACATTTATTGGATTGAAAAACATCTACTTCTGTTTTACTGACTATGCTGAAGCTTTTGAATGTGTGGATCACAGCAAACTCTGGAAAATTCTTAAGAGACTGGAGTGCGAGACCACCTGACCTGCCTCCCAGGAAACCTGTACACAGGCCAAGGAGCAACAGTTAGAACTGGATACACAACTGACCGGTTCACAACTGGCAAAGGAGTGAGTCAAGGCTGTATATTGTCACCCTGCTTATTTAACTTAGAGTACATCATGCGAAATGCTGGACTGGATGAATCACAAATTGGAATCAAGATTGCTAGGAGAAATATCAACAACCTTAGGTATGCAGACAGTACCACTCTAGTGGAAGAATGTGAAGAGGAACTAAAGAGCCTCTTGAAGAGGGTGAAAGAGGAGAGTAAAAAGCTGGCTTGAAATTCAACATCGGGTCCCATCACTTCATGGCAAATAGAAGTGGGGAAAGTGGAAGCAGTGACAGATTTCATTTTCTTGGGCTCCAAAATCACTTTGGACAGCGACTGCAGCCATGAAATTAAAAGACGTTTGCTCCTTGGCAGGAAAGCTATGACAAACCTAGACAGCATATTGAAAAAACACAGACATCACTTTGCCGGCAAAGGTCTGTATAGTCAAAGCTACTGTTTTTCCAGTAGTTATGTATGGATGTGAGAGCTGGACCATAAAGAAGGCTGAGTACCAAAGAACTGCTGTGGTGCTGGAGAAGATTCTTAAGAGTCCCTTGGACTGCACGGAAATCAAACCAGTCAATCCTAAAGGAATTCAGCCCTGAACATTCATTGGAAGGACTGCTGCTGAAACTGAAGCTCCAGTACTTTGACCACCTGATGCGAAAAGCCAGCTCATTGGAAAAGATCCTGATGCTGGGCAAGAATAAAGGCAAAAGGAGAAGGGGGCAGCAGAGGATGAGGTGGTTGGAGAGCATCACCAACGCAATGGACTTGAATCTGAGCAAATTCCCAGAGATGGTGGAGGACAGAGGAGCCTGGCATGCTGCAGTCCATGACTTAGCAACTGAACAACAACATGCTCACTGGTGAGGGCCTCTCTCTCCATGGAGGAGAGGGAGACTGCTGGGAAGTGTCCACACATGGTCCAGTGACCACAGGCCGCCAACCAGGAAATAAGACTCTGGGGAAAACCTTTTGTTCTCTTAATAGAGAAAAACAGTGGGAACACTGGGTCCTTGGAGCTTCTGCACATGAGCCTGGACTGAACTCTACAGCCGTGCCCCACTCCAGGATCCCGAGTTATTACAGGGAGGGGGAAGCACACCACTGTGCCGCCTCCCCACCTTCCTGCCTCCTGCTCACTCAGGGCCCCGCATCTGGCCTGTTCCCTGTCGGGGAGATCACCATTGACCCAGGATCTAAGCCAGAGCAGCACCTGCCACCAGCACCCAAGACGGAAGAATGCCACGTGGAGTTACCACAGGTACCAGGATGCTACGCACAACAGCTGAAGCCCTGAGAGGGGTCTGGCAGAGGAGTGAGAGGTCAGGTCTCTAGACCACTTTCAAAACATCCTTTTTGTTCAGTCTGGCCTCATCTGTCAGGTGAAAGGACTGCCTGTAGCCTGACTTGGCGGAGGGACCACATTCCAGAAGTCAGTGGTCGCTGAAGGGAGCGATTAGAGCCAAGTCTGAGAGAAGTCAGACTGTCCTCTGGGAGTCAGACTGAGAAACCAACTCACGACCTTCCAGATGCCACATATGCAGAGTCACTCCAGTCCTTCCCAGCACTCAACACAAGTGTAATTATGATGTGGATGGCTTTTGTCTAACCCAGTGTCTGTCTTCAGAGAGCAGGGCTTCTGTCCTGCTCCATCACTCCACCAAGCGTGGCGCTGGGCCTATAGCTGGGGTTCTGAATAAAGTTAATTAAAAACCAAGTTTTAAAGCAAGGCTGAATGGCTCTCGGATAAACAGCAATGACTAAGTGAGAGCAGCATAGAAAGAGTCGAATCCCAGGGGCAGCACAGGGACCGTCTCCTGGGCAAGGGGGACGGATGGGTACACAGCTGCCCCCTGGGGACAGGCCCCGGGAGGGACCAGCATCTTACACTGGGCTCGGCCTCTGGTGCCCTGATGCCATGTTCCCCAAGCAACCCTCCAGCAACCAGACTCCCCTGAGGCTGGCCAGGAGGCAGCGGGTGACCTGGTTGGACTGACCTGCCTGCCCCATGCACCCAGTGGAGCATTCCTCCATGTAAACTTTCAAGCTGGCATCTTGAGAGTCTCTGGAGAGTTAAGAACTATTCACTGATACCTACTCTCTCTTAGGTACAGTGCTCAGAGCTAAGGGAACAGGCATGGTCTTTTGTATCATGCAGATAATATTCTAGACAGAAATAAGGCAATAAACAAGTAGACAAAGATACAACAGAATCTAACCAAGTGAGGAGTGCCATAGAGTGAAGTGGGTGAGAGGGAAAGAGAGTCACTGGGGAGGGTGCTTTTGAAACAGGGTTGTCAGGGAAGGTTGAAAGGACACCGAGGAAAAGCAGCGAGATGGGAAACAGTTCAAGCAGAGGGAACAGCAGATGTAGAAGCTGCAGGGTCTTCCCTGGTGGCCTCTGGTTAAGAATCCACCTGCCAGTGCATGGGACTCAGGTCCGATCTCTGGTCCAGGAACTAAGATCCCACACGCCACAGGGCAACTAAGCCTGCAAACCACAACTACTGAAGCCTGACAGCCTAGGGCCCGTGTTCCACAAGAGAAGGCACCGCAATGAGAGGCCCGTGCACCACAACAAAGAGTAGCCCCTGCTCACCGCAACTAGAGAAAGTCTGTATACAGCAACGAAGACCTAGTACAGTCAAAAATAAATAAGTAACCTTATTTTTAAAAATGTAAAAGCCAGGGCTGGAAGGTGCTGGGTTTGTGAGCAGCTGCATGGAGGCTGGGGTGGGGTCGGGGAGGTGTCAAAACTTGGTGAGCACAGGAAGATTTTTGTTGACAAAGCAAGCTGTCCCGTCCACCGGCTTTGGGACCCCGGCAAGATAGGATGTCTGCGTCTGCAAAGCAGAAGTCAGCCCTGGACAGGAGTGAAGGCACTCCGGTCAAGGCCGCTCTGGGGAACCCTGTTTGGGGCCCACAGCCGCCGACCCCAGGGGAAATCCCTCTCCTTTAGTGGGGGCCACAGAGCCTTTCTCTTCAACTTCAGCGTGCTCCTGTTTTCACAGTCACAGCCTTCAGGGCCTTGTGACATTCTGGGCTTGAAGTCACCTTTGGGATAGCAAAACGGAGAGTCTGAACCACACGTACACGGCTCCATGATTTATAGTCATATTCAATAAACGGCGCGAGGTCAACCTGACATCCATGTGGAAAACACCTACTTGATACCAGGTCTAAATAAGCTCAGGTGGATCATACACCTAATTGTAAAAGGTAAAATAAGAAAGCTTCTAGAAGAAAATATGGAGATTTCCACAGCCTTCACAGCCTTGGGGTAGAAAGGGATTTTAAAAATAGACACAAAACACATTGATTGAAAAACAGAAAGACTGATGGGACTTCCCTGGTGGCCCAGTGGCTGAGACTCCGTACTCCCAATGCCGGGGGTCTCAGGTCTGATCCTGATCAAGGAACCAGACCCAACATGCTGGAACTATTAAAAAAAAAAAAAAGACTCTACATGCCACAATCTAAGCCCAGCATAGCTAAATAAATAATACGAAAAAGATACCATTGAGAGGTTGCAAAGAGTCAGACACGACTGAGCCGACTGAACTGAAAGGCCAGCCATAGATTATACGAACATATTTGCTATTTTTCCTCCAATAAAAGACACATCCATAGTATATAAAGAGCTGCTACAAATCAATTAGGAAAACACAACTCAATTCAAGAATGGGACAATGACTTTAAAGAATGCTTCCAAAAAGCAGATGAAAAGGCATCAGTATCATTAGTCATCAGAGAAATGCAAATTGAAACCACAGTGAGACCCTACTATACACCTACCAGAGGAGCCAGAATGTAGACGATTGCCAATACCACTGTGACGAAGGACAATGAAAATGCTCACATTGCTAATGTGAGTATAAGTTAGCACAAGCCCTTTGAAAACTATTTGGCAGTATCTCAGTTCAGTCCAGTTCAGTTCAGTCTCTCAGTCACGTCCGACTCTTTGTGACCCCATGGACTGCAGCATGCCAGGCTTCCCTGTCTAGAGCTCAACACATGTCTACCCAGTGACCTAGCGATTCCATTCTTAGACACACACCCAGAAATGAATGGAGAAGGCAATGGCACCCCACTCCAGTACTCTTGCCTGGAAAATCCCATGGACACAGGAGCCTGGTAGGCTGCAGTCGATGGGGTCACTAAGAGTCAGGCATGACTGAGCGACTTCACTTTCACTTTTCACTTTCATGCACTGCAGAAGGAAATGGCAACCCACTCTAGTATTTTTGCCTGGAGAATCCCAGGGACAGAAGAGCCTGGTGGGCTGCCGTTTCTGGGGTCGCACAGAGTCGGACACAACTGAAGTGACTTAGCAGCAGCAGCAGCAGCAGAAACGAACACATGGGTTCACTGAAAGGCAAGTATAGGAATGCTCATATCTCCTTTCTTCATAATAGCGCAAACCTGAAAACAACTCAAACGTCTATTACAGGACAGTGCATACGTTACGGGAATTGACTATACGGGACATTGTGATATATTCTATGGGCTTCCCAGGTGGCGCTAGTGGTAAAGAATCTGTATTCTTACGGTGGCATACTACAGAACAATGGAAAAGAACCTCAGGCTATAGATGAGCCTCACAGATATAACGCTCAGTGAAAGAACGAAAAAGAATATATAGTATATGATTCTATTTATATAAAGTTCAACAACAGGAAAGACTCTATGGGCTACAGGTCAGAACTGTGGTTTCCTTTGGACTGGGGGTGGGCAGTGAGTGGAAGAGGGCAGAAGTGAAATTTCTGGTGGCTGGAAATGTTCTATATCTCAATCTGGATGGTGGTTACAAAGCGTATGTGATTTATAAGTACCCACTGAGGTGTACATTGAGGATCTGGGTGCTTTAAATACATCATTACTCAAATAAATGCTTAAAAGGGAAAGTGGGACAATTCAACAGGCAGACAGTAGTCTTACCAGGGACTTCCCTGGTGGTCCAGCGGTAAAGAATCTGCCTCCTAATACAGGGGATGTGCGTTTGAGCCCTGGTTGGGGAACTAAGCTCCCACATGCCGCTGGGCAACCACGCTCATGTGCTACAGCAACAATGAGCAACAATGAAGACCCAGCACAGCCAATAAATAAATAAAAATGTGGAAAAAAAAAAAGTCTTTCCTACAAATGGTGCTCATATAAATGTATAAGCACATGTAAAACAATGAAGTCAGGCATCATTCTTTTACCAAATACAAAAATTAACTCTAAGTGGATCATAGATTTAAAAATGAGATGAAACTATAACATTTAGAACACATGGGAGTAACTTTCCATGACCTTGGATTAGAAAAGGAGTACTTAGAGATGAAACCAAAAGTACAAGCAACAAAAGAGAGACTATAAAAATTCAAAACTTTTATGCTTCAAATGATACCATCAAGAAAATGAAAACATAATGCACAGAATGGGAAAAAAGTCTGCAAATCATTTATCTAAGAAAAGTCTAGTGTCCAGAATACACAAAAAACTGTATTTTATTACATAGCTCTGTTTCAGTTCAGTTCAGTTGCTCAGTCGTGTCTGACTCTTCGCGACCCCATGAATCGCAGCACGCCAGGCCTCCCAGTCCATCACCATCTCCCGGAGTTCACTCAGAACCACGTTCATGGAGTCAGTGATGCCATCCAGCCATCTCATCCTCTGTCGTCCCCTTCTCCTCCTGCCCACATTCCTTCCCAGCATCAGAGTCTTTTCCAATGAGTCAACTCTTCGCATGAGGTGGCCAAAGTACTGGAGTTTCAGCTTCAGCATCATTCCTTCCAAAGTAATCCCAGGGCTGATCTCCTTTAGAATGGACTGGTTGGATCTCCCTGCAGTCCAAGGGACTCGCAAGAGTCTCCTCCAGTAACACAGTTCAAAAGCATCAATTCTTTGGTGCTCAGCCTTCTTCCCAGTCCAACTCTCACATCCATACATGACCACAGGAAAAACCATAGCCTTGACTAGACGGACCTTAGTTGGCAAAGTAATGTCTTTGCTTTTGAATATGCTATCTAGGTTGGTCATAACTTTTCTTCCAAGGACTAAGTGTCTTTTAATTTCATGGCTGCAGTCACCATCTGCAGTGATTTTGGAGCCCCCAAAATAAAGTCTGACACTGTTTCCACTGTTTCTCCATCTATTTCCCATGTAGTGATGGGACCGGATGCCATGATCTTTGTTTTCTGAATGTTGAGCTTTAAGCCAACTTTTTCGCTTTCCTCTTTCACTTTCATCAACAGGCTCTTTAGTTCTTCTTCACTTTCTGCCATAAGGGTGGTGTCATCTGCATATCTGAGGTTACTGATATTTCTTCTGGCAATCTTGATTCCAGCTTGTGTTTCTTGTAGTCTAGCATTTCTCATGATGTACTCTGCATATAAGTCAAATAAACAGGGTGACAGTATACAGCCTTGACGTACTCCTTTTCCTATTTGGAACCAGTCTGTTGTTCCATGTCCAGTTCTAACTGTTGCTTCCTGACCTGCATACAGATTTCTCAAAAGGCAGGTTAGGTGGTCTGGTATTCCCATCTCCTTCAGAATTTTCCACAGTTTATTGTGATCCACACAGTCAAAGGCTTTGGCATAGTCAATAAAGCAGAAGTAGATGTTTTTCTGGAACTCTCTCGCTTTTTCCATGATCCAGCAGATGTTGGCAATTTGATCTCTGGTTCCTCTGCCTTTACTAAAACCAGCTTGAACATCTGGAAGTTCACGGTTCACATATTGCTGAAGCCTGGCTTGGAGAATATTGAGCATTACTTTACTAGCATGTGAGATGAGTGCAATTGTGCGGTAGTTTGAGCATTCTTTGGCATTGCCTTTCTTTGGAATTGGAATGAAAACTGACCTTTTCCAGTCCTGTGGCCACTGCTGAGTTTTCCAAATTTGCTGGCATATTGAGTGCAGCACTTTCACAGCATCATCTTTCAGGATTTGAAATAGCTCAACTCGAATTCCATCACCGCCACTAGTTTTGTTCGTAGTGATGCTTTCTAAGGCCCACTTGACTTCACATTCCAAGATATCTGGCTCTAGATTAGTGATCACATCATCATGACTATCTGGGTCGTGAAGATCTTTTTGTACAGTTCTTCCGTGTATTCTTGCCACCTCTTCTTAATATCCTCTGCTTCTGTGAGGTCTATACCATTTCTGTCCTTTATCGAGCCCATCTTTGCATGAAATGTTCCCTTGGTATCTCTAATTTTCTTGAAGAGATCTCTAGTCTTTCCCATTCTGTTCGTTTCCTCTATTTCTTTGCATGGATCGCTGAAGAAGGCTTTCTTATCTCTTCTTGCTATTCTTTGGAACTCTGCATTCAGATGCTTATATCTTTCCTTTTCGCCTCTCTTCTTTTCACAGCTATTTGTAAGGCCTCCCCAGACAGCCACTTTGCTTTTTGCATTTCTTTTCCATGGGGATGGTCTTGATCCCTGTCTCTGATTAAGTCTGGGCAATCTTTTTTGGCCATGGCATGTGGCATGTGGAAATCTTAGTTCCCTGACCAGGGACTGAACCTGTGCCCCCAGCATTGGAAGCACAGAGTCTTAACCACTGACCACCAGGGAATTCCCAAGAATGAGCAAATGTTTTAAATAGACATTTCTTCAAAGAAGAACACAAATAATAATAAGGACATGAAAAGATGCTCAATATCATTAGTCATCAGGGAAATGTAAATCAAAACCATAATGAGATACCACTTGTATATAAAACAAAACAGTAAGAACTGTTGGTGATAATATATAGAAATACACTGCTGGTTGAAATATAAAACAAGACAACTGCTTTTGGAAAACAGTTTGGTAGTTTTTCAAAGGTTAAATATAGAGATACAATATGATCCCAAAATTGTACTTCTAGCTATGCATCCAAAAAAGTTAAAAATATATGTCCAAGCAAAAAATTATACATGAATGTTCAGAGTAGCATTATTCACAACAGTCAAAAAGTAGGGAAAATGCCAATGTTCATTAACTCATGAATGGATAAATAAAACATGATACATCCATATGATGGAATTTACAATGGGATATTAAAAAAAAAAGACAAAGTACTAATACATGCCACAACATGGATGAATTTTAGAAACATTCTGCTAATTGAAGCTAAGCCAATCACAAATGTGATTATATGATTCTATATATGTAACATGTCCAGAACAGGCCAATCTATAGACAGAGTAGATTAGCGGTTGCTTGGGGTTGAGCGAGATGAGGAGAGGCAGGAGAGTGGGAGGAAAGGACAGGAGTCATTGCTAGTGGGTAGGGGGGTTCTTTAATGGAAGATGAAAATATTTAAACTTAGACTGTGGTGATGGGTGTACAATTATGAATTAGAAAAACTGATTTATACACTTAATTAGGTGAATAGTATGGTATGCGGATTATATCACAATAAAGCTGTTAAAAGAGGGGGTGGGGTGCCCCCTGTAGTCTATTTCATGGCCCTGGCCCATCCTGAGTTATAGAATTTGGAAGCTACAGGCCAAAGGAAGGACGTGTGTGGATGGAGCTGAAAGAGTAAGACTGTATGCCCAACGTGAGCCCCAGGCACAGCTGGGATGAGCTCTGTGTTTTGTGTGGGTACAGGTGCACTCCAGTTCCTACTTCTGCTTTTCATGACCCAAGAACAAATGTGAAATGGCATAAGAACTCGAGTTCACAGTTTGACTAGTGCTTTGCAGTAGTAGGGCCCCCAGTTCCAGCCTCTACCCTCAGGGGTCTTTCCCAGACAGTCCCAGGGTTGGCTTCTTCAGGTCTTCAACACACTGGAATAGCTTATTCTAGAACAGTGTCATCCCACAGAAACACAATGCAAGCCACATAGGTCATTTTAGATGCTCTAGGATCCACATTAAAGAAAGTTTAAAAAAAAGGTGAAGTTAATTTTAATAACTTTAATTTTAGTTAAAACTTTAACTAAATTTTCATTTAATTAATTAAAACTTTAATTTTATATTTTATTTAAAATACATATTTAAAATGTTTTCATTTTAATGTGATCAATAAACACACTTATGGTTGCCAAGGGGAAGGGAAGACATAGTTAGGGAGTTTGGGATGCTATATTTAAAATGGATAACCAACAAGGACCTACTGTATAGCACATGGAAGTCTACTCAATATTATGTGGCAGCCTGGATGGGAGGGGAATTAGGGGGAGAATAGATACATGTGTATGTATGGCTGAGCCTGTTTGCTGTTTACCGGAAACTATCACAACACTGTTAAACAGCTATACCCCAATGCCAAATAAAAAGTTCAAAAATTTAAAAAAAAAAAAGACACAGTGGCCGAAAAAAAATCTGCCTTGCAATGTAGGGAACTCGGGTTCCATCCCTGGTTGCGGAACTAAGATCCCATATGCTGTGGAGCAAGTCAGCCCATGAGCCACAACTAGAGAATCCCTGCACCACAACAAAGATCCTGCATGCTGCAACTGAGCCCTGCCGCAGCTACATAAATAAACAATAACAAGCACCGAGGAGGAAACCAAAGCGCCACGAGGCATAAGCTGGTGAGTGTCTGTGGTGAACAGCAGAGCCTGTGGTCGGGAGAGAACTACCTTCTCCACGTGGGTGTGCAGGTGATAGAGACACCCGTGGGAAGTGATGGGCAAAGAGCCCTGCTCCCGTCCACTACTCACACCCACAGAACAGTAGCTCCATCGGCACGATGTTCTATTAACATCGAACCATGCAAGGCGAAGGGGCTCAGAAGGAGAGGGCAGAGGCCACTTGGGTCCCTAGCTGGGGAAAGCCTACACTGGCTCTGAGACATGCACCATCACCCGCCTCCCGCCCCCCCCCCCGTCCCTTCCCCCCAGACTCAGCTTATACCACTCACCGGACTGGTGGGGGAGGGAACCGCAAGGCTGAGCCGAGGGCCGCCATCCTCCGAGGGCTCCTGCTGGCCGCTTTCCTGGCTGGCTGCTCTGGTGGCGTCTCTCACGGGACGAGGAGGCTGCTGGCCTGAAGCGCTCCCCGAAAGGACAGCTTGGGCAGGGCCTGTCTGCAGCCAGCCCTGGGCGCCGGGCGCCTGGGCAAGCGGCTCCTGCTTGTGGTCCCCATCTCCAGTCCCAGGGGAGGCCTGGGCGTGGCGGGGGCTCTGCTGGTTCCTCCAAGTGCTGGACGTGCTGGTGTGGAGGCCAGGGAGGGGGAGCGGGGCCTGCAGCGTGGGAACCTCCGTTTCTCGGCGCGGTCCATTGGCTGGCACAAAGTTTACCTGGGCTTTGCTGAATTCCGACAACACCCTAGAAGTTTTTAAACAAAGAAACCCGTGTGATGGGGCTGTCAGCTGGAATGCCCAAGGCTAAGTGGAAAACTGCTGCTTTGTGATTGAATAAAATAACCCCCTTAGTCATGGCACTGCTCCCAGCTCCCACACACAGACCCACCAAAGTTTTTCTCCAGCTGGGACTTGGGCAGGCTCAGTGGCCAGGTGAGTTGTGCGGCCCAGGGTCTCAGGTGACAAAAGCTGGACTCAAGGCGAATGGGAACTGCCTGTCTTTTACCCTCTGAGCGGGCTAACTGTGGGTCTGGCGAGTCTGCTCAGCCAAATGGCCATGTGGCCTGTCCTGCCCCACGCTGACCTTGGCAGAGCCCTGGTGAATGGTATCTCCAGGCTGGGCTCCAGCACTCTACTCCCTGGGATGTGGGCTGGGGTGAAGTGAGGATCCTCTTTGTCTCTGGAACAATAACTGGGCAGCAGGGTTGGGGTGACGGGCTGGGCATGGAGCCAGAGAAGCCTCACAGTTCCAGAAGCTGCTGCTGGAGAACAGTGCACACAGGCGATGTGGTATGCGTGCCCACATCATGGGGGTGTGCCTGACGGGACTGGCGCTTCCTGCCCCTCATTGGCAATATCTGGGGCCAAGGGGGCCAATGTCACTGCCTTTGTGTGAGCGTGTGTGCACACACACACGCTGCTATACCTTCTGAAATGTGCACTGGTGCGTGCGCGCGCACACACACACACACACACACACACTGCTATACCTTCTGGAATGTATACACACACACACTGCTTTACCTTCTGGACTGTACACACACACACACACACACACTGCTATACCTTCTGGAATGTGCACTGGTGCGTGCACACACACACACTGCTATACCTTCTGGAATGTGCACTGGCGCACACACACACACAAACACACACACACTGCTATACCTTCTGGAATGTACACACACACACACACTGCTATACCTTCTGGAATGTGCACTGGCGCGCGCACATACACACACACACTGCTATACCTTCTGGAATGTGCACTGGCGCGCGCACACACACACACACACACACACACACACTACACACATACACACACTGCTATACCTTCTGGAATGTGCACTGGCTAGTGGCTGCTCCTCCCTCCCCCTCCCTCCCTCTCCTGAGGCTTCAGCCGATCCGAGCTCTGTTTCTGAAGTAAACCTGTTTGCTGTCTCCACCTCTGCTTATGAATCCAGTGAGGATGCCATAGACAAATGCAGGGTCTGGTGTCAAAAGAGCTGTCTGGAGCCCAAGAGATTGCACACATCTGCCTTAAAGGCTTAGAGTGGGTGCAGAAGACAGATCAAGCTCCCTTGCGTGTGGGCTCATGGAAACAAGGATTTCAGATGTCAGATTTTCATCTGACTGCCTTCTAGGTGAGCTCTGCTCTTATTTATACCATCATGACCCCAAATAACATTTTAAAGCATTCTAGTCAAGAAGAGGTGACCAACCCACACATTTCTGGGCAACTGATTTTCAGCATAGGTGCTGAGACATTTCAATGGGGAAAGAACAGTCTTTTCAACAAATGGTGCTGGGATAAGTGAATAGTTCCATGCAAAAGAATGAAAATGGACCCCTATCTCACACCACATTAAAAAAAAATTAACCCCAGGGGATTTCCCCGTTGGTTCAGTGGTTAAGAATCTACCTTGCAATGCAGGGAATGTGGGCTCAATCCTTGGCTGGGGAACTAAGATTCCATATGTCACAGAGCAACTAAGCCCACAAACCATAACTTGAGAGTCCGTGTACCACAACTACTGAGCCCATGGGCCACAACTAGAGAATCTGTGTGTTGCAATGAAGATCTCACATGCCACAGCTAAGACCTGATGAAGCTGAATAAATGAATGAACATTAAAAAAAAAAACCCAGGTAATTCCCTGGTGATCCAGGGGTTAGGATTTGGCCCTTTCATTGCCTTGGCCTGGGTTCAATGCCTGGTCTGGAAACTAAGTTCCCACAAGCTGCGTGGCACGGCCAAAAAGAAAAGTTTAACCCCAAATGGATCAAAGACCTAAAGGTAAGAACTAAAACTAGCATAAAGCTTCATATCTTTGGATCAGGCAATGGTTTCTTAGATATGACATCTAATGCATAAGCAACTAATAAAAAATATATCTAATAGAAATATTTGCATACAGAATGTGCATATCATAAAATCCACTCATTAAAACACACAGCTCGGTGGTTTTTAGTACTTTCACAGAATTGTGCAACCATTTCTACTATCTAATTTTAGAACATTTCATTGCCCTCAAAAGAAACCCTGTACCCATTAGCAATCACTCACTATCCCCTTCTTCCCCCAACCTCTGGCAACCACTGATCTACTTTCTGTCTCTATGGATTTTCCTATTTTCTGGACATTTCATATAAATGGAATCATACAACATGCAGCCTTTTGTGTCTGACTTCTTTCACTTAGTATGTTTTCAAGTTTGTTGGTGTAGTAGCATGGATCAGTAGTTCATTCCTTTTTATTGCTAAATAATATTCCATTGCAAAGAAATATCACATTTTATTGATGTATTCGTCAATTAATAGATATTTGGGTTGTTTCCACTTTTTTTGGCTGCAATGTCACGATGAACATTCACATACAAGTTTTTGTGTAGACATATGTTTTCAGTTCTCTTGGGTATATACCTAGGAATGGAATTGCTGGGTTGTATGTAACACTGTTTCACTTTTTGAGGAGCTATCAAAGTGTTTTCCACAATGGCTATACCATTTTACACTCCCACCAGCAAGGGATGTGGATTCCAACTATAACCTCACCAACACTTATTATTGTCTGCCATTTTCATTACAGCCATCCTAGTAGGTATGAAGAAGTATCTCTATATGGTTTTTTTTCCCCCACACTGCTCAGCATGTGGGATTTTAGTTCCCTTACCAGGGAGTTAACCCACACAACCTGCAATGGAAACTCAGAGTCTTAACCACTGGACCACCTGGGAAGTCCTTCATTATGGCTTTTTTTTTCCTTACTATTTTATTTTTAAAATTTTTGTTGGCATATAGTTGATTTATAATGTGTTAGTTTCAGGGGCAGAGCAAAGTGAATCATATATAACTATATAACTATATAACTATAACTATATAAATATATAACTACATATATAAAGATTACTTTCCCATATAGGCTATAATAGAGTATTGACCTGTGCTTCACAGCAGGTGCTTATTGTTGTTGTTCAGTTGCTAAGTCATGTCCAGCTCTTTGCAACCCTATGGACTGTAGCACACCAGGCTTCCCTGTCCTTCACTATCTCCTGGAGTTTGTGAAGGAGAGGGAGACATGTCCCCAATGCATGTCCATTGATTCAGTGATGCCATCCAGCCATCTTATCCTCTGTTGCCCCCTTCTCCTCCAGCTCTCAATCTTTTTCAGCATCAGGGTCTTTTCCAATGAGTCAATTCTTTGCATCAGGTGGCCAAAGTGTTGGTCCTTATTAGTTATCTGTTTTATATATAGCAGTGTGTATATCAGTCCCAATCTCCCAATTTATCCCTCCCCGACCCTTATCCCCTGATAACCATGTTTGTTTCCTACACTAGTGACTTTACTTCTATTTTCCTCATAATGGTTTTGATTTGTCTTTGTCTAACATCTAATGATATTGAGCATCTTTTTTTGTATTTATTGGCCATCTGTATGTCTTCTTCGGAGAAATCCTTGGTCTTCAGGAAACCTATATTCAACCCCCATAGTTTTATGTAAATCCCCATTTTATCACCAATAAGATGATTTGGGGCAGGATCTTTTGGGTGCAACTTTTTCTCAACCCGAGGCTTCTCTTTCTACACAGTGCTAATTCATCTCAAAGGGAGAAAAAACAAAGGCATGGCTGTCCCAGGCACCCCTTTCCACATCCTGATCTTCCCTTGTTGCCTACCGGGATGGCAGCCCGGGGGTCCAGTCCATTCTCCACCCCTGAGAGCATTTCCACTCCAGCAGCAGCTCCCCAGGAGAATCACATGACACCTGCAGAGAAGACATGGCCGTAGGAATAATCGCTGCAACAGCCCGCCTCTTCACCACACCTCACCCCCATCTTTTGCAAACTGCAACTGAAAGGAGTTTGAATACAAACATGAAAACTGAGCGTGGATTTTAAGGAAGGAAATAAGAAAGGAAAAAAAAGGCTGATGGATTGGACCTCATGAGGAGAGGAGCCCTGGGTGCCAAGGGTGGGTCTGTCCCAAAGGTGGGTAGAAAGGGCCCTTTGTGCTTAGTTGCTCAGTCATGTCTGACTCTCTCTGACCCCATGGACTGTAGCCCGCCAGGCTACTCTGTCCATGGGGATTCTCCAGGCAAGAATACTGGAGTGGGTTGCCCTGCACTCCTCCAGGGGATCTTCCCAACCCAGGGATGAACCCAGGTCTCCCACATTGCAGGTGGATTCTTTACTGTCTGAGCACCAGAGAAGCCCAAGAATACTGGGGTGGGTAGCCTATCCCTTCTCTGGGGGATATTCCTGACCCAGGAATCAAACCGAGGTCTCCTGTACTGCAGGTGGATTCTTTACCAGCTGAGCTACCAGGGAAGCCCAGAAAGGGCCCTTCATGCCACACCAAACACTGGCACAAAAGGCAGGGGATGAAAGGCAGATCTGATACAGAGCTAGGGTGTAAGCGGACAGCTGCAGCTGAAGGCGCCAAGAACCCAGAGGCACTGAGAAACAGCAGCTCACAATTCACATTCAGGGCCTGTCCCCTGACTCCTCTCCTAGCCCAGGCTAGGCCAGCTCAGTGGGGAAAAGTACAACTGGCATGGCTTCTGACGGAATGGCACTCCTGCCATGCCGCTGCTTTTCCTTCGGGCCATGAGGGTCCAGCCTGAACAGCACAGGCACATGTCTAAAGGGTAACAACATGGGTTCTAATCCTAATTTGCCACTAACCAACTTGGCACACTGGGGCATGTATCAGACCTCTCAGATGGCGACTATGAGTGTGGACAGCGCCAAGCACAGGGCCTGATATTTAACAAGGATAAATGGTATCTCTAACCCTAGTGGATGTGGCCATCCAAATTTACAGGCAAAGAATGCCACTGCCTAAATAAGCGTGTGCAGGCAGCTCAAGTCAGTATGCAGAGACATCTCTTGGGGCAGCTGGCCAAGGGTGGCATGGTGGGGGATGGGGGGGACTTTGGCCTGAACCTGAGGGGCTGCTGCCTGGTCCCACTGCAGCAACTTGTACAGACCAGGACTGGACAGGCACACTCACATCTAAACAAATCTCGAGTGACAAATCTCGAGTGGCCACACAACTGGGCATGAGGGGACACCAAAAAGAGAACAGAAAAAAGGGTTATCGCCGTCTCTGTTCTCAAAAACTCACGGCCCATGGGAGTCCCATGGCAGTCCAGTGGTTAAGACTCCATGTTTCCATTGCAGGGGCTGTGAGTTCAATCCCTGGTTGGGAAACTGAGATCCCACATGCCATGTGGTACAGCCAAAAAACAATCAGCCAAAACTCACGGCCCAAAGACGTTACTAAAACCAAGGCACTCTCAATGGGTTTTGTACCTTTTACATATATCACCTTATTCATTTCTCATAACCACCCTGGGAGTGTTTTATTATCTTAGTCTGACAGATAAGAAACAGAAGCTGACGCGGGTGAAGGAAATTCCCAAGATTCCAGGGCTGGTAAGTGGCCAACTCTACCACCTACTGCCAGGACAAGGGTCACCCCTGCTCAAGGGAAACCCTCAGACTGATGGAGTGTGATCACCTCCCTTCTGGAAGAGGTGGGTGTGGGCCAGGGCTAAGGCAGGGAGGGACAAGGGGGCAGGGAGGCCTGGGGGTCCAGGTGGGGGGCTGCAGTGGGACACTGAGGTCAGCCTGGAGGGAAAGGTTTACAGGAGGACATGAGCGCGACATCTGGAAGTGACAGAGGCAGCGTGGCCCTTAACAGTGGGAGATGGTCTGATTTAGTCCCTGGTCCCTGGAGCCGGTAGAGGGTAAACAAGACCCAGAGCTGACCTCCCCCAGTAAAGACACATGGAGTGAGGGAGGGGTTTGGAGGGTGGCCCCTGCAGAGCCAGCCCTGGTCAGGGTGTGACGGACCATAGGATGCAACCCTCGACCTCAGGCCCTGTCTTACTGCCTCACCCTCACTTCATTCCCCCTCCCACCTACAGGGATTCTCAGGCCCGTGTCCAGTCTCTGGCCACTGGCACTCCAGGTGGAAGGACCAGTGTTGCAGACAGTCCCTGTGGACAACGTTCCTTCCAGGCCACCTTGTGTGGCTCAGGAGGCCAAATCCAGGTGTTCTGGCTCCAAGACCCTGGGCACCAATCCCCTTCAGTAATTCCAGTGGCCACAGACCTCCCCTTAGGCCACAGGCTTCCCCTCAGGCCTGCCTCTTCTGGAAGGAGCCTCAAGCCCCACAGCTGCCCTTCCCTCAACCAGCCACAAGTCAGGACAGGAAAGGCTTAGGCCTCAGCAACCCAAACAATAGCCTGGGTTAAGGCTTCATAATGAATTAACTGAAAATAATATTCATGGGCAGCGGGGAGGGAGGTAGCCTTGTTAGTAAGCAGATGTTCCAGGCCAGAAAGGGTCTCTTCACATGTAGACTGACGCTGAGAGGTCAGAGCAGGGCCAGACAAGTACCTGTCGCTTTTAAAACCAAGTGTCAGAAAAGCTACAGAATGACAGCGCAGAGGAGTTCAGAAGGCAATGGCCACTTGATAATTCACAAAACAGGACTGAGGCTTTGGGGTTTATGCCCCACTTTAGGGCACACCTTTCTTTGCAAAAAGCCAAAGCACCCCGCCTATGTGGGTCTGCCCCAGCATGCCTCAGGGAATCAGGAATCAGCTCAGAGGCAGGAGTGTGATGGCTGATGACATGAGAACTTGCTGATGGAACCAGAATGGGGCTCGGTCTCCTGACTGCTGGGTCAGCACTTCATCATTCTCCAGGCCCCCCAGTCTACCTTCCCATGGGACGGGTTTCACTTCCCATCCTCAGAACATTCTTCACTGACACCAAAATCCAAACCAAAGGGCGGGGCAGGGCTGCAAAGAGACCTAGGCTAAAAAGAGTAAGGGGATAATGTGGGGAACACTATTAAAAGGTTCTCCAAACACCACTGGTGGAGTTTGGCAGAAAAGATGACTTCCGTCTGCCCCTTAGGCAAATCCTAACCTTGAAAAGTCTACCTCTCCCCTAACTATCAATTCACCCGGATTCAACGCTTCAAGCTTCTCAATCTCATGTAATTCTTAAATCAATCCTGTGAGAGACGGGTGATTATCCCCATTTTACAGAGGAGAAAACTGAGGCTCAGTAGGGATAGAACTCTTCGGTTTCCTCATTCTAAGTCTTGTGTCTTTCGCCAGATCAAAGTGTCTCGGGTCTTTGATTCCCAGAGTTTCAGGCAAAACTTCTTACTTTGAAACTAAGTAATAATTAACTTTGCACTCAGAAACTCAACCTTACCCATCAAGTCTGTAGTCCCAACCAGCTGACGCCAAGTCCTTTCCATGGTACCCAGGTTTCACAGTTGTCTTTTCTTAAATGTTCCAACACACAGGAAGGAATTGTTCTGGTTGCTTTTCTTTCTTATGCTGCCTGGCCTTCTATGTATGTCCAATTTCACTTCACCAAGGAAGAAAGAAAAGAAAAGAATGGCTTAGATGAGACTTACACTACAGGAAGAAAAGAACTGCTGGGCTTCTTCAGTCCTGAAACACTCCATCCATCAGTAAACAGCAGCCTCCTCTCCTTAGAGACTTCTCAGCTATTCCCAACAGCCTGTTCTCTACAGCCCGAATCCAACCCTGGACGGGGCTATTGAGAACAGTCTGGCATTTAAGCCATCCAGCTGCTGTATGAACTGATGAGTCATGGTTTACAGTTGGAAAAGAAGGACAAAGTTATCTTCTGATTCAGAAGGGCAGCTGATCTTTCAGACATGTGAATGCTGAGTGAGTAAAGTATACCTCTTTCCACCTGAAGACAGCTGCATTTCTGGACAAGTGTCTTGAGGCAGGAGAAGGGAGTGGGGAGACTGTGGAATGGGCTTCGAAGTCATCAGATGCCAGCTAGAGGGAGAGAAATTTCTAGCCCTGTGATTCCCAAACCAAAGGCTAGTGAGTAAGGCCAGAAATGTGAAGTCAGTGAAGACAGAGCAGTTTTCGTTCCTCCTTTCTTCCTTCCATCAATAACACCCATCTGCCCCATATTCTTGTCCCATCCTTAGGATTCCAGCAGGACCAACTAACTCTGAATGAATGAAAACAGGAATTTTGTCTGACTCATTCACCATTGCATTTCTGGTGCCTAGAGCAACACACAGCACACAGTCATACTCAAAAAATATCTACTGGATGAACTGAAGAATAAAACAAAAATAAGGCTCAGGGAAGGAATCTCCATTTCACAGGCTGAGGGAAGCTGAGGTATACGGTTCTCAGCCAGGATGGAACACCTTCCATTAAACCACCCTGCCAGCTGGCTAAAACTATTTCAATGTATCCCACCTTAATAGGATGGGGGGTGGGTGGACACTGAAGGGAGAAGAGCATTCAACTTTTCAAAGGAACAAGACTATAAATGGCAAGAGGGCTTCCCTGTGGTCCAGGGCCTAACATTCCATGCTCCCCAGTGCAGGGGACCTAGGTTTGATCCCTGCTCAGGGAACTAGACCCTGCACGCCACAATTAAAAAGCTCCTGTGTGCTACAACTAGAACTCAGTGCAGCCAAATAAGTAAACAAATATGAAAGAGAGAGACTAGGAATGGCAAACAAAGTCAACAGGTCCTATTGGGGACCCTTTAAAATTGCTACCAAATGGCCTCTAAAGCCAGGTCGTCAGAATTTGAAGAGAATGTGTACCCCCAAAGCCCAGGTGATGATAAATGCTGAAAGTGGGGCCTCAGGAATGTCCCTCTGCCTCAGCTACTCAGATATCTGGGCTCCCCATGTTCATGGGTAACCAAACGGCCCAAACTCAAAGATCCAGCACCTGCAGAAAGAGGAAGTGATTCAACAGCCGCTATACCCCACCTGAGCCTTAGCCCCCTGGGAGCCCTCTCACCTACGCTCCTCGCAACGTGTAACATCATCTCTGGCATCCACTGCGTTCCCCATGTTCAGTGTCAGGACAGGCCTGCTCTCAGCTCTAGCTGGCAGGAGCACCAGGCGAAGGTCCATAAAAGTGACCACACACATGGACACGGCTCTGTGAACACTGCCACACAGTGGTACTCCCTGAGCTTATTCCCGGCCAGAAAACCAACCAACAGGAAGTGATAGCTTCCACTGCCCCAGGCTATGTGGGAGCCAGGTGAGCGGCCATTATTCACCTTCCAGGTATCTGGTGACACCTACTATCCCGGCAGCAGCACAAGTCATGTAATATGAATGTCAGACATACAAATTCAGGGGGCAAGTCCAGGGGACCAGACACCTGGGAAAAATATCCCTGACCCTGACCCAAGGCAGGGAGCTCTACTTCTCCACACTTACCTACCACCTGAGGCCCTGCCTGCAACCATCAAGCCCCTCAGTGTCTAACTGCTGGGTTCCCAGCAAGCAGTGACATTTGGCCGTTGAGGGGCAGCTGGTGAGGTTGGCAGGGGACTCTTCACTAATTCTCAGACTGAGTGGGGACTGGGTTAAGGGAAAAATGGGTGTAGAACCGAGATGGGGACAGCAGAGGTGAGAGGGCAGGAGACCTCATTTTTAATAAGATTGGATGAGGACATTAAGAACTGGGCACCAAGAGTCGCGGGCAGTTTAGCAAAGACTTAGGGACAGGAGTGTCCTCTGATGGTTGGAGATGGATAGAAAGTCTATGGTGGGCTAAGAAGTGAGGAGTTGAGTCTGTGAAGGCAAGAGGTGTGTAAGACTTGAGAAAGGGCTGAGATCAGAGTTACCAACAAGAAAAGCGTGAGCTCAACAGGGCGTCTACTTTGGTGGTGGGTCTTAAACGAGAGTGGGACAGAGATGGGCTGTTCAGGATGGGCATACCTTGGGGAGCTGAGCAGAGGGTGTGGAAGATTAGGATAAGGCGGCTTTTCATGAAAAGGGCGAACCGAACCAGAATCGAGACCAGTGTGCAGTATGAGGCTCGCCAAAGGGGTTGAGAGGTAAAGATGACATGTGCTGGGGGGAAGCAGAGGCATGTGGTCAAGGTCGGGGGTGGAACTGGACTACAGTGAGATCAAGGATGAGGCTGCATTTACACAAGACCGGTGGTGGTGGGGTCGGGTGGTAAGCCCTAGGGTCAAGTCACGAGTGGCAAATGGAGGGGACAGGCCAGCAGCGGCAGTGCGGGCCGAAGGCTAGGGTTGGACTGGGGCGCGGAGCTTGGGCTGGGAAGGGTGAGGGCTCAGAAGCAAGGCAGTCTCAAGGCAACGCGGGGTCTGGGTTCACGGAAAGGGCTGGTGTCCCCTTGCCTATACGCGTCCCGGCCTCGCCGCCCCTCTGCTGCCCGCCTCGCCCCGGATCCTTAACTCACCGAAGGGAGAAGCGAGGGGGCGGGGGCACTGCCAGCCGCTGCAACCCCCAAGCCTCGGAAGGGACTCCGCGGCCTCCCTGCCACTGACAACAGGAAGCGGCGCCTGACGGCGTTACGTCGAAGCAGTTCCACTTGATTGCTGCAAACACCCGGGCAAGCAGGGGTGGTTTAGGAGGGACTTTCCATAGTTGCACCAATCACGTTAAAGGTCAAATCATTATGTGCCTTCAGTTGCACCAATCATGTTAAAGGTCAAATCCTCATCAAGAGAGCCAATGAAAAGCTTTGACAAACATAGACCCCGCCCCTATCACTTCCCGGCCAGGCACCATCTTAGTTTCCAACCGCTTCCAACTGTCAAGGTAGCCTCCCCTTTTTTCCTCCGAGGTTTCCCATTTAGGGGCCCACAAAAGGAACAAAGGATTGCAATCAGGAAACAATAATTCAGCTATGAAACAAGAATCCTAGTTCCTCCTCAAGGTCTGGACATAACAATCTGATACACGTCTTTAAGTTGTGCTACAGGAACTAAGTCCACCTTGCCCCCCTCACCCTCACATCCCCACCCCTCCTCCCACCAGGTGGAGGGTGGTAACTGCATGCTCAGTTACCAGCCTGGAGGAAAAATAAGGAATAATGTTGACCTTTTCTGACTTTGTGACTTCAATCAACTGAAACTTGAACTCTATCAACATTTTCCCTTATTCTACTTCTGCTTCATTGACTATGGTAAAGCCTTTGACTGTGTAGATCACAACTGTGGAAAATCCTTAAAGAGAGGAATATCAGACCACTTTACCTGCCTCCTGCAAAACCTGTATGCAGATCAAGAAGCAACAGTTAGAACTGGATCTGGAACATTGGACTGATTTCAAATTGGGAAAGGTACGTGAAGGCTATATATTGTATATCAATCTGCTTATTTAGTATGTCAACCCTTCTTATGTAATTTCTATGCAGAGTTCAGTTGAGTTCAGTCACTCAGTCGCATCGGACTCTTTGCATCAGACCACTATACCTGCCTCCTACAAAACCTGTATGCAGGTCAAGAAGCAACAGTTAGAACTGGATCTGGAACATTGGACTGATTTCAAATTGGGAAAGGTACGTGAAGGCTATATATTGTATATCAATCTGCTTATTTAGTATGTCAACCCTTCTTATGTAATTTCTATGCAGAGTTCAGTTGAGTTCAGTCACTCAGTCACATCGGACTCTTTGCTACCCCATGAATTGCAGCACGCCAGGCCTCCCTGTCCATCACAAACTCCCAGGGTTCACTCAAACTCAAGTCCATCAAGTTGGTGATGCCATCCAGCCATCTCATCCTCTGTCGTCCCCTTCTCCTCCTGCCGCCAATCCCTCCCAGCATCAGAGTCTTTTCCAATGAGTCAACTCTTCGCATGAAGTGGCCAAAGTATTGGAGTTTCAGCCTCAGCATCAGTCCTTCCAATGAACACCCAGGACTAGTCTCCTTTAGGATAGACTGGTTGGATCTCCTTGCAGGCCAAGGGACTCGCAAGAGTCTTCTCCAACACCACAGTTCAAAAGCATCAATTCTTTGGCGCTCAGCTTTCTTCACAGTCCAACTCTCACATCTATACATGACCACTGGAAAAACCATAGCCTTGACTAGACGGATCTTTGTTGGCAAAGTAATGTCTCTGCGTTTTAATATGCTATCTAGGTTGGTGACAACTTTCCTTCCAAGGAGTAAGCATCTTTTAATTTCATGGCTGCAATCACCATCTGCAGTGATTGTGGAGCCCCCAAAATAAAGTCTGACACTATTTCCACTTTTTCCCCCATCTATTTGCTGTGAAGTGATGGAACTGGATGCCATGATCTTAGTTTCCTGATGTTGAGCTTTAAGCCAACTTTTTCACTCCTCTTTCACTTTCATCAAGAGGCTTTTTAGTTCCTCTTCACTTTCTGCCATAAGGGTGGTGTCATCTGTATATCTGAGGTTATTGATATTTCTCCTGGCAATCTTGATTCCAGCTTGTGCTTCTTCCAGCCCAGCGTTCTTCATGATGTACTCTGTGTATAAGTTAGATAAGCAGGGTGACAGTATACAGCCTTGACATACTCCTTTTCTTATTTGGAACCAGTCTGTTGTTCCATGTCCAGTTCTAACTGCTGCTTCCTGACCTGCATATGGATTTCTCAAGAGGCAGGTCAGGTGGTCTGGTATGCCCATCTCTCTCAGAATTTGCCACAGTTTATTGTGATCCACACAGTCAAAGGCTTTGGCATAGTCAACAAGCAGCACAATCGAGTGAAAATAAATATAACAAAAATCAACTTACAGTGTTTCCAATTCAAGGGTCATCATGAGAATGCTTTCAATCGTTGTAAGTGACACTTGTGTTGTCCCCATGTCTCTGAAGGAGAAACCCAAACATGTAAGATATAAACATATAATACAAACACAAATTCTAAACTTAAAATTTTTAACATGTGACTACTTCAGTTCTGACTTCTTATATGCCCTAGATAATTCCAGACAACTCTTATTGGAGAAATTTAAATTTGCATCATCAAATTAATGACCTTGGTGCTGAATAGTAAAATCTTTATTACCCTGACTTCTTATTTTCAATTGCATCTACCTCTCTTGATAACTTGTTTTAAAAAATAATGTACCCCTTATTCCTTTTTGCTTTCTGGAATAAATAATATTCCTACATGCATCTCCATGTTCCATATCTATGTGTGTTCTTCCACACTGCTCTCTTCCTCTGCTGGCTGTCTTACTCATATACATTCTTTAACTTTTTTCTTTGCCAATAACTCTTGTATCAATAACCTAGTTAAAATTAAAATTATGACTTTTTAGTCAAAATACTCAACCTGTAACAAAAGTAAGAAAGAGCAGAAATCATCTCAAGGGCCATGAAAATGCTGCAATACTCACAAATATTTTAATGCTGGCAATTTAAAAGATACGAATCTTCCACTGCTATCAAAGGATTATGATTGAGAATTCTGAAAAATGGAATAGAATTAAAATTGTCTACATTTTCAATGATGTCCAAGAAAGTTTACATTCATTTTTGGGCCATATGGAACTTGGTAAAAAAATAATCTTTTTCTGTCTTTACCTATAAATCACCCTTAGAATCCATAAAGCACTATTCCTTTGGGAATTACCCAAGTCTCTAGATGATAAGCAGGAGAAGAGAAAAGAGGGAAAAAATAGAAAAATAGTGGATAGTAAAGAAAAAAAAAACGCCAAATAACTTTTCAAGTCAAAAACCCTAGAAGTGACTATGCTGGTAGGAGGCCCTTGCTCCATAAGAAATACTATTTCTAGAGTCCTCCATAATTCAAGGTGTTTTTCATTTCTAGAAAATTTTTTTACATTTCATAGTTTAAACTACCCAATTAAAGACAAAAATAGGACAGTTCCTTTGATTTTGGAGCCAAAGAAGAAGAGATAAATACAAGAGGAATGGGTGAAAGTCATATTCCCATCACGTGGTCCCATGTGTATCCTAGGATCATAGCCTTTGCTACCGTGTATGTAATCACCTGTTTGACAGTCTCATAGGTTGTCAACAATTTGAAAGCAGTGACCACAGTATATTGTCATTGTTATCCCTGTGCCTGCCAGAGTACCTAATATTTACTAGGTATTTAATAAATGTTTGTTGAGAAATAACATTTTATTTATATATCAAAAAATTTAAAAATTAATTTTTTGGAACAAAGTTTTATTCCAAAATACTAGAATAGATTTTCTTCTTAGTTCTTTAAAACAAATAAGGAAAAGGAAAACCAAGATGAAACAGGAAGAAAGGAAAGAAAATCTGTCTTTAGGGTAACTCCACCCAAGAATCACTAGCATATTTTTGCAGAATATTAGAAAGCTAATTATCACAACTATCTGTTGGGTTGCTAGGCATCTGTGATTCCCATTTAACATTTAGTCCTCATAGTAATCTTATGTGATTGACTTATTACCCCATTTTACAAATGAGGAAACTGAGGCACAGAGAAGTTAACATAACTTGTTCTAAGTCATCAAACTAGTAAGCAGAACTGGAATTTGTACTCAGTTCTGACTCTAAAGCCTGTGTTTAACCTGTATGGGAAAAAAAAAGCAGGATTAAAAATATCTGTTATGTTAACCTTAACTTTCCCATCTGGGAAAGCCTCTGTGAGAATTATACTTTCTCTTTTTCTTTCTTTTCCCTAATCGTCTCCCATGATCAAATATTTAATTAGCCTATGGTCACTGAGAGTTTAAACAATGTTGCAGGCAAATCAGTAAAACTGATGGAGTAAGGACATCTGAAGATTCATCCCTCCATAAAAGTAACGACAACAAGACTGACCAAAAAAATGGTCAGAATCAACTTTTCCTGAACTCTGGAAATTTAGCCAACAGGCTTGCAGCAAACCAGGGAACCATTTATTCAAGGAAAATAAATTAATTTCTGTAAGAACAAGGAGATCTGTGTTGCCCCATTTTACAAATGAGGAAACTGTTCACTTGTTCCAGAGCTTTTCTCTCCATGCCTTGAAAAATAGCCCACATTTCTGGTACCAGAGGAAGCAGAATGGACTGGGAGGGCCTTCAAAGCCTCACTTCCAAAGCACTATCATTATTTTACACGTTTGGTGGTTCCCTGGAGGACCTTACTTGAAAGGTTTGCCTTTGACCTGACTGGAAGCTACCTAATGTAAAAGGCCTCTTCTCGAGTAGTATTTTTGGAAAATATTTTCAGGTAAATATTTTAACAAGACAGTTGTATGAGGCCGTGGATAACAGTTTGAGGCAAAAAAACAAACAAACAAACACAGCCTAACCAAAAAGCTTAAAAAGAAAAGCTGAGGGACTTCCCTGGTTGCTCATTGGTAAAGAATCCACCTACCAAAGCAAGAGACACGGGTTCGATCCCTGGCCCAGGAAAATCCCACATGCCATGTGGCAACAAAGCCCTGTGCCACAACTCTTTGGCCTGTGCTCTAGAACCTGGAGCTGCAGCTACTGAAGCCCATGCACCCTAGAGCCAGTGCTCTGCAACAAGAGGACCCACTGCAATGAGAAACCTGTGCACCACAGCTAGAGAGTAGCTCCTTACTGCAACTAGGGAAAAGCCTCCACAGCAAAGAAGACCCACAGCCAAAAGAAAGGAAGAAAAGCTGAGGAATGAGATGTCCACAGAGACTTTGTAATGTTCCAACACATTCCTGGGAAACTAGAAGACCACAAGACATATTCTTGGGAATCTAAAATAACTATTAGCCTTAGTTAAAGAGTTCAGCAAAGTTACAGAATGTAAGATAAATATACAACAATTAGTTATATTTCTATACAACAGCAATGAATACTACAAACATGAAATTAAGAAAACAATTCCATAAATAACAGCATCAAAACAAATAAAATACTTGGGAAAAATTTTAACCAGATAAGTGCAAGATTCACACTGCAAAGTACGAAACATTGTTGAAAGAAATTAAAGAAGGTCTAAATAAAATGGATAGGAAAGAAACATTATTAAAATTTCACCACTTCCCAAATTGACCTAATGTTTCAGGGCAATGTCTGTCAAAATCCCAGTTGACAATTTGCAGAAATTGCCAACCTAATTCTAAAATCTGCGTGTCAATTAAGGGAAAAGAAAAACCGGAACAATGTTGGTGGTGTCAAAACCCAGCTTAAGGCTACTGCAATCACAGTGTGGGGTTGGCATAAGAATAGACACGTTCAATCAATGGAACAGAATTGACAGTACAGAAATAAAGCCTTCTATTTATGGTCTATTGATTTTCAACAAGGGTGCCAAAGCAACTCAATGTGGAAAGCGTAGTCTTTTCAAATAGTGCTGGGACAACTGTACATCCACACACAAAATAATAAGCTGGACTCTTACACGTCACATCGTATAAGAAACAACTCCAAATGAATCAAATATCCAAAAGTAAGAGCTAAAGCTACAAAACTCTTGGAAGAGAACAAAGGAGTCAATTTTCATGACCTTGCATCGTGTATGTGCTGTGTTCAGTTACTTAGTCAGGTCTGATTCTTTTTGACCCCATGGACTGTAGCCCACCAGGCTCCTCTGTCCATGGAATTTTCCAGGCGAGAATAGAGTGGGTTGCCACTTCCTACTCCAGGGGATCTTCCTGATCCAGGGATCAAACCCACATCTCTTGCATCTCCTGCATTGGTAGACAGATTCTTTACGCTAAGCTACCTGATACCCAAAGCGTAAACAATCAGAGGAAAAATAGATGAACTGGACTTTACAAAAATTAAAAATGTTTGTGCTTCAGAAGACACTATCAAGAAAGTGAAAAAGATAGGACTTCCCTGGAGATTCATTGGTTAAGACTCCACACTTTCAATGCAGCAGACACAGGTTCAATCCCTAGTCCAGGAAGATTCCACATGCCCCTGTGGGCAACTAAGCCCCTGTTCCACAACTACTGAACCCACGCTCTAGAGCCACAGCTACTGAAGCCTGCATGTTCTAGGGCCCTTGAGCCACAACTAACAAGCCCCTGCACCATAGCTACTGAAACCTCTGCGCCCTAGAGCTTATGCTCCATGAGAGAAGCCTCTGCAGTGAGAAGCCTGTGTACTGCAGCCAGAGAGTAGCCAGTCACTGCAACTAGAGACAGTCTGTGTGTAGCAACGAAGACCCAGCATAGCCAAAAATAAATAAACAATAAATAAATAGAGCAGCGTGTGCATGTCAGAAAAAGAAAAAAAATGTGAGTGTCACATGTTTGGTTAAGCACAGTTCCTCAAACTTTGAGGAGCTGAAAAACAAATTTTTGGCATTAAAACCTATCAAACCACTGACGGGCTCCTGTGACAGTGAATCCCTTCACTTTTGCATCTTCTCCTGTCCACTTTCCCCTAGTCATCACGGACGCCTATATATAAAAATAGAATGCCATAAAGCAATAGGTAGCCAAAACAGTTTGGCAAAGTTTGTTATCCTTCTCCAGAATTATCTCAGTTCTCCAACCCTTCACTTTTTCTTCATAGCTTGCCCATGGTCTTGGTTCCATGAGCTCACTGTTTTTCTTAACCAAGCAGTCCTTCTCTGAGATTAACATCCTTGTGTTCTTCCCTAGTGAAATAAAAATGTACGGCCACTCTAAGTTACCCTGTTTCTTCCTCCTGCCTTTAATGCAGCCTTTTATTCACTAAGCTTGTGTCTGGACAAAGGGGTGAGTGAATGAGAATGAGTCAACAACTCAATGTGGGGGCTCCTACGGCGCCTATTTTCCCACAAGCCAAAGGACAAATGGTTTTAGATTCACAGTGGACACTGTACTAGAGATCATTTCCATTTTGGCCTCATTCCCTCATTCTACACATAAAAGGTATGCCAACTTCTAGTCCATTCATGAGCTCATCTTTATGGAACAAAACATGGGAACAGTTGTGTGGGGTTTTTTGCAACTTTTAAAAAGTTTTATTTGAATAATTTCAAACTTATAAAATGTTATAAAAACAAACAGATCAAGGAATATGTGTATATTTTTACCCAGATTCCCCTAGGCAACCATTTTTATTAGCCTCAAAGACCATCTCAGAGTCAAAGTGGAAGGAATGCTGTCCTAAATGGTTTTGAAAAATATATCTTATTTGAAGAATAAAGTTCAAATGTTTTCGCATCAGCCTTCCGCTGTAGAACACAAAATAAGGGAACATTTCTTACACTGTCCTGAGTGTACTGAAATCCTAACAGCTTTAGCTGAAAAAATATCCAAAGCAGGCAGTGAAAACAGATTTCAAATAGGACAAACTTACTTGTATAGTAAGTATAGCGCCTGGAACATAATAAGTATCTAAGAGATGTAGGTATTAAAGAAATGGTATAGGGCAGAGGAAAAATTGCTATGCTGTTGACAGAAGAAATGTTGTAATATAGGTGGTAAGAATAAGATGCAGTTGGGAGAAGAAAAATAGAGTAGTTGCTAGGTGTGACAATTTCAAATTTTTGAACTATTACCAAAAAAAAAAAAAACCCCCACAACCAGCCTCCCTAAATCAACCCAGAGGACAGACCCAACTGAGTTCTTTTTCATTTCTAATGTTGATGCCTTTCTGAATCTGAGAAGCTGCCAGGATTCCAGTACATACCAAAAAGTGATGACAACACCCTCCAGCATGCTAACTTTTGTGTGTACACAGCTATCTAAAGGAAACCAAGGCCAGCTGACTGGGAGGCTTGGTGACCACAGCTCAGTTTGCCTTCATGGTATGACCATATCCCTCTCATCAATATTCTCAACAGTGGGGTGACTAATTCAATAGGGATAAGGCTTTGGTTTTCCTCTAATTCTCTCATAATGCTTATGTTCTTGGTACAATATTGACGTACCACAGACAAGCCAGCATGTGAACATGCTCTGTCTGAATAATTAGATAGCCTTTCTACACTGTACAGTCCTTCAGTTTCTAAAATCATGGAGCTTGTATTGTTAAAAACAGTGAAGTGACTAAAAGAATTTAAAAAAAATAAGCCATCAGTCTGGACCTGTGTAGCTGAATGAAGGAGAAGCACTTAAAGTCAGAAAAAAAGTATACTTAACATTTAGGATTATCAACCACTGCTGGTTTTCCATAATACATTTCATTCCTGATTTCATCTGAAAGAGATATGATTATTACTGCCATTCACAAAGTTGTACTTAATTAAAAAGCCCTTGGTTCAACTTTGAGGTGAATTTCAGATTCAGAATAGACACTGCTAACCTGGTTATCTGGTGTTTGTCAATTACAGGCTTCATTTAAGAAACCTACTGTTGTAATTACCTGAAAGCCAGTGAAGAATCAAGTTTTCGTAGGGCCTGAACCTTATCTACTTTAGGGAATTCTAATAAAAGCACACAAAGATAAGAATACAAAAATTGCTAGGACCACTCCCAAGACTTTGGAAGGGACTTATGCAAGTAAGGAGCCCTGACACTTAGCAGTTTAGTAGTTTGTCGCTCAGTCGATCGTGTCCGACTCTTTGCGACCCCTGCAATAAAGTTTATATCTCACCATGGCAAATGTTGCCTGAAGCAAGTTAGCTTTGTCTAGTAGAAAGACTTGGCCCAAAACAAACAGCCCTACCCCCAACACACACTTACTATATGGTGACAATCTTCTGATGGTAAAACTTTGACTGAGTTTTAGGAGTACAGTATTAATTTATTTCCAACACCAGATAGCTCAGATTCTTTCATTACACAGAAGTTCAAAAGGAACAGGTGGTGTCTCTTCCCTTACGAATCTTTTCTGACCCACTCCCCATTTTCTACGTTGCTGCCCCTGCCCACCTTGTTACCCTGCTGCATAGATGCTAGCATGGCTCTCATATATTTTCCCATCAACATCCATCTTCCTCTTTCCAATGTGAAAGCTTCTTGGGGACAAAGTCCTTGTCCTATTCTTCTTTGTGTCCCCAACACAGCACTTAGAACAGTGCTGACACACAGTGGGCATGGCACTCTGTGAATGTTTTTGAATGAATCCATTAATATTTGTCAACTGTGATTCCACAATTTATTTTCCTGTTGCCTGCATAACCACAGTGAAACTCTGATTCTTCTTAGGGACTCTCAGCATTATAAAATGTTTAGAAAAGGTGGTGAGTTTAAGACAGTGTATGGACACTACTGAAACCTCCTGGTGGAGGGACCATAGGAGCCTGCTCTCTGGCTCTCTGGCCAAAGAAAAACTGACCCTGGGTGCTCTTTCCCCAAAATAGGCATCAGGAAAGTCACGAGGGGCGGGGATCCGGGCGGGGAGGGGGGACGGGGGGGGGGGGGAGGCTACCCAAGATAGGGATCTGTAGCTCTGGACACACCCTCAACACCTTCATTAACTGAAAAGAAACTGTGTGAAACTGGATTTCTGAGCCACAAGACGGTAAGAGAGTCCACCAAAGCCAGGCATAGACAAGGCTCTTTGCCTTGACTCAAAAATCCCCTTCCGGCCATGGATGTACTATGATTTGCTTGTGTCACAGAGAAACCACAGAACTTCTGAGCAGGAGTGTAAAACCCACACTTGTTATTGACAAGTAGTCAGGAAAAGTCTATAGAATTAGGCTACAGCAATGTATTTTCTTTATATTTTTCACACGACAGCTGAACAAAAACATCAACTTTTTCCATAACTGAAAGGTTCCTACTGGCCACAGATCATTCACTTCAGAGACATACTTTTTAGAAAACAAGGATCTAGGTGATGGGGGAGAGCCCTGTGGTAGATGTTCAGGAATTCTTTTTCCTTTACCATTTAAAAGAAGCTAATGGTTGAGGAAGCATCCACACCTTTTGTTCCATGAAGAAATGTGTGCTAAACTTAGATCTTTGCAGCTTTGCATTGCATAGATTTTAAGCAGTTAGGAACTTTGCTCATGAGCAGGAATCAAAGTTAAATTCAAAAATGGAACTTCATGGACCCTTCCCATATTGGAGCAGCATCAGAGGGATTCCATGACAGTGCTAATTCGAATGTTTTTGCTTGGTGCCTTTTATTGCCTGTGCCAAAGATCAGTACTATGGAAACCAGACCGTTTCATACATAGGAGTTAGACAAGTCTCTTGATCTCTTTGTACCTTAGTTTCCTCATTTGAGAGAAAAAAAAAGGATCTCAGGACATACTTTTCAAGATTCATACTACGCTTACACCCAGGTAACCAATAGCTGTATGATGTTTTTACACATAGTTTTATACCATAAACTATGGTATAATACCATACCATATCATCTTCTATTTCACTTACAACTTGTGTAAAAACTGCATTCCATGCCAGGCCTGAAATGTTCCAAAGCTCAGTTCTGTGAGTAAATTGCAACCAAGATTTCTACAAAAAAGACACAAGCAAAAGAAGAAGAAAAATATATATTCTTTCAAAACACTTATCCTTTGGCGGTAAATCTAATTTATATATGATGAAAATAACACCAGTACTCCCATACAGTAAAGAAATGTCAATGTGGAAGATAATATGATTTACACTTTAATGATTATATATGTGGTGCATTTAGTAAATGCTCAGTACGTGCTTATGTTGAGTGATCTTTATTTCTCTAGAAAAGCAGCACTATTGACATTTGAGACTGGCTAATTCTACCTTGTACTGGGGCTCTCCTGCACACTGGTGAATGTTTAGCTGCATCTCTGGCCTCTGTCCACTAGATGTCAGTAGCACATACAGTTCTAACAACCAAAAATGTCTTCAGACATTGCCAAATGTCACTTCATGCAAAATCACCCTGGTTGGGAACCACTGTTCTATAACGATTCACTCTGATCTGTGTAATAATTCTCACACTCATATTTGCCAGAGACAAAAAAGACTTGTTATATAATTTTAATAATATTTCAAAACGAGTAACAAATGAATTTGATAAAAATTAAGTTTTCTAAAAATTCCAAATATAATGAAGTTATATTTGTAACTTACATAAACTCCAAAAAAGGAAGTGATTCAAATGCACCTCTTTCAATAATCTGTATTTTATTGCAGGATAAATCTCTAGGAAAAGTAAAAGGAAAATATTGCCTCAATTAGCTATTAGATATCTATTTAATAGGAATAACTAGTAGAGGTTAGAATGATAATAACAAATACATAGCTTTGGTCTAAACTCCAAACCCTAGGAATTGTTATTTGAACCTTCCAGATTCCCTAACCCTGCCTTCACCTCTCTCAAGAAATCTCTCTAAATAAAATATATAACTATAGAACCTTTTTAAGTTTATATCATAATCACCTGGAAGGCAGCTATCACTACGGACTGTTAGTCACTCAGTCATGTCCAATCCTTTGCGACCCCATGGACTAGAGCCTGCCAGGCTTCTCTGTCCATGGAATTCTCCAGGCAAGAATACTGGAGTGGATTGCCATTCCCTTCTCCAGCGGAATTTCCCAACCCAGGGATCAAATCTTGGTCTCCTGCCTCGCAGGCAGACTCTCTACCCTTTGAGCTACAACTATAGATCTTGATAGATTTTGGAGGTAATCTTTCCTGACAGCAGGACTGATTAGATGCCCACCTTTTGCAGTCTCTTCAAATTCTAGATTATGAGCTCAAAGTTTTTATTCTCCAATTACAATTTCTAACATTAAAAGGAATTTTCTTATATTCACACACCTCCCAATTTAGTTCTGTTTTTCTAGGCCAATTCAGTACTAGCAGAAATAAAAGATATATTTTCATACAACCTGAAAGGAAGTTACTCCCCTCATTGATATGTAACTTTACCTAATTCAGTATTACACTATCATATTGATTTTTATTTGAAAATACCCACTCGACTATAGCTGACTATCCTGTTTCCATTGATATCAGCTTGTGTCTCATTTCACCTGGATGGGTATAACTGTCTTTTGACTGGTGTTTCTATCTCTGCTCTCTCCATTCCTAAGCCAGCCTCTACATGATCATTAATTCAACTCTTCAGAAAGTGAAAGTCGCTCAGTCGTATCTGACACTTTGTGAACCCATGGACTGTAGCCTGCCAGGCTCCTCGGGCCATGGCATTCTCTAGGCCAGAATACTGGAGCGCGGGAGCCATTCCCTTCTCCAGGGGCTCTTCCCAACCCAGGGATCAAACCAAGGTCTCCCGCATTGCAGGCAGATTCTTTACCATCTGAGCCAGTTTCCAGAAGTAGTCCTTAAATACCAGCACCATTTGTGAACTTACTGAAGAAACAAATACTCAGCCCTACTCTGGATGGATTGAATCCTTAACTACAGAGGTGGAGCTTGTGTTTCAACAAGCCCTCCAAGTGACTAATTCTGCTGCAGGCTCTCTGTCCTAGAGCACTGCTGTGGTAACACAGTCGCTTGGCATGATATTCTGGGCTTGGGCCCCGATGCCCTTGATAATCTGGCTCTCATCTCCTCCTCTCCCCACTGGAACTTTATGGGTAATCAAAGTGTTTTTCCTGTGTTTTGTCTTTCTCCCAATTTTCTTTTGCAATCTTATTCTTCCCAAGATGTCTATCTGATGATGCCAATGGCCCTTCAAGGTTCCGTTTGAACAGCACTGCTTTAGCACCATCTTCCCTGATCCAGTTAGAAGCCTTTTTTTCCCTCGTCTATGCTCCAGCACCAACTTACAGCTCTCATTACCCTTATTCATTTCTTTCTGTAAAAAAGAAACCTATTTTTGCATCCTATTTTCTCTCAGCGTAAAACTCCTTGAATGTATGGGTTAGATCTTGTTTATGCACATTGTCTATCATGTTTTCAGCCAACACATGGACATAAAGCAAACTCAAATATTTATAAAATCAACAAGTAGGGAGTGAATAAGAAGAAAAGGACTGTTTTAAAAGAAATGTGGCTTTAATCCTTCACGGCTCCCTCTTCTGTGCCTCTACTGCACTTTGTCGTTATGGTTTGAGTTTCTATGTTTATTTTCTCTGTGAGATCATGAATTGCTAGAAGGAATCCTAGCTTAACCACCTCTGTGTTTCCAACACTAGGCTAAGTTCTTAGCATATTCCTTTTTAGCTTTCTTATTGACTGGCACTTTTAAAAGAATGAGCATATGGATGCTAACATGAAATAATCAGCTTATTAAGTATTTCATAGAAGTAATGAAGGGCCACAATAAACTGTGGAAAATTCTGAAAGAGATGGGCATACCAGACCACCCGACCTGCCTCTTGAGAAACCTACATGTAGGTCAGGAAGCAACAGTTAGAACTGGACATGGAACAACGGACTGGTTCCAAATAGGAAAAGGAGTACGACAAGGCTGTATGTTGTCACCCTGGCTGGAAGAAGCACAAGCTGGAATCAAGATTGCCAGGAGAAATATCAATAACCTATGCAGATGACACCACCCTTATGGCAGAAAGTGAAGAGGAGCTAAAAAGCCTCTTGATGAAAGTGAAAGAGGAGAGTGACAAAGTTGGCTTAAAGCTCAACATTCAGAAAACAAAGATCATGGCATCCGGTCCATCACTTCATGGGAAGTAGATGGGGAAACAGTGGAAACCGTGTCAGACTTTATTTTGGGGGCTCCAATATCACTGCAGATGGTGACTGCAGCCATGAAATTAAAAGACTCTTGTTCCTTGGAAGGAAAGTTATGACCAGCTTAGATAGCTTATTCAAAAGCAGAGGCATTACTTTGCCCCCAAAGGTCTGTCTAGTCAAGGCTATGGTTTTTCCAGTAGTCATGTATGGATGTGAGAGTTGGTCTGTGAAGAAAGCTGAGCTCCGAAGAATTGATGCTTTTGAACTGCGGTGTTGGAGAAGACTCTTGTTAAGTCTCTTGGATTGCAAGGAGATCCAACCAGGCCATTCTGAAGGAGATCAGCCCTAGGATTTCTTTGGAGGATATGATGCTAAAGCTGAAACTCCAGTACTTTGGCCACCTCATGCGAAGCGTTGACTCACTGGAAAAGACTCTGATGCTGGGAGGGACTGGGGGCAGGAGGAGAAGGGGACGACAGAGGATGAGATGGCTGGATGGTATCACTGACTCATTGGACGTGAGTCTGAGTGAACTCCGGGAGTTGGTGATGGATGGACAGGGAGGCCTGGCGTGCTGCGATTCATGGGGTCACAAAGAGTCGGACACGACTGAGCGAATGAACTGAACTGAATGAAGCGCCTAATCCACTGAGTAGTTATCTTTGTTTTTCTCCAAACTGTGTTTGTGAGGTTTGGAGCCCAGACAGAAGAAAAGAAAATGGTTGCCCCTAAGGCTTTGAAGGTTTGATAATTAAAGAACTATTGTTAGGGTGAGGTGAGATTCTTTATATACTCATCTCCCTTAACTCTTTTATATTTGCAAAAATAATCTACTTGCTTAAAAGCTTCATAAATTGGCTTAATAAGGGTTAATAACATACACATCTTGGATGCCACGGACAAAGGACAAAGATTGAGCTTTTAAAGCAAAGAACACGGTATCACCTTATCCTAAATAAAGAAAAACATTACGCAAGCATTTCTTCTTGGATAAAGAAGCTAGAGAGGGTATTCCCTGGAGGCCCAGTGGTTAGGACTCAGCACTTCCACTGCCAGGGGCCTAGATTCAATCCCTAGTGGAGGAACTAAGATCCTGCAAGCCACACAGTGTGGCCAAAAAACAGAGGCTGGAGAGATTTCTGTTTTGTACCTAGTGAAGTTAGGGGCATTTCTTTTATGTTTATTCAGTGTAAATATTTCTAAATATACCACTTATGCATCATCTTTAACATTTTTCATTTCATGCAATTACTGCTTGAAATCCTTAACAGCAGTCTGGTCTTTTGATAACTTTATGTGTTCTTGACAAAGCACTGTTTACATAGTTCATCTGCTTAAATATTCAATATTTTAGTGTTTAAAGTTAAACATTTAACATTTTCCTGTGTTTTATCTTTCTCTCACTTTCCTTTCGCAAGCTTATTCTTACCAAGATTTCTATGTGATGATACCAATGGCCCTACAAGATGCCGTTTAAACAGCATTGCTTTAATATCATCTGATAAACTATGGACGGACGTTCCTGACATGGTACAGGAGACAGGGATCAAGACCATCCCCGTGGAAAAGAAATGCAAAAAAGCAAAATGGCTGTCTGGGGAGGCCTTACAAGTAGCTGTGAAAAGAAGAGAAGCGAAAAGCAAAGGAGAAAAGGAAAGATATAAGCATCTGAATGCAGAGTTCCAAAGAATAGCAAGGAGAGACAAGAAAGCCTTCCTCAGCAATCAATGCAAAGAAATAGAGGGAAAAAACAGAATGGGAAAGACTAGAAATCTCTTCAAGAAAATTAGAGATACCAAGGGAACATTTCATGCAAAGACAGGCTTGATAAAGGACAGAAATGGTATGGACCTAACAGAAGCAGAAGATATGAAGAACAGGTGGCAAGAATACACAGAAGAACTGTACAAAAAGATCTTCATGACTAAGATAATCACAATGGTGTGATCACTCACCTAGAGCCAGACATCCTGGAATGCGAATTCAAGTGGGCCTTAGAAAGCATCACTACGAACAAGGCTAGTGGAGGTGATGGAATTCCAGTTGAGCTATTTCAAATCCTGAAAGATGATGCTGTGAAAGTGCTGCACTCAATATGCCAGCAAATTTGGGAAACTCAGCAGTGGCCACAGGACTGGAAGAGGTCAGTTTTCGTTCCAATCCCACAGAAAGGCAATGCCAAAGAATGCTCAAACTACCGCACAATTGCACTCATCTCACACGCTAGTAAAGTAATGCTCAAAATTCTCCAAGCCAGGCTTTAGCAGTACATGAACCGTGAACTTCCTGATGTTCAAGCTGGTTTTAGAAAAGGCAAAGTTACCAGAGATCAAATTGCCGACATCCTCTGGATCATGGAAAAAGCAAGAGAGTTCCAGAAAAACATCTATTTCTGCTTTATTGACTATGTCAAAGCCTGTGTGTGGATCGCAATAAACTGTGGAAAATTCTGAAAGAGATGGGCATACCAGACCTGTCTGACCATACCATACCAGACTATACCATACCTGACCTGCCTCTTGAGAAACCTATATGCAGGTCAGGAAGCAACAGTTAGAACTGGACATGGAACAACAGACTGGTTCCAAATAGGAAAAGGAGTATAACGAGGCTGTATATTGTCACCCTGCTTATTTAACTTATGCGCACAGTACATCATGAGGAACGCTGGGATGGAAGAAGGACAAGCTGGAATCAAGATTGCCAGGAGAAATATCAATAACCTCAGATATGCAGATGACACCACCCTTATGGCAGAAAGTGAAGAGGAACTAAAAAGCCTCTTGTTGAAAGTGAAAGTGGAGAGTGAAAAAGCTGGCTTAAAGCTCAACATTCAGAAAACGAAGATCATGGCATCCGGTCCCATCACTTCATGGGAAATAGATGGGGAAACAGTGGAAACAGTGGCTGACTTTTTTTTTTTGGGCTCCAAAATCACTGCAGATGGTGACTGCAGCCATGAAATTAAAAGACGCTTGCTCCTTGGAAGGAAAGTTATGGCCAGCTTAGAGAGCATATTCAAAAGCAGAGAAATTACTGTGCCAACAAAGGTCCGTCTAGTCAAGGCTATGGTTTTTCCAGTAGTCATGTATGGATGTGAGAGTTGGTCTGTAAAGAAAGCTGAGCTCCGAAGAATTGATGCTTTTGAACTGCGGTGTTGGAGAAGACTCTTGAGAGTCCCTTGGACTGCAAGGAGATCCAATCAGTCCATTCTGACGGAGATCAGCCCTGGGATTTCTTTGAAGGAATGATGCTAAAGCTGAAACTCCAGTACTTCGGCCACCTCATGCGAAGAGTTGACTCACTAGAAAAGACTCTGATGCTGGGAAGGACTGGGGGCAGGAGGAGAAGGGGACGACAGAGGGTGAGATGGCTGGATGGCATCACTGACTCGATGGACTTGAGTCTGAGTGAACTCCGGGAGTTGGTGATGGACAGGGAGGCCTGGCGTGCTGTGATTCATGGGGTCGCAAAGAGTCGGACACAACTAGCGAGTGAACTGAACTGAACTGGTCCAGTTTTAGCTTAGGTTAAATTATCAAAATTATGAGTTAATGGCATTCACACTAACGTAAGTACTCTATATTTTCTTTCCTGTGGGCGACAATTTGAAGTTAACTTTAATTCCTCTCATTTTGTTAAAACAAGTTTTTCAAACCTTTTCCAAAAGGCCAGGGAGTAAATATCTTGGGCTTTGCAGGCCACACAGTCTCTGTCACATATATTTCTTTCTTTCTCTCTTCTTTTTTTTTTTTCATTTACAACCCTTTAAAAATCATTTTTAACTTATGGACTGTATAAAAATGGACCATGGGTCAGATTTGAGTCATGAACAAAATATAAGCAGATAGTATATGAACATTTATATATAATATTATAGACATGGGAGTCTATAATTGCTCAGATCCCATTACCACTTTTCCTCTACAGCTAAAGGATATTTTCCTATCTATATCTTGTCTAAATAATTAAATTTAAAAATGATTAGGAGGTATTTAATGGTAGAGATGGGCTTGGGCCCTACACAGACTTATAAAATTGTAGAATTTTATGGGTGGGAGAAATTGAAGAGATTATCTAATTTGAACCCTGTAGTTATTTTATAGAGAAGATCTCATAAATAAATATGATTCACTAATTAACTTACAAATATCGGAGGGATAGCAAGCCTTCAAATGAGTCCTTGTGGAATTCAGTCAAAGAATTTCCACTGAGAATTCTGAAAAATGAAAAGGTTATTTCTCAGTCAAAATGCAAAATAACTATAACCATTTACTAGATAGTACTCCTGTCAGTGGAGGAAGCTAAGTAATGGTGCCATCTAAACACCCTAATTTTTATTTAATTTAGGGGTGGCAATTTCTGCCCTGTTTTCATTTAAACCTTTCTCCTCACATCCTTTGCTGTGTCCATCTCTCTCCATCACACACACACACACACACACACACACACACACACACACACACACTCTCCATCCACTCTTCCCACCAAATCATACAGATCATTCAGTTAATGCCTACTCTCTAGATCACAGGATTTCTCTTACAATCCAACTCTGGGCAGCACCAACATTGCAGAGGTGTCCTTCCCTCTTCTCTTTTCCCAAACCTTACTGGGACGTTCCACACAGAACTGTATCAGGGCTGCAAATGAAGTCATTTGATTTTTTTCCTCTAGTAAATCTTTGTTGAAAATTATTTGCATATGTTAAAAATATGCATAAAATATATACAATTGCTCAGTTTAATGATTATGAAACAAATCCCTGTGTGATACCACTCATATCAGAAAAGAACCAGGGATCGAACCTGCAGCTCTTATGTCTCCTGCATTGGTAGGCAGGTTTTTTACTACTAGCTCCACCTGGGAAGCTCAAATCAATATGCCCAACGATGTTTATAGTAACCCTTCTCATAACTTCGAAAGTTGGAAAGAACTCTACCTCCCCACATCGTGTAAAAAAACTGTGTACACCACAGGTGATTTACAAAAGTCACAGGAAATAATGATATATGAAAAAGGTTGAGACAGAAGTGAAACTCGTATGTACTAGTTGTAAGTCTGAACACTGACAAGGACTCCGTCAGGACAGTGAAGAGATGGGGCTGATCATCACCTCTTCACCGCACTGTCTTCTCTGATTGGCTGATGCCCATATCAGACTAGTTGGAGTTTAAATATTGTGGGAGGACAGAGAGGAACCAAGACTATGTATTTTAAATGAATGGGGTTTCTTTTTGTGGACTTGTTTGGATGGCAGGATACTAAAATTTTAAAAAATAACAGTAATAAATTCAACCTAGAAGTAAAGTTTAGACTGAGAATGTCAGTCACCAAAAAGTACCCCCAAAAAGAGCTTCAAATAAGCAACTAACGGAAACAAATTCATTTATGACTGGTCTATTCAAGTTGAATGAATGATATGACCACAAAAGGTCATGAAAAATACTAGCTAATTTCTTTGAATGTTTTTTTTCCAAAATCACTTATGTATCTAAGCAGACTTTTTCTACAAATCAATACAAAAATAACAGTAACAGAAAAATGGACTAAGGACAGTTTAGAAAGACAAACGTTCAGTAAACATATACAGACATCTAAATTCATAAGTGATCAGAAAAATTCAAATTCAGATCATTTCTCTTTGATTCACCCATCAGATCAGCCAAAAAAGAGCAGGAGGGTGGGGCAGAGAATATCCAATGGTAGAAGGAATGTGGGGGAAATGAATGTCATGATGGCATGTTGACTGGAGTAGAATATGGTCAACACTGAAATCAGATTGATTATATTCTTTGCAGCCAAAGATGGAGAAGCTCTATACAGTCAGGAAAAACAAAACAGGGAGCTGACTGTGGCTCGGATCATGAATTCGTTGTTGCCAAGTTCAGACTGAAATTGAAAAAGTGGAAAAAACCACTAGACCATTCAGGTATGACCTAAATCAAATCCCTTATGATTATACAGTGGAAGTGAGAAATAAATTTAAGGGACTAGATCTGATAGTGCCTGATGAACTATGGACGGAGGTTCGTGACACTGTACAGGAGACAGGGATCAAGACCATCCCCATGGAAAAGAAATGCAAAAAAGCAAAATGGCTGTCTGGGGAGGCCTTACAAATAGCTGTGAAAAGAAGCAAAGCGAAAAGCAAAGGAGAAAAAGGAAAGATATACCCACTTGAATGCAGAGTTCCAAAAATAGCAAAGAGAGACAAGAAAGCCTTCCTCAGCAATCAATGCAAAGAAATAGAGGAAAACAGCAGAATAGGAAAGACTAGTGATCTCTTCAAGAAAATTAGAGATACCAAGGGAATATTTCATGCAAAGATGGGCACAATAAAGGACAGAAATAGTATGGACCTAACAGAAGGAGAAGATATTAAGAAGAGGTGGCAAGAATACACAGAAGAACTATACAGAAAAGATCTTCATGACCCAGATAATCACGATGGTGTGATCACTCACACTCATCTAGAGCCAGACATCCTGGAATATGAAGTCAAGTGGGCCTTAGGAAGTATCACTATGAACAAAGCTCGTGGAGGTGATGGAATTCCAGTTGAGCTATTTCAAATCCTAAAAGATGATGCTGTGAAAGTGCTGCACTCAATATGCCAGCAAATTTGGGAAACTCAGCAGTGGCCACAGGACTGGAAGAGGTCAGTTTTCGTTCCAATCCCAAAGAAAGGCAATGCCAAAGAATGCTCAAACTACCGCACAATTGCACTGATCTCACACGCTAGTAAAGTAGTGCTCAAAATTCTCCAGGCCAGGCTTCAACAGTATATGAACCATGGACTTCCAGATGTTCAAGCTGCATTTAGACAAGCCAGAGGAACCAGAGATCAAACTGCCAACATCCTCTGGATCATCAAAAAAGCAAGAGAGTTTCAGAAAAACATCTACTTCTGCTTTGTTGACTATGTCAAAGCCTTTGACTATGTGGATCACAATAAACTGTGGAAAATTCTGAAAGAGATGGGCATACCAGACCTCCTGACCTGCCTCTTGAGAAACCTGTATGCAGGTCAGGAAGCAATGGTTAGAACTGGACATGGAACAACAGACTGGTTCCAAATAGGAAAAGGAGTATGTCAAGGCTGTATATTGTCACCCTGCTTATTTAACTTATATGCAGAGTACATCAAGAGAAATGCTGGGCTGGATGAAGCACAAGCTGGAATCAAGACTGCCAGGAGAAATATCAATAACCTCAGATATGCAGGTGACATCACACTTATGGCAGAAAGTAAAGAGGAACTAAAGAGCCTCTTGATGAAAGTGAAAGAGGAGAGTGAAAAAGTTGGCTTAAAGCTCAACATTCAGAAAACGAAGATCATGGCATCCGGTCCCATCACTTCATGGGAAATAGATGGGGAAACAGTGGAAACAGTGGCTGACTTTGCTTTGGGGGCTCCAGAATCAATGCAGACGGTGATTGCAGCCATGAAATTAAAAGATGCTTACTCCTTGGAAGGAAAGTTATGACCAACCTAGACAGCATGTTAGAAAGCAGAGGCATTACCTTGCCAACAAAGGTCTGTCTAGTCAAGACTATGGTTTTTCCAGTAGTCATGTATGGATGTGAGAGTTGGACTATAGAGAAAGCTCAGGGCAGAAGAACTGATCCTTTTGAACTGTGGTGTTGGAGAAGACTCTTGAGCTTCCCTTGGACTGCAAGGAGATCCAACCAGTCCATCCTAAAGGAGACCAGTCCTGGGTGTTCATTGGAAGGACTGATGTTGAAGCTGAAACTCTAATATTTTGGCCACCTCATGTGAAGAGCTGATTCATTTGAAAAGACCCTGATGTTGGGAAAGATTGAGGGAGGAGGAGAAGGAGATAACAGAGGATGAGATGGTTAGATGGCATCACCCACTCAATGGACATGAGTTGGGGTAAACTCTGGGAGTTGGTGATGGACAGGGAGGCCTGGCATGCTGCAGTTCATGGGGTCGCAGAGTCGGACACGACTGAGAGACTGAACTGAACTGAAAAATTTATATCTACATAGTCTTCACCCCAATAATCCCATTTCTAGATATCTGTTCTACAGAAATACCTGACCAGATTCACAAAGGTGCCTGTATGAGGATATTCATTGCAGCAATGCATGCAGCAAGAAAACTGGACATACAAACGTCCTTCAATAGGGGCATTATTAAACTGTGATACGTTTATACTATGGAATATTATGCAGGAGTTGAAATGAATGGGTCAACCCTCTCTGTACTAGGAATGAAAGAAATCTAAGACATCATGAAATGAAAGAATCAAATTGCAAGATGTTTCACTTGTGTAAAAATGATAAGAAAATCATACCACAAACTTATTTGGTTATCTGGAAATGTATGTGTATTCAAATGTATAGGAAAGAGTCTGGGAGGATATATACTAAACTCAAAGCAGCCTGAATGGGGTTTAGGGAGCAAGGAGGGTTTTCACTATACCTGTTATTTTTTATATAGTGAGAATATAATCATACAATACTCATATAATGGAAAATAAATGACTGACTTTAAATAGAGCCTGCCAAATTTAATCTTTAAAGTAAACACAGAATTTCAATCAACAGGTTGCTTTGGGAGATGAAAGGGGAAATACCTTTTCTCACAGCTATTGACCTCAAAATTCAGGACCAAGAAGGATCTTACAAGACAGTTAACAGTTTGTATTCACATTTGGAGAAAATATACTCACAGTGTCTCAGTCCAAGGGTATACCTTCCATATATTTTTATCAATGTAAGAAATAGAGTTTCCTTGGAAATTTCTGTGAAGAAACACAGGTTATATCCTTGAATAGGCAGGAAAAGAATGAAGAGAATATGTCAAAGAACCATGGCCACCTTATGGGGAATATTCAAACGCAGAAAAAAGATTTTTAATTCCCACAGCTTCCCAGTGTGTGTGTGCTTAGTCCAACTCTTTGTGACCTTCTGGACTATAAGCCCGCCAGGCTCCTCTGTTCATGAGATTCTCCAGGCAAGAATACTGGAGTGAGTAGGCATTCCCTTTTCTGGGTGATCTTCCCAACCCAGGGAACAAACCTTAAATGTTTAAAACAGAACTCATCTTCCTCAAACTAGCTCTCCTTCCCAACTGCTGTATTTCCACTTGTTATACCACCATCATTCTCCCCATCGTGCATGCATGCTAAGGCACTTCAGTTTGTGTCCAACTCTTTGCAACTCCATGGACTGTAACCCGCCAGGCTCCTCTCCATGGAATTCTCTAGGCAAGAATACTGGAGTGGGTTGCCATTTTCTTCTCCAGGGGATCTTCCCAACCCAGGGAATCAACCTATGTCTCTTATGTCTCCTGCTGTGGCAGGTGGATTCTTTACCACTAGCACCACCTGGGAAGCCCCATCCACATATGCGATTTTTCTCTTTCCCACATACCCAAGTCCCCCAACACTAGTCAATGACTACATCTAGTTGGTTTTGCCTTTGCCATGCTCTCATGATTTTCTTTCTACTCCTCTCACAACCATTCTAATTCAGCCCTTTCTCACTTTACCCCTAGATTTTGCTGCTGCTGCTGCTGCTGCTAAGTTGCTTTAGTCGTGTCTGACTCTGTGCGACCCCAGAGACAGCAGCCCACCAGGCTCCCCTGTCCCTGCATGAGAGTGAAAAGTGAAAGTGAAGTCCCTCAGTCACGTCCGACTCTTAGCGACCCCATGGACGGCAGCCCACCAGGCTCCTCTGTCCATGGGATTTGCAAGGCAAGAGTACTGGAGTGGGTTGCCACTGCCTTCTCCAGATTTTGCAAGACCATTCTATTTGGTCTTAATAATTCTCTTGTTTTAATCATTTGTCTTTCTTGCTTAAAAACTTTCAGTGGCTCAAACCTCCATTAGGATAGCCAAGGTTTTTCATACTCGTAGCTCTCCTTGTTCTCTAACCCAATCTTTCGGGCTTCCCTGGGGGCTCAGCGTTAAGGAATTCACTTGCCAATGCAGATGTGGGTTTGGTCCCTGGGTCAGGAAGATCCCCTGGAGAAGGTCATATTCTTAACGGTTTGAGGCACCAGGAAAGCCCATATATGTTAAGCACTGATGTAAGAGCTTTACATGTATTAACTCATCTGAATCTCACAACAGTCCTATGAGATGACAACTATCATCATTCCCACTTTATAGATGCGGAAATTGAGTCACAAAGCTAGCAAATTACAGATGTGGGCTCAAACCCAGGCAGTTCAGCTCTGGAATCTCTACTCTTAACCATTTGTTGTTTCAACACCAGTGAGGTGGGGAGAGGGACATGTTGCTGTACAGAGGATGGAGCAAATTTGGGAGAAAAGTAGACGCTGAGGAATGAAATAATGGGGTAAAAAATAGAGAAGGAAAAAGAACAGGGGTGATTATAAGTAAAAGACTGGAGAAGAGGCAACAATAGTAAGGAGGAGAATGAATAATAAGGAATCGTTGAGAAATGAAAGGTTAAAAATAGCAGGTCAGTCAATACGGGTTGGGGAGATTAGAAAGACCCAGGAAGACCTGGAAGAGGGGCTGCCGTGTTAGGCAGGATGCAGAGAACAAATAAAGAAAGGCCATTCTTACAAGGTGGTGAAGGTGCCATTGTAGGAGTTGGGCCCTGGCTCAGGCACTCTGTGGAGCTTCTGCTTTGCACTCAGACCAACACACGACAGCGTCTCATTTTTGCAGGTACAGAGGTTACATATGTTGATGGCTGTGGTGGCATTCTGTACTGGTTGCTTCTTTCCTAGGATAGGTTTTACACCAGGGGGACTTCTGGGTACCGAAAATGGAGTCAAAGGAAAATGAACTATCCGAGATAGCATCTTAGATGGCCTTGGTTGCTGCGATATGCTAACTCCCAGGTCCACAGTTGGGACTGTGGCTTGAGTCAGCTTTGCTGGAGGAAGTGTCACCTCTGGGGGAGCCGTGGTCTGCTGCAGGGCGGTAGAATATTCAGACACCATAGCAGGTTCCGGGGTTATGGTAAGCTCCAGGTTTGCATGATGAGTTGTGATGCTGGGTGATGGTGGAGGCTGACTTTGATCCTTACTTGGGGTCTCCTGCAGGGTTGGAGGAGGTTCAGCCTCCGTATTATTCACTGCGGTAACGTTAACTTCCACGTCCACAGGCTGAACCGTGACTTCAGTCAGGTTTGGATGGGCAAGTGTCCCCTCAGGCTGTTCTGGAGAAGGAGCTGTGGTCTGTGGCAGAGCAGTAGAATGTTCAGATGTAGCAGGTTCTGGAGTTACGGTAAGCTCCAGGTCCACATGATAAGCGGTGACGCCGGGCGACGCCGCCTCGAGTGCTGGACCTGTCACCTCGGAATACAGTGGAGGCTGAGCTACAACTTCCTTAATGGGTTTCGGAGGCTGAGCTTGGGTCTGCCGCACAGTTGGAGAAGGTTCGACCTCCACAGTGGATTCCGGAGTTAGTGTAAGTTCCAGGTCCAAAGATTGAAAGGTGACCCCACTCAAGGCTGGGCGCTGAGACTGAACTGGCTTTGGGTGTGGCTGTGTTAACTCGGGGTATGGTGGAATAGCTGCAGCCTGCTGTAGGCCTGTGGAATATTCAGCCTCTGTCGTAGGTTCTGGAGTTGTGTTAGGCCTCTGGCCCGATGGCTGAACTGTGACACTGGGCAGCAGTTGGCTCTGAGCTGGCATTGGAACACTGACTTCTTGCTGCACTGGACGCTGAGCTGGGGTCTCCTGCATGGCTGGAGAAGATTCAGCCTCATTCGTGGATTCTGGAGTTATGGTAAGTTCCAGGTCCAAAGGGTGAACTGTGGCTGTCAACTGAGACTGAACTTGCTCTGCATTTGGAAGCGTTACCTCAGGGGGTTTGGGGTGAAGAGCTGTAGAAGATTCAGCGTCTACAGTAGGCTCTGGAGTTACAGTAGGCTCTGCAGTTACAGTAGGCTCTGGGTTGAGAGGCTGAACTGTGATGCTTGGCAGTGGTGGATTCTGAGCTTGATACTGGCCTGGAGCTGAACCAGCCGCAACCTCCTTAGGTGGCTCTACAGGCTGAGGCAGTAGCTCCTGCATGGTTGGAGAAGGTTCTTCCTCCTTGGTAGGCTCTGGCTTTATGGTCAGTTCAAGGTCCATGGGTGAAATTGTGACTTGAGTCACGGTTGGATTAGGAATTGTCGCCTCCAGGGATGTAGAAGGTTCTGGAGTTATGGTAGGCTTCTGGGCCAAAGGTTTGATGGTGGCACTGGTTAAGTTTGAATGAGTCTGATCCTGTCCTGGTGTTGAAACTGTCACCTCATAAAGCATTGGAGTTGGTGCTACCACCTCTGTAGGTGGCACTGGAGGTTGAGCTGGGGCGCCCTGCTGGGCTGGAGAAGGTTCTGTCTCTTTAAGGGGTGGGGCTGGGAACTCCTCTTGGTTTGGAGAAGATCCTATATTCTGAGGGGGCCGTAGAAGGTGAGGAAGGGTCCCCTGAGGGGCTGGAAGTGGTTCCATCTTTGCAGGGGGTTCTGATGCCTGAGTCTGAAGCACCTGTTGTGTGGGAGAAGACACAGCCTCCTTGGGGGCTTGAAAGATACAGTTGAGCTCCCTGGGGAAGTGGAGACTGAGCTGGGTGTCCCCCCTGGGCTAAAGGAAGCTCGATCCCCCAGCGGGATCTGGAGTATGAGCAGTGTTCTCCAGCTGCACTGGAGAATGTTCAAGCTCTTTAGTGGGGCCTGGAGTTAGGGCAACCGCCAGATCCACAGATTTAGCAGTGATATGAGACAACAGAGATGAGACTGTTACCTCATTCTCTCCTAACATAGCAGCATCGTTGGTGTCCTTTGGAGGCTGAGCTGGTTGCTCATGCTGGACCACAAAAAGTTCATTTTCAGAGGCAGTCTCAAGCTCAGAAGGCTGAGCTGGTTGCTCCTGCTCACTTGGAAGTTCAACCTCCCCCAGAGCCTCTGGAGGCTTCTGCTGAGTTGCAGGAAATTTAATTTTCTTAATGAGCTTGCTGGTGCAGGTTTGAATGAACCTGATGTTGAATGCCATGCTGTACTATTACCTCATCGCTAAGTGGAATTTGGAATACATATACTTTCAGCCTTACTTTTGTGTTGAGGAGGCAGAACCAAGGCTTGATTCTGATCCCAATCTAGCTCTGGAACCGCTGCTGGGAGCTTTTGATGCTGGGTTAGCTTGTCATCCAGATCCTCGTGTAGAAAAGTTAATTTACCTGGCTCTGCCAACAGCTCTCCAGCTGAATCCGAGTCCAGGTATGGAACCAGAGTCTCACTCAGATCCTCACGAGGCAGGGCCAACATGTGGTCTGGAGAGGAGAAAGTCAAGTAATTAAAACCCCCCGGCTCTGCCAGGGGTGTGAATGCATGGGGCGATTCGGGCGGGAGGTCAGAGGAGTGTGAAGACCAGGGCTCAGTCAGCCCTGGGGGGTCCGAGGTCAACTGGACAGGGCCCTGGGCCCACTCCAGAGGCTGAGCTGCCTGAACCAAAAGCCCCAGCGACTGCCAGGTCAGGAGGAGCCAGAGGCGCAGCCAGGACATGGCCCTGGACGCTGACAGCCCAGGGGTCGGGGGAGGAGTGGAAGGGCTGCGGAGCTTCCCAAGGAAGCCCCAGAGGCCAAGCATTCCGGGCAATGCAGAGGTGTTAGTCCCGCTCTGGCACTGCAAACTCTTCCTCCTCAAAGCTGAAGTCTGAGAGGCATTCCTCCTCCCCTTGGCCACACGGCTTCCAGGAAAAGCAGCTGACCTGCAAAATGGGCAGCACTAGTTAGGCTGGCGGGAGGGGAGCACACCTTACAATTTTAAAGTCATTCAAAAATGTTTCTCTTCCCTCTAAGCTTTCAGTACCCAAGTCTGGTCATTAATTCACCACTTTGCTGTTAAGGGTTACTGAAGAACTTAGATTAAAAATTTAAGTTCGGGAGGCAAGCCATGCCTCCCGGATTTCTCTCTATCGGGAGGCAAGGCCGAGGCCTCCCGGAAAATAGCTTTCTCCTACGGGGCGGCCGGGCCCCCAGAAAATAACTTTCTCTGTTTCAACTTAATTGCTTTCTGTAAGTTTTCCCACTAATCAAGCGTATCCCCCGCACCTATGGCCTCTACTTCAATGTATCCCATAACCCGACTCCATCCCCACCTGCCTGTGATTTTTGTATAAAAAAACCCTCACTACTGACGCTAGGGGTTCACTCCTCCCGAGGAGACTGAACCCTGGCGCGCCGGCTTAATAAATCCTCTTGCTTATTACATCGAATTCGAGCCATTGTGGTCTTTGGAGCGACAGGTCCTGAGAAAAGGCCGCGAGGTCTTACAGGTTACCACCAAATCAGTGATGACTTTAAATTTTCTGTAGGAGAGGTTTTGGGCAAGTGAGCAAGTCATTCTGGGAAAGAATGTCCAACCAAGTGAATGGCCCTTTACATTACCAGGGGAAAACTTGCCCCATCCCACCTCGTTTCAACACAGCCATTAATCTAGAAAAAACTGCAGTGTCACAGAGTCCTGCTCTGTGTACACACCTGGAGAAAACACTTAAGATGTTAAAAGTCAGCATGTTTTAGTCATTTTCTTGAAATACTGTAACTAAGCACACAGTTTACTTTCTTCACAGTCCTTTTAAATAATCTAGTCCTTTTTGTTTGGTAAGACCTCTAACATTTAAACTCCAAGAGAAAAGGAGCTTCATCTTATTCCCACTGTCCAACCTAATGTTTTTAAATGGAACTGATTCGAAGATTGGCCTCATTTGGGAACGGATTTGTTTCTATAATCAGGTTTCCAAAATCTTTAGCATAAATACCGATTCCTTTCCTCTCTCATTTCATAGGAAGCTAGCCTTCTAAAAGCCCAGACTTGGATACGTTTGAAGTTTCCGTGACTTATTTGATTTAAATTGAATTAAAATAATTATTTTGTGAAGAAAAAACTTTCAAAACTTTTATGTTTTTCAGGACATAACCACCTCTTCTTTCTTTACTTTCTTGGCTTCAAAACAAACTTTGCAACATTGGGGTGGGTTAAATAATCAGAAATCTAGCCCCAAATTAAGTTCTCAATGACATGAAACACATTTTTTGCTCTTTTTAAAAAAATCCTATATGCAGTACATTAATGTTGTCTTTTAGAAATTACTTTGACAACTTAATCCCTGATTTGAGGCATTCATATAATTGGTCTAGAGAAAGGTCCTTTAGCAAAATATTTCACACAAAATACATATGAGATCTGGGTAAAACACCTAAGGCATTAATACATTAATACAGTTTTCACACACTGTAGCATAATCACAACAAATTAAAGCCATAATTACTTTGTTCCCAAATGCCCACAATTCTGTTTGAGGGGAGTGCTAAGAGGCCTGTGTCTTCTCCTGTGTCCACAACTGTACAAGTACCTCATGGTCCTCAACCCTGCTCTCCAAATTTCAAATAAGGGGTCAGAGAGAAGGCTCAGACATCGGGAAAAGTCCTAGAAACTTCCTGCCTCAAAAGCAGTTTCAGAGTTTCACATTTCCCTAAAAGATGATGGAGCTGAGCAGACATGCCAAGAATCTTCTGGTTGTTTAGAATTATGGCTACCCTGGCTTTGAATCCCTTGAGTCTTTCTCTCCACGTACTTGAATTAAATCCTGTAGTTCCTCTTCAGTTCTAGTATCTGTGACCTCTACACAGGATCTATACACCACAGCTATTTTACCACTTTCTGAAATATAGTTAACAAATATCAATTCAGAAATTTTGTTCCAAAACTTCCTGTGCACAATGGTAGCATCCAATAATTAGACATTCCTTCTATTTCTAAATGCAGAAAACAAGAGCATTTTCCTAGCAGTTCCCTCATCTGACACAGATCATTACTATTTGTGAAAAAATATTTAAGAGAAGTATCAATTTTGGTTCAAAACCCTTTATGATCTTAAAAATAAGAACTAAGGAATGATGCAGTAAAAGCTGTGGAAACAAAAATGTTCAATCACAATATGATTAAATAGGAAGTCATTAAGGAGGGGTCAAAGTGAGTTCAAACCGGGGATAGATACCACTGGACTACACAGGAAATGTCTTATTAGAAGTGAGGCAAGTGTCTACTACTTGGGACCAAAATTCTACCAGATTCAATGAACAAAGCTTTGGAGAGAGAATTTTACAGGCCTATGTACCTTTTGGACTACACAGCTTCCCTCAAGGCAAACTACAGCCACCAGGCTTTTCCGTTTAAGGAATTTTGAGTGCATATATGGAACATTATTTGCATATTCAGTTCAGTTCAGTTGCTCAGTCATGTCTGACTCTTTGCGACCCCTGAAGTGCAGCATGTCAGGCCTCCCTGTCCATCACCAACTCTTGGAGTTCACTCAAACTCACGTCCATCGAGTCGGTGATGCCATTCAGTCATCTCATTCTCCTCTGTCATCCGTTTCTCCTCCTGCCCCCAATCCCTCCCAGTATCAGAGTCTTTTCAAATGAGTCAACTCTTCACATGAGGTGGCCAAAGTACTGGAGTTTCAGCTTTAGCATCATTCCTTCCAAAGAAATCGCAGGGCTGATCTCCGTCAGAATGGACTGGTTGGATCTCCTTGCAGTCCAAGAGACTCTCAAGAGTATTCTCCAACACCACAGTACAAAAGCATCAATTCTTTGGCACTCAGCTTTCTATAGAGTCCTACTCTCACATCCATACATGACTACTGGAAAAACCATAGCCTTGACTAGACGGACCTTAGTTGGCAAAGTAACGTCTCTGCTTTTGAATATGCTATCTAGGCTGGTCATAACGTTCCTTCCAAGGAGTAAGCGTCTTTTAATTTCATGGCTGCAGTCACCATCTGCAGTGATTTTGGAGCCCCCAAAATAAAGTCTGACACTATTTCCACTGTTTCCCCTTAGCAGTAAATACCCACTGAACTTTAAAATTTTAGATGTCCTGACTCTGTGGGAAATGACCACCAAAGATGCAACACTTGGACTTAAGAGTGTTGTCATGAGTTTTAAATTATGCAAATCAAGGTATAATTTACTAAAGCCATCAACAGTCTAGTTTGAAATCCTTAAAAAGGTACTTTTCCTAAAGTACCCCCAAATCACCTGCCATATTTCTCCACTCCTACCATGACTTTCTCCACTTCAATACATCAGAATTTTAGCCTCACTCATTACCTACTTCTGAGCTCTTTTACTTCAAAAATAGTTGAGTTTAGAGGAATAACTTGGATCTTGATACTGTTTCAAACCAATAACTACAGATTTTATTCTCCGTTTCATTATTCTTGCAATCATAGTATGTGTCCATTTATTCATTGTATCCATTGTTCACAGATGTCTTTGCTTCTCCAGCTGGATTATGAACACCACATGAACAATAGTTACCATTTATCGTCCTTCTTCTAGTACCTAGCACACTCATAATCTATTAGGTACTCAAATATAGGTGGAATTAATCATGAATAAATTAGCACATTCTTTGCACAAGGAATGGTTTAATAATTCCACAAAAATAGAGAGGCTTCTTTCATCGTGGTCTTCTTGGTTTGCAAATGACAGTCAGGAAACCAGGGACCTGGGCCTGGATGGGAACAAAGAGGAAGCCCTAGAAAACCATTTATTCCTGGGGCTCTGGTCAGTTTCATTTGTAAATGGGAAGGGAAGAAAGCAACATGAAGTGGAGGCCAAAGGAAGAAGAATTGAAGAATTCCCGAGTGAGGAGAGGTGTTCTGGAATGACTCCACCACAGGCCTGCTCCCTGCCTCATGCCAGGTGACAGCCTGTCATCCAGTAGGAGAGGGGCCGGCTGGCACAGTGCAACCTCCATTTTACCCTGTGAAGAGAAAGAAGAGTGGTTCTTGCCTCCTACGTGGCAGCTGCTTCTTAAGACATGACCCAGCGTTACGTGAGTATTCCATACAGAGCAACGCCCAGAAACCCCCTTCATTCCCAGCTCTCTGCTGGGTCCTCCTGTGGCCCCTCTGATTCCTCCTTAAATTTCTGTCATCCATAGTGTTTGCTCTTTCCCCCTACTTAGGATACTTCCACATTTTCAAATCCTCAACTCCTTCTGAAGGGGGAGCACTTTTACAGGGCTTACTAAAAAAAAAAACAAAAAATAGTAACTTAGAGTTACTAAAAAAAATAAATAAATCCCAGGTGTAACTATTAACTTTCCCTTCAGAAAGGGTCAGCCCTAACAGTCATCAATGCCCCCTACTCTCTCCCTCTCTCTCGTTTTTGGTAAAGTTGCTATGTGCATTCATTAAAAAAAATTATTCATTTGGCTCTGCTGGGTCTTAGTTGCGGCATGTGGGATCTAGTTCCCTGACGAGGGATCGAACCTGGGCCCCCTGCTTTGGGAGTGTGGAGTCTTAGCCACTGGACCACGAGGGAAGCCCCAGGGCCTCTTATTTTGCATGGTGTTTTGGGAGCATGCGGGCTTCCCTGGTGGCTCAGATGATAAGGAATTTGCCTGCAATGCAGGAGACCCAGGTTCGATCCCATGGTAGGGAGGATCCCCTGGAGAAGGGAATGGTAAACCACTCTAGTATTCTTGCTTGGAGAATTCCACGGACAGAGGAGCCTGGCAGGCTGCAGTGCGTGGGGTCGCAAAGAGTCGGACATGACTAACACTTCGCTTCACTTTGGAGCATGCAAGGCACTTAACTCCTGTTCTCAGTTTCCGGTAGAGGCAGCCGTTTACATTGTTTATATATCCAGTTTGAGGCTTAGAAATGTTAAATAATCAACTCAACATCCACCATAGTTAAGCTGGATCTGCAACACTCATCCAGCTGATGAACAACACTTTCTTTAATAGAAATGTTGCTGCCAGTTACGGAGAGAGTGTCCCATGGCAGCCATGTTTATGTTGCTTAATTGCTTCCATCCCGCAGTCCATGGGGTCGCTGAGGGTCGGACACGACTGAGCGACTTCACTTTCACGCATTGGAGAAGGAAATGGCAACCCACTCCAGTGTTCTTGCCTGGAGAATCCCAAGGACGGGGGGAGCCTGGTGGGCTGCTGTCTATGGGGTCACACAGAGTCGGACACGAATGAAGTGACTTAGCAACAGCAGCAGCTACAGCTGAATGGAGCTGGGTCACCAGGTCCAAGGTGAACCCAACAGATCCTCTCTCTGGACTAGGACTAAGCCTTGCAAGTCTCTATGGTCATTGAGGACATTAGCCCATAGATTGAGGGCAGACATTGTCTTTCTGGTGGACTGTAGACTAGAGAAAGCTGGTCTGCAGAGGGAGTAGTGAGGCCAAGGCACTGAGAGAAGCAAAAACCTGCCAGGGAAAGTCCCCAGCCCTGCTTCCATCCCTTTCCTGAGCCTAACTGCACCCCTCGTGTGGGCCCAGCAAGACACCTTGTCCTCTCAGCATAAATCCACCGCCCCCACCCACCCACACACCTCTACTCCCGGCTAGCTAAAGTCATTCTGTTACTGCAACCAGAAGAGTTTTGCTGAATATAGCATCAGAGAAAGAGCTAGATAGATCCCTGCTGCTGCTACTGCTGCTAAGTTGCTTCAGTTGTGTCCGATTCTGTGCGACCCCATAGACGACAGCCCACCAGGCTCCCCCATCCCTGGGATTCCCCAGGCAAGAACACTGGAGTGGGTTGCCATTTCCTTTTCCAATGCATGAAGGGGAAAAGAGAAAGTGAAGTCGCTCAGTCATGTCTGACTGTTAGCAACCCCATGGACTGCAGCCTACCAGGCTCCTCCGTCCATGGGATTTTCCAGGCAAAAGTACTGGAGTGGGGTGCCTATGCCAGGTGCTACTAAGTCAGAGTTCCTGCCACAGCCCCCATTTTTCTATACTATAGGAAAAGTCCTGACCTACTGTCCCTTTCTCTGTCACCACATCTTTCTTAAGGCTCTGCCCACTAACTTCGTCCCAAAGTGACCTCCTCACCAGTTCTTCATCCCTCCCGCTCCGGACACAATCTTTTTGCACAGTTGATAATTGCGAGAAGATTGGGGCTCAGCAGTTCTGAAAGAAAGGGAGAAAGAGAATATCCATGAAAGGACCGGGGACGGTCCCAAAGACTGGCTGTCCCTGCAAGGCACCTCCCACCTAGAGGCTGAGAACTTCCAGTGGAGGCATGGCCTCCTTCTCAGAGGCCCATCTGGGCATCCATACAATGGCTGGTGGAGGTTGGGGGTGGCTGGGGAGTAGGGGCAGGAGGGTCAGGAGGACAGAGATTTGGGTCTGTTTACTGCCATACTCCCTAGTGGATGGTGGTTCACCCCAAGTGTGGAGGTTTCTAGGGAAAGAAAAAGCCAAAACAGGCTGCACAGAAAGCAAGGTGAAGTCCTGCCTAGGAAGTGAGGCTCTTCAGGTGAAGAGCCGAGGGCCATTCATCAGAGTTCAAAGGAGGAGATGAGGTCTCCTCCTCATCACAGAGTCATGGACCTGTGGCATCTTCTGGACTAGCCCTGAGGTGGGAACTTTGCACTTGACCTTCGGTCAGACCATTAGCCAAGGACAGCACTGCTTGCTGACAAGAGCTGAGCCTCCAGGGCCATCAGTGTGGCATTTGGCACTGGTTCTATGAGCCTCAGTTTGCTCATCTGTAAAGTGGGGATCATATTAGTCTCTATCACATAGCAAGCTGGGTAAAATGAGCCATGTGTGCAAAGTACTGAGTATGTAATACACTCAATAAATGTTGGCTGCTGCACTGCTCTGCTCTACTGACTGTGTAGAGCCTTTGCGGATCCTGAGAGCACCCTGCAGAACCTCCTGTGGGCATCCAGGGACACGGTCAAACCCCCTGCTCAGTAAAGGAATTCCCTGATTCCTTGAGCCATCCCTCTGGGGGCGTTCCCAGGCTGTGCATGGGAAGGGAAGTCCCGTGAGTAGAGCCTGGTCATCTCTCTCACCTCTCCCACCCTGGGGCCCTTGCCAGACCTTGACAGTCCACTTGGCAATTGTTTTCCGTGTGACTCTGATAATCGTTGCACCAGTAGTGGCTGTTGATCTGGAAGATGCCATAGTCAAAGCTGCCATCTGTGTTTTCATTTACCTTTGTTATGTTGAAATCACTCTCTCACGAAAGCCAGGCACAGCCCTTAGAACAGGAAGAAGAGGGTTTTCAGAGGGTGGCCAAGCTGAGGGAGAAGGAAGACGGAGGAGAAAGGGATGAGGAATCAGAAGAAAGGAACAAAGACTGAGAGGCTAGATGGGGCTGGCAGGCCAGAAACATCCATCAGCTTCTCCTCTCATTTTTCAGTCCGTTCAGCCAGCCACTCATCAGTACAACCGCTCGTGCATCCATCTGTCCATCCAGCCTTTCTGCACTTAATGATCACCTACTGTGTGCTAGAAGCTGTGCAAAGCTCAGAGAGGGACATTTAGCTGGGTCAAATGCAGATGCTGCCTTCAAGGAGCCTATAGAGTAAGAATGAAAGTACGGACCTAAAAAACCCACAAGGCAAAATAAAAGGAGAGAGTGTTGTAAGGCAGATACGCACAAATTCTGGGCCAAAAGGCGCTGTCTCTATTGTGGAGCGGGATAAAGCCTTTGCACTGGCTGTTCGCTCTGCCTGGAATGCTCTTCCCCCAGACATTTGGGGGACTGGATCCTTTTTCTATTCAGCACTTCTCAAAGTCACCTCCTCAGAGAGGCCTTCCTTGACTTCCCCTTTGACAACAGTGTCACCCATCACTCCTCCTGACTTATTCTTCTGCATAGCACTATCACCACCAGGAGGTACTTCATATATCTGTGTGTGTTTCTTGCTGCCTCTTCCCCTAGGATGTGAATACTGTAAGAGAAGGAGCTGTGTTGAAGTCTGCACCCCCAGCACCTAAAATCATTCCTGGGACATAGTAAGTGCTCAGTTAATAATGGTTGAACAAATATGGAATGTTGGGAAAGCCTTCTTGGAGAGGGCTGCTTTGTTCACCTGACTTTGAAAAAAACAAATAAGAGAAGAAAGAAAGATGGCCACCGAGGCACGACCGTGGGAAGAGGAAGGAGGAGGGAGTGATAAAATGTCACTCACAGTCAGTCAGGGAGTAGCCCTCAAACCCATCCAAGTCCTCCTGGTGCAGCACCTTGGCCAAATCACAGCGGCCGATGAGGCTGGCTTGATTCACAGCAATGAGGCAGCTGACCAAGGAGATGAGCAGTGGGCTTGTCATCCCTGGAGGGGAGGAGGCACGGTGGAGGGTGAGCGGCGGGGGGCCTGCGGGTCCTGGAGTCTCCCAGACTGCCTACTGGTCTTCTCCCGGGAATCTGGAGAGGGTAGCCAAATGTCCTCACTCACTCACTGCTCCCCTTCTGGCTATTTCTCTTTCCTTTCATGTATTATTCTATGAACACTTTTTTTTGGTTTCCTCTTTCGTTTTTTATTCCCAATTTAAAATTAACAGTGCTGGGGCATGTCAAGTAGACATGTGAGCTGGCCTAAAGGGGTACCCACTAGCCAAATCTGGAATAACATTTTTGAGGTAACAACTTTACTGAGATATAATTGACAACATATAATTCATACACTATACACTTAATTCAGTTAAAGTGTGTAATTCAATCATTTTCAGATAGCAGACAATCATTTTCAGGATGCAGTACTGTGTGACTATCACCACAGTCAACTTGATGCTGTTTTCATCAACCCAAAAGGAAACCTCATATCCATTAGTTGTGACACCCTGTTCCACTTCCCTCCAGACTCTGGCAACCACTAACCTACTTTCTGGGCTTCCCAAGTGGAGCTAGTTGTAAAGAACCCGCCTGCCAATGCAGGAGACATAAAAGATGCAAGTTCGATCCCTGGGTGGGGAAGATCCCCTGGAGGAGGGCATGGCAATGCACCCCAGTACTCTTTGCTTGGAGAATCCCAGGGACAGAGGAGCCTGATGGGCTACAGTCCAGAGGGTCTCAAAGAGTTGGACACTACTCAAGTGATTTAGCATGCACGCATGCAATCTGCTTTTATTTCTATAGATTTTCCTATTCTGAGCATTTCATACACATGAAATCATACAATATCTGGTCTTTTGCATTTGACATCTTTCACTTAACATAATGTTTTCGAGGTCCATCCAAGTCATAGAATGTACCAATATTTATTCCTTTCTCATGGCTGAATACCCTGGAGAAAGAAATGGTGGCCCACTCCAGTATTCTTGCCTGGAGAATCCCACGGATGGAGGATCCTGGCAAGGCTACCATCAGTCCATGGGGTCACAAGAGTTGGGCATGACTGAGTGACTAAACCATGGCTGAATAATATTACATTGTAGGGATGTATCACAATTTGTTTATGTATTCATCAGTTTGTGGACATTTGAGTTGTTTCTATCTTTTGGTTGTTGGGAATAATGCTCCTGTGACCATTCATGCACAAGTTTTTGTGTGGACAAATATTTCCATTCCTATAGATATATACCAAACAGTGGAATTGCTGGGTCACATGGTGACTTGAAGTGTAAAGTTTTGAGGAATTGCTAAACTTCCAAAGTGACTGTACCAACTTACATTCCAATCAACCATGTATGAAGATTCCAACTTCTCCACATCCTCACCAATACAGTTATTAACTATCTTTTTGAGCAAAGCTATCCCAATGGGTGTGAAGTGGTATCACATTGTGGTTTTGATTTGCCTTTGCCTGATGGCTGATAATGTTGATTGTCTTTTCACATGCTAATTGGCCATTTGTATGACTGGCAAAATGTCTTTTCATATCCTTTGCCCACTTTTTCAGTTGGGTTTTTTGTCTTTTCATTCTTGAGTTGTAAGTGTTCTTTATATATTCGGAACCTTATCAGATATGTAACTTGCAAGTATTTCCTCACATTCTATGGGTTACTTTTCAGTCTCTTGACGGTGTTTCTTTGAAACACAAAAATTTTAAATTTTGATGAAGACTGATTTATGTATTTTTTTTCTTTTGTTGCATGTGCTTTAGTATGATATCTGTGATACCAGTGAATAACAGTTTCCAAGATAATCTAGAACAATTTGGCCATCAAAATAAATGATGATAGTTATTATCTGTGATAACTTTGACTCTATCAAATGATGATAACCCATTGAGTGAGACGGGAATCCATGAGTTCGTAACAGTAATAGATAGACAAATAGGTACATAATGGGGATCAAGGCGGGGCTCTTTCTGACAAGAAAATGCTGACTGATAAATGTGGAGGTAGGCGTGAAGTTGAAAAAACACCATCCTGAAACCATCATAGATTGATCTGAGCAAGAAAGAATCAACAGTGGGTGCCTTTAGATGGAGTGGGAAGCTTAGTGAAGAACTGAGTGTGTTCATGGTCCTAACGTGTCTCCCCACAGATTGCATCTTAGTTGCATGAGAAAAACAGTAACAATACGTGGAGAAACCAAACAGCATTTTGACTTCAGTCATATTGAGTGAAGTGAGTCAGAGAAGGAGAAATATCTTATGATATCCGTTATACGCAGAATCTAAAAAGAAATGATAAAAATGAACTTATTTACAAAACAGATACAGCTCACAGACTTAGAGAAAGAACTTATGGTTACCAGGGGGAAGTGCGAAAGGGATAGTCAGGGAGGTTGAGATGAGCAAATACATACATATACACTGCTATATTTAAAACAGATAACCAACAAAGACCCACTGTATAGCACAGGGAACTCTGCTCAATGCAATATGGACAAGAGGGGAATTGGGGGAGAATGGATACATGTCCCTCTGCTGGAAATGGAGAAGGAGGAAGGGAAAACGTCTTGCCCTGTGATCATACTGCTGCTGTCTTGTTTAGACCCTAAGTCATGTTCAGCTCTTTGCAACCCCATGGACTTAGCCCATCAGGCTCCTTCATCCATGGGATTTCCCAGGCAAGAATACTGGAGTGGCTTGTCCTTTTCTCCTCCAGGGGATCTTCCTGACTCAGGAATAGAACCCATGTCTCCTGCACTGGCAGGCGGATTTTTGACCACTACACCACCTAGGAAGCCTCATGTGTGTGTGTGTGGGGGGGTTTCCTTAACTAGGTGTATGTTCCTGAAGGTTCCTCCATCCACTGGCTTCATGAGTCTGGCAGTTTCTTGGACAAGATGGCTACCCTGACAGTCTGTCTCCTCACAAATGTTTTATTCTGTCTTCTGAGACTCACTCCTTAGCAGCCTGAGCTTGGGACCGTTCTTTTGCTTCTCTCTCCCACCCTACAGTTGCCAGATTTAGTAAATAAAACCACAGCATGTCCTGTTACGTTAGAATTTCAAACAGACAATGGTTATTTTTTGGTATTTAAGTGTGTCTCATACAACCTTGCTTGGCTCTGACTCAGTAGGATCCTTCACAGACAGATATCACTGAGCCTTGGAAAGCAGGGAGCTCCATCTTTTCCCCTGAAAGCCCCTCTTGGGGTTCTCCAGGGAAGACGGTGGTTTGGGCAGGTACACCCCAACCTCCCCTCCCGAAGCTTACCTCTCTCCTATCCCTCGCTGACCCCAGGTCCCAGCCCGCCCAGGGCTTTCTGTGAGAATCTATAGAACAAAGCCTTTTGGGTAGGGGCCTCCTCTTCCTCATGGACTATCCTTATCCCCGCCCAGCTCACTGCTCTCCATGTTCTAAAGAAGATGGGAGCCCTCAGTCACCCCCGCCTTCTGGAACCCCAGTTCTGTGATGTCATCACTCTTCTGGAAATATTCTGGTCTTAACCTTGCAAACTGGCTCAGTCTTGAGGTCACACTTGAGGCAGAAGTGGCAGAGGGGCCTGGAGGGATTGGGGACAGCCGTGATGAGACCACTGGTGGGACAGGGTAGAGAGGGCACATTGTTTTGTCTGACCACCTCCCTTCCCTCTGGGCACAGCAACACCTTTGAGCGAACTCCTTCCCCCATGGGTTTTAGGGGTCTGCCGGTCACAGGGCTCTGCCCTCCAGGTGAGAGGGTTTGTTTGTGCCCCAACCTGTATATCTTGAACTGAAACTAAGGGCGAGGCTCAGCTTCTCACAGGAAGCCTTCAGGTGTGGGGCCTGAGGCTGCTTGGAATCTCATGGATACAGGCCATCTGAGAGCATAAGCCTCCTTGAACAGGGAGCAGAGTCCAGACTGGACTCTTGTCCAGCATCCACTACTTCTCCAGCCTAAACTCACTTTTGCCCTTACTGCAACCCTGTGATTCAATAAATGTCCTTTCTTGTATAAACACATTTGAGTTGAGTTTCTGTCACCCACCCATCTCCTCCAGGGGATCTTCCTGACTCAGGAATAGAACCCATGTCTCCTGCATTGGCAGGCAGATTCTTGACCACTACACCACCTAGGAAGCCTCATGTGTGTGTGTGTGGGGGGGTTTCCTTAACAGGCTTCAGCAAGAGACCTGCTTAGTACAGGTAGGATGGAGTTAACCATCCATGGAATGGTGACCTGACAACCTGTCACCTCCCCATGAAGGACACATATCTTAGTGTCATTTGTCACCAAGGAAGTCTAGGAGACATTTCCACCAACTATAGCAAAAAGGAAGGGCTTCCCAGGTGGAGCTAGTGGCCTAAAACAAACAAAAAACAAACAAACAAACAAAAACTTGCCTGCTAATGTAGGAAACATAAAAGACACAGGTTCGATCCTTGGAAAGATCCCCTGGAGGAGGGCGTGGCAATCCACTCCAGTATTCTTGCCTGGAGAAACCCATGGACAGAGGAGCCTGGCAGGCTAAAGACCATGGACTTGCAAAGAGTCAGGCATGACTGAAGCAACTTAGCAGCAGAAGCATCGCATAAAGGAGGCAAGAGAAACTTTTGTTACTGATGCTCACTTCACCCTTGAGACAGGGTGATAGAGTCTACCAGAAAGGAAGTAGGAGGAGTTTTCTAAGTGGGCAGTGATGCCTGTACCCTCCGCCTCTGGACTCGTCTCCCTAGCGGGGCAGCAGCGCATTGCGTCTTGGGATGTAAAGACAGCAGAAACTCTCTTGTTCAGTCACTCAGTTGTGTCCGACTCTTTGTGACGCCATGGACTGCAGCACGCCAGGCTTCCCTGTCCTTCACCATCTCCTGGAGCTTGCTCAAACTCATGTCCATTGAGTCAGTGATGCCATCCAACCATCTCATCCTCTGTCATCCCCTTCCCCTCCTGCCTTCAATCTTTCCCAGCATCAGGGTCTTTTCTAATGAGTTGGCTCTTTGCATCAGGTGGCCAAAGTTTTAGAGCTTCAGCATCAGTCCTTCCAATGAATATTCGGGACTGACTTTGTTTAGGATTGACTGGTTTGATCTCCTTGCAGTCCAAAGGACTCTCAAGAATCTTCTCCAGCACCACATCTTGAAAGCATCAATTCTGAAGCTCTGGTGGAGGTTGTACCCTGGGAGGAGGGCATTCTCTGGCTATCACTTTATGCAGTACTATTTGTGGCCAAAATGGATGACCCAGATAACTTCAGATGATCCAAGTAACCTCACCTGTGCAGAATTAGAGCCCTGGATGACAAAGGCTTCCATAGTCCAGGACCACATGCTGGGAATTGGACCTGCAGGCGAGGGTCTCCTTGCAGCATCAAGTCTTAGCAGAAATGATGGCAGCACTCAGAAGGGGACCATAGGGACCCTCCAGCCCCACTAACCCCCAACCGTGGCACACATGAGCCCTGGATGGATTCCAACTCATTCAAGGAACTGGCATATCCAACCTGGGACCCATGAACAAAGTCTGGAAGTAGTAGCCTGGGGCAAGAAGACATGGCCTCCACGTATCACTTGTCTAAATAAACATGTTCAAGTTATAAATCAAGCGACTTCACTTTCACTTTTCATTTTCATGCATTGGAGAAGGAAATGGCAACCCACTCCAGTGTTCTTGCCTGGAGAATCCCAGGGACGGGGGAGCCTAGTGGGCTGCTGTCTATGGGGTTGCACAGAGTCAGACACGGCTGTAGTGACTTAGCAGCAGTAGCAGCAGCAACAAGCTATTAAATAAAATATTTTCTATCCTCATATTCTGACAAACATACCTTTAAAAGAATAAAATTTTAAAATGTGTATAAAGCTATGTGTGTGTGTGTGCTCAGTTGGGTCTGAGTCTGCGGATCCAGGGACTGTAGCCCGCCAGGCTCCTCTGTCCATGGAATTTTCCAGGCAAGAATACTGGAGTGGATCTCCTACTCCAGAGGATCTTCCTGACCCAGGGCTCAAACCATGTCTCTTGCACCTCATGCATTAGAAGGGGAATTCTTTACCACCACCACACATAGCTTCATGTGGGCCTGGGAAGCCCACATGAAGCTACGGCTATATTAACATATGACTGAAAGTTAGCAAAATGTCAAAGATCAATGAATTTAATTTTTATTCCACATGTCTGGATGCTCTGTTAATGGACTAATAATGTTGGGATGAATAATAAGTGTATATATAATTCATAAAGGATTAAAATCTTTCATGAAATTTATTTTCTTATCTTCCTTTCAGCACAAACACTATATTACTATTATCAGCTTTTAAATATATGTAAGAATTAAAAACATAATTATATTCAAAGTATATAACTTTAAATATATTTTCATCAAAAATATAAATTTATGTAAAAAATGTACTAACTTTTTCTGTTTTCCAAAAAGTTAGTTTCTTTAAAATATTAAAAAGTATCTAGTAATTTGAAAGACAAGGGCTTTCCTGGTGGCTCTGTGGTAGAGAAGCTACCTGCCAATGCAGGAGACACGGGTTCGATCCCTGGTCCAGGAAGATCCCACATGCTATGGAGCAGCTAAGCCTGTGCACCACAACTACTGAGCCTGTGCTCTGCAGCCCGGGAGCTGCAACTACTGAGCCCGTGTGCCACAGCCAGTGAACCCCCACACCCTAGAGCCTGTGCTCCCCAACAAGAGAAGCCACCGCAGGGAGGAGCCTGTGCATCACAACTAGAGAGTAGCCCCTGCTCGCTGAGACTACAGAAAGCCCGAGCAATAACAAAGACCCAGCACAGTCAAAAATAAATAAATAAATACAATTATTTTCTTGTCAAAATACAAATTAGAATAAATGTACATTAAATTTTTATATCAGAATTACAGAGATCCATTTTATTTTACTCTTTGAAAGTTTAACTACACTTAACTAACTTTGAATTTTAAAATTTAACTTAAATTTTATGTAAATTATAAATGTAATTTAAAACTTAAAGTGACTTTTCAAATTAAAATGTCAAAATTCATAAGTCTAGCATTTAATGTCCATCTTGTTGCCAATGTAAAGAATTAATATTATATTATGTCTAAAGTCTAGACATATATGAAAATGTAAGAGTAATGTGTAATGTGAGTTTCGCAATATTACAAACATTTCCTCAGCTTTTTACAGCTGAGGTGAATAGTGTACTAATTCACGGATACTTCCAAAACCAAGAATAGGAACACAAAAATAAGAAACTGTACACTCAGCACTACTAGCAAATGATATCTCATTGTGTTCAAATCTATTGCCTTCAGGCTACCTGAGAGGAGAGCTCTGAAGAGTTAATTTATTAGTCTTTTCTCTTACCTAAATACTTTTCTGCTCAAAGCCTCTCTGAACTTCAAAATAGTGCCTAGCAAGAGCCATTAAGCTTTCACCAAAAACATAAAACAGGAGCTATATTGTAACGTTCAATAAAGCTTTAAAAATGGTCCATATAAAAATCTTAGAAAAAAAAAAAAGGCTGTTGTCATATAGTTGGAAGTCCTCCAAATACTGAGCAGAAAGGCATGTGGAAAACGATGAGACCAAAAGGATGGATGTGGATGACAAAGATCAGAGACTTAAACTGGGACAAAGACAACAGAGCTGAAAAAGGTGAGTTTGCAGATCTGACATGAAAAGGCAGTCACCAATGAGACCTATTCAAACCATATGTTCAAAACCGAATTTTAAAAATTATTTGTGTATTTTTGTTTTGCGCGAGGTCTTCACTGTGTGTGGGCTTTCTCTAGTCGCAGCCAGTTGGGGCTACTCTCTGCTTGCGGGGTATGGGTATCTCGTGGAGGTGGCTTCTCTTGTGGAACACAGGCTTTAGGTACACGGGCTTCAGGAGTTGCCCTGTGACATGTGGAATCTTCCCAGACTAGGGATCAAACCTGTGTACCCTGCATTGGCAGACGGATTATTATCCACTGGACCACCAGGGAAGTCCAAGACTGAGTTTTTATTTTTAGTTTTAGGCTGTACTTTACCCCACAGAAAAGTATACCTTCTCAAACACTTCAGGAAGAGTTACAAAACTGATTATAAACTAGGCTAAAACTATTACCTCAAATTGTCCTGAAAGGAGGAATTATATCAGCTCCATATTCTGGCTACAATTTGAAAACCTCAATTTCTTATAACTTTAAAAGAAACACATACACAGACACAAAGACACTTTTTCTCCCCTGAATAATTATTGGGTCATTGGCAAATTATTAATAAAATCTGGAGTAACAGCTTTCTAAAATGAAAATGACATTAATATATCGTGTCTGAAATTTATTTAGAAGTAAATTCTTAGTCTTAACTGCTTTCATTCAAGTAAAACAAATTTGAGTGTTTGACTCAAGAAGTTAGAAAATTTAGAAGAAAAACTTTCCCAAGAAAAACAGAAGGAAGAAAGCGGAAGAATAAAAGCATAATATATTTAACTGAGGGGTTCCCTAGTGGCTCAGATGGTAAAAAATCTGCCTGCAATGCAGTAGACCCGGGTTTGGTCCCTGGGTGGGGAAGATCCCCTGGAGAAGGGAATGGCTGCTCACTCCAGTGTTTCCGCCTGGAGAATTCCATGGACAGAGGAGCCTGGAGAGCTACAGTTCATGGGGTCACAAAGAGTTGGACACGACTGAGGGACTAACACTTTCACACATTCATATTGAATTGGATTCAGGGGAATTGCTGGGTAACAAGTTAAAAATGGAATTAAGAAACGGCAGCGAGAGAACGCGCACATCACTTGTCCCACTTTGGACTTGGGATTCTTCTCTGTGGCACTAGTGCTGCTGCTGCGGCTAAGTCGCTTCAGTCGGGTCCGACTCTGTGCGACCCCATAGACGGCCGCCCACCAGGCTCCCCCCGTCCCTGGGATTCTCCAGGCAAGAGCACTGGAGTGGGTTGCCATTTCCTTCTCCAATGCGTGAAAGTGGAAAGTGAAAGTGAAGTCGCTCAGTCCTGTCTGACTCTTCGCGATCCCATGGACTGCAGTTTGCCAGGCTCCTCCATCCATGGGATTTTCCAGGCAAGAGTACTGGAGTGGGGTGCCATCACCTTCTCTGGACACTAGTGCAGTGTAAGCTAAATTCTCCAAAGTTTCTGGAGTGAATTCGTTGCAAGGACAGGTCACTCTGAAGCTACAGGTCACCACAAAAATCAGTAGGTTGATTATCCAAGAAGGTGGAATAACTGAAGGTTCTAAAGCTTTGTTACTTCAAAATCATTGCCAAACATTTTCTTTCATAAAATCATGTTCTGACTCAAGAAGGCCTCCAGTGGGACGAAGAGGTACCGTTGCCAGCTGCTGGCCTTGAGAGCATGGGTCACGGAAGGAGACTTCCGTTTCTGCTCAGAAAAGTGCAAAGGAAGCTTCTAGACTGCACTGTGAAACACAGATGAATCAAATACACACCTTAAAAAAATCAAGTACGGACCTCAGTGAGCTCATAAGCCGGAGTAACTAACATTTCTTTACTTACTTGGCTGCACCGGGTCTTAGTTGTAGTATGATGGATCTTTGATCTTCTTTTCAGCATGTGGGTTCTTTTAGTTGTGGCATGCAAACTTAGTTGCAGCTTGTGGAATCTAGTTCCCTGATTGAACCTGGGCCATCTACACTGGAGTGCGGCGTCTTAGCCACTGGACCACCAGGGAGGTCCCTGAGTAATTAATAGACTGGAGAAAATTCCAGCGGTCCACACCGAACACACCCCTCACATAATTCAAAAAGTAACATGCCACCCTCATGATCAGTCCTCTGAGAAATGAATCCACTGAACTAAAACCTGCCTGTTTCCACCTTCTCTGCTCAATCTCAGCGCCCATGTGTGATCCACACAGCATGTACCCTCCTGCATGGAGTGGCCTTTGGAGCCAAACCAGCCAAAGTTTCTGGCAAAGAACTGGGCTCATGTAATTTCATGCATAGGTAAAGCCTGTGACCACATCATTGTATGTTTTACTATTCTCATGAATGAGCATCTATTTGGGACTTATCTATTATTTTATTACTTTCTTCTGTTTCTTTTCTATATGATAGTTAGGGCATAATGCTGCTTTTTAAATTTAACATCACTCTGAATGGATAACCACATCAATGAAAACCAAAGAACTATTGGTTAATTCGTTGAATGGATAAATGTCAAAATAATTATGCTGAGTAAAAGAAGCCAGACCAAAAAAGTATATACTGATTTCATTTATAGAAAACTCTAAAAATGTGGATTAATCTATATATAGATTTTTAATTATAGAAAGCATGGGGGAATTCCCTGGTGGTTCAGTGTCTAGGGCTCCATGCTTCCACTGCAGGGAGCGAGGGTCTGATCTCTGGTCAGGGAACTAAGATCCCACATGCCTTGTGGCATGGTCAAAAAGATAAATAAAAACTTTAAAAAATTATAGAAAGCAGAAAGCAATCGTTAGTTGCTTGAGGACAGGGGGTAGAAAGGGGGACAAGGAAATTTGGGGGGGTGATGGAGATGTTCACCATCTCTATTGTGATAATGTGCATGGATATTCACATAAATCAACAATTATCAACTTGCACCCTACAAATATTTATTAGTATCAAAGACTTGGCAGGCTACAGTCCATGGGGTCACAAAGAGTCGGACATGACTGAGCGACTAAGCACAGCACAGCACATCACTGACTCAACAGACATGAATCTGAGCAAACTCTGGGAGAGGGGGAAGGACAGGAAAGCCTGGCACGCTGCAGTCCATGGGGTCACAAAGACTCGGACGTGACTTAGCGACTGAACAACCACCCCAATAAAGTGCTTAAAATCTTTAAAAACTATTATTATTATACAAAATGTATTTCATGACGAAGGAGTTATGAGTCTGTCATAGTTGAAACCCCCAGCATCAGGAAAATTCAGAAATGGGGGAAAATTTTTCCCACACTCTGATTCTCAGGCCAACTCTCTGTGCAAGTTATCCAGTGGCCACTAGGGGCCAGCAACGCCCCATGTACAGGAAGTGGGGCTGCAGGGGTACCAAGTTAATTGATTGCTTCATTAATCAGTCCATGGGGTCCTAAAGAGTCTGACATGACTGAGACACTGAACAACACAACAACAAATTATTTATTAGCTGTACTTTTTCTTTTGTATTAGCTGCATATTCTCAATACATCTCAGGAACTGGCTGTTGTTTGCCCCCTGGGGAAGGTACAGCAGGGATTGGTCCTGCTGTAGACGTCCAGAGAGCAGCCAGCCTGTCAGGTACAGGGTAAGAGGATGAGAGGGAAGAGGGAAGTGGCAGGGCTCACTCTAGGAAAGCAATCGGAGCAGCAGGCTGTACACCACTCTGGCCAACACAACATGCAGGCAGCACGGAGAGGGAGCACCAGCAGGTTGCAGGGCTCAACCACTCCAGGTGGGACTGGGGCAGAACTCCAGTGCCCAGGGGGAGAAAGGCAGGACCCTCATCCTCATATTGGGCAGGTGACCAAGGCTAGAACTCAGGCCAAGGATCAAACTCAGAAGCCCTGGGACTTACCTGGGGGTTCAGTGGCCAAGACTCTGCACTCCCAATGCAGGGGGCACAGGTTAGATCCCTGGTCGAGGAATTAAAACCCACATGCCGCAACTAAGACCTGGCACAGCCAAGTAAATCAATAACAAGTATATATATTTGTTTAATCAGAAGCACTGAGTGTTAGCTAGGCTTAAATTGGGGTTGAGAGGAATGGAAAATGCCAAGTATCACTGGCTCAAACAGAGTAGAAGCTCATTTCTCTCTCATGTTAAGACACCCTCAGGGAGTCAGTCTACTACCAACAGGGTGCCCCACGGTGCAAAGGAGAGGAAAGAGAGAGGAGGATCTAGTTTCCGCTGTCTTGTTCTCCTATCTTCAGTCATGACTTTGCTTCTTGGCCCAAAATGGCTGCTAGGACTCAGCCTTTCCTTGCCATATTCCAGGTAACAAGAAAGGAGAAATACAGTCTCTTTTTTAGGGCATTTCCTAGAATTATGCAGACTACTTCACTTACATTCTATTGGCCAGAACCAGACCTAGCTGCAAATGACAATGGGAAATACAGTCTTAGTTTCACACATTCACGGATGAGCCCCACTAAAAATCAGTCTATAAGTGAAAATCAGAGCATGTTTCAGGGACTCAAATTATGATATAAGGCAGAAGCGAGCAGGGGGCTCACCCTTGAGACCCAGGTGCTGGGGTGTAGCTGTTTCCCTCTCTGCTGCCCTGGGTCCCAGGGCTTGGGTGGAATGGGGTCAAATGAATTCAGCTGCGGGGAGGGAGGAGGGTGTTGAACCCAGCCACAGGGCCTGACTGTCCCTGAGCACCGGCCACTGCAGCAACAGTGGGCCTTTGACAGCTAAGTGCAGCATCAGCCCTGGAAGAACTGTCTGCTCATTGTCAAGGACAGGCACAGACTCAAAGGCCAATAACTGCTTGATGCTGTGAAAGGAATGCTCAAGATGAGTCCAAGCGTCACAGACTGCCTTCTCCCAGGAGGTGGCGATGTGGTTGAGGACAACTGACTTTTTTTTCTTTACTTAAAAAATAATTTTAAAAATTTACTATGGAATAAATGGACCAAAAAAGTACACAAATCGTAAGTGATCTTCACACACACACACACACCACGAACACACCTTAAGCACCCAGCATCCAGATCAAGAAGTAGAACCTTACCACAACCACAGAAAACCTGAAGGGTCCCTTCCAGTGACTCCACATTCGCCCTCCTCCCACCTCCACCCTTCCCCCCACACCCTTCAGTATCCACCCCTATCATTAGCATTTAAAGATCTCTCTGGGAGATTCCATAGTTAATGTTGAAAATCACTGCTTTTGTAAAAACAGTACTCTAACTTGGCTGTTCATTAGAATCCACTGATAGAAAAGGGAACACAAACAGCTGCTGGAAGGCAGTGTGGTACAGTGGGGAAACCTGGGGACCAGACAGACCTGCCAGTTACCAGATGTGTGAGCTTGACTGAGTCCCTCCACCTCTCTCACCTGTGAAATGAGGTATGCCCAACAGAGCTGAGGCTGAGAGACAGAGGATCTAAGCCTGGGCAGATGTAGGGTCCAAATATGGCAGCTACAATCGTCATTTTGATTAAAGGTGAGCAGCCCCAGGAAAATTGAAAGCCCTTCTTTCTGTATGCAGATGGGACCCCATCTGGGGATGGTGGAGACAGGCTATGTTGATAAGAGGGTCAACAGGTTGGTAAGAAGCCCGGGTCTTTCTAGGGAGTCCAGGAAAACTCCGCAGGCAGCAGAGATTCCAAGCTAAAGCCAGTGAGAGGTGGCCCCCGGTTAGCACGACTGCAACAGCACCGGGGACCAGCAACTGTAGACGAACTTGGGCGAAACTAACCCTTCCCCTTCAGCAAGGAGCTGGCGCTGCAGGCTGACTCTGAGAGCTGCTTATGGAAGAAAATGCAATGTTGTTGAGCACCTGCTTTGTGCCAGACATCGCACATTCATGTCTTTCATCTCATGAGGTGGACAAACTCATCCCAGTAATCTTTTTTAAGGTTTTGTTTATGGCTGCGCTGGGTCTTCATTGCTGAGTGAGGGCTTTCTCTAGCCACGGTGAGCAGGGACTACTCTTTGTTGCAGCACTTCTTGTTGCTGCGGTTTCTTTTGTTGCAGACCGTGGGCACTAAGGGGCCTGGTGCACAGGCGTGGTGCACAGGCGTGGCATGTGGAATTCTCCAGGACCAGGGAGGGGACTCACGTCTCCTGCATGGGCAGGCAGATTCTTAACCACTGGACTACCAGGGAGGCCCGCATCCCATCTTGAGGGCCCTGAGGCTTAGAGGCAGCAGCGACTGCCTAACTCACAGAACCCAGCTGTCACCCAGAGGCTGGGACCTGCCTCTCCACTGGGCTGCATCACCCCTATGGGTGTGGTGTGTACACAAGTGACCTGTGAATACCTTGATTAGATGCTCATTTCTCTTTTTGTCTTGAAATGAAAAGTATATGACTTTTTAAGCTGATGACTTTATCTCTTTTTTGGTACTTATTACAAGATATAATATTCACTTTAGAACATATAGGAAATACAGATGAAAATATTAAAATATCTTACACAGAGATGAGCACATCTGTGTTTCACACCTATTGTTCATCTGTGTGAGTCTGTGTGCACGTGTGCGTGTATAGGCACAAATTTACCGAAAAGGAGTCATGAGGTATACTCTGTTAGATAATTTGCTTCTCTTCACTTAACAATACAGTTGACCTTGAACAGCACAGGTTTCAACTGCGCGGGTCCATTAATTGCAGATTTTTTTCAAAACAAGGCAGGTTCCGTATCTGTGGATATGGAGGACTGGTTATGGGACTTTAGCATCTGGGGATTTTTGTATCTGAAGCAGGTTCTGGAACCAATTCCCTATGGAAATGGAGGGACGACTGCAAACAGTGGGCGTATTTCTATGTCATCGAATATTTTTCTCCAACAGTGGCTCTTGTTAGAAGCCCCAAGGAAAGCTGAACAAATATTCATGTCTGGGTTCCACTCTCAGGCAGATTTAATTGACCCTGGATGGGGTTGGTCCATGGCACTTTTCAGACTCCCCAGGGGGTTCCAATGTGCAGTCAAGCTGGAGCGCTCCTTGCCACAGTCTCACTTTCCCATGGTGGCCTTGCATTTTCTTTACTGAAGGGATATACTATAATTTGACCAACTCCTTTCCTTGGACATTCACTTTGGTTCCATTTTTTTCAATAGTAGAAACCAGGAGTTGGCAACGTTTTCTGTAAAGGGCCAAATAATATGTTTTAGCCTTTATAGGCTATAAGGTCTGTTTAACCCTGCCTTTGTAGCACAAAAGCAGCCACAGACAATGCATGAAAGAAGGAGTGTGGCTGTGTTTCAATAAAACTTTATTTACAAAAAACAAGCAGTGGCCAATTTAGCCTCAGAGCCATAGTTTGCTGGATCCTGCTATAAGCAGCGCTGTAGTGAGTATCTTTGAAGCTACACCTTCTAGCATAAAATGACTATTTTCTTGGGATGGTGATGCCATTTACTTTTTGAAGTAAGACCCCTTCCAAATAAAACTTGAACTAGAAGTCATATAAACAACATGTAAGAGGGGCATCTTGTTAGTTACATATATTTTATAAATTCAAATGTACATTTTCTTTTTTAAAAGTCAGGGTTGTAGATCATAGTTATTTTTGGTTTTGTTTCTGATCAGCCTCAGCACCTGTGGCATTCAAGTCAAAGTTTTGTAGAATCAGTCAAATGTCTCTATGCAACCCTAGTGCTCCACAAGGAATACAGTTTGAGAACCATTGCAATGTGATAAATTCTTGGAAGTATAGCTGGTGGAAGGCCTGAACCATTTCAAAGCAGCTTATGGAGACTTCCCTGGCGGTTCAGTGGTTAAGACTTTGTCTTCCAGTGCTGGAGGTGCAGGTTCCATCCTTGGTCAGGGAGCTGAGATCCCACATACCTTGCAGTCAAAAAACCAAAACATAAAACAGAACAAATATTGTAACAAATTCAAGAAAGACTTTAAAAATGGTCCACATAAAACAAATCTTAAAAAAAAAAATAATAAAAGCAGCTTGTGTATGTCATTTCAGCTGTCAAATGACTCTGAAGAAAAAGGCAAAAAAGACATGTTTCTAACATTCAAACAGGTGTGAACAGCTTCCTGTTGTCCAATTGGCTGTGCAGGGTGAACGTTTTAGACACTGTTTCCTAGTGTGGTATAAATCACTTCCTTCCCTTGTCTCATCCCTTTCAGTGATTTGTAGAAGGTTCTCGCGTTGCACATGCTCATTATGGCTTTCAGAAACATCAATAAAATGATCATCTTATTCTCTTTTTTCTTCTAGTCTTACTGAGATATAATTGACATACAGCACTGCGTAAGTTTAAGGTGTACAGCATAGTGATTTGACTTACATACATCATGAAATGATTATCACAGTAAGTTTAGTGAACATCCGTTATCTCACATAGATACAAAAGAAAAAAAAGAAAAAACCTTTCCTTGTGATGAGAACTCTTAGAATTTATCCTCTTAACAACTTTCATATATAACATACAGCAGTGTTAGTTATATTTATAATGTTGTACACTATATCTTTAGCACTTCATTATCTGTTTTTTAATATTCTTTTAATAGTGTGTATGTGTTTTCTTAAAAATATTTGCCAGGTCTTAGCTGTGGCAAGGATCTACTTTCTGACCAGAGATCATACTCAGGCCCCCAACACTGGAAATGTGGATTCTTATCCACTGGACCACCAGTCAAGTCCCCTCCTTGCCCACTCTTCACCCTCCTCTCTCGACTCTGCAGCGCTGCAGCCTCACCCCTGGGTCCCTGCGCCCACAGCCCTGGGCTCCCTCAGGTTTCAGAGCCACAGCAGATGCTGCTTCCCCTGCAGATCGCTCTTCCTGCCCCTTCTGTCTGAATTTTCCCGTGTACCTTTTCTGACTCAGTTCTCCTGTCACTGTTCCCCTAGCACATCATACAGAACTGTAAGCGGCCGAGATCACTGTGCCCGGACAGTGGGAAGGGGGTGGCTGACTCATGTGGGATGCTGTGGGGTTCTTCCACTTGACCCCAAAGCAGCCCTGGACCTCCCCTTCTCCTCTCCACAGTCTGCGATATTCCCCACAGCATCTGAGCTAAACAGGGAACCACCGACTCCCTAGAGCCTTGTCATTAGGAGCTGGCATTTTGCTGCATGCCCCCTGTTGTGACGACTGACATTGAAGCTGGTGCCAAATGGGCAACCCAGAAGGATCTGTCTCTTCCTTTTTCCTTCCTCCAGGCTTATTCTTTAGGCTTGAGAAGCCAGATGCTTTGGGGTTTAATTACACGCTGCAGTTAGAAGCAAAGAATGCCAGAGCTGGAAAGGAAGAACCTTATTATGAATAATCACTGCCAGCATTTATTGAACACTTACTCTGTGCCAGGCCCTGTGCCAGGCCTGTTTCCAGTCATTACCTCGCTTACCCTTCCCAACAAGTCCAGGAGGCAAGAAACCATCATCACTCCTATTCTGCAGGGAAGGAAACAAAAGGTTTTCAGGAGATCACAGGGCATTTCCCAAACTGTGCTGAGTGGTACACAGTGGCAAAAAAAAAAAAAGTTTATTCGGGATTTTCCACAAGATGGTATGGAAAAGTCCAAATGAACTATTTGGCCAACCCATATTAGTTGCTGGTGAGGAAGAAAGCATCCCACTGTTACACAGCACAACCTGCAGGGAAGTCACAGTGCACATCAGTATTCTAAAGGCTCTGAGAAGTCCTGTAGTGAAGAGACCTGTTGGGGTCAGTGTCACTTCTGTGGGTACCTCACTGGGACTGCTGATCCAGAATACAGCTTGGGGAATGCAGATCTTACCCTTGCTTCTCATCTTACAAATGGGGTAAGAAAGGCCTAACATGATGGCATCTGGTCCCATCACTTCATGGCAAATAGGTGGGGAAACAGTGCAAACAGTGACAGACTTTATTTTCTTGGGCTCCAAAATCACTGCAGATGGTGACTACAGCCATGAAATTCAAAGACACTTGATCTTTGGAAGAAAAGCTATGATCAACCTAGACAGCATATTAAAAAGCAGAGATATTACTTTGCCAACAAAGGTCCATCTAGTCAAAGCAATGGTTTTTCCAGCAGTCATGGATGGATGTGAGAGTTGGACCATAGAGAAGGCTGAGTGTCAAAGAAGTGATACTTTTGAACTGTGGTGTTGGAGAAGACTTGAGAATCCCTTAGACAGCAGGAAGATCAAACCAGTCCAAACTGTGCTGAGTGGTACACAGTAACAGAAAGAAAAAAAAAGTTTGTTCAGTTTTTTGTTAGTATCGATTGCCAGGTGGACCTATCCGAACTAAAATGTTTAAATCCAAAGGTATTTTATATTGTCAACCTTTCCAAAAAGTTTAATAAAGTGCTCCCTGCATTTTATCAATTCTATCAAAACTATCAATCAAACTATCAAAACTATCAGTCCTAAAGGAAATCAATCGTGAATATGCACTGGAAGGACTGATGCTGAAGCTGAAACTCCAATACTTTGGCCACCTAATTTAAAGAACTGACTCATTAGAAAAGGCCCTGATGCTGGGAAAGATTGAAAGTAGGAGGAGAAGGGGACGACAGAGGATGTGATGGTTGGATGGCATCACTGACTGAATGGACATGAGTTTGAGCAAGTTCTGGAAGTTGGTGAAGAACAGGGAGGCCTGGTGTGCTGCAGTCCATGGGGTCACAAAGAGTCAGACATGATTGAGTGACTGAATGACATCAACAAGAAAGGCCTAGGTAATGCTTGAGGTACAGACCGGGCACAGATTTTGGGCCCCATGCTCTCTGCACATCCACTCCACCCCTTCCAGGAAAGAGAGAGTGGAGAAACACAAACCATGACCCATCTGACACCACTTTCTGTTTTTATAAATAAAGTTTTATTGAAAATGATCAGATTCAGCTCCCTTGATTTACAGATGAGCCAATCAAAGCCCAGAGAAGATAAGTGATTTGTCAAAGGTCACGTAGACAATTAGGGGCAGAAATAGATTCTAGATCTAAAACCTGAGATCGATCTCCAAAAACCGGGTATTCTCTGACACACAAGTCAGACAGGTGGCAGGAAGTGACGTGTGAAGTTCTTGATACCTTTGACATCTGCTCACAACTTCTCCACTGTACAGTACTTAAAAAAATACTTCCCGCTTTCTGCTATGGCACGAACACCCCCCCAAGGCATTTCTCTCACTGCTTTGGGCAAAGCCACCTTTGCATGAACAATCAGGCTCTGTCCTCCACTCTGTGTGCATGAACAGAGTAGGGGCCAACCTCGAAATCTCTGGAGGGGCAAAGGCTGAACAGGGCAGTCCATGTTTATTTAAATTCTGTACCAGATGCAGGAAATCATTATTAACTTCCCCTCTGCCAATGTGAAACGTGAGATCATTTGGACAGGACCTGGGCATAAAGCAACCTTTGCCCGCTCCAGGAAGAGTTTGCCAGATGAATGACTAGCATAAACAGGAGCCCCAGGGTAGCTGTTTGAAACCACTTCGGAAAATAAATTCCTTTCAAGGGTTCTTGGGCCTCCCTGAAACAAGCTATGGTACAGGGTCACCTATTGATATTTTGTGCATGTGTAGTCATATATGGATGTGAGAGGTGGACCATAAAGAAGGCTGAGCACCAAGGAATTGATTTCAAACTGTGGTGCTGGAGAAGACTCTTGAGAGTCCCTTGGACAGCAAGCAGATCAAACCAGTCAGTAGAAAGGAAATCAACCCCGAATATTCATTGGAAGGACTGATGCTGAAGCTGAAGCTCCAATACTTTGGTTACCAGATGCAAAGAGCCAACTCACTAGAAAAGACCCTGATGCTGGGAAAGATGGAAGGCAGGAGGAGAAGGAGATGACAGAAGATGAGATGGTTGGATGGCATCACCGACTCAATGGACATAGTTTGAGCAAACTCCAGGAGGTACTGAAGGACTGGGAAGCCTGGTGTGCTGCAGTCCACCGGATCGCAAAGCATCAGACGCGACTGAGCAACAACGGAACAACATGTTCGTGTGTACAGTTGAATATGCAAATAAAATTATCCTGACCTCTTCATTAACATGCAGGGAGCACTTTAGTAACCTTTTTGGAAAGGTTGACAATGTAAAATACCTTTGGATTTAAACATTTTAGTTCGGATAGGTCCACCTGGCAAGTGATACTAACTGGAGAGGTTTGACTAATCTCTGAATCTAGGGGAGGAGGTGTCTCACCGATCCTGGATGGCCAAGGCAGGCCTGAGAGCTAAAGGTTCATCTAGAAACAGCTGCGGGGACAACAGTGGCCTCTGGGTGGAGGGTTCTTCCTGGGGCAGCCAGACTGCCCAGATGGCCTTTCCAGATCTGGGAGAGGCAGGCTTGTCACTGAGGTGGAGGGTAAAAATAGTGCTGTGTGGGAGGCAGCTGGGCCCAGAGGCACTGGCTTCCTGGCTCTAGGGCGGGAGACAGCCCGCACACAGGCACCTTCTTGGGCTCCTGAGTCCTGGGGCCTGGACGAGGGGGCAGTTTTTCTCCAAAATCAAAGCACACTCCTATATTCACCATCTGTCCCCCCGCCCTCCCCTGCCCCCATGAGCAAACAAATTGCTGGAACTGGAATGAGCTTGGGCTGGGTTGTAAGGTAGCTAAGGGCTGAAATTCTGGCTGTGTCAGTTACCAGCTCGGTGACCTCAAGCAAGAATTTTTTCCTTTCTGAGCTTCCATTTTCTCATCTATCCAAAGAGGTTCACGGTTTCTCTCAGTAAGGCTTGCTGTGAAGATTAAATAACAATTTCTACTATCCTGCAGCCTCATTCTTCTGTCTCTCTCCCTTCCACCAGGTGCTCACCTTCCTGCACATGCTTTTTGTTTTTCTTTTTGACTCCACCTTGGGGCATGTAGGATCCTAGTTCCCGGACCAGGGATGGAATCCACACCCCCGTGCACCGGAAGCGTGGAGTCCTGACCACTAGGTCGCAAGGGAAGCCCCTCCAGCACCTTCTTCAAGAGTGGCTCTGAGACAAGCCAGACAAGCCAACCGCATGTCATGAGGACCCTCAAGCAGCCCCTCGGGAAGGTCTGTCTACACAGCTGGGAACTGAGCCTTTGAGACAACAGCTGTGTTGAGGAATCACATTAGAAGTCAATCCTCTACCCCCACCATGGAGCTTTTATGTGACTGTGACCCCAGCCAATCCCTTGACTACAACCTCATGAGAGACCCCAACCCAGAACCACTCAGCTAAGCAGCTTCTGGTTTCCTGGCCCTCAGAAACTATTGCAAGATAATAAATATCTGCTAAATTTGAGGGTGATTTGTGATACAGAGATAAATAAGTAACGTACTGACCTTTCAGGGTTATTGTATGAACTAAGAGTTAACGCAGGACTGCCCTAGTGAGTGGCTCGGTGGTAAAGAATCCGCCTGCCAATGCAGGATCCCTGTCTGGGGAGATCCCACATGCCACGGAGCAGCAAGGCCCGAGCCCCACAACTACTGAAGCCCAGGCACCTAGAGCCTGTGCTCTGCAACACGAGAAGCCACCGATGAGAAGCCCATGTCCCACAGCTAGGGAGTAGGCCCCGCTCACTGCAACAGAGGAAAAAAGCCCGTGCAGCAGTGAAGACCCAGCACAGCCAAAAATTAATTAACTAACAATAAAAAGAACTGAGGGCCCCAAAGAGCTTAAAAAAAAAGTTAATGCAAGGAGTTCCCTGGTTTCCCAGTGGTTAGAGCTCTGAGCTTTCACTGCAAGGGCACAGGTTCAGTCCCTGATCAGGGAACTAACATCCCACAAGCTACATGGTGTGGCTTTAAAAAGAAAAAGCCAATCAAATCAAACCAGACTTTCTGGGACCAGTGCCTCCAGAAAGGGCAGAAGGGAGAAGCAGAACGGGGGAGAGTACCTGGCTGGGTCCAGGCTAGGTAGGTCCCCACTCCTGAACTCTGGGGAGGAGTCTGACACACTGAGTACACAGACAGTGGCCAGACTGTGGGACGCCCCCCATCTAGTCTGCCCACCTACACCGTTTCCAAGGCAGCAGTCTCTAATCAGGGCATATATGAAGGCTACCACCCCCTCCCCCCACCATAAAGCTTTCCCACTCCTCTGCCTGCCTCTGTGCGGCTGTCAAACTCAAGTAAATACGGCTGACTTCCTCGCTGTAGCAAACTCTGGAAAAATAGAGTGCTCATTCTCCTTTGGGTGATCTTTGCTTATTTTCAAAAGACCAAGTTCTCTCTCTCCCTTCCTTCTCCCAGGTCACAGACAACGTCTTTCTTTCCCACCAGGTGTCCTGAAAAAGCTGCTCAGGGATGATGGGGGACAGTTACAATTGAATGTAGCTTTGGATGTGTATACACACAATGGAATATTGCTCAGCCATCAAAAAGAATGAAATAATTCCATTTGCAGCAACATGGACTGATCTAGAGATTATGATATCAGTGACATCCCTTATATGTAGAATCTAAAAAGAAATGATACAAATTAACTTACAGACAAAAAAAGAAACAGACTCACAGACTTTGTGAAGGAGCTTATGACTGCAGAGCGGGAGAAAGATGGGGGAAAGGATAGTAGGGAGTTTGGGATGGACACGTACATGCTGCTATATTAAAAATGGATAACCAACAAGGACCTACTGTATAGCACACGGAACTCTTCTCAATGTTATGTGACAGCCTGGATGGGAGGGGAGTTTAGGGGAGAATGGACACGTGTAAATGTATGGCTGAGTCCCTTCGCTGTTCACCTGAAACTATCACATTATTAGTCAGCTATACCCCAATACAAAATAAAAAGTTAAAAAAAAAAAAACTATACGATATATAATATACACATGGAATCTAAAATAGATGATATAAACCAATATATCTACAAAACAGAAACAGACTCACAGATGTAGAGACCAGACTTGGTGGGTAGAGGAGAGAAGGAATGGGAGTTTGGGATTATCAGACACAAACTATTATATAGAGGATGGATAAATAAAAGGTCCTACTGTATAGCACAGGGAACTATATCAACATTCTGTGACAACCATAATGTAAATGAATATGAAAAAGAATATATTATATATATATGTATAACTGAGTCACTTTGCTGTACAGAAGAAATTAACACAACATTGTAAATCAACTAATTTCAATAAAATTTAAAAAAAGAAAAGTGTAGCTTTGGAACAGAATAGATCTAGGCTCAGACTGTGACTCTGATGCTTAACTAGTTGCGTGGGCTTAAGTAAGTCAACCACTCTGAGCCTCTATTTCCTCACATCAAGGATACATTCTCTGTAAGAATTCAGTGAGGGACTCCCTGGAGGTCCAGTGGTTAAGGCTCTGCACTTCCACTGCTTGGGGCATGGGTTTGATCCCTGGTTGGGGAACTAAGATCCCACATGCATGCTGAATGGTGTGGTCCAAAAATAAAACACATTCATTCACTGAGGTAATATATTTGATGCACTGAGCATACAATAGGTGCTTAATAAAGGAAAGGGCGGACTTCATAGATGGCACAAGTGGTAAAGAATCTGCCTGCCAATACAGGAGACATAAGAGACACAGTTTCGACCCCTGGGTCAGGAAGATCCCTTGGAGGAGGAAATGGTAACCCACTCCAGTATTTCTCACCTGGAAGATTCCATGGACAGAGGAGCCTGAGAGGCTACAGTCCATGGGGTTGCAAAGAGTCGGACACACAGAAAAAGGCCAGCTGTCAGACTCCTCGTAGCCTCTTCCTGAAGTAGGCAGGACACTGTACCTCATCTTTACTTACCCTCCCCCACCTTTCTGCGCATCTGGCAGCTTGACTGACTTCAGCTGGATGGAGTCAGTCATGGGCTAAGTCCGGGGTACATCAAAGGTCAGAGGTTTGTCTCAGAAGAAGGATGGACAAAGGGCATAAAAGTATTTCTCCAACTGGTCAAAAGCAGAAGAGAAAGTGTCCAGGCCAGATACTGTTCTCATTCTCTTCTGTTCTGGCCCTGAGGGGTAGTCAGGGCAGGGACTCCTACCCAGAAAACTCTGAGTGCCCTTGTGCCAGACTGTGTTCCTAGGACTGAGGGAGGTGATCTGGGTCTTTCTCTAATTTCTCCTCTGTGTGTGTGTATGTGTGTCTATGCATATGTGTCAGTTTCATCTTTAAAATGAAAAATTCAGTAGCTTCGCAGGACACAGACACACAAATTAGTGTTCTGCTAATAATGAGGGGGTGACTTTGAGATGCCCACCTGCCGGAGACAGCCTGAATTCCCTCCCTCCAATTTGCCAGGCTCTTTCCATCCACGTTTCTCTCCTCCTCCTGCCATCCCTGGAATCCGAGCCTCCAGCCAGCCATCTTTTGCCTAGACTGTTGCAACAAGTCCTAAAGGCTTTCCATTTTTCTTTTGATTCCACAACCAAAGAACACAAGGGTGAAAAATTATCCCCTATCCCCTGAATTCACACAATGATTTTTTAAATATTGACAATGAGCAGGCCTGGGAGCAATGCACTCTTTCTCCCAGTGGAAGACTGGAGTGGAAACTGGCACATTTCTGGAGGGCAATTTAGTCAGATGTAATTCACTGATTCTGCAGGTCCTGCAGAATATGATAGCAATAAAAATTACAGGTCCTGTACAAAGATTTCTTACCAAGTTCTTTACGGTAATATTGTTTCTGATGAAAGAGAAAGAAAAAAGAAAGAGAGAGGAAAATAAGGGAAGAAGGAACAGAAACAAATCAAATATCCAAAAATAGAGAGTTTGGTTCAATAAATTTTAACAGTATAACAGTCTATACTTTGAAACACAGTTCCTTCTCTGAAAATGATATCGAAGACCAGTAATTCTCAAAGTCAGTCCAGGAAGAGCAGAAAGAGCATTTGTTTGAAATGCACAGATTCACCAATTGGGAAACTCTGGGCTGGGCCCAGGAATCTGGGTTTTAATAAGCTCCTGTTGTAGAAGAATATTTATCACTATGAAGGAATAAACTGTTAAATGACAAAGGATTACAAAACAGCATGTACAAAACAGTGTGTATGAACAGTGCATCCTTATTCTGAATACATATATAGAAACACATAGAAAAAGGCCAGGAAGATTTTGAAGCAAGGCGGTGATATGGACACTCCCTGGGTAGTAGGATTATGAGTTTTTAGATTTTTTTCCGTTTTCCGAATGTGTACTTTCTAACTAGTTTACAGTAATGTGGCTTTGTAAAAAGGAATAAAGGAAAAACGCAATAATCTATTTTTAAGTTAAGGAAAACCACGTGGGGAGGGGGTGAGGACGAGGTGGGAAGGAGGCCGAGAGTACTGCTCATATTCATGGTGGGGGCGAGGCTGGGACGACCTGAGTCGGAGCAGTGGGGTTTGGCGGCCACCCGGGGCCCCGGCCCAGTGAGGGGGGGGAGGGTGGATACGGCGCAGAGAAGAGGAAAGGCTGCGCTGCGAGGAGAGGATGGGGGACGGTGTTCTCTGCAACTCCTCTGACATCTGGGAAGGCTTACCACGACCTCAGTAAAGAGCGGAGAAGAGATGCAGGGCAGACTTCAAGAATAACTTAACTGCAGGGAGCATCAAATCCCAGAAGGGGCTCCTTCGGGCGATTTTTCCCGGCTGGAGCAGAACAAGGATGCCTTGAGGGTGTCGAGCTTCGCCGACTGAGGGCGGGGGCTGCCCTGATCTCCCGACCCCTTCCAACCTTGGGACACAGGCGGAGACGTGATCGCTGCGGGATCTCCCACCTCCCCCTGGAAGCGGCCGGGCCTGGGGGAGCTTGGAGGGGGAAGGAAGGAAGAAGAGGGGGCGGGGCCGTTGCTAGGGGAGGGGCGGCTGGGCGGGCGCCGAGCGCAGTTGGTGCCTAGAGGCGCGCTGGGCTCTGCGGCTCCAGCTCGCGCGAAGCCTGTTGCTCGCCTCTCCGGGCCGCCGCTTCCCGCCAGGTGCCCCGGGGCCGGCGGCCCGGAGGGAGGTGACGCGCGCCGGTAGCCCCCCGCCCTCTCCCTCTCCCCGCGCTTCTCCTAAAGCGGGCTTCTCCTAGAGCGCCGACGCCGGAGAGCCTTCCAGTGCGCCCCGGACCGCGCGCCAAGATCCCCCGTGCGCCGAGCGGCGATGAACTCGACCTTCCTGAACCACAGCGGCCTGGAGACAGCGGGTGGCTTGGGCGGCGGCGGCGGCGGCGGGGCTGCGCTGGGGAACCGCAGCCACGGGCTGGGCACGTGGCTGGGCTGCTGTCCCGGGGGCGCGCCGCTGTCCGCCAGCGACGGGGTCCCCGCGGGGCTGGCACCGGACGAGCGCAGCCTGTGGGTGTCGCGCGTGGCGCAGATCGCCGTGCTCTGCGTGCTGTCGCTCACTGTGATCTTCGGCGTCTTCTTCCTGGGCTGCAACCTGCTCATCAAGTCCGAAAGCATGATTAACTTTCTGATGCAGGAGCGCCGGCCTTCCAAGGACGTGGGCGCTGCCATCCTGGGGGCTGTACTGAGCGCCGCCTCTGCCCGCCCTCGTCAGCGCGGCTGGAAGAAGACCGAGGAGAGCCCAGGACCCTAGATCCTCCTTCCCGAGCTCGGCCGCCACCTCCGGGAGGGCAGCTCGAGGGGCTCCCCCCACCCCCCACCCGCAAAGCGCCACGGGGCGCCCGCCCCCAGGACACTGCAGGACTCCAGGAGGCGGCGCGGGAAGGCACTTCCACACCAGACTGCGTGCGGTCCAGCCTTGGTGGGCAGAATGGGGGTTCTTAAAGTGTTCTTTTTTTTTTTTTAAGTTCTGGACATGGTGGTGGGAGAGGCTGTGGGAAGCAGCTTGGGGCTGAGGTCACTCGCGTGGGAATTTTGTGTGTATGTAGGTGGGGTGGGGTGGGTGGGGGCCAGTTCCGAGCAGCCTGGCGAGGTGGGGGAGAGTGCAGTTTGTGGATGAATCTGAGTCACTGAGCTTGTTGGGCTTGTTGGCTTGATTTCGCATTTGAGAAGAGATCTTATAATAAAGCTACAGCCGTCGGGGGCTTCCTCTGTGGGGTGTTGTGTGTATGCTGAGGTGTTTGCTGGCTGCGGGGGCGGTGTGTAACCTAGGAGCCAGCACGTTAAGCAGGTCACAGGAAGCCTGGCCGCCGGACTGGGCAGCTATGGGAGATGGTCGGGGTCTCCTGAGACCCCACTCCAAAGCCGGGAAGCGGGGAAAGTGCCCGTTTTCCACTGCTGCCAGCCCGGGCAGGCAGGTCCTGCAAGGACGGCTGGACAGCTGGTGAGGTAAATTAAATCATTGGGAAATTTGAATCTATTCTGTGAGATGGAAAAAATAAATAAATCAACGACTTGAATTCAAAAGGGAGAAAATAGCAAAAACAATACATCAGGAGAGCGGACAAATGAAATGTAATTGGTGTGTGGGGAGAGGTCTAGAGGGAGGTAAAATTTTCATGATGGGGCCAAAAGCCCCAGCTCAGGGCGTGTTTGACTCACCCTTGTAGAGGGTAGGTGAGCAGATTCTGAAGATTTGCCTTTGCAGTGTTGGGGGAAGGGGGATGTGAACTTGGGAGAGGGTGTTGTGGACCCTGGGTTTGAAGGACCCAGGATGTTTATTTATTTATTAAAATATTTTGGCTGCAGCCCTTGGCATGGGGTGGGACCATAATCCCCCGGCCAGGGATTGAACCCACACCCCCTGCACTGGAAGGTGGAGTCTTAACCCACTGGACCCCCAGTGAACTCCACACCCGCGACATTTAAAAGGGAGCAAATGGCCTCCAATGCAGCTGGGTTCGGGGAATTTGGAACCTGCCATTATGAGATTTCCCCTGCTGCCTAGAACCCTGGCATCTCTTACAGGTGCAGAATTTCCATAAAGCCACATTAAGCAGTTAGAACCTTGGCACTCACCGGCCAAGGGGAAATGAGTGGCTCTACTGTCTGCAAGTGCTTGGTCTGGTGAAGAACTGAGCCTGGGTTCGCGGGGACAGAAGGAGAGAAAGCTGGGCTTTGTGGCCCATGTATCCCCCTGAACCCTAATGCCAGCCCGACTCAGGCACCCTGGTGCTTGGAAGATTTGAGGGGAGGGCTCTAGCTGATTTCTCTCTCTTCTCCCTTTCACCATGTGTGGAAGTAAAGATGAGTGAGATGGAAGGGGACTGAAGCCTTATTTGGCTTTGGGAAGAAATGTATAGGGCACGACTGAAGCAATTTAGCACACACACATACACACACATATAGGGCACAAGGCCTCATGTCTTCAGTACTAGTTCCATACGAGGTTGCGGGAGGGCAGAGTATCTCAACAAAAGCGTAGATGCTCACTGATTATGAAGGACCCAGTACCTTCCTGGTCCTGAGCCCTCCTGTGTAACCATAGTCATCAACATCAGGATATGTCGCCTTCCCACCCACCCCCCCACCCCACCACCCCAATCTCAGACCTGGGAGAGTTCAAGCTCATCCAATTAGGTCAGTCCAGTAGAGGCTAGGGGCCAGAAACTATTTATAAAGGATAGTTTATAAATAGTTTTGATCCATACTTTGGATGGATCAAATTTGGATGGCTCCATTTGATCCACAATGTAGAGAATGTTCTGTTGTTGATGGCTTGGGGTGATTTGCAGCCCTGATCTGGGGAGAGCAGCCTTGAGTGATGGGGGCAACCTGAGCTTTTTGTAGCATGGGTGCCTGGAACCCAGGGTGATGAGATGACCTGGAAAATGTGGTTCAGAGAGCTGCAGGCATTTGTGGGAAACCCAAATGACTGGAAAACTGTAGTTTCAGGAGGGACACTGAAACTTAGTTTTCTGGCTGACCAAGTTGGAGCGAACAACTATGAGAACTTCCCTCTAATGAAATGGATCTACGACTAGGGCAAGAGGAGGGAATTTAAGAGTTAAGTTTCCTGAATTTGCTGAAAAAGGAAAGCCTTAGTGGGGAAGTTTTGCAGGATTTTCTCACTGTAAAGAAGAAAAGGGACAACGAAGACATGCCCACACATGCCTGTTTGTGCCCTCCATGACCGGCATGCCCCTGTGCACAGTAGAGACACACAAAGCCAGGCTCAAGCCCCAAAGAGAAAAACAGCAAGTGTGGGTGGTGTCCTGGGAAGGGGTGGAGGGTAAGATCTCATTTTTGTCCATCTCAGTTCTCCTGAAGCCCTGATGTCCTGCAGTGTGTTTACCAGAGTTGTCTTATATAAACCTCGGGGGCGGGCACACTTAGTTACGTAAGAGGAAGCATCATGCTCTGGGGGAAAAGCAGGACTAGATCAGAATCCTGAGGCTGGGGTGTGGGGTGCTGGATCGAGAATGCTGTCCCCCACTCCCCCATCGCTGGGCAGGGAAAGATCTTCCAACAAAGTCTGCCCAAGTTTGAGGGGCCAGGTCTCTGGGGATCCTGGGTTCAGAAAAGAAGTCCTGGACTATTCTTTGAAATCCTAGTCACCCTGCTTCCTAGCCCCTGTGACTCTGGGGAAGTAACTCAACCGCTCTGTGCCTTAGTTTCCTCTGTGCCTTAGTTTCCACTTGTAAAGTGGAAGCCAGGGACTTCCTGGTGGTCCAGTGGTTAAGAGTCTGCCTGCCAGTGCAGAGGGACACAAGTTCCATCCCTGGTCTGGGAAGATTCCATATGCCTCAGGGTAGTTTGGCCCATGAGCGCCAACTACTGAAGCCCACACACCCTAGAGCCTGTGCTTCACAACAAGAGAAGCCACTGCAATGAGAAGCCCGCACACCGCAACTGGAGAGTAGCCTCTGCTCAGGGCAACTAGAGAAAGCCCACGGGCAGCAAGGAAGACCCAGCGCAGCCAAAAATAAATAATAAACAAATAAACATAAAATGGAAGCCATAGAGCGCATAGCTCCCATGAGATGATGGGTAGCCAACACTGTGCCTAGCACGGAATAAATAGCAAATAAAGATAATTACTGTGGCTGTCGTGATTTTTGTTTAGGGTATGAACGCTTCCCCAGCAAGATATATTTGGTTCTCTGAAAAGGGATCCTGGACAGAAATCCAGTAACTTATATCTGCAGTGTAATTTGTTGTTTTCAAAGCACTCTCATAAGCAGGATAAAAACAATGTATCACATGTCTAGCCTGCAGATCGTGCACTGAGCTCCACCCCGCCCCGGCCCCCCCACCCCCACCCCATGGCCAGAGGACAATTTCATCACTGCTCCCATTTTGCATGCTCTTGTTTGCTGTCCACAATAGCGTGGTGAGTAAGAGCAGACACTCTCCCCGTGTGCCAGTTTAAGGAGTGGAAATAAGGTTCTGTTTAAGGGCCTTGCCCCAGTTCATCCTTTGTACCCGTGTCTACTGGGAATCTCCAGGGCCAGGTACTGTGCGGGCACCAGGGTGAGCAAGTGGGTAGCAGAGCTGGAGTCTAGCCTGGCCTGCAGCCCCAGAAGCCCCAGATACTTGCTGCACTCCTTAGGGCAGCTAGCCCTTGGGTACTAAGCTAAGGGTCTTGGGGATGAGGTCAAACCATTCACTTTCCTCCTTCCTTTGAGTCAGGGCTGGAATATTTGGGGCCAGTTATGCCCTCACTAGTAAGAGAGGTCCCCTGGAGTGGGAGACAGTAGGAAGGGGTTACATCACAGCATCCACTTATCTTCCCACTTGTTTGTCTGAATCACATTCACACAGAGCCAGGCTGGGCTGGCTTCCAGGAGTTGCCCTGCCTGATCTCTCCTGAGACACCCACTCGGCAGCAGACCAAGAGCAATCTGGAGTGTTAGGGAGGTTTAGAAGGGAGAGGGAAATGTGAGAAGTGGTGGACACAGACAAAAATGGCCACAGCCAGCATTCCAGTGTTGGGGGAAAGGGGTGTGTGTGTAGTTTATATTGAGTTGGCCAAAAATTTCATTTGGGTTTTCCATAAGATTGTATGAAAAACCCAAACGAACTTTGTTCAACTCAATGCAAAGGAATTTAGTAGGATCTCTGAGTAGCACCCTTGAATGCAGCTCACAGTCCTCTCTTGTCAATCAAGATCTAACCAGGTACATGGGATGTCCAGAACCCCAAACCCCAGCTCAGGCCATACCAAACCAGGCAAGTGTCCAGGACTCTGAGAGGGCAGCTGAAAAGTGACGGGGGCTTTCCTGAGGCAGTACCTGCTCACCCCTGCAGCTCCATGGTGTGACGCAACTCCATCACTACTCTTCCCTTGAGGACCACAGCTGTCTTCTCTGTGTGTGTATTTTCTGTGGCAGCAAGTACGATGCTTTATTTTGTTTAGGGACATCACAAAACTGGGTTGAACTGAAGACACAGCCTCTGCTTTCAAAGAGTGTCATGGCTCATATGGATCAAAGACATATAATCAAATAAACAAAACACAAGGCGGGTAAGTGCTCACTTCAGTTAGTTGCAAATAAAATTTCACAGTAATGATTCCCCTTTTAGGTGCTAATATTGCCATTTAGTGAAGATCTTCCACATGCCAGGAATAGTGTGGAGCACTTTTCATATTTGATCTCATAATCCTTTCTGATTTTTTCATAACCCAGATCTAATCATTCCTGCCAGGCAGAGATTGCTGTCATCTCTGCTTAAGAGAACAAGGCTCAAATTGAAACCACAGTTAAGAATCTGAAACCACAGTTAAGAATCCATAGAACCAGGGATTTTCCTGGTGGTCCAGTGGCCAAGACTCTGGGCTCCCAATGCACAGGCCCTGAGTTCAGTCTCTCATCAGGGAGCTAGATCCCACATGCCACACAACTCAGAGTTTGCGTGCCACCACTGAGGTCCAGCACATCTAAATAAATAAATTAAAAGAAAAAAAATAATTTATAGAACCAGAGTCTAAATTCAAATCTGGTGGTGATGGTTTAGTTGCTAAGTCATGTTCAACTCTTGTGATCCCACAGATTGGAGTCCACCAGACTCCTCTGTCCATGGGATTTCCCAAGCAATAATACTGAAATGGGTTGCCAGTTCCTTCTTAGGGGATCTTCCTGACCCAGGGATCGAATCTGGGTCTCCTGCATGGCAGGTGGATTCTTTACTGACTGAGCCACCAGGAAAGTGGTGGTAAATTCAAGTCTATCAAGAGATCAAAAGATATTTGACAGGTTAAAGGATAGTTGGGAGTTTGGGATAGACATGTACCCACTGCTATATTTAAAATGGAAACCAACAAGGACCTACTGTGTGGCACATGTAACTCTGCCCAGTGTTATGTGGCTGCCTGGATGGGAGGGGAGTTTGAGGGAGAATGGATGCTTGTATATGTATGGCTGAGTCCCTTCACTGTTTATCTGAAGTTACCACAACATTGTTAATTAGCTATACCCCAATACAAAAGAAAAAAATTTAAAAGAAAGCTATTTGGAAGGTGAAGAGCTGCCATATTTCAAGATTTTGATTAAAATTCTGAAATTAAACCATGCCTTGATTTTTCTGTTTCATTGTTCGGGATATGAGGATTTTCGTGAGCACTTCTTACTTTTCTTTGTTGCAGAATGTGATGGTGACTCCTTAGTCAAGAAATAGTATTGTTACTGATGATGAAAATAATGAGGAAGTAATGAATGACTCACGACCATCATTAAACATTAAGTTGGCAAGGAAAGCTACCCAAAACACTGAAAGTGGAAACAGAAAGAGGGTTAGGTCTTAATGGTTCCCTAGATACTCACTCCAGCCAGCTCTATGTCATCATAAACATCAGGATAGTAAAGCAAATCCATAGCACTGCTGGGAAACAGAAGGGGTGTCCTCATGGACTAGAAACCACAAAGATCTCCTGGGAGATAGGTGGCAGGTTAGGTCATGTTGAAAGGGGTGCCCACAACCCACAGATCATGCAAGTTAAGGTCTGCCGCCAAAGAGGGGAGCAGCTCTAGAGGTGCCCCAAGCTGGGCTGCATGGGCAAGGGAAACAGGAGGACACTCTTGGGGTACTGCAGAGGTTGCAGTCAGAAGAATCAGCCCCCTCTCTCCTTGTCCCAGCACTTCTTGCAATCAGAGGCAAGTCTAAGGCTTTGTCATTCGCAGGACACTAGGGACAATACAGAAAAGGAGACTTTTTTATGGCCATGGTGAGCTTAAGATACACTGATCTGTAAAGTTTAGCAGAGGTTTGCAATGACAGTCAGAGGGCATATCTGCCCCAAAGACTACTCTGGGTCCTCGAAGCCGCGGCCCATCTGTGCTGAAACCTGCCTTGTTATGCTCCTGACTGCATACTCAGAATATGAGACGCTTCTAACAGTGTGGTTTCACATTAATTTTTCTGCAGTGTATGTATCGGCAGTCACATGTGTACTTTCCCAGAAGAGTGATCTGTAAAGTGATCCAATGAAATGCCATGAAAATGAAACCTGGAATGAGGTTGCCATGGTAATGAAACTGTTTCTAAAAGGCCACATCACCTTGGGGAAATAGTGAGCTCCCATCAAAGACTTCAAGTTTAGAAGCCAAATCACAAACCTTACCATCAGGGCCGAGTGCTCTTTCAGTTTCTTTTGCCTCTCCTTTTTTCTTTTCTTTTCTTACCATCCCCAAAGACAATGGACTTAAATTTTGAAGACTTGGATTCAAGCTCTGGTTGTATCATTAGTAACTCATGAGAATCAGGTATTTGAGGGCCCTGAAGAGGTACGAGGAAGTGGGCTGCTAGCACTCCTTTCTATTGACCTGTCATGTGACCTTGAACAAGTCATTCTATCTGTTCCTGGGTTTTCTCCCATGCAAAGTGAGTGGCTGGACTCTAAGATCATTCCAACTCTTTTCTCTCTCTCCCATGACATTCTGCCTTGACAGGCAACTGGTCTCTCAAGTAAATTACTCAATAGATCAGAGGAGCTGTCTGTGGTGCTGAACATCTGTCTGTTGAGCTCCTGGGTCACATCTTGTTGTCAATAGATCCTGGTTATTCTCAGCACTTCTAGGGTCTGGTGGACTCAGGAGGCCTCTATCAGGAGCTGGGACACCTGCTTGCAGCTAGAGAGAGACTCCAGAGAGTCTTGGTGTTCAGAGAGCACTGGAAGAGGAATCTGGAGAGGGTGCTAGCCTGATTCTGATATTTGCTGTCAGTGGATTTTTATGAAGTCACATCTTCTCTGTGGACCTTTATTTTCTCATCAATGAAGTTAAGATGGGGACTAAGATGATCCGTAACACCTGATGGGCCCAGAAGCTTGCCTGGGCTACTGGGGAGAGGACAACCCATAAAGATTCAACCCTTCCTCATCTGTCCCAAGGCTCAGGCTTCTCTAGTGGGGCTGAGGATGAGGAACAAAGCACACTCCCTTGTTAGGAACATATGTTCTTTCGTCTGGAAGAAAAGACAGGCAGTGAGCAGATGTAGCATTTACATTTTCTCAAGTGACAACTGAACACTGAGGATGATTAGTGCTTGTTATGTGTCAAAACTATAATAAAATCTCCAACTTATATCCTCTGCCTACTTATCTGATCATCTTTCCAGAGCCTGCTTCACTCTACAGTAGCACAGGATGAAAAAGACAAAGAAAGGAAAGCTCAAAGCGAGCTCACCCTCTAAGGGACACAGACACCACAGTTTGATCTGAAACACCTTGTGTTTTTCACTCTTCAACGCCCCCACTTGTCAACATAAAGGGATGGTTGGGAGTGTGGAGTCCATAATCAAGAAGGGCCCTTGATACAAGCCCTGCTTCTGCTCCTTATTAGCTTTCCAAGCTTCTGTTTCTTCATTGGTAAAATGGGGGTTAATGCCACAAACCTCTAAGTGTTGTTGAAGGGATTAAATAACATCATTTATGAAAATGATTAGCAAGCACAGTGCCAGCACACATTGAAAGTTATTGTCTTGATTATTTATAGCAGCATAAAAAACTACCCCCAAAACTTTATGGTTTAAAATGTCCCGTTTTGGGACTCCCTTGATGGTCCAGTGGTTAGGAATACATCTTGCAATGCAGCGGACAGGGGCTCTACCCCTGGTCAGGGAGCTAAAATCCCACATACCATGTGGCACCTGAACCCACACTACTGAACCCACATGCCACAACGAAGATCCAATGTAGCTCAATAAACAAATACTAAAAATAAAATAATTGTATTATCTCTCATGGTTCTGTGGGTTGACTGGGCATCCACGAGTCAGCTGGGAAGTTCCTCAACGGCATGTGACGTCAGCAGGAGCTGCAGCCATCTAGGGGTCATCTGGCTGGAGTGGCCAAGTCTGGTGCCTTGGTGGGGACAGAGGAAGTCAGGGCTCAGCTGGGATGGCTGAGATGGGATGGGACGTCTCTTCTTTCCTAACAGTCTCATGGTATCTTCTTTTCCATGTGGCTTCTCCACATGGTCTCTACAGCAGGATGGCTGTACTTATTACTGACATATAGCAGCTTTCTTCCCAAGAATGCAGAAGCAGAAGGTTTCAAGCCCTCATAAGCCTTAGGCTCAGAATTGGCATATTTCATGCCACATCCTTCTTATCAGTCTGAGTCCCAGGGCCAGTCCAGATCCACTGTGGGAGAAGAGACTATATAAGGGCATCAGATCTGGGAGGCACGGCTCATTGGTGGATGTTTTTGGAAACCAACTACTACATTGATCAATAAATGATGTTTATTATTGAAATTCCAAGTATGCCACTACCTTATCTCGTTCTCAGACATAGCACCTCTTACTGGGTTTGCAGAGACATTGAACAAGTATTTGTTAACTGCATTGTCTAGAGTCATGTGGCACCGCCCTAACTAGTCCTCTAGGACATGTATCACATTTCTGCTTCTCACTCATCACCCCACAGGCCTAGGACAGGGCTCTGCATACAGCAGGTATTAAATAAAGGCTTCATACTTTGTTGGATATTAATATTTTCTTTATCAACTTTATTTTGGTTAATATTTTCTTTGTGTATCTTTTTTTTCCAATCCTTTCTTTGTAGGTTTCTCTGGCAATATATTTTAAGTTCATAAAATACAGCCGGATTAAAACATATATGATCTTTCTACTGGTGTATTTTCTCTGGTTTCATTTCTTGTGATAACCAATCTATTTGGATTTATTTCTATCATCTTATTTAGTGTTCTGTTTTTATTACTCTTTTATTTGCTTCCTTTCCCCCCCTTCCTTTCATGCCTTCTACTGGGTTGGAAGTTATGCATTTTATTCCTGTTCTTAATAGCAGTTACCTTCAATTTTTAATAGCATCTTTGATGAGAGTCTGAAATTAATCAATATCTCTGTCTTCATCCTGGACAAAACAAAGACTTCAAATGTTTGATTACCTCACCCATCTACCAAGTTTTCTTCTCTAGTATTTTATTTCCACCCTATTTTTTTAATTCTCCCCAAAGTAGTCATAAATATGTCTTTTTTTTTTTTTTGGTCACCCTATATAGCTTGTAGGATTGTATCAGGGATTGAATCAATGCCCTTGGCAGTGAAAGCACAGAGTCTAAACCACTGGACTGCCAAGGAATCCCCACAAATATGCCTTTTTAAAACTACAGTGAAATTTATGGGTTTTTTGGTGTATAGTACTATGAGTTTTGACAAATGATTCGAGTTGTGTAATCACCAACACAACCAAGATACAGAACAGTTGTACCAAACACACATCCTTCCTCATGCTGCCTCCCTCCCTTAACACCTGACAATCATGGATTTTTTCCCTGTCCCTAAGGTTTTTCTTTTCCAGAATGTCAAATCAATGGAGTCATGTGATTATGTGGCCTTTTCAGTCTGGCTACTTGCACTTAGCTTACTGCATCCACACTGCTCTGTGCATCACTAGTTCACTCGTTTTCACTGTGGAGTAGTATTCTACCACATGAATTTATCACAGACTTTTTCAATCAGATTTTGATTTTTATCTGTCTTCAGTTGAAGCACATTTGGGGTGTATCAGTATTTGGTGATTATGGGTAAATTCAATATAAACAATCATGTACAGTTTCTGGATGTATGGATGAGTGAAGCTTCCTTTTCCCTTCTCAGCACCTAGGAGTGTTGGGTCTTATAGATCGTGGGGTCATAAATATTTTCAACTCTACGAGAAGCTGCCCAACTGTTTCTCACACTGGCTGTCACATTTTGCGTTCCCATCAGGAATGTGTGAGCGTTCTGCCTGCTCTTCATTCTCACAGCACTTGGTAATGTCAGTGTTTTATTTGTTGCTTGTTTTTGTATTTTGTTTCTTTGTATGTGTGTTCTTTCTAGTATGTAGGTTGAGATATCTCATTGTGAGTTAAATTAGTATTTTCTAAGGAAGGATGGTATTGAAAATCTTGTCATGGGGTCGTTTACCATCTGAATATCTTCTTTAGAGAAGTGTGTCTTGCTCATTTTTTAAAGTTGGGTTGTTGGTTTTCATTATTAATTTTTGAGAGTTCATGGCAGATGTGTGATTTGTGAATATTTTAGGCCTTGTCTTTTCATTAACAGAGTCTCTCACAGAGTTCCACACCTCTCCCATCCATTGCCCACTCTCACCCGTACTGTGTCCCCAGTACCTAGCTAGTGCCTATGTAGTAGGAGCACCACAAATATCTGTTGAATGGATGATGCAATGAGTGAATGGGGGAGCTGAGCCTTCTGGTTACTAAGGAGGTGATTCACTCTGGTCTGGGTTTACATCACTTAGGTCTATTGCATTTTTAAAAAATAGAATTTCCTTAAAGTTAATTTTTATGGAAGTATAGAAGACTCTTGAGAATCCTTTGGACAGCAAGGAGATCAAACCAGTCAATCTTAAAGGAAATCAACCTTATATATTCATTGGAAGAACTGATGCTGAAGCTGAAGCTCCAATACTTTGGCCACCTGATGCAAAGAGCTTACTCACTGGAAAAGACCCTGATGCTGGGAAAGATTGAGGGCAGGAGGAGAAGGGGGGCAACAGAGGATGAGATGGTTGGATGGCATCGCTGACTCAATGGACGTGAGTCTGAGCAAGCTCCAGGAGATAGTGAAGGACAGGGAACCGTGGCGTGCTGCAGTCCATGGGGTCACAAAGAGTCGGACACGACTGAGTGACTGAACAATAGCTGCTTTACAGTGTTAAGGTAGTTTGTGCTGTATAGCAAAGTGAACCTGCTACACGTATACATGTATCCCCTCTTTTTTGATTTCCCTCCTATTGCCTCTCTCTTGGGTTCTCTGTTCTACAAGTGGCTTCCCTGACCTTTATCTTGGTTTCCCTGGTCTCCTGACTTCAAGAAAGGGAGCTAGTAGAGCATGAGTCAGAGAAGGCGATGGCACCCCACTCCAGTGCTCTTGCCTGGAAAATCCCAGGGATGGAGGAGCCTGGTAGGCTGCAGTCCATGGGGTCGCTAAGAGTTGGACACGACTGAGCGACTTCACTTTCACTTTTCACTTTCATGCACTGGAGAAGGAAACGGCAACCCACTCCAGTGTTCTTGCCTGGAGAATCCCAGGGACAGGGGAGCCTGGTGGGCTGCCGTCTATGGGGTCGCACAGAGGTGGACACGACTGAAGCGACTTAGCAGCAGCAGCAGAGCATGAGTAGTAGTCCAGTGACTGAAAAGGCAGCCTCCACACCTTCCATCCTGAGCTTAGGAAGTGTCATTCTGGTTGCTCTTCATTCAGTTTGGTCAGTCCTGAGAGACTGGCCACTTTTGAGTGTCCTGGGCAAATAGGGCCTAGGACCTAGGGACCCTTCCTAGGGCCCTGACCCTACTGAAGCCAGGACCTTGGTGATCACTCTGAAGTCCACCCTGTAAAGTCCTGCCTGAGGGCCCAGCCAACACTTCCCAGATGGCCTCGCTCTTGCATCTCTCTTCCCTGCTCAGTCCAGAAGGCGGGGTGTGTGTCTGTGCACCCCAGAGTGGAAAGATTGGCTTCTGGGGACCTCCAGGGATGAAAGGACTTTCTCAGGTAGGGAGATAAAAAGGGAAAGGAAAAGTTTTGCAGGTGGAAAGTGGGATGGCAAAGGAGAGAGCTGGAGCCAAACGAGGGCTCAGGAAATACTCTGGCTTAATCCCTTCTCACCATAATTCAGTAAAACAGAACTGCTATCCAAGGGGGCTGGTAGACAAGTCCAAATGCAGCAGAGCCTTCTTGGCTCTAGAGATAGAGCCAATTTGTCTCTTTTCTTTGTTCCCAGAAGAAAGATGAGGAACCTGTCCTTTCTCCAGGGTTTTTAGTGCAGCCTGATCTACAGGATCTGAAAAATAGTCAATGGCTCTTGAGCACTACCAGACAAAGAAAAATAACCTTAGAAGTAGGGGTGGGTGTGGGGTGCTACTAGTGGATTTGGTGTTTGTTTGTTTTTTTCCAAAAGAAAGCAGAATACTTCTCCTTGTGATCCAAACCTCTTCTTAAAAATTTAAAGATTAGAGGTCACGCACTTTGCTGCCTGCCCTTAGTCCATCTGTCCACCTGTCTGCTGGCAGGAAGCAGATGATGCTTCTGTTGCTAAGATACCCTCTGCTCTCATCTTCCCGTCAGCTCCTGATGCTGCTCTCTGACCACACTTAGGTGCCCCCCTTGCATTCCTGATACTGACTCCCTTGTCCTAGGATGCTCTGCCTGTGGAGGAGAGTCTCGATCAGATTTTGTTAAGCTGTTCTGCACGGATACATGGAGACCTCTTGTCTCTGCACTGGACTTGACTTTGGTAAAGCATTTCCCATCTCACTTGACTTACTCAGTCTTGTACTGGTTCTTCAAGGTAGATTGTACATTCACTTCTGGGAAACAAGGAAGGGGGGTAGTGAGCTAGATCCCAATCATGTGTGGAATTTTCATGGATTGGACTGTCTTCAGGCAGGCTCAAACTCCCCGGAGCCCCTCACTTCCCAGGAAGTTGGGTCCACCCCTTGTCCCCATCCCACGACCTCCAGGAGGCAGAGAGAACTCTGGTCCACCGGAAGTGGGTGGTGGGAGGGACGATGCACTGATGGCCCAGCCCTCACCCCTGAGCTGACACATCCCCTGCAGGACACTGATGGTGTTCTGCAGCCAGGCCTCATCTTTAAGGCTCCTTCCAGCTCCCCCCTTCCAAGTGTTCTTGGCTGAGTCAAGCTCTGAGACGCCTTGGTTTCTGCTGTCAGCATTTCCTTCAGTTCAAGAATAAAGGAAGCCATCCTCTGAGTCCCCACGCCTGTCTCCCACCTCCAGAGTCTTCTTTGCTAGTTCCTGCTGTTGCGACTGTCAGGAGTGGATTTTTGGGTAATTGTTGCCATGGAGACCCTGTCTTGAGTTATTGGGAAAATGCATCCCATCTTTATCCTTATTTGGTATGTGATAGGAATGCGGGTAAAACGGTGAGGCTGAAGGTGCTTCACCTCTCTCCTCTGCCATGGAAGTTGGTTTACCTGGGCCCAAACTTCTTGGTAGCCTGTACCTCATCCCTGCCTTCTTCAAGGTCCGTGGCTAGTTGCTGCCAAAGGAAAGAGTCTTGGGCAACTGAGGACAAGGAGACCTGCTCTCCATGGGTTGAGTGGAATGGTCCAGATCTGATGAGTTCTGGCAGCAACTGATCTCCAGAGCAGCAGCCCAGATTCCTGGAGCCATCTTCCCCTTGGGGAATTAAGCCTGAGCTCCTAGTACCTTTGTCCAAGAGATGAAGCCTGTGTAAAAGTCGAGGAATCACTCACCTTGACCCCAGCTCCAACCCAGTGCCATAACCCTCGCCACGCACACCTATCCTGCTGCAGCACCCAGGCTCTGCGCCTCGCCTCCGTTTCCCCAAGTGCTCAGCCTCCCACATGCAGATGACTGGATCACCAGCACTATTTTTATCATGTCTCTTTCCTATTCAAATCTGGCCTCGTCTCCTCATCACTTTTTCTACCCAATACAGACTTGACTTGCATTGAAGGGCTTTCATCAATTCCTTCCTCTCCCACCAAACTAACCAGCCCTTTATGTCCTCTCTGCCTCACCCCTCCTCACCTCAGCTCCCTGCTCTCTGTAGTTCCAAGTCAGTTCTCTGAAGGTAGCCTCTTCCACCCTTTGCCTCTCCCACCCACACACTGCCTTTTCTCAGGTTCTGTCCTCCCCCGGTGACTTTCTCTCTCACTGGGAATCCATCACCTTCTTCAAGACCCTAACTTAGCATCCTTTTTCCACCATGGTTCATTGCACAGCTGCTGCTAAAAAGGCTTGAGTGTTGGGATGGGGGCAGGGGGTACCAAGACAGAAGGGCATGTTGAAGAGAGCAGGAGGGTGGTATTGCATCCCACCAGCACTGTCAGCTACACAGGCTACTCCAGGGCTGCGGTCCAACAGGAGCCACAAGATGGAAAACATATGGCCGCCCCCTTGGTGTCTACGCAGATTTGACAAGCTTCCCGATGAAGGCTTCATTGTTACCCAACAGTCAAGGAACCAGGGAAGCAAGAACGCCTGTAAGGCAGAATTCTGGCCTTGTGTGGGGAGACTTCTGTTTACGTCGCTACACAGGAGGGAACACGATCTGAGTTAGAATAGAGCAGGAGTTGGTAAACAGGAGATTCTGCTCTGGGACTAATCTTGCGGACTGTTCTTCAGTTTTCCCTTGAAGGTTAAAGTGGATCTTCCTGTGAAAGAGGAGGGTCACTTACTTGTCTTCCTCCCACTCTCCATTTATAATATGATGCAGACTGAATTTTTCTTGCTTGGCTGATGAGTTTCATGAGGCATGGGGAGATGATTCTAAATTGTGCAGTGCCTCGTCTGCTGTGAGAAGCAGCATCTGGATTCCCAGACTAGCAGGGGAGTTCTGTCCCACTACTAACCCCTGCCCCCAGAAGATTCCTAGTCTGATGGTAGAGACACAGCCCCTGTCCTGAAAAGCTCTGAGTCAGCTGGCAAGGGGTGAGGCAGGGAGGGATCTCACACACACACACACACACACACACCACACACACACACACACACACACACACACACACACACACACACACACACACACACACACAGCTATGCTCAAATGATACATCTAACCAAGAACAGCTGGATGAAAATGTTAGCAAAAGCAAGGAATTGCAAAGGTAGGCAGGATGACAAAGTTAAGATCTGGTCTGGAAGGCTTCCTGGAGGAGGTGAGTGCTGAAGGAATGGTTTGATGACAAGGAGAAGGGATTCCAAGAGAAGAAGGCAAGCATGCGTGGCCTGAGACATCTACAGAGGACAGATGGGTGTGTGTCTTTTAATGAGTTTGGTTCAGAAATCAAGTCCTTCCAGGCTCTACTTTGAAGCTTGATGAGATAAAAAATTAGGGTGGGGAGGCTCAAGGTCTACTTGAGTTAATGTTTATTGTGTGCTAGCTTTGCAGGTAGCATCTTATAACGTAAATATTAATAGCTTGGGAGGCAAGAACAGAGACAGACAAAGGCATGGCTTTGGTCTTGTATAGGATTTCCTTCTGAGCCTTCAGTGAGACAGAAACCCAATGTAAACCTGCTTAAGTAGGAAAGGGATTTCCTGGCTCATGAAATTAGGAAGTTTTGAGGGCTCAATCCAGGGGCTTAACTGACATTGTCCTCTCCCTCCCCTCTCTCCATGTCTTTCTCTCGCAACCTCTCTCTCCCTCTCAGCTTTACTTTCCTCTTGGAGGGCTTCGTTCTCAGGCAGCCTCTCCACATGGCTGGAATTCAAGCTCCAGGTTAAGATGTCTTGCTCCCACAGAGCCAGTGATCAGTTAGAATTAGTGTTCAAGGGGCCATGCCAGTCTGAGTCTGTTCCTTCTGAAAGTCTTTCCCAGAAGTCCCTTCCAGCAACTTCTTCCCACCTCCTACTGACCAGAACGGGGTGACATGATTTACCCCTAACTGCAAGAAAACCAGAAGACTACAGTATTTTCTACTGGGCTTCCGCTAAAAGTAGGGTTTTGTTAGTGAGAATCAAGGAGAGAGAGGACACTGGTCTGCGAGCCAGCACTGTCTCCAGGAGTACCAAGGAAGATTCCAACTGGCTCTGGGTGGTCATGTGGTCATTCTTGAACCAACCACTAGGGCCCATGGATAGAGTTCTCCAATTGGCCGGGCCTACTTCAGGTGCTTGCCCCCTGCTGGAGAAGGCAGCCCTGGCTGCATCCTGTGGAACAGACTTTTCCATATGAAGGGGAGATATACCCCCAGCTGGAGGGGATACTGGCTTGTACTCTGAAGAGGGGATGCTGGGCAAATCAACAACATATGCCCATGACAGGAATTCTCCAGTATAGAAAGAAAATATACCAAGAAATAGCTTTTGAAAGAAAAAAATAGCTTCAGGAATCTCCTTTCCCTGACATAATATATGCAAAGTTATACTGCAGGAACCAAATATAGCCATGCTGAGAAAAATGGTTTAGAAAGACATCCTGGTGCAAGTGAACTTGGAGTTCAGGTGTGAAGGAGCTGATGGCTAGAGAGGAAAAGGGAGGTTAAAAACCCACAGAGGCCAGGAACAGAGCCACATGGGAGGGGAGGCAGGGTGGGCAACCCACCCTGCGGCCAAGGAGACTGGAGCTCCTCCCTGCCTGGACCTGGGCCCCAGGAAACTGAAGGCTTCCCTTTCCTCCCGAGTCAGTGTCTGGCTTTCACACAGCCCTAATGAGCCTTGTCTTGGCCTGGGAGGGTGGGCAGAGGGGAATGGGGAAGACCCCCAATGCTAAGTTCCAGGGGAGAGGGAGGTGGCTCTGATAAGGGAGCAAGTGTCTAACACAGTAAGTGACTGTGGCGGATTTCCCTGGTGAACCATTGGTGGTTCAGCAGTTAAGAATCTGCCTGCCAACGCAGGCGACATGAGCTTGACCCCTGGGCCAGGAAGATGCCACATGCCGCAGAGCAAGGCCACGTGCCTGTGCTCTACAGCCCGGGAGCCACAACTATCAAAGTCCGCATGCCCTAGAGCCCAGGCTCTGCAACAAGAGAAGCCATCTCAATGAGAAGCCTGCCTACCACAGCTTGAGAAAAAGCCTGTGCAGCGATGAAGACCAGCACAGCCAAAAACAAATAATTTTTTCTTAAAAGTGATTATGGGACTTCCCAGGTGGTCCAGTGGCTGACTTTGCCTTTCAAGGCAGCAGGTGTGGGTTCAACCCCTCATCAGGGAGCTAAGATTCTACAGGCCATAGATGGCCAAAAAACTAAAACAACAAGCAATATTGTTAACAAATTCAATAGACTTTAAAAATGGTCCACATCAAAAATCTAAAATAAGAGAAGGGATTATATAGTTACATTCAAGGGCTATGCCAGCTACCAGACACATCCCAGGAGGCTTTGCTGGCAGCCCAACAATTCACCGTTAAACCTGGGATCTGGGGCTGGCTGGTGCGGCAGCAGGGCGAGGAGCCCAGGCACAGACAGCTGGGGTGGGAATCTTTAAGGATGAAAATGATGGGTAAGGAACTTGCTGTTTCCATGGAAACTGACTCTGGGAGGATGAGACATCATCTAATGGGTAACCTGAGGGGAGAATGCCACCCACCACCAGGCTTTCACTGTGGGTGGCAAGCAGGCACCTCTGGAAGCCACCGTTTCAGCTCTGTTTGTGGGCTCTGTCCACCTCTGTCTGCATCCTCTTAGGGACATCACCATCTGGCAATGTGTGTGCTAGTTCACATCACTCTCCAAGGGACCTGGGATGATACCCCCAGTCAGAGAAGACCTGACATGGCTTCCACCACCCTGAGTTAGCTGTGCCTGGCAAGAGTATGGCAGAGCACCGGTCATGGGACCTAGCTGGGGAAAAGGCCACAGACAAGGGTTAGGACAAGCTGGCAAGGTGAGAATGCCCATGGCAGCGGTGAAATGGCACAAGCACTGGACTGGGAGCAGGGCACCTCCACTCTGCTTTCAGATCTCTTATATTACCAGCTGGCTGAGTGACCCCCTGGCACGTCACTCTCCCAGAAGGTCCCTAAGACCCCATTCAGCTCCACTTTTACTCTGCTCTTAGATTTGGAACCTGACAGTTTGGATCTCATCAGCCCCTCATCTCAGCACCACCCACCACGGCACAGGGTGTCCTCCCCCGAGACCAGCCCAGGCTCTTCTGAGGCTGTCGCACAGGTTCTGAGACAGGCAAGACGCTGCAGCGGCCCCTGTGCCACAGGCTTTTGCTTCATGGGGCCACCTTGCCCCTGAGCTTGGGGTGTCTGAGCATGCAGACAGATGTTCCCATAGCTCCTGGTTGCCCCCGCAGGCTCCCAGAGACGGGTTTCATAAGCTGCCTGTTGCAATTACGCTTCCATTTCCAATAGGTGCTATTTTAATTGGACCTTTCCCTGGGATGAGTGTGAAGGAAAAAGCAATTTGTGGTGCGGGACTTTGGCTCTGGCCCTGAACATACACGGAAGGATTCAATTTTCTCTCCCCTACCCCCCCTTCTCCTTTCTTTCCCCTCCTCTCCATCTCCTCCCTCCTGGCCCTTCCACTCCTCCTCTGCCATCCCCATCCCCTCCTCTTCATCCATGAGGGGCAGCAGAGTGTGATGGGGGTCTCACGGGCAGGGAAGAGACCTCAAGAATCTTGCTGGCAGCAAGGAAAACAAACGGGAAGTGGTTCAGGCACTGCTACCAAGCTCCTGCAGGCTCTCTCAGAAACACTGACAAATACTGGAAGGCTGGCAATTAAGGAAAAAGACCCCAAGTTCCTACAGTAAGACAGTGCCTTCTGGCTTGTCTTTAGCCCATGCCTCCTCCAGAGGCCCCATCTTATGGCTCTGGGATATGGTTTCCTCTTGGACATGTATTGTTCATTCCAATTTCAATCAATATTTATTAAGTGTGTACTGTGTGCTGAGAGGCAGGGTACGAAGGAGGGCAGAGTCATGAGCCTGTTCTCTGGCATCATGTCTGGCCCCAGCAAGCCCTCAACCCCAAGCCTGAACCCCAGTCACAGAGATACTCATGCTTGTTTCAGGATATAACCCTTTCACAAGACTCCTGCTGAGACTTTCCTCCTAGGCTGCATCTGGTCAAGTCATTCAGCTGAGATTCAGCTCAAAGGCCCCTTCCTGTGTCTCAGATGAGTAGACACTACCCAGTACCTACGGTAATAGAGTTTGTTCTGAGTTAGACGTGCATGTTATTGCAGAGGAGTCTGGCAGACTATGGGGGTAATTAGGTGGCTCTGTGGTAAAGAACTCGCCTGCCAAGCAGGAGACGCAGGTTCGATTCCTGGGTCAGGAAGATCCCCTGGAGAAGGAAATGGCAACCCACTCCAGCATTCTTGCCTGGAGAATCCCGTCATGGAGCCTGGCAGGCTACAGTCCATGGAGTTGCCAAGAGTCAGACATGACTGAGAAACTAACCCATGAAGCAACATGGCAGACTGTACTATCCAAAGACGCATGGCTCGACCCCTCCTACCTGTTCTCCTCAACACTGTGACCAACACCTCTCCCTCTGAGAGGCAGTGGGGGCTTGTGCCTGCCACTGCCCAAGGAGCGTGGTAGAACCGACAGCGTGGGACTTCTGAGGCTTGGCCATAAATAAGTACTGCTCCACCGGGCTCTTTCCCTTGGGCTGCTCACTCCTGGAACCCAGCCAGCATGCTGTGAGGAAGCCCTGGCTGCATGGAGAGGCCCCGAGAAGGTGTTCTAGTGGACAGCTTCAGCCAGGGAGTTCAGCAGATACCAAGCATCAGACCCGTGAGCAAATCTTCGGATGATTCCCTCCCCCAGCCCTGGAACCTCCCAACTAAAGCCTCAGACATCACGGAGCATCCCAACCATGCCCTGTCCTAGTCTTTAAAAACGGTGAGATAATAACTACTGAGTGTTGTTAAGTCCCTATGATTGTTTATTTCAAACTTAAAGCTTTTTATTTTGTATTGGAGTATAGCCAACTAACAACGTTGTGTTAGCCTCATGTGAGCAGCAAAGGGACTCAGCCACACACATACATATATCCATTCTCCCCCTAACCCCTCTCCCATCCAGGCTGGCACGTGACACTGAGCAGAGTTCCACGTGCTATACACAAGTTCCTTGATCCATTTTGAATACAGCAGTGTTGTTTGTTCGCTTTTAAATCTTTATGTATTCATTTGGCTGCACCAGGTCTTAGCTGCGGCATGCAGGATCTTTAGAACTAGAGGTGGGATCTAGTTCTCTGACCAGGGATCAAACCCGGGTTCCCTTTATTGGGAGCACAGACTCAGCCACTGGACCACCAGGGAAGCCTCTAAGCCCCTATGTTTTGTGGGGACACATTATTCGAAACTAATGCAGGTGGGACCTTGTGAATCACATTTGTACTCCAAGGCCCAGCTCCATGACTGGGTACATAGCGGGTGCCCAATGAGTGCTTACTGAATGAATGAATCCATGAACTTGACCAGGTGACAGTTCCAGGCTAACCTTTCAACCATCACTCCCACCTCTCCTACATCCTCTCCCCAGAGTGCTGCTGTTCCTGGGGAACCTACGCAGTCCCAAGCCTGCCCTGGATGACATGAGCCCTGAATCGATTAACCCTGCAGCCCACTGCAGCCCCAGCAGTCCTTGAAGCTACTCGGAGTTGGAGCTGCGGGTGCTTGCAGCCCAGGCATCCTCATTGATCCACGTGATTGATCGTCTTGTCCTCACCACAGTTCTAAGAAGTAGGTCGTTATTCAGTTCAGTCGCATCCGACTCTTTGCGACCCCATGAATTGCAGCACGCACCATCCCCATCTGACACACCAGGACACTGAGGCTGAGAAAGAGCATAAGCAAGTGATGGGTGCGGTGTGCTTAGTCGATCAGTTGTGTCTGACTCTTTGCGACCCCATGGGTTGTAGACCATCAGGCTTCTCTGTCCATGGGATTCTCTAGTCAAGAATACTGGAGTGGCATGTTAAAAGGGTACAATACTAGGGTTGGGCTCCCCCACCCCCCCGCCTTAAGTGAATATCCCAGGCCTTCTACATCTTTAGTTAACAGCTATTGCCTCCAAATAGATGATCTCAGAAAATTTGTTTCAAGGTGTTTTCTCGTTCAAGGAGGTGGCCATGGTTTCCCATTCTGGAATTCTGCTCTGGGGGCTGCCTGCCAAGGATCTCCCAGGGCCTCTGTGCTGAGTTCCCTGAAAGAGGCCGCTCCCTGCCACAGCAGTGAAGGAGGGGAAGAAATGGTTTTCTAGACACTGACTGTGTGCCCACCCAGGCATACTGCAACAAGAACTCAGAAAACATGAAGGAGCATTCAGGATTTTCTCTTTAGAAGTTCATAACCACATGGAGAGAGGTCTGAGGGTCAGCAATGATTACTCTCTGTTCCTATGGAGGTCCCAGCTCCCCAACCCGTTGCCCCATCCTTGCACAGGCCCCGGTGTGAGAAACTCTTAGCAGAGCAGAGAAGTGACCAAGTCAAGCTTTTACCAGATAAAAGTTTGATATCTGGGACTTCCCTGGTGGTCCAGTGGCTAAGACTCTGTGCTTCCAGTGCAGGGGGCTGGGTTTGATCCCTGGTCAGGAAATTGGATCCCACATGCCACAATTAAAGATCAAAGATCTCATGTGCTGAAACTAAGACCTGGTGCAGCCAAAGACTTTTTTTTTTTTTTTTAAGTTTATCTAACACTACTACAGATTTTGGCTGATCATGATAATGGCTAATTTTGGAAAGGGATGGAAGACTCAGAATCCCAAACTGAAAGCCTGAGTAAAGTGCTGAGGATCACGAATGAATGAGTATCTATTTCCCAATTCTCTGACACAAACTGGGTGTCCAACATTTCAGTTCAATCCTGACACTAACTTCCAGATTTAACATCAGACCCCACAGGTTAAGGGTTCTGTCTCACAGACCTGCTCCCCACCTCAGATGCCAGCTGCAATGGAGTGCCCAGGATACCGGCACTTCTATCCAGCTTGGCTGGAATGAGTCACAAAACTTAGGAAAATTCTATACAGTAGTGTCCCCGCCAACCCCATCCACAGTTCCACCTCCCACGGTTTCAATTAACTCTGTTCAACCTCAGTCTAAAAAACATGAGATGGAAAATTCCAGAAATAACTCGTAAGTTTAAACTGCATGCAAAAACACACACACAAAAAAAACCTGCCAGCAGGTGCCAGGAGGGGAGTGGAGCCAGAGGATCTGCCCAAGCTGTCTTAGGTGAAAGAATATGGGGCCACAGCCTTGGGTTGGAAGGGGGGGGGGTGGCAGCGCCTTCTTTAGGCATAGCCCCCCACCGAGACTGCCCACCCAGGACTCAGCTCCACTGCAGGCTTCTTAAGACTCGGAGCAGCAGCCACTTCTCAAATGGGCCCTGAGCGGATGCACGAGAGCTGTGAGCCTAATGGGCAGCCCTCCCAGCAGCTCTCCCTCACTGCCTTTGACAGTGATGGACTGATGGATGTTGCTGTTTAGTCACTGACAAGATCTCTGAGATCCCATGGAACATAGCCTGCCAGACTCCTCTGTCCATGGGACTTTCTAGGCAAGAACACTGGAGTCGGTTGCCATGTCCTCCTCCGGGGGATCTTCCCAACCCAGGGACTGAACCCAGGTCTCCTGCATTGGCATTGCCTGCATTGGCAACCCCTCAAATTCCCCATATCCAGGCTACAACCCAAGCCAGTTAAATCACAATGGATTAGGGGTAAGACCCCCACACAGGTGTCTTTAAAAGGTCTGGAGAGGATTCTGACATGGAGCCAAAGTTGAAAGCCCACTGCCAGTGGGCTGTGGGGATGAGGCAGGGAGGTGCACACAACGGAGGTTCCATGGTGGGGGGGACTACCGATGGCACCCAAGGGGGCCAAGGACTGCAGAATCATCTGCCGCCCCCCCTCCCCTTGGCTCCAATATGCTGCCTGACAGGAACAGACGCAGAGAGGGGAAGGGGCTGACACACTGGGGAGCATTTGCCGCATCTGTTCGCAACACACCCGTGTGCTGTGAGACTTAAAGTGAGGGGAGCCCTAGAAATTAGAATGAACTGGGATCCCAGAAGGCACTGCTGGCCACACCCTGAGAGCAACAAGGGACAAGGCGCTGCTCGGCAGGAATTTCTATACGGAAACAAACTAAATCTGAAGATGATTCTTCCTCGTCCAAATGCACCAGGCCTAAGGCAGAGTGGAGTGCTGGGCGGACCAGCCCGAAAGGCTTATGTCTCCCCCTAGTGGAAAGATTGAGTACAGCTCCCATTCACCACTTCCAGGAGAGTTCAAAAGTTGCTCAGTCGCGCGACTGTCAACGACCCCATGGACGGCAGCCTACCAGGCCCCAGCGTCCATGGGATTTTCCAGACGAGAGTACTGGAGTGGGCTGCCATTACCTTCTCCTTCCAGGAGGTCCTCCTCAAATTCTCCACCCCTGCCCTCTAAATTAGGAAAATATTTCAGAGCAGAGAACCTGCCAGGTAAGGTGCACCAAATGTGCTACAGCTCCTTACCCAGGCTGCCCCAGTCTCCTGCATCATGTTCCGAGCATGGGAGGCAGGGGCCATGGTTATCTGCTTGGGCTATGAAGTCAGAGGGGCCGGTTCCTCCAGGACTCCTTGTGGGGCTTTGTGAAAGTCACTGAAGCTCAGCCTCTTGATCTGCACAAATGCAAGGACTCTCAACCTAACTGGTAAGGTTTGTGAAGATTACATGGGTGACCCAGAAACTAACCATGTCCAACTTACAATAAGGGCCACAGGGAAGCAAGCAGTCATCAAGGTCTAGGCCCTCCTCTGAGCAAGTATGACATCCTACCCCTCAACAGACTAGAACAGGCCATGCTTCTCTCCTTGCTGTGCCTCCTGGGCCTCCAGGCCAAGTCAGGGTCCCCTCAGAGCCTTCCTGTGGGGGTCACAACTTGCACGTGAGTATCCTTTTCTTGGAACTGACATTCTGCTGACTTGTTCCTAGTTTCCACTTCTTTATTCACTTTATTTTCTCTAACTCTCCTCAAATCTTTCCTGGAATAAGACAGAAACCAATTAAGACTTTATTTTGGACTTGGTAAGTTTGCTTTCCACTCACATATGCTGAATTAGTTCAGCAAGTTTTCAAATGCTCTAGTCTTTAAGAGAAAAGCTTCTAAGACACACATCAGAATAACTTTAGAGATATAAAAATATTCTAATTCAGAAGGTCCAAGGTAGGCCAGAGCAATCTGTAATTTTTAAAAGTTCCCCCACTGCTGCTAAGGCAACCAACCCCAACTGTGGTCTCGGAACAGTGTTTCGGAATCTCTGGCTTAAGAGAAAAGGGGGCCATTAGTTATAAAGATGAATGTCAAACTCCTTTACAAACTGTCATTTTCTAAATAAAATAAATGGCAACTTTATTCAATTGATGTGTTTCAAAAACAAGGAGCGTAAAGCCAAATTTGCAAGTCAAATCCATTTAAACTCATCAGGGTGAAGGTCTTAAGAGAAAACCCAGCAGTGAAGCCTTCTATAAAATCAAGACTCTCCTACTTACTTGGTCTTGGGAGTTTGGCTTTTCTTAAGATGATCATACCTGGAGTAAACATCCATGGAATGACAAGTTTCTGGACAACCCACCTGTCTTAAACCGCAACAGGAACACCAAAATTCTTTACAAGATCCCAGGGGCTGCTGCTGGAGCTTATGTTAAGAATTCACCCCATCTCCACTAGAGGCCACTCCTTCCCTGCTCTGGGACCCTTCCCTGTACTCAGGACTGTGGAGACAGAGCACCCAGTTAGGCACAAGTGTGTTCTCCCATCACTGAAAGCCAAGCATGGGAGGAAACGAGGGCTCAGCGCCCCAGGACCTTGCGACACAGGGTGGCCGCTGTTCCTTAACCCGCCACTGGTGAAGACCACAAACTCTCTTCTCCATTTGTATTACAAAGCAGGAAGGGCACTGAAGGTGCAGACCGTACTTCTGGTTCATTGAGGCCAACAATCACTTGTGAAGGCCAAGTGTGGAAATACACCAGTGTACATTGCAAACAGATGTCACATCAGCCACCAGAGGGCAGAGGGTGGGGGAGCTTCTGCCTCCCCTGAGTTCAGGTTCAAATGGCTCAGCTGCTCCTTGCATATCTTCCAAAGTGCACCGTCTGGTGGGATCCTCGAGTGCCCAGGCTCACAGCCAAGTCTGTGCAGTTTAAAGACCCATTTTGTGGACTGGTAAGAAGCCTGTGCCGGGTCCCTGGGACGACAGGGGTGCTGACGTGAGGGACATTTCACACTGGGCCTCCCCACGTCACAGGCAGGTCGGAAGATGCACCCACCCCTCTGTCTGTCCACCAAGCCAGTCTTCACGCTGGTAGGGCCCTCAGCCTTTTAATGAAGGGACTCTGATCAGAGTCCCCTTTCCTCGGAAACCCAGGGCCCGTTTAGCCCAGACAAGCAGGAGCAATGGAGATCCAACCAAAAGTGTGAAATCAGTACCCAGAAAACTCATTTAAAAATCTGTGACAATTAAGAAGTCTTTCCCTAAAAGGGATCTATGCCACAGATGTACCTGAAAAGACAATACTGCTACAGAGACAGATGGAGGTTAAAAAGGGAGGTGGACGAGAACACACAGAAAAGAGAAAAGAGGAGGGAAAGGTGACAGAAGATAGTCCAAATGACAAGCAACAAAGACAGGAAGTAGCTAGGGCAAGATGTTCAAAGGTGGGGTTAATACTGACCAGGTTCATAGTTCCTCTGGGAAATTCTGAGTGACATTTCTGTCTTGCCCTACTGGGCCTATGGCTGGGAGGGACTGTAATAGATGAAAAAATATGCTAACCAGGTCTTTCTGGTATTATCACTGATTACTCTCTTTTGAACAGACTGGCTTTACAATAAATATTGCAACATGTTGGGTATTGGTACAGCCTTAATCCAGGGTTGGTCAGAGAAGGAAAAAGGTGCTGGTCCCTTAAAAGAGAGTCTTACAAGGACACACACACCAGGAGCATCCCTAGGGTGGCATCTGCCCTCACTGGCTGGACAGAATGGGGGCTTGACTGGCAGCTGCTAATATATTTCAAGAAAGGGAGAACAGTCTATTATTAATTAGAGATGCTAAAACTCAAGATGAGACCGCAATAGACCAATCACTAACCTCTGTTCACAGCTGCTTTCTGAGGGGCAAAGGCCCAGGCTCTAGTCTTAAAAGTCAACTGTTCTATTAACTGCTGAAAACAAATCAGTGACTTGGGTCTTCAGTTTCAAGACAGACCAGGGAGTAACAGTGGCCTTACTTTATAAAGGAGAAACACCCAGTGACCGTGACGTGGAAAATCTTACTTGCTGTCAGCAACAGCACCCATGCCTCTGCTTCCTCTAGGTGGCGGCTTCTGGGTAAGGATGACAAGTATTAGCAGTCAGCGATCTGTAGATCATCTAGGGGTGGGGGTTGGGTGGGCACAGTGGCTGGTAGCAAGAGCATATGAATCCACCTACTATAGTGTGCGTAGAGAAAGAAGGCCCCTTCCCCCTCCTGTCTGCTTCTGTTCCAGACTACCTACTAGAAGTCAGAAAGGGTGGAGGACGACAGAGCACGGAGTCTTGTCTGCAAGCTTGAGTAGCTTCCCAGGCGCATATCAGCTACAAGGACAAAATCGCCAAGGCCACTCTCTTCCTCCCCTTTTCCTCCTCCTCCCTCATCCTGGCTTCACTTCCTTCCCCAGTGAGAGCTAGCGAGAGCAAGAGAACTGGTACTTCCTTCGTTTCCTAAGCACCGCGCGTCTTGGCAGCATGAGCTTTCCCTCCAAGATGTCACAAGAAACAGAGGTCTGAAACTCCCACAGGCCACAGGTCACAATTATTTCCGAGGGCTCTTCACAGTTAAGATGGGCACACACATTCCAGAGGGCAGCCCTGGGGGCCCCTCTCTTTGCGCACACACACTCACACACACTCTCACGCCCTGGGACCGGCATTCAGCCGCGGGGCCTGGCTGGCTCAGGTCAGGTACTGCACCACGAGGAACATGACCACACAGGTGAGCAGCATCCCACCGATCATGAAGTACTTGTCCTGGAACGCCCGCTTCTCGATGAGCCGCATCACTGTGTTGGACAGGCCGAGCATGTTGGCGATGTCAAGGATCTTCTTCTGGGTCCCCTGAGGCAGACAAGAGAAGAACGAAAAACCGTGATCACTTCCTTGTGCCAAGGGTGGGTGAATGTCATCATGAGCTGCGATAGACCACCAGTCTCTCGGTCACACCCAAAGTATACAAGCAGCAGCAACCAGACATAGATCAGGTTCCTTCCATCAAGGTCACAGAGCAAAGCAAGGGGGACAGGAAAGTCTTTTCCACAAACGTGCTGGAACAAATGGTTGGATAATGGGCATCTTGTGCACAGAGCATATACACACACATATACATAAACATGGGCGTCCCTTGTAGCTCAGTAGGTAAAGAATCTGCCTGCAATGTAGAAGACCCGGGTTCAATCCCTGGGTGGGGAAGATCCCCAGGAGAAGGAAATGGCAACCCACCCCAGTATCCTTGCCTGGAAAATCCCATGGACTGAGGAGCCTGATGGGCTGCAGTCCATGGGGTTGCAAAGAGTCAGGCAACCCCGAATCTTGAAACGAGAGACTAACACTTCACTTCATATGTGTATGTCCAAATGTATAATACATAAGAACGTGTGTTAAAAAATGACCATTGCTTCATATTATACACAAAAATTTCATCATAAAGTTAAACATACAAGCTAAAACTATAAGCTTCTAGAAGAAAACAGGAGAATATCCCCAAACCGGAAATAGTCCAGGTGCATATCAACAAGAGGATGGATTAACAATGTATGTTCTGTACACGATGGGATACTGATGCACAATAAAAGGACCCGACGATACCATGTAATGACATCAAAGAGCCAGGAACACTCCTGAGAGGAAGGAGGCACACACACAAGAGTAATGTGAACATCTACATTAAGTTCAGTAACAGTCAAAACTAACTTATGATGAAATAACAAGAGTGGTTGCCTGGGGGGGGTGGCGAGGGGCAGGAGCAGACTAACCTGGAAAGGGTACAAGAGCTTTTTCAGGGGTGATGAAAACGGTCTATGTCTCGACAGCAGGGAGAGTTACAAAGGTGTATGTAGGCATTTGTCAAAACTCCATGACCTGTACAAGATCTGTACACCTCACTGTATGCACATCATACCTCCACAAAGAAGTTCTAAATTAGAATATTTTATATTTAAAAAGAAAAAACGGGCTTCCCTGGTGGCTCAGATGGTAAAGAATTGGCCTGCAATACGGGAGACCAGGGTTCGATCCTGGGCCGGGAAGATGCTCTGGAGAAGGGAATGGCAACCCACTCTAGTATTCTTGTCCATGGACAGAGAAGCCTGGTGAACCACAGTCCAGGGGGTTGCAGAGAGTCGGACACGACTTAGAGACTAACACTTTCACTTTTCATATTAAAAAATAAAAGGCAACATCAAAGAAACTTTTTCTCTGCTCCCTGGCTCTAAGATGCTTGCTATCAGTCTGTGCGTGCTGTAGAGTAGACACCTCAGGAACTCTGCTGAGCAGAGCCTATATCCACATTCAGGAGAGGGTCTGAAGCAGGCAAGGTGGAACCAGAGAAACACAGCTGCCAGACACCAGCACCACGAGCTAAAACCCCACATATACGTGTCACCGCCCACCACCCAAAACAAAAGGGTATTTTATTCCTAAACCAATAGTCCATACCACCCAGGCCGCCCTTTCTCCCTGCTTTCTAATTTTCATTTTTAAGCATATTCAATTTTATATGAAGTAATAGATGAATGCTGGGTGGACCTCAACTTACGTACACGTCACCCACTGCATTTGTATGGAAGCATCTAACCTAAGGTCCTGTATCTACTTAAGTGAACACAGTAACAGGCAACTGAGAGAAGAGTCTCTCAGGTCAAACTTCATCTCTGATCTCATGAGGAGATCAGAGACATGTTTTTGCCACAACAATGATCAGCATTAGACTCTCACTCAAGACTCTGCTTAGCTATGAAAAAAGAGATTATTCCATCACTCTATGAAATTCAAATATCAACTTCAAAAATAACTGGAAAGTTAACATACATCTCAAATACACTACTCATTTTGTACTACAAATTTCCCCAAATCAAGGCCCGGCTCCTTCATGCTTCCTATGTTCTTTTCAAATGGTTTAGGCAGAAGCTTGCCTGACAGAAGTGGGGCAGGTAGAAGGAATCAGTACAGCAGATCTGCGAAGGAAACAGTTTAGAAACCTCACACTCCAACCCGACTGCCCACCCGGCAGGCTTCCCGGCGCTTTACCTCTGGGGACAGTGTTAGGGCAGAAGTTGTTTGGGCTCTTCGGTGACACCAGACTTTGGTAGGAAGCTGACATCTGCTTTAACAATAAGCCTTGAGCCCTACCAGGTCGACGTTGAGTGTTGAGGCTATGAGTCTCATCCTAAAAAGAGTTTGACTGTTTTTCTGAGATATGGGGAGGAAGCCAGCCGCTTTCTGAAGAAAGGGAGGATTAACCCTCATGTATTAGCTTAGACTGGGGTTCCCTGATGGCGCAGTGGGTAAAGAATCCACCTGCAATACAGGAGACAGAGGAGACGCGGGTTCGATCCCTGGGTTGGGAAGATACCCTGGAGGAGGAAGTGAGGAAATGACAACCCACTCCGGTATTCTTGCCTAAAAAAAAACTGTGGACAGAGGAAACTGGTGGGCTACAGTTCATGGGGTCACAAAGAGTCAGACAGGACTGAGTAACTAAACACACACACACATCAGTTTAGATGACTGCAGGTGGCTGTGCTGCAAGGGGGTGCCCGTGGAGCTGTCAGAGAACACGCTTCAAGACTGTCTGAAGCGCTGGGGCCATCAGCAAGATAAGTGTCACTCGAAGCCTGCCTGACCTCCTCCCAGGTAAAGGTGGTAGGTGATGCTCAGAAACACACTGAAGTCCTGCGGAGCTGACAGGCACGACATGGTCCAACAAAAACTAAGATAAAGCTCACACTTCCAAGTGACTGCTTCTCACAGCTCAGGGGCTGGGAGGGCTCTGTGCACAAGGGACCACACCCTGATAACAGGCACAGTTCACACCCCATTATCCACCAGGGTTGATACAGGAAAAGGGCTGAGGCTGAAACATCATGACTGACATCAGAGGCTATGTAATGTTTCTGTAAACCACTCCCCTAGGGGTCTGAGTCTCAGCCAATGGGGCAGGGTTTCTAGGAATACCTGTTACTAAAGAGAATGAAGCAGAGTCACTGGGGGTCACTAGCCTGTGCTCCAGAAGCCACTGCCGATCAATCCGGGCAGCCCTAAGACCCTCCTCTGGGGGCTTCAGCTGCTGCACGACAGAGGTCTCGGCAAAACACCCAAGAGTGAGTGAGACGCCAAGTACAGCCGTGTCTTCCTTCTTCTGAGAGTGAATTCTATCACAGAATTTCTTGGCCCATTACTGCTTCCTCACAGCGGCAGTCACTTTCTGTTCAGTTCAAGAAATGGAAAAACACCTGGATCCTGAGAGATGCCACATTATGGTTCACTGTAAACACAGTAAGTACCTACTGGCAAAGGGAATTTGGCTACTTCTGGACTCATAATAATCCACTTCCAGTAAAAGGATCCCAAACTCAAAGGCTCTGTCTCACCATCACAGCATCACAGTTCAGGGCTACGTGACCAAAAGGTAAATGCAGGTCCCACACTGCTGGCTAAAGTCAAAACACAAGGCCTTCTCCCTGTCCCCCTGAAAGGGCCCCCACCTTCAGGGTCACTCTCTGGGCCCTCAGTCCCTCCAGAATACTGTGCCCGCCTCCAATGAGGTCATCCATGCCGTGGTGAATTTTCTGGAGGGAGGAGTTAAACTGCAGTGATTCATCCATGGGTATGGTGGTGTCAGAGTCCTGTGGAAGAAACGCATGCACTTGATTAGCGCTGCTGCTCAGCTCCCAGTGTCCCCACCTCAACTGACCACTCTGCCTCTTGGTCAAGCTCAAGCGGGAAGAACTGCCAGAGGAGATGGCTCAAGAATCAAAGGAACCTGACGGAGACTAAAAAGCAAAGCGGAGATCTGGGGCAGCCTCTGTTCACTCCAGAGGAAGTACAATTCTCAGACTTCTCAGTCTCCAAATGGGTTCCACCACACAAATCTGTTCATCCCTGCCTCCTCTGCATCATTCCCCCAACTCTGGAAAAATTTCTTTATTTTACTTTTTGATGTGGACCATTTTTAAAGTCTTTTATTGAATTTGTTATAATATTGCTTGTTTCATGCTTTGGCTTTTTGGCCACGGGGCATGCGGGATCTTAGCTCCTGATAAGAGATCCAACTCACTCCCGCTGCACTGGAAGGCAAAGTCTTAGCCACTGGAGCCCCAGGGAAGTCCTGGAAATCCTATACTCCCTAGGCTTCTCCTAAAGGTTGTCTCTAACTCCTACTAACCTGCCTTCTTCCGAATGCCCCGTTACCTGGCTTCCCCTGGGTGCAGTGGGAGGTTTGCTTTTGTCCTTTGGCTATTTCATCTGTAGCTTATTCCTCCCTCCGATTAGACAGACTGACTACGGAGAGCAGAGACTGGTTTCTATTAAAGGCCCAACAGTGTTCGCGATGGGACTACCCACTTGAGCAGGAAGAAGAGTCTATAAAATTGAAGGGAGGAAAGAACTAATACTGATCAGCTTTCCACTTTGCAAACTGTCCATTCTAAGCTTGCTTAGGCCCACTCTAAGCTTAGCTGTAGTTATGGGATTATTCTTGTTTTAGATGAAGAGACAGAAGCCCAGAGACATGGAATGACTTGCGTAAGACCCTGCCAGTGAGACGTCCAGAGGGGCCCCGTGCTGGGTAACTGTCCTGGGAGTTACATCAAAACCAATGCCAGCGCTCCACTTCACCCTGCAAGCGGGAAGGACACAGACGCATGGCACCACCAGTCACTGCCCTGTCCTCTTCCCGGTTCCCTGACCCTTACAATCCCTCTGCCAAGCAGTACCACTGTTACCACTTTCTGTCATCATGAAGAAGTTAAACCACCTTTTCTTCGCTGCTCAAGCTCACAATCTTTTTTCAGGTATTTTTCAATCCCCACGCTGCTAACATGGAGTTTCTCAGGAGTAGGAATCAAGGTTTTTAATTTAAACACACTTTACTTTCATTACCTTAAATAGCATCCTGCACAAGCTGATGCTTGGTGGGTGAAGACCCCCGTGTTTGGGTACAGCTGATAGGCTGTTATTTCTCAGAAAAATGTACTATAGCTCATGATCATAAAAAGACCAGGAAGAAGTTCATTCAGCCAGATACTTTTTATTAAGGGCCTACTGTACGCACAGCATCACACTAGGCTGGAAAGATGCAAAGTAATTTGGAGCCATCATCCCTGGCCTAAAAAAGCCCTGTAACCAATGCCACAGCTATCAAAAGCCCATACAACACCTTAAATGTGTCATATAGCTCCCTACTCTTTTGAAGAGAGGCTCTGCTTACCGACCAACACATTTGTTGACCTTTTGAATTGTTAATCATTACTACTTGACTGCTTACATCAGAGAAACCAAACTATGCAGGCATATTCTGAAGAACCTGGGGAAATTTACTGCATGTGTGGACACAGCAAAGAAGGTTCAATATCTGCAAAGTGAGAACCGATTTGAAATCTGAGGATGCGCTTAGAAAGCGTTAAGTCCACTTTAGAAAATGAACCTCTGTAAGAAAACAAAAAGCCAACCAAAGAAAAAGACCCTAAGACCCACCTTATTTGGTGGAATGCGTTATGCAGGACACAGGAAAAGCCAATAATGTTCTATAGCCACGTGTGAAAAATGATCCCATTGAGACCAAAGGACAGGGACTGGGTATCCTAGGAAATCAAACATGCAAACCAACAGGCAACTTTCAAACGGGCTCAAGTCAAGTAGTCCCTCTAAAACGAAATACCTGTTAACAAATCCCTCCTAACTGCTGCTCAGACTAGGGGCAAAAGCATTTTAACGCATTAAACACTGGAACTACACACACATACACACACACACTGCTGCTGCTAAGTCACTTCAGTCGTGTCCAACTCTGTGTGACCCCAGAGACGGCAGCCCACCAGGCTCCCCGTCCCTGGGGTTCTCCAGGCAAGAACACAGGAGTGGGTTGCCATTTCCTTCTCCAATGCATGAAAGTGAAAAGTGAAAGGGAAGTCACTCAGTCGTGTCCGACTCTTCGCAACCCCATGGACTGCAGCCCACCAGGCTCCTCCATCCCTGGGATTTTCCAGGCAAGAGTACTGGAGTGGAGTGCCATCACCTTCTCCCCACACACACACTAGCAAAGGGCAAAAACATTTTAACGCATCCAACACTGGAACTGCATGCATGCACACGGGCACACACATGCAAAAACATTTAACACATCCAACATTGGAACTGCACACACACACGTGCACACATACACACACAGAGACAAATGCCTGAAGGCAGCTTTGAAATGCTGCCCTCACTACAAATCGTCTTAAGTTCTAATTATCCTTCTTGATCTGATCAGGAAAATGTTTCCACCATGGGAAAGTCCACTTCTCTGCATCAACCAGTCAAACCAGGTAATTTTCACCTCTGCCTGTTCCCTCAATTTAATGACTTCTTCTGAGGGTTTTTGTGACAGAAAAAGAGATGCAAGCAGTGTTTAGGTCTAGTCTCCGTGGCAACGCAGAGTCAGCCATGGCTTCCAGTTGCTCTCCTCCCATCCCATCGGTCTGCTTCAGGACCCCCAGAGGGCTCCTGTCAAGAGCCCTGAGCTCCACCTCTGACCAACCGCCCAGTCCTTGCCGATCCTGCCCAGGCGCCAGGCTTACATTTGTGGTGAAGGTGCGAGACAGAAGCTCCTCTCGCTGTCTCTCCTGCTGCTCCCGTGCATACCGCCGTTGCTGGAAATTTCGAAGAGCAGTCTGCAAGTGTTGGACGTCGTACTTTAACTGGTCAACACGGCTGGAATTGACAGAAATATTAAATTCCAGGAGCCCAGAGGAGCACAACTGGAGATGGCTGGACTCTGTCTTCAGGGAGGAAGACAATTCCTTACTTCCCTGTACCCCTCCATGCTATCCACCCCCCCCCTCCCGGCCCCAAATAATCTGATTTGATCAATGATGTTCAAAGTAAAAGGGAGCCTGTAGTTAGAGCAGGATGGTAGCAATGAGATTCCAGCAGCTTTCCTTAACTATCTGCTGGTCTCTGATTCTGGATGCATGACAGGAACAGGTGACAGGAAGCAGGTTCGATGACCTCTTCCTGACCTTCTAGGGATTATATTGCTCTCCTGGAAGAAGCCCAAGGCATCTGTGGAGTAGAGCATCAATGAAGTTTCATAAACATTTGGAAAGAGAGGCTGGGGTGGAAGTGGTGAGAGTGGTTTCGCTTTAATTTCATGGGGGTGTATCAAACATTAGATCAGTATTTCATTATAAATACACTGACTGGAGTGATTAAGAGCAAGATAATTAAACCCAAGAATGAATGAAGTGGGAATCAAAAAACAGAGTGAATTCCCTGGTGGCATTAGGTTTCAAGTGGCCATGGGTCTGGTCAGAAAAACAGTGCTAGGGGCAAAATTTCAAAATGATACCAACAAGGAGAGGAGACACCAGGCTTCTGAGCTGCTAACCTCACCGGCTTTTTATTCTTTAACTGAAGTAGAGGTGATGTACAATATTACGTAAGTTACAGGTATACAATATGGTGATTCACAAGTTTTAAAGGTTATAATCCATTTACAGTTACTATAAAATATTGGCTATATTCCCTGTGGTGTACAACACAGGCTTTTCATTCTGACGGAGAATCATGCAAATAGAATTGTGGTCTTTATGGGACTTTATCTTTGCATAGTCTCAGTTTTTCAACGTGTTAACGGATTTTCAGAATATTTGACGCAAGGCCTGGCAGGGTCAGAGCACTCACAGTTTGGCATTCTGTCTTTTGTGGGGGGCTCCTTGCTGGATAAAATCTCCAGACGCTCTAGTTGGCTGAATATCTGGTCTATGCTTGCTTGGATTTCATTTTCTACTACTGCACAAAAGAGAAAAAAGAATAATGACTAGAAAAGAGATAGTGAACTTAAATTAGAATGATAAATCAAACATGTTTTTTTTCTATATCCAATAAACTCAAAAATATATATTGCAAAAGAAGAAAAATGCACTGATGAGAACAGAAAAAAATTCAAATTATACTAAGTGACTTTCTAAATGCTTTTATATATATACATATATATGCATATATACATATATACACACACGTATATACAGGTGTTAATGCCATAACAATGCTATTAAAAAAAAACAACCTAAAGATAAATCTATAGAAATAAATTTCCTGCCTTTGAAAATAAAATGAACATTCAACAATTGCCCAAATAAATATTTTCAGCAAAATGCAGTGTTTTCTGATATAGAATGAGGCCTCTTTTCCTTTGAGATTATTCTCAGATATGGGTTATAAATAACTAGTAAAAAGACTACCAAATGAATCCTCTACAGAAAATAATGAGGTTAAAAAAAAAAAGCATACAGGGAAAGGTGAAAAACAGAGAAGCATTCCCTTAAGAATAGGTAGGCTGATGCTGGAGTCACCAGAATAGACAAAATACCAACAGGGAAGGCCCACGAAAGAATCCACAGAGGTAATAATATGATAAATACAGTCATTTTCCTTAGCTCCTTTACTAAACAGTCAAAATGACCTCTTTTCCATTTCTAATCATGTATCAATGAGATTGCTGGAAAGCCAAAGTCGATGGTCAGAAGCTAAACTGTGCACAGAAAAACACGTCCAGACTGCCTTGTGTCCAATAAGGAAGTGACGGTAGAGACAGAAGTGTCGCCTGCTTAGAGGAGCCCAGAGCTAACAAACAGCTCAGAACAAGGCAGGGCACAGGGCCAAGAGAAGAGGTGCTCCGGAGCAGCAGAAAGCAGACTTGAGAAAACAGAACGGGCCAGCGCAGGAGCGAGAGGAGACAACCGCGGCAGTGGTGGGAGGGGCCAGTGGGGTCTGTGTGATGGACTCAGAAAAAGCACCTTTTCTTTTTCTTTTGGCCATGCCGCGTCGGCATGTGGGATCTTAGCTCTCTGACCAGGGATCAAACCAGTACCCCCTGCGTTGGAAACATGGCGTCTTAACAAAGGGACCACCAGGGAAGTTTCAGGACCTTTTCTCATAACAGAAAAGAAACTAAAACACAAATAGCAGCACTCTTCTCAAAAGAAATCATGGTGTGGGAACTGAACTAATTAATATTGCCCTTCGTTTCTGAATAATCCTCCTAGAAAGCTGCAGAATTCTCAGCTCAAGAAGAAACGCCCAGTTCCAGTTAAACATCTCTGGATCTCTATGGACCACATTCCTCTACAGACAGGGTAATTAGATTAAGACAGATGGAGGCAAGTACTCCCATTCCCATCGGGCCCTGTCAGGTTGAGTGGAGGGGTAATGGGGGATAAGACTTGTGGGATTCCAGAGGGCACGGTCAGGGAAACCAGTGACTTTGCCATAGGGTTTTTCTGTCCACCCTCACAACAGAACTCATTCCACGCTGACTCCTTCAGCCCCTGAGGCAGAAACAGTCAGGAAACCCAGCCCATTAGCAGCGTGTCATCAGAGACAGGACTCTGGTCTCCGCAGTTAATTACTCACAGTGCAGAGCCTGCTTGTCTGCCGTCTCCAGGCGTCCCATGTGAGACTGGATTTCATGGACATGCCTATCGAAGGGAGAGGGAGGAAGTGAGTGAGACATGCGGAATCGACAGCGCTTCAGTCAGGAAAGACGATTTTCCTAATGCCAGTGTAGAGCTGATCTAAATGGACAGTGTCACTGAACTGTGAAATTTGTATGTGGCACTTCAGGTCACATGTTTTAGCACAGCTTCTAATATTTTAACGTTAAATATTAATAACAAGGCAGACAAGTGGCATTTAGTGAGGACTCACTGCATCTGAGACGTTCTGCAAGGTCAAAAACCCTATGAGGAAAGGACTATTATCACCCTCTTTTTGTAAATAAGACAACCAAAGCCCAGAAAGGTTATGTAACTTGTTCAAGGTCACACACCAAGTGATAAACCTCGATGTAGACCCGGCCAATCCCACTCTCTGTTCTTTGACCCAATGTGCTGAGCGCTGCTCTGTACTAGAGAGAGTCAAAGGGCAAGAGAGATAGAATTCTTGCCCTTGAGAAACAGTATAATTAGGAACGACAGGCCAGATAGACACGAAAAATCCCAAGAAAATTTAAGAAAACACTAACATGCACAAGCGTAAACAAAAAGAAAGATCTGAGGAGCAGTGCTCTGCAAAGGCAAAGAAAACAGAAGACTGAGCTGGGGGCAGCTCTGTGGGCAAAGGGAGTTCAAAATGTGATTTGGTGAAGGAAAATGTGGAGAAAACGATGTGCAAAAATGCCTGCAAGGCCTATTATGTGGGTGACCAGTAGGTTGGCCTGCCTGAGAGTTGGGCTCAGAGAGGAGAAGGGAAGGAGGCAGATTAGTGGGAAGGAGCCATCAGAGGAAGGCCCAGAGAAACAGGGATCTCCTGTTTGGTAAACCTCCTTCCTTGGCAATAGGAGGCCATTTGGAAACGCAGCACTGTACCCAGGCCCTCTGGCCGGTCCTGACACCAGGCCCAGGGCACTTCCCGATGGCTTCCCAGGGCTTGGCCAAAGTCACCCTCTGAGCCCTTCTGAGTAGTCCTCTGTGATAAATCCTGGGGATGTTTTCATCCTACCCCCAAAACCGCCTCCTGGGGCTTCTGGTCTCTTCACAGAGAGTCACAGGAGGAAGCCTGTGAGCTCTTCTATCATCTCCAAGCCTTGAAGAAATGTTAGCAACCAGCCTCCATCATGAGCACCAAAACTGTGACCCCAAATTTACCAATGCAAGCCAGGAGCCTAAATTTGGTTTGAACTTGCCTCGAGTCTTTTCCAGGGCTGCCCTGCGGTCTCAAAACATGACTCATGGCTCCAGAAGCAAGGGCAGACCCTCAGAGGTTCCTGGGCAAGACCCAAGGTCCTGACAGACAACAGAAATCACTCTTAGAGTCTGAGGGATGAGGTTGCTGCCTCAGGAAGGTAAGTCCAGGTGCTTTAGAATGGAGACACATGGAGATGTGGAGGCAGATGTAGGACAGCAACTTGAAGAAACTGGTATCTGGATCAGGAAACGATGAAAACTGCTAGAGAGCACTGAATGGCAGTGCTGATGGAAAAAAGAACGAGGACTTTCCTGAAGGCCTGATGTGGGCAGTGAGGCAAATTTCTAATGGAAGCGGGGAAGGAATAGACTACAATAAATGCTGACGGCTCAGTTCGTTAACCATGACACCCTGTATAACACACAAAGATAAACTCAAGGCATGCATATTATGACTTCAGGTTAAATAAGGATTTCTTAAACAAGACAAAACCCAAAACTACCCCCAAACCCCACAAATCACAAAAAAAGACTGATAGATCTGACCACATTAAAAACAAAAACAAAACCTTTTACACCAAAGGCACATCTGGAAAAAAAAAAGGGGGGAGAGACTGGAAGCCACCTGCAGCAGATAACAAAGGAAGATGTTTCAAAGTATAAGGAACTACTACAAATAGGAAAAATAAAATGAAACAGTTTTTAAAATGGGCAAAGGGCAACTGAGAGAAAAGGAAATCCAAACAGACAAAAAAACATATGAAGAAACACTCTTCTAGTAATCAGGAAAATGCATATTGAAAGTAATAACATCACATTTCTCCCGTGTGATTGACAAATATTTTAAACTTTAAGGATGAGGGACCCCTGGCAGGCGTAACAATGGTACCCAAGGGATCCTGGGGAAGATTTCCAGGTTCTATCACAGGACTGCCTTTGGCTCTGTGTTCTGTTCTGGTATTTTTAAAAAATCAACTTACGGCTATGAAATCTGCACAAAATTCTGCGCTCCAGTGACTGGTTAGGATATTGAAACACAAAGCAAATACGAACGTTTTTCATTTAGACTGTGGTGTTGGAGAAGACTCTTGAGAGTCCCTTGGACTGCAAGGAGATCCAACCAGTCCATTCTGAAGGAGATCAGTCCTGGGTGTTCATTGGAAGGACTGATGTTGAAGCTGAAACTCCAATACTTTGGCCACCTGATACAAAGAGCTGACTCACTTGAAAAGACCTTGATGCTGGGAAAGATTGAGGGCAGGAGAAGGGGACGATAGAGGATGAGATGGTTGGATGGCATCACCAACTCAATGGACATGGGTTTGGGTAAACTCCGGGAGTTGGTGATGGACAGGGAGGCCTGACATGCTGCGATTCGTGGGGTCGCAAAGAGTTGGACACAACTGAGTGACTGAACTAAACACAATAAAATTTGTCAATGGATAAAAAGCGTTTTAAGATTTTTTTAAAAAGTCAAATGCACAACACAGAATGGCATTCAGGTTTGGGTCACTTGCTAAAGAAACCCTACCAAGTCAAGATTTCCCCAATGGGAAATGAGCAAGATGACTGGGAAAGTTTAGAAGTCAAGTTGCAAAGAGGAACAGCCAAAAGAGCTAGTGATAATGATCCTTTGAGAAAAGAAAGGAAAAAAACAACTAAATTAAAATGGGGCAGCTGGGGCTCTTCAAGTATCTAGAGATGACAGGAAGAGAAGTGGGCTTGTTCTCTGTTGCTGCTCCTTAAGGGAGTGCGTGCATGCGTGCTTTCGCCGTGTCTAACTCTCTGTGATCCAATGGACTATAGCCTGCCATGCTTCCCTGTCTGTGAGATTTCCCAGGCAAGAATACTGGAGTGGGTTACCATGCCCTCCTCCAAGGGATCTCCCTGACCTAGGGATTGAACCCACGTCTCCTGCATTGCAGGCAGATTCTTTACCACTAAGCAACTGGGCAAGCGACCCTCTTAGGGAGCCCCAGAACCAAAGGGTACAAATTTCAAGATGACAGATGTCAGCTGAACACAGGGGAAAAAATGAGAAAAAACTCTCGAAGAAGAGGGAAAAAAGGACTCTGGCATGTTTACACACAGAATACATGAACTATCTTGGGCTTTATAAAGGGTCTTCCTGACCAAAGTAAATTGAAATGAAGATCCTGCCAGGCACTTTCAATTTTTAAATTCCACGACAGCAGCAGGAGAGATGATGTCAATACCCACGAAACCCTATAACCGCTCATCAGCTGGTTTTTACTATTTTCTTAGTGAAAATGGATATTAAATTGCAGCAAAACATGACTTTTCCCAACCAATCTCTTTTTGCTTTACATGAACTAGAAGAGATAAGAGCCAATCAAGTGACACCAATCTCCACATGCCAGGCCTGAGGAAATAAATGAAAACAACAGAGCAAGGATGAATGGTATTGTGAGAACTACTATATGCAAAGTGGCAAATCTGTTTTACGTGGAACTGGGAATTCAGACAATACATTTGAAGCCAACAGGAACAGCTGATATGCAAATCTGACACGGGAATGTGGACACTAGAAATCAGAAGTCCTAGCCCCGACTAGTGTGGGGTTCATGGTGGGAGTGGGTGAAAACATAACCAAGCAGAGACCCAGGAGCAAATAAACAAGTGTCAATGTTGCCTTTTTTTTTTTTTATGTCTGTAGATCTAGGAAGAAATTTTTTTTAAAATAAAGCTGACTTGTTTATTTGGCCGCGTCGAGTCTTGGCTGCATGGGCTCACAGACCCTCCAGTTTTGCAGTGTGGACTTAGCTGCTCCACAGCACGTGGCATCTTAGTTCCCCAACCAGAGATCGAACCCACATCCCCCGGCACTGCAAGGCAGACTCTAAACCACTGGACCACCGGGAGGTCCCTAGGAAGAATTTTAAAACAGAACTGCTTTTTAAAAGTCCATGGAGGGACTTTCCTGGTAGTGCAGTGGCTAAGATGCCACGCTCCCCAATGCAGGAGGCCGGAGTTTGATCCCTGGCCAGGGAACTAGATCCCACATGCCACAACCAAGAGTTTACATGCAGCAACGAAGATCGAAGAGCCCATGTGCACAACCAAATTTAAAAAAAAAATTTTTTTAAGTCCATGGAACTACTCCACTCCCATCATATACACCCACTTTGCACACATACTGTTTCTGCCTAACTTGAGCAGGAAATAGGGTTTTAGAGTTAAAAGATGTGAACTGAAGTTAAAAGTTCCACTATGCAGTAGCTGAGGGGCACTGAACGAGTTCATTTAATTCCTTGGTGCCTTAGTGTTCTCAACTCTAAAATGGGGCACTGATAATCATAATTATTTAAGGGGTCATAGATCCAAAGGCAATATGAAACTGCTGCAGTAACCCACACAGCACCATAGGGAAGTCTGTTGTTTTTACTTTGCTTGGTTTATTTAAAAGTAGCGGAACCATCTGGGCACTTTCACCTCACCCGCTTTGGCTTCACTATATTTAGCCTCTCATCAGAAGGCAAAATCAAAAAAAAAAAAAAGGAAAAACTGGTCTTGAGATAAGGTAACAGTCTTTAAACCCAGCTGTTCATCAAAATCACCTGGAGAGCTTGTTAAAAATAGAGCTTCTTGTGCTCCAAACCTATTGAATCAGAATCTCTAGTGATAATAAGGTCCAGGGCACTGAATGATCCTGGACAAATATGGGCACCTTTACAAGCACTGGGATCTCAAAAATAGAATCCTGGCTATTAGCTCCTCTATAAAGTTCACCCTAACACATGTTTACCCTGCTTTTCATCTGTTTTTTTCCTCCAATGTTCAGGCATTTTCAAGATAAATGCAACTTTAAAATGCTGATGTAATTCCAATGTACTTTCAGGGACACAGCAAGAGATAACCACAAACTGGGTTCAAAATTCCAGTAAAATTAATACGCTCAGTTACTGTTATATCAGTTCAGCTGCAATCATTAATTTCTGCAACTCCAAGTCAACTGCAGATACGCACAGAATTCTGTTTCCTTTTAAGACACTCAATCACCAGTGTTATGGAACTGAAAGGAGACTTACAGTTTAATCAGCCCCAAACTTTCATTTTATAGGTGAGGAAAACAAAGTGAGGAGGTCTAGAACCAGAATCCTCAGTCCTGTTTCAGTCCTTGAGGGGAAAGGAGGCAGATCAGAACATACTGCACCACTAATAACAATCATGATGATGATGATGAATGTACTGCAGCACAGACCAAAGTCACTTTCCGGAGGGCAGGGCTGTACTGTCTGCACCGGGAACAGTGCCTAACACGTAAGAGGTGGTCAATCAATGTTCACCCAATAAACGAATGACTACATAGAAGGCCTAGCAGTGGCTGGTCAAATCTTGTCCCTTGTCTGTTTTTGTAAGTCACATCCATTTGTTTACACACTGTCTAAAGGCTGCTTGTGCACTAATAATAGCTGAGCTGAATAGCTGCCACAGAGACCATATGGCCTGTAAGACCTAAAATATTTACTATCTGGCTCTCAACAGGAAAAGTTGGTGAGCTCTGCTATAGAGTCTAAGGGTCTACAGAGCTTGAGTGTAGGTCGTTGGAGGCCTGCCTAGGTAAGGAGTTCATCTATGCTCCACAAATCTTGTTTGGGACACCGTTTAGAATTCCTCCTCTAAGTTGACATATAATTGAGCTTTTGAGTTTACTCTGTGATCAGCTACCTGCTGCACCAGTAACAGGTAGCATGAGACACTGTGAACAAAATTATTCTTAAAAATAAGCTGGGCTGCAAGCTCCTTAGGACTATCCTTTAACCACATTAGCTAACCAGATGAGACTGTACACAAGATCAGTTTCAAAGCACTACTCAGTCCACTGAGCCTGGTTATTGTAAAAGATCTACCCTTTCTTAGTAACATGGGCATAATTTCCTGTTTCATTTCTTTTCTAATTGACTCACAGATCCAGTTTTTAAAGTCCCTTGTCTGTCCTTCCTGTAATTTTTACATGAGAATAGGGCTCATATAATAGTGTAAGACCAATTCTGTCATTTCAATACTATTACAAAGTAGGCTGGAGAAGGCAATGGCACCGCACTCCAGTATTCTTGCCTGGAAAATCCCATGGACGGAGGAGCCTGGTGGGCTGCAGTCCATGGGGTCGCTGAGAGTCGGACACGACTGAGCGACTTCACTCTCACTTTTCACTTTCCTGCATTGGAGAAGGAAATGGCAACCCACTCCTGTGTTCTTGCCTGGAGAATCCCAGGAACGGGGGAGCCTGGTGGGCTGCCGTATATGGGGTCGCACAGAGTCGGACACGACTGAAGCAACTTAGCAGCAGCAGCAGCAGCAGCAGCAGCACAAAGTAGGCTCTCCATTTTCACCTACCCAAATCAAATGCTGAATCAATAAAGTAAAAGGAAATAGAAAATGAAACAGTAACTTAATGAAACATGAATGAAACACAAAAGTAGAAAATGAACCAAGAGGATCATCTCCCTCTTATTCTAGTGCTCTAAAGAATGTCTTTTATTGTGAATTAATTAAGAGAGGTGGGTTCCCATTTTCTTTCTTTCCCAGGCTTTAGGGGTGTGATTTTAAGAATTTTCATCAGCACAAAACTACACTGTAAGTTAAAAGGTGTCAGAACAGGACAGGGATAAGTAGGTATATATTCCGAAAAAATCTGAAAAGAGAGATTCATACAGACATTTGTACACCAGTGTTCTCAGCAGTATTATTTACAATAGTCAAAAGGTGGAACCAACCCAAGTGCCCATCAGTAGAGGAATGTTTAACAAAACAGTGTGTGTGTGTATAACTCTGCAAAAGAGTATTATCCAGCCATAAAAGGAGCAACAGATACATGCTATGACACAGACGAATCTTGGAAACCTTATGTTAAATGAAATAAGGCAGACACGAAAGGACAAATATATTATTCTACTATATGAGATATCTAGATGTCTAGAATAGGAAAATTCACAAACAGAAAGTAGAACAGGTTACCAGGGACCCAGGGAGAATTGGAGAAGTACTGCTTAATGGGTACATGAGTTTCTGTTTGGGATAATGAAAAAGTTCAGGAAATAGATAACGATGGTTACACTGTGAATGTACTTAATGTCGCTGAGATGTATGCTTAGAAATGAGTATTATTTTAAATAGCAAATTACATGATACTGGTATCATGTATGCTTAGAAATGAGTATTATTTTAAATAGCAAATTACATGATACTGGTAACTTAATTCAAAACTAAATGGTTAGCTTTAAAAAGGTAAACTTCATGTTATTTACGTTTAACCATAATAAAAGAAAACTCCTAAAAAAATTTCCCCCAAACAGGATAGGTATGATCTTATTTCCCTATTCAATTATATATTTCGGCAAGCTCCAAAAAAGCAGGGCAGTTTGAATAAGGAACACTACCAAGAAATTTTATGAGAAGCTAAACCAAAATTCAACTATCTTAAAGGTAACCTGGAACCAGATATTCTGAGCAATTTATCAGAAAAATATGGTCTTTTAGTGTACACCGAAATCAGAATAAAAGAGAAAATAAAAATCACAACGTAGTAGCAACAAGGTTTGGGCCAATCAAAAGTAAGGACTGATATCATTTAGGGTCTGTGAATCATTAATTAAACGTTTTCTGACGACCTTAGACCAGTGATGGATCCTTCTAAGTTGCTTAAGGAGATCCTGTCGGTAATGTTCATTTACCTTCCATCTCATGGTACCCCATGTTAGACGTTTTTCGAACACCTGGCTCTCCAACTAAACAGTAAACGCCTACGTGCAGGGGCCCTCAGTCCCCAACGGCTCTAGCAATCCGGACTACAGAGTTGGCTGGAGCTGGACCATGTGAGACTTTTCCTTCACCTAGTCTACCCAACAGCTAGTCAAGGCCTTGGAGATCCCGGAAGGCATTCGGCCCAATGTCGCCGGGCACCAGGTCGGACCCTCCGGCCGCCGCAGACCTGGGCATCACGGCCAAAGAAAGACTGAGCCCTTCCGAGCTAGTCCCACGGCAGCGCCCGGACGGAAGGACTAGGCCTCCATTCTGGCAGACGACCGAGGCTCCAGCCCAGGGTACTAGGGCTCGCCCAGCCTGGCTTCGTCCCAGCCCGTGCCCGCCGCGTCCCTCACTTGTGCGTTTGCTGGTACAGCGGCTCCATGTTGCCGGCCCCGCCGGGTCCCGCTCCGGCTTCCACAGAACACGTCCTCACAGCCCCCCTTCCGGCTTCCGGCTTCCGGTCGCAGGACCCTCCTCCCCTGACCGCTAGGGCTGTCCCAACGCGCGCCACCCTGGTGGCGCCTGCAAGAAAGGAGAAAGGGAACGAGTAAGGAGGCCTGAAGAAGGCTAAGTGTAATCAGAGGTTCTGCCTCAGATGAGGGACGAGGAAGTATAGGTTTTGGCAAGAGGCTGTCTGCAGCATGGAGTCAGGCATTGGTAAGGGCAGTCGCAGTGTATCGGCTTGGGGTCCTCAGAGCAAGGTTGGAGGTCAGCGGACCACAGCTTTCCTTTGCTGGAGACAGGCTGGGGGGTTGCTGCTTGGCTTCGTTAAACTATTTAGTTGTGGGTCTGGAGATTTCTCTCTTCGCTGGAGTCTCTGGTGCAAGCATCTGCTGTCTCGCCCCCAACTATCGCCTGTCTCGCCTCCCCCCGTCCCCACTATTCATCTAATAAAACTCAGAGTAAATGAGCGGTTACCATGTATCACATATGCTGTGGGGCAAACCGGTTCTTCTTGTCTTCAAAGAGGTCTCGGTATAGGAAAAGAAATAAGATGTGTGTACAAATAAACGTCTAAGAGTAGACGGTCTGAAGACATCAAGGGAGTTAGAGTCGGCTCCAATGGGAGATTCAGGAAAGACAATGTAGGAGGTGACATTTGAGTTAGGACTTGAAGGATTTGGACACTTGAAGGATTCGGACACCACGTAGACCTAATCCGTTTCCATCCTCCCAGACTTATCTACAGTTCCGCCCAAGGGAGGTGATGTTCCTCTTCCTTTGACAAGTTGATGCTTCTATTTTACTGTATCCTGGATCCCACCCAGTTTTGTGTCCCAAGAGACTGTCCACCCATGTACATTCTTTCCTTAACACTTGCCCATTTATTCTAATATTTATTTCTTAATGATTACCTACTGTTACCAGGCACAGATACTGGGACGGGGGATGGAAGACAAGTAAGACACTATCCTAGAAAAGCAGATTAGAATGATCCCAGTCACTTAAGGAAGACTTAGAAAATAAAACAAGCACTCCAAAGTGTAGTACCCCCTGAGATCCAGGGGCTTTGCTTGCCTAGGCCCCTAAGATAATGTTGTGTGGTAGAATAAAGAGGGTTTCTTTATTCTTTTTCTTTTTGCTACTGTAAAGGAAAAAATTGATTAAAAGGTGGAGTCTAATTCTAATCTGAGTGACTTGCTTGACCAACAGAATGTAGTAAAAGAGAAATTCTAGGATTTCCAAGGTCAAGTCATAGGAAGCCTTGCAGCTTCTACTCACCCCCTTTAAAGGAGCACTCACTTTGGGGATCCTGAGCCACCTTGGTAGAAGTTTGACTCCCCTGAGGCCATCATGCTGAAAAGGCCATGTCTATATGTAGTCTAGTCAACATGCCCAGCTGAGCCCAATCTTTCAGCGAAGGCACCAGACCTGTAAGTGAAACTATCTTGTCCCCTCAATAGTAGTCTGTTCATTAGCTGACTCCTACCTAATGACCTCTATAGACCTTTGTAGACTTCACATGGAACAGAAGAGCTGCCCAACTGAGGCTATGCCTGAATTCCTGAACAGGAAATCGAGAGATAAAGTAAAATTGATATTTTAAGCCACTGAATTTTGGGGTTGTTTGTTTTTCAGGAAAAGATGCTCGACCTCAAAAAGTTTGTCAGCTAGTTAGAGAGGGTACAGGGATTATGAAAAGGTAACAGTGCAAGACAATGTATGAATGTGTAATGAGTAGTGAAGACAATCAGGTATGTCATAATGTAGAGAAGGAAGAGATTCCTTTCAGTTCGATGATGAAGGAAGACTTTCCAGAATAGATGAGATTTCAGTTGAACCTTGAAGTGCAAGAAGGATTAAGATGTTTGGAGAAGCAGGCATAGAGGGCTCTTGGCAAGCAGAGAGGTAAAGTTCAAAAGCTGTAGATAGTCCCAGGCAGTCTGTGTGGTTCCTCTTGGCTAGAGCAGAGGAAGATACTGCAGACAGGAAAGGCGTTTTGCCTCCATCTTGTGGAACGTCTGGAGGGCTTTGAGAAAATGAAAGTGAAAGTGTTAGTTGCTCACTCATGTCCGACTCTTTGCAACTGCATGGACTGTAGCCCATCAGGCTCCTCTGTCCATGGAATTCTCCAGACAAGAATACTAGAGTGGGTTCCCATTCCCTTCTCCAGGGATCTTCCTGAGCCAGGGGTCAAATCCAGGTCTCCTGCATTGCAGTCAGATTCTTTACCATCTGAGCCACCAGGGGAGCCTTGGGTAATGGAATAAGATAATATTTCAGAAAAATCAGTATGATGACTTCATGCTCTCTCCTTTTATCTGAACTTTAAGAGGTGTCCTACTGTTCTACAGTTCCAGAATTTGGTAAACTAGTCTACAGTCAGCCTGTTTTTTCCCTTCGTGGTGTGATGAACTTCAATACTCTACTGAAGTTTGTGTGTCTGTTTATTTATTTAGGCTGTGCTGCGCATGTGCTCTTTTCTAACTGTGGTGTATGGGCTTCTCATGGTGGTGGCTTCTCTCGTTGCAGAGCACAGGCTCTCGGCACACCGGCTTTAGTAGTTGCAGAATGCCGGGTCAGTAGCTGTGGTGCACAGGCTTAGTTGCTCTCTGACATGTGGGATCTTTCCGGACCAGGGATGGAATCTGTGTCCTGTGCATTGGCAGGTGGATTCTTAACCCCTGGACCACCAGGGGAGTCCATGAAGAGTATTTTTGACCTGTCCAATTTGATGAAACGTAATTATTTTCTCAGAAACCATGAATCTGTTGTGTCTTGCTGGTCAATTAGATGGAATAGAACAGTTCTGTTATCCTTTTTATTAAACCATCCCTGCTCCCTATACTCCCCTTACTCTGGTCTCTACCCCGCTCCTAGTGTTCCTTCTGATCTTGTTTTCTCCTAAGCCCCCTTCCCCCTGCTGTCTGTCTCGCCTGTACCAATATTCATTCAGCACCTCGCATAGTTAGCACCAGCTTTGAATGTCTCACCTACCAAGCCTAAGAGCCTGTTGAGAGGCCTTCATTTCCCTCCCCTTTCCAATCATTCTCTTCAATGTTGAGCCTTTTGATAGCTCCCTGGTGCCTCAGGAACACAGCAATAAATTCTTATCTTGGCAGACAGAGCCGTCCTTACTGGTTGCATCTATGGCCACGTTCCCCATCCTGACTACAGTAATTGTAGTTCTCCTCTGAAGTGCCTTTGTGTCCTCCGGCCTTTGCATGCACTGTTCCCTATGCTTCAAACACCCTTCCTTCTGCCTCACGCCTGATGAAATCATTCAAGTTTCATTCTGGTTTCACCTCTCTTGGGGAGTGCCCCTGACACCTGTGCTGGATCAGAACTCTTCCCCTGTACTCCTGTGGCACCTGGTGCTCTTTCTCAGCACTTTTCACATGTATCTCAATTCTCTGCCCACCAGCCCAAGGGCAGGAGTTGTGTCTTTCATCCTTGTATCTTCCTAGAATCAGATCAATAACTGGTATAAGGTGCATACACGCTCAGTTGTGTCCAACTGTTTGTGACCACATGGATTGTAGCCCGCCAGGCTCGTCTGTCCATGGGCTTTCTTAGGCAAGAATCTGGAATGGGTTCCCATATCCTTCTCCAGGAGATCTTCCCTACCCGGGGATCGAACCCACACCTGCTGCACGAGCAAGCAGATTCTTTACCACTGAGCCAAATGAGAAGCCCTGACTTCTATAAGGTAGGTGCTTGTTAATGTTAATGCCTTGAAATAAACTCCATTTAATCAACTCATTCTTCTAATTATGGGCTTCCCTGGTGGCTCAGATGGTAAAGTGTCTGCCTGCAATGCAGAAGACCTGGGTTTGATCCCTGGGTTGGGAAGATCCCCTGGAGAAAAACATGGCAACCCACTCCAATACTCTTGCCTGGAAAATCCCATGGATGGAGGAGCCTGGTAGGCTACAGTCCATGGGGTTGCAAAGAGTCAGACACGACTAGAGACTTCACTTCTCCTATTTATTCCATCTGACTGCCATTTCAGAAGCTCAGAATTGTCTGAAAGTTGACTTTTAGGCAATTATAAACAGTCTGCCTCAGAGGAGCCATTCCTGCTGAAAGACTCATCACTTGAAATCGGTGCAGAGTACTAAACAAAATACCTCCTCTTAAAGCACTTTCACAACAGTTTCTCATTCTGTGCTTGTCACCACCGGGTTGGAGGCAGGACAGGCATCACCATCCTGGTTTTCTAGACAAGCATCCTGAGCTTTAGAGGTTAACTTGCTTGCCTACACTGACTGTGGGAGAGGGGAACTAGGTCCAGGCTGTAGTCTCACACTGCCCTCCAAGGAGCTGCTCTGTCATCCTGCCTTTTGATTCAAAGAGGGCCTTGCACAGATAAGTAAAACACCTCTGAAGGATTCTGCTTTGGACAGCAACAAAACCCTAGCCACCACCCCCTCAAAGCCGGAGAAACATAATCTCATCGCCTCTGGGTTTTCTCCCCAGCCCCTCCGATTAAAGCTGAGCAGACAGGATGACATTTCTGAATTCAGAAGCTGCAGTAAGTTGAGGAAAACAAGCATCTGCGGCCCCTTCCAGGACCCACCAGGTGGAGGAGATGTTGCCCCGGGTCCTATAGGAGGTGGGGAGAGTTCTCCAGGAAGCTGCCCTCCAGAGAGTCCATCAACAAATTGTCTCCTGTAGCCATAACAGCCAGGAGCAAGGTTGAGGGGAGTGGGGTTTGGTCCTAGGAGAGCCACTGTATTGTAAACAGGATAAAAGGGGCTGCAAAGCCCCACTTATCACTGACTAATGTGCCCCCAGGTCATCGGGGAGCTGGACCCCCACCAGCAGCCCTGAAGGAGTGAAAAAGAATTCCTGATTAACCCTATCACCTGTGAGTGGAGCCCGGGCAAAGGTCTGCCTTTCCTCTTACTAAGTGATTTCCATGGTGGCATTCGTGGAGCTCAACATGGTTTCTAGGAAGCCCCTTCCAAGACTGGAGAAACGTCTTCTGAGCCCCATGCTCTCGGGGACAACCTGGAGCAGGGTGCATGTGGAGGCATCTTTGAAAGGTGAGGAGGTCAGAGGAAGGCAGAGGTAGCTGGAGGCTGGGAGCAGGTTTAGGGGAGAGTGGTGGTCTCTTCGCCACATAGGGGAGAAGGAGACTTGGGTATCAGCACATGGAGCAATGGGTTGGCTTAATTTAGACTTGAGAGACTGACCAAGGGCTTGGTCTCTCTGGGCTGTAAGGATTTCATTCATTCCTTACAACCCCCTTTGTGTGCAGGTATCTTAATTCATAGAGGAGAAAACTGAGGTTCAGAGAGGTTAAGGGTCCAGAGTGAACAGTAGGTAAGTGACCAGCTGAGACCTGAACTCAGGCCCTGCATCACTGACTGTCAGTGCGGGCACTTCAGTGTTGGTTGGACCCGATGTACCGCCTCCGTGTTTAAGTGTGAAGACTTCCAAGGGATGCTTAGATGAAGTGAGTTCACCTTTCCTCTGAATGTACTCTGCCCCTGCAGGGAGCCTTCCTTGGTCTCTGCCTCTTCTTTTCAGACCCCCATTTTCCTGGACCCCTGAGCATGGGATAGAAAAAGTTAAGAGTTTGATACAGAAAGCCCAAGTTTGATTTTCCAGCTCAGATGACCTTTTGGCCAAATCAATCAATTCCTCTGAGCCTCAGTTTCTTTATCTCTTAGCTGGGGACACTAATATCCACCCTTGGTATTTCACCAGGTTGAAGGAGGTGAAATGAGATGGGCTGTGCACACAGTTTGAGTGTTAATTTCACAATGATTGTTGTGGAACTTCCTGAGTGAATTTCTTGCCTCCAGTTTTCACCCCCTTGCCCACCTGCCTCTCCAGGAATATCACCTTGAGATTCACCTGCTTAAAATACAACCTTATGCATGTCTCCTATGCAGGAACCATCAGTGACATCCTGCTACTTCTCCCTGGATCCGGTGCTCACCTTTCAGAACTGGCTTACCTCCTTCTCCCAAACCTGGAGCCTCTGCTCCCCTGCCCACCTTGGGCTCAAATCACGGATCCTACTTGGGGTGTCTATACATTCTGTGTGTTCTCATACCTGTGGGCCTGGGCTGGCTCCTTGAAGAGATTTGTCCCCTCTTCCAAGTTGGCTCAACTCCCAACTACTCCTCCGGCAGACTTCCTGACCACCCATCTTGTCTCACCCTCTCCACCCTCTTGTCTTTATCATTCTCTGTGACTTTGTATTCACCTCCTGGGAGTGTTGGCTTTTCATGTCTCCACATTAGACCATAAACTTCTTGAGGACAAAGACTTGCTTGTGTCTTTCAATTAAGGTGCTCAACTGATCTAGGCTAGAGAGACAGCGGGCTAAAGAGGATGTCCTCAGGAATTCTGCAAGTCAAGAGTGAGTGGCCTACCTGACCCAGGAGCCCCTTAAGCAGTGGTGCTTTGAGAATCTGGCTTCCTGGAGGGCTCAAGGTGCATCTATGAGTTGACTTGAGACATGGCAGGCCAGGTAGAGGTGGGAGTTGTTTCTGGCAGGTGGCTATTTTGTGGGACCTGGCCAAGAGGACCAGCCTGGACCTCTATTCTACAGCCCTGCAGGGCTTGCCCTGAGCATACAGGAGCCTCTGTGTCATCCCCTTTCATATCCATCACTCAGGGTTTCAGGGGTGGAGTAGGAAGCAAGAATATGGAGGAATTTTCCCATGCCTTTGATAACCAATGAACTGATGACCATTCAGCCTGCTTATCTTCCTAGAGAGAAACCAAGGCCCCAAGTCAGGTGTGACCTGCCCACATCACACAGAGGTCAAAGCCCAGCTGGGGTTGGAACCTGCATGTCCTGACTCCAACTCCCTATCTCACACTAGCTCCCGGGCAACACACACAGGTCAAGGCCCTGCAGACAAGGATTCCGGAAGTAAAGTCCTGGGAACCAGCCCCCATCGCAATTGCACTCAACCTGCCAGGAAGTGGAGTAGGCCCACCCAGATGGAAAAGTTTCCAAGAAGGAATCTCTAAGCCCCTCTCCAATGCTCCCAAACCTTTCACACCTTGGTTCATCCTATCTGGGTTTTTTTTTTCTCCCCTTGAAAGGAAAGTGGAGTCACCGTAGCCCAAGCCACTTGGTCCAGGGCTGCCCTGTCCAATACACTAGCTACACATGGCTATTGGGCATTTGAAGTGTAGTCAGTGCAAAGCAGCTTGTGCTATAAGTGTAAGATGTCGACTGGCTTTCAGAAACTTAGTATAAAATAATGCCAAGTACTGCAATACTTTTTACTTTGATTCATGTTGAAATGATAAAGTTTTGGGTATCTTGGTTTCAATAAAATATACTATTAAAATGAACTTGACCTGTTTCTTTTTCCTTCTTTATTAGCACTTCTAGACTATTTAAATATGTAGGGACCTGGTGGTCCAGTGGCTAAGGCTCCATGCTCCCAATGCAGGGGGTCTGGGTTTGTTCTCTGGTTATGGAACTATATCCCATATGCCACAATTAAAAAAAAAAAAAAAAGATCCTGTATATTCAACTAAGGGTTTCTGCGGTGGCCCTGTGGTAAAGAACCCAACTGCCAATGCAGGAGATGTGGGTTTGATCCCTGGGTCGGGAAGATCCCTTGGAGAATGAAATGGCAACCCACTCCAGTATTCTTGCCTAGAGAATTCCATGGACAGATGAGACTGGCAGGCTACAGTCCATGGGATCACAAGAGTCATTCACGACTTAGCCACTAAACAACAACTCGATCAGCTAAAGATCTCAAATGCTGCAACAAAGATGAGAGATCCTATGTGCGTCAGCTAAGACCTGGCACAGCCAAATAAATGAATCGAATAAATAAGTATTTAAAAACCTGACCATGTGGCCCATATTTGCAGTCTGTGCCACGTTTCTATTGGACGGTGCTGATCTAGAAGGTACCCTTTGGCTTTCCTAGGAGTCTGCAGGCTCCTGAAGGCAGAGAGCCGATTTGGTAGTTCTTCCTCTACACACCACATCCCCTCCCAGCCTGGCATCCCAGGCCTGGCATAGCTGATGCACAGAATGGGTCCCTAGTTCTCCAGAGCGAACACCCCTCCATATGGGTTCCTCTGAGGTCCCTTAGATCCAGAGAATCTCAGAGATGGGGTATGAGGGCAGTCGAGGCAGGCTTCCTGGTGGAGGTGAAGGGGGCTTCAGGACAGGATGAGGCAAGCCAGACACAATGTAAGGGGGCACTCACTCTCAGGGTGGGGCAGGAGTGACCCCAGGAACCCTGCTTGCCACTCGCCATGCTCCCAGCTCTGTCAGGCTCCAACATGGTCCCTCCAGGAGGACCCGAGTGGGATCGCCACAGAGGTCTGTAGCTGGACTGCCTGCAGGCCCCCAGTGGTCCAAACAGCCCCCCGCCTCCCAAGGGTGAAACCCCACTCAACAGCCACCTCCCTCCCTGGCCTCAAAGACGCTAGATCAAGCCCGGGCTCCTCAGTAGCCAGGGCCTCCTTGCCCTACCTCCAGTGCCTTCAGGAGACAAGCTGCATTAATGGCGATAATTTTGCAGCTTTGAAAGGGAAGCACCCAAAACCCAGAGGCCTGGGGCTGGAGGAACCCTCTGAGGAGAGGGCCAGACGGCAGGCATCCCTCAGAGGCCTCCGTCCTGCTGCAGGCCATGGGGCCAACGTGTCCCGACACCGACAGGCCTCCTCGCACAAGCCAGACCTCACAGAGTGAGGAGGGGAAGAGAGGGCTCGACAGGAGGGTCGGGGGCTCATCCATCAAGAACCGTCAAACAGCGGGGCCACAGGCCTGCCTGAACATTTGGCTTTTTTAAAGGGGCCTTCTGCAGCTCCCCCCCACAAAACGCCCCAAACCTTAGCCTCCTGGAATCAAGCACATTCCACTGGTGGGGGATTAAGGGGTCGGCAACCCAGGCTGGGCTGCCCCCACCCCACTCCTTCCTGCTCACCCACAGAGCAGGGACCCATCTCCTGTCCCCCTCCCCCAAGCCAGAGCTGCGGTTAAGGGGCCCAGGGCAAGATCGAAATTGGTGGGGCCTTGATGTCTGCCCCTGCTTTTAAGAAAATAGCACACAAATTGAGAGGCGATCTTGACTCTCTTTTCTTTTTTAAATCAGGAGAGTTGACTGGCACTGGATGGCGGAGGAGGGAGTTTCTCCAAACCCTTGTTCAGGCCAAGTGAGTGAGAAGGGTCCTTCAGATGAGAAAGCAAAGGACCACCAGCCTAACATCTGCACCTGGGTCGCCCTCCTGATGCTCCAGGGGTCAGCTGGCCTGCCTGGCCAGAGCTTGCCTGGTGGGTGAGACAAGAGGATGGACTTCCCTTCTCTCCTTTCTTCCCAGTGAGCCCCCGACTGGGGGACTGTGGTTCTGACTACAGCAGGGCCAAGAAACGCCACCCTCCTAGCCTTGGCAGTTGCTCACTGAAGCATCAGAAAGGCCTAGGTTCAAATCCTGACCCAGCCCCCTCCTGCTCCTTGAATCCTGAGCCCCATTTCCTTAGTAGTTCTCCTAGTACGCTACTGGTATAGTGGAAAGTTATCTGGCCTTGCAACCAGAGAGATGTGCATTGGGCCAGTGGCTAGCTGTGCATCCTTGGATAAGTCACTTGACTAATCTGACCTTCATTTTCCTTAAGAGAGTTTTGCAAGAATTCAGTGAAATCACACATTTGAAAGTAACTGGGCCACAAGGTGAGGGTGGAAGGGGAGGCTCAAGAGGGAGGGGATATACATATCAATTCAGTTCAGTTCAGTCACTCAGTCATGTCCTACTCTTTGCGACCCCGTGGACTGCAGCACACCAGGCCTCCCTGTCCATTGCCAACTCCCGGAGTTTACTCAAATTCATGTCCATCGAGTCGGTGATGCCATTCAACCATCTCATCCTCTGTTATCCCCTTCTTCTCCTGCCCTCAATCTTTCTCAGCATCAGGGTCTTTTCAAATGAGTCAGCTCTTTGCATCAAGTGGCCAAAGTATTAGAGTTTCAGCTTCAACATTAGTCCTTCCAATGAACATTCAGGACTGATCTTCTTTAGGATGGACTGGTTGGATCTCCTTGCAGCCTAAGAGACTCTCAAGAGTCTTCTCCAACACCACAGTTCAAAAAGCATCAATTCTTCAGCACTTAGCTTTCTTTATAGTTCACCTCTCACATCCATACGTGACTACTGGAAAAACCATACCCTTGACTAGATGGACCTTTGTTGGCAAAGTAATGTCTCTGCTTTTTAATAAACTGTCTAGGTTGGTCATAATTTTTCTTCCAAGGAGTGTCTTTTTATTTCATGGCTGCAGTCACCATCTGCAGTCATTTTGGAGCCCCCAAAATAAAGTCTGACACTATTTCCATTGTTTCTCCATCTATTTGCCATGAAGTGATGGGACCAGATGCCATGATATTTGTTTTCTGAATGTTGAGCTTTAAGCCAACTTTTTCACTCCTCTTTCACTTTCATCAAGAGCCCTTTTAGTTCCTCTTCACTTTCTGCCATAAGGGTGGTGTCATCTGCATATCTGAGGTTATTGATATTTCTCCCAGCAGTCTTGATTTCAGCTTGTGCTTCCTCCAGCCCAGCGTTTCTCATGATGTACTCTGCATAGAGAAGTTAAGTAAGCAGGGTGACAATATACAGCCTTGACATACTCCTTTCCCAATTTGGAACCAGTCTCTTGTTCCATGTCCAGTTCTAACTGTTGCTTTCTGACCTGCAAACAGATTTCTCAACAGGCAGGTCAGGTGGTCTGGTACTCCCATCTCTTTCAGAATTTTCCACAGTTTATTGTGATCCACACAGTCAAAGGCTTTGGCATAGTCAATAAAGCAGAAATAAATATTTTTCTGGAACTCTCTTGCTTTTTCGATGATCCAGCAGATGTTGGCAATTTGATCTCTGGTTCCTCTGCCTTTTCTAAATCCAGCTTGAATATCTGGAAGTTCACAGTTCATGTATTGCTGAAGCCTGGCTTGGAGAATTTTGAGCATTGCTTTACTAGCATGTGAGATGAGTGCAATTGTGCGGTAGTTTGAGCATTCTTTGGCCTTGCCTTTCTTTGGGATTGGAATGAAAACTGACCTTTTCCAGTCCTGTGGCCACAGCTGAATTTTCCAAATTTGCTGACATATTGAGTGCAGCACTTTAACAGCATCATCTTTTAGGATTTAAAATAGCTCATCTGGAATTCCATCTCCTCCACTAGCTTTGTTCATAGTGACGCTTTCTAAGGCCCACTTGACTTCACATTCCAGGATGTCTGGCTCTAGGTGAGTGATCACACCATCGTGATTCTCTGAGTTGTGAAGATCTTTTTTGTACAGTTCTTCTGTGTATTCTTGCCACCTTTTCTTAATATCTTCTGCTTCTGTTAGGTCAGTATGTTTTTCAGTATGAAAAGGATATACATATACATATAGCTGATTCACTTTGTTGTATGGCAGAAACTGACACAACATTGTAAAAGAATTACACTGCAGTAAAAAGAATAACATATTATATGTATATAAAGAGATCACCTGGCATAATACATAGTGAGTTTTGCCATCAGGTGGAATTCATCCTTCTGCTTCCTGCCCTCCAACTTCCCTTGGCACCTTCACAATACAGGTCTGATCACATTATCACCCCAACCACAGTGCAGCTGTTGCATAGTTCTGTGCTGGGCTCCCACGTGGTGGGCTCCAGGCAGGACCATGTGACAGTACCTAGTACACAGGCAGTGTTCAGGCAATGCTCTTCTTTTTATCCCTTTGAGAGGTAGCATTGCATATTAGCTTAGAGCATAACTCTGCAGCCCAAGTTCAAATCCAGGCTCTGCCACTTACTAGCTGGGCAATCTCAGGCCAGTTGCTTAACTGCCCTGTGCCTCAGTCTCCTCATTTGTATAGTGGGCATAATGATACCACCTTCCTCATAGTGTTGTTGTTGAGATTTTTTAAGATTTTTTTTTCTTATGTGGACCATTTCTTTTAAGTCTTTATTGAATTTGTTACAATATTGCTTCTGTTTTATGTTTTGCTTTTTTGGCTATGAGGCATGTGGGATCTTAAGGTCCCCAACCAGGGACTGCCCCTCCTGCATGAGAAGGCAAAGTCTTAACTACTGGACCACCAGGGAAGTCCCTGTTGTGGGGTTTAAATAGGTAATAATTATAAAAGGCATGCGATGCATGCTACAGGGATGTTCCATCAAATGAAATTTATTGACCACCTTCCCTGCCCAGAAATGCTCACCAGGTATCTGCTGATCCCAGTTCAGGCCTTTTGCAGAACCTGTCCTATTCAGGGAAGTCCCTTCTGTCCCTGTGTCTGTTGTCTTACAGGATGGAGAGGGAGTTGAGCTCCAGAAGGGGCCGGGTGAAGTCTTTGGCTTGGCCTCAGGTCCTGGCCTCCCACCCCACCCATCAGTGCTGGGCAGAAGCCAGGACCTGCAGCTCCTTCCCTGGGCTGGCGTTCTCCCTAGTAGGGGCTGGGCGGGGCTGGAAAAGCTGCTTCTTGCAGTTCAGGAAGAGACCGACAGGCAGGGAAGGCGTTCGTACCCGCCCAGTGGTCAGCACAAAGGTGGCTGCAGGAGGGGCTTCCTCTCCAGGAGGAAGGGAGAAGGTCAGCGGCCTGCATCCGGCCCTGCCCGTTCCTCCCAGCTGCTGTGGAAAGATGTCCTAGCCACCTCGTCATTGCTGGGAGGGGTCTTCCCTTCACACGAGGGCAGGCCCTTTAGAGGACCCTGGCCTGCAGGGCTGGGCACACACAGGCACACATACACACACATACACACACGCACGCACAGTCCTGGGGTTGTGGGATGAAGCAACCAGTTGTTGACCTGGCCATCTGCTTGACATTCCCAGGCTGCAAGGCCCCACAACCCGGATACAAGATGCGCTGTTGGGAATGATGGCTCAGCTGTCAGTGCTCATTGCCCAAGAGGTCAAGGTCATGGGTCAATCCTTAGATAGGACCATAGGTTTCCTTCTCTTAGCCACAAATGTCACCTGCACCAGAGCTTGCTCTCTCACACATGTGCAACAGGTCCAAGAGGGGCCCCCTCAAGACTCAGCAGAAGGAGAAAACTCTCTCCTTGCTACTCCCTACTCTGGCTGGGTGGGTGGTTGTGGGGGGTGGTAATTCCAAGAATCGTCTTCGCAGGAGATGCTGGGATGCAGGCTACCAAGGAAGGTCATCTCACTAGGACCTCTGTGGCTTTGCCCATTATCCAAGTGGCCATGGAGGCTTTGGGACACCTGGAGACCAGCTCCCAAATCCCAGAGCTGGTTCCTTCGTCCACGAGGGACGGGGTAGGTGGCTCCTGCTCTGCATGTTGAGAGGGGACGCCAAGGAAACACAAGTGCCTCACCTCCATGGGAGAAGCAGAGTTCTGGGCAAAGGGCTCTTTCTGAGATCTTTTCTATGAAGATTACCATTTTCCTGGCTGCCCCAGGCACAG